>CM044310.1:72113846-73313846 GCA_024291935.2 Okapia johnstoni
CAAACAGCTTGAAGCTGGCCTCCCAGTCCTCTACGTGGTTCTCACAACATGTCCTCTTGGCTGTATCTTGGTGCCTGAAGTGAAAGTGAAAGTTTTAGTCACTCAGTCATGTGGGGCTCTCTGTGACCCCGTGGACCATAGCCCACCAGTCTCCTCTGCCCATGGGATTCTCCAGGCAAGAATACTGGAGTGGGTTGCCATTTCCTTCTCCAGGAGATCTTCCTGACCCAGGGATCGAACCCCAGTCTCCCACATTGCAGGCGGTTTCTTTACTGTCTGAGCCACCAGGAAAGCCCTTGGTGCCTGGAAGCTCCTATTTCTGCTCTAGGTCCAGTGTGTGGGGCCAGGACTCTGTGTGTGTGTGTAGGGTGTGTGTGTGTGCACAGGGCCAGGACTCTGTGTGCTTGTGTGTGCGCGCATGGACGGGGCCAGGACTATGTGTGTTGGTGTATGCACGCGCGTGCAGGGGGCCAGAGCTGTGTGTGTGTGTGTGTGCGTGCTCTCAGTCTCCAGGGTTGAGTAACTTTATGAGTGGTGCTTAAAACCCTTCTGTCATTCACAGGACAAAGTTCAGCTACTTTTTTTCCTGGCAGAGGAGGCCAAATCTGGCCCAAGCTCAATCTTTTCATTTTCATCCCCTGCCAGTTCCTTACCAGGCACCCTCTACTGCAGCCACAAACAACCTTTTGCCGTTGCCCAAAGAGCCCATGATCTTGTGCACTCCAAGACCTTTGAGGATACCAGGCCCACGGCCAGAGATCCCCTTTCTTTCCTCTTTCCGGGGCCAGCTCACATGGGTGTGAAACCTCCCAGGCCCGCCCAGATCGAGTGCGTCCTCCGCTGGACTCCTCAGCCTCTTTTTATCCTCACAAGACCCGCTTGTCTCGTGCACAGCTCTGGTTGATGCATTGCATGTCACCCCAGCAAGTGTCTGGCTGCCTGGAGAACCGGTGCAGAGTCTGACCCGTCTCCGTGTCCCCGGCACCTAGTGGGGTGCCCGGCAGGGGTCCACATTCAGTGCTGGTCAGAACCGGGGAGCGGAAGCTCAGGTTCTGTAGTGAGACACTCGTGTCGTGTGGCTGAAAGAGCCTGGCAGACTCATCAGCGTCGATAGTAGTATATGTGTATTGAGGGCCGCTTCTGTTCTGGGCCCCCCACTAAGCCCCGCACCTCTGTGATCGTATTTAATTCACACCACTCTTGAGGGCGGGTTCTGGCATGCCTGCCCCCATTTAGAGATGAGAACATGCGGCCCAGAGGAGAGAAGTGACTTGCTCCAGGTCACCATGAAGTAGGGCCAGTACCCACTCAGCCGATCTGCTTTTATTCGGGACACTAAACCTTCCTTGGCATCATTTTTCTTGTGACGATGGTTTTTGAGGTCCACCTATCCAACTTCCTTGGCTACGGGCACCACCTTCCCATGTGCCCCAGGACCTTTGCACAGGATTTCCCCCTGTGGTTGAAGTCTGGGTGTCAGCAGAACAAGGGGTGTCAGAGTTCCTACGTGCCCTTAAGAAAATTCCTGAATTTGCTTCAAGCACCCCCCACCCCCACCCCCAGCACACCTAGTGAAGGCAGGGAGTGTCCTCCGTGACCTACGTTGGAGGGAAGTGGGGCAGCGGAGCGGGGGGAGCATAGCAGTGTTGGGGCACTCACGGCCGACACTCGGAGATAAAGCATCTGTTGTCAAACAAACTGAAACTTTCACCCTAACTCTCCAGAGTTGGGCTTTTAATGTGAAAGTTCCTGGGGGGCCGGTGCCACCTGCGCGGGGACCCGCGGCCCCAGGGAAGGGAGGGGTCCCAGGCCCTTTCCTCTGAGTCTGGGGCACCAGGCCTGCCCTCCTCCTTCCCTGGTGTTGGTGGGGGGCGCACAGAGGAAGGAGGCTGGCCGCTGGCAGCTGAGGCTCACAGAGGAGCAGAGACGGGCACGCCAGCGGGCAGGAGGAACTGGGCTGGAGACATATTCAGAAACCAGCCTGGCGGGACGGTTTTCCCTCTGTGTCACAGGAAAGGGAGAGAGGGACTGAGCTACGGTTCATTCCTCCCGTGGATACTTACTGAGGTTGCAGGAAGCACATGTTAATAAGACTCTGGGGATGCAGTGCTGAGCGAGAAGCTTGTCCTGTGCTCAGCATGCCCTTGGCAGGAGAAGACTGCCATGGGGCCATTACGATGCAGGTCGGTGAAGTAGGATCATGAACGCCGTTCATTCATTCATTCAGTGAACGAGTGGATACCGAGCACTCACCACGCCCCAGCCATTGTTCTGGGCCTGCACCTCCTCTGTGGTCGCCAGCGAGCCACATGTGGCTGTTCACATTTAATTAAAATTAAACAAAACTGAAATTTCAGTCCTTTAGGTGGCCAGGCCGCTTTTCTCATGCTTCTTAGCCGTGTGTGGGGACCAGCTCTCGTATTGGATGGGGCACATGTGGACGGTCTCCATCACTCGGAGGAGTTCTGTCGGGAATGCAGATGCCAGGCTGTGAAAGGTGGGGGGCGCCCAGAAAGGCTCTGTGTTTGGAGTTGGCAGGCCAGTCGCGCTGTGTTGGATGAAGACCAGCAGGCATTCCGTTACGATGCAGGGAGGTAGGTGCTGAGAGGTGGGCGTACCAGAGAGGGGAGCCCAGTCCAGCCCGGTCCCCGGAGGCCAGGGCTATTGCAGTGAACCCTCCCCCCATGCCAGGACGAGGGAGGGGCACGTGTCAAGGCCTGGGCTCATTCTGTGCGGCCGATCGTGGGCCCTGTGTGTTCTCGTGGCTGTCAGCGTGGGGGGTGTGCAGACAGGGGCGGGTGGGGAGGTGTGTGCCGACCTGGCTGTCTCTTGAGACCCTCTGTCACCTCTGGAGAGAGACTCCTCTGCGGACGGGGAGGTGGGGAGTGGTGAGAGAAGGGAACGGTGAGAGGAGTGTCCGGTTTGCCCTCCTGGGCTGGGCACCTTACTCAGAGGAGCACTCTTGGCAAAAAGCTGGAGCGGCCGCTGAGAGGCCGTGAGAGGGAGGAGGCAGGCAAGAAGGAGCCTGCTCTGGGCCTCCGGCTGGGTCCAGGCCTGGGGCCCGCCCGTCCAGCCCCTTAGGACTCTACCTTGTGCAGCTGCGGGGGGACGGAGCGGAGGAGAGGTTGGCCCGGGACGCTGGGCAGGAGGGTGGACTGCGTGGCCCGTGCCCAGCCCCGGGTGCCGTGAGGGCAGGCACGCGGGGGGAGCCGGGTGGCCCATGCAGCTCTGCTCCTGCTGTCGCCAGAGCGAGTCTCAGCCCCTTGGAGCCCAGCTCCCCTCTCTGCCGCCTGGCGATGGTGGCGTCAGGCCGCAGGGCTGCTGGGGACCAGTTTGAAATGACCAAGCGGCCGACATTTACCGGGAGCTTATCGTCCCGTGTATTGTCACAACGGCCCGTTTGACTGAGGGACCGGCTGGCATCAGAGCTCAAGTATCCGTGCTGGGGTTTGAACCCAGGTCGTCCGTCCACTCTGGCCTGGGTTAATTGGCCGTTCACGCTGTGTTACGGTTGTCTGGATGGCAAGGGTACAGCCAAGGCCAGGCATGTCGTAGACGGTGGGTGAAAGGGCGCTTTGGATGGGTGATCACTTGCTTGCTCAGTCAGTAAAGCAGGCCCTTGGACCTGGAGATGCATAGTGGGAGGGCAGGCTCGGGCCCCCGACTGGTCCCTGACCCCCAGACCTGCAGGCACGCCCGAGGACCAGCTTGAGGGATGAGGGCGCCACCTGATCTTAGGCAAAGATTAACCTGGCACGGCTGGTCTCTCATTCGAGAGTCAGAACTTTACCCTGGGAAGTGCCATCCTTGCAGATGTGGGGCCGTTGTTTCAGATGCTCTTTTTTCATCGACTTGTTACTCACGAGGTCGCGGGCAGGGCCGAGGGCCGCTCGGTGTCTCAGGTGGATCCCTCCCTCTCTCCCCTGCCAGCTCCTTTCTGTCTCGTGGCCCCTGGGAACTGTCCACGTGGGGGTCTCTCAGGGCCGGGTTTTATCAGGTGTGAGTGTGTGTGTGTGTGTGTGTGTGTAATGTATGGTGTGTGTATGTGTGTGTGTTTCCGGGACGTGTTGAGGAAATCGCCCTGAGACCTAGGCCTGAGGCCTTCTTGTTTATTTACTGTCTTTGGAAATCACCATCAGTGATGAAACGCCTGAGGGCCAGAGGTGGCAAGGCCTGGCATTTGCTAAACCTGGCGGCTGGACCAGCAGGGCAAAGGGGACCACGTGTCCTCCTTCCTGTTTGCTGAGCCGCGTGTGTACGCACACAAGTGCTTGGGTGTGCCTGTGCCTGGGGGACCACGCTATGTGCCTCTCCGTGTGTGTGCATTTGTGTGCACTTGCGTGCGTGTACACGCGTCTGTGAGCCTGTGTGTGTTTAAATCTGTGCTTGCATGCGTGTTGTCAGTGTGTGTGCATGCGTATTGCACACTTGTGTGTGACATGACCCCTTTTCCCCTCGTCATCGCACGTGGACAGAGAGACCTGGACTTGACACCCAGCTATGTCAGTTACTTGTTGTGTGACCTGAGGCCTGCCATGCACTTTCTGGGCTCGGCATTCCAGTCCATGAAATGGGAGAATAAAAGGCAGCAGCGTCAGGAAAACCACAGGTGATGGGCGTGCACGTGGCTGGAAGCCTGGCTGGGAGCAGCTGGTAGAGGCTTGTGCCCCCAGCTTTGGGGAGGCAGGGACCCTAGTTTTCATCCCCGCCCCTGGAAACTGTCCATTTTGGGGGTTTCTCAGGCACACCCCGCAGCTCTGGAACCCCAGCTGCTCGGGCTGGGCTGTGTGTATACTCGGTGTGGCCCAGTCACATGGCCTCCAGTGCCCAGAGAGGCCAGAATTCAGTGGGGCTGTTTGTGCTCCCACAGGTCTTCTGCTCAAGGTGAGAAGTTACTACAAGTCTGAGGTCCAGGGCTCTGGAGACCCTGACTGTGCCCATTGGTGACCACGACACTGTCACTGTGATCTGAAGTTGCCACCCTGTCCCCTGGCGACAGCCTCCAGGGTTCTCCACGTTGGTCCAGACGTGGACAAAGAACATCCCACCCCCATTTTGCACACCCTCCTCTGCCCCAGCTCCATCAGATAAACCCAGAGGGTTCTCAGTAACCACGAGCAACCCAGAGCCAAGGAAATGGGAGCATTTTCTCTGCCTCGCTCTGTTTTCTGATTAGTCACTCCTGGCTAATTAGCACGTGATAGAGGGGACAATAAAGCTGGGAAAACATCCACTGGCTGCCTGGAGTCCCAGCCACAGGCATGGCGAGGGCCTGGCGGAGAAGCAGGGAGACGGGGAGGCACGCACCCAGGGCCGTGCGTCGCCGGGCGTCGGGCACGTGCCCCAGAGACACGCGGGACACGCGGGGCAGGTTCTGGAGGCTCTGTCTTGCCCCTTCCCTCCGCGCTGTCTGGAAGGAATGATTTCACATCAGGGCCATCTGATGACTAAGGCGGACTTCCCCCGTCCCCGGTGGAAGTTGTCGAGGGGACCCTGGGGATGTTGCAAGGGCCAGTGGCAAAGCTTCCTGAGGTGGCCGGGAGCCCTTAAGCAGCCAGCTCCACTGACGCGGGAGAGGGGCGCAGCTGCTGCTACATAGGGGGGTCCCGAGGTGCCCATCGGATGGGTGGGGCCGTGCGTCTTAACTGAAGAGTCCTCGACCCCAGGGGCTGACGGCGGTTTCCTCCTGCCCCTTCGCGTCCTTGGAGCCTTCGCTTGGACCCTGCCCCACGCGGGCAGCGCAGGGCCCGGCTCATGGGGCTTTCCCCACCCGGCGACGTGTCACTGCTGCGCCAGGCTTCTCGGGGCGGGGAGGGCCCTCCGTACGGTCCTTTGGCCCCGGAAGTGACTCACGTCGCTTCACTCCATGCGTTCCACTGGACTCTGTCCCTCAGCCACAGCTTGGCTTCAAGGGGGCAGGAATCTTCACCTTTCGGGTGCCCAGAGGAGGAGGAGACCAGGACTCTGGGGACGTTAGTACCATCTGCCTGCCACAGATCATCGCTGGCTGGGGGCCCCAAGAGAGTCCTCCTTTCGTGTTTTGGTTTCCTTTGGCCGCTGTGACAAATTCCCATAAACTTTGTGGCTTAAACCCACTTACATCTATGTCTTGTAGTTCAGGAGGTCAGGAGTCCAACATAGGTGCCCCAGGCTAAAATCAAGGTATCAGCTGGGTGTTCCAGGGGACAGTCCGGTCCCTCCCTCCTCCCATCTTGGCCTGCCCACTTCCCTCGGCTCGCGGTGGCATCACCCTGACCCCTGCCTCTGGTCCTCCTGCCTCCGTCTGATAAGGAGAACACGGTGACGTGCGGCCTCCTGAGTGATCCGGCGTCATCTCCCCACCTCGGGGGTCATGACCACGCCCGCAGGGACCCGTGTGCCATGTCAGAGCACATACTCACAGGTTCTGGGGTTGGGGTGTGGGAGTCTTTGGGGGATCATTACTCTGCTGACCGCAACGGGCTGGCCCTGGGAGGAGAAACTGGGTGTCCCCACCACCACCACCCCCTGCCACCTTTGTTCTTCCCTTGCTCTTGGTTTCCCTCCAGACACCGTGCTGGGAGCTGGGGACGACCAAGTCCTTTTCTTCCTGGATCCGGCAGCACCTCCCAGAGGGAAGGCTGGCATGAACGGGCCTTCCAGTGGGCACCTCCTGGGGGTGGGGTGGGGTAAGGAGCGCCTGGTCGGCTGCGATCTGAGCAGTGAGCGGGGCTCTGGGCAGTGAGCTGGGGGAGCATGTTCTGCAGAGCGCTTCCTTGGCCGCTCCGTCCCAGCACCATGGGCTGGGCCTCCCTCGGCTTCTGGAGGTGGCTCCTCACTGTAGTCTGCCGCACCCACCGCTCCGCCCACCACTCTTCTGGGAGGCGGGAGGGGGCGACTGCCTCCCCCTCATGCTGGTCCCGGGCTCTGGAGCGGCCACCCGACTTGGCTGCAGGAATGTGGGAATTAGGACCCAGGACCTGTTGGCGGAAGTCCCGGTGGAAAGCTGGGCGGACAGGCTGGGCTCACTGTTTGCACTGGGGAAGCTCCCGTCCCACGGATGCCTTCCTCCTCCTCCCCACCAGGCCAGAAGCGGGGATTGTCTGCCACTCCTCTGATGAAGAACAGATACTCCAAACAAACCCCGCTGCCAGTCCCGGTGCCAGCCTCAGACAGGGGCAACTGTGCCACGTGGTGGCTGCCCCCAAGACAGCGGGTGAGGCTGTTCAGGCTGAGGGGAGAGCGTGACCTCTAAGTACAGCCTAGAGATAGAAACTGGACACACTCCACTGCCTCACACACACCTTCCCTCTCAGCCCTGGGCCGTGCCGTTGGCCTCCCCCCCCACCCTCAACTGTGCCCTCGCCCCCTGCCAAAAGCTCTAGCGGTGTGGCCAAGATTCCTCTCTGGGGTGGAAAAATCAAAGGAGGAGACATGAGCTTCTAATTAGCAGAGATGGACCCGTGGCTGGTGGAGGGACCACCCTGGGCTTCGTGTGCTGCAGCGTCCAGTGGTCTTTCCGTCTGGGGCCCACACTCCTCAGCCTTCAACACCCTCCTGGGCGCCGGAACCGATGTGCAAGTGTTCCCAGTGGGCTGTGGACAGAAAGGTAATTTTCCACATCAGGATCAAATCCCCGCCAGGGAGGCAAGGACTGGCAGGCGTGATGTGGCCCCCTGCACTTTTCCACTGGAGGCGTTTAGACCAACTGCATTTAATTATTAAGTTGATGGTTTGCCTTCCGTGCTTAAGTGTAGAAAGGGCAGACTCCCTGGAACACAGTGGATGCCTAGTAAGTGTGCACTGCATAAACACAGTGTGTGCCTAATAAGTGTGCACTGTGTGAACACAGTGGGTGCCTGGTAAGTGTGCACTGCGTGAACACAGTGAGTGCCTTGTAAGTGTGCACTGCGTGGAACCTACCTTTCCTGTAAGAACTGAATCTTACCTCTGAAATGCCAAGTGTGTCTTTTAACGTTCAGAGAAAATAGCTCCCTCTCCAAAAGCATTTCTGCCTCTTATTTTGCACTGAGCTCACTGAATGCAAGAGTACGCGAAGAAGCAGGCAGTCCTTCTCCAGCATCAGGAGACGATGTATTGTCAACTCGTGATGAGAAATGCGGCATCTATTCTACAGTGTCCCGCAGCCGTGCCCAGAGCAGACATGAATAGTCAATCACTGCTCTCTTGTGCAGCCCAGATGCCCGCTGCAGGATCGTTCACAACACACTCCCAGGAAGTCACCACCAGATGCGTGAGATGTTTGCAAAATCCCAAACTGACAGTCATCTCCGTATAATCTAATTCATCTGTGCCCTACCTCCAGATTTCTACTTTCTGACTCAGGATGACCAATGCACTTTCTCATTTTCTTTAATCATCGACTTCAATAGGTGTCTTTCTTCCTGTAGCCACTTCACTGACTGTGTGACCCTGGTCCAGGCCACTTTAGCCTTCTGTGGACCACAGTTCCTTGTTTGTAGAATGGAAATAATTACAACGTCTGGCAAGACTCCCTGAGACCCAAACAAAGCTTAGTGTACTTGGCACAGTACTTACTTGCCAGCATCTAATGGGCACTCAGGAAATGAGAGCAATTTAAAAAGACATTTGTCTCCCCCTCTAAATCCTCAGCAGATTGAAGCCCGGGCAGCAGGTGGCCTGGGCTGACACGCCCGGGGAGGCCCAGCCAGCCCCCCTCAGCACACCCCTGCAGTGGGCGGGGGCACCCTCTCACCTGGATGCCGCACCCCTGCCTTCGCGCCTCCCAGCCCAGGGAACCGCCGCGCCCCTCAAGACCTCATCTCTGGTCTGCCGCACCCAGTGCAAAGCCAGGGGGAAAAGAAAGCCTGATACATCCCCCTCCCCCTTGTGGAAATACACAAGAAACATTTCCGATGTTGTCATAGGTATCATAAGCAGCAGGCATCACTGAGGGACGGGAACACGACAGAGCAGTTCAGAAAAACATGCCCTCTTGCCCTTTTCTCCGAAGTGGTCTCCGTGCCTCCGGGGAGATCTAGGTGCCCTGGGCTGAGGTTGGGACGTTTTCTGCTTCCTGACTTACCTTTGGGGAGCAGACCTGTACACACTGGTGGGGGACTCAGGGAGATGGGGACACCTCCCCCAACCGCCAAAGACTTACCAACGCCACTGCCAAGCCTCCCAGGGAGGTGGCCCCAGGCAGGCCTCAGGTCAGGTTGCCGGAATGGATGGGCCCCACGCGGCTGTTAACGTGCAGCAGCAGGCGTGTCGCCTGGGCAGGCGTGTCTCGGCTTCCTCACCCTCGGCTGGGAGCATGCAGCCTTTCTCATGTGTTGCCCTCCCGTTCCGATTCCGCCCGGCCTGGTGCAGAGCCACGCGTGCTCGACTGTCCAGGTGCTCCCACAGCCCTGCAGCCCGCGTGCTACACACGAGTCCCTCCCGTGCGCGTTGCTGAGACTGAGCTCAGAGACGTGAAGCCACTTGCCCAAGGTCACACAGCTTCCAGGGGCGCTAGTGCGAGTGCAATGGGGCTGCGCTGCCTCCTTGGAACACGCCTTGGACCATGGCTGGCACCTCCCACCTTTGAGGAACAAAATGGGTGTCAGGGAAGAAACTCGAAAATGAATAAGAGGCCAAAATGTGAGCTCCAGGAGGTAGTTTTGATGTGGGTTAGGGTTGACAGAAGAGCTGTGTTCTTGGCCCTCCCCTCCAGCCCCAGGCATGGCCTCAGGACAGCTGTCCCCACGCCGCAGACCCTCGGCTTCTGTCCTTCGGGGCTCTGCGGCCCCTTCCTGCCTTAATGCATCCAGCCTCACACTGAAGAGTCAGGCCAACTCCCTGGTGCCAGTTCCTCCGTGGGGAGTGGGGCTGTTTACCCTCTGCCCTGACTGAGGCGCCCGATTCCTGCCAAGTGGTTCTTCCTCCTGAGCCTTAGTTTCCTTGTCTCTAAAGTGGGTCAGTTATAATGCCTACCAGTGGGGGGCCATGAAGAGAATGGCCAGAAGGTTAAATCTTATCATACAGTAGGTGCTTAATAAGCAGGAACTCCACTGTGGCTGTCATTCACTTTTCTCACAACTTGAGTACGGTCCCACCAAATAGAATCACCGCCTTCTCTTTCATTAGCCTTGTTTTTCCCTAAAAACTGCAGACCTGCAGATGGGTGGTGATGGGTCCTGATGCCTCTAACTGGGGGTGGGCGGGGCACGTCCCCTTGGCATCAGAATTTGGGTGCCGGAGTCACACTGACCAGACTGACACCTGTATGACCTCGGGTGAGTCGGATCAGGTGCGCACGCCTCAGTTTCCCCTGCGGTGAAACGGGGATGGGGGTGGGGCTGGATATTCTGTCCAGTGCTTGTTCAGCTCCGTGAGGGTGACTCTCAGCAGGTAGTTGCTCTCTCTCGGTGGGTGCTGTTCTGTGACTTCCCAGGGGTGGGTGTGCTGGGGACGGGGGGCAGGGCCGCTAGGCAGATCCTCTGGGGGGAGCCTCTCCCCTGCCGTCAAGAGCGCTGGTAGTGTCAGCAGTGCTGCCGGCCCCGGGTCTATTTCCTCCAGGAGGGCAGCTGCTGCCTGGGGCCCTGGGTGTCCGCTCTGGCGTCTCAGCCCTGCCCTGTGATGCAGCCTGGCCGGGGACTTCCATGGTGGGGCAGGCGACCCCAGCGTGCCCTTAGGGAGCCTGTGCTCTGTACCAGACATCGCTGGGGCGGGGATGCCCTGGGGAGCAGGCAGAAAGTAGGGAGGTGGGGGAGGGCATTTGACTATTCCAGGGGGAGGCCCGTTTTAAAAGGAAATCAATGCAGGGTGCTTCCCCTTTCTGGGTATTATGCATAATGCTGCTATGAACACAGATGTCCAAATACCCATGCAAGTCCCTTCTGTGGGTTTTTGAGAGCATATCCCTAGGAATGGAATTGCTGGGTCATGTGGTGATTCCATATTTAATTTTTGGAGGAATCCTTGATCTGGTTCCCACCTCATCGGCTGTGTTTTATAACACAATCCCCTGTCTTCCCAGCACTTGCTACTTGCTGTTGTTTTGATAATGGCCATCCTAACGGGTGTGAAGTGGCGTCTTGGTGGGGGTTCTGGTTTGCATTCAGAGAGACAGGGTGGAATCTTGGGCATCCCGAGGCAGGGGGTGGCAGGCAGGCAGTGAATGAGGAGTGAACGTGTCTTGAGGGCAGAGTTCCAGCTGGGAAGACTGAGAAAGTGCTAGAAGTTTCTGGAGACGGGTGGATGGTGGTAGTCGCGCAACAGCGTGCCTGTAGTTAATGGTACTTAAAAATGGCTCAGATCATAAATGTTACTTATACATATTTTACCTTGTTTTACCTCAATAAAGAAAAGTGGGGTGCCCCATGGGAGAAACCCAAATTCAAGGATATTCTGTAAAACACCTGAGCAGTGCTCCTCAAACCTGTTGAGAACCTCAAAGACATGGTGGGTGTGAGACACTTCTAGACCTGAGGCGGCTAGGGTGAAAGGACACGTGTAATGGGGGGTCCTGGCCGGGATCCCGGGGCAGGAAAGGGACCTTGGGGCAGGGCAGGGGCGGGCAGCCAAGTTCAGGTGAAGGATCGGGTTAGCTTGTAGTCACGTACCAACGCTGGCTTCTTGGTTGTGATAAATGTTCCATGGATGTTAACATCTAACTAAAATGGTTTTAAAAAAAGTTTGTAAAAGTGGGGAGGTGCCTGGGTGAGTCTGGCTTCCTGGAGGAGAGATGGTTAATGTGTTACATTGCCTGTTGGGGCAAGTGTGGAGACAAGAGTGTGTGGGCAGAAGGAACAGCACTTGTGGTGGGCTCAGAGTTCAGCCCAAACAGTTAATATCCCCAGAGAACTGAATTCCGCAGCCTTGGCTGCTTCTCCACCCAAGAGAACATTCTCAGTCTCTGGAGCTTGTTTTTTTTTCCCCCCAAGTGCCAAAACCATGTTCGTTATTTCACTGGGTTCTTACCAACTTTTTGACGAGAGACGTATTAATATATCTTTTGTTACCCAAACGTTACTCACTTACATAACAAATCTCAGGCCCTAAGTGTTTCTGCAAAACCCCCCTGGTCAATAATATGTTAATTGTAATACCTTGAGTATTAGCTTTTTTCTTTGAGTGAAATACCTTTATTTCTTCCTTTTTTTAAATCAACTGTTACAGGAACACACACACACAAACAGGCAAACAAAACCCTTGCTTATAGGAGATAAAGCAGAACAAATTAAAGAGAAATTACTCGGACTCCCACAGCTCAGAGATAGCACGGTTAATATTTGGGGGCATGTTCTTCCAGGCTTTTTTTTCATCTTTAACATTTCCTTGGATCCCTGGGAGATCCCAGTCCTCTTTCTGAATAATCCTCGTTATGCTAAAAACCCAGGGAACTTTCAGGGGCTCTGGGTTGTGTGGGTTCAGCTCTGCATGCTGGGGCGAGCAGCACCAGGCCCCCCTGCCCCCGCTGGAAGTTACCTCTGACTCGGAGCTGATGATGGGGTGAGGGTGACCCTGTGTGAGGGAGCGTGGATGAGCAGGCAGCCTGGGTTGGTGAGGGACGTGGTCCCCAGTGACCCTGATCCACACCCTGTCTCTGTGACTGTGACTCCTTTAGGTGGCTCATCCAGGTGGAATGCGACATCTGTATTTTCACAGCTGACATACCGCACCTAATGTCCTTGGGGTTCATCACGTGCCCAAATCACCTTCCTCTTCAAGGCTGAGTGGTTCCGCCATGAGCGGAGACCGCATTTCCTTTACCCGTTCGTCCACCAGTGGATACTTGAGCCGTCTCTGCCTTCTGGTTACTGTGAGCAATGCTGCTGTGAGCACACGTGTACACATGTCTCTTAGGGACCCCGCCTTCACTTCTCAGGGGCGTGTACCCAGAAGAGGGATAGCTGGAGCCTCTGAAAATCACTTTCTCCTTTTCTGAGGAGCCTCCATCTCCGCTTCCCACCCACAGTGGGCAGAGGCTGGGGCGACTGCTCAGCACCAGATCACGCTCGGGACAGGCCCCCACCGCAAAGGGCGATCTGGCCCCAGATGTCTCCAGGTGGAGAAACCCTGGGTTGGAGTGAGCGAGGGGCACAGGGACAGGACTCAGGACGAGGGAGGCGGTGGAGGTGGAAGTGGGACCCGCCAGGCAGGCTGCTGTGAAATCGCGAGGCGCATGTCCCAGGGAATAAAGCTGGTAACCGCAGCAGCAGTTAGTATTTACTGAGCTCTTCCCTGGATGCCAGGTGCCACGAGAAGCACCTGTGTCGCGTGTTCTCACTTAAACCCACGGCACTGCAAGGGTGGTCCAGAGTGTTGAAACGGGCCTGCACACAGTAGATTCTCAGCAACCTGAACCTGCCTCCCCTCCCCCTACAGACACGTGCCCTGCAATCGTGACTCTGGTCCCCTTCGGTGTCGCTCCCCAGGATACTTTGTCCTTTCGAGAGCAAGGCACAGACTCCGGCAGCCACGCGGGCAGATAAGACAGCCGTGTAAACACGCAGCGCTTCCCGGTGGAACCCACTTGCCCAGGTTTATGAGGTATGGGGTGTGGTTGCCTGGCAGCTGAGCCTGCGAGTGCCCCCTGCTGCCCTCTCGCACAGCACTTCCTTCTTCTCTGTGGGGCTTCCGGCTTCTTGGCGCCCACAGGCAGGGCACGCCGGCAGAGGAGAGGGTGTCGTCCCCCTGTGGGTTTTTATTAAAGTGAGCGCCATGCCTGGCCGAGTGGACCAGGTGTCGTGACATTAAGCCCTGACATGGGCTGGTTGAGTTTGGAGGGAGAGTGATGATCACAGTTTATTATTACCGCAGCAGCAGAGCATCTACTGTGCGCCAGGTATCTTAACGACGCTTCTGTTCAACTTTATCTGCTGTGTGCCCAGCCAGGGCTGCTCTAGGCCCAGGAAACTATGAGCATGACAGGCAAAGATTTTGTTTCCATGAATCTTACTTTCTGGTAAGGAAGGAAAGAACAGACGTGTGAACAGATGATACCATATTTCAGGTGAACATAGGGGTTTTGAAGAAAGCAAGCTGGGGCAGGGGTGGTGAGGCACAGGGGACTCAGATGTCATTTCATGGCATGAGTACAGAGCACTGAGTGAAGGGGACCAGCTGGGACGGTGTTTGGGGGTGGGTGTGTGTACATAGCACGTGCCAAGGCCCTGTGGTAGGAGTGGG
Organism: Okapia johnstoni; assembly: GCA_024291935.2. NCBI lineage: Eukaryota > Metazoa > Chordata > Mammalia > Artiodactyla > Giraffidae > Okapia > Okapia johnstoni. Next base: position 72,127,983 of record CM044310.1, read on the forward strand.
ATTGGCCGGGGTGAGCAGCTACAGGGAAGCCTTCGGATGGGGCAGAGTGAGCATGGAGGAGGCCGGTGGGTGCTCAGGCATCAGAGAGTGAGGCTGGCGGGTCACGGCTGGTCTCACAGGCAAGCGCCAGGGCTCCGCGTGTCCTTCTGAGTGAGAAGGGAGCCTCTGGGCTTTTGAGCAGAGGAGGGACACAGCCTGACTCTGCCTTTAAAATCCATCCCTCGGCCGCTGGATGGAGGATGGGCTAAACTTCCAGTCCAACAGAGCACCACTAGGAACGGGTGGCCATCGAAATTTAAGTGAAAAAGAAACGAAGTCGAAAGTGCAGTTCCTCTGTCACAGGGGCCATGTTTCGCGCACCTGGTAGCCAGTGTCCGCCGTCACAGGCAGACTGTTCTCCCGGGTGTGTGGATGGGGCTGAGGACGGGAGCAGGGAGAGTGTGTCTGGGTGCCCGTGGGGGGCTGCCGTTATAACCCAGGGCAGAGTTATGTGAGGCTTAGCAGCTTGGCAGCCGTGGTGGGGGCTGTGACCAGGGGTTGGCTGCAGGACTGACTGGCGGGGAAGCTGGTGGGACTTGCCCTGGGTCGAGGGGGTATAGACATGTGGGGAAGGGAAGCTGAGGGCGGCTCAGAGGGTCGTTGGTGGAGAGGCACCTCCGAGATGAGGGCGTGGACATAACTGGAGCTCACGGCTGGGCCGGCTTTCCCGGAGGCCTCGCAGCTGAGTGGGGGACGCTCCACGGAGGGCTGTGGCCTGCTGGGCTCACCTGGCCCAGAGCGCAGAGCATCAAAATTCAGCTCTGAACTGCACACACGGAACCCCTCTTTGGTGTTCTCTCATCCCAGAAACCGCCTGCGAGGCGCCAGACCCTCTGCCCCCAAGTGAGGCCCTTCAGGGCCCACACGGCGAGCCGGGCGTCCAGGGCCAGGGTGGTCTCACTGGGCAGTGGCCCAGGACAGCGGCCGCCAAGGAGTCCTCCCCCTTTACCCCAACGACACCCTCTCTTAGCACGGGCGGGTTGCCCCACCGGGCCCCTGAGCACTTGCCTGGCTCGTTAATCTATGCAGTGTCAACTCTGTGCCAGCGTCGACGGGCACAGAGTTCATATTTCACAATAGTTCCACGAGGGAGGGCAGTATTTCCTCCCTTTTCCAAGTGTGGACACTGAGGCTCGGAGAGGTGCAGTCCCTTGCTCAATGTCACACAGCGGCCAAGTAGTAAAGGTGGAATTTGGACTCCGGACCATTGGAACGCAGGGCCCGCGCTCTTCCTAGAATTCACCGCCTTGGCCTGAAACACTGGGGTGGGGGGCAGGCAGGGCCTCCCTCGTCTGGTCGCGCGCTTTTCCGCTTTTCATTTCAGCCTTCGTCACAGCCAAGGGTTGAGTGGGCTGGAATCCCACGTGCCCTGGCAAGAAACTGACCCACCCTGACTAAAGGGCATCTTGTTCTTCGCACAAAGGCGTCCCCAGCTCGCCTGGCCATGACCCCTGCTGACTGAGAGGAGGGTTCATTTTCCATTTCCCACAGCCCGGCTGGCACCCCGGACCCAGGGAACTGGCGAGAATGAAGCAAAGCCTGGAGGGCACCCAGGGGAGGCTCCTCCAGGTTGTAGTCATGCCCCCGGCCCCAGGGCCCCAAGCCCAGGTTCAGATCCCGCCTCTGTGTCTCCTGCCTTTGTGACTCCAGGCAGACCGTGAGTTCTACAAGCTGCAGTTCCCCGTTTGTGGTTAATGTGGGAATGCTGGTGATAACCTCCTCCTTCGTCTGGTGGGAAATCACTTAGCCTCTGATGCATGGCCTGCACACAGCAGCCTCTGCCTCGCCTGGAAGTGCGTTGGGAACACACACTCTCAGACCCTTCTCGAGCCTGCTGCACACTGCTGGGGGTCTTCACAAGGCACGCAAGTGACCCGTAAGCATTCAAAGCAAGCAGCTCGGGGTGAACCGGATGAAGTGATCGTGTAGCACCAAGAGGCAGGCGTGTCCTGCCTTTTTCCGAGCCATGCAGCATTGGGCCGCCTCTCTTACTCTTGTTATTCCTGGGCTTCATGGCGCAGAGATGAGGTGCCCTGGAAAACAGATCAATGCCTAGAAAAGTCTCTGCCTTTGGCCCCGCTCCTGCTGCTATCTGGCCATTTACCTCGCCCGGAAGAGCCAGGCTCCCATCGCAGACCGCAGGCTGGAGGCTGACCAGCCCTGCTGTGGCCCAGCCATCTCCGGCGAGCGGAGCTTGGTGCCCAGCAGCCTCCGGAGCCGTAGAGCCCGAGCCTGGGGCCCAGAGGCCAAACACTCGGCCTCCCTCCTCGCCCTGAGCCTGCAGCTCTAGGACAGATGGACGGATGTGGTCTGAGAGAGCTCGGGGTGGGTGGGAGAGAAGCAGGTGGCTATTACATCACAGCAGAGTCCAGGTCTCAATTGGGCAGATCGGTCTCCTGAGGGAGAAGAGAATGCAACCCCCACATAGGAAGAGGAGTCAGCGGCTGGTTGGGGCACTTCCCTGGCAGCCCAGTGCTTAAGACCCCCCTGCGTTTCCACTGCAGGGGGCGCAGGTTCCATTCCTGACTGGGGAACTGGGATCCCCACATGCCACGGGGCATGGCCTAAAAAATAAAAATTAAAAAAAAATAAAGGCCTCGTTAGCACTGGGGCCATCGCACCGCCCTCCGCACCCCCACCTAAGCCACCTTTCTGGAGGGGGAGCTTCCCTAAGATGTTTCACGAAAATCTCCAGACACTCAATTTAAAAGCGTATATATACACAGGCACGGTTAAAAATAGAAATAGATCTTTGTGGTGGGTGCGTGTTGTATATTTAATGCTCTCAGAGCAGAAATAAACCATAAAGCTATTAGAGAGGAATCTTGTCTCCGCGTCCTGGGGTTCTCAGCCCCTTCCTGGAATCTTTGAGGGTCGGTGGGGGTGGGGAGGGGCAGAGGTCAGGGAACCTGTTACAGGAGCGTCTCTGGGGGCTGCTGGCTGCGTGCAGGGCACCTCTGCATTTCAGACAGGCAGTGCCAGGCAGGCCTGAGGCTGTGGCCCTGGGGGTCACTCTCTGAGAAACGGGGGGCTGGGGCAAGAATCCGCACATAATAGGTGACTGATGAAAGGAGGCCAGACTAGAGGGAGGAGTAAAACTCACAAGGTGTTGGATGAGTGTACGAATGAGTGTACGGACCATGAATTTGCAGCTGATAAAGTGCCGAAGCAAAGCGGGGAAGCACGCGTGCGGGTGCTCGTGTGCAGGTCGGGGTTCCAGGATGATGAGGGTGGAGCGGCGGCGTGGCTGGCACGCAGGGACGGTGCTCTGGAGGGCCCTGTGAGGTTGGGCCGATCCGGGAGGGAGCTCAGGACATCCTGGTTGGCGGCGGGCTTAGTTCCGGGAGTGAGGCAGCAATGGCGCAGTCACCATGGAGTCTGCGGAAAGTCCCTACTTAGACCAAGGTCGGGGCAGTGAGTGAACTTGAGCCCGGAGTCCGCGCCCCCACTGGGTGTGGAGGGGGTGCGTTTGGCTACGTGGCGGACCTTCCACAGGGACGCGCCTTCGGTGCCAGTGGGCTTGCTCAGAGGAGACGAGCCTTTCTCCCAGGCCTTCATGAACTCCTGTGTATCCTCAGGACCCACTGAAATGCGCTGTCCCCAGTTAACCTCCCGAGGGTCAGGCACGCATCACAGCAGCACCCCAAGCCCCTGGCCCCTCCATCCCCACTTCCCTCTGCCCTTCGCCTCCTCCTGCTCCCTCAGGCTAACGCACACCCCCCACTGTACCTGGCTTCCTCTCTGCAGCTTCCTTGTTGGCGAGGAGCCTGTCTGCTCTCACCCTGTTTCCAGATTCCAAGAAAGGACCCCATATGGCCAGGCTCAGGGCCCATACTGACCCCTGGACCATCACTGTGGCCGCTGGGCGGGGTCCCAGCATACACAGGGAGCTCCCTGTGTAACCGTGTGGCCGTGTAGCCCCTGGAGAGGAGGGATGTGCAGAGGGGACGTTTAGACTGTTTGAAAGAGGCAGGAGAGGCATGGAGCACCACCCCCGGGAGGAGTGAGGGGCCCTGCCGGCCTGTCAGATGCTGCAGCCCTCCGCCCGTCCGGTCAGTGGGAAAGCAGCCTTCCGCACACACGGGGCTGTGGTTGCGTGCATCCCCCTTCGAGCGTGTGAGTGCCTTCCGGCCCCGCTAGTGCCCTCCATCGGCTCCCAGCTCTGTGAAGGGGGCGGCGGGGTGGGCACCCATGTCACACGGGTTGACGCCCCCCACCCCCTGCAGGTTTCAGACCAAGGGCCAGAAAGAGCCTGTGCTCACCGCCAACGGGTGACTGCAGATGAGAAACACGAGAGACCGGAGAAATAGTTGGTGCTTTGAAGCTGAAGGCAGGCACTGGGGGACATGGGGGACCGTTGACTGTCATCTGTTTGCACAAGCGAGGCTTCTGCCACCCTGTCTCGGACACCCCGGGGAGACAAAGGCGCTTCAGATCGGAGGCTGCCCTCTCCTCAAGAAGGAGGGCGCGCCGGGCGGCTGGATGCTTTTGCTTCCAGATGAAATTATGTGCTTGGGGTTTGCTGGACTTAGGCCTCATTCATGCGTCTCTGTTTGCTCAGCCCTCCCGGCCCCATCCTCGGTCTCCCAGCCTCCTGGGGACAGAGTGGGGCCTTGCTGCTCTTCCAGGGAGTTAAGGAACATTGTCCTCCCCTGTCCTCTCTCTCTGAAGTCTCTCAGGGCATATCTGCCAGGTACCACTCAGGGCACCCATCCATGCGAGAGGCGATCTGTGCACAGCTGAGTGTGAGGCCCAGCTCTGCTACGCTCTAGCTGTGTGACCCCAGGCAAATTACTTGACTTCTCTGTTTCTTCATCAATATGGTGAGGTTCATGTTGCCTGCCTACCAGGTCTTGGCAAGGGTCCATTGTGTTTATTTTGCCTTCTCCTGGGGCCCAGTGATCCTACTCCCAATGATACTCACTAAGAGACATGAAAAGAGAGTTCAGAGCAGCCAGAGTAACAGCCTGAAACTGGAAACGACCCAACAGTAGAATGGATAAACACGTTGTGACATAATCACACAGGTGAGTACTATACAGCCACGAAAAACAACAGATCCTGCAGATCAGTCTCGCAGGCATTATGTTGAGCAACATAAGCTGGACACAGATGAGTACATACTGCTGATTCCATTTAAATGAAGTTCAAGGGCAGGCAGAACTAGCCTGTAGTGATAAAAGTAACCGGAGTGCTTATTTCTAGGGGATGTTGCCGGGAAAAAGGCATGAGAGCCTCCTGGGAGCGGGGCAGTGGTCACACGGGTGTGTGTGTGTACGAATGTCCATCCAGCCTGCACGAGAATCAGAAGGGAACTGGGTCTCCCACCCTCAGGTAAGGGGCTGCTCCATGAAAACCCTGTAACCGCTGGGCCACTGAGGTGCTGTGCCTCGGGGTGAGTCGCTCCTTCTCCAGGCCAGGCAGGAGCTCCAGGGGACAGGGGAGTGACCCCACTGAGCCAAGGCCTGGCTGGGAGGAAGCCCAAGCACGGCCCTCAGCTTGCTGGGGGAGGAAGGAGGGGAGCGGAAACTTTTACAGTTGTTTCTCACTGTGCAGGCCAATTAGTGGGGATCAACCTCAGATCAACAACAGCCCTGAACCTGTTGCTGTTCGAGAAACCACAAAGGAAGGGAGAGCTAGATTTGGCTGCATAAGAAGTGACCCTCGAGTGTGGAGAAACAGTCAGATCAGCCTCACTGTAAATCCATTTGAAAGGCAAATGATAAACCAGGAAGATGCAGTTGCAGCATGTTTGGCAAATAAAGAATAGAAAAAAAAAACAACTTAATGTGCAAAACATGTGTGTGAATCAGTGAGAAGGCATGACCGCCTCAAGGGGAAAAAGTGCAAAGACCAGGAGACATATGATGGCCAGTAGCATGTGAGAAGAGTCAACCTCCCAACAAGCAGACGTGCGTTAAAGAGGAAATGGGACAGAATTTTTCACCTGAAACTTGCAGAGATCTGAACATGATAATGCATCCTCCCAAGAAAGAGAAGTGCCTGCAGCATTGCTGTAGCCCCCAGCCTGGTCCTGTTCTCTCTTCCCCGCTGTTCCATGTCCAGTGAGACTTTAATAGCCACCACTCACGAACACCTACTCTGAATCAGGCCTTCTGCCCTTATTGTCCTGTTCTGGACAACCTATGTGGGACAGCCTATTGCTCCATTTTGCAGATGAGAAAACTGAGGCTCAGGATGGTGCAGTGACTTGGGGAAGGCCTCAACGGTGGGTGGTGGAGCCAGAGTTTGAACCAAGAGGTAACTGGCCCCAGCAGCCCCGCTCTCCTCCTCTCTGCCTCCCCACTAACCACTTTTTGGCTCCTGCCTTTCTTAGAGGGAGATGACACTGGCTGGAGCCCTGGCGTCTCTGGTCTGCATCTCTGCCTTGCCACCGCCACTGTGGTCTGCAGGGGCTGACTGGACAGGGCAGTCCTGCCCAGGAGGCCGGTTGGCCGCGGATGGGCATCCATATCTTTGCCACATGGCGTTTGGGGCCTTTGCTTATTGAGACAAGTCATCCCATAAGTATCTGAACTCTCAGTGTGGGAATGTGGATTTTTAACAAAACCTGGGAGCCCTGACGGGCAGAACTTCACCACCCCCACCACCACCACCCCGTAGACAAGTAGACTCACACTCAGAGAACAGATATGGCCTGGTAGTGGAGAACATGGGTGAGAATTCTGACTCCCTGGGTTTGAATCAGTGATGTGCCTGAGAATCTGCTTTCTGGGAAGTGGCAGATTTTCTGGGGGGGATGCCTTGATTTGTAGGGTTTGCCAGTTTCCATCATGAATACCACCGGTGTGCACAAAGCAAGACCACGGAGGGCAGAGTTGGGCAGAGATCCGCACAAATGGGCATCAGACCTGCCAACCAAGGGACCTTCTCCAGAACACCTGACCAGCTCTCTTCCTAATTCCAGGTCATTAAAAGCAAGAAGAATCTAAGAGGCTGTCACAGTTAAAGGAGCCTGAGGCAACATAATGACTAGATGCTGTCTGAGATCCTGGAGCAGGGAAGGAATGTTAGGTTACATAAAATAGGTAAAAACTAAGGAAATCAGAAACAGGCGTGGACAATTGTTACAATAAAGCATCACTATTATTTCACTTGTTGTAACAAAGGCATCCCACCAGTGTGAGCAGGGGAGACCAGGGCAGGGTCCACGGGAGCTTTATTATCTTCCCTATTGTCTGTAGATCTGAAGCTATTTAAAAAAAAACCATTAAAGGAAAAAAAAAGGACTGCCAAAGAAATCAGTTAGCTCCCTCATCTTGAGCTTGTAAGTACTTAGAGATCACAGCATGGGCTGGCAGGCCTCACATTCATCACCTTGTCTGGTCCCACCCCTCCCCAGCTGAGCGTGGCATCCCCTGCCGGTGTGGCAGTCCCAACTGTGCCTCCCAAGCCGGTATTGCTCCCCGAGCTCTGAGCCCTTCCTGAGACGGCCGGGAAAAACCCCAGCCTCTTCCTGCACCGACAGGTGGGCTTGTGCCTGGTCCTCCCCACCCGGCTGCCCTCAGCCTTCCTCTCGCGGGAGGAAGAGCACTGGGAAGAGAGTCCCCTGCCGTCAGAACCTCCTGGACTCTTCACTGGGAAGTCCTTGGCCCCAGCCCTGGGCACCAGCCCAGGACACTTTGATGTAGTGTTCTGGCTGGTCCTTGGGCCAGCTTCCCTCTTTCTCTGCCCGGGGCTTTTTCACGTGTTCTTCCCAAGGCTTCAGAAACCTTGAGCTCACCGTCGAAGCAGCCATCACTCTCTTGGATCTCCAGAGTGGTGGTTTCAAGCAGTCACCCTAGACTCAAGTTCCCGTCTCTGTCCATCAGATCAGTCTCCTGCCTGGCTCCCACGTGTGCCTCCTGACCCTACTCAGAGCAGCACGTGACCCTGGTCGGCTCTTTCTGTGGATGGTGTGCACGACCTGAACCCCTCCCCCCATTCCAGGACAGGGCTCTGGGGTCTCTCTTGGAAAGAGTCCCTCCCCCTGCAGAAAATGGATGTGAATTAAATCAAATATTTAGAGTTCTTCCTTGCAATTATTCGGAGAAGTTAGTTGCTCTTCTGGGCTTTTAACAGTGGCAGCAAAAAAGGGCAAGAACCAGTGTTCTGTGAGCACCTGCTGTGCTTTTATTCGTTCGTTCTCCCCACAGCTGCCCTGGGAGGGGAGTCTTACTGTCCTTACCATACAGATGAGGAAACTGAGGCTTCAAGAAACTCCTTGCTCCAGGCGCCAGCTTGCAGGGCTGGGGCTGGGATCCGAACGGCCCCAATCTGGGATCAGTCTGGCTTCAAATCCAGGCTCTCTCTTGAAGCCCCTGCTTGCCTGGGGGCTGCTGACCCCTCAGTCAGAGGTGCCCCAGGTCCCTGGTGATGGTTGTGAAACCAGCCTGACGCTTCTCCTTGGAAAGCGACACGGGTAAGGGAGAGTCAGTCCCTCGTGATGGAGGTCAGTTACCCTCTGTGCCTTCCCTGGCCTGGCGTGGGAAGGCCCACATTCTGGGAAACTCCTCCACCCCAGGCAAACCATGCGGTTGGTGGGTCGGTTGGTCATTCATATCCCAGTTTCTTCAGGTGTCAGTGAGCCTCAGGTTGAGAGAGAAGTGTAAACAGAAGAAAATGAAATAACACATTAAAACGACCTCTCGTCCCTAATCATCAAAACCATAACAGAGAAATTCCTCTATAGGAACCGCCAGGATTTTAAATGAAACCGTAGCACGAGAACTTTCTTTTTAAAAGAAGTGTTCACCCTGCTCATTTCATCCTTGGAGGCTTCAGGAAGAAGCAGCAAGGAATTGGATCGTTGGCTGGGGGTGGGGGAAATTGAGGAGTGGGTGCCCCAGAGGTTGGACGCGGGAGGTGGGGAGTCCAGGCAGGGGAGTGCCCCCATATCGGGGTGTCAGTGAGCATTGCGAAATCAACAGAAAGAGACCTGCAACCCATGGTCCCTGAGAGCCGAGGCTTTCTTCTCCCGGGCTGGAGGGAGGGGTTTGAGGGGAGACGTGGAATCAGAAATGCACTTGTAATCGGAGGAAGCATTGTCAATGGAGTTGTCCCTTTATGTGTTGTTCTGGCAAAGCCTCCCATTTCCTGCAGATGGTAGGCCGTCTGAGAGGAACTGGACACCCCCTGGAGGGTTTCAGCACCCAGCTCCCTCCCCCACACTTGCTCTGCACCCCTAGTTTCCAGATGCACAAAATGAGGAGAAAACCCATCGCACCCTGCTGCAGGAGGGTGGCTCGCTCCGCGGTAGGCGGTGTTGAGATTGGGTGGGAGGGGGAATGGGGCTCTATAGGATGGGGGCTGAAACTCCAGAATGCTCAGACTTCAGTTCAAATCCTTTGTCCCTCCAGCAGCACAAGCCTCAGCCCCTTCATCTGTGAGATGGGCAATGTCACCACGCTCGCCTCCCCGGGTGGTCATGCCCGTGTAAGTTAACGTGAGGGGCTTAACGCAGTGCCTGTGTTCGGAAACGCGAGCCGTCAGTTGTCTGAAGCCCCTGGTGCAGAGAGGAGACCATGTGTCTGAGAGCAGGGCCCCGACGTGCTTTGGTTCATCCGGCTGATTTCTGGGGGTGCGGCTTAACCTCAGGATGCCAGGTTGGACCTCTGGAATCTCTACCTGGGCAGCCCAGTATGGCAGCCACCAGCCACAAGTGGCGGATTCACATTAGTTACAGCAGAGTCAACCTGCGGGTTTAGTTCTGCAGTCACACTAGGTGCCCCGTCGCCACTCCTGGCTGCCGTGTTGGGGCGCTGATCCTGGGGGTGGGGTGGGGGTTGTTGGTGCTGCCAGGGAGCCCTCCTGCCTGCTTCCCTGTACTCAGCGTCCGACTGCAGGCTGCGGGTGTGCCGGTCCTGCGGCTCCCTGGCAAGCTCTTGGCCCATCCCGGCCACCTGGGGCCTGGCCCGGCAGCCTTCCCAGCGCCGGGAGTCCTCCTGCTGGCAGGTCCGGAGCGTGGGGGGTGCCAGGCCTGGCACCTGGTGTGCTGGCTCAGCCAGACCGGGCAGGCCCTGTCCTGGGCTCGCGGTGTCTGTGCAACCCGCCAGGAAGAGATGAAGCTCTGGTGAAAGCGGAGAGCTGCCGGAGGATTTCTATTCACTGGAACGCGGAGGGAGGGGAAGGTGAGGGGTGTTTCTCTGTAAGAAAGAGGCTTTGATTTTGAACTGAAGTAGCCCTTGACCTTTGCTCTTTTCTTTCACCCAGCTGTTCGGTTTGGTGTCTTGGGTGCTGTGCTCCAGCCCGGGAGGTAATGGGTGACCTCTGGGGGACAGGTCACCGTCCCCACTGACAGGGTCCCAGACCCTGGCAGGGCCTATGTGGTCCCTGGAGTGTCCCCAGGACCCTGCGCACACAGTAGGAGCTCATTAAGTGGTTGCCGGAGGAACTTTTTTTTTTTAACTTTTTATTTTCTGTTGGCGTAGGACCATTTCTATATTTTATATAATGTTGTCACCTGCTGAAATCTCTCTCATGTCCTCCTCAGAGAGGGGATATGGATTGCTCCCAAATCATGGGCTTCAAAGAGGCATGCCCCGCCGCTTCTTGAATGTTCTCAAGGAGAGTTGCCTTATAGTGTAATATCTGAGATGAACCTATGTGTGCTCGTGTGTGCATGCTAAGTCGCTTCAGTCATGTCCGACTCTTTGGGACTCCATGGACTGTAGCCCGCCAGTCTCCTCTGCCCATGGGATTTCCCAGGCAAGAACACTGGAGTGGGTTGCCACTTCCTTCTCCAGGGGATCTTCCCGACCCAGGGATCAAACCCACATCGCTTACATCTCCTGCATCAGCAGGCGGGTTCTTTACCACTAGTGCTACCAGTACATGCTGAATGCTTTACCCTGATGACCTCATTGAACTTTCACACAAACATTCACATTGTACAGAGGTAGAGACTGAGACACAGAAAACTTAAGGCGCACAGCAGAGGAGTGGGGAGCCCTCCGTCTCCTCCGCAGCTTTACGAGGCTTGGAACTTTCCCAAGATGCCAACTTGGACTGCGTTGACCCTGGCACTGAATTCCTTGCCCTCACCCACCACACTTGCAGTCGGTTCCAAAGCTGTCACCGGCCCAGTTTTTCTAGGAGACCCAGAGTGGGGCCCACGCAGGGCTGCAAGGAATGGAGTTCTTTTCCCCCCGAGTCCAGCCAGTGGGTCTCCAGAGTGAGGGTCTGAGCCCCAGGAAAGCAGGTCCCACGTGGAGGCTGACTTCATCCATTAGTGCAAAGCAAGCCACCATGACTGCAGGCCCTTGGTCTGAGCCAGGGCCTGGGACACGTGGCCCTCTCTCTCCCTCTGCCTCCCTGGTTCCCCTGGGGATGCCGAATTTCTGCCAGTGTGACAGCCGGGAAGCTCCGAGTCAGAGCTCTCCGAGCTGGGTGTGGGCAGTTAGGAGTTCCAAGTACTAGTCCTGCCTTGGGCCCTTCCTAGCCCTGTGAGCTTGGGGTCTGACCCATGTGGGCAGGGCTCTGTGATGGTCTTGCAGGGGAGGGGCGGTTACATCACTTAACTAGTGCTTGAATACATTTTATTGACGGGCTAAACTCTGAATGTTTCAAAATGAGAGCAGATGCTTGGAAATGCTTGCTGAGCGCCTGGTGCAATAGATACTGAGCACTTAGTAGATACTGTCTCACCTCATCCCTGGAACAACTCTGTGGGGTGGGGACCCCCATCTTTCAGCAAATACGAGACCATAGCTCGTAAGACAGAATTCTCTGAAGTACTCTCAGAGAGAAAGAGTGCACCCCAAACTTTATTATCACATCAGCTTTAGAGGAGGGGATGAAATCTTTGAGTGGATGAAGTACACTGTTACTGTGTTCATTCTGGATGAGGGCAGAGAGGTGTCTGGACAGTGTTCAGAGAAGAAAGGCAGGGGAGAATGTTAAGTGCTCAACCCCAGCCTGGGGACTGATGGGCCATAAAATTTGACTTGGAGGATAAGAGTGCTCTGGAGCTAGGCGAGTGCCAGGAGGAAGTAGGAGAAATAGTCCCCCCGAGGGAGTCCTTCTGGAGCACTAAGAGGAGGCTTGGCCTGAGTCCTTCCATCCAGCCTGCCAGCATGCCTGCATTGGGTCAGCTCAAGAGCAGGAAGCCCCAAGAGAGTACTGAGAAGGGGTACCAGCCTCTGTTTTATCATCTGTAAAATGGGTACCACAGCACCGAATTCACTAACAGTCCCTCACCGCGCTCCCTCTTTCTTGAGGAAAAACACATGTGATTTTTTTTCCTTTCTTTCCTCTGAAAAGATCCCCCTGCCTGGTGAGCACAGGGGATTGTTGTGTGTGTATGCTAAGTCGCTTTAGTCGTATCTGACTCTTTGTGACCCTGTGGGCTGTGGCCCGCCAGGCTCCTCTGTTCATGAGGATTCTCCAGGCGAGAATACTGGAGTAGGGTGCCACGCCCTCCTCCAGGGGATCTTCCCGGCCCAGGAATCGAACCCACGTTTCTGATGTTCTTCTCATTGGTAGGCAGGTTTTTACCACTAGCGCCACCTGGGAAGCCCACGAGATTGTTCCCAGGGCTTTTCTGGAGGCTCAGAGGATGTTGTTGGAGGCTCAGCGGATTCTGAGCAGGGAACATTGGGATCAATGAAGTTCTCAGTGGTGAAGGGAGGGCAGGTGATACTGGGGGAGACTAGCACCCCGTTGTCGAGGGTGTCAAATACCACCCTGAGGAGCCTGGACTTTTTCTGAGCGTGACAGCATTGCATCAGAGTTCCTTAAGAAGGCCAATGACCCTCTCCTTGCTGTTGAGAAGGACTTCCTTCCAAATGAAGAAACTCAAACTGCTCCCGCCCCTTTCCTGGTGGTACCAGGCATATCTTAGCCTTGTGTTTCCCAGAGTGAGTTTTGTTCCACAATGTTAATAGGTGTGCCAGCAAAAAGTAAGAGTAACTACAACAGCAAAACAAACACACCCGAACGTTCTGCAGTGTAAAAACGATATAGACAGGTGTTTTGGTTATGGGCCTTCTTAGTGCCTTTAGCAGGTCACCGTGAATGGTAACCCTCAATGAGAATATCAGGGAGGCAGTTCTCCACATGTGTTTGTCTGTGAGACCCCTTCCTCCCTCCCTGTCTTCTTCCTTCCTACCTTTCTCTTCTGTCCAAAACAAGCCTCATCTCGGAGCCCACGTTAGAGAGGGTGGTCCTTGTGAATTTCCCATCCTTTCCCCTGGTCCCTTCGGCCCTGAAGGTGTGACATCCTCGTGGATCAGCTGACGGGCAGATAACTTTCTGGACCAGTTAGATGAGGATGCCCTGGGCTTTTTCACATGGAAGACGTCACAGACGGCTGTGTGCAGGCACGCTCCATGGCTGTCTCTGGGGATGGTGGGCTGGAAGCAGTAACACCTGCTCCCTGCCTGTGGTGGCTGCAGGGAGGTGCCACTGCAGGTAAGTCAGAGCTGCCTCCACACTGGTCCTCGGAGAGTGGTAATGGCAGAGCTGAGCTGAGGCCACCTTGGGCCCCGGAGCCATGCACGCCTACCCTGGCTGGCAAGGCCCAACATCACCTGCTGACTTCCCCAGCCGGGTCTCTCTTACCTCTCTGGACAGGCCAGGGGGGTAGGGTAGAAGAGGCACTTGGCTATGAGTTAGGAGACAAGTGTCCCAGGTCTTGCTCGGCTCCGTCAGCTCAGAAGAAGGACATTCCTCTCCTGAGCCCCTGTTTTTCTTTGCGAGTTCAGCTAAGAGTTCCAGTTTACCTCGAGCAAGCATGCTGACCTCTCTGTGCCTCTGTTTCCTCTGCCCAGAAATGGGGACGGTACCTCTGCCTGATGGAGCAGATGAATAGTCATCTACCTGGGCTTCCCTGGTGGCTCAGCTGGTAAAGAATCCGCCTGCCATGCAGGAGACCTGGGTTCGATCCCTGGGTTGGGAATCTCCCCTGGAGAAGGGAAAGGCTACCCACTCCAGTGTTCTGGCCTGGAGAATTCCATGGACTGTATAGTCCATGGGGTTGCAAAGAGTTGGACACAACTAAGCGACTTTCACTTGCAACAACAAGCGGGAAGATGAGGGTGAGAGCCGCTGAGGTCAGCCAAGACAGGTGCAGTGACCCCCCCGGGCTGCTCACCTCCCTGGGCAGCTCTCACACCCACCCCTCTGCCTCAGACCCTTCAGCCCTCGCTGTGTTCCCTTGAGACACCCACAGATGCAGCTGCTTCTCCTGGCCCCACGAGCAGCCCTCCAAACTTTAGAAGGTAGTGTCTTGCTCCAAAGCACCTCTGTCCCGTACTGAAAATGGTTCACCTTGAGCCTCCTTCTTGAAGGGATCAGCAGGAATCTGCTGGGTCACTCCCTGTGTGTGTCCCTAGGAGGGTGTGAGGAAAGGGACCAGGGCCAGATAGGGTGAGCTTGGGGGGCTCCACCCAGGCCCTCCCCCGCCCGCTTCCCCCAGGAGGTGCCCGCCTTACCTCTTACCCACTGGGACTCTGGCCACAGGTTGCCTCTGAAAAAAGGGTCTGGTGCTTTCAAAAGACAAAATGATTCGATGGGTTTGCAAAGCACTTAGCTAAGACTTGCTGAGGAACCAGTGTTCGTTTCTGGTAGAACTGAGCCCACGTCTCTGGGTTCGGAAGGGTTCTCTCTCCTCTTGTTCGGATCCTTGTAAACAAGGAAGGTGTGTCTGCCTTCAGACACGCCTCATTATCAGCCCTTGCACCGGGTCTCCATCCCATCCCCGCCTCCTCCTGCCTCTCAGGACCCCACGGCATCACACGCTGAATGTTTCGGCTGCCTTCCAGGCCCCGTGTCAAGCACCTGCACGCACTGTCTCATTTCTTCACCTCAGCAGCCCCGTGAGGTCACGGCTATGCAAGACCCACTTGGTGGACCGGTGAGGAATCTGAGACTCCGGGAAGGGAGCCGCAGAATCTCCCACTGCTGGAGCCTTGGACACAGTGAGCTGTGTGCCGGGCTCTGACTGTGTGCCGGGCGCTGGGCTGTGTGCCGGGCTCTGACTGTGTGCCGGGCGCTGGGCTGTGTGCCGGGCTCTGGGCTGTGTGCCGGGCGCTGGGCTGTGTGCCGGGCTCTGACTGTGTGCCGGGCACTGAGCTGTGAGCTGGGCTCTGACTGTGTGCTGGGCGCTGGGCTGTGTGCCGGGCACTGAGGGGCTCTGACTGTGTGCTGGGCTCTGACTGTGTGCCGGGCACTGAGCTGTGAGCTGGGCTCTGACTGTGTGCTGGGCGCTGGGCTGTGTGCCGGGCACTGAGGGGCTCTGACTGTGTGCGGGTACTGACTGTGTGCCAGGCATTGGGCTGTGTGCCGGGCTCTGACTGTGTGCCGTGCACTGAGCTGTGTGCCGGGCTCTGGGCTGTGTGCTGGGCGCTGGGCTGTGTGCCGGGCACTGAGGGGCTCTGACTGTGTGCGGGTACTGACTGTGTGCGGGTATTGACTGTGTGCCAGGCACTGAGCTGTGTGCCGGGCTCTGGGCTGTGTGCCGGGCGCTGGGCTGTGTGCCGGGCTCTGGGCTGTGTGCCGGGCACTGACTGTGTGCTGGGCTCTGGGCTGTGTGCCGGGCACTGAGGGGCTCTGACTGTGTGCGGGTACTGACTGTGTGCCAGGCACTGGGCTGTGTGCCTGGCTCTGGGCTGTGTGCCGGGCACTGGGCTGTGTGCCGGGCACTGAGGGGCTCTGACTGTGTGCGGGTACTGACTGTGTGCCAGGCACTGGGCTGTGTGCCGGGCTCTGGGCTGTGTGCCGGGCGCTAGGCTGTGTGCCGGGCACTGACTGTGTGCTGGGCTCTGACTGTGTGCTGGGCCCTGGGCTGAGGCCCTTTAAAGCCCAGGTGAAAATCACACCGCGTGAAGTTACCCATTGTAAAGGGACGTGTTCAGAGTCCTTGCGGTTCAGCCACCACCTCTGTCTAACGCCTGGACGTCTCACCATCTCCAGAAGCAGCTCTGCCCCCCTTCACATTTGCTCCCCATTTTTCTCTGCCGCCCCAGTGCTCTGTGCTCTGTCATCCCTCTGCTTTTCCGTGTTCTGGAGGCTCCAGGTACCTGGAATCATACAATACGTGGCCTTCCGCGTCTGGCTCCATCTACTTAGCCTGATGTTTTCAAGGTTCATCTGTGTTGCAGTGTGTAACAGTCTGTTTTTATGGCTGAATAGTATTCAGACCACATTTGGTTTATCCATTCATCCATTGGCGGACTTCTACGTCATTTCCACCTTCTGGCTATCGTGAATACGCTGCTATGCACAGTGATGTATAAGTATTTGTTTGGATGCCTGTTTTCAGTTCTTTTGGCTACCGTACCTTGGAGGGGAATTTCTCAGCCTTGCGTTTTAAGAACCATGTCTTCTTTACTCCTCACAATAACACCCTAAGGTAGGTGGAGATGACAGAGTGATGGAACCGCTTGCCTCACGTCCAACAGCTTTGAAGCGACAGAGCTGGGATTTGAACCCAGGGAGTCTGACCCCCAGAGCTTAGGGCCTTTGGCTCCTGCTTTCTACCTCCTCCCTGCAGGGCCTGAGCACCCAGGGGCTGCTCCCCCCACATTGGTGCTCTGAGTGCTTGGTCAGCACCCCTGGCAGTTCCTGCCTGGCATGGTTATGTGCTGTCTTGACAGCTCAGCCCCTGTCTATCTTTCTGAGCCTGACGGGGCCAAGGTGCTACTTTTAAAACTCAACCACCAGACTGAGCTTGAGAAGGGCAGGCGGGTCTGGACAAGTGAGGACCCAGAAATCAAAGGCCTACATCCTGAGAAGCGGTGGCCACTATACCGTGAGCTCACAGGTCTCATTCGCTCATACCCTGGACACTGCCCCAACAAGTGTATTGCTTGGGTTCCCGAGACCATGAAGTAGAAACAGAGACTTTAGGAGGTGGGAGGTGGGGGGGGCTTTCAGGAACTGACATGCAGTCTTCAGGGAGCACTAACGCCTGGTGCACTGAGGCTGGGGGAGGGGGGCGGTTGATGGAAAGGAGATGAGAGTGCAGAAACGCACAGGGGTCGGGGCCTGAGTGTGGGGCCAGCTTGCCACTTGCCGCTCACCACTGCATCCCGAGCTCCTGATGGGGGCAGTGTGTGGTCACGGATGCTCAGAATGGCAATTAATGTCATCCAGAAAAGGGCAGAGGATATTCTGAATGGTCTGTTTACAGCAAGGAAAGAGGAGGCATTTCTATCTAAAATTATTTAAATTTTTCTAAAGGGCCTTGGCACGGAGGGTAAGCCCTGGCTGGCGTTGCCTCTGACCTTGGCCGCCTGCCTGGGCCATGAAAGAGGGAATTGTTCCTGGGGCTGCAAACAGGACCCTGCCAACATCTGGGCTGCCTGGTCCCCGTGTCTCCCCACTGACGGCGAGCAGTGTTGGGAGAGTCCCGAGCCTCTTGTCTGTGTGAACGTCCCCGCCGTGTCACGAGTCCTGTCCTGAGGTCGGGGCTGGGGGCCTCTCCGACAGCTGCGGTCCCAGCCGGCAGCAAAGGAGGCTCTGTTCCTTGACCCTGACTGCGATCGGCCACCAGTCTATTCTTGTTATTTGTGGAGCAACTGTCCGGGGCTAAATCTGAATTCTTTCTCAATCATTGCCCGATTTTGCTTCTTAAAAATAAATCATGGGGAATATTTGTCCCTGGGCAGAGCGAGGGCCCAACCCTGCATGAAAGTCATCAGTAGAGTTTCCCACAGTCAGGTCAGAAGTTCGGAGGGGGAGGCGATGGAGTGAGTCCCCAAAGAAGGCCTGTTGTCTCTGGATCCTGCTTTTCACCGCTGCCCCCAGTTGGGGGTTGAGGAAATAGGTTTCTTTGGACCCAAGCTCCTCTCTGCTCTTAGACGTTGCACAGGTGCTCTGGACTCCGGGAGACACCAGAGGATCTGAGACACCTCACCGTAGCTGCTGGGTGCAGGGCCAGAGGGCTGGGCTCTTTTCCTTAGGCAGAGCAGGGCTACCCAGAGTCACGGGGCAGAGGAGCCAGAAAAGCTGGTGGGTTTGGGGAGGAAACCTCTGACAGCAGCATTCTGTCAGAGAGAGGTGGGGAGAGGGAGCTGGGGACGGGGGATCCAGCCAGGAAGCGGAAGCAGAACTGGAGGAGCAGGCCTCGGAAGGCGGGGGTCAGTGGAAGGCGTGAGCAGTAGGTAGCTGGATCTGGCCCTGGTGATGAACTGGCTTTGGGGCTTAGGGCTGGGAGTCAGACGGAGTCATTAGACTTTGCAGGAGACCACCTAGATGAGGTGCTGCCACATAGCAGGCTTGGGAAGACTGCAAGGGGACCCCCTGGGTGGGCACAGCTTGGGTGGTGATCTGGGGGAGCCTGGAGGACATTAAGGGGGTGGTGCTCTCAGGCAATCACTAAAGCGTAAGCCCTCCACCAAGGCAAAGGGCCTTGTTCCATTCGATGACGTGTCCCCAAACACCCAGAACACTCTGGAAGCACTTTTGTGGCACACAGGAAGCCTTCAATAAATATTTGATGAATGAATAAACTGTGAGTCTGAAGCTCAGGAAACAGACTCTTAATCCAGTTTTGGGATTATTTATGTTGAGCAGAGTACAAGGCAGAGTGTGTGTGTGTGTGTGTGTGTACGCATGTGTGTGTGTGTGCACGCATGTGTGCACATATAAAACCATCCTTCTCCCTGCCAGAAGAATGACCCTGTTTCTACCTCGTTTTCCATGGAAATTGATGAGGCCATTGATCTGGAGTTAAGAGCTTGTTGCAGTCACACACAGCAGCTTGGTTCGTCCTACCAGGGCGGCCAGTGCTCTTGGAAATAACCACGGCTTCATCCTGTACAGACCAGCCCAGCATGATCCATCATCTGAATTATCAACACATGATTCAATGCCAAAAGATGACTTTCTGCTCCTGAGATGGCCTCTGAAGGAGGGCCCTGAGATCCCAGCCCTGCCCCTTCGGTCCAGAGCAGGAACACTGCTGGCCGCTGGGCCCAGACACCTGCATGTGGGACTTCAGGGGGAGCAGAGGCTTCAGGCCAACCACTCCACCATCACCCTCCAGTCTAGAAAGTTCTTGGAACTCACTACATTTATTCAGAACTTTTTAAAAATTGAAGTGAAATTCACATAACGTGCAATTAGCCGTTTGAAAGTATGCAGTTTGGTGGCCTTTCCTACCGCCACAGTGTCTGAGACACCCCGTTTATCTGGTTCCACGGCACTCCCGTCACCTCCAAAGGCTCCCTGCCTCCCCCCCAATGCTCATTGAGTCACTCCCCAGCCCTCACCAGTCACAGATCTGCTTTCCGTCTCTCTGGATTGACCCATTCTGGATGTCTCACGCAAGTGGAGCCATACGCTCCGAGGCCTCTTGTGTCTGGCTTCTCTCACTTAGCATGGTGTTTCCAGGCTCATCTGCGTTGCTGCCTGCGTCAGTATGAGTTCACCCCATTCTGTAGGGAAGTTCACGCCAAACCACAGAGTTTGCAGATGCCCTTCACTTAGCAGCGCTCAGGGCTCTTCCCTGGCCCCTGGCGGCTCCTCTGCCCAGATCTCCAGCCTGCCCGTCGCCCAGCTAGAGGCCCAGGACGCCGCCCGAGTCTGTAGCCGGGCCTTCCTGGCCCAGCCCAGCTCTCTGATCTCACAGCTGCCCCCCATTGTGGAGGCGCCCTGCAGTGACACCCACTCCCCACCCACCCCGCAAGCTGCCCCAGAGTCAGCTTGGCAGAACCGGTGGTCCTTTCCTTCACGCCCGCGGGTGAGTCTGCACCCTCTTGCGGCTCTGCGGTGTCATCCCGTGCCAAGCTCGCCAGGCCCCCGTTCTCTGTGAGCTCCTAGGGGAGAGGGCACAGGGCGCTGCCGGTCTGTTGAGGGAATGAGGGGCCCAGTGAATGAGCAGCTGGCGTTCTGACCCTCGGCCGTCCCTGCCCCCTCTTACCAGCACCTGCGGTTCGTCACTCCGTCATTTATGTGTGTGCCTGTCTTTATCCAGAAGGGACTTGGGGTTTGCTTGGGTCTAAACACCTGCTTGTGATGAGTGGGGTCACTGCACCTAACCTTCCGACTTCCAGGGTCCCTTAGCGAATTTTGGAATCTATTGTGTTAAGTAGGGTGTTGAGCAGTAGAAGGTGACTTTCACACCACTGTTTTGGTAACTCAGGCTTAGAAATGCTCTTGATGGACAGGGCAAGACATCCCCCTGTGGTCCTTTATGCCTGAAAGGGAGGACCTACTGGGACTGCTGTGCTGCTCTTCCTTATAGAGGTGACGACTTGTGACTATTATGATAGCAGCGTCGATAACGGAAGGCCATGGTTTGTTCATGGCTCACTTGGTTGCCTAGTTGCAGACACATAGCAACAGCCATCTTTGGGGGCAGCCTAATGAGTCACTCTCTACAAGGCCTGCTCACTCATGTTGGTTCCCTCACTGTCTTCTGCGCTGGGGAATCGAATCCCACCTTCCTCAGTTGTTCTTTGGAATTATAGCCAGACATCCAAGGAACTCCATAATCTGGATCGTAATATTTTTTTCCAACTCGTCTCCCTCAGTCTCCCATCTCTTCCGGATAAACTCCTATTCACCCTTCAAAACCCGAGTCAAATAGCTCATGATCTCTGAAGGCTTCTTGAATGATCCTGTATTCGCATCGGTTAGCTCACCTTCCCCAGGACTCCCTTGCCTTCATTTCTGCTGGTGTCATACCCATGGATTCCTGATGACCTGTGATGTGTCTGACTCCCCCACTCAACTGAGAGGTCCTTAATTCTAGACTTTTTTTTTTCTTTTTCTTGGAGCGGTTGCTTGACAGTGAATGAGGAGGTATCAGTGTGGGTGCTTTAAGTTGGGTAAAGGAAGCAAGCGGATAGATGACCCATAGAGGGGCGATGGCTGAATTCTAGGGATTCACATACATCCCTTGGGACCCAGGGAAAAGGGAACAGTCTTCAAGAACAAACTTACAGGGTTGGCTGGTTTGGGGTTTTCAGTACAGTGTATTCCATGGGATTTGGCAACACTGGTGGTCCAGAATGCTGCTGGGCGGAGAGAGACGGTCCTTTCTTGGTGAGAAGGGGGTTGTGCATGACCCATCACCACGGGCGGGAGTCCCGTGGGCTGCACCTGGATGCGGGAGCAGCTGCCTCCAGCTGGTGTCTGTTCCAATTTGTTCGTTCCCAGGCTGTCCCGGCTATTAAATATTTTTACTATCGCTTCTGTTTATTACGTCACAGATAGGTTTTGTTTGGTAGGGAGAATGCCTGAGGGTCAGATCATGAGGTGGTTACCCTGCGTCACGTCTGCACATGTGGGGACTGGGACTCAGCGGCCCACTTGACCTCTGCACCCCCAGCGCCACTGCATAGACAGTCCTTGGCTTCCCGAGCGTCCACATAGACGTCGTAACCATCACAGGCCCAGTGACCGTCCTAGTGGCGACAGAAGGTGAGCTGGCCACCCGAGGCTGCCCCGCCAGTGGGCTGCAGAGCCTTGACGGGGATTCAGACCCCTGGGGTCCACATCCCAGATCACCTGGCTTCCTGAAGTGACCAGCCTCTTCTGCCAGGAAAGCAGATTCTGGGTTTTTTTCAGTCTTCATTTTTTTTTTTTTTTAAGAGCCGTTTTAGGTTCACAGCAAAATCAAGGAGAAGGTACAGAGCTTTCTTGTGTACCTGTGCCCCCTCCTGTCCACCGCCTCCCGGTCCTCACCCCGGCCCAGGGTGGTTCATTCATCACTGACCTGCACTGACATCACCCCAACCCCCTAAAGCCCGTCGCCTGCCTTTGGGTTCCCTTCTGGTGTTGTACGTTCTGTGGACAAATGTGTAATGGCCGTGTGTCCACCACTATAGTATCACACAAAACACTTCTCGCTGCCCTAAAAAATTCATCCCTTCCTCACCCCTTCTCCCCACAACCCCTGGCAACCACTGATCTTGTCACTGTCTCCAAATTTCTGCCTTTTCCAGAAGGTCAGATTGTTGGAATTACACGGTATGCAGCCTTTTCAGATTGGCTTCCTTCCCTCAGTAACAGGCATATAAGCTTCCTCCATGTCTTTTCATGGCTTGGTAGCTCGTTTCTTTTAGTGCTGACTAGTATTCCACAGTCCGGATCCACTCACCTGCTAAAAGACATCTGGGTTGCTTCCAGGTTTTGGCAGTGACAGAGAAAGCTGCTGTAAGGACCGCAGTGCAGATGTTCACGTGGACATGTGTTTTTCAAAAGCAGATTTTTAAGCGATGGTCCTCGAGATCCCACCTCTGGGTGGTGAGCGAGAGCCTGCACACGTCTTAGAGACGGTTCTGGCCCTGTGGCCCAGCTTCCCTGGAGAAGGGTCAGCAGGTCTGTGCACAAGCAGCTGGCCTGTCACGCAGCCTAGAACCTTCGGGTGGAAGCCTGCAGCCCCCAGGCAG
Source organism: Okapia johnstoni (assembly GCA_024291935.2). Classification (NCBI taxonomy): domain Eukaryota; kingdom Metazoa; phylum Chordata; class Mammalia; order Artiodactyla; family Giraffidae; genus Okapia; species Okapia johnstoni. Next base: position 72,150,362 of record CM044310.1, read on the forward strand.
GATCTGAGGCAGAACAATCAAGGATTTCCCACTTCTGATTTGCAAGGCACCGGTGGTGGCTGCCAGCCATGCTTCCCTGAGAGCGATTGTGCTTATTTGTCTAAGGTTGTACCCTGCCTGCCTCCCGGAGGCTGGCGGCTTCTCAGAAGCTCAGACGCCCGCCGTGTGAGACGAGGCAGCTAAGGATCTCACAGAAGGGGCCCCTTGATCCCTGGAGACGCCGATCAGCCCGAGCCTCGTCTGGCTGCCCCGGCCCTCTGTTTAGGTGGAAAAATGGAAACATTGCTTCGCATTGCTTTTGTTTTCTGACCAGGAAGAGCACACAAGTCCATCTCGCGAGACAGACCCCCCCTTCACCCTCCTCTCTCTCTCTACTTCCCTGTTCATGGATTAAACCTCCTCAAGAGGCTCTAGGTAGGATTGTCAATCAACGGGGCCCCTAGAAAGGGCTGTCGCCATGAGCTCTGACCCTTAGTAGGAGGAGCTGGTTAGCTTGGTCTCTCTTTGTCACCATCTGGGGGTCTTGTTTCAGGCTGGGGGTAGTTCACCTTGGGAACCAGCACATCCCAGTGGATCTCCGTGTGATGCTGTCTGTATTCTGAGCTTTCTTTCGAAACTGTACGGCCCCGCCAAAGCCCAGCCTCCCTCCTGCCTTGCTTTGTTTCACTTGAACTTGTAGACACTTGACATCCTATGTATTTTGCTTATAAAATGCCTGAACTCAGTCTTGCTTTTCCACAAATTTGTATTCATAGGAACAGCATCTGCCCACATTGGAAATACAGTGTGCAGTGTGTACACAGACAGAGCTTTTTCTCAGTCTGCGGGCTGTGCTGATGCGCAGGGGTGGGACTCACACGCCGTGACCTCCCCGCAGCCCTGGTGTCCCCCGGCACACGCGGGCACTCTCTTTCGAATGATGCGGCGTGCCCGGTGAGCTGTCACAGTCGTCCTGCCAGCCCCCACCAGGGTCTTTACCCGTTATCGGCAACCATCAGTCCAGAGGAACCCTGTCTGTCAAAGGACACGTTTTCTGTTGAGTTGTGTAAAAAACCTATGGAAAAACACACAGATCCTAAGCCTACACTTCAGTGGATTTGCACATCGACCATGTGTTTGTCACTGTGCCCAGGCTTAGACCAAGAGGATGACCACTCCCGAGACCCTCCTCAGTCCCCGTCCAGCCACCCGTCTCCCCCACGACCACTGCCCTGTCCTTGGCCAGCGTCTGGACCTTGCATGAGTGGACTGTCACAGAGCATACTTTTCTGGTGAAACTCATCACCCTGCTGCACAGACATGTAGTCTTCTGTTCTCACAGCTGTGTAGTTTTGCAGTGGGTGAATACACCTTCATTTCGCTACTCGTTATCGATGGGTGCCTGTGAAGTGCTGCTGTGACACTGGGGACATGGTGACGTGTGGGGGACAGTCCGGTTAGGGGGCCTGGGGGTGGCGGTCCCAGAATGCAGAAGGTAGAGGAGAGTCGGCTTTCACAAACGCTGCAAGTTATTTCCAAACGGCTGAGACCTGCTCTTGCTCTCCCTAGCAGTACTGGTTTCCCTCATCCCACTGTCATGACTATTATCATTTTCCCCCAATATTTTTTGTTGTGGTGGTAAAATACGCATGATGTAAAGCTGACCATTTTAGCCATACAGTTCCATCCATTCACGCTGTCATGCCCCCCTCACCACCATCCTTCTCCAGAACTCTTTATCTTGCAGAACTGAAACTCCGTACTGATTCAACAGTAACTCCCACCACCCGCCCCCACCCCCAGCCACTGGCTGTCTTTCTACTTTCTGTCTCTGTGAATCCGACTACTCTAGATTCCTCATGTAAGTGGAGTCATATGGTATTTGTCTTTTTTGTGACCGTCTTATTTCACTTGGCATAATGTCCTCAAGGTTCATACATGTTGTAGCGTGTATTCGAATTTCCGTCCTTTTTTTTGTTTTTTTGTTTGCTTTTTGGAATTTTCTAGATCGATTTTTTAAAATTGATTGAAGTATAGTTGATTTACAATGCTGTGTTAATTTCTGCTGTACAGTAAAGTGACTCAGTTTTATATACACACACACACACACACGTTCTTTGTCATACTCTTTTCCATTATGTTTATCACAGGATATTGAATACAGTTCCCTGTGAATCTGGTGTACAAATATCTGTTCCCTGTTGGAGTAACTACTTTCCAGTTGTTTGGTGTATATACCAGAAGTGGAATTGCTGAATCGTATGGTGGTTCTGTGTTTCATTTTTTGAGAAACCTCCAACTGTTTTTCCACGGCAGCTGCAGCATTTTCTGTTCCTACCAGCCGTGCCCAAGAGTTCCAACTTCTTCATATCCTCACCAACACTTGTTCATTTTCTGGGTTTTGGTTTTAGTTTGATCGGGGCCATACTGATATGTGTGAGGTGTTGATAGTGTCTTTTTTTTTTAAAGCCATTCTGGTAGGTGTGTAGTGATCCTTTGGTGGTTTTAGTCTGATATCAGAAGCATGAAGGTGTAATGAATTTGTCTGGGTGTCTGCCTAGTATACTGATTATTCTACCTCGGGCTGTGGTAGCTGATGCTGGGTCATTGTCAGTGTTCTTCGGTCATGGTGAGGCTGCTGGCACACAGTAGGTGCACAGTACTCGCTCGCGGCGTTCAGTCCTTGTTGAGAGAGCCAGCCACGTGCTGGGATTCCAGGGGAGAGAAAAGAATCCTTGAACTGTGGAAACTTCAGAGCCGCACATGTCCTGACAGGTGCGGAACCCCCGCAGCCCCCAGCCTATAGGATCTCTTGTCTCTCTCCCTCTTTCTTTGCAAGAAAAGACCTGCTCACCTTTGAAAGGTCTAGTCCCAGATCGGATGACACTACCAGATTCTGTGTTTCACAGAGTGTCATAGACGGCAGTAGCTGAAAAACGTTAAGGGCCAGAGTAGCTGCCGGCCATGCCCCTGGTGCAGCCCCCCTCCCAGGGACCCCGAAAGGACACGCACACTCCTGAGTGGCACATGGAAGGCCAGCCTTGCAGCCCTGACCAAATAGGGCCACATCTGCCTTGCTGTAATTAGCACAGGGCAGCACCTTCTGGAAATGACAGTCAGCAGAGAGAACTCTGCACCGACTCGCCTGTGCCTGGCGTGGGCCAGGCTTGTGCCCAAAAGCCACCCCCACCCCCCGCTCCCGAGGGTGTCATCGGCCGCCTTTCCGATCTTGCAATGTGTTGGGGGCCAGCACCAGCCACGTGTTTTCTCTTTGCTCTGTTTTCATGTCTAATTAGAGCTTTTCCTTAGTCTACTTGTTCCTTGTGCTGACAGGCACAACTCCGGTGACTTCAGCAGATCCCACGTAGGGCCCCAGGTCGGCCTGTCTAGTGTCAGAGCTGGTTTCCAGAAAAGGAAACCTAGTGGCACCTCACGCTTTGCATCCCCAAGGCCTCTTCCCTTCCTCTCTTCCCTCCTCTTCCCCTTTCTGCAAGCCGGCAGCTGCTCCAGGGTCGTCTTTGTTACCAGCATCGCAGGGCAGAGCAGCGATTCCAGGGATTAGATGAGTCGGGACCCCAGTCTGGGCTTCACTGCTCCCCTGCAGCTGACTTTGCCTCCTGGCACCTCGCAGGCCCATCCGTAAAATGGGAGGAATGGGGCTGCACACCTCAGTGCGTTGATGCTTGCAAAGGCCTTTGCGTTGTCAGGCTTCGTAAAAAGGAGCCCAGCTGCTTCTCTCCCTGAGGCTGAGAGTGGGGTGAACTCCGGGCCTGGAGTTCTACTTGATGATAAAATGTAAGTGAAAGATGTTTTCCATCTGTGAAGGTTCTGCGCTGACATCACCCTGGAAAGAAAGTGAGAGAACGGTCCACTCGTTCTCTCCCGTCCGTCTGTCCATCACCTGTTTACACTGCTCTTGAGTGGTTTAAGTCAGAAACAGCGCCAAGGCCACACCTGCCCCTGTCGCCCACCCGTTTTTGTTAATAAAGTTTTATTGGAACGCGGGCACGGTCATTTGTCTACTATCTGTGGCTGCTTTCACACCTCAGCAGCACTGTTGAGTTGTTAGGACAGAGGCCTCGTGACTCACAAAGCCTAAAGAATTTACTGTCTGGCCCTTTGCAGAAAATGTTTCCCCACCTCTGGTTTAGACAGAAGGGCTGCAGTGCCAGTCCGGGCTGCACTAGTAACTGGCACCCTGGCTTGTGTGTGTGCTAAGTCGCTTCAGCCGTGTCCGATGCTTTGCGAGGCCATGGGCTGTAGCCCACCAGGCTCCTCTGTCCAGGCAGGAATGCTGGAGTGGGTTGCCACACCCTCCTCCAGGGGATCTTCCCAATTCAGGGATCGAACCTGGGTCTCTTATGTCTCCTGCATTGCCAGGTGTGTTCTTTACCTCTATCGCCACCCGGGAAGCCTGGCAGCGTGGCTTAGGAAGAGAGTTATTTCTCTTTTCTGGGCCTCGGTTTTCTTAGCTGTAACATGGGATCACAGTGACAGCCATCTTGGGGGTCCTTCTAAGGAGTCATTGGGAAGGTGACCTGCACAGGCACGCAGACGGCCCTTGACCAGGGCGCAGGCGGAGGTGGCAGGTCCCTGTCCTCAGGCGCACACTGCACGCAAGGCAGCTGACGACAGTGCCCAGGAGGGCACCGGGGCGGAGGGGGGCCCAGCCGAGGTGACCCTGTTTCCAGGCTGTCAGAGAGCACAGCTTTCCCCTGGCCAAATCGCACCATCAACTAGCACGTCTGCGAGGACATGGCCGTGTGCCCTCTGGTCCCTGCCAACATCCTTCCATACGAAACAGCAAGCGGATAAAGTCCTGTGTGACAGTGGCCTGTGATCTGTGAGCTAAATTAATACGTTAACCCCAAAGCGTTACTTTTAACTCGGTGCTCGCTCTAGTCTTGAGTAGACACGCCCTTTCCTCCTGCAGCAGTGTCTGTGCGAGCTGGGCGAGGAGACAGGGCCTGAAGGGAGGCGTCCGTTTCTGCCACGTGAGCCACAGAGAAAGTTTCTCAGTGGCCCGGCCACGTCCTTGGCGGCTCTGAGTCCAGCTTTGAGGAGAGTGCTGCCTCCCGCGGGTCTCAGAGGCGCGGGCGAAAGACTCCTGAGAAAACTGAGCTCCATTCCCACCTGATCCCACCCCCGAGACTCAGGAATTGTGTTCTCCTTAAGGCGTGGGTACCCGAGACGCGCGGCCCTTACAGAGGAGCTGGTGTTTACAGCCCACCTCCCAGGAACTCCCCACACACCGATGTTCTTGGACTTGAAGCAGTTTACTCAGTGGCCCAGGAGCAACCCCACTCCCGGGTATTTCCCCAAGTGGGAGCTCTTGTTCCCCTGCCCCCCCAGCCCCCCCGTAAGTGCAGAAATGTTCCCAGCAGCTTCCTAAATGGCAGCCTCAAACTGGAAACAGACAAGGGTCCACAGACAGCGGGGCTCTGCAGGGAGGAAGACGGCCGTGCGATGGAAGAAGCTGTGGGCACACGTGCTGCACAGACAAGATGCTGAGCAGGAGAAGCTGGACACGGGTGCATGGGCCGTGCGCTTACAGCTGTAGGAGCCCAGGGACCCAGCTCTTGCAACAGATCGAGAAGAGCGGACGCCGCCAGGCAGTCCTCCTAGGATGGGGCTCGAGGGGGCCCACCTCATGAGGTGTCGCAGGTGGTGCCTGTCTTGAGCTGGGCAGGCTTGGCCTAGGCTTATGCAAAAGTAAATGCAGTCAAGTATTTGTTCTTTCTTGCACTTTGCTGTTTACATAGTCTGCCTTCATTTTAAAAAAAAAAAGGGAGAGAGAGGGAGAATGTCAGAAATTAGAGGGTTGGGCAGTCAAGGCTGAGCCCCGCTCAGGGTCCTGTCGCAGGCCTCCCTGGGAGTCCTTGTCCTCCAGCCCTGTCCTGAGACCGGGGTCTGTACACCGCGGGCCCACAGACCCTCCCTTCCCTCTGCCGGGAGTGCCTGGCGCTGCCCTGCCCACCGGGTCGAAGGTCGCCTCTGGGAAGCCTTCCCCAGTATTCCAGAGTGTTCCTCCCCCCAGGCCTGCCCTTTGTACCTCACGTCTGCACTGGGGCACTTATCACCCTGTGCTGTCATTAACTTTGTGCACCCGTGACACATGCCCCTTCCCCCACCACCCTAATCGAGAGGCCCACTCCTGCATCCTTTGGTCACCTTGGGGCTCCTGAGCTATTGTCTCATGGAACAGGCAGGGGACGTGGCACCGTGGACCAGACTTGGCCTCTGAGTCAGCGACGTGGCCTTTGTGCTGAGCCGCCGTGGCTGCCCCAGGCCCCCTCTACTGGATGGGGGTGTGAGCCGCACCCGGTTCCCAGGGGCCTCGTGAAGAGTCAGTGAGGAGGCACCTGGGGCGTCTGTGATCCTTGGGATGTTTGCCCACCTGCTGGCTGGACGTGTGCTGATCTTGTGTTTGGCCCTCGAGAGCCTCCATCAGCCACTCCGATCAAAGACACCCCAGGGTGGCACAGCACCCCTGGGGCTCCGATTTCCATCTGGCTTCCCATGCCCACAGTGGTGGCCGGGGCTGGAAGGGTCTGAACGTGGAGTATTAGCCCTCAGCTCTATTATTAAACTTCTTGAGCCGTTTGGCCATAAAAGGGGGCAGCTGCCATGGCTGGACTCGTGATTAATGAGCCTGAAAGGGCCTCCTGACTGTCTCTGTGGAGTGCAATCCGTGGAGAACAGCCCTGGCCGGCCCCGGACTCTGGGCCTGCCCTCTTGGCCCGGCCTCTGCTCTGTCGAGGTCTGTGCAGCAGGGACCAGGGGCTGGTGGCTCTTCCTTCTGTCCCGAAGATCCCACGGCCCCCTGGGTGACCCCTCCTGGCCCCCAGGGAGGCCTGGGCTATTGCGGGGGTGGTTGATGGGACAGGGCGAGGTGGGCCGGCTCGAGGCAGGCGGCCCAGAGCTCCTGGGGAAGACCCGAGACCAAACATCCATAACTGACGAAGGCCTGCTTGGCGTTGGTCATCCGGAGCTGACCAGTGACCTCCTGTGTGCCAGGCCCTGCACGCCAGAGGGCTCCTCTCTGATCCACCTTTTTGGAGCGATCCGTGGTGATGCAGGGTCTTTGAGAATGTTTGTGCAAGAGGCCTTTTCCTTCTTGTGTCTTGAATCAGCCCAGAGCCTCATCTTGGGGGCCTGCGGACTCACCTCTATAGAAATCCCCATGGAAACCAGCAGGCAGGCAGCCCTGGGCAGGAGGGAGGGGTTCCCCAGAAAGGCAGGGGGAGGCGGAGCTGGAGGCATCCTGCCAGCATTAGGGGCTGAGGGCAGAGGCTGTTGGGGGGCTGGGGGGGGCTGTGGTCACCCTGCTGCCTACCTCACGGGAAACCTGAGAAGGCACAGGGTTTGGAATGTCAGCTTTGAAGGCCTTTGGGGGTCCCTGGGGACCTTGATGACGTCCCTCCAGACCCTGCTGCCTCCAGCAGGTCCAGGTGCTACGTAATCAGGGAAGAAGCTCATCTCAGAAACAAGCTGGAGGAGGGGCGGCGTTGGGGAGGCCACCATGGTCTCTTCCCGGTCTGTCTACACCAGGGCACCCACCTGGCCCCTCATCAGTCTCTGAAAACAAAAAGACAGAGGTACCCCGACCTGTCCCCTGGCTTCCCCAGGAGCGAGGACCCTGCTTGCGGAAGGACCTCCCCCCAGCCTGCCCCAAAGAAGGACCCCCGCAGCCTTCTGAGATACCAGCACCCTTGCCCTGCAGTTACATCGCAGGCCCGCAGGGGCCCACAGGACCCAGCCAGGCTGGTGGCCCAGGGTGAAGGCCCCCAGTCTTAGCCAGGGCTCCCCAGTTCTCCTTAATTTCTCCTTAATGAGAGCAGTTTGGCAGCAACATAAAATATGCTCTTACCCTTTGTCCCAGTAATTCCATTTCTGGGAATCTGGCCTAAGGAAGTAATCCTAAACACGGGGCAGAAAAACGTGCTTCCCAGGGCGCCCATTGTGGAGCTGTGTATGTTAGCACGGAGCGGGACCGCCGCAGTGTCTAGGGGAGGGGGCTGGAGTGAGACACGCAGGGTCGAATATGTAACATCTAAAATGGTAGCTCTGAAGATGGGGTGGGCATATGCTGTAGCATTGTGAGGGAAAAGGCAAGTTACAGAAATATATGGACCTCCAAAAAGTGAGGTGTTAAAAAATAACACAGGTGTCTACCAAAGTGCTCGTGAGCGGTCTTGATAACGATTCTATCTGAGAGGTTTCCTCCTATTCATCATCTCCCAAATTACCTTGAATGTTCGTGCGTTGCCTTTCTTAGTCGGGTTTGAATCGTAATTTACATTTGGTGAAATCCACTCTCTGTGTGTGCGCATCTGTGGGCTTTGACGAGTGTGTGCAGTCAAGTAACCCCCACCACCGTTGAGACAGACTGTCTCCATCACCCCAAGAGGCGCCCCCGCTCCCCTCCTCCATGCCCCCGCTCCCCTCCTCCGTGCCCCTCGGGACTAGTCCCCTCGCCCTCCTGCTGGCCCCCGCTGGTCTGAGCCGTCGCTGTAGTTCTCACGTATTCCAGGATGTCATACAAACGGAGCCGCATGGTACAGTAACTCGTAATCTGCTTAATGTTCTCTTAAGAACACCTCTTAGAGTGGGTTTTCGTCGCTCCCCTCAAGCAGAGAATTTAATTTTTCCTTTTTATCTAACTCAGCCTTTACCCCATGCAGGAATCTCCTCCGCCGTAGCCCTGATCATCGTGTTCAGATTACCAGGGAATTATCAGTCCTCTGTAAAATCGTCCTGGCAGTGCGAAAGTACCCAGGATGAAGGAGGTCCTCGGTCTGCACAGGCTCACACCTGCATCCGGAGAGGGGCAGGGGGCTTCCAATCCTGGTCTGCCCATTCCCCTCGCAGACTTCAGGGACTCCCATCCAGGGTCTGTCCACGATGCTGACAATAGTGTCAGCAGTAGCGGTAGCAGCAGCAGTTCGCTTTTCTTAGTGAGCCTTTTACGTCAGGACAGTTTGAGAGGCAAAGGAAAGCTGCAGGGACATACAGAGAGCTCCCATATACCCCACACCCCCTTGCCCCAGTTGTGTTTTCGTGTGCGGGGGGCAGGATTGGCCTTGCTGTGCGGCATGCAGAGTTTCAGTTTCCTGACCGGGGATCATACCTAAGCCCCCTGAAGTGCCGAGTCTCAACCACTGGGCCATCAGGAAAGTTCTCCCTGCCCCCACCAGCGGTTAACATCTTACAAAAGCATGAGACGCTTGTCGCAGCTAATGAACTCATATCGATGTGCTGTTACTGAAGTTCACACTTTGGTTTCCTTAGTTTTCCCCTAATGTTGTTTTTCTGTCCCAGCATCTCATATGGGCTCCAGTCCATTTACTCATCTTGTCTGCGTAGACTAGGCGGGGGCAGATGCTCAGACTTACCTTGTATTTTGTGAGCACCGCTCAGGTGTTTTGAGGACTGTCGCTCGATTGGGGTTTGCCTGATGTTTTTTCTCACAGTTAGACTAGAATTATGGCTTTAAGGGAGGAGGATCCTGGAGATAAAAAAGTTTAGTGTTTCTCACAATAGTTTATTTTTACTGAGTTTTTCAGTGTGTTCCAGATGCTGTGCTGAGCCGTTAACAGATTGGATCCCCTTTAAATTCTATTTTACCTAATAAATTCTCATTTTACCATTGGCGGAAATGGTATCAAGAGAGGTACAGTAACTTACACAAAGACACACAAGTGGCTCAAACACAAAACTCATTAATTCTCCAAGTTTTGTTTTTTGCCAGTATTACTTCAAACAGCAATACATCTGCTTTTTAAAAAAAAATAGTATGTGTTTATTTATATCCAATGTTTCCCGAAAATGCTTGTACTGAAACTTCTGATCGAGGCCACCTTGAGACAGCTGCAGCCGGGTCACGAAAAAAGCAGGCACAGGTGGTCAGCTGTCCCCCGCATCATACTAAGTCCCACCTGTCGTGGTCATCTGGAGCGTGTTCCCACGGGCTGGCTGTGGGGGTGGGCACCGGGCAGCGCCGGGCCTCACCACATCTCAGTCTCCAGGAAGCCGTGGTGGGAAATAGAAACGTCCAGGCTTTCTGCTCACATGCCCAAGGTGCAATTCCAAATGAGCGAGACTGGCCATTTGCTTGGTTTGGATAATCAGATCCGCCCCGTGTGCTCACACTCCGTACTGTTGTGGGATTTTCGAATGGGTTTCGTACCCGTCGCTGGGTGTGGCTTGGTGATTTTCTAGATGCCAAAGCGACTGCGTCCTAGCCCCGTGTTCTCTGGCTTCTCTGTGCATCAAGGGGACCATGGGCTGGGGTTTAGGAACCAGCCAGACCATGAAAAGGCAGAGAGGTGGCTGTGGGCCACCAAGAAAAGACAGACCTTCAGTGCATCCAGGCATCGAGGTGCCATTGCTTTCTAAAGGAGAGTTCTTTAATTTATTGATTTATTTTTAATTTAATATGTAAAACTAGTAACCAAAGCCTCTTCCCAAGTATGTTATACATGCATGGGCATTTTTTTACTTAGGAAAATCTTCCTTCATTAAGGAGGTAGACCCATCACCTCCTAAACATCAGGCACATGAAGCAGAGCAGGTGAAAGTTGCCACTCGCATTGTGCTGAAAACACCAGCACGGAGACAGTCAGCGGGAAGCACAAGCATGTTCACACAAATCCCCGAGGCCCCTGCTGCTGCTGGTCTTCTCAGGACAGGACGTGCAGTCGGGGCTGAGTCATTTATGCAGAATATTGAGAACGTGACAGTGCAGGGCTGTGGAGCAGGGCAGAAGGGCCATGGGGAGCCCACGTGTTTGCCTTTGGGATGCATTGGCAGACCATCTTGGTTGGACACGGAGGCTGCCTGGGTTGGTGCCAAGGGGTGGGCCATGGGCCGGAGAGAAGGGCCGGGTGAACTTGGCTCCCCACCCCCGCCACGGTCTGGGCGGCCTCTTGGCTCATCTGGACCCAAGGAGGATGCTCCAGGCTGTTCCTGCTTCCTCCCACTCGCTCCACGCAGCAGTCCAGTGACGCTCCGAGAGCTGCCCACAGCCCTGCCCCTCCCGCTGTGGGCACCCATTCCCGGAACACCGCCGGGCCTTCCCATGCCTCCAGGTGCAGCCTGCCCACCTCTCCACGGCCTTTCTCACCTGCTCCCTGTCACTCCTCCCCGAGCGAGCACCCCCAGCTTGTGGCCACCCCTGGCCCTTTGCACTGGCTGTGGACAGGCCGAGACGCACTTTTCCTCCCTCGTTCCTTGGTTCACCACAGCCGGTCCTGGTTTTTGGTGCAGCACTTGCCACTCTCCTGTCGCTGGATGTTTGTGTCTGTCTGTCTGTTGTCTCTTTGCCCCTCTGGGCTTCTGTCTTGTTCACTGCTAGATCCCACAGCAGCCAGCATGGGGCCTGGAGGGTAACAGGTGCTCAGGAAGTGTCTGTTAGGTGACTGACAGAGTGAGTGAATGAATGAGTTGATCGGTCAGTCCCTCTGACTACCTACCTGACCGTGCTAGCTGATCGTATCAGGGAAATTTGAGGGAGCTTAAGCCTTCACCCCTTTTCTGCTCCTAAACCACCACCACCACCACTGTCTCAGTTTTGGCATATAGGAATTGAAAATAAACAACTTGGTGGGCAGAAACCAGCACAATACTGTAAAGCAATTATACTTCAATTAAAAAATAAATTTAATTTAAAAAAAAAGAAAAAGCCTCATGGAGGTCCTCAGTCCTTAGGGTAAAATTTGCTTGCTGGGCCCCAGATTTTACATTGCTTGTGTCAGAGCTTACTGATCAGGTTGGAGATCCCTGAGCCAGCAGCCAGGCGGCCTTGGGCCAGTCAGGTGACCTCCTGAGTCGCAGCTTCCTCATCCGTGCAGCAGGGGTGGCCCAGCACCTGCTCTGGGGACGGTCATAAGAGTCAAAGGCGCTAGCACCTGCCGCATGCTTGGGGTGTCTTGGCCTGTGTCAGATTGCGGGAGGTGTTAGCTGTCACCCTTCCCAGCTGGGCCATGTTTGCCTCCGACGCTGCTGAAGTCTGGCTTCCCGGGCCCCGAGTGCCAAGGACACGGCCTCTGGGTGCCTGGCACCTCCGCTCCGTGACAGAGGAGCTCACTCAGCCATGAGTGACTGTGAATTTCCCTCTCCCCACCCTCACCCTGGCGCTGACGGATGATAAGCCTTACCAGTCGCCCCCTTTCAACACAAGTCACTGGGACCTTGCCGTGTGCCAGACCCTGGAGGCAGAGTGGGGACCCAGACAGACGTGGCCTGATCTCACAGAGCCACGGCCTGGCCTGGAGGGAGACAGCAAGCACACGGCACACACAGGTCACAGTGATGGACACACAGACGTGGCCTGATCTCACAGAGCCACGGCCTGGCCTGGAGGGAGACAGCAAGCACACGGCACACACAGGTCACAGTGATGGCACACACAGGTCACAGAGACGGATGTAGTGAGCATGCAGGACCCGGGGAGGGGTGCGGCCAGGTGGGTTTCGGGGTCTGGAGAGTAGAAGAGGAGATGCCGGGGTGGGGGGTGACTCCCGCCTTTCGGGGACAAGGGGCGGGCTGAGTGCTGTCTGCAGGCCCGTGTCGGGGTGCATGGAGAAGGGGTGGGGTTGGAGGAGGTACGAGGCCAGACGCAGGGGGCCCGTGGGTGGAGTTTGTGGTTGGGTCACCAGGAGCCCCTGAAAGATGTGAGCAGGGGCGTGGAGGGATCGAGTTTACCGACTCAGAACGCAGCCCTGAGTGCCAAGCGGGAAACATGTATCTGCAGGGGAAGACAGGAGGGGACTCCAGAGGGCGGGGGTCTGTGACTGCTTCCTGGGCAGGGGAGGGTGGTGGCTGGGACACAGTGAAGGGTGGAGCGGTCCCGGCTCCGGCCACGCTGGGCCCCGCAGATGCCCGGAGGAGCAGTGCCCAGGCCTCGCCCCCAAGGTGCTCCCAGTCTAGTCCCGACTCCGCACCTCCTGAAACACGTGGGCGGGTGTCTGCCACGGCCCCTCCCCTCCAGCTGAACGCCGCCGGCCAGGAAAGACCAACTCCTTCGGTTTCCAAAGTGGCCAGGTGTCTGTACCAGCTCCGTGTGCTCGTTGCTACAGGGAGAATGTTTTCCAAGGCGGTTATTGTGCCTGATCTCATAATCAATGTATGTCTTTTTTTTTTTTTTTTTTTTTTTTGCTGCAGCCAACTGGGTACATGGAAAACTCAGTCTCCTACAGCGCCATTGAAGACGTTCAGCTGCTGTCCTGGGAGAATGCCCCGAAGTACTGTTTACAGCTCACAATTCCTGGGGGAACTGTCCTGCTGCAGGTAGGATATGTAAACATGAACAAGCACTTTCTGCTCCGTCCCCGCTCAGCACCCTCCTCCTCACCCTCGGAGATGGCCAACTATCAAGAGGAAAGATTGTTTGACTTGGAGTGTTTTTTTTTTTTCCCTCCAAGTACAGGAAAGGTGTAAATCAGGGCTCACTGGGGAAGATAGAGGGAGTGTGCACAGGCTGGGCTCCCGCTGCGCGCCTGTCCCCACCGAGCAGCTTCCCACATCGTATTTTGGTTTCTCCTAACAAAACCAAACCAGTTTTCTGGTCTCCCATTTTACAGATGAGGAAACCAAGGCACACAGACACAGGCTTTAAAAAGCTGTAAAAAGCAAGCAAGCGACAGATGTACTGCCTTCTGTTGTACGTGAGCAAGGAGGTTTCTCACTTTTCATTAATCTTGGTCTGTTGAGGCCCTGATGGAAGTAGGAGCCCTCTCCTTGGAAAAGAGTACGTGTTTTGTGTGTATTGATGAGGGACTGTTGGTTGGAAATGATGCAGACGTTGTTCAGATAATCTGAAGCATGAAGAGAGTTTGATGCTGTAACTGCATTACATAACGGGGCAGTCTGAGAGTGGACTTCAGGCACAGCTGGACCCAGGAGTCAGATGTGATCATGAATGTGTAATCTCTCTCCATTTCCTGGCTTTGCTTCTGTGTGCTGGCTTCACTGTCAGGCAGAGGCTCCCCATATGATGGGAAAGACGGATGTCTGGCAGCCTCAGGCTGCATTCTTGGAGTCTGTAATCCTTAAAAAATGTGAGAGCCCACTTTCCTTTCAGTATCTTCCTATCAAGTTTCCTGGAAGATTCTGATTGCCTGGGCTGCAATCTGATTCACCCCCAGGGGACTCCTGCCCTGGGTTCCTCACCCACCTTTAGCACAGGCAGCCGTGTACTCTTGACAGCCCTGCCAGGACCTCATGGATGGAGAGAGGCGGGTCCACCAAGGAAGGAACTGAGGCAGAACTAATGACACGGAGCTTCAGTCCATACACGTGGCACGCTCTGTCATTTCAGGGGGTCCCGCCCCCGTGACTCAAGGAGGGTTTTCTCAGCCCCCTCCTGTCAGCTTTCAGTGGCCTACCATTGTCGCTCTCCCTTGGGTTTCCAACAGGGACTCAAGTCAGGGCTCCTTGTCCAGAGGGAATGGACTCTCACCTCTGGGAGAACGGTTTCCCTTGGCCTCTCTTTCAGGAACATTTTCTTTCTAACTCTGTCACTTCTGGGAGACCCTGCTCTGAGCTCAGAGAGATGCTCCCTAAAACTTGTTTCAAAAATGGCCACTGGATTATTCAACGATGCTGGAGCCAAGAGGCACAAGGTTTGGCCTCTGAGGAATGTCGAGCGCCGGAAGCTGAGCGTAACAGCTCATGATCCTTCAGGAAGACTCCAGCCTTTACGGTCATCCCTCTGAGGACGCCAGAGGCACGCCTGCCTGTCTGTCTTCTTCCTAAATCTCTCACAGCCCTGCAGGTTTTCTCCTAGCCGCCCTCCCCTTTTCCCTCCTCACCTCCAGCCAGCAGTGCCTTCCTTTCTATCTTTCCTGCCCCTCTGTGATGGTTGTACCTTCTGTGAAGGGAGTGGTCAGCTCCAGCCCCCTTGGGCTGGTAGGGAGCAGTGGCAGGAGACTGGGGGCAAGGAGGGCAATACTAGGAATCCATGGAAAGCGGAGAGGAGAGGGCTGAGAAGATCCCCTTGGAATCACAGAGCCCCCAGCCTGCTGTCCCTTGTGCGGGGTGTGGGGTGGGGAGGTGAGTCAGCCCCCGTCCGGGGAGAGAGAGCCACAAACAAACCCCCCAGAGGTAGCAGCTGAAATTAGGCCTGTCCCCGAGGGCTTGGACTCACTGTCACCCTGGGGGTCCCGGGGAAGGCTCCCCATGGGCGGTGATACTAGAGCTGGGTGTTGAGGGGTGAGTAGGAGTGTGCCGGGATGGGACGCCCACTGTGGGCAGAGGGAAGAGGGGGTGCGAAGCCTGAGAGTGTGGGGGCCATGGACAGGAGGGGGCGGCGGCGCAAGTGCTGCCCGCGTGCCCAGAGTTGTCGGGTTGCGGGCAGCCAGGCCCCACAGGTCATGTCAGCCGAGCGAGGGAGCCACAGTGCTGTTCTGAGGGCCGCAGGCAGCCGCCGAAAGCCCCCGAGAGGCGGGGGGACGGTCGAGGGACCGGTCTGCTGGCCGAGCAGACGGGGCATCCGTGAGCCCCCCAGGCGGGCGGGCCCGAGGGAAGCCTTGCAATCGCCCTGCCCCCAGCAGAGGCATCTCCCAGTGCTTTGGGGCTGGAGCGGGCAGCGTCCCTCAAGGAGGGACCTGCAGACAGAGGGGCAGGGCGCTTGGAGGATGCGGGGTGCCGGGTATTGCCTGAGTGTCCCTTTGATCCCACGGGGGCCTCCCGTCAGCACTCCCCGGGCCGGGCTGGCAGCGGGCGGGCAGGCCGAGGAGGCGGCCAGGTGGGTGCAGCCCCCGCCGTCCCCGGGGTCCCTCCCAGCTTGCTTCCCCCTTGTCATCCCCTCCTTCTCGCCCTCCTGTGGTTCACGGGCCGCAAGCGGCCGCCTGGTTGTCTAAGCGGGCTCGAGGCACCGTGGAGCTGGGCTCCAGGCTGCAGTCCCCGAGGTGATGGGGCGGCCCCCGAGGTGGCAGGCAAGGTGCCCCGCACAGGCTCTCCTCCTGGTAGGTGGGATCCCCTGCCTGGGGGCTTGTCCAGAGTCACGCAAGGGGCCCAGAGCAGGGGTGTGACGGTAGTCACCGTGCCCCGGCGGGGGTGGGGGGTGAGGGCCAAGCATGGCGGCGAGGGCCGCTGGGGGTCAAGGCCACGCTGCGCCTGGGTGCTGCCCTGAGCTGTGCTGTGCCCACAGCCCACCAGATGCACAGGGTCTTCTGCGCTTAAGTCCTAGTTAATGGATCAAGAGGGCAGCTCCTCTGTCCACCAGCCACACTCCGGGTGCTCAGGATGTCCGGGTGCCAGTGGCTCAGTCCTGCAAACGGCTCCCATCCGCACACCAGGGCTGAGATCCCAGGACTTGTCATCCCGACCTCTGCTGCCCCCACGGGAACAGCCTCAGCGTGGGCGGCCTGCGGGCCCCCAGCACCCCTGCCTCCCCACACAGGGGTCCTTCCTGCGGCATGTTTCTATGGCGGGGCGGTGTCTGGTGGTTTCTGCCCTGTCTCCCCTGCAGGCTCTCTCTCTGATACTTCTCTTCCCTCCCCTCCCCTGTCTCTGTCCCTTGATGCACCTCACTCTCTGCTTCTCTTGCAGTTACTTCTCCCCTGGGGTCTTTCTCCAGGCCTCTCTCTCCCCCTGACCCCTTCTCTCTGTGCGTCCTGACCTAAGTCTCTCTTCTGCTCTCTGTTTTTTTCTCTCTCCACTCCCTACCCCTCATCCTTTACGTAGCTGCTTTGTGAGAATTTGAGCCTGTGCCTCACTCAGACCCCTGGGAACTGACCTGAGTTCAGGAAAGGTTCAGGAATGCTCTCAGGGAACTTCCCTGGTGGTCCACTGGCTAAGACTCCAGGCCCCCTCTGCAGGGGGACCGGCTTCCATCCCTGGTCAGAGAGCTAGATCCTACATGCCATGGACTGAGACCCCACATGCCGAAACTAAAAAAAAAGATCCCACGTGCTGCAACTAAGACCTGGCGCAGCCAAATAAATGAATATGAAAAAACAAAGGGTAAACGCTCTCAGGCAGATGGTCCTCCTCCCCTGCTCAGAGACACCGCTCAACATGCCAGCAGGTCGGGTCAGCGGACACAGGCGCCAGCCCTCCAGCCTGGGTCCGACCGGCGTGTTTGTGGATGCTTTGCGTGTTTCAGCGTGAGCTCCCTAATGGCATGTTGTTAGAGTCCCCGGGTGCAGAAAGGACCCATTTATCTTCTTTCTTCCCCTGATACCCTGTCTGCTGGCATTTCATCGTGAGGAGTAATTCCAAGAGCCCATGAATAGTGCCGGGCGGTGGGGAAGGGGGTTACTCCTTTGTGCCCGTGGAGTCGGGGAGCAGAGATGAAGACCTGGATCATCTCCCAGGGATCTCTGCCTCTCCAGTGGGTGTCCAGTCACTGATGAGAAGCGGACAGAGCCCACTGCTCGGACAACAAGGTTTCAGGCAAGACCAGGAGCAAGGGGACCCTCCCCGCCCTACCCCGCTTTCTCGAGAGTGCTACCACTTTCTGGAACGGTTTCCGAGACCGGCTCATCTCAGTGACGTTCCCGAAAGCCCCTGGGTAGGCCAGGCCACTGTTTACCCCAAACGCTGGCAGCCGGGGCAGGACAGGGCGGGTGCCCTCCTTACTGGAAGCCAGAGAGAGAGACCGTTTCCGGCTGCACAGCACGTGCTGTTTTTTCCCCTAAGAAGTGGGGCGGGGAGGGCGAACCTGGGAACGGTCACCCACCGTGCACCCTTGGCTGTTTTTCTCACCTCTCCAGACAATACAACAATGAGAGGGAACTTGGCAACTTTTGAAGAGGAAATTAGGCAGAATTTGCCTGGAACGAGGCCCTTGCAGGATTCGAAAGATTTATCGCCAGGAGAGGCCAGCGCCGGCCAGAGCCTGCTTCCAGGGCCTCTTTCCCAGGCTGGGCCCTGAGCTCCGCTGACCGACCCTGAGGATGCAGCGCTGGGCCCTGGGTCCCCTGCGGTGGGGCCAGGGGCTGTCGTCCAGGCTCAGTCGTCCCCGTGGCAGTGTGGTGACTCTGTCCCCGCTCTGTCCACTCTGTGCTCTCTTTCACCGGACGGCGCCTTAGATGCCTGCCCTTGGATTCCGGATGTCCCCCCATGGCCTCTGTCCTTCTCCAAAACTCGACCAGCTGGAGGAAGGAGCGGGAGGGCCCGCTCTTGCTGTGGCCTCCCTGTCTCCAGCATCGAGAAAGGGGTCGCGACTGCGAGGGTGTCACACAAGTCACCTCCCCTCTCCCGGAGCAAACTTCTGACCCACCTTTTTGTTCGCGGGGTGGGGGCCTCACCCTGACCGGAGCCTCTCCCTTCATAAGCATAGCGCCTTCGGGTTCCCCAGCCCGGTTCCCAGGGCCCCAGCAGTACAGAGAGCAGGTGGTGGGGTCACACCTGCTGCCAAAAGGCAGAGTACCTTGAACGTGGTGGTTAACACTGCACAGGTTTGAGAATTCCCTGCTGATGCAGGGTTAAGACTTGGCCCTTTCCCTGCCGTGGGCCCGGGTTTGATCCCTGGTCAGGGAACTAAGATTCTACGAAAAAAAAAAAAAAAAAAAAAAAAACCACAGATTTGTATCCTGACCATTCTGGAGATCTGAATCCAACACATGTCCCAGTGGGCTAAACATCAAGTGTGGGCAGGGCTGGTTCATCTGAAGCCCTAGGGAGGAATCCATCTCCAGCTTCTCGAGGCCTCCTACATCCCTGGGCTCATGGCCGCCTCATTCTGACCTCTGTTTGCGTCTCTGACTCTCATCTGATCCTGTCTCCCCCTTATATAGACCCTCGTAACTACATAGGCTCACCCAGAGGGGCCGGAGTACTATCTCCCCATGTCAGAGTCCTTGACCAGATCCGCAGAGTCCCTTTGCAACAAGGTAGCACATTCCAACTAGTCCATCCTAAAGGAAATCAGTCCTGAATATTCATTGGAAGGACTGATGTTGAAGCTGAAACTGCAATACTTTGGCCACCTGATGCGAAGAACTGACTCATTTGAAAAGACCCTGATGCTGGGAAAGATTGAAGCCAGGAGGAGAAGGGGACGACAGAGGATGAGATGGTTGGATGGCATCACCGACTTGATGGACATGAGTTTGAGTAAACTGCGGGAGTTGGTGATGGCTAGGGAAGCCTGGCGTGCTGCAGTCCATGGGATCACAAAGAGTCAGACATGACTGAGCGACTGAACGGAACACATTCCTGAGGGTTAGGACGTGGACAGTCTTTGGAGACCCCTCATTTGACACACCATACCTCCCCTGTCCCTGATCCCCTCGGTGTGTTGAAAAGCAGAGAAATGGTTGTGGGCCTGAAGCATGCTGGAGCGGCTCATTCCCGCCTGTATGAGCTCCCGATAGCCACCAGGATCCTGTGTTAGCTCTGGTCCAGGGACGTCCCCTGGGAGCCTGGAATCGGCCAAGGAGCGTCAGTGTGGACGCCCGTGCACACCGCGATCGGGTCTGTTGGTCCAGGGGAGCCTGCTGTTACGCGTTGGTCAGCGCAGCGCTGGCTGTGGCCGCCCTGCCCCGATGCCCGCTGCTGGCAGCGTTTGCAGGTGCGGGGCACCATGCTCAGCGGGCCCCTTCCATGGACGCTCTCGTCATTTGGGGTCTTGCACCGCTCTTCCTGAGTGTGGGCTGCATTCGGTCACTCTGATGTCCACAAGCTATCCTGGGACCACAGCTCGGTCAGCACCGCCAGGTGACCCCCGCGGGCCCTCCAAGGGGGCTGCCGGGCCCCGTGGCAGACTCACCCGCGGCCTGCTCTGTCCCAGTCAGGTGTCACAGGCTTTGGGTCCTCAGGGGGCTTGAACCTGGGGCTTCTGGAGACTCAGCTACTGCAGAGGTTCCTGCATCCCACGGAGGGTATCCCCCAGCATGCTCGCCCCGCTCAGAGCAGAAGCACAGACTCACGTTGCCTCCAGGTGCTGGTGTGGAGCCGCTCGGAGTTTCGGATGTGTCTCCGAGCTTGCCCGCGGAAGCCCAATTCCCAGCTCCACGGACCACTGAACGGGTTCATTTGCTGCAGCTCAGAGGCCTCCCCAAACTGACCTGGGCGAGTGGCTGGGGTTTCATCTGTGGTTTGCCGGGAATCTGGGAGGCCATCTGTAAGAGCTGAATCTCCTTGAATGAAGGTGACCCCAGCATGCACACGCTGGGTTCATTCGTGTGTATGTGCGTGTGCATGCGTGTGTGTGTGTGTGTTTGTGTGTGTGGCTCAGGAAAAGAAGGCAGGCATTCTTGCCTGGATAGAGGTGCTGGCCTTTGTCAGTCCCTCGCCCATCAGTGTTGCGACCACATGGAACGGCGGGCTGGGGCTCAGACAGGGGATGGGTGCTACATTTCTACCTCAGGAGTGGCCAGCGGCAGACTTGAGATGCCGTCACACTGTGGTTTCACCGTGAGTCAGACTGCTGGGTCCAGGCCCCGGTTCCTCCCCTGCTGCCTGTGAGCCCCGGGGGTCGAGTTCAACCTCTCGAGCCTCAGTTTGCTTGTCTGCACCATGGCCAGCAGTGCTCTCTCCCCAGGGTTGACCTAAGGATGGGATGAGCTCACCCAGGCATAGGGCCTAGCGTCCAGTGCCCGGCAGATCCGCCGTGAATACTGCCCTTGTCATCAGCAGACGTGCTGGAATCGGGGATGAGAGCCATCTGACCCCACGTGGCCCGGAGGCTCAGAGCTGCCATGGTGTCGGTCACAGAAGGCCGAGCTCCCCGAATGGGGATGTGTAACATCTACTAGTTCTGCCTGAGGCCAAGGCTGGCTGGTCTCTACTGTGGCTGTCTGCAGTTGGCAGGGGGTGCAGTGGTTAAACCCACAGGCTTGGAAGCCAGGCTGCGGGTTTAAATGCGGTCAGTTGACGTGAGCGTTCAGGGTCTCAGTTTTTCCCTGTTGTGAAACAGAATGTTACCCACCTCAGAGGACAGATTACATGGATGACAAATGGCCTGGCGCTTGGAGCACCCAGGCAGCTCATCCCCATTACCCCCTCACCTTATACCTCTCCCCCACTCATCCCAGCCCCTTCTCTGATCCTGAAGAAGCTGAGATAACGTATGCAGTTGAAGCTCTTGCAGCCACCAGCATCTGCCCAGCAGAATAAGCATTAGGCGACAGCAGTGTCTTATTTCAGACGAGTCTACCAGGTGACTGCTTCTGGTTTGGTTTTACACACGAGGGGTTCAGCCTGGTGCAGGACCTCATGCTGGCCCGTAAAATGCTCTGAGGTGCTGCTGGCCGGTGGCTGACCCCACTGTCCTATTCTTCTCGTTGCAGGCTGCCAACAGCTACCTGCGAGACCAGTGGTTCCATTCTCTGCAGTGGAAGGTAAGTCCTGGCTGGTTGCTCGTTCGAGGTGCCACTCTGTCGCCCAGAGGCTGGAGAGCAGGGGTCTCTCACCTGCCGGGCACTTTGCCCCATTGTCTGAAAGCCCTTACCTCCCTCTTGGATGGTCGATACTTTGCCCCCTTGCGGTGCCAAAGCTGTGTCCCTGCCCAGTTGGTCCCTGACTTTGCCTGGGAACCTTGCAGCAGGCCGGCTTCTGTAGACCTGCTTGCTCTCAGAACAGGAGCTCACCTGAGCGGCTCCGGGGGGCAGGACTTGAGGGAGTCCAGGTGATGAGTTAAAAGTGACTTTCAAAGTCAGCCACAGAAGAAAATTTATCAAAGATGCAGAAGTCCAGCTGTATTTCCACAGGCTTCCCTTCCTTTCTGCTCTCTGGTTCTTTGGCCTGATTTTCAGGTTCTAGCTCCACATGGGATGGTCCCCAGCTCTCTAGCACAAATGGTGAATTAGTCCCTGACTGGTCGTGTTCAAGACCCGGGGGCCAGATCTGTGCAAAGTTTCCCCCCCGCCCCAGAGAGTCCACATTCTGCTCCGTGGCTAAGGACCCTCACACCCTGCCTCCTGTCCCCTCCTCCTGACCTTTTAGTTTAGAACAAGCACGGCAGGCCTTGCAGAGCAGCAGGTGTGGCTAGGATGACCGGTGTGCGTCCCAAGCCGGCACCTTTACAGTAAGCTGGAGCGTGGTGGGGCCCAGCGGCTGGCCCTGGGCGGGGTTTGAGGCCTTTTGTCGTGTGGGGAGGACCAGGGGACAGTTTGCATTCTTCTCATGCCTTTGGAGGGGCTCCTGTCGCAGCTGGGCAGAGGACAGAAACCAGCCCCGGAAACTGACATTCCAGGTCCCCTAGAGGGCCACCCCTCTCCCCCTCTGACTGCGGCAGGGCCTCTCACTTGTGCCCGGGTGGCTGTCTCCAAGGCTGAGCCTGAGTCTCCAAGCTGGGGCTGCACAGGGAAGGGACTGGTGTTTACCGAGCGCCTGCCGCATTGTGCCTCTTGTAAGGCTGCTCATTATCATTGCTCCCATTTTCTCTGTGGGGAAGGCAAGGCCAGACCCGAGCCCTGCTCCTGCAGCTGGTACAGGTCCAGGGTTGGGTTCAGACCCAGGCCACGCCTGTTCCTGGGGCTTCCTGAACGCAGGCGGAAGGCCCTGGGAGGCACCCGTTCGTGGCGCTGGCAGGCGCTGCTCAGACCTTGATTTCTGCAGGGACATCCTCTCTGAGGCCTGATCTCTGCAGCCAGGTGTCCCAGGACAGGCAGGGTCTACATCAGGACCTGCCGGCAGGCCCTGGGAGGTAAAGGCCAGACCAGTCACGGGGGAGAGGAATACAGGTGGCGTGACGTGGTCCCTGCAAGGAGAGGCTACCCCACTGCTGTGCACAGCGGCGGCCAGCTGCCCAGAGGTTTCCCTCTTCTGTTCTCCTCTCGTGCGCGTTTTCCTCGTGTGTCATCAGTGAGTGAGCACCTTGCTTTCTCTTAGCTCAGGATGGAGACATACTGCCCCCCCGACAGGCTGGGGAAGCGTCTCTTTGAAGAGGTGGTCTTGAGTGGATTCCACTCTGCTTGCCGCCTTGCCCTGGTCCACATTGTCTCCAGCCGTTTCCTGGAATCTCTGGGAACTCCTGAAAGGCAGTGCTTGTGACATGTGTGGATACTAGGCAGCTACGAGCTATGACTAAGATGGTAGGCATGGGAAGTGGAGCTTCGGGAGACTGTGACAGCCAGAAGGATGATTTAAAGGTGACAAGCTCAAAATGTACGAATTCAGGCGCATGTGGGGTTCAGACAGTTGATTGAGCAAGTACAGAAGTGGGGAGCCCTGGACTTCTAGCAGCTGTCATCAAGACCTGGATGTCTGCTCAGTTTCGCTGGTGGTTGGTTTGTTGATGGTTGCTAAATCAGTTAAATTTTATTTATTATTTTTCCATAGCGTCGTTTTATTTATTTGTGTGCTGGGTCCTTCTTGGTTATCCCTCTTAAATATAGCAATATGTACATGTCCATCCCCAAAAAAACAAAAGCAAGCACACTTAGGTCAGGGTATCAAGGAATCAACAAATGCCCAGCAGTGAGTGGCCCTTTTGCCAGGTGAGGGATGGGGACCTGTGTTCTCACTGTTTAAGCGCTTTTTGTTGTAGGCTTAGGAGTGTTTAGGGCTTCCCTGGTGGCTCAGATGGTAAAGAATCTGCCTGCAACGCAGGAGACCTGTGTTTAATCCCCTGGTTGGGAAGAGCCCCCGGAGGAGGGCATGGCAGCCCACTCCAGTGTTCTTGCCTGGAGAATCCCCATGGACAGAGGAGCCTGGGGGGCCGCAGTCTCTGGCGTCGCAGAGTCCGACACGACTAAGCACAGCACAGATGAGGTGCTCGTACTTTTCCCCTTTGACACCCCCGCCCCCCCAATAATTTAGGTATGCTGCCACCAGATGGCAGTGACATCTCAGGATCAGCAACCTGATTTCATTCCTGTGACTCTTTGCCACTCAGTTCTGATTAGACTGAAGGGGAGGCACTCTCCC
Organism: Okapia johnstoni; assembly: GCA_024291935.2. Lineage (NCBI taxonomy): Eukaryota > Metazoa > Chordata > Mammalia > Artiodactyla > Giraffidae > Okapia > Okapia johnstoni. The sequence goes on from CM044310.1 coordinate 72,174,164, forward strand.
CGTCCTTATAAAATGGCAAAGAAACAAGGTGTTTTTGAGGTACTGCTGGCTGGTGAAATGAGTCAAGAGACCCAGGATCTGACTCCTGGCTCTGTAGCCTATTCATCTTATGGTTTGCAAAGAGTTCATTCAGTCAGACGCAGTTGCTGAGTACCTGCCACGTACAGGGTACGTCTAGGCGCTCTCCTGTTCCTTGTCATTCAGCACATGTCAGGGCTCAGAGAGGTCCAGTGACTTGCCCATAGTCACACAGCAGATTTCAGTATGGATCCAGGGGCTGCCCCGCCCCCTGCCCAATCCATCTGTACCTGATCCCAAGCTTCAGCCTCTCAGCCCAACTCGGGATGTGTCCTGGTTCTCCTGCCTGATACCGCCACTCTCTCCTCCATATTTACCACCAACCGTTTGGGATTTTTCTTTTTTCTTTCCTTTGCTTTTCTCTACCTTTAACTTAAAATCAATAGAACATCAATTAAGGACATTCAAAATCCCACAACCTCAACTTGCGTTTTTAAATTCTCTATTTATCGTTTTTCCCTTACACCCAATGCATGTACGTGTTGTAGCTGCAGGACAACATAGGGAAAACTTTCTGCTTGTAAAGAGTGCTACCTCTTATCTTCTATGTTCCCGTAGCTTTATGGAGTCTTTACCCAGTAGTACTGGGACCCACCAGGGCGTTCTCCACAGGTGTGGTCCTGCCTCCAGAGGGGCCAGAATCAGTGTTTGGGGCCTAAAAATACATAAAATGGCACCCTACTCCAGTACTCTTGCCTGGAAAATCCCATGGACGGAGGAGCCTGGTAGGCTATAGTCCATGGGGTCGCGAAGAGTCTGACACTACTGAGTGACTTCACTTTCACTTTTCACTTTCATGCGTTGGAGAAGGAAATGGCAACCCACTCCAGTGTTCTTGCCTGGAGAATCCCAGGGATGGCAGAGCCTGGTGGGCTGCCGTCTATGGGGTCTCACAGAGTCAGACACGACTGAAGCGACTCAGCAGCAGCAGCAGTTATTCCAGTGGTGTGTAGAGAATGTAGTTCAGTCTACTCAACAGAATCTTGTTTTCTAGAATTTAACCTCAATGGGATCAGGGCGGATTGGGATGGAGGTGTCTTAAAAGGCTCCTTAGGGGAACCGTAATGAAAAAAAATAATAAAAGCTTGAGAACCACGGCTCTAGAATTGACCTCCAGGTGCGCTGTGGAACAGGCAGAGTCTGAGTACAGCACCCGTGTGACGTCCTTGCCTCTCTCCATCCTGGGGGGCCCGCAGCTCTCGTGGCCTCAGCTCTGAACTCCAGTGCACCCCAACCATCCCAGCCCACCAGGAGCATTTCCTCCAAGGGGCACTGGGCTTTGAGCGTCGTCTTGGCTCACCAAATGGTCCACTGTTGTTGATGTTTGCAAGTGAGGGACTCCGAGCCACACTTGTCCAAGATCCCAAGGCCCCCAGAAGGGGACAGAGGATGACCCTCAACATCTCAGGCCCCGGGCCCCCTTCCCTGCCCTCTCCTGTCTGCAGGCAGCTCTGCTGTTCCTCCCGGCCTCCCACCCTGGGGCAGGCGGGTCAGGGAGGTACAGGGGGGCCTGGGGCCTGGAGGAGGAGGACAGGAGCCAACAGGAATGGGCTGGGATGGCGGCCAGCCCCCCAGGGTGCGCCGGAGCAGAGCAGCATCCTGGGGGCTCCCTGGATAGGCTGGCCCTGCCCTGCTGGGTTTGGGTGGTTTGGCCCCCGAGGCCGATCCCTGGGGGTGTGGAAGCATAAACAGTTGTCCTGGGTTAATGAGGCCTCGTTTCTGTCTCAGATGCACTTGGAAGCCACGTCCTGTAGACACAGGCCTGTCCCTGCGCTTCAGGCTGTGAGGGGCCAGGCTTCTCAGTGCATACGAGGCCAGGAGGGGCCAGGCCGGGTCTATGTGATAGAGCCAGGGTGTGCTTCAGGCGGGAACGGTCGGGCTGTGTTTACAAAGCTGGGAGGAGACTGGCCCATCCCTGGGTTCCAGGCGAGAGGCCGGCTGCTTGAGCTGTGCAGGACAGGCCGGCCTGAGGCCGGCCCGTCCAGCTGCTCAGGCCCTGGACCGCAGGAGACACGCCCTAAGCTGCCCTGAAGGAGCCCCGAGAAGCATGATACACCTGCTTCGTGTAGCCGGCACTTCTGGTGCCTCCAGCTCTGAAAAACACCTTCTCGCTTCCTGAGAGGGGTTCCTGGGCCATTGCCCAGAAGTCTTGAAAACCAAGGTGATTTTCCCCCTGGGGGAAGCTGGGGAAATCCCAGTCCAGGCCCCCATCCTCCCCAGCCGGCCGCCCGGCCACACCGCTGCCCACCCCCTGCACCCCTGAGCAGAGTTTTCCCAGTCCTTGAAGCGGCCACCGCCGCTCGGTCACCTCTGTCCAGGGCCTGTCCCTCTGCTGGACAGAGTAGGTGGGTCGAGAAGAAGCCGGGGTCCATGCCTGTGTGTGCATGTGTGCTGCGGGGAGACCGTGTTTTGAGTACATTGGGTGTGGAGTGTGTTTATTGGGGCCTCAGTTTTCTCATCTGTGAAATGGGGAGATCAGTAAGTAGCACCTCACTCACAGGTCAGTGTGAAAACGGGCTGCCCTGCCAGGGCTGTGGGAGCGTCACCACACATGCCCTGGTCAGAGCGACTAGCGGGTACTCACCGGCCCTCACAGTGCCTTCCATGGACTGTCTGGAAGGTCTGGCGGGGGGTGGGAGGCAGTCTGTCCTCGGAGGGCACTACCTGGCTGGGAGCACCCCTGTCAGTACACCCGCTGGAGCGGTTCTGCTTGGTCCCAGCTCCCCTGTCTCATGGATGAAGGGACCCAGGGAACGAAGGCCATTGCCAAGGACAGCTGCTCTTCATGGTGTCACGATTTCGCTTCCACATCATGCTCCTCCTGTGCCGAGCCGATGCCACCACCTCGCTCAGCGCCCTGTAGGATCCCCACAACTCCGAGAAGGGGCCTCAGCCTCCTGTTTCCCCATCTCACAGATGCAGAGACCGAGGCCGAGAGGTTAAAACGCTTGCTCCAGGGCCCGCAGCTATTAGTGGCAGAGCTGGGGCCTGAACACAGGTTTGACTCCAGCACCTGGTAGTGTTAGCCACTGGGAGCGGGGCTCCCAGTGCACATGTGTGTGCACACAGGTGCACACACACACCCGCACCAGCAGCTCCCCCCTCACACCTGCGGGCTTGTGCTCCGCACCATCCCCGTCGCCTGCTGCCCTCACGCCTGGTGTGCCAGGGGCCATGGCGTCCTGTCTCGAGAGGCGTTTCACGGGAGCTTTACATTTTCCTCTAAGCCTCACAGCCGTCACCGAGAGGATTACGTGAATTAACCTCTGACGGGGCAATCCCCTGCTTCTCACGGGAGAGCTGATTTTCTGGGACACGGCAGATACCTCTGGGCCTGGCCCCAGAAGGTCACACTTAGGACCGGCCGCTTACACATCTACCCAGACACGCGGTGTCCCCCAGGCCCCCAGACTCGAGCCTCGAGGCTGTCCCCTGGGGCCCAGGGCCACGGGCTCCTGGGTGACTCATGCAGGGCTCGACGTGTCCAGAGGGAAGGCAGCGCCCCGTGCTCACGTGCCGTTTCCACGCTGCCTGTCCCCCTGCCCCACTGCCTGCTCCCCTCTTCTGTGACGGTGAAATCACCCTTACAGCCGCAGCGAGGCCAGTGACCGCCCTGCTCCCGCCAGTCCCCGCCTGATGGCGGGTCTCACCCCCCTAATGCCCTTCCAGGCTCTGTCTTCCTTTGCACGGACCTCTCGGCAGCTGTGGCCAGGTCCTTAGACGTGTCAGCGTGTCCGTCACATCTGTGAGGAGGTCATGCACAGCTGACCACAGGGCCTGCTGTTGGGCATGCAGGCTGTGCCCGTTCTCCTCAATTGCAGACAGTGAAGTCATGACTGTCCGCTATAGCCAGGCTTTTACTTCTTTCAAACTCCTCTTTCAAGACAGATTTCCAGAATAGTGGGTGCTAGGCAGAGAGTAGGGATGTATTTTCTTTGGTGACTCTTTCCACATGTTGCTAATTTGCCCCTAAGAGAAACATTTCTAGCCCCAGACTGCCCAGGTTCCAACCCTGGCTCCACCCGCCATGGGCTGTGGGACCTCTGGACTGGCTACTTTCCTCCGTGGACCTCTTTTTTTCGTCCTGAATAAAGTGGGGGTCACATTAAGACCAAGCCTCTTAGGTTGCTGTGAGAGTCACATGGGTTAATAGCAGTAAAGAACTTAGAAATGGCACCTACCATTGTGAATAAGCCTTGGATCAGTGTTAATTATTCTTTTTTAGTGTTCAAGGTCTCCTTCCCTCTGTGTAGATAGTTTCCAGAAGACAGGACTCTGGAAGAAAGAAGGCACGTGCAAACAGCAAGCGTGCCACCCACCCCCAGGGAACCCCTGGCAGGAGTCACTAATCAGTCACTGCACTCAGTGATCCCCCGGGGCAGACCCCTTCTCCACGCAGCCCCTGTGGGTCATCCTGAGTTAACAGAGCGAAAGCTCCCCCCAACCCCTGCCTCAGTACCTCCCGGACCTGTGGAGACTGGGCGTGACTGGGAATCCGCGTCCAGTCCTGTCAGCTCCGGCCCGTGTCCCGTGTCTCTTTGAAGCTTGTTCTCGGGAGCCTTTGCCAAGCTGCCCAAGAGGTCGTGAGTGTCGGCCTCCTGAGCCTGAGGGAGAAGGTGAAGGGGGGTGTGGGGAGCAGGTTGGGACTGGCCAGGAGAGGCCTCTTAGGTCCTTTCACAGGTCAGCTTCCTCCAGGCCCAAGAGGCAGGAATTCCACCCAGATTAATTTCTGGCACTTGGTCAAAGAGGGCTTTGTGACTTCCTAAGAGGGATCAGAGGGATTCCACAGAGAGCCGTGAGAGGGGGGCTCCCCCGCCGTGAGGCAGGGGGCCCGTCACCGTCCAAGACTCCAGGGGAGGCCCAGCGGGAGGTGCCCCGAGTGGCAGAGCCGAGCCCAGGGAGCAGAGGCCCTTCCCAAGGCGAGTCCAGCCGGGCCGCCTCTGCACCTGTGCTCATCACAACCCGCGGGAGGCCGCGGTCTCCAGCGACTCGCAGCCACAGCTCCTGGCCCCTGGTGGGTCATCAGGGGCCCTGAAACTAATAACACGGGAAGCTTCAGGGATTGAAACTAACAAGTGGCAGAGGGCAGGGTGCCCTGGGGAGGAGAGCTCATGCTCTTGTGGGCTTTCCTTGCAGTAACCAGAGAGAACAGTTACTAGACGCATACTAGCGTCCAGGGCTGCCCGGGGGGCTCCCGTGAACACTCTCTGCCAGTCTTTGTCTTGAAGGGGGAGCAGAGAGGGCCAAGGAGCTTGTCCACAGCCAGAACTTGGCGGAGCTGAGATTTGAACCCTGGGTGGTTGGTGGGTCTCCAACCCGCTTCTTTTGGCAGAAGGGGGCACCGCCTTGGGCATGCAGAGTGTGGGTGGCATAGTCCCCTGTCTGAGCCCACAGGGGCAGGGAGGCCCCAGTGAGCATCAGGCCCTTCCTCACCCAGAGTTCTCTTTGGAATCGATATAGAGCATTTTGGTCTGTGTTTGAAGTAGACTTTTCATTGAAGGGATAGCATACATGTAGAAAAGTACACAGATCAAAAGGTACTGCTGGATGAAATCCCACAGATGCTTATAGAATTGATCTTGTAACCGCCCAGATCGATACAGAGAACATGACCGCCTCCCTGGAGCCCCCCTCCCCAACTCCCCCGGCCCCTGTGCACCCCATCCCCCCCCAAGGGACCCACTCTCCTCCCTTCCCGCCATGTGGATTCGTCTGTCATGGACCTGACCTTCACGTAAATGGAGTCACACAGCCTAAACTCCTGCATGCCTGGCTCCTTCGGCTCAAAGTTATGTATTTAAGATTTATCTGTGCAACATATAATATCCTGTGTAGAAGTGATTTATGCATTTGCTTCACTCGATAGCTTTCTGTTAAGTGAATAGACTATTAATTTGTTTATTCTGTTGCGGACAGAGATGTCCAGGTTGGGGCTATTACGAACAGAACCGTTATAAACACGTCTCTTAGTGAACATACATTTACATCCTTTTGAGCTCAGGCCATTGGGCAGGCAGAGGGTCCCTTTTGGTCGACGCTTCCCGAACACTTACCCAAAGTGATCCAAACCAGTTTATACACCTGATAGCAGAATACAGGAGTACTGAGGTGGGACATTTAAAATTGCATTTATTAAGGTTTCCTCTGAATAGTAAAAACTATTACAGAGAAAACTGGAAAAAAAAAATGTGCCACCATCCATAGACCTCTGTAAACACTTTTAAGTTTAAAAAAAAAAAATGTAGCTATAATTTAGACATAACAAAATGCACAAATCTGTCGGGTTGCATGGGTTTTGACTGCTGTACTCGCTTGAGTCGCCAGCACCCGGGTTCCCGTCAGCCCGGACAGTTCCCTCCTGCCATCTCCCCTTCCAGTCCCTCCCTACCCAGATATCTGCTGATGGCAGCTAAGACCAGTGACAGCTACACATGTACTCGGTCCTTGGGAAAATTCTGAAAGGTGTGAAATGCACAGTCTCTCCTCCCTCAAGTCCGTTTTCCCAAAGGCAGTCCTGTTAGTTTCGTGGAGCCCTTCAGAAGGTTGTCATCAAAGATCCTTTTAAAGCACCACACGGATTTCATTACCCACGCTGGCTTTCCTTGCTCCCTCAGCGTTCTGTCACGTCTCGTGGTTGATCTCACACACAAGCTCCTACAGCGCACTCGGGTCTACCTACCTCATTGCTTTTTGCAGTTTTGTAGTAGTTTGTTCAGACAAGGGTCAAGCCCAGCAGGACCTAAATCTTTGAGTGAAACACTGTTGTTCAGACGGGAAGTTGAGTGTCTGAACGGACAGGTGTTGCTGCTGCCCATCATCCGTGGGCCAGGGACAATGAGGGGCACTAGTATAGTCTCATCCCTGCGGAGCCCTCTAACCATCGCACTCGAAAGGTCAAGAGTGCAGAGCCCCAGGGGTCCCAGAGGAAGCACTTGCTTGAGCCCCAGGGCAGGAAGCAGGGGATTGGGGTTTGCACCACATCCCTGGGACCCCAAGCCTGTCCCCACCCCGCGCTGCCCCAGCTTTGGGCTCGGGGACATCAGACACCCCATAACACCCATGTGACAGCCTTCCTGAGGCCTCAGAAGGGGCGAGTGACAGCCGGCTCGCCACACAGCCAGAAAAGAAGCGCATTTGTGGGTTGCTTCTCTCTCCCAGACGAGGAGGGGGCCCGGGGGCTCAGTGTGTCATCCCACGCACGCTTTGACGGGCTGATGACTCACCCCACCACACAAGGAAGGCTTCCACGTAAACGCTTTGCGGGTGAACTTGTTTTCTGCCGTTTAAGGCAGAATTTTTTTCTCTCCCTTTCTCTTTCTTCAAATAAGTCTGTAAAACGTAAATGGGAGGCTATCTCTTGACCAGGAAGACCTTCTGTTCTACAGGAGTCTGTCGGGGGGGTGGGGAGGCGGGGCGGCAGCGACCCCCCCAAGCTCGGGAGGCTGGCAGCTCTCGGCAGGGTGGGGGGCCTGCCGTTCTGGGTTTGCCTCCGAGGCTCCTGCCTGACTGTTGGCTCAGAGATGAAGCCAAACAGAGCCTCCAAAAAGAGCAGCGCCTGTCCCCGCAGAGGGACTAGGTCCTTACCTCACCCGGGGATCAGAAAATACCCCGGGGGCAGCCTGCTCTCTGGATAGAAAGGGGTTTGGGAGGGAGGCTGATTGATCCTGAGACAAGGGCAGAAGCGCCATGGCTCCGGTGGCCGTCGTCCGCACCTGCTCACCTGGTGCCCTCTTAGACCCCAAGGATGGTTTTGCAGAAAACTCTGAAATGGACAGAGAGCCCCTGTCCAGGGTCCTAAAGCTACCCAGATAGAGCCTGCCGACCTTGGCGGCTGGAGGCCACAGTGGCTTGTGTCCAGGTGGGAGCTGGAGAGGCAGCAGGGACCAGGCAGGTATGTGGCTAGGATCCTTTGGCAGAACGGATGCCATTCTGAGGTCATCCTTTGGCTTACCTCTGGGCTGGAACAGATGTCCAGGAGCCCATGGAACCTGAAAAGCACACCCAGGAGGTCAGGGACCAACTCGACATTGAGTGAAGGTGGTGGGCTGCTGCAGACCCTTGGCGACTGTTGGCTCTCAGAGCCTGTCAGCGTCTGCGATGAACTTTCCGTCTAGAACAGTTTTTATTTCCTTCCAGGCCTCTCCACCACAGTGGACCCACCGTGGCTCACTGGTCCTTAAAGCGGGGCTCCCAGAGCAGCAGCCTGTATGCGGTCTGGAAACTTACTAGCAATGCACACCTCTGTCTCATGAACTGGAAGGTGGGGGAAGAGAGTGTAGCAAGGTGTGCTTTCCAGATGATTCTGGTACACACCGCAGTCGGAGAGCCCTGCAGTATCTTGACCAAAGGGGGAAAGTGCAGCAGACAAGTACTGAACAACCCGTTGTTTTCCAGCCACTTCATCTGCTGCCCTGTTGAGGCCATACAGTGTCCCTGGGAGGTAGGAGTCAGTTCAGTTCAGTCGCTCAGTTGTGTCCGACTCTTTGTGACCCCATGGACTGCAGCACGCCAGGCTTCCCTGTCCATCACCAACTCCCAGAGCTTGCTCAAACTCATGTCCGTTAAGTTGGTGATGCCATCCAACCATCATCCTCTGTCATCCCCTTCTCCTCCCGCCTTCAATCTTTCCCAGCATCAGAGTCTTTTCCAATGAGTCAGTTCTTTGCATCAGGTGGCCAAAGTACTGGCGCTTCAGCTTCAGCATCAGCCTTCCAGTGAATATTCAGGACTGATTTCCTTTAGGATTGACTGTTTGATATCCTTGCAGTCAAAGCGACTCTAAAGAGTCTTCTCCAACACCACAGATCAAAAGCATCAATTCTTTGGCGCCCAGCTTTCTTTATAGTCTAATTCTCACATCCATACATGACTACTGGAAAAACCATAGCTTTGAATAGATGGACCTTTGTTGGCAAAGTAATGTCTCTGCTTTTTAATATGCTGCCTAGGTTGGTCATAGATTTTCTTCCAAGGAACAAGCATCTTTTAATCTCATGTCCCCATTTTTCAGACCAGAAAACTGACTCTCAGAGTAAAGAACTTTCCCCCATACCTCAGGCAGAACTCAGCCCCCAGCCTGAGCCTCCTCGTTGTCCCTCTCAGCTTGAGACCCCCGAGATCAGGCGTGACGGCTTTGGGTTGCCTCTGCCAGCATCTCTTCCACCATGTGGACCACCCGGATTTCACTGCCGTGAATGCCCTCCAGGTCCCACCCCTGGATCTGCCTTGACCTTGCCCTGGGCCTTCCTGAGGGACCTTCCTGGTGACTTCTGCTCCCCACAAGACCCCCTTCTCAGGAACACAGGAGGACACCCTCTCCCTTTGATTCGAGCGCCCCTTCATTGCCTGCCTGGACACGAACATTGACGATCCACTGCAGGTGAATTAATTGGGGAGCTGGGTCCTTTTCCAGGGCGCTCATAAATTAAGGCCCTTCGCAGCAGGAGCCATGGCTCCAGCCCAAGAGGAGACAGCCTAGTGAGGCCTCGCGGCTCCCTGCACGAGGCCCGAGCAGATCGGACGCCTTTGAAGTCCTGCGAGCCCCAGATAAAGTTCTGAGTCAAATAAACAGCAGAGGCCCCTGTCGAGATGCTACCGCCTGAAGCCGAGCACGGGAACTCCTTATTTGGGATAGAGAGTTCCCTTTCTCGGGCCCAAGGCAAACAGCCCCGTGCTGTCCTCTGCCTTTCAGGGGAGTGAAACTCGCTCTGGACGTCTCTCCCACACGGCAGAAGAGGAGCAGCCTCGGTACCGTATTTGCGTTTTTTAATTTATTTGTTGAGTCTACTGGGGGTGATTCCTCAAAGACAGCCTTTCCTGTTAGTGATGAACACACCCTGGGTCGAGTTTATAATTATGGAGAAGCAGGACACGTCTCTGGGTATGGGAGAGCCTGGAGGCGGGGTAGGCTTTGATCCCTGGGACCATGGGAGACCCTGTTGGACCGAGGGGGCTCTCGTGGGGCGGGCAGTGGTCCCTGGAGAAGAGCCCTGTTCTGTGGACAGGGACGCCACCACCTCCATGATCCCAGTTTCTAAAAATCTTTGCGGGTGTTTCTCTTTACTGCTTTGAAGTTAAATGTACAGCACAGCTCTGGCTTCCTGCAGCAGTTTGCAACGTTTCATAAAGCTGAAGCTCTTCCTCGGGGCCCCCCACCCACCACCACCACCGTGGTCGTCCCCTCCCTCCTGTGTGTGCTCCTACGCGTCACGTGGCTCGTGCGGCTGGAGTCCATGGCAGGGCTGCTGGCGGCTCTTCATTCCTTTTACCTGCTGGCTGGTGTGATCTTGCACGTGGCCATGGTTAGTTTGGGCATTTCCCTGTCAATGGGCATTTAGGGGTTTCTCGTCACCTTTATTTTCTCTCCAGACTCAACTATCTTGAAGCAATGCCCCACTGGCCCAATGGCTAGCATTTATTAAACACCTAGAAGGTTCAGCATGAAATATCACATTTAATCTCGTCAGAGCTGCCAGAGGCAGGCACGACTCTTAGCCCCATTTTGCAGATGAGGAAACTAAGTTTCAGAGAGGTGGTATGGTTTGCCTGGGGCTGCACAGCCCACAAGCAGCAGAACAGAAGTCTGACTGTGGAGATGCCCCACTCTGCACACCTGAGGGCTGAAGTAGGGGTGGGACTGAGCCCGCCCCGTGAGTCCTCTGTGCCGAGGACCCCAAGTCAGCCCTGTGCCGACGTCCTCCCAGGAATTCCCTCTGCGGCTTCCCTGGGTGTCCAGCCTGCTCCTTGCGACGGCAGTGATGGCGTAGGTGCACAGGCATCCCCACCCGGCCTTCCTCGAGGCAGCACAGGACCTGGGGGTGGGCGTCAACGAGAGAGCAAAAGAGAGACCGGTCAGGCCTTTCCCAAGAAGAGAAAGTGAAAAGTGAAAGTGAGAGTCACTCAGTCGTGTCCAACTCTTTGCAACCCCATGGACTGTAGCCCCTCAGACTCCTCTGTGCATGGAATTCTCCAGGCAAGATGCTGGAGTGGGTTGCCATTTCCTCCTCCAGGAGATCTTCCCGACCCAGGGGTTGAACCTGGGTCTCCTGCATTGCAGGCAGATTGGTTACCATCAGAGCCATCAGGGAAGCCCAAGAAGAGACAACCCAGCAGATTCCAAGCCGAGGGTAAGCTGGGAGAGGCTGCTGAGAGCAGGGGCCCTGGCTACCCACCTCCACACGAGAAAAGGATGGGAAGGGCCAGCTCAAATGGCAGAAGCAGGACAGCAGGGTGGCCAGGAGCCAGGCTCCCCGGGGTCCGCCTTGCTCTCATGCTCGCCAGCTGTGTGAGTTTCCCGTGACAAAGTACCACAAACTGGGTGGCATCAGACAGCACAAGTGTGTCGTCTCTCGGACGTCAAGGTGTGGGCAGGTTCCTTCCTGGCCTCTTGCAGCTGCTGGGGGCTGCCGTGCTGCTGGGCGTCCCTCTGCTGGTGGGAGCCTTGCTCCCGTCCCTGCCCCCGTCCTCACCTGACCTCCTCCCTGTGTGTGACTTCCCCTGACCTTTTTACGAGGACCCACCCTGCTCCAGCATGACTTCATCTTCCCTTGATGGCGTCTGAAAAGACCTATTTCCAAAGAAGGTCACAGCCGCAGACACCAGGGGCTAGGACTTGGACATACCACGTGGGGGACATAACCCACAGAACCAGCTGCGTGACCTCAGGCGAGGCTTAACCCCTCCGTGTGTCACAGGGACAGAGCGAGCGTGCCTGCCCCCTGGGGAGAAGTGGACGAGGCCCCGGGGTTGGGTTCATGCAGCTCTTACGTGCAAGCTGCTTCAAGGTGCAGACTCCCAGGCCCCATGGGCTCTATTGAGTTAGAACCTGCCTTTTAACAAGCCCCCCTACACGTGGTTCCTGTGTTTGCAGTGGGTAGGGAGGGTTAAGGGTCTAGTGTGGTAGCTCATAGCGGCCAACACCTATCACTACAAAACAAAGCTCGTGGCAGTGATGGGATTTCAGCTAAGCTATTTCAAATCCTAAAAGATGATGCTGTTAAAGTGCTGCACTCAAAATGCCAGCAAATTGAGAAAACTAAGCTGTTTGTAGCTCTCTTTCTGATTCTTAATCTCCTCCCTTTGACAAATACTGAGAGCACCTTCCACGTGTCCTCAGCGGTTCCAGCCACCACAAAGAACAGGGAGGAGACAGACAAGGCGTGATCCCTTCCCCAAGGAGCCAGAGCTGAGAGAGGAGAACAGCCACCTAGAATTTTCTCAGTGCAGTCAGTCGGATCCATGGGTGGGTTGGATTTTGCCAAAGGTGCAGCAGTCCCCAAGAGCTAAGTAGGATGTGGTACCCAGCTGCCAGCCTGGCACCACGACCAGTTCATCGCCTCACCAGCCAGATGCTTGGTTTCCAGGCAACCAGCCGATGCTCTGGAGACGACAAGCGGGACACTGTGCCCGCATGTCTGCTGTTTCCTTGGAAGCAGTAATGAATGCAGGGAGACCGCCTCTGGTGGGCACTCAGGGGGCAGAGTGCCAGGATCTCCCCCCCTCTTTCACACAGATTTCCCAACTCTCCAGGCTTCCCGGGCAGATGTCAGCTAGGCGCCCAGCTGCAGCCAGTCTCCAGCTGCCACTGGGCTCAGCTCCTCAATTTGAAGGGCTTGTTTGTTTCAGCAGGAGGTGGCAGCATCGATTGAGGCAGAGAAAGCACTCAGGCGTGCCCCTCAGAGTGGCATGGCGGTCGGGGACTCGGGATCCAAAGCTGGACCTAAGTCCCAGCTCCAGTTCTGGCTCTTACCAGCTCCTTGACTTAAGGACGCTCTCAGCCTCAGTCTTCTTAACTGTAAAATGGAGCTAATCATGCTGTTCACATTGACATGATCATCAATGAGTGGGGGTAACATGAAAGTCAATGGGTGATTGTGAAAAATTTTGAAGGTGCTTCGCAGAAGAGGGGCTGATCTGTGGGGAGCCCTCCAAAAGCGGTGATGGCTAGTGCTCTTGTGTTACTTGTCACAACCCATTATCCTGGAACACGGTGCGCCCTGGACAGGGGTGGCCAGTACTGCTGGAAACAGTGGCTCTGTTAGGGTGAGAGGGCCATGCCTTCCCCTCCGGCCAGCAGGGGAGCACCCGGGCTAGGCTCATGTCTCACTTGGTGTCTTTTCCTCTACTCCCTGCCCCTCCGTACTAGAGACAGAGGCCCCACCCACTCAGAGTAGGTGTCCCGACACCCAACCTGACAAACCCAAGTCCTGGAGGGTGTACCTTGATTCATCTGTCAGTCCATCAGTCAGTCATCAATAACAGTTCAGTAACTGTATTAGCTAAGCTGGAGTCTCTGTGGAGTCTGTGGGGGGTGCTGAGAGGGGATGCTGGTCTCAGGATGACGATCTAGACTTGGGCCCAGATGGGCAGTTGGGAGGTGACACGTGAGCCAGTCACAGACCTGGGTTGATTCTGAAGGCAAAGGGATGGTGCTTCATGCAGAAAGGATTTAACAGAGGCCGTTCTGGAGGGTGAAAGAGAGGGTCAGAAACGCCCCCCACCCCGATGTCAGGGACCCCAACCCCCAGCCCAGAAGCACACTGGCTCGGCAGGGATAGTGGGGCACCTGGCACAGTCAACACGCACACTCACTGCAAGTTTGGGAGAAATGAGGAGGTCAGAGGCCTGTCTAGGAATCAGGGAAGCCAAGGAAGTCACCCACGTGGTTTTTCTCCCCAGGAGTGCAGAAGACATGGGGGAGAGGCCCCTGTAGGCTTCGGAGGGGAGGCCAGCGGAGCCCAGGCAGGCAGGCGGGGTGCTGCTCACACACCGGCCCTGAGGGATGGGAGGGGCAGCAAGCCCGTGGCTGGTCCTCCGGGGCAGGAGTGACCGAGGGGACACTTAAGACTTCAGGACAGCCTGCCCGGTAGAACTTTCTGCCGCGCCGAACGCATCCTCTGTTTGCAGTGTCCAGTGTGGCAGCCGCCAGCCCTGTGTAGCCGTGGAGACACCGAATGCTCAGCTGTGTTTCCTTTTAATTTGTTTCAGCCTAAGTGGCCACACGCTTTCGAAAGCTGGTGGCTTTTGAGCTGGGCAGCACAGCTTCGGGACGTCCCCTGGCACAAAAGAAGTTGTAGAAGCCAGCCCAGCCCTAGCCTGGCTCCTCCCCCCCCCCCCCAGCCCCCTGGTGCCCCGGGCTGCCTCCCCTTTAGGGACGGGCGGGAGAGCATGCGTGCTCGCGTGAGCCCAGCCTCGCAGGCTGCGGCAAGCGCCGCCGGAGCAGCTGCCCCGTCACTGGGAGGCGTGCTCCCAGCCCCTTCTGAGTCACGCCGAGGGGCGCCTCCCCGGTGACAGCTCGTCTCCTGCGGAGGCGCCAGCGGGCTCCGCTCTCCCAGGCCGGAGGAGCCGGGCGTCGGGTTTGCCGGAGAGATGGCGGACGTTGCCCAGGTAACGCCCCCACCCTGATAAGCAGAAGGCGAGGACTGCAGTGGAGCTGCGGGCTCCGTGGTCTGGGGAGCTGCCGGGAGCCCTCCTCAGTCCTGCCTGCTCTGGGTCACTCACTCTCGGGACTCTGGCGATAAGAATTAGAGCTGCTGTTCAGCCAGGAACAGGGCTGAGTGTTTGTATATATTATCGTCTCATGGGATGGGCATGGCAAGCTACTGGTAGTGGTCGTTGTCATCGCATGCAGCGGACAAGGCAGCAGGGTGTCAGTAACAGACGGTAAGCTCTGTGAGCACCGGGGTCTGTCTGCCTTGCTCCCCATGGGTAACCTTAGCACTTTACTCCGTGCTTGGCAGACCATACTAGATGGTGCCCAGCAATAATGCTGGCTGGTTGGAAAGATGGATAACACTTGGCTGGAGAGGATGGATGGGTGGATGAATGGAGGAGTGAATGGGTGAACAGATAGTTGAAGCTGAGCTCAGATCTGAAGTCTGATTGCAAAGCCTGCACTCCTAATCGCAAAGCCATACTGCCTCTGACTTTGATACCTTCCACCTGCATGGGTGGGGATTTTTTTCTTATATGCTTTAATTGAGGTGTAATGTACATGGCATAAGATTCAAATATTCACCTATTGTGAGTGAGTGATTCAGTAATAGTAGTAAGTTTATAGTTGTGCGGCCGTCACAATGCAGGTTTAGAATATTTCCATCATCTGCAAGACGTCCTCATATCTGTTTGCAGTTCTAATCCCTGTTGCCACCTCCCAACCCCAGGCACTTTCTGTCTCTATAAATTTGACTTTTTCTAGACATTTCATGTAAAAGGAGTCCTCCAGTATGTCTGTTGTGTCTGTCTTCTTTCACTTAGCATATTGGTGAGGTTCGTCTCCATTGTAGCACATCCTTTTTACTGCCAAATACTGTACCATTGTCCAGAGAGACCACTTCTTGCATCTCCATTCATCAGCTAATGGACATTTGGGTTGTTTCCAGTTTGGAGCTATTATGAACAATGCTGCTATACACGTTCATGTGTGTGTCTTTATGTAGAGTCTGTTTCTATTTCTCTTGAGTAGATTTCTAGGAACAGAATTGCTAGGTCATATGATAAATTTATGTTTAACGACTTGAGAAACGGTCAAGCTGTTTTCCAATGGTGCTGTATTGATGCAATGCACAAGGGTCCCATTGAATCCACACCCTCGCAACATGTGGTGGGACCTCTTGGTTCTGTCCAGCCTGGTGGGTGCAGAGTGGCATCTGTCTACGGTCAGAACCTGCGTCTCCCCGACAGCCTCTCAGCTTGAGCTGCATGTGCTCTGACTTCTCGGCTGGGTGGGCTTTTGACCCTTTCCAGCCACTGGGTTAGCAAACTTTTTCTTGAAAGGGTCAGATGGCAAATGTTTGGGGCTCTGTGGACTGCATACGAGCCTGTGGCATATTCTTTTCTGTTTTTTCTTTTTTTTCCCCAACCCTTAAAAAAAAAAAAAAAATGAGACCATTCTTGGCTTCCTTGCACAAAAACAAGCAGGGAGACAAGTCTGAGGCTCCTGTCAAAGGAATCCATCGACCCATCCACTCAGAACACGGCAGGAGGTGTCCCACCCCTCTGGTGAAGCGGGCTCGGTGGAGGGGTCCCTGCACAGCAGAGCTGAGGGCCAGGCTGTGGGGAGCCTTGGAGTCCGGGTTCCAGAGGCGGCCCCAGCCCAGCCCCACCGTGATTCATTGCCACATGAGCTCATCAGACTGGCTCCTGGGATGAAACGTGCTGTTTTGTCACCCAAGGCGGACTGACCAGGCCCCTGATCCTGCCTCCGCCCTGCGGCTGTGCCCTGCCAGGGCTCAGAGCCCCTTCTGGGAGCCGGCTGCCTGTCCACACCCTGTAACCACGGGTGTCACAGCCGCCCTGCCCACGGCTGCTCACATGGCCCCCAGAGCCCTGGAGACGTGTCCCAGCCCTCGTCCAGGCCCCGAAGCGTTTCTGATGCCTTCCTGACCATGTCTCTAGGTGAACCATCTGTGCTGGCCCTGACTGGAGTGATAAGACACCTCTTGGGTCCCTCAGAGCCAGTTCGTACTTGTGAATCTGCCCCCTTTCTAGCCGTGTGGCCTGGTGTGAGTCATGTGACCTCCTGGCTGAGGTAGCCACGTGTGTGAAGAGGCTACCAGAGCCCATGGCAAAAGCGCCAGGCACCCCGCTTCTCAGCCTCTCTCTCCTTGAAGGCTGCTCCCCATAAGCCCGGGCAATCCGCCTGGGGACGTGTCTACGGGAGCACCCTGGCCTGGGCACAGGGCAGCCAGGAGCCCAGTAAGCTGGTGGGTAGAAGCCCAGCCTCCTTGGCCCTTGGGTAGGTTGGCTCCAGGGTGTGATCTGCCCTGGCCCTTGGAGGCCCCACGGGGGTGGCGGTGCCGGCTGCCCGGTTCTAATGCTCCACGACGCCCTGGCGACTTGCTGCCCGCTCCTCCCGGCCCCACTCCCTACCTGCTGTCCTGCGCCCTCCATCACCTGCCAGTAAATAAACCATCTGCCTCCGGGTCCTTGTCTGAGGTCCTGCTCCCAGGGCCCCTGGCCAGTCCCTGGCTCCTGGGGTGACCGGGAGGGTGGTGTGAGCAGACACCCAGAAGTGCCCTGCACGGTGCCCAGTGGGTCGCAGTACGTGCTCATTAAACGTGAGCCCTTGTGAGCCCCTGGGAACTTCGGCGGGGACACCTCTCGGGCAGGGGCCCGTGGGAAAGCTGTCGTCCCCCGTCCCCAGTCCGTCGAGGGGGGCTGTGTCTGTGAGCCTGAGGCTGGGCATGCCTGGGAGGGACTCGTGGGAAGCTGTGCAGGGGCTGGGGGCACCCGGAGGGCCCTCTCCCTGGGCCTTGTGTCCCGGAGTCTCGGCGACATCCAAGTGTGGGTACCCGGGGATGGAGGGACCACCACGCTCACGGCCACCAACCCCCACGGGCCAAGTCTAAACGAGAGTTGGCTGAAACAGTGTTCACCAAAGATTAATGATGGTTATTTCTAGGTGGTGGGATCTCTGAGGCCCTTTTTTCATTGATCCTTTCCTCTGTGTTTTTCAGCACAGTTTACATTTCTCACAGTGAGCATGCCCCATTTTCACAAAAAGAATGAAGTCATTATTCTTTCAAAAATAAATAACCTGCAGCTGATTAGAAGAGAGGGTGCTTAAAGTCCAGACCGTAGGCCCATCTAGAGTATACCATGGAAGACCTGGCTGTGCATCCTTATGGTTTTCTTTGGGGCTTAATATATGGCAAGTTTCTGCAGCCTCTACAGCAAGTTTCTGCAACCATTTCGTGGTCATTTAAAAAATTAAGCAATTCTCTGGTCACAGAGCCGACCCGCAATGTCCAGGACTCAAAGGAACATTCATCTTCAGGGCTGGGTCAGGTTCTTGCCTTGCAAAGTGTCTCTACTGCCTAGATTTCGGGCGCTGTGTGTCTGCTTGAACCTGGCCATGCTCCTGGCTGACAGTTGCTGGGACTGAGGCTAGTTACCATCCCAGGGAAGCCTCAGGAAGCTGGGTGCACCTCCTCGTGAGAGAACAGGGTTTGGCAAATACTGCCAGTCACCGTCATCCCCATCAACAGCGTATGTACTGTTCAATAAACACCCCCCCCCAACGTACACACAGAAGTTGCCATGGTTTCTTCCGGCCCTTGTAGGATCTAACATGATTGACAAGTAAATGTCTCCACTGTCTTCAGTACCCCACTTGAGGAAAACTGTGCTGTCTTCACGTCAGCAGCTGGGGGTGTAGAGTAGAGGGAGGTGGGCGAGGTGGAGGGTGTGTGGAGAGAGAGGGAGGGAAGGAGACAGACCTCGGATTTGCATGAGAGAGGGCTGGGATGCAGATGGGGAATACTCTCAGGTGTGAGTTCACCGAGTGGGGGATGGCCGTGGTGACAAGAAGAGGCTCCAGAATACCATGGAGTGTGAGGAAAAAAAAAAAATGGGAGAAAGAAATTTAGGATGCTGTAGTGTCTGGATCCCAGTGGCTTGTAGGTCTCATCGCTTTCAAGTTTCTCAGGAGACCAGTTGAGTGTCTGACTTCCCTCTTTGTTCCGTGGTTGTGCTCCTTGGACTGTGTTTCTAAGTACAACTCCGTCCAGAGAGGGGACCACGTGGGTCCAGGGTTTGTAAGGTTTACACAATGGACGAGGCCACAGGCCGTTCTCACGCGTAATTTACAGAAGTGGAAACTGAGGCTCAGGTGGTGGGATGCTTTGTAGGAAGAACAAGGTCTGTCTGGTTCCGCAGTCTGCCTGGGTGTTTCCACCACGACGCCTCCCTCAGCACCTTGAGCTCCTCGGTCCAATGTGGACTTTGTCCCCCAGATGTTCCGTTCTAGGCCTTGGGGTCCAAGACCCTTCATCCTTCTTAACTCAGAAACCCAGTGATCGGGGAGATGCTGGAGGCCTGCGAGCTGGTCTGGGGGCCTCGGGGGCCAGCGTGAGACCCTCGCCGCCACCTCCTGCCCTCGTTCAGACTTTGGCTTGGAGGTTATGACGTGTCACCCAGCTGGCTGCTGGCTCCATGACTTTAAAATTAGGTTTTCCCCAGGGAGCGGAGCACTTAATGAAGGAGTTTATCCAGTTAGAAAGAGAGGCTCCCAGGCCAGCCGGGCAGCGAGGCAGGCAGCTGCTGGGACCTGGCCTTCGGAGAGGGCTTCTGTTTCCATGATGTCAGAGGGCGTAACCAGCCCGGCCCTTGCCCCAGCCGCACCCCAGCTCTGGATGCAGAGGCGAGAAGGCCCTGTCTTACTCCCCACATGCAGTCTGAGGACCACTCTGGGCTCAATCCCTGCCTGGCTGGAGCTGAATGCCAGGCCCCAAGCCTGTCTGTCCGGTTTCCCAGCGGCACACACTCTCCACGGCAGCCTCATAGGACCAGGGTGAGCAGAAACATTGCCTCCAACACAAAGAAAGTACCTTCCTGCTCTGATTGCATTAGAATACTTGGGGAACGAGTTTGGCACAAGATGCAATCTGAAGGATAACTATCTTCATCCTTTTTAAAAGGTCACTGGAAGCAGAATAGAAATGACTCTCCTAGTGGACAGGAGGCCTGGCTGTCTGCAGCCGCAGCCTTTGACTTGGGGCAAGACTCTTCTTCCGAGATGGGATTCTGATGGGGAGGGAGGGGGGCGTCCACCCTGAAGCAGCGGAGTCACCGATCATCTTGTATATTTCACCCACCTCCCGGCCTGTCGATCACACGCGTGGGTCTCTTTCTCTCTCCCAACCAGAAAAAGATTTACAAATACAAGAAAGTCCTGAGTAACCCGAGCCGTTGGGAGGTCGTCCTGAAGGAGATCCGGACGCTGGTGGACATGGCTCTCACATCCCCACTGCAAGACGACTCCATCAACCAGGCCCCACTGGAAATTGTCTCGAAACTGCTCTCAGAGGTAAGGCCGCCCCTTGGCCTGATCTCGCTCCATGCCACCCGCCACCCCAGCCCCCTCCAACACTTTGAAGTTTTATTCCTTTACGGGGCCCACTGAGCACCACCTGGTGCCAAGTGGTTAATCAAATTGGAGTTTGTGTTGTCTCCCCATCGCAGGAGGAGGGGAGCCATCCCCCAGCGACATGAGGGAGCTGAGAAGCAGGTCAGGTCAAGGGGAGAGGGGTTGTCAGCCCACCGTGCCCCAGGACCTAATAAGGGACAGGACCTGGCAGGTGCTGGCCTTGGACCCGAGCTGGGCTGGTGGGGGTGGTGATGGCGGCCGCGGTGATGGCGGCCACTGTCAGAATCCTCTAGTTCATACCCGGGTGGGAGCGCATCCGTGAAGCCCCCAGACCGCCCTTCCTCTACCCCTGGCACTGACCGCCTCTGTCTCCCCCAACCCCAGCAATGGGCTTCCGGGCAGACGTGGCTTCCTGCTCTCCTCGGCACCCATAGGCCACAGCCACACTCTGTTTAGCTTGCACAAAGTTTTAAAAGTCAAGAGGCTTCACCACAAAGTAGGACTTCGCAGGTTCTCTTTAGAAACGATCAGAACGCCCAGCAGCAGTTGGCAGCTGGCTGCTCAGCGCCACCCACCTGAGCCTCCGGCTTTACCAGGCAGCCCCAGGCTGTGAGCGTGTGCCATGTGCCAGGCGTGGCCCCGGGCTCCTGGATGAAGACGGTCTCCTCCCTCCCGGGGCAGGAAAGACGGTGGGACGTGAGGCTTGATCTCAGTCAGCTGGGCTGCTGGATGGAGGGCTCGGGGCTCGGGAGCGTCTCACCGTTTCCTCTCCCCGTGCTATTCTGAGCGCTTTACAGAGGTCAATACTGTTCTCATTCATTTGCTCCCTGGCCCCCAAGGGACCCTGGGGTTGATGACTCCCAGTCTCAGCTATGCACGGCCACCAGAGTGGTCTCTCTGTCCTTGTACCTTGGGGGTGGCCCCTGCTCTTGTGACCGCCCCGGTTCCCTGGGTGGCTCCTCCACCCGCCTCCTCAGACCTCACACAAGGTCCCTGCTACCTAGAACCTCTGCCCTCTCGCAGGCGCAGGCTGGTCGCTGCCCATCGGTTCAGGAAACTGGTCCAGGCCTTCCACACCTGCTGAAGAGAGAGAGTCCCCCACCCTTGGGGGGGGGGTGTGGGGGCAGACGGTGAAAGGTGGGTGGCAGAGATGGCTGTGGGCAGAGGGTGTGACCGTCCTCAGGTGGGAGACCAGCCGCGGATCACGGTCATGGTCTGGGATGTGAGGCCGGGCACCGGCTGCCCAGCCTTGAGTCCAGGCTCCCCGCCTCAGCGGGCGGGGCTGGTTTCTCACGGGAGAAGGGGAGCAGCTCGTCCTCAGGACGCACCTCTCATGTGCTGGGCGTGTGCCGTGCACACGGCATTCCATCTGACACTCACGTCCCCCCCGAGAGATGGGCCTTGCTGCCTCCATTTCACAGATGGGGAAACTGAGGCCCAGAGACACCACGTGACCTGCTGAGTAGGCCGTGGGGCTGGAAATTCCACCCCGAAGGGCGGCATGGCCCTCACTGCACAGTCGCACTGACCACTTTGTTGGCCCCACCGACTCAGCCACCATCACTAAATCAGGCTCGTGGTCAGGGCAGTGGGGACAGCAGCAGGTGACCCCGTGGCTGACCTCTGCTGGGACTTCCTGCCCATCTCAGATGGGTTCCACGTGGCCACAGGATCACAGGCTTCACATCACTTCTCAGGCTTTAGATCAAGGGTCTCAGAGTCAGCTGATCCCAAGCACTAGGGTAGAGAGACGAAGGCATTTAAAGAAACACAAATGGAAGAAGCTTGTATCTGCTCTGCATCTGCTGGGTGTCAGGCAGGCAGGCAGGGGTCCCATATTGTCCCCAGTTTACTGATGAGAGTGGCGTTGGCGAGGGACAGAGCTGGGCCTGCAGCCCAGGCGGCGTTCCCTCCAGTGAGATTCACGCCTCTCCCAGTGAGCCCATGCTCTGTGACGATCAGGGTGGCAGGCATTTACACCAGCCCCTTTACATTTCTCCCAGTGACCCTGCATGGGAAGCACACGGAGCCGCAAATGGAGGCTCTGAGGGGTTAGATAGACTGCCCAGGGTTACTTGGATGAGGGGTGGGCAAGACCCAGGCCCAGGTCTGCCCCACTGCGAGGCTGATGGGATGTTACCTGAACTGGTGGGGACTTTTTGGTGAGCGAGGGACCAGCCCCTAGGGCAGCAGTGTGTGGAGTCGGCAAGTCGTGCTTCTACCCTCAGGAGCTCACTGGCCTTACACAAGGAGCTAGGTCTCTCGGTGGGTTGGGCTAAGATTGGCACCCATTTCCTAGAATTAGGGATTGGGTGTCCTCATGTGTATACAGAGCCTGGCTCTGTGCTTGATATATGGGGACCAGTTGATAAACGCTCCTGTTTCTGTCATGGTGCGGAGGTGGCTGTGAACTTGACCTTCAGCACCATTAGCCGGATAAGTAGAGGGGATGGCTGGAAAAGCAAGCGCTCCCCCCTCCTTGCCCTTTTTTGTTTAGAGCATGTGGACTAGATTCTTTGTTCTCTTTACTCAAGTTGCTGCCCAAGCCTCCTCCTCCTAAGAGGCTCCAGGCATCATCACCAAATGAGCCCGAAGGCGGGCAGGATCCCGAGGAGGGAGATGCTTAGAGCAGAACACACCAGGATGCTAGTGAAACAGACGAGGCCCTGTTTGAGATTTCTCACCATCTCTTGCTTATTGCATATCTGTCCCTTTCCTCAGTCACATCCTCATTCTTATACACAGGATAGTGGTTACAGGTACCAGTTGTGTAAGAAAATTCCAGATGGGGAGGAGAAAAAAAAACCCTAAAAATCTAGCAAGTTTAATCCATTCCACTTAATACTTTTGCAGGTTAGTCACTAGAATTTTAACATAGCTAAACCATCTTGGGCCAACATCATGGAACACTCATGTTCCCTGGGAACCTAGTTTGGGAACCCCTGAAATACTTCTCAAAGACTGGTTGACACAGAGTCAAGACCCAAAAGTGTCGTTTTACGTGTTTATCATGCACCTGCCTCCAGGCTTCCAAGTGGCGTGTGTCGCTGTGAAAAGGGCTGAGCGCAGGTTTAAGCCCAAAGTGGACCCCATCTGTGGACGAAGAGACTGTCTCACTGAGAAGTGACTCGTCAAGGGTGTGTCACTCCGCTGGTGAAACAGGGACTTGAAACTCTCTTCTCCCTGCCCCAAGGCTGTGCTTCCTCCCAGCCCCCACTTCCTGACTGTGACTGTGAGAGTCTTCTGATCAGTTTAATTAAGAAAAAGTGACAACCGTCCTCTCTCCACGAGGCTGAAAGTGGTTTTGAAACCATGTGGACCTCTGAGATACCAATGTTCCATCTTACTAACGGTGTGTTTTGTTCTGTTTTCCTCCTGCTCTCCCCACTCGCCCTTCAGAACACAAACTTGACCACCCAGGAGCACGAGAACATCATCGTGGTAAGTCCCTCCCTCGCCCCTCTCCCGTGCCCGCAGCCCTACCCGGGTTTGAGTGAATCCCTCAAGCACCAGCGTCATCTACCAGCATGGCTGCCTTGCTCAGTTTTGTCCCTTCTGTCAGGCCAGACATGCCTCCCTCCTGTCTTTGCACATGTCAGAGCCCCAGTTGATGGGAGGGGGTGGTAATTATCAGTCTCTGAGGCTTGTAGCAAATGTGTCTTAATCGCCTCCTCCTTCCTGAGTCTGCTGTGCAGAGTCAGAGGCAGGAGATGGCAGAGACTGTATAATGTATTCTCAGCCGTAACCCCATTAGCTGAAAGGTAAACTTGTTCTTTCTTGCCCCAGGACCTGTCTACTAATTAATCCATACATAGAACCCGGATTTAATTCCCTCTGATGTGCAAACTGAGGGATAGTCTCTGGGACTTGACTATAACTGTAAGCGTGTTGAGGTGAAACATCCTTCCTGGGTGATTCTAAGCTATGAAGTGTGACTCTCACCAGAGAGAAGAAAGAAAAGAAATTGCCCCTTCTGGGTGCCAGGCCCTGTGCCGTGTGTTTGAATTCATGGATAATGAAGACAGCCCCTCCTCCCAAGGAGTCCTTCATCGGTTAAATGAGATCATTGCAAAGATAGAGGCTAGTAATTTGGTGAGTGGAGTGGTGAACTCACCTGGGAAAGAAGCCAGAGAGCTTCCCAGAGGCAGTGAGGTTCTGAGCTGGGTTTTGAAGGATCAGTAGGAGTTTGCCAGATGGGGAAACAGGGGAAAGTCTTTCCAGAGAGAGAAAACAGTGTAAACAGAGATTTTAAGCAACTTGGAATATTCTGGACGCTTCAGCTTTGCTGGAGCATGAAACGTTAAGGCAGTGGGAAGCAGGAAAGCAGAATTTGAAATGGAAGTAAGAGGCAGAGCTCTGTGTGCCCGGGAAAGGGTCTGGAACATTCGCCTGCACAGGAGGTCCCGTGCGTACAGCCTTTGACACAAAGGCAACATCCCAGACACCGTGCCCCTTTGAATTGCATTTTAATCACGGAGCGTAAAGGCCGCAGCTTCTGTGGAGCCCCTACCTCGGAGTCACTCACCACAGCTGCTCGCTGAGTGTCTGCTCAGAATGTAGAGCTTTCCCCTACACTCTGCCGTGACCACCCCTCGCCTTCTGTTGCTAGAACGGGCAGCATCGACTCAGGCCTCCCACCACCTTGTTTCTCTGGCGTACTATCAATTAATAATTTAACTTAACAGACATCTGTTGACCCATGAGTACAAGTATGTGCCAGACACTGGTCTCTTTTCCGCCGACAGAGCTGCCATTGAGGGATTACTGTGTGCTGGGGGAACCTGGCAGATAATCCCGAAATCACGTGGTCTGGGCTGGAGATGCATCCAGGGAGTTAGGGGAGCACAGAGGGGCTGGGAGGAAGATGACGGAGGACTTCAAGGAGGAGGTGAGGGAGCTGGAGTCCTAGTGAGTGGATAGGAGGCTCCAGGGCAAGGCAGACCAGGCAGCGAACCCAGCACAGGCAGAAGCAAAGAGGCTCTGTCTGTTGGAGAAGCCGGGGGCGACCGAGCAAGGCGCTGGCGTCTTCCCCTCCCGGCTGGCAGCACCCCAGGTCCCACTCTGCACCTTGTCTCCTGAAGCAGGGTCAGGGCCTTGGACTTGGGAGGAGCCTGGGAAAGGAATTTTGATCTGAGAAATCCGGGCTGCGTTTATCCAGCTAATTTGGCTGGGCTGACCCCTTAATTGCACTGGGCTGAGTTTGCCTGCTCAGCGGGGAAGCCTGAGAACGAGAAGGAATTTGATCTTGAGGTCTGACCCTTAGCCCCCCGTTTTACAGCCTCGTTCGCGTTCGGTGTCCTCTGCGACCAGTGCTGTTAAAAGGACCACACAGCCTTCTGTCGCCTCCTTTCATTCCAGCAATTACATTATCTGATCTGACCTGTTGACAATTAGTCTTCTCCCAACGGGGATTGGTATTAGGTATTTTTTTTTATGCACTCAGTTTTCAGAAATACTTGCACAAGTAATCTGAGTTGGTTTTATTCAGCCCATCAGTCAGGCATCAGTGCTGTAGGTTAATTGTTGGCTGGTAACAGCTGGCCTGTCGCGGGACAAGCGTGGACCTGGGGTCCAGACCCTGGCAGGGTTCCCACATGCTGGTGAAGAGCGTGGGCTTGAAGCCGAGTATGGTTCAAGTTCAGAGACAGTGCAGACCCTGGGTCAAGCCCATACCAGCTGTGACCTTGCGCAAATAATGAAGAGCTTTTAATTTTACTTAAAATATCTTTAAGATATTCTTTACTTTTACAAGAATTTCATGAGTATATTTTCACTGTTTTAAAAAACAAAAAAAGAAAAGATTTCGTCCTATCCCAGCCCTGGGGCACTTCAGGGGGTCATAAACCCATACAGAGAGACATGGTTGTGTATTTATATTTTGCTTTTAACATTAACGATGTGAAGCTGAATGTGTTGTTCTGTGTTTGGTTTGTTTACTTAACAACATGTCTTAGAGGCTCTCTTAAGTCCTTTCTTGGATGTCTAAGCTGGGATTTCTTGCCTTCGGCACTAGTGACGTTTGTGCATGGATGGTTCTTCGTGGTGGGGGCTGTCCTGCCCATTGTAGGATGTCACAGCATCCCTGGCCGCAACCCCCTGAATGCCAGTCGCATCCCCCTGTCATGACGATCAGACTGTCTCCAGACATGCTAATGCCCCCTGGGAGGGGGGCAGAGCAACCCTGGTGGAGAACCCCGGTCTACCCTGTACTCCATTCAGCTACCGTGACACTCTAAGCCTCAGTCCTCTCATCTGTGAAATGGGTGTGACTACAGTGCCTTTCCTGCATGGCTGCTGGGACAATTAACTGGGCTGAGGCATCTAACATGCATAGCAGAGGACTAAGGTCATGGAAAGATTCCACAGAAACATACCCTCTTTTTTTATTAATATGATCTAAAATGATCACTACTCTGTGACTGGGGCAGGGCTTGTAACAGCCTCCCCGACCTTCTGTCTCTTCATCTGTACAAGTAGAAATCACTCCTGTTTGACCTCACAGAGTTGTCATGAAGCTCAAATGAGATAATAGCCATGGAAGCGTGAAGCCCACACCTGACACCCACTTTGGACAGTTAATCTGTTCCCACTCCTTCATTCTTTGACTCATTCCTGTGAAGGGGGTCCCAGCCTGATGGAAGGGGCTGCAGCCAGGGGGCTGCACACTGCCTCGTGGTCCCCCTCCCAGAGACCGGTGCGGGTAGCGGGGCTGAGGGCCAGGCAGTGACTCGAGGGCTGGGGGAGCCCCTCGCCCCGTCCCCCACCCCTGCTATGACCCAGCCTCTCCTGTGGTCACCCACATGGGGCAGCGGAGTATCCCCCTCCAGCGGGTCGGGTGCTGAGCTTCTGAAAACGAGGTGCGGAGCCCGAACCATGGGCCTGGCTTCCTTGGGGTCTTGCATTGCCCTGTTTCTCCTTCTCTGGAGCTGTCACCAGACGGGTTGCCTGTATCCCGGTCCTGTGGAGAGCTCAGGCTGAAAAGTCGGCTGGTGAATAGCTTAGGCTCTTGGGTCACACATGAGGGTTCAAATCCGGCTCCAGCCCCTCCTAACCATGTGACCCTGGGCCGCAGACTTCACCTCTCTAAGGAAAGGGCAGGACGCACACCCGCCTCCCAGCACGTAGTGAAGAGGGAGTGACAGGACACAGCCCAGAGCCCGGCACAGACAAGCACCCATTACAGCGGCTGCTACTGTGATGTTGCTCGTGGAGTGCTGTTATTATCACCAGTGTAGTGACTGGTCCACGTGGCTGGGGGGACGGCACGAGGGTGGTGGGCTCAGCCTTGCGGTCAGCTTGGAGCCCACCATCCCCTTCCCACACAGTGGGGGAGAGCTTCCCATGGTGATGGGCATGCCCTCTGTCTGCCCTGTACATGGCAGTGGCCACTAGCTTTATGGCACTGGTGAGCGCTTGAAATGTGGTTAGCACAACTGAGGAACTGTACTTTTATTACCTTGAAAAATTATTTTCTTGGGGCTTCCCTGGCAGTCCAGTGGTGGTTAGAACTCTGTGCTTCTGCTGCAGGTTCGATCCCTGGTCAGGGAACAAGATCCCGCAAGCCACATGGCATGGCTAAAATAAAAAGTTTTCTCCCATGTCACTTAAAATGTTAAGATTCACACGTGGCCGGTGGCTACTATATTGAACAGCACAGCCCCAGGCAAGTAAAACCCTGGGCTCCGTCTCCACCTATGGGTCAGCCTGCCAGTTGCTGCTATGAACAGACTTCAGTTTCTATGGCTTTGTCTTCCACTGAGGTGCTCACATAACTGGCCTTGGCTGCCCAGACAACGACCGGGAGGTCGTGTTTTCCACCATGAATCAGCCCTCGTGCGTTGACACACCCCCCTACGATTCCTTCCAAGAGATTCCCACTGACGTGTGTTCCTCTTCTTTCAGGCAATCGCTCCTTTGCTGGAAAACAACCATCCACCACCAGATCTCTGTGAATTCTTCTGCAAGGTACGGCATCGCCGAAGCAGGGCTGTGTTTGCAGGAAGCAGCCTGTCTCCGTGTGTGCGTTGCGGGGGTTGGTTTTGCAAAATTTGCTGGAAACCCAAACTCAGACTCCTCCCTGAACAGATCAGGGCCCCAGATAGAGTCAGAGACGAGCCAGGCCCCCTCTCCACCACACAGGTAATAAGTGAGGCCCAGGAGCCAAACCAACAGGTCGGGGGGAACACTGAGCTTTTCCTGGGAGTATCCTCCTGGCCACCTTGAGAGAAGTTTGCAGCACATCTTCTGGCTCCTGATGTCAGAGCTGGGCTTTTATGAGCCAGGGCTCCCATAAGCACCGGCTGGCCCACAGTGGGAGCCTGTTCATGGGGCTCCCTGAGCCGGGCAAGCATGGGGTGGTGGGGGTGAAGGTGAGCTTGGAGGAGCCTCGGAGCAGGCTCTCTGCTCCCAGCGACCCAGCGCCAGCCTCGTGGTGGGATTCACACGGAGTACGCCCAGAGCATGTCGGGACCAGTCATCCTTCACCTGAGAGTGCACCTCGGCAGCCTGGGGGCTGGACAGCAGGCAGTCCTGCCTGGTCCCTTGCTGGGTGATTTTTTTTAACTCGATCTGATGTCCTTGGACAGTCGTTGGGCCTGGGTTTGCTGCTCGTCCAGCTCCCCTGGTCTTCCTCTTGCCAACCCCCTTCCCCAAGCTCATGGGGGTGTGGTCTGTGTGCACCAGTAGACAGGTGCAGTGTGGCGAGGCGGGCACGGGGGGCCCACTAGTTCTTGGAAGCCAGGACCCCGAGATCTGGGGAGGGTTTGTTTATCAAGGATTGCCCAGGAAAGCCCTGGTTTCTCATATCCCAAGTCCAGGTCCTCTGGAAACAGCACCTTCAGGCCCCAGCAGGTTTAAATGTGTTGGAGCAGCGGGTCCCATCTGCTCCACCTGAGGGCCTTCAATTTCATTTTGGAAAACAAAACCCCATGCCAGTGAGATAAATACGCCAAGAGCCATGTGTGCCCTGCACACAGCAGCAAGCTTACTCTCAAAGCCCTTGACTGAAAAGTCACAGAATTTTTGAGATTCTGGCATCCAAACACTAGCCCCCAGTTTTTAAGAGACTCTTCCATTGGATATTCGTGCTGCAGGAATCTCACCCTGTTAAACAGGACTGTGTGATAAGACTGTCCTGTTAAATAGGATTGTCTGTACCACCGGAAACAACCACAGACTGTCGGATCAAAACAGAGAGCAGGCAGGAGGTCCCATCCCCACCCACTTTTCTTACTCTCCCCAAAGGGAATAGAAAGCCATACTGCAATGTGGAGCAGGGGGTCCCAGGCAGCAGAGCTGGGCCCCCTGCCTCCCCCGTGCACCTGTGGTCAGGGCTTCCGGGGGCCCTGGCTGGACCCCGCCAGGCTCTGCCCTGACCATGTCCTGCTGTCTCCCCAGCACTGCAGAGAGCGGCCCCGGTCCATGGTGGTCATCGAAGTGTTCACTCCCGTGGTCCAGAGAATCCTGAAGCATAACATGGTGAGTTCCCCCAGGCCCCCCACTGCAGAGCCCGCTGAGGGGCATGAGCTTCCAGTCTGTCACTTTTCCAAAAAAACCGGGGGATGGGGCTGGTGGCCAAGGGCCGGGGGACTGGACTTGGGATCACAAGTCAGGGTCTTCATTCAGCCTGTCCTGCTTGGCTCTGTGCTTTGCTGGTAAGGCAACAGGAAGAATCTTTGCACAGTAAGAATGACAAAGATAGCGTGGTTGGGGGAGAAGAGATAGGTCTCATGTGAATAGCATCACAGATAGTACTTGTGGAACCTTGGCCCTCGAGGAGGTGGTGTGAACCCCTCACTCTGTAGGAGGGGGCTGCCAGCAGCATGTCCGTGGAAGTGGGGAGCAGGGAGGGCTGTGCGGTGCAGGAACCTGACGGTCGAGACCTCAGCTAGCTGGGCGAGGTCAAGGTCAACAGTGAGAAGTCACAGTGTGGCAGGCAGCCTTGATGTGATGTGAGCAGGAGGACCCTGGCCCGCGGGGGTCTTCTCTCTCCGCCTCAGTCTCCATCTGATCATGAGAAAAGCCTCAGACCAGTCCCATCTGGGGCACGTTCTACACGACGATCCTCAGAACTGCCAGGTCCTCAAACACAAGGAGAGTCTGAAAAGCGGTGACAGCCCAGAGGCCCCAAGAGACTTGACGACTCAGTGTCACAGGTGTTCAAGAGGGGATCCCAGGACAGGCAAAGGGCATGGGTGAAATGCCAGGAAATCCACGTCAAGTCTGTCCTGTAGTCAATTTTAAAAGCGCAGAGGCAGCATTTCATTGCACACTCAGTGGTTCAGGTTCCTGTAACCTGCCAGCCCTTCTGCAGTCTCGCCTCGGTCCAGTGGGAACAACCCTGGATGTGGTCGTTTTCTCCGCATTGCACGTGGGGAAACGGGCTGAGCAGGCTTGGCCGACTGACCCCAGGACCACAGCTGGGAAGCGGAACAAGTAACAGCTGCTCTCAGCTACCCACGGAGCAGCCCTTGGAGCCGGGTGACGCTCCATTGTATTGTCTCACGTGGCTCTCCTGATGGCCTATGACCTCCTGCAGACGAGGAGACCCAGAGAATCCCATGGGTCACTCCGGGACCCTGTGGGCAGGTGTGATTGTCCCATGAGTGGTGCTGGGGAGCCAGCAGTCTGAGCCAGCCACCAGCCTGGACTGCAGTTGCCTGGGTGGCATGGAGGCTTCTGTGGTCACTGCATCGTGGGCTGGGCCACAGAGTTGGTTGTGGGGTGACCCTGACCACTGCCCCCCCTGCCATGTCAAGAGGTGGCACGTGGAAACAGCTCTGAAGAAGGATGACCTGCTCACAGTTTGATCTGTGAGGGAGCTTTCCTGCCTTGACACCGGGCCCCCAGAGAGGAGGATGCAGCCCTCCCCTTCCCCAGTCAGGGGTGGAAATGCAGGACACGTGCACCACGGCCCCGCGTCCCCCACCCAGGGCAGACATCCTTAGTCGATCACAGCACTCATCCCGCGGAGCCCAGAGTAGCTTCAGAATCTTCCTCCAGGCAGCCATGAGCATGGGGCCGCGCTGGTGCTGTGCGAATTCTCTCTGACTGATCGATCGCACGCCGCCATTGAACTGTCGCTTGTTTCAGAGCTCGCCTCCGTGGTTTGAGATGAACGTGTATTTCTTGTTTTCTGAACACAGGGGGTGGGTACCCTCCATCCAGTTTTGTCTCCAGGACTAAGAAAGAAACTCCTCTGGGGGGTGGGGGGTGAGAGGTGTTCTGCCTGATTTGGGCTTTTAATCATTTCAAGGGTGCTCGCCGGCTTTGGCCAGCTGGGAGAAAAGAGTCCCTGACTGTTAACTTTAAAGTCACCATGGATGTGGCGTGAGGGGAGCACCACGCTCTCTTGGAGTCCAGAGCAAAGGCGCTGGAGTTCCTTTGGCAAAGGACCTCATCTCATTACACTTGTCAGGGACGGAGCCACACTCCCAGGGCATCCCTGGCCAGGGTCCACCCTCCTCAGGTTCAGAAGCACTTAATAAGGATTCTCTTAGGACGTCTGACTTCAAAGGGGAAAACGTCAAAATTCAGGCAGCCTCCCAAGTCTTGACCGTACAGCATCTCCCTTATGTCTGGTTAGTTTTATGGGCCCGGAGTGTTGACCATGTAATTTTCTGGATAAAAATCAGAACAGCTACAGGGCAGACCCAGAATTTATAGCATCTGTTGTGGTCTGGCAGAGCCCGGGATCCCTCAGGCGAGAACCCTCTCTTGATGTTTATAGAACTTCCCCCCCTGTGGTCCCGGCGTCCAGGGATGCTATAAAGCTTCACAGTCCCACTTGCTCTTGAAGTCCACTGATGACACACCAAACTGTGTGAGGAGAACTGTAGGCAGGACCAGGTCGGGAGTGAGGCCCTCCTGCAGGAGAGACGAATGTGACTGTGGCCTACGCCCCATATGGGAAGCACCACGAGCCTTTGGTGTCAGCCGCGTAACACCCCCTAAAGCTCGGTGATCGGCCAGGACACCGTGTGGGAGCTGGCATGGAGCATCTGGTCACTTACTGGCCAGTGTGTGTGCCTGGCTGGCCGCCAGCCGTGGACCTGTTAGCACACGGTGAACCCTGATGTCTCTTCACCCCGTGTGCCGTGTTTCTCATCAAGGGGGCACGGGAACATTTGGGAAATGGGGTGGGTCACATACCCACACACACCTGCCCCATGGTGCTTCGGGATTCCTATTCTGCAATTGCTATACTGCGAGTCCAACTCTTGTCAGTATATCATGTGTCCCATCTCATGGATGAGCAGACCGATTCTAGGTTAAGAATCTCAAAAAGTATTGCTCCCTGGGCCACCATAAAAATCAGATATGGAAGCAGTTGTTAAGTACGTTCCCTTGGAGATTCTAAACAATGTGTTCACTGCATCCCTAAGAAAGATCACAGTCCCTTTGCCCACATGCCACTCGCTGGCGTGTTCTTGTAGCCAAGGTGGTAGGAAGATGTGGCCTTGGTCCTAGTGGACCACTGGCTGATCGGACCTCCTGCTTTCCAAGGGGAGCATATTCGACTTTGCCAAAGAGGTGAGATGTCCCTCACCCACATGTTCAAAGGCCACCAGGCCAATCTATAATGTTAAAAATGACCTTGGCTATGCAGAAATCTAATAGCAGAGATGATAATGGCAGTTATCTTTAGCAGGGCTTAATGGAAGCAGCTTTCATAGAATCATAAAACCTCATGGGTGGAAGGGTCCTAGAGATGAGTTCTTCCACCCCTTGTTGCACAGAGGGGACAGTGGGCCCAGGGAAGGGCCTTCTCCTGGGGACTGTGGGTGTCCACCTCAGTGTGAAAGCACAGTCAGGCTTCAGGCAGGGGCCCCGTTTTCAAGCCCAGTGCACATGTGTGCACATAGGAACATATGTGCACACACACACACACACATATGCACGTGTTTAGATTCCTCCTGAGCTTTCTCTGTGGCTTTTTGCTGCCCTCCTCATGCAAAGGTGTAACTCTAGCAGGCAGGATGGTAGGAGATGAGCCCCCCACCCCTTGGGGAACCTAATTCAGCCCCTCCCTGCAGATGCAGAGCACCAGGTAGCTCTGGAAACCTGCCCTGTGAGCTGGCCGGAGGAGGCGGTGGGCCGCATCCTACTTCGAGCTCTTTTCTCCAGGACCTGTGGGATCCATGAGATCCACAGAGCAAGTCCCCAGGGGCTCTATTTAGATTTGAGTCCTGGCCCAGGTTGCTTTTTGTTAAATGGGTTCCTCTGAGTGGGGTCCAGAGAAGAAGCCGAGGACCCTGGAGACCGCCAGGCTCCCTGCTGAGGTCGTGCTGGTCAGCCTTGTCAGCACCCTGACCGGCCCTCCTGACTGTTGGCACCCCAGCTCGTGGGTTCACAAGCCCAGCAACTCCGGGTCCCTAACGTGATGTGGGACGGGGTGCAGTCCTTTCCCGGCCCACACTTGCCTCCCCCCACCGCCTGTGCGGCTCTTCACACTGGACACGTGATTCCTCCTTCCTGCCCCACCTGCTAGGCTGACCCCAGACTCACCAGCCACCTTCCTGCACACATTCCCCATCCAGGGCACACACCTGCCTTCCAGGCCGCAGCTCTCAGGCACACACGCCCACATGCACAGGAAGCAGGGGGCCCAGAATCCCTGGGGGCTGCAGAAAAGGCGTTTGTAGTCACGGCTGGAGGCCAGCTGGGCATCGGCGGGCCCCCATGCAGCCCAGCTGGGCTGTGTTCCCAGCAGGTCTGGGTGGCGCGCTGACCCCTGCCCCATCGCAGGGTGGCCGACCAGTGCCAGGGACCCTCCTGTGCCAGGTTGTCTCCCAGCTCCACAGGCAGCCATGGAAGGGCATGAACTCGGGGGTGAGCAGGCCCTTTCCTTCACACAGAAGACGTGTGTGCTTCTAGGAGGAGGGCGTGGCTGGTGGCGCCCCGTTGCTCCCACACCTGGGGCAGAGTGGGACCCCACCAGCCCTTCTGGTCTCCTCCCAACCCCTTCCCTCTGCGCTCCCTGCAGGACTTTGGGAAGTGCCCGCGACTGAGGCTGTTTACTCAGGAGTACATCCTTGCCTTGAATGAGCTCAACGCGGGGATGGAGGTGGTGAAGAAGTTCATTCAGAGGTGGGTCTCTTGGCTGGGACCCCTCCACTCCTGACCTGCGGGCCAGCTTTCCCCTGCACCCAGAACCGTGTGCTCTGTTGATGCTAGGAGAGGCGCTGCTGGCGTTGAGAGGCCCCAGGCATCTCATCTTCTACCAGGGCCTCCTGGGTCCTCTTGACCACATACGGTCTGAGGCACTCACTTGCTATGTGACATCAAGTCAGTGCTGTATCTCTCTGAGCCTCTTTCCTCTGTTATCTACTGAGGTTTTTTGTGCAATTAATCAGGTGGTATCTGAGGAAGCCCCTAGCACAGTGCCTGATGGTCAGTAGGAACTTGGGAGATGGTAACAGTCCTAAATGATAACAGTATATTCCTGTGGGTGCTGGGTATGTGGGGAACCATCTCCTGGTAGCCCCGGAGAGTCTTCACCGGGGGTCTGAACAGCCACCTCCCAAACTTGGCCTCGAGGAAGTCAGATCCTCTGATTCACTTCGGGTTTCAGGGTGGTGGGGGAAGAGGGGTTGTTTTGCTCAGATGTTTTTAAACTTTTCTCTGTGCCTCAGTGTCCTCATCTGTAAGATAAGGACTGTGGCACCTACTTCATCAATTTACCGTGAGGACTCGGTGAACTCACACGTGTAAACACCAAGAATGGGGCCTAAGTGTGGCAGGAACGTTAGCGATCATCATCACAGCTCTTCTCACTTTTTTTAAGAAAATTGTGATAGCCTTTTCAGGCCGGTTCCAAAAGCTACTCAGTACCTGGAACTCACAAAGCATTTCCAGACCCAGAGGACTGTCCTGCCGGAGCCCTGGTGACTCCAGGGCCCGCTTACAGCACCCAGTCATGGCTTATGAAACTGTTTCAGGTTAGGCCTCTTAGCCCCAGCAGCCATGACGTTTTTCCAGCAGTGTTTTGGGTATTATCCCCAGGCCCCAAACAGCACTGGGAGTGGGGGTACGAGACCCATTTTACAGATGAGAAAACAGACACAGCGGTAGCTGTGGTAACAGTGGCTGGCATTTGCAGAGGACCGTGTCCCAGACCCCATGCCAGGCCAGGGTGCCGATAATAACTTTTTCTTTCAAAGCAGCCCACGTGGACAGGAAAATGAGGCGCTGTGAATACTCATTTACAGAACCACTGGGCATAAACGTGTCGGTCCTGGGCCGCCTGGCCCCTGTAGGCAACGTCTTCCCCTGAATTAGAAAACTGGCTCCTGAAATGAGAGGGGAGCTGTTGTCCTCATTTCAGAGCTGAGGAAAGAGTGGAGAGTTTACGAGGCTGGAACCCTAGCTCCCTGAATCCCAGGTCCTCCGCCCGGAACTTGGCCCTCATGCCTGTGCACAGCGGAGCCCAGGACCCAAGTCCTGGGGTTTCCACCTCCCTGCAGAGGACTCGGGGCCGCCCCATCCCACCCCCTGCCGTGGGCGGTGCCCCCACAGCCGCCGCTCACCAGCCCTCTGCTCTTTTCCAGCATGCATGGCCCCACGGGACACTGCCCCCATCCCCGGGTCCTGCCCAACCTGGTGGCCGTGTGCCTGGCCGCCATCTACTCCTGCTACGAAGAGTTCATCAACAGGTCAGTGCCCTCGGCCTCGGGAGGGCCTGGGTGGGACACGCTCTCTCCAGGGGTGGGGGTTCTGTACACACCTGGCCGGCCGGTAGGGTGGAGTGGCTTCCACTGGAGCTGCCCCCAGTGGGTTTGCCAAACCCCCGTGCTCAGGGCCCAGACCCAGGATGTGACTGGAGACGCCGGCACCGGAATCAGTGCCGGTGCTGTAAGGCCGTCACGTTGGCTCAGCTTTAGTGACATGTGTCCATTCTGAAGATTTCTCAGCCTCGAGCCCATGTGATGGGAAGAGGGCATGACAGAGCCACTGTCCTGGGTCCCCAGGGCTTGGGTGCGTCGGCTTGTGAGGGAACTAACCCCCAAAGGCAGTGGAGGGAGCCCACGCAGGGAGGACAGCCAGCAGAGTCGCTGTTCGTATGCAGTGAGCGTTGGAGGCCCCTGAGCGCGCCCTCAGAAACCTCCCGGGAACCTCCCGGGAGACTGTGAGATGTTCTTAGAGCCCTCCCCTGAGGGATGATGACGCCAGGGTGGGTAGTTAACCAGCTCCCCTTCTTCCTGGATCGAGGTTGGCTCCTAGGATGCAAAGTGACGTGGATGCCATTAATTGTATGAACTTTGTACAGTGATCTCTGGGGTCATGAGGGAAGATGTGACATGCAGGGTGCAGATGGCATCTGCTGCAGCAGCCTTGTCCAGTTGTTCAAGTGGTGCACTGCCCAACTCTGAGAGGGCCAGATTGTGTCCAGGCACCACTAGAGCCAGGGCCACCACAGGAATATATTTCAGTCCTTAAAGAAGAGGCAGTGGAGCATCATTGAAAACCTGAGTGAACTGGGCAACATGAAGATGTCCTGCTGGTCATTCCCGAATGCCTGTTTCACGCTCTACAGCACCTTATGTTTTTTTTAAAAAAAAGGAAGAGGAGGTTACGAGTAGTACATGGCCTGTACAGCCGTTCTCAGCTTCCCCATGTACACAGATGGTCACGTGCCCTTGGCCTCACAGCCTGCACCTCTGGAGCTGATCTGCATGCGTGTCAAATGCAGGCCACCCCAGGAAGTAGCAGCATCAGGAGTGTCACACACTCTCAGGCCCCTTTTCCTCCCGAAGCCTCTGACTCATCTCTCCCTTCCTGGCTCACTCCGTGGACACCTGAGCTGGGACTCGGGTCTCGGGGCAGGAGCAGGAAACGGCACCTCCCGGAGTGTTCCCTCTGAGTCTCCATGGCTCTGCCTGGGTGCCATGGAGCAGGGATTCCCTGACGCAGGAAGCAGAATGGAATCTGTCTCCCAGATCCCCCCCAGGAGAAAACTAGAATTACAAACCACGCACAGATAAGGACCTGAAGACAACAATGGCCACCTTCATCCTTCTCTCATCCTTTCTTTTTTTGTGTGTTTTTTGGGGGAGATCTTTTTGGCTGTGCCACACAGCACGCAGGGTCTTAGTTCTCTGACTAGGGATCGACCCAGGCTCCCTGCATTGGGTGCGTGGTGTCTTAACCACTCTTCCCACAAGGAGGTCCCCTGCCCTTCCAACACTTGTTTAGTGAGGTCCATGGTGTGCCAGGTGCTGAAGGCACAAGAGTGAAGCATCCAGTCTCCCGCCCTCCCAGAGTGGCTGGTGAAACCGTGGATGGAGGGGGTGGGGAGTGAGAAAGCGCGCGGTGAGGTCAGGGCTGTGATGAAAGAAGCCAGAGGCATAACTCACGTGGTCTACAACGCCGGGTACACAGCAGTCACCCGAGAAGGCTCTACAAACTGAAGCCTGCATGAAACTAAGCATAAAATAAACCCTGGAACACAGCTCCTCATCACTGCGGAACATCCATCAGAAGACAGGTACGAGGTTTATAGCAGCGTTGTTAGTAACAGCCCCGAACTAACATCTGCCCAGTGTCCTACGGCAGCAGCACAGATAAGCTGTGGTCTGTTCACACAAAGGAAAACCGCAGGGCGGCGAGAAGGAATGAACCAGTGCAACCAGCAAGCCGGGAGTTAATCTCCCAAACACAATATGGAACAGAAGAAGCCAAACCCAAATGATACATGGAGTGTAAATCTTGTTTCTTAAAGTGCAAGAACTTTAAGGAACAAATCCGTGGTGCAAATTTGCACTTTAAGTAAAGTGCAAATCCATGGTGACAGAGGCCAGAATAGTGGCTGCTACCAGGTAGGGAGTTAGGTGGAAGGGCATGAGAGGAGCTTCTGAGTCCTCAGGAACGTTTCATGTCTTGATCTTGATCTGTGGTTCTCAGCTGGGGGCAACTTTGACCCCTGAGGGCATATCTGGCAGCGTCTGGAGACATCTTGGGTTGCAGAAGGAGAGGTGCTGCTGGTAGTCAGTGGGTAGAGGTCAGGGATGCTGCTGAACTCCCTGCCGTGCATGGGGCAGCCCCCCACCCACCCCCCAACCCCCCCAGGAATTACCTGAACTATCTGGGAGCAAATATCAGGCAAGTCAGCATGGAGGATCCCTGGTCTGGTGGCTGTCTGTTACACCAGGGAACTTGTGACAGTCACAAAGCGCTGCACCCAAGATTTGTGGACTCGCCTGAAGTCACCCCAGGGGTGCGCTGGAGCCCTGGCACATTTGGATCCCACAGTCAGGGATGGCACATTGGCTGTTGAATCCGGTCATGGTGGGAGTATTTACACCAAGAAAATCGGCAGCCACTACCCCTCAGGGCTCCTGTTTTCTGCAGAGTTGGTCGTTAGGTATTCACCAGTTATATCTTTAAAAAGAAAAGGAAAAAAGGGTGCCTGGGCCCCACCCACTGCAACTCTGATTTAATTGGAATGCCCCTGGCATCAGCTTCTCTTTGGTGTTTGGGGGTTTTTTTGTTAACACCTTAGGCAAATGGCACATGTGGCCAGAGTTGAGGACCCCTGCTCTAGGGGAAAGAGAGGAAGGGGTTCTGTGGAGAGGTGATATTTAAACTGACACGTCCTGGCTGTCAACAGGGCTGGAGGCAGGACAGGAGGACCCAGGCAGAGGGACCGGCAGGCGCCCAGGCCTGGCGGGACAGGTGGGCCGGCTAGTGGTCACGTGCCCTCTGTCAGTGGTCCTTAAGCACCTGCTTCACAGTCCCCTGGATGGGTTATTTCAAATGCAGACTCCTGGACGCTGCATCTCTGGACCCAGCCCGGGAATCTGCATTCTTGGCAAGCTCCACGGGTGATCTGCTTCAGGCGAAAGGCCCCTGCAGGGAAGGTAGTGAGGGAAACTGAGTGTGACCCGGGCAGAGAGAGGGACAGAGGCGGAGGATGGAGTTGGGGAGGAAGGCCAGGCCAGGGAGGGACCTGTACTGCTGAGCGTCTCCCACCTCCCACGCCGAGCTGCTCCTGGGGTCCTCTTGCCAGGCCTGCTTGTCTGACAGACCCCCAGGACCACCGATGCCGCTGGTCGGGGTCCACTCTTTGAGTGGCAGGGCTGTGCCTGCCTTAGAGGTTTTCTTCTAAGGGCACTATAGTCACGTATGGGTTTTAAGTAGAGAGACGACTTAATGTCTGTTTCCGGAATCCCCTCTGGAATCCCCTCTGGCCGCTGCTGCAGAAGCCAG
This sequence comes from Okapia johnstoni, assembly GCA_024291935.2. Taxonomy (NCBI): domain Eukaryota; kingdom Metazoa; phylum Chordata; class Mammalia; order Artiodactyla; family Giraffidae; genus Okapia; species Okapia johnstoni. The sequence continues at coordinate 72,213,315 of CM044310.1, forward strand.
GTGTGACCTTGGGGATACCATTAGGCAGCAGTTGCAACTCGGTGCCCAGGGTGGAGGCCTGGGGAGGGTAAAGCAGGCCCTAGTGCCCTCCCCAGCCCACACGGGCCAGCTCCAACTCCCCTCTCAAGACAGCCCAGCCTCAAGGCCCAAAGTAGTGTGGGTTCTGAGAACCACCGTGAGCCCCACCAGGAAGTCACGCTGCGGGCTGCGAGACCTTTCCTGGGCTCAGGTCCACCCACCCTGCTGGTCAGTCCCTGGAAGATAAAGCCCCACGCCATCCTCTGGGCCCATCCGCGGCACTCTCAGTTGGTACACGATGTCCTCATACACAAAAGAACAGACAAGCTGACCCAGGTTAGCGTAGCTCGCTGGAAAATCACCCAGTCTGAGCCAAACAGCCTTGAAAATCCACTCCTAAATCCCAGCAGAGGCGAAGGGGATGGAGCTGAGCCTTTGGGTAGCAAGTCAGCTCTGAGCCCCTGGAGTCAGCTAGCACGCCTCCCCACCAGACCACACACAGTTTTCCATGAGCCATAGAATTCTTGGACTTCAGCTCAAGGGTTTTGTTTTTTTCCGCAGCAAAGTTTAGAGTGTATTTATCAAACATCCTTGGTGGGCTCTGCTCAGACCTGGCTCGTGGCATGTGCTAGACCATTTAGGCCCTCCGAACGCAGTGGGTGTGCGTTCTACGCCCGGCCCACATGCACGAGGAGCGTGCATGTCTCTTTGGACACATAGCTGCATGCGTGTGGCCCATTTAGGGAGGGTTGGGACGAGCAGCTGTTTGTGGTCACATCATTGTGCTCTGAGTCCCTGAGAGCAGCAGCCTCAACCTTGACAGCACACACAGGGAGCCCCAAACCTTACTGGTGTCCAGACTCCACCCCAGAGATTCCAACCTAATGGGACCTCAGGATGTTTAGAAGTGCCCCAAGGGACACTGTTGTTCAGCCAGGGGTGGAGAGCTCTGGTACAGGGGCAGGAAGGGTGACAGTGGCAGGTGGAGGAAATCAGGGAAGACTTTTTGGAGGAGGAGGACCTGCATGGGCTCATCCTGAATCTTAGAAGTGGAGGCAGCAACCTGGTTTCAGATCCCAGACCCGCCCCCCACTAACAAGCTGTGTCATCTGGGTAGTCATTTGAACTCTGGTAGCATTTTTTTTTCTCATCTGTAATGTGCAGAGAGTAATTCCTCCTGTTCAGAGATATCTGAGAATGTCTGTGTGAAAGCACTCGGCACAGTGCCAGCCCAGGGGCACCAACAAAGGACGCCCACTGCTGGAGCTCTCTTCGTTCTGAAGCGCCACCCTGCAATATTTGGAAGCACCCAGGGAGGGGGCGTTTTACCCTGACAACGCTCTGACAAGTCCTGCTGTAAAGAGGCCCAGCATTTCCCACTCACGTGTGACCTCAGTGATACCACAGCGCCCTTTACCCAGCTAACACCTATTAACCCTCTGCACACGCGTCATTCCTCTAGGCTGTGAAGAGGCTGTTCTGGGAAGTTAGCCAAGAGTGGTGGGGTGCTACAGACAGGAGTGACCCGTGGACTGCAGGGGACTAGAATCTGAGGCTTGGGGTCCCTTGGAAGGGGGTTCTCCGGTGGAGAGCAGAAGCTGAGCTTTCTCAGCCGGCAGGGATGGGGCGGCAGAGGTGGGGCTTGGGGATTGTCCCAAGGACCTTATGGCCTCAGCCGGAGGGGACAGTTAGATCACAGGAAGCAACTGGAAGCCAGATCGCTAGGAGGTCTCCAAGGTGTGTCCAGAAGGCGTCTTGGTGGAGGTGGACGCCGAGGGCCTTACGGGTCAATAGAGAGGTCAGCATTCACTCATTCACAGTCGTGTGTCAGCCACCTGCTACATGTGGGGACGCCGGCACACGCCTTAGCGACAGGCGGCCCGGGTCAGATGCCCTCTCTGAACCTCCACCTCTCCTTGTCTGCAGGCCTTGAGCAGGCCTGTGTGCTCTCTGGTGGGTGGGAGCCGGCCCCCGACCCAATCTGAGGCCGCGGGGTCACTGAGCCGGGTGCAGCCCCACCCGTGACGTCCAGGACCCCCTTGGGGCTGCACTCACGGCCCTCCCCACCTCTCCTGCAGCCGCGACAACTCCCCCAGCCTGAAGGAGATCCGCAACGGCTGCCAGCAGCCCTGCGACCGGAAGCCCACCTTACCTCTGCGCCTTCTGCACCCCAGCCCGGACCTGGTGTCTCAGGAAGCCACGCTGTCCGAGGCGCGGCTCAAGTCGGTGGTCGTGGCCTCCAGCGAGATCCACGTGGAGGTGGAGCCCGCCAGCACTGCCAAGCCGGCGCTGACGGCCAGCGCGGGCGACGACAGCGAGCCCAACCTCATCGACTGCCTCATGGTCAGCCCTGCCTGCAGCACCATGAGCATTGAGCTGGGCCCGCAGGCTGACCGCACGCTCGGCTGCTATGTGGAGATCCTCAAGCTGCTGTGAGTGACCCCGCTGGCCGGGTGCTGGGCGGGGGGCAGGGGCTCACAGCTGGGGGCGGGGGCGCTGAGCGTGCACATGCATGTGTGTGGGTGCACAGGATGCAGATGTAGGGCATGAGGGCACAGGTTTGCAGGGGTTTTGGGAGTGCAGGCTGGGCTCTGTGTGTGCATGTGTCTGAGGACCTGGACACGTGTGTCAGGCATGGGCACAAGCAGGATGTCCACACATGTGTCCATGAGTCTGAGAATGTGCGTGTGCACATGCCTGCCCAGGGTGTGCTGCAGCACACGGTACCCGAGTGTGTCTGTGAGTGTTTGGACACCTCTGCGTGTTGTGTAAGGTATGGGCTCATTCTGAGTTTTTGATTGTCTTCGTGTGCGTGTTAGTGCCTTTGGATGTATGAGGGCATGGTAGCGTGTGAGTGGTTGCCTCCGTGTGTGTGTGACTGTCTGCATACACGAGCTGCATGTGGGATGGATGTGGATGCCTCTGAGGGGCCAATATGTGTGTTTCAAGTGTGTGTACACAAGTGTGGTTGTGTCTGGGTGCTTGTGCTGCTTCTGTGCATGAGTAGCTCTTGAGTGCTCATGTGTGGGTGTGAACACTCATGCACAAGAGCTGGAGTGCATGTGTGTTTCTCTGTGTATGTGTGCAGATGTGCCCATGAGCCAGCATGTGAGTGTTGCGTGATCCATGCATGCTTCGTGTGCATGGTGTGTACGTGGTGTTGTGTCCCGTAGCCTCATCTGGTGGGCAGAGAGGGAGCGTGCCGTGCAGATGAGGGTCTGCGTGCCTGACTGGTGGGAGGAGCCCTGGACAGGAGCCAGGAGACGTGGTCTGCTCTGGGTAGTGCTTCTGAGCTGGGTGCTCCGGGCCTGTGCGTGCCCCTCCCTGAGCCTCGGCTGTGGGACTCTGAGGAGCCTGTGGTGTCTGTGAGGGTGAGCGCGTGCATGCACACACACACACACGCCTGTGCACACAGATACACGTCTATGCGCACACACATGCCTGTGTGCACACGTGCATACCTGTGTGCACACACATGTGTGCACATATGCACACGTTAAGCAGTGGCTTCTCATGTTTGGAGGCGACTGGATGCAGCCCCCTCAGACTCTTCCTCAGCCTTTTTGTTTTGGCCCCAGAGAGGAGGCAGGGGTCTCCCAGGGCTCAGCCCAGCCTGGCTCGTGGTTCTGGCAGCCAAGGCCAGCCGAGAGTGCACGTGCATTTAGCAATGCCCCCACCCAAAGCAAATCCCAGATTCCACCCAGAGAGCATCCCCCAGAACAGATTTCAGTTTGAGGCTGAAGAACTGCCCACTTCCTCCCAGGGGTGGCAGTCAGCCCTCTGAGGGACAGACCAGCCGCGGTCCCGTCTCCTCCTCCACTGGCTGGGCCCTGGTCTCCTCCCTGGACCCCTGCGTCCAACTGTTTTCTGCAAACACCTGGAGCTCCCAGGTCTTGTGGTGGTCCGGGCCCTGACTCATATTTCTCATTAAGCGCTAAGGGTTTGAGTTTCATCATGCAGTTGACTCTCATTTTTTTTCCCCTTCTTCGTAAACACGTTCATGAATGAAGACTCTGTTCTTCCTAATCTGCTTCCAGACCTCCTGCCTGCCCGCACCGCCCAGCTGCTAGGTCGTAGGTGGGGGTCGGGGGGCCCGCCAGGCCATGTTCCTGACCACTGCTCTGACCAGCCCCTCCTGCCAAGCCCAGGGGTCTCCACAAAGCAGGGTGCACACTTCCTGAAGCCTTTTTCACCATGGGGGAGCTCAGAGCATGGTTTGGGCCTGATTACTTCTTCTCCTATCCACTCTCCTTCGCTAACTCTGCCGCCTGCTTGAGTCACTGGCCCACCCGAGGGCCTCAGGTCTGTCAAATCCGCAAAACCCCAGCAGCTCAGGGCACTCCAAAGTATGATCCGTTGGAAAAAGCACACATTCAGAGCCAGGCTGTTGGGCTCAGGGGCTGGGGATGTCCATGTCAGCTTGTGACCGTGGGCTGGTTACCCGCCCTCTCTGAGTCATAGCTGCTGCCTCCAAACTTGAGAAGGCACGGGTCTAGGCCCAGCACAGAGCAGGTACCCCCCAGGTGTAAATACTGGGCAGATGAGGGTTACTGTACTTTCAGTAACAACAACTGTATTTCCTCTATTTTAAGGTACTGTTGGGACTGAGACACGTCATCTATTTAACAATAGGCACTCTGGAAGGGGAAAAAAAAAACATGGGATTCAGTGCAGATTCAGTTTGCAAGAAACATGCATCTGAGAATTCAGGAGGTGCAGCCATAGGACTTAGTCTGCTGTGTTCTCAGGGCCTCGGTTTTCTCATCCGTAGAATGGGTGTTTTCCTCAGAGGGAAGAATTTAGGACTTGGTGAGAGTGGACCGCTGTTATCAATAGGACGGCTCCCTAGATGAGAGCAGTGTGTAGACAGTGAAAGGACAGAGGTTCTTGTGTGAAATTGAGGGGTCTTGTCAGCACATTGTGGGGTCCAGAGAAGCCCTGCTCAGAGCCAGGGCCTAGCCTGGCAGACCACATCCACAAGGAGCAGGCATCTTTCTATCCTGAGAGAGTGGGCGAGGGTCCTGGTTAGTGGTCTGCCCACCAGAGGGCCTGCAAACCGTTAGAATCTGACACCTTCAGAAAGTAACATATGCCACAATCAGCTCCCCGGAGACTCTTGCAAAGGAGAACTGCTCCCAGCACAGGTCAGGGCTGACGCTGAAATCACCATGGTGTGAAACCCAGGCTGGGTGGCACAGTGGGACTTGGGAACATGGACTTGGGAGTCAGACAGACCAGCTTTGGCCTCTAGTCATCTGGAGCCCAGCTCTTAACCTGCTGGGCACATGTGTGCAGTTCACACATTTATGTATCCATCTCTCTATGCATTCTTTCATCAAACACTGACTGCATGCCCACAGGGGCCAGGTTCTGCGCTAAATGCCGGGGCCCCTTTGCTTGAAGCCCCTGAGTCTGAGTAGTGTCAAGTGCTGAAAGCAGTGGCATCGCCCGGTGGGTTGGAGCGTGGGAATCTCTAGACACAAGCGTGGCGGCAGGCCGAGGGATGCCGTTCCGTCCAGGAAGAGAAGAGCTGCCGTCATGAGGGCTAGATGGGCACGTTAGCCATTTTCTCATCACCTCGAATCTGTCTGCCTCCTTGTTAACTTTTGCAAACACCTGGAATTTGAAAGAGGCCTCGGTGGGCTGGGGATCAGCTGGAAGATGCCTCACCCCTCTGGGGCCTTTAGGGAAAATGCAGACGGACTTGGGGTTGTTCTAGTGACCGAGAAACATACTAGTGACTAGAATGTAGAAGGCAGGCATTGGGGACATGGCCCAGGACAGCCCTGCTCGGTGAAGAACTTGCTCAGCCAGACGTGTCAGATGGCACAGCTCTGCAGAGGGGAAACACCAAGGGTTCGGTGTGAGGGAGTGGGGAGACTGGAAACCCTGGTGGACAAGAATGGCTGAAATATCCTCCAGCAGGCTGAGAGATGGAGAGGGGGTTTCTAAGAGGTGAGGGGCCAGGATGAAGCCACAGAATCGGATGTGGCTCTGGGGTTCAGTGGACTGGAGCCCAGCCGGCATCCTCTGTCCTCACGAGGGTCCCCGGGCCCCAGATGCGACCACTATCAGCTCACCATCCACCAGCCACTGTCCTCCCAGTGGGACTCAGGATCAGGAGCTGGGTGCCTGAGGGGCAGGGGTGGAAGGACCTCCTCCTTGGTTTCACATCAGTCCACATGGGGTCCAAATTTCCTCCTTGGCATCTAACTCATGATACGCTTTAGGACTGTGAATCTGCCTCTCTGAGCCTCGGTTTCCCAGTTGTGAACTAAGCATAGTCCTCCTGGTCAGTGCGTTCCGGCCCCCAGGGCTGCCTTGAGAATTCAGTGAATTCCTGCATGCCTCGTGTTGGCCACAGCACCTGGCACCTGCAGGCTTGTGGCAAGGACGGGTACCTGGTCCCCACAGTCAGCATCTCTGCGTGTGGGCTTCTGGCAAGGGTTTTAGACGTTGCCTGCAGAGCAGCAGAAATTCACATCTGTACGTGTATGCTCAGTGTACGTGTTTGAGTGGGTGGACCCATCTGTTTGGAACCTTGCAGATACAAATTCCTGGGGCTCGTGGCCGCTCTGTAGAGTCCAGACGCTCCCTGATGCACCCGAGGCCAGTGGATCCGCCCGCAGCCTGGGAAGGTCCCCGGTGGGATGATGGGGCCGAGAACAGGGCTTTGCACAGGTCGCCGTCCGCAGAGATAATGGCCACTCGTTTCTCGCCGTGGATTTTAATCCCTAGGCCAGCTGGTCCGTCTTTTGAGGGAGCAGATAGTTGTGTGTGTGACCGCCAGGGCAGGGCGAGCCCCCCAACACACCCTCCTGGCACCCTGGTGTGCCTCACCACAGGTGCCCTGCTCATGGTCCTCCAGGAAGGCCGTGGACTTCCCACTGGTCCCCCAGGCCTCACTCTGCCCTAGTTCACCACCCCCCACCACCACCAGAGCCCCTTTGAGGACCCCATCCCCACCCCAGGGAGCCACCCTCCAGGGTGCGGCTGCAAGAGACCGGGGTTCGGGTCGGACGCTGTGTGCAGGCCGCCATTAGGAGCAGGCCTGCCTGACCCAGACCCGTGTGCTGGGGGACCCGGCTTCTAAGAGGCTCATGTGGCCCCCGCGTCTCTGGCTGGGGTGTCTTCCCAAGCACCTTGTCCAGGGGGCGGCGCAGAGCCCCGGTTTCACGGCACCTGTCAAGCTGGGTCACAGATCTGCCGAAGTGCACTGTCTCGAGCCAGGTCAGGGCGGTCGCCCCACGTCCTCAGAGCCACCCTGCTCTCACTTCCTGCATCCCCCACCTCACCAGCCCAGCTTGACCCCGGTGTTACCTACCCACCACCTCCCCATGCCCGCGAAAGGAAGTCCTCAGTCACGTAGGCGCTGAACCCCTCGTGGAGCAGCGTGGGGCCAGAGGCCTGGGTTTCCTGCTCAGAGAGCCTCATTCAAGTGCAGCTTCTCCCTTGTTAGCTTCGTGATCTCCAGCAGGTGTCCTGACCTCTCTGGGCCTGTCCCGCCTCTATAAACGGGTTAGGGGAGTCAGTGTGTGCTGTTTGGCACCCAGGGTGCATCAGAGGCCTTGAGGATGCTTGAGGGCCCCTGGTCTCTCGCCTTCCTCCCTGAGCCCGGGGAGGCCTGGCTGTCCTGTGCTTCCCGGGGCTGGGCTCAGGTGCCTCAGAGCCTGGCCGGCAGCTCTCACTGCCCCACCCCCAGGCCGGCCCGGCCTGCCAGCCTTGAGGCCGGCCCTGTTCTCAGGGTGCTCGTGACTGGTGCTCTGCTGACCGCAGGGGTCCCACCCCCATCCCGTGGGCCTGGCCAGCCCCCGGGCTCCGTGCACCCAGCCTCGGCCCAACACTGCCACTGGACGCTCCATACTGGTCACACTGGGCGTTTGGAGCAGGTCCAGGAGCTAGCCACAGACTCAGAGCTGGGCAGGGCCGCGGCCAGGAAGGAAGTCTGTCTGCCCTCCCCCTCATCCTTCGCCCCTTGTCCTCCTCCTGGTCCTGCCTGAGCTGCCGTGCTGGGCCGGGCACCCGCTTCCACCCAGACCTCAGCCCAGCCGCCCACTGGGCGCCAGGTGACACACACTGTTCACCAAGCAGTGGTGTGGACGCCCCCCTCCGTTCAGAAGCGAGCCCCGGGCCAGGCTGAGTCTACCCAGGAGCCCGGCAGGCACCCGCATTCCCGGCCCGACCCTGGCTCTGGGCCTCTGACAGCCACTCTGATTGTGGTTGTTGTTCAGCCGCCCAGTCGTGTCCGGCTCTTTGCGAGCCCATGGACTGCAGCACGTCCAGCCTCCCTGTCCCTCACTATCTCTCGGAGCTACATTGCTTCAAATTTTCTGTATTTAACAGCATTTGTACACTGAGCGTTTTTTATTGTCTTTCTTAAAGCACAAGAAAAACTAGTCTGTGGCCCTTTTTGAGAACAGGAACGGGCCTGCCTCTGCAGATGGAAACAGTAGGCCGGAGCACAGACTCAGAAGCTAGCCTTCCGGGGTTGCCCACCAGCTCTGACCATGTGACCTTGGGCCTGTGCTCACCGAGACTCAGTCTTCTTGGCTGTAGAATGGGGAGCTCACCGGGTACCCAGGAGGAACGCAGGTCCAATCCACACATGTGCCTGGAATAGCCTCTGGCTTGTGACGGGCGCTGTCTACAGCGTTTGTGACGATTATTCTTAAATTTGTCTGGAAACTGAGTGAGTCAGCGACAGGTGGGGGAGAGGAGGGGGTTCATAGGGAGACCAGGCGCCTACCAAAATCGGCAGCGGCAGGTCTGAGGTCAGAGGGGTTTCCACGTCCTGACGGGGGCTCCCTGAACCCAGCTCCCCCGCCCCAGGCAGTGGACACCCAGCCTCGGGCACTGGAGTCTGAGGACCTGCCTGGATATCCTTGCTCCCAGCCTCCCGGCTGCCTGAACTCGGCCGAGCCTCACTTCCTCACCAGGAGGGCAGGTGTGACCTTTCTGTCCTCAGGAGCCTGTCCTGGGGACTCAGAGAGCCAGGCTGTGCCCAGCGCACAGCCTGGTAAAGGGCTCAGTAAGCCCCAGCTGGGCCCACTCTGAGGGCTTACCTCAGGCCCACAGGCCTTTCTGGGAATCCTTGCCTGTGTGTCCGGGGCTTGCATTTTTCCTCGGCACACTCCAGGGTGTGAGCTGGACACCGAAGGCTCCCACATTATCGCCGCTTTATGTGGAGGAAGGAGGGCTGGGAGCACTTCCCACCCAGGGATTATCTAAACTGTGCTGGGGTGAAAAGATGTCCCTCCTTTTTTGGGAATAAAGTACAGGCAGACACATGCGTGTAAACAGATACTGTATGCTGAGAGTGCAGCTAGGGGAAAATGTTGAGAAAGTTCCTTGGGGCGGGGGACAGGAAGGCCCAACTCCGGAAAAGAAGATTGAGAAACTGAATTCTGGGAATTCCCAGGGGTAGGATCTGTGCTACCTCTGCCAGAGGCCCAGGTTCAACCCCTGGTTGGGAAAGTAAGATCCCACAAGCTGCTGGGTGCAGCCAAAAAAAAAAAAACACCCCAAAACAAAAAACCATCAAATTCTATACACAATGGAGTCCTGGGGCTATAGAACCAAGAATTAGTTCTGGGGTCTGGGGCCACCCTCTGCCTAAGCCAGGTTCTCACAGAGACCTGGGGGCTAAAAAACAACAAAAGTGCATTTTCTCACATTTCTGGGGGAGTGGCAGTCTGGAACCAAGGTGTAGCCACTGTTGGTTTTGTCTGAGGCCTCTCTGCTCAGCTGGGAGGTGGTCACCCCTCTTCGTGTGTCTGTGTCCCGAGCTCTGCTTATGGGGACACGGGTCAGATAGAATTAGGACCCGCCCCAATGACCTCAGTTTTACCTTGATCACGTCTTTGAAGGCCCCACCTCCACAAAGCTACCATCTGGGGTCCCGGGGTTAGGCCTTCAACGTGTGAATCTGCAGGGGACACGTTTCAGCCCACAGAACCCCTCCAACGGGGAATGATGGTCTGGGAGCTGGGTGCAGCAGCTGGGAGGTAGAGTCTGGGAGGTAGAGTCTGGGAGCTGGGTGACTGGCCCCTTTGGTGGCCGCAGTCAAGTCTCTGGACAGGCTTGACAGGCCTCACCGCCACGTTGCAGATAACAGGTGCTTGTTGGGGTCCCTGGGAGCTGGGGTGACCAAGAAGAGTTGGGGCCGCGTGGTCTCTGACCCTCTGTGATGACATACTGTTAACCTCCCCGGGTCCAGAGCAGACCTGACTGTCACCCCTTCTCTTTCCAGGTCGGACTATGATGACTGGAGACCGTCTCTGGCCAGCCTGCTTCAACCCATTCCATTCCCCAAAGAGTAAGTCTCCCACACATCCCTGGAAACCTTTGGCCTAAGAGAACAACCTCCATCGTCCACCCTGGCCTTAGCGGGGGGACCAGTCAGGTCGCAGGATGCACCTGGGGACACCACAGATGACAGAGGGAGGTGGAAGTGTTGGTCCTCGGCTGTGGGACCCCTGGGAATGTTCACACCCCACCCCGAAAAATGGGGGCACCACCTCATTGCATGGATGGCTGGCTTCACTGGGCCACGAATACAAAGCTCTCTGCACTGGCCTTCAGGTGGTCAAGTTAGCGATGCTTACGGAGCATCAGATGGAGTTGGGCGCCTGCCGCTCCTGTCTGCCAGGACCAGAGTGAAGATAATGCAGGTGGGACTGCTCTGTCTGGGGTACAGCCAGACGCTGAACACTCCCTTGTTATCCCCATGACGGTGATCTCACTCCACAGTGAGCCAGGCCAGGAATGGACCATTCAGTCTCTCTGGATGGTCCTCATCCCAATATCGAATTTATCTGGGGGGAAAGAGGGAAAAAGCTGTCTGGTAGATAATGGCCCGAGAGGAAGGCTCTGTCTCTGTAACCAGGCCCTGAAATGCCTGCAGGCCTCTGTTTTGATAGATGCGAAGCAGCGGGCCCCAGGAGGCCACCGCGAGCCCTCTGCGGAGCCTATTAACGTGGCCGTGTTTATGAAATGCGGCCCTCCAAGGGGACATTACCCTCGGTAATGGCCCCATTTGCCGCCCTGGCTGGTCCCCAGAGACCCCAGGATGTGAGACCAGAGAAATCCGACTCCCGAGGGCAGTGGCGTCATTGGCTGCAGCCCTGGCCCCACGGCCCCAGGGACGCACCTGACAGTGAGCCATGATGCAACTCTGTGCCGGGAACGGTCCCCGACCACTGCGCTGACGTGAGGTGGTAATTAGCGCGGCCGTGTCTTAATGGTGGAGCGATTAACAAACACACCTGGGTCCCTGGTGCCCACGTGCAGGCACGCTCACGTGCACCTCGCTGAGTGCCGCTCCTGTTCAGCAGGGCGGGCCCCGGGGGCTCAGCCTGTTCCCGTTCTGACCCACGTTCTGTCGAGCTGGGACATGATGTCTGTGTTGCCCGCTCAACTTCCTGTTCCTTCCTGGAACCAGGCCTGCCATCCCCAGAGGCGGGCCTGCGGGCCACTGTGCTGTTGTCGCCAGCGCCCCGCTCACTGTGGTCTTCCCCTTGTTTCTGTTCTAGAGCTCTCGCACACGAGAAGTTCACCAAGTGAGTATTCAGGCAACACCCATTACCCCCTTCCAGGACGCATGTCCTCTGTCCTGCGGGCGTCCCCCAACAGCCAGCCGCCCTTCCGGCCAGTCCTCTGCACATACGTCCGGGGAGGCACGGATGGCTCCCCCCGGAAGTTCTCCCGCATCACGTGTCCCCCCAGGCCCGTCTGGGCGTCTCCTGATCCTGCCAGCTCAGCCGGCACCCCATCCTCAGCCCCCCATCCCGGTCCACCCCAGCCAGGACTCTGGGCGCAACCCTGTCCCCACCCCGTCTCTTTCAGGGAACTGAAGTACGTGATTCAGAGGTTCGCCGAAGACCCTCGACAAGAGGTGAGGCCGCCTGTCCCTGGCGGGCACGCTGTCCTGCAGCAGGGCGCCCGTGGCTCTGCTGGCGCCTCCCTGACCCCCTCGGGCATTCAGACAGTTCACACGGGCTCCCTGCCTTCACTCAGACACAGCCCCCGCCCCACGTGTCCAAGCCCGGCCCGTGATGCCAGCGTTCTACTGTGAACGCAGGCTCACCAGAGGTGTTTCCCAGTGGTGGCTTCTCCTTGGAGCACAGGCCTCGCCTTAGGGCCGAGCCGGAACCAGGGCTCCTAACCGCATCTGAGATCATGGCACATCCTCTCTGCCATTCTGACAATCAGCAGGCCGGGGAAGACACTGAGCTGGGATCTTCCCGGGCACGGTGACCTAGGGCCACCCCGAGGGGCCGCTCCCTGCGTGCAGCATGTGGCCTTCAAGGGGAGTGAAGCCTTGCAGCCCAGAGCCCCTGTGTGTGAACGGGGACTCGGAGCGGGCTGGGCATCCACCCCAGCCGTCCTCCCATCGCATCAGCATAAGGGCAACAGCCAGCCTTCGTGAGGGGCTCACCTTGCGTCGGGCACACACATGTGCTCACTTAATCCTCACAGGAGCCCTAAGAGTAGGTGCTATTATCACCCCTATTTTGCACCAGAATCATCCTCCTTTCAGAGTTGAGAAAACCGAGGGAACCTGCCCAGGGTCACACGATGGGTGCCCTGGCCGGGACAGGAGCCGCACCCCGGGAGTTGGGCTCTGGAGCCTGTGGAGGACTCAGCCCTGCAGCGCGTACACTGGGCGAAGGGGAGAGGGACTGCAGGGGCCGCCCCAGGGAGCTCAGGCCCCTTCTCTGCACGTGGAGTCTGGGACAGGAGGGGACTGGCTCCCGGGCAGGGACAGAGGGGGACCCGGGCACCCCCAGCAGAGCCGGAGGACGAGGAAGGCAGAGGAGGAAGGGGTTATTCTCAGTGGAGCCAAGGGCACGCTGTTAAACCCTTGTTCTGGAAGGATCCGGAAGGATCTAGTTCTAAAGCACCACGATCCCACCCTGACTCCAAAAGCCGTCCTCAGGCACAAAGCAGCAGACGGAGCTTCTGAGCGTCCAGATCCCAGGGATAGCCTCCGCTGCTCTTAAACCTGAGCCGTTCCCTGCTGGAGGCAGAGTCTGAGTCCTCCCGGAAAGGGAGGCTTTCTTTCAAACCGACTTTGATGTTGATGAATGAAGTGGTGCCAGCTGCTTCCCAGAGCAGAGCTGCGGCCCAAGTGCCAGGAGCAGCATCTCCCAGCCCGGGTCGCCCCACGAGGACACGGCCCACAGCAGGCCCCCGGCCCGCCTGGCCTCCCCATCCCGCCGCCTCCCCCGGCCCTCCTCCCCTCTCCCCACGCCCCTCCTCCCTCCTCGTTCTCGCCCTCTCCCCCTTCTCCCACCTTCTCCATCCCAGATGGAGCCGGTGGCTGTTTTCTTATAAATCATTTGCTGGGTCTGCTGCACAGAGTTCGTACTCTGGATCTCTCGTTTCTTTGAAGTAGCTCAGTTGACGTTCGGAGGGGAAATCACAGCCTGGCCGCCCCTGCACGCTGTTTACTTGTGCGGGGGTTGTGATCAGTGGACTGTCTGTGAGTAAGTGGCTCTTGGCAGCAGGTCGGCCTTCACTCCTGAAGGAAGTGATGGGGCTCTCGCCTCGATCTCTGCTGAGGATGGGGAGGAGGAGGAGCACAGGCCTTTGTCTGTCTCTCTCTTGGCAGTACAGCGGGGCCAGGGTGGATGTGGGGTTCCTCCCACACACGCACACGTGTTTGCATACACGCACACACCCACAGGCGGACACATGGCACTCTGGGAAGGAAGCTGACAGCCACGGAGAGAGCTGGGGGCATTGAGATTGCCCGTGCTCTGCACAGACCATTTTTCCTAAAAGAGGGTGTCAGCGTCCCAGAGAGGGGTCAGTGGGGCAGAGCCCACTCCAAGAGACGGCGCCCATGAGGGTGGAGCAGGGGAGAGGCCGACCCCCAGGGCTGGAGGGACAGATGCCCTAAAAGTGAGGGTGAGGAATGCGGGGAGCAGACACCCCAGTAGCGAGGGGGTGGGGCAGAGGTTCAGAGAGAAAGGAGAGCAGAGTGCGGGAGCGGGGACTTGGAGACACGAGGGAGTGGGGACAGAGGCCCAGACAGAGGAGGGAAAAGTGGCTTCCCCATCAGAGGCACAGGAGAACGTTGTGGAGGTCCCTTCACCTCTCTGCCCTGACTTGGCCCCAGACTGGCTTCATTCTGGGCGACTGGACTAGCCAGGGCCTGGCTGTCCATCTTCAGGAGCTAGTGGCAAATGGCTGGAGTTCCCCCGTGTGTGGTTATCAGTTTTTCCCTAAAGGACTTCCCTGGAATTTAAGAGAAGGCTGGGCGTGTCTGGTTGAACAGATTCCTGAAGCGTGAGCATGGGGCTTCTCCGGGCCTTCGGTGTTGGCGTGCATGGATCATGGGCCCCCGTCATCGCGGGTGCACAGGACTGACCGAGCGCATCTCCTCTGTCACAGGTCCACTCGTGCCTGCTGAGCGTGCGAGCCGGCAAGGACGGCTGGTTTCAGCTCTACAGCCCTGGAGGGGTGGCCTGCGATGACGACGGGGAGCTGTTCGCCAGCATGGTAGGTGGGGCAGGGGGGCACCAGAGCTCTGTGTGGGCGCTGGCTTCACCCCTTCTGAGCAGTGAGAGAGCTGCCCCGTGCCCACTGGGGCCTGCCCCGAAATTTCCAGGCCAAAAGGATGCTGGTGATGAAGACGGTGATGGTGACACCAGCCCTGAGCGTCACCTTCCCATGTTTCACCTGAGTGGGCACTGAGCCAGAGGCCCCCCAGAAACGTGAGGAGGGACACTTCCTATCGCCCCATTTTAGAGACAAGGCGCTAACTGCTCAAGGTACTGGGCTCACTCTGTGCTTCAGCATCGTGTAGGTTCGGGGGACCGAGCACTTACTGGTACAGGGGTCCCAGAAGTCATTGCAGGTCCGCCCTGCCCGCTCGTCTGATCCTTGCACTGAGCAGTCAAGGTCAGGATGAGTGGCCCACCTTGGAGATGAGGGATCTAGAGGTCACCAAACCCATAAGCACACCCTTTGGTGACTTCCAGTCCTTTCCCTGTGCACTGCAACCAACACCTCACCGTCTTTCTTTGTCTTCACGGCAACCCATGCTCTTAACTACTTCTATGTTGACGACAAGCACAGAGAGGTGCAGTGGCGTGCCCAAGGTCACATAGGCCACTGGCCTCCACAATCTTCCCTGCGCCGGGCCCACGCTGTCTGGAGCTGCCCTCCTTCCAGGAGCAGAGGGAGCACAGATGCCCCTTCCCCAGGGCAGACGCTCCTCCAGGCAGCCGGCGCTCTCACCGAGCCCACTTACTAACACAGCTAACTCCGTTCCACAATCGCATGTGTGCCAGGGTGTGAGAAGGCACGAGCCTAGGCCAGCCCTGCCCCACACTCACCCGATGACCTTGGACCAGTATCTTTCCTCTCTGGCCTTCAGTGTCCTCGTCTGTGAAAACGGGGATCGTAGTCCTGGCGTCTTGGGATTACCGTGGTGATTGTGATACTAGATGAGTGAGCAGCTCGTAATGCCCTCCGCCATGAACTTAGGGTGCTGTTTGCGCTGTGACAACAGACCCCAGCGCCGCCTCTGGACCCTTGCTTGAAAGGGGTTTATTTTTAGGTTCCTTTTCTTACACGCTCACTCACCACTCCTCACTCACCTGCTGCCTGAAGGCTCCCTTCAGAGTGCCCTGTGCATCCTGGAAACGCCAGCCTTGCCTGCCTGCACCACCTCTCTCTCACTTCTCCTGGGCTCCTCTGATGTCACAGCATCACCATGGCAACGTTTCGTGGTGCTCCCCCCAAACCCCCCTTGGTGCAGTGACTGTGAACGAGAGAAGTCTGGAGCTGGCAGCTCCCCAGCCTGAGAGATTGCATTTGTGAGCCAGAATTGTTAATGATGGAGTGGAAAAGGGTCTATGTGGGGAAGGAAGCAGGCGGCCCCTGGATGGCAGTGCACCGTTGCCATGGAGATACATGGCACGGACGCCGTCCCCTGGATGAGGCTGCCGCTTCCAGACATGCAAGGGCATCTGCTCCACGGTGAAGTCGGGAAGAGCAAACCAGGTGGCTGGGGACCCTTGACCCTGAGCCCCACCTCCAGGTGCACTGGAAGAAACACAGATCTCTGTACTGGAGTGCAGTTGATTTACAGTGTGACGTTATTTTCAGGTGTACAGCGAAGTGAGTCAGTTACACATATACGTATATCCACTCTTTTTAAGATTCTCTTCCCAAATAGTCATTACAGAGTAGTGCGTAGAGTTCCCTGTGCTATACAGCAGGTCCTTACTAGTTAGCTGTCTTATATACAGTAGTGTCAATCCCAATATCCCAGTTTATCCCCCGCCCCAACCCTTTTCCTGCCGGTAACTGTTTGTTTTCTACATCAGTGACTCCTGTTTTGTAAGTAAGTTCATTTGTACCCCTTCTTTTTGTTAGATTTCACATGTAAGCGATGTCACAGGATATTTGTCTTTCCGCACCTGACTGACCTCACTCAGTATGACGATCTCTAGGTCCATCCAAGAAACACAGTTTTCTTAACGGCTGTCCCGCACATAACCCAGATGGAGCAGAATTGACCAGTTCCTGGATTTCTGGGGCAGGCGCTTTCAGGGCCTCAGGGGGCACTGGGGATAGGGAGACAGGGCTCCACAATGTCCCCGGCCCTGCGTGTGCAGCTGGGCCCTGTGGACCCTGAGCACAGGCCTCCAGAAGTTCCTGCCAGGCTTGACCATGCTGAGAACCCACGGGGGCAGATGTCAGCACAGCCCCGAGGACAATGGGAGAGGGGCTCCTGTGTGTGTGTGTGTACAGGGTAGGGGTAAAATGTACACACCGTGAATCTTAGCACCTTAACTGCTTTTTTATGTTTTACTGAAGTATAGCTGATTCACAGTGCTGTGTTCCTTTCCACCCACCTGAACCCTTTTTACGTGTCCAGTCTGTAGCATCAAGTGCACTGCAGTCATCACAGACCTTCATGTTCCCGAACTGAAGCTGGCCCCTCTCTATAATCACTCACTCCCCACTGGCCCCCACCCCGCCCCTCCTGTGTCTGCGGCCCGACTCTACGTCCCTCCCAGGAGTGGACCCTGTAGGGTGTGTCCTTCTGGGACTGGCTTACCTCAGGCAGTGCAGTGACCGCAAGGTTCATCCCCATGGGGGCCAGTGTTAGCGAGGGGCCCTCTGAACCCCTGGGGAGGGTCTGCCGATGGTTTCAGATCTTGTGTCCAGACGGGGTGTGGGGTGAGTCTGGTCAGTATCTTCCGGCCTCACAGTCTTTGGGCCACAGGAGTGCAGCCCGTGGCGGTCACAGCCCCTCACCTGACCCGTGTCTCCTCACAGGTGCACATCCTCATGGGCTCCTGTTACAAGACCAAGAAATTCCTGCTCTCCCTGGCGGAGAACAAGCTGGGACCGTGCATGCTCCTGGCGCTGAGGGGGAACCAGACCATGGTGGAGGTGAGGAGCCGGCCCCACGCCCTGGCCAGGCGGCCGACTCTCCCCGGCCTTCGTCCTTGCCAACAGAGCACCTGCCAGGAGCTTCCAGGCACCCAGAGCTATTGCAGGAGCTGGGCCATGGCAGCAGACAAGGCAGCCCTCCCAAGCTTTGCGGGGCAGGAGGCCTTCGTCAAACTGTCTGCTCACTTCACGTTCATTTAACTCGTGATCGTCTGCTGGTCCCGGGGATCAAGCAGGTTTCTGTTCTGTCTGCCTTTTGCTGCAGGACAGACCGCCTCCAAACGGGGGCTCCAAACAGGGATGCTCATCTGTTTTGCCCCTGGGTCTTCAGATGGTTGGGCTCCACCAGCCGCTTCTCACTGTGGTCTCTCATGGGGTGGCAGCGGATGGGGGCAGGCCGGCTGGGTCTTCCCGAAGCTGCCTCCTCTGCATGTCCAGCACCGTCCTGAGGGGATTCGGCCCGCGGAGACAGAACAGCTGGGGTTCCCAGGCCACTCTCTGCACCGCAGCCCTGGCTTTAACCTACCGACTCACCAGCCCTGGGCACTCAGTCACCTCTCTGTCCCCCAGAGCCCCCAGCAGCCTGGGGCTCCCAGAGCCACTGTGCAGAGAGACCAGGCAGAAGCCATATCTCTTCCCCAGCCTCTGCCTCAGGATCAGGCAGCATCACTTTCTAGCCACCAGAAGGGAGTCAGCAAGGCCGGACCCAGGGGCAAGGACAGGAGTTAGACTTCAGTTGTCAGCGGGGAGGGCGTCAAGCAATCGGAAGGCAGAGGGGAGAGAGGATGGTGTGTCTCAAGGGCTCCCCCTTGGTCCCGCCGCCTCATGCGTGCAGTGTTGGCCAGGTGCTACCGGGCGTGCCCGTGACACGGAGGGGTCGCCAGGGCAGGCGATTCCCCAGCATCATGCAGAGGGCAGGGAGAGGACAGGACCTCTGATCGCAGGGCGCCCCAACCCCAGTCCTCTGCCCTCTGAGGGTTGGGCCCCTCAGCCTTTGTGGAGCAGCCCTACCTGGGGTCCCCGCTGGTGGTGACGCGCCTCCCGGTCTCGGCAGATCCTGTGCTTGATGCTGGAGTACAACATCATCGACAACAACGACACGCAGCTGCAGATCATCTCGACCCTGGAGAGCACGGGCGTGGGGAAGCGCATGTATGAGCAGCTGTGCGACCGGCAGCGGGAGCTGAAGGAGCTGGTGAGTGCGCGTGGCTCTGGCCCGGGACCCCCGCCACTCCCCAGAGGATCAGACAGGCCGAGTCTGTGGTCCAGAGTCAAACAGCCCATGTGGGCCCCACCAGGACCACGTCCTGTGTCACTTCAGAGCCCTGCATGGCAGTGGCTGTCAGTGGCCGCCCACATCCCTCAGGCCCTTCATTTCAGGGCATGGGGCTTGATTCCTGAATGACAGCACCCACACCTCTTGGCCAAAGAGCTTGCTCTGTCCGTGGTCACAGGACCGAAGGGCTAGGGGATTCACCCTCCTGGTCTGGAGCAGCTCAACTGGGGATGAACAGGAGAGGCGGGGTCTCTCTGTGGGGCAGGGGCTTCACCACCATCTGTGTCCCAGAGCCCCAGGGGGCAGCTGGGCTGACCACACCGTCTTCCTTGAGGGGCCTTCATGGTCTCAGTTCCCTGTGTTTCTTGGAATCACCTCTCTGATAAACCACATGCACTCGGGCCTGGCCTTGGGGTCTGCCCTAAGACCAAGACCATCATGTTGTCTGCCACTGCTGCCCTGAGAGGTGTTAGCTGGAGGTGGGGGTCCAGGGTGGACGCTCAGGGAAAAGTGGGTTGTAACCAGCTGGCTTCTGTTCGCAGCAAAGGAAAGGCGGGCCCACCAGGCTAACACTGCCCTCCAAGTCCACAGTGAGTTGGTTTCCTCCTGGGGGCTGGGTGGAGGGAAGAAGGTGGGCTAGTCCTCTCTGGAGGGGAACAGCAGACAGCCTCTCTTGCAGGTGATGGGGAGCTGTGAATAGGGACTCAGTGGTACTTGACAAGCCAGCTTTTCTAGGCTAGAACTGTGTTGCAGGACACCAAACGTGATAAAGATTATTGTTAATATGTTACAAGTTATTCATAATGACGACAATAATAGCTCATATATGCTGTGCATTCATGTGCCAGATTCTGTGCTAATAATTCATTTTATCTTGACACTAAGCCTATCAGGTTGGTGCCTGTTTCCTTCCCCATTTTATAAGTCTTCAGGGATCTTAGTTCTTTCCTCCTGCTGCCCCCCGTCCTTGGCACATAGCTTCCACTTCACAGTCCAAAAGAGCTGCCTGAGCTCCAGCCATCTAATCTCCATTCAAGCCAGGAGGAAGAGGCAAAGAACAGCCCCCTTCCCTTTATGGACCTTCCTGGACGTTCCAATGGACACATCTGCTTATATACCATTGTCCAGGTTTAGCACATGGCCCCATCTAACTAGGACGTTAGCCTTAATTCAGGGGCAACCAGTTGGCAGCTAACACAAGGATTCTATCACAAAGATGGAAGGGACCCTCAGCGACCTCAGAATCTAATGCTCACATACTTACTGATCCCCACAGGCCTTAGTGTTGAGGGGACCTCAGTGTTTGCAGGCGGGGAATGGGTACAAGCCTGGGAAAGAAAGAGGGTCAGACACATACGCACGCACACTGTGGGAGGGACGTGGCCTCGGAACCCCCAGCAGTGACTCAGGGTGTGACTCAGCGCTCCCAAGGCTTTCTCCAGCCAGGCAGCTGCCACCCACAGAGACATGGAGGCCGCCCCGCCCTCCCAGACACCCCACTTTGTCCCAACCCACTGGACCAGCTGTCCCCCCAGTTAGAGCTCTTCATGGGGAGGGGGTTGGTGGAGAGGCCCCAGACCACCCCCAAGACCCCACCTGCCCATTCGCCCACCTGCAGGATGCCGACTTGGCTCGTTTGCTGAGCTCTGGCTCCTTCGGAAACCTGGAGAACCTCAGTTTGGCCTTCACCAACGTAACCAGTGCCTGCGCTGAGCACCTCATCAAACTGCCTTCTCTCAAGCAGCTAAACCTGTGGTCCACTCAGGTACACACGGCCTGCCCGCTGTCCACTGCGCCCTCCTCCATGCCCACCCTGCACCGTCCTCCACGGCCAGCTTTCTGCACAGGACCCGTGGGTCCAGCCGCTTGACCCCCACACCCCTCTGCAGCCCAGCACCCACACTCCCCAGGGTCCCAGGCCAGAGGAGGGCTAGGCCCCCGTGAAGCCCAGCGGCCCGTCTCACAGTTGGAGCTGCTGAGGCCCAGAGCAGGGACGTGTCGGGCAGAGCCTGCGGGTGCCGAAAGGCAGAGCTGACACGGGTCTCAGTCCCCCTGCCCGGGGGGCGTTGCAGGCAGCCTGTGGGTCTCCTCTGGGTAATGATGAACGTGCAGCACACAGCGCTCTCTGTCCTGCCCGCACCAATCCGGCTCTTAAGCACTTACTTACCAGCACGTGTGGTCTCCACGCCCCAGAGAGGTGCAGGCCCATCAACACCTCATCTCACAACCGAGGCCCCCAGCTGCCCCCCGTCCCAGTGGTAGCCACAAGTTGCTGGGTTCACAGCCCCCCTTGATGGATGGCAACACCGACTCTGGTAGGGGAGCGGGGCCCTTGTCGGGGCCACGACACCTGCAGACCCAGCCTGGTATGAACCCAGGTCAGGGAGGTGGAGTCTCCGAAATGACTGAGGGCAGCCTAGGCCTGGGCCAGGTCCCGTCTCCTTCCTCGGCCGCTGCCTCAGCCCCAGGTGCCCGGGGGAGGCCTGAGGCAGGCCCCAGACTGAGGGGGTCTCTCCTGCAGTTCGGAGACGCCGGCCTGCGGCTCCTGTCGGAACACCTCACGATGCTCCAGGTGCTGAACCTGTGCGAGACGCCCGTCACTGACGCTGGCCTGCTAGCCCTCAGCTGTGAGTCCACACGCCCGTCCCCCCACTCCTGTCTGCGTGCCCACGGCACATGCGGCCCCACGCACTGGCAGAGCACTTCCTCCAGGCCAGGAGCAAAGCGGGAGGACTCTCCCTGCCCTCGTGGAGCTGGTGTCGTTGAGGACAGGAAACAGCGAGGCCCAGCCCATCCCCTCACGTGGTCACAGCCCTGAGGGCCGTGGTCACAGCGGGGTCCCTTTGGGCTGGTCCGCAGGGGGCAGGCAGGCTCCGGGGAAACTGGGGTACAAGCAGTGGAGGGACATGACAGTGACAGCAGCAGGCAAGACCCCAAGGGCCGGGAGAGAATGTGGGCCCGATTCAGATCAGCTCCTGCCTGAAATAGATCTCTGTACCTCGTGGCCCCCGGCTGCTCCCCTGAATCCCCACTCCCCAGCCCCATCTCCTGAACAGAGGCCTCGGCAACTCAACCCAGCTTTTCCATCCCATACCTGCAGCTGCCCCTGGGCAGGGGAGGGTCTCACTGACCTGATGACTGCCTGTCTGTCTGTTCCCGTACAGCCATGAAGAGTCTCTGCAGCTTAAACATGAACAGCACCAAGCTCTCGGCGGACACCTATGAAGACCTGAAGGTAATCCCTTCTTCCCCTTCCTTCCTGCCTTTGCACTTGCAAAGGTCCTGAGGCGGAGAGGTTCGGCATGAACTGGCTCTGCAGCAGACCTGACTAGAGAGCGAGAGAACAGCTTGGGGCCAGACTGCATCAGCTCTTACAGGTCACGGCGGGACCCTGGATTTCGTCTGAGTTCAGTAGAAAACTTGCTGAGGCTCCGAGAAGGGCAGTGCATTATGCTAAAAGCTTGTTCTGGCTGTTATGTGGAAAACGGGATTTCTGAGGGAGAGTACAAGTGAGGGTAGCGCCAAGGAGAAGGTTTGCAGTACTGGAGCTATCACATGGGCAAGAGTTGGGACCAGCCGGCCGGGCTAGGCTGACAACTTAAAACTGGGGAAAGACAAAAAAAAAAAAAAAAAAGCATGTCTCATCAGGCTGGAGGCTCCAAGGCCCAGCGCCCTGGGAAGGAAGGGCTGGGCCAGGAGACACAGTGCCATGAGTACACCGGCTCCTGGGCACCCCGGAAGCCCACTTCCAGCGTGGCTCCCTGCCCCCCAGCTCAGTCAGACCCGCAGCCCAGGGCTCACTCACTGGCCAAGCCTCCAGATGGCCTTCGGAGCACCCACTGTGTGCCAGGCCCATGCTGAGAACGGCGGCAAGAAGGTACAGCCGGTTTACCTCTACCCAGGAGAGAGCTCAGGCCCAGCGGACAGACATGCACAGCAAACTGAGGGAGGTCAGGGCTCAGGGGCCAGCAGGGAGGGGACCACCTGCTCTGTTCATTGGGCCAAAGGAGCCTACACAGAAAGGAGGGGTTAGAAGTGAGCCTGCTGAGCAGGCCAGTGCGCAGGATGCTGGGGAGACGGATATAAAGGCAGGAGACCAGCAGCCTCTCTGTACAGTGAAGGCTTGCAAAAAAAAAAAGAAAAGTCAACTGTTTATAAAAGAAGGCAGAGCAGAAGCATCTGGGTGGCAAGGATGGGGAGCAGGAAGCTGCTCTGAGGAGCTGCAAGTGGGACTGTATAGTCCAGTGACACGTCCCGAAGGAGAGCCTGAGTGCAAAGGCTTTCTGTCGACCCCCAGGAACCTGCAACTTAGGATCCTCCTTCATTCTCCCCGCCCGACTCCCAACAGCCTTGAGGACACACAGTACCATAGACAAGTGAGAACAGTCTGTGTGCTGAGCACACATTGTGGTTTCACATAGGGTGCTCTGGATTTAGTCCCTTTCCCCATCCCATGAGCCACGACTGGACCTGGAGTCCCTCCACAGAGGAGGAAACCCGTTCTAGAGGTCCAGACTCTGCCCAAGGGCACGCAGCCTGCAGGTGACACTGGAGGGCACACAACCGGGCTTCCCACCCCCAGAGCTAGTGATTTGAAGCCCCTCTGGGGTGTGGACGTGGACTCCCCAGCAGCCGTCACCTGCTTTCTCGGGGCTGGCCACATCCCACCCGCTGGGTTCTCCCCAAGGTCCCCCAGCTCTGGGCTTTGGAGCCCCCGACAGTGACCAGGGTGGGGGGGCTCAGTGGGAACAGTAGTCACTGGTACAGGTAGAGCTCCGTGCCTCCAGGTTCTAGAAGGGACCGGATTCTTCTTGCTCCCCCAGGCCAAGCTGCCCAACCTGAAGGAAGTGGATGTCCGCTACACGGAAGCCTGGTGAAGCTCCCGTCGGCAGGAAGCAGTTTGCAACCGCAACTCACAACTCCTGACTAATAGCCGTAGAGCAGCGGGTCTTGGGGTCCCACCCCCGTCCTGGCTGTGAGATAGATGGGGGAGTCTTTCTGGGGGCAGAGGGCGGAGGGGGGGAGGGGTAGGGAGGGGGGGTCCGTAAGCACGCCCAGCCCCCACCTGATTCTTTTAGCTTCATAATCGGAGACCTTGACCTGATCTAAAACGGACTTCGTAGCAACCAGAGGAGTGGCAGTGGGTCGGGGAGAGGGGGGGGGGGGGGCTTGGGGAAGGGGGACCCTGTGTGGATTTTCTTTGCCTTTGTTTTCAATGCCGTGTGGGAACAGTCAAGTCCGACCCCACTCAAGCGACCCCGCTGGGCCCAGAGGCTGAGGAAGGATGCTATCCTCCGAAGCCCGCCGAGAACTCGCCCCACCATCGCCATCGGACAAGACCCTGTCCTGTCATCCCACCCGTCCTGTGTCCTCGCCATTGCTATGCAAAGTGATTCTTGTTGTACATAAGATTTAAATAACGCGCCTATTTAAGAAATGTTGACAAATTGCAGGTCTGGGACCTGCCTGTTATTTATGAAGTCTTTGACCCGCCCGCCCGCCCGCCTGCCCGCCGGCCGCCCCTGGCGTGTAGTACTGTACAAACCAGTCAGCTGGTAGTGGTAGTATTCTTGTTATTTTTTTAAAGGAAACAAACAGACGGAAAAGAAAAAAAAAAAGAACCTCCTTGGAAAATTAATTGCTTTTTTTGTAATGGATTCTGTCCGCTAATGCTCTCTTGTCAGTCCGTCCGTCCGTCCGTCCCTCTGCCCGCCATGCCACCATGCATTTCGATTCCAGAAGTCTCCAGTTTCCTCACGGGGTGGGGGTCAGACTGGGGGAGGAGAAGTGGGGTCCCCACATTGTCGTCTTGCTCCTCTAAGGCCCCAGCTTCCTCTCGGCCCCCTTTTACACATCTGGAGGGGTGGGGTGCTAACCTGTCCTCCCGTCCGTCCCATAAGAGAGCTGCCCCCACCCCCTCCCCCAGAGCACTCCCGTCTCTGGTGACCTCTGCCGTCCCCCTCCCGCCTGAGACTCTGCCACCCGCGGCCTCCCTGCCGTCCTGTGCCTCCCGTGGTCCCTCATGCATGCCCACCTCTCTGCATGGTCTCTTGGGAGAAGAGAGACGTCTCCTCCACCAGCCTGACTGCCCACCCCACCCCATGAATGTGACCACTGCAACGCAGACTCCCTCCTGCCCTTCTCTGTCCCCCCACCTGCCCCAAAGACACACCCACCTCCGTTTCTTTTATAAACAAGCCCTCACTGTACAGAACAGCCCTCATGGTTTACTTGGGGTCCCCTCTCCCCCAAGCCCCGTCTTCTGTTGGTTTAGCACAAATACCGCCCTCTTTCAGCACCTCCAGACCTAACCCCCAGTCAATGTAATTGTTTTATATATATTTAATCTTATTCAATGGAAACCATGCTTTTGTCGTTTTATACTTTGCTAGGTAGACTTTATTACCCCCCCTCAACTATGCCCTCATTTTTTTAAAAAAGGAAAAAAAAAGAAATTGGGTTTCAGTCTTAACTCATTTTCTGTGCCAGGTTTGATTTCGTGCGTGCGTGTGAATGTGTTCTGTTTCGTGTTTTGTTTTTGCTGTTGTTTTCTGTTTGGTTTTATTCGCTCCCCTCTGGTCCCATACTTTGCAGCACTCTGGTGCAGGAAGAAGCAGAAGCAAAAATATAAAAAATCTAAAAAGAAAAAAAAGAAGAGTCGAGACATGCCACCTTTTCCCTTCGCACTGTTGCTTTTCCTGATGGTTAATACTACTGTCACGTAGCTGTGTTCAGAGACTGGCTGACCAGGGAAGGTGGGTGCCCTGCAGCAGGTGCTACTCATCTTCCAGACGAAAAGGAGGACCCTGCTGGCGACCGACCTCAGCCCTCTGCCCTCCGGGGTCACCTCGGCTCCTCGACTACCCGGCGGAGGCAGGGCGGGGGCAGAGGGCGTTTCCTCCCAGGAGCCTCACTAGCCTCAACCCCGCCCACCCACGTGACTCGCAGCTCTCAACCCCGCCCACCCCACTTGCCTCGCACCCCTTGCCCTGCTGACCTGCACGTGGAAACAGCCCCTGCTCCAAGTTCCCAGACCTCAGCATCCCTTGTCAGGTCGCTAACTGTAGCCCTGCTCCGCACTCCCACCCCCCACCCCCAGGAGTTAGCCCTTCCTCACGCACTTAGCACAGCCCGCCAGAGTGGGCCTTCTGTTTCACGCCAAGACCCTGCTTTCCTCCCCCAACACACAGGCAACCCCCGCAGCTGATGTGAGCTCCCCACTGAGATCCCAGTGGGGCTCTGGGCCCTTGAGCTGGGGAGGGACCTTCATCAGGAAATTTCAGGGCAAATCCTGAATTAGGGACAGAGAGAAACACTCCAAAGAGAGTGGCTGTTGGATTAGTGGGAGCTGAACTTTGTGGTTCACAGGCCAGCTTGACACCCCGCTCACAGTGACTGCTCAAGAGTGTGCTGTCTTCCAGTTGCTTAGGCTACAGTGTGAATGGTACACCCTGGAGTCATGCTACATGGAAACCTGGTTGTTATTTGTGTCTGCCAGACTGCTCTAAAGTTAAGTTAGGCTTTGCTAGAAGTTTCTCTGAAGGCCAGCAGGGAAGGGGATCAGAGAGCCTTGAAAAAGGGCCTGGCTTCTTTCATTCATGCATGCATTCAACTATTCTTTGTTAAACACTTGCTTCTAGGAGGTGCTAGCAGGTTCCAGACAACATGCTAGAAGCAAGAGACATGGCCCTTGCCCTCTGGGGCCCCAGGGACCTGGAGCATGCTGGCGAGGAGTCAGATAGCGTTGATATTGTGTGACAATGGCAACGACAGGAAGCTATGGCAGGCACATAAGGTGACAGCTAACCTAAGCTTTGGAAGTCAGGAGGGCTTCCTGGAGGAGGTGGTATTGTTGACAGTGAAGAATGAGGACATAAGTCATCAGAGAGGAAAGGGGAGTGTGCAAAGATGTGGCAACAGACTGGAGCAGGATCTGTGTTGGGAACTGCAGATGGAGAGCATGATGGGCACAGGGGTGAGGGAGGACGTGGGAGGGGTTGTTATTGCTGGGGCTGAATTGTGTCCCTTAAAAAAGAGACGTTGAGGGGGAAGGGGACAAAAAAAAAGAGATGTTGAAGTCCTAACCAAGCCCACCCCACCCCCAGTACCTAAGAGTAGAACTCTATTTGGAAACAAGGTCTTTACAGAGTATTCGAGTTAAAATGACGTCATTAAGGTGGGCCCTAATCCAATATGACTGGTGTCCCTGTAGAAAGGGGAATTTTGGACCCAGAAGCAGACATGCACAGAGGGAAATCTACCAGACAAGACCGGCACACAGGGAGAAGGCCATGTGAGGATGAGGGCAGAGACGGGACTGAGGCCTCTTCCACAGCAAAGACGGTCGGTAAGCCCCCGGGAGCTGGGAAGAGAGGCCTGCAGCAGACGCTGCCCCACAGGCCCTGCTGACACCTTGAATTCGGTGTTCTGTGAGAGAACCGTGAGAGAAGACGCCTCTGTTATTTTAAGCACCCCCATCCCCAGTCCATGCGGCTGTCTCACAGCAGCCCTAAGACGGAGTACATCCGTTTTCCTGGGCCGCCACACAGAGTACCCCAAACCCAGTGGCTGAAAACCCAGAGATGTATTCTCTTGTTTCTGGAGACCATAAGTCCAAAATCAAGATGTCGGAAGGGGACCTTCCTTTCCTTCTCTTCCAGCTTCTGGAGTCCTCCCACGCTCCTGGCTGGCCGCTGCATCACGTCCATCTCTGCCTCTGTTTCATGTGGCCTGCCTCTTCTCCACCTCAACCCACCCCCACCCCCGCCGCCTTTCTCCTTCAAGGACATTTGACATTGGATTTAGCGCCCACCTGGATAATCCAAGGCTTCCCTCAGCTCAGATGGTAAAGAATCTGCCTGCAATGCAGGAGACCAGGGTTCGATTCCTGGATTGGGAAGATCCCCTGGAGAAGGAAATGGCAACCGACTCCAGTATTCTTGCCTGAGAAATCCCATGGACAGAGGAGCCTGGCGGGCTGCAGTCTATGGGGTCACATCCTGAATAATCCAGGATGATCTCACGGCCAGAGCCTTAACATGATCACATGATCTTCAAAGAAGTTTTTTTTTTTTTTACCATATAAGGTCCAAGTCACTGGTTCCAGGTGAAGGCACCTTCTGGGGCCATTATTCCACATGCTGCACAGTGGGGGTGAGACCAGCCATCGTCTCCTTAGTCTTATGTAGAAGCCTGGGATTTACCCCGAGGGCTCTGAGAGATTGTTAGGACGTTGAAATTATCTTACTCATTTTCTGACAAAGCATGTATACAGCCCCTCCTGCGTGCCAGGCACAGCAACAGAGTTTTGTAACTCTGAACTCATTCATTCCTCCTGCCAAATCTGTGAGGCAGGTGCTAACATGATCCCTCTTGACCACTGGGGAAGTGGAGGTCAGGAGATGCTGCATCCTTCAGTCAAGGTCATGCAAGGAGCAGGGGACCAAGGCAAGCTTATGACCCAGGCATTATGGGAAGATCTCTCCACCGCTGGCTGGTGAATGGATGGGGCTGAGGCTGGAGCTTGGACCACGTGGAGAAACAAATTCAAGAGAAGCTTAGGAGTAAAAGTGCAGAATGTGGGGATTGGTATGGAGGGAGGGCCAGCAAGGAGTGAAGGAAGAAGTTCAGTTTCTTGCCTTGTTTCCTGAAGCTCTGTGAGCTCCAGAATTGCACCTCCGCCAGGCAGCAGCCCTCGTGGCAGGTGGGGCTGGTGTGTGAACACTCTGGCTCTAGGTCCTGGTGGGGGCAGAGAGCTCCAAGGCTCCTGTCACTTCCCTGGAGTCCGTCCTTGGAGTTCATCTCCAGCTGCCCCCAGGGTTCTCTTGGTTGGTAGGACTTCCTACCCTTCTCTTCTCACTTTCCCATGGTCCCATTTCTGGTTCTGGGGTCACTTCCCACATAAGCTTACCTGAGCCGGAGGAAATCATTGTTTTAGAGCCGACTTCTGGGGAAGCCCCAAACTAAGACACTGCCTGACTGTGCCAGGGGACAGAGGGCCAGGATGGACGGGAGCGCCTCCATGACAGAATGGGAAATCCCTCCCAAGGGGACCAGGTCGCCCAGTATTCCTGCCCCATCCTTGGTGACACAGACACTGCTGAGCTTTGCCAGAAGGGCTCTGCAGCTAGGGTCCCGAGAACCAACTTGCACCCATTGTCAGAGGTGGGGGTGGCAGCTGACGGGAGCTCCCAGACATTGCTGGTGGAACTAGAAATTGGTTTGACTGCTTTGGGAAGTGTATCTAATCAATACTAAAGCTAAACATCTGTCAACATCATGATCCTGGAACTCTGCTCCTAGGGAGACGGCCAAGAGAGCCAAGCTCAAATGTCCACCAGAGACACAAACAAGAATGTTTATAGCAGCGTATTCATAATAGCCCAGAGTGGAAACAACCCCATGTCCACTCACAGGAGAATGAATAAACTAACTGTGCAACAGATACACAGTGGACGACGTAAATGCCTCCATCAACGGGAGGAAGAATAAATACACCATGACACATCCTTATGATGGGGTTCTGCAGGAAAAATGACCCAACAGATAACACACAGTGGGGTAGATGGATTGGACAGGCGTTATGTTGTGGGAAAGGAGGCGGACACAAATGAGGGTTTGCCGTGTTATTCTATTTATATAAAGTTCACGAGCAGCCGCAGATCATCAGTAATTATAGAGGTCACAGAAGTGGTATCTCTGCAAGGGTGGGGATCATTGTTGATCAGGAAGAAAGGAGGGAATCTTCTGGGGGTGATGATAATACACTGCATCTTGATACACAAATATTTATACACATGGAGTTCTACACTTAAGATTTGTGTAGTTCACTGTGTATGTACACATCAGCTTTTTTTTTTTTTGGCCATGCCGTGTAACTAGCGGGATCTGAGTTCCTCAACCAGGGATCAAACTCATGCCCCTTGCAGTGAAAGCATGATATCTTAACCGCTGGCCCACTAGCAAATCCCAACATCAACTGTTTTTTTTTCAAGATTTTTTTTTTTTGATGTGGACCATTTTTGAAGTCTTCGTTGAATTTGCTTTACAACATTATTTCTGTTTTATGTTTGGTGTTTTGGCCTGAAGGCGTGTGGGATCTTGGCTCCCTTATCAGGGGTCGAACCTGGCTCTCGTGCATTGGAAGGTGAAGTCTTAACCACTGGACTACGAGGGAAGTTCCTCAAGATCAGCTTTTAAAAAGTAGCAGCAGGTAGAAACAATCCAAATGCCCATTCATAGATGAACAGATAAATAAACGGGATGTATACGCACAGTGGACTCTTAGCCACGCGTAAGAAGGAACAAAGCACTGCTACGTGCTCCAACAACATGGATGAACCTTAAGAACATTATGTTAAATAAGCCAGACACAAAAGACCACCTACTGTATGGTTCCGTTTATCTGAAATATCCAGAACAGGAACACCTATACAGACAGAAAGCAGATTAGGGTTTACCAGCATCTGGGGCATGACTACTCTATGGGTGTGGGGTTTTATTTGGGCGCAGTCGTATGGTCAGGCCACCCAAGATGGCGGTTCTCTCGCTCTCTGTACCTGCCCGGCCCGACCAGGGCCTGCTTCACCTTTAGCTCCGCACACACAACTCGCCTTCCTACACGCTTGCCCCAGGCCCCAGCTAGTGATTATTCTTCTCAAAGGGGCCGTGAGGAGCCTCCTGTTCCACTACTGCTTTCCCCGGTAGCTAAGGAGCCCACCTGACGCCAGTTTTCCCCGGAACTGGTGACCTCGCCCTGTCCCCGGAAACAAAGCCTGCCGCCATGCTTTGCCCTCCTCCACGCTCTGCACACAGTGGGTGTTGCTCCAGGACCTTACTTCAGACAGGTAATCTCCCCCTTCCACTAAACTTTTCCTGTCTCTGTGGCTGACTCCGGGCCCTTTCGTCCTGTTTTAAAACTGGGCAAGTGCAGGGTTTTTGTTTGTTTATTTGAAGTGCAGTTCTTACAGGTCTTATGGGCCTGTGGGGTGTAGGGCCTTGTAGAACCTTTTAGGCCTGTGGGTTGCAGCCCAACGATGAGGAAAAATTTTAGGAACTAGATAAGTGGCGGTGATGGCACAATATGGTGAATGTTCGAAATGCCACGTTAAAGCGACCTCTTGAATTTGAATTTTGTGCCAGTTTTTGAAAAGCAGCATCAAAACAGAACTTTTTAAATGAAAAGCTGGCTGCTGCTCGTCTCTGTCCGGTCTGGGGAGGATGAGGCGTGCCGTTGCCAAAATCTTGGCTCCCTGTCCACCAACGTCAAATAAAAATACAGAGACAGAGTTTGGAGGAAATAGAAAGATGGCTTTAGTCCTCTGCTGGGCGAGGGGAGAACACTGCAGACCAGCGCCTCAAGGACTGTGCCCCCTCCCTAGAAGAGCCGAGAGACTTTATGTAGCCTGGGTCTCAGGCTTAGAGTAAATGATAAGGCTCCAAGTAATGAGGGTTTTGCATTTTTCTTCTTCCCACGTTACTTCAAAACAGTAACAGCTGGCATCAGGCAGCTTTGTCCGTTTGTCTCTGCGTTATTGGCCTGCAACCTTCTTTCTGAAATGCAAACAATTCTAAGGGATGATTTGCTACAAGAGAATGTAGGGTGTAATTTACATAGTATCAGGGGGTGATAGGTTTCCTTTGTGAAGGACAATTCTAGTTACAGACACTGTAGATTAGTAACAGTTAAACTAGGAGCGATTAACTCTGATTAACTCCTGTCTCTTCTCTAGCCTGTTCACTGTTCCTTTTACTTTCCTTGTTCTCAAGAAAGGGAAAACTTCTTTTCTATTTTTGCTGCATCAGTGCCAGTGCCACCATGACATTGCCTGTTAGAGCCATACTTGTCCATCCTTATGAAGCCTCTTGGTGAATGGTTGTGTCCCCACCTCAAAAAACTCTCTACTGCCATCTGCTGGAAATTGTCGTAGTAAACATACAAGTTTGTATAATAAACATACATACTCCTCAAGTGGTGCTCTTGTGCAGTGCACAACCTGCACAGTTTTACATGGCGGGATAGGTGACTTGGCTCTGTTTTTCAGTGTACTCTATCCAGATTTGAATGGCCCCTTGAGCACCTCAAGGCTGACCTCCCCTCTGTTCCACACTAATGCCCAATAAGTCTAGCCTAGGCTAGCCTCTTCCAGGGAGATGTCATGGAGATAAGATCCACATGGTCCCTAGTTCATTCATCAGTATATTGAAATCTGCCTTTCAGACCCGCCTCCGGAAATGAAACCTTCCCCAGGGCACTTTTGGTCATCACAGAAACAGGAGGTAGAGGATGGGCTAGAAGGTCTTGTGGACTTAAAAGTATTCACAACCTCAAAGTTGAGAGTTCTGTTTTATTCGATGGGAATTTTGAGGACTTCAAGCCAAGGAGACAGCATCTCCAGTAACCCTGAGAGAACTGCTCCAAGGAGGTGAGGGGAAGAGGCAGGTTATATGGATGTTTTGTAACAAAGGGCAGGTAATCAGAACATCAAAAAAAAAAAAAAAAAAAACACACACAGATATTCCAAGTTAAGGAATTTAGTACTTTTCTGTGTATGGAAAGATGCAAAACTCTGGGCTCATTGAAGTCATTCCTTTGATATGTGCATGCTAAATCACTTCAGTCTCCTATTTCTACTTCTCTAGTTGCTCAGTCATGTCTGACTCTTTGTAACCCCATGGACTGTAGCCCGCCAAGCTCCTCTGTCCATGGGATTCTCCAGGCAAGAATACTGGAGTGGGTTGCCACGCCCTTTTCCAGGGGATCTTCCTGACCCAGGGACTGAACCTGTGTCTCCTGTATCATCTGCATTGCAGCCAGGTTCTTTACTGCTGAGCCACTGGGGAAGCCCTTCCTTTGATAGGCTCCTCATCTATCTGGGGCCAGCATCCTGCTTTGTCACAACATCTTGAGTTTCCTCAGGGCTCACTGTAGGGAGTGGCTGCAGTCTGCTGGATCTCAGGTATTCTTTTCCTTCCCAAGTTCCCTCAGGCTTACCTGCTTATGTTGGGGCTGCAGTCACTGACAGGACACATTCCATTTCTCAGACTCCGCCAAGCTCCTAGCCACAGGCATCTTGGCTGTTTTTTCTCTGTTGTAACGGTAGGGACAAGGAGCTGAACATGCCTAAAACACTGGGGTGTGTCTTGTCTCTGACTTGCCAGGATTTGCCAGGGAGGGGAACAGGCTGTGGGATCCAGTGGGAAGGAGGTTCAGCCAAGAGGGCTCTGTGCTGGGCACACCTTACCCCTCACATTGATGCCAGAAATTCAGCCTCTATGAAGCCAGTGCCAAATCCGATTTCAGAGACAGAGTTTTGGGTGAAGTAGAAAAGAATAGCTTTATTGCTTTGCCAGGCAAAGGGGGCCACAGCAGGTCTGTGCCCTGAAAAACTGTGTCCAACCTGGGAGGATTTGGTGGGGAGTTTTATTGCAGTGGTTCAAGGGCTGGGTTGCTGATAAGGATCAGGGTCTCAGGTGACCAATCTACTGATGGGCTTTTCTGGTTCCCTTGATCTGGCCTCAGGTGACTTCTTGATGAGCTTCTCCAGGCCATCAAACTGAGGTTCTCTGGAATAAAGAATGCTCACATCTTCCATTTGTTGGGGGTTTCAGTTCTGTAAAGATTTAGCTCAACAATGTTATGTATATCCCTCGACCTAGGGCTTCCCAGGTGGCTCAGTGGTAAAGAACCCACCTGCCAATGCAAGAGATGCAGGTCTGACCCCTGAGTTGGGAAGATCCCCTGGAGGAGGGGATGGCAACCAGCTCCAGTGTTCTTGCCTGGAGAATCCCATGGACAGAAGAGCCTGGTGGGCTACAGTTCATGGGGTCACAAAGAGTTGGATATGACTGAGTGAGCACGCGTGCACGTACACACACACACACACACATAATACACACACACACACACACACACACCCCTTGACCTACAAACAAGAAACAGGAGACACAGAAAGACCTCTTTGCCCAGGAGTCTCACAAGGTCCATCCGTCCTGCTGGGTCCTAACAGCAGCTCTTGTCTGGGCTTTCCCACAACTCACCCCCACTGGCTGCAGGGGATTTGCTGGGGTGGGAGGTGGGTTTTTTGTGGGCACCAGCAATGCATCTTAAGCCCCTCACTGCCCCAAAGTTCTAGTGGTGTCCACTACAACTATGAGATGAGTGGCTGTCTTCCCTGGTGGGTGTCTCTTCAAGACTACGGCTGTCCTAGAGAAATAGACTGCAAACCACGCATGTGGAGTGGTCTCATAGCCACATTTAAAAAAGTTAAAGGAAAACAGGCCACATTCATTTTAATAGCATATTTTTTTTTTATCCTAACACACTCAATGAAATCAATCAATGCTCAGTCACTCAATCATGTCCAACTTTTTGCGACCCCCATGGACAGTAAGCCCACCAGGCTCCTCTGTCCTTGGAATTTTCCAGGCAAGAATACTGCAGTGGGTTGCCATTTCCTTCTCCGGGGGATCTCAAACATTATCATTTCAGCATGCAGTCAATATAAAAATTATTAATTAGATATTTTACATTCTTTTTTTTTTTTCCAATATACAAAGTCTTCAAAACCTGGTGTGTAATTTGCCCTTCTAGGGCATCTCAGTCGGGACCAGTCATGTTCAAGTGCCCTGCAGCAGCCATAAGCAGCCAGTGTGGCTCCTGTGTGGACAGCATGTTTCCAGAATTTGCATAAACCAGGAGTGGGGCAGTGGCACCTTGGTGGGAAGTGGGGAGAGCAGCAGGGAGATGGGACTTGAGCCAGCACTTACACACCCAGAAGTGGTTTTTACTGAGGTGGTATGAATTGAGAGGCGGTTACAGAACACAAGTCTGTGTGCCCAATGCGCAGTGAGGACAAACGAGCAGAGAAATGTTTACTGCAGGGCCAAGCAATGCAGTAAATGGGTGGCTTGCACTCAGAAACCCTACATTCCCTGATGGTTTTGGGGTCGGGTGGGAGGAGAAATTTTTATAGGCAAAATGTGAGATGAGAGCTATAGGGTATGTGACTTTCTTTGACAGCTGAAGTTACTATCCTCCACCTGGGTGGGGGCCTTAGTTTCTGCAGAAGAACTCAAAGGTATTGTTACATACATTTCTTGAGGAGGAACCAGGACCCTGCCCCAAGGCTGGACTATTGTTTCTTGATGGCTCCTCCCTTGTTTCTGCGTCCCCTCCCTTCCCCGATTAGCAACTGTTTGGATCTGCCCTTGAACTCAGGGAAGGTCAAGGAAGCTGAATGAAGCCTATTTCCTACACACAAGGAAGGAGGGGGGAGGACCCCACAGGGTCCGACTCAATTCCAGGGCCCCTCAGGAAAGGCGCGGGTTGGACCCCCTTTGGGAATCCTCCTACAGAACTGATGTCCAGAGCTGCCAGGTTCATGGGTGTGATCTTAAGCAAGCATCTATTTCAATTGACTTTTTAAAGAAGAAACGTATATTCATTTACAAGAAAAAAACATGTAGATGATAACTTACAGGAAGGGGGACCCCATTCCAGGGCCTGAGAGTGGGCTCTTGTCTAACTCTCAGAAATGAATTGTCCGAGGAGACACACATGCTGACAAAGCAAGAGACTTTACTAGGAAGAGGTGCCCATGGAGAGAGCAGCAGGGAAAGAGAGCCCAGGAGAACTGCCCTGCCTTGTGGCTTGTAATCTCGAGGTTTATGGTAATGGGGTCAGTTCGGGTTGTCTTTGGCCAGTCATTGTGACTCAGGGTCCTTCCTGGTGGTACACGCAGCCAAGGTGGAGTCCAGCGAGGATTCTGGGAGATTGGTAGGACATAGGACTGGTGTCTCCTCTCCCCTTTAGACCTTTCCTGAATTCTTCTAGATGGTGGTAGCTTGTTGGTTCTGCATTCCTTACCAGGACCTCCTGTTGTAAGATAACTCATACAAGTGGTGACTATCCTGTCTGGCCAGGGCGGGCAGTTTTGGTCAGCGGTTCCCTTAACATAACCATGCATTTTTCTGGCATGAATGAATGAATGAGTGAAAAACAAATCTGAAGACCAGAAAGCACCTGGGCCCATGAAGTGAGGGGCAGTGGGCATCAGACCTACATCTGACATCAGGGGCTGGGCAGCGAGACTGGAATCTCCACATTAGACAAGAGTGTGTGTATGTGGGCAGCCAGGCTGCAGGTGCATTCAGAGTCTGTCCCTTCTTAGCTGTGGATCCCATGACAGACCCAGGTCCTTCCTCCCACTGCCCATCAGTCCACCCAGAAGAGCACTTTATCTTTGCTTCCCATGGCCTTTCATTCATTCAATCACCCATTCATTCATTCATTCCTTGAGCAAAAATATATATACACTGGACCCTGGAAGCACTGCCCAGTGAAATAAGCCAAAGTCCATGTGCTGCAGAGTCCAGCCGTCGTGAGTGTCCAGTGCAGGGGAATCTAGGGAGGCAGAAAGTTGACTGATGGCTGCTTAGGGCTAAGGGGTGGGGGTAGGGAGGACGGAGATGGGGGACAGGAAGGTGAGAGCTGAAGGGAAGAGGTTTCTTTAAAAAAAAAAAAAAATTATTATTTATTTATTTGGCTGTACAGGTCTTAGTGTGGCATGTGGGATCGCGTTCCCTGATCAGGGATTGTACCCGGGCCCCCTGCATTGGAGGAGTGGGGTCTGAGCCACCGGACCACCAGGGAAGTCTTGAGAGGTTTGGTTTTTTTTTTTGGTGACGAACATGTTCTAAAATTGACTCTGGTTAAGTCTGCACAGCTGTGTAAATATGCTAAAAACCATGGAATTGTACAAATTACTTGGATGGATTGTATTGTATGTGAATTCTATCTCAATAGCCTACTCAAAAAAAATATATATATATATATATAGAGAGAGAGTACCTACTGTGTGTCAGGTAAACTAGGGACTCAGGAGTGGATGAAAGTGAACACAGTCCTCCACCACATACAGTCTGATGGAGGAGGCAGCCACTAGACAAATCATCCCACACATCTTTTTCACAAGGGCAGTGTATAGAGCTAAACGGATGTGCAGGCTGGAGGGAGCACCTCCCAGGACCCGGCAGCACAGAGCTGACCCGGAGGAGCTGGAAATGACCAGCCTTGCGGGGAGACAGGGAGGTGGGAACAGCCTTCCAGACAGAGGGAAGGGCGAGGGCCGAGGCCCCGAGGCCCTGAGGCTGCGCCTGGCACTTGGAAGGAATGGCCGAGGAGGAGGAAGTATGGGGCCAGGAGAGACAGGCCAGGCCCCTGAGGTCTCTGTCCTCCTGCGTGGGAAGCGCTGGGGGCTGCGGCTGGGCAGTGGGGGGAAGGGAGGTACGTGATCCTTCAGGAGGACGGAATCCCTGGGTTTTCTTGTGCAACGAACGAACCGAGTGCAGCAGACGCGGTGGAGGCGCGAGGGGCCGGCATCTCACCTCCCACATCGTATTAAGATGTGCTTTCTCCCAGGGAGGGGGGCTTCCTGTTCGTGAAACAGGAAGTAAGGTCTGTTTAGCTAGCAGCCGGCTGGGAGCAGACTGAGGACAGAGGGACCCGAGGCAGCTGAGTTTCGGGCAGGCAGCCGGAGTGAGGCCTGGCCGGCCCAGTTCACACCCGCGTGCCTCTGGCGGCCAGGACGCGCGAGGGCAGGGCGGCCGCTCCGACGCCCCTGGGCCCCGGGCTGCTGCAAAACCAGGCGCTGGGGGCGGGAGGCAGCGTTCCCGGACTCCAGGCCCCTGACGTCAGTGTTGCCATGGAGACCCCTGCTTCCATCAGCACGTGTTGCAGCTGCGGGAGACCCCCGGGCAAGGAAGGCTCAGCAGGGTGGAGGGAAGTAGAAAAGAGCAGCCTCGGACCCCGCAGGCCTGTGGCTTGCGCCTGAGCAGGGTCCCCGAGAGGGCAGGGGTGCCAGTACTGGAGGGGACCCTCCAGCTCTCCATCTGTCCGGCAGCTAGGCCCCCCGACATGCTCCTTTCCTGCAGTCCCTCTACTGACCACCCCCCTCCCCCCCACTCCCAGCTCCATTGCTGCTTTTCAGACACCTCTCCATTCAACCGTTTCCCGAGCCCTCTGTGTGTCAGATGCTCCGTGAGCTCCTCCGATCCCAGCCAGGGATGCTGGCCTGCAGCTCACTGGCAGAGCGCACCTATGAAATGGTGTTTCTTTTGTCTCTAAACCTTGTTCTCTGAAATCTTTCTTTGCAGTTTCTACACCTTCAGTGGCAAAATGCCCAGGCTAGCTAAGAACTTCAGCCTCCCATTCAACTTCAGTTCATTTCACTCTTCGTCTGGTTTCTGATCCCTGCCTCCTCCCCGGGGTGGGGTGAAGGTGAAGAGGGACCATTGTCCCTGTCTGGTCATTGCTGTTTCTCTGAGTGGCCTCGGGGCTGTCGAGTGGAAAAAAAAAACACCACCACCTAAAAGCTGAGAATTATGTTTGATTTGAGGACATTACTGAGAACTAGAGTCCACGCAGGCGGCCTCTCAGATTGCTCTGAGGGACTGTTCCAGAGAAATGAGGGAGGAGCCAGGACTTAGAAGAGTTTTTGCTGGGAAAAGTAGAAGACTGCAGAAGGTTATTGCTAACCACAAAAGCAAACATCTCAAGTTAATGATTTTAGTGTCTTTCTATGTATGGGAAAGTGTGAGTGTCTAGGCTCATTGGAATAATTTCTTTGATAGGCATCTTAGTTGTCTTGGGGCCTCCCAGATGGCATTAGTAGTAAAGTGCCCACCTGCCAATGCAGGAGGCGTGAGAGACGTGGGTTCGATCCTCGGCTTGGGAAGATCCGCTGGAGGAGGGCGTGGCAACCCACTCCAGTGTTCTTGCCTGGAGACTCCCCATGGACAGAGGAGCATGGCGGACTACAGTCCATAGGGTCGCAAAGAGTCAAACACCACCGAATCGACTTCGCAGTCCAGTATCCTGTGTTTTCCCATCCTGAATCCCCCCAGGATGTACCACTGGTTGGCTGCAATGGCTCATGGCCTGATGACTGGCAACATCCCCTGTTTCTCAGAATGGCAGGCACATTCTTTGTTTACTGAAATGACAGGTACCCTGTTTCTGTCACCGGGGTAGCCCAAATATGTGCTTTGGGGGACCTGTGTGGCTGTGGGCAGAGGTGAGGGTTCCCACGGCGTGCTCCCCTGCGGCCCGTCTCCCACCTTCCACTCCCTCCTGGGGCTGGGGGCAGAGGTCTCCTCACCCTGGGGCCAAGCCTTTGGGGTGGAATGACACTGGGAAAGTGCCTCGGGCCCTGCTGGCTTCCTGGTGCCCGTGGGACTCCCAGATGCCCACACGTCCCTGACCTGTTGTGGTCACCTCCTACATCCTGGCACCTCTCACCAGCTCTCTTCTCCTGTGGGGAGGGAGGGGGTGGTTCTCAGCAGGAGGAAATGAGGCTGGCTGGCTCAGCTGGGCAGGACCCTCCCCATGAGGTGGCCAGCCGTCTCTGGGAGCCAGCGTATGTTCCTGGGCGGTGCAGCCTTGTCCGGCAGGACCAGGTACTAGCCATGTTTGATCTGAGAGTCATGTTTCTCGGTAAGTCCTCTGGCCTGTCTCAGGCCTTAACACAGAGGGCATGTTTAGAAATCATTTATTCATTCACTTGACGTGAGTCTCCTACGTGCTAGGCCCTGTGTTCTAGGGTGGTGGATGGATGGGTGGGTGTGTATGTGAATAAATGAATGAATACGTAGGTAGATTAACGGATAGATGGAAAAATGAATGGACAGGTGGGGGAGTAGTGGATGGGTTGGTAAATGGAAGCTGTGCACAGGATAAGGGGTTGGTTCAGTGACTCCTGAATGGATGTGTTTACTATCTGTTGTGCAACGAATTACCCCAAAGTTTATTGGCTTAAAACAGACACTGTCTTACCACTTTTGTGGGATTGGAATTCAGAAATAACTTAACTGGGTAGTTCTGACTCAGGACCGCTCCTGTGGTTGCAACCAGAGTGTCAGACGGGACTTGACTGGGACTGCAGCATCCGCTCATCTATTTTCTTTTGTCTTTTTTTGGCCGTGTTGGGTCTTCGTTGCGGAGCGTAGGTTTCTCTTGTTGTGGTGAACAAGTTCTAGAGCACCCAGGCTCAGGACTTGTGGCACATGGACTCTCTAGCTGCAGCACAGGGCTTAGTTCCCCCACGGCATGTGAGATCTTAGTTCCCTGACTGGGGATCAAACCCGCTTGCCCTGCATTGGTAGGTGGATTCTCAACCACTGGACCACCAGGGAAGTCCCAGTTTCCGCTTCTGTGATGGTTCCCTCTTGGGGCTGTTGGTGGATGGCCTATTTCTCCATCACCATCACTCCTCTTATTTATTTTTTCTCTTTGTTAGAAGCAAGTCACTAACTCCTTAACACTCAAGGGAAGGGGAATTAGGCTCCATCTTTTGAAGGAAGGGCATCAGAGAATTTGGGGACAGATTTTAAAACCATCACAACAGATAGAGGGATTGGCATGCCCTCTCTTCTTCCTGGATGCTGGAGTCTTCGAATAATCTTAGACCAAGGACACCCCCCCCCGCATCATGACTATATGTTAAATTCATCTAGGACACTTAGAACGTATCAGTGTCCAGGGCTCAACCCCCAGACCATCTTATTAGTCTGATGAGACCTGTGGATGTTTGTGTTTTATTTTGTAACCTTATGCTGGGAAAGATTGAGCACAGGAGGAAAATGGGATGACAGAGGATGAGATGGTTGGATGGCATCATTGACTCGATGGACATGAGTTTGAGCAAACTCCAGGAGATAGTGAAGGACAGGCAAGCCTGGTGTGCTGCAGTCCATGGGGTCGCAAAGAGTTGGGCACGACTGAGTGAGTGAACAACAACAACAAACTTTAATCATGAAACCCAGCATTTATTTTCCCACTACATGGGTTTTTTTAATTGTGGTAGGGTTTTTTATTGTGGTAAAATATACACAACACAAAATTTACCATATAAACCATTTTTAAATTTAATTTTTACTTTATATTATAGTTGATTTACAATGCTGTGTTAGTTTCCAGTGTACAGCAAAGTGATTCAGTTACACATATACATATACTAGCTCACTTTCAGATTCTTTTCCCATATATGTTATTACTGAGGATTGAGTAGGGTTCCTTGTGCTATGCAGTAGGTCCTTGTTGATTATCTATTTTATATATAGTAGAGTGTGTATGTTAACCCCCAACTCCTAATTTTTACCTCCCCTGACCTTTCCCCTTTGGTAGCCATAAGTTTGTTTTCAAAGACTATGAGTCTGTTTCTGTCTTGTAATGAGTTCATTTGTATCACTTTTTTTTAGGTTTCACATATAAGTGATATCATATGATATTTGTCTTTCTCTGTCTTACTTCATGGCTTCCCCTGTGGCTCAGCGGTATAAAGAATCTGCCTGCAATGCAGGAGACACAGGTTTGATCCCTAGGTCAGGAAGATCCCCTGGAGAAGGGCATGGCAACCCACTCCAGTATTCTTGCCTAGAGAATCCCATGGACAGAGGAGCCTGGTGGGCTACAGTCCACGGGGTCATGGAATGCGAAGTCAAGTGGGCCTTAAGAAGCATCACTATGAACAAAGCTAGTGGAGGTGATGGAATTCAAGTTGAGCTATTTCAAATCCTAAAAGATGAGGCTGTGAAAGTGCCGCACTCAATATGCCAGCAAATTTAGAAAACTCAGCAGTGGCCACAGGACTGGAAAAGGTCAGTTTTCATTCCAATCCCAAAGAAAGGCAATGCCAAAGAATGCTCAAACTACCGCACAATTGCACTCATCTCACACACTAGTAAAGTAATGCTCAAAATTCTCCAAGCCAGGCTTCAGCAATACGTGGACCGTGAATTTCCAGATGTTCAAGATGGTTTTAGGAAAGGCAGAGGAACCAGACATCAAATTGCCAACATTCGCTGGATCATCGAAAAAGCAAGAGAGTTCCAAAAGAACATCTATTTCTGCTTTATTGACTATGCCAAAGCCCTTGACTGTGTGGATCACAATAAACTGTGGGAAATTCTGAAAGAGGTGGAAATACCAGACAACCTGACCTGCCTCTTGAGAAACCTGTATGCAGGTCGTGAAGCAACAGTTAGAACTAGACATGGAACCACAGACTGGTTCCAAATCGGGAAAGGAGTATGTCAAGGCTGTATATTGTCACCCTGCTTATTTAACTTATACGCAGAGTACATCATGAGAAACGCTGGGCTGGATGAAGCACAAGCTGGAATCAGGATTGCCAGGAGAATCCTCTGCCGCCTTCTTCTCCTTTTGCCTTCAATCTTTTCCAGTATCAGTCTTTTCCAATGACTCGGCTCACACACACACACACACACATGCGCGCGCACACATATACACACACAGTGGTGGAGGATAACCACCACCACTCCCTTTGACACACACCCCACATATTCTTTATCCATTCCTCTGCTGATGGACATTTAGGTTACTTCCATGTCTTAACTGTTGTAAACAGTGCTGCAGTAAACATTTCGGGGTGCATTTTAACCAGTCCCTGATAATCTCTGTTCTAC
Organism: Okapia johnstoni; assembly: GCA_024291935.2. Taxonomy (NCBI): domain Eukaryota; kingdom Metazoa; phylum Chordata; class Mammalia; order Artiodactyla; family Giraffidae; genus Okapia; species Okapia johnstoni. Next base: position 72,255,508 of record CM044310.1, read on the forward strand.
TTTCTGTCTCTGTGAATTTGACTGCTCTAGGAACCTTGTATAAATGGGTTCATACAGTATCTGTCCTTTTGTGTCCGGCTATTAATTCAGGCCAAGGCACCCCACTCCAGTACTCTTGCCTGGAAAATCCCGTGGACGGAGGAGCCTGGTAGGCTGCAGTCCATGGGGTTGCAGAGAGTCGGGCACGACTGAGCGACTTCACTTTTCACTTTCATGCGTTGGAGAAGGAAATGGAAACCCACTCCAGTATTCTTGCCTAGAGAATCCCAGGGACAGGGGAGCCTGGTGGGCTGCTGTCTATGGGGTCGCACAGAGTCGGCCACGACTGAAGTGACTTAGCAGTAGCAGCATTAATTCAGGAAGCACAGTGTGTTCTAGCTCCATGCAGGTTCAGTTCAGTTCAGTCGCTCAGTCATGTCCGACTCTTTGTGACCCCCTGAACCGCAGCACACCAGGCCTCCCTGCCATCACCAACTCCCAGAGTCCACCCAAACCCATGTTCATCGAGTCGATGATGCCATCCAGCCATCTCATCCTCTGTCATCCCCTTCTCCTCCTACCCTCAATCTTTCCCAGCATCAGGGTCTTTTCCAATGAGTCAGCTCTTTGCATCAGGTGGCCAAAGTATTGGAGTTTCAGCTTCAACATCAGTCCTTCCAATGAACTTCCAATGATCAGGACTGATCTGCTTTCGGATGGACTGGTTGAATCTCCTTGCAGTCCAACAGACTCTCAAGAGTCTTCCCCAACACCACAGTTCAAAAGCATCAATTCTTCGGTGCTCAGATTTCTTCACAGTCCAACTCTCACATCCATACATGACCACTGGAAAAACCATAGCCTTGACTAGATGGACCTTTGTTGGCAAAGTAGTGTCTCTGCTTTTTAATATGGTGTCTAGGTTGGTCATAACTTTCCTTCCAAGGAGTAAGCATCTTTTAATTTCATGGCTGCAATCACCATCTACAGTGATTTTGGAGCCCCCCAAAATAAAGTCAGCTACTGTTTCCACTGTTTCCCCATCTATCTGCCGTGAAGTGATGGGACCAGATGCCATGATCTTAGTTTTCTGAACGTTGAGCTTTAAGCCAACTTTTTCACTCTCCTCTTTCACTTTCATCAAGAGGCTCCTTAGTTCTTTTTCACTTTCTGCCATAAGGGTGGTGTCATCCGCATATCTGAGGTTATTGATATTTCTCCTGGCAATCTTGATTCCAGCTTGTGTTTCTTCCAGCCCAGTGTTTCTCATGATGTACTCTGAGTATAAGTTGAATAAGCAGGGTGACAATATACAGCCTTGACATACTCCTTTTCCTATTTGGAACCAGTCAGTTGTTCCATGTCCAGTTCTAACTGTTGCTTCCTGACCTGCATATAGGTTTCTTAAGAGGCAGGTCAGGTGGTCTGGTATGCCCGTCTCTTTCAGAATTTTCCACAGTTTATTGTGATCAGGTGTCAGATTTCACTCTTCATATGGAATAGTTATATCCGCTGTATATGTCATATTTTGTTTATTCCTTCCTCTGTCAATGGGCATCTGGGTCGTTTCCATATTGGTATTGATAATGTTTTGAAATCTCCAAAGTGATTCTGATGTGAAAGCAGGCATGAAAACCGAGGCCTTCATTCTCAATCCTGGCTGCACGTTAGAATTACCTGGGAGTTGTAAAACACAGACAGACAAACTCCCACAAACCCAATGCTGGGCCCGTGCAGACAGACCTGCCCCAGCGGAGTCCAGGTGAACACCCAGTTCCTTCTGGTAATAGAAGGCGTAGATGTGTGGAATCATTTCCAAGTCTCTGTTGCCCCCTGGTGGCACAACTGACAGCATTCCTAGGAGTCTCGTTCTCTAGGACAGGTTTGCCCACTCACTGGGAGCCCACATTGCCAGCCCTGCCTGGGGGTCTGGGGACCCTGCAGCGCTCGACCTTTCCCCCCGCCCCCACTGCACTTCCTGGCTGGCCTTGCATGGCTCCATGTCTAGAAGGACAGAGGAGGTTGTTAGAGAGGAGAGGACACAGACAGGCGGAAAACTCCACTTTGTGTGACCTTGAACAAGCCATTTAAACTGTGCCTCGGTTTCCCAGGCTTTCAGGTGAGGATAACCACCACCACTCCCTCTGATGAGTCCCTGAGATCACAGGAGGGTATGTGTGTCCACCTCCAGAAGGACCCAGGGCCCATGTGTCCACCTTGGGCATTTGGGGCAGGGTCGTTCCCTGTACTGGAGCTGTCCTGGGCGTGGTGGGGTGTTGAGCAGCTGCTGGGCTCCCGCCCCCTAGCTGCCAATAGAAGCCCTCCATTGTGATCCTCAAAAATGTCTCCAAATGTGGACAGATGTCCCCTGAGTACAAGGTTGCCAGATAAAATACAGATTTCCCAGTTAAATTCACATCGCAGATAAAAAGCTCTTAACTATTTAGTGGAATCATTTTGCAAAGACTGCATTTTTATTCATTAAGTCAGGAAATTCTACCTGAGGACAGAATCACCCATTCGAGAGCCCCTGTCCTGGTAAGCTGTTGATAACTGTTCAGGAGGCTCAGATGCCAGATGGGGAGATTACATCTGGGTGGAACTGGGTTGAGAACACCATGGGTGCCGTCTGGGGGCGTACCCAGCAACGGTCAGCCCAGGACTAGGGGCCACCGTCGGGACAGAAACTGGGTTCAGGGTTGGGCCTTCTCGGTGATGCACTGAGGGCTGGGCTGGGGGGCCCACCCTGCTCTCCCACACTTGGGGCTGTTGGGGACAGGGCAGCTTGTGGCCGACCACAGATCAGAGCAGCGCACCCCCCAGCTCTTCCCCAGGGGGAGCCCAGGCCCTCAGTGACGGAGGTTCAGGGCCAGCTTACTCACTTGCAAGAGGAAGAAACCGGGCTAGAGAGAGGCAATGACTGGCCCCAAGTCACACAGCCAGCTTGTGGCGGTGCAAAGCTAGGGTCTAGGCCTTCAGGCTAGGACTCTTGCCCCTGGGTGGAGCCTGGAAGTGTCCTCAGTTTCTGGTAAGTTCTCTAGGAGCTCCCGGCATTTTCAGGCACAGCAAGAGGCACCCAACACAGGCTTCATGCCCCCTGCGGTCCTCAGCTGCCCCCTCATTCTACTCCAGGGGAGCCCTGGGCCTCCTTCTGGGGCTGTCCCTGTGATGACCAGCTCTTGTTTCTACCTGATGGGGAGAAGTGACTTGGGGAAGTGGAGACTCACATGGGTTCAGAGCCAGATGGTCTGGGGCCGGAGACTGACTCTGTCTCTCCCTGACTGTGACCTGAGGCACCCAGGGCCTCAGTTTCTTCATCTATAATATGGGAGTGGTGAAAATGGTACCCACTTTGTATGGCTTTTTTAAGGATTCGATGGCTTAACAATTATGACTGCTTAAGAGAGTATGTGGCAGGTAGGAAGGTTTACTGTTTATCTGACTTTCATCCCTTCTTGTGATATCAAGCCTAGGTCCCTCAGAGAGCTGGTTCAGTGGGGCTGTCAGTCACAACCCTCCTCTAAGGGGTATATGACTCAGGCAAGACCAATCGCTGTACCCTATTGCCCCAGGAAGTCACTGGGTTAGTGAGTGAGACCAGCCTGATGAAGGTCTAGTTCAGTCCCTGGATCCAGCCTAACCTGAAGCCCGTATCCCCCCTGGGATTCCCAACATGTAAGACCATAATGCTCTTATTTTGTTTAAACAAGTTTGAATAGAGTTCTGATCCATATCCCTTCTTTGCTCCATAGGACGTGAAGGGTTTCCCCAGGACAGTCCCCTTCTCCCATGGACTAGGGTCCTCAGCCTTGGTTTTGATCCAGCCCCACACTGGATCACTACTGCTCACTCAGAGAGGCAGATCTTTTGTGTCTGAGCTGTGATCAGGCCTCACAACAAAAGGACTTGTGTAGAGTACCTACTGTGCCCCAGATATTGTGCTGGGGGCTTCGTTTTATATACAGCTGAGGCAGCTGTGACTCAGAGAGGCGCAGTGACTTGCCCATGGCCACACAGTAAGGAAGTAGAATCCCTTCCATTTGAACCCAGGCAGTCTGGCTCCAAAGCAGGGGTACTTCTCACAGCACCCAGTGGCTTACTATTGGGGCATTTTTTTCCCATTAAAAAAATGTATAATATAAAAATCACCATCTAAGAGAGGGGATTTTGAAAGGCAGATATAGTCAAAAGATGATGTAGAGAATTCACTACTCCCAGTGGAGAATGGAGGCCTGTGCTCATTCATTCATGCAACACGTGTTACAGGGCCCTTACTAGGTGTCTGGTGGGGTCCGAGGCAGGGCTCAGCATTCACGATGAGGCCACGAGAGGCCTCAGGTAAAGAGTTTAAGGTGACGCTCCTTCTCAGGGTTGACCCTGTACCTGCACAGCCCCCCGCCCCCGCAAGGTGACCCCACCCCAAATCCTGCGCCAGCAACCTAGCTTGGTCACTCTAGCCCCAGCCCAGGTTCGATATCAGACTTTGCACTTCTGCTGCAGGGGCCATGGGTGTTCGATACCTGGTCAGGGAACTAAAGTCCCACAAGCACCCCACCCCACCCCCCAAAAAAGATCAAGGAGAGTTTAGATAACCTGGTAGACACCCAGTCCAGCCAGGAAAGGCACTTCTGACACACTGTCCCTGAGGAATGACTGTCAGCAAGGTTTCCGGGGCGGCCACTTGGCACAACATGGCTGAATCCCTGGGGGGTCTGCAGGGGAGACTGAGGGCAGGTGCACCCCTGTATGCGGGCACGCCAGGTTACCGCCTGGGACAGCATCCTCAAGGGCAGGGACACTGCCACTGTCAGGCCCCTCTCCAGGGTGCTGCTGTTCAAACTGTGGCTCCCAAGCTGGCCGGCCCCTCTTCAGAGGCCTGGGGCCCAGCTCCGAGACCCCCTCTAAGATTCCACGTTGTCATCATCACCTGCTTCCTGTGTTTCTCCAGCCCCAGGGGTGGTGGCCGCCCTGGGTCACCGTTCGCCCATGATACCTCATTGTCCCCGTGTTGCCTTTTGCGTTTGCAACCCCTGGCCTGCAGTCCCATCACACTGTCTCTCATCAAAGAACCAGGGTGCTTTCTGTGTCCTGGAGGGAGTCTCGGTGATGCGGGAGAAAAGGGCATCAGCCGGGCAAGGAGCTGCAGGCAGTACAGGCAGAGGTGCCCGCGGGGCCGGAAGCTGTGAGGCTGGAGGGAGCTGGGCACGTTCCAAAGCCGAGGGCGCTGGAGGAGTGATGGGGTGACAGGACAAGGTGAGGTGGACGGCTTAGCCCTTGTGGGCCATGGAACGGAGCCTCGATGAGATCCCAAGGGCACCGGGGAGCCACAGAAGTGTCAAGTGACTGAATGACATGATCTGATTTCTCTTCCAAAGGATTGCCTTGGAACAGTGAGCTTCCCTTATTAGAGGAGCCTACCTCACTGGAGGGGGCAGGAGTGGGTGTGGGTCCATTCGAGGATGGGGTCACTCTGATGGTGAGGAGCAGTCTGCCTCTGGGAACCCCAGGCTTGTGTTCCTGTAACCCCCATCTTGGGCCCTTGCTCCTAACTGCCAACATCCCTGGGGATATGCTGGCGGCCCGGATGTCCCCAGGGCTTACCTGCTTTGGGCAAAACCTTGCGAGTCCATCAGTGGTTCTTTCCATGAGATGTCATAACAAAGAAGAGAACAGTTACTCCCCAGGCTTCTTCTAGGCCCACACCTGTGTCCTTAAAATAATTTAAAAAAATTTTTAAATTTATTTGTGCATTTATTTTTGGCTGCACTGGGTCTTCATTGCTGGGTATGGACTTCTCTGGTTGTGGCAAGTGGGGTCTACTCTCTAGTTGCATGGGCTTCTCTTCATTGTAGTGACTTCTCTGTTAGCAGTGCACAGGCTTTAGGCATGAGGGCTCAGTAGTTATGATGCATGGGCTTAGCTTCCCTGTAGCATGTTGGATCTTCCTGGACCAGGAATTGAACCCATGTCCCCTGCATTGGCAGGCAGAGTCTTAACCACTGTACCATCAGGGAAGCTCTTCAAATAGTATTTTTAAGTGTATAAAATAAAGTCCAAGGAGTCTTGAAGATGCCAGTTCTATTGAATACAGTTAAGATAAAAAGCATCCAAATTTGTGATATAATAATTCCTGTGCTTGTTAAATTCTCCAAGCCAGGCTTCAGCAATACATGAACCATGAACTTCCAGATGTTCAAGCTGGTTTTAGAAAAGGAGAGGAACCAGAGATCAAATTGCCAACATTCGCTGGATGATCGATAAAGCAAGAGAGTTCCAGAAAAACATCTATTTCTGCCTTATTGACTATGCCAAAGCCTTTGACCGTGTTTCCACAATAAACTGTGGAAAATTCTGAAAGAGATGGGAATACCAGACCACCTGACCTGTCTCTTGAGAAACCTGTATGCAGGTCAGGATGCAACAGTTAGAACTGGACATGGAACCACAGACTGGTTCCACATAGGAAAAGGAGTATGTCAAGGCTGTATATTGTCACCCTGTTTATTTAACTTACATGCAGAGTTCATCATGAGAAACACTGGGCTGGAAGAAACACAAGCTGGAATCAATATTGCCGGGAGAAATATCAATAACCTCAGATATGCAGATGACACCACCCTTATGGCAGGAAGTGAAGAACTACTAAAGAGCCTCTTGATGAAAGTGAAAGAGGAGAGTGAAAAAGTTGGCTTAAAGCTCAACGTTCAGAAAACTAAGATCATGGCATCTGGTCCCATCACTTCATGGCAAATAGATGGGGAAACAGTGGGTGACTTTATTTTGGGGGGCTCCAAAACCACTGCAGATGGTGACTGAAGCCATGAAATTAAGAGATGCTTACTCCTTGGAAGAAAAGTTATGACCAGCCTAGACAGCGTATTGAAAGGCAGAGACATTACTTTGCCAACAAAGGTCCATCTAGTCAAGGCTATGGTTTTTCCAGTGGTCATGTATGGATGTGAGAGTTGGACTGTGAAGAAAGTTGAGCGCCAAAGAATTGATGCTTTTGAACTGTGGTGTTGGGGAAGACTCTTGAGAGTCCCTTGGACTGCAAGGAGATCCAACCAGTCCATCCTATAGGAGATCAGTCCTGAGTGTTCATTGGAAGGACTGATGTTGAAGCTGAAACTCCAATACTTTGGCCACCTGATGCAAAGAGCTGACTCATTGGAAAAGACCCTGATGCTGGGAAGGATTGGGGGCAGAAGGAGAAGGGGACGACAGAGGATGAGATGGCTGGATGGCATCACTGACTCGATGGGCATGGGTTTGGTTAAACTCCGGGAGTTGGTGATGGACAGGGAGGCCTGGCGTTCTGTGGTTCATGGGGTCGCAAAGAGTTGGACACGACTGAGCGACTGAACTGAACTGTGCTTGTTAGTAACATATTTAATAACCAGCTCTAGCAAGCAGTCTAATAATGTTAGACTTTCCAAGAAGTGATGAGCATCAATGATATTTTCAGCTGTCGGCAACTATAATGTGATGTGAAGACATCTGCAGTTTCTGAGAGTGAGGAAGTCACAGGCCTTGCCGATACTCCTGTGTCCTTTGCCTACAGTCGTCATGGAAGGAAATGTGAAATTTCAGTTAAAGGTCAGTGTACATGATGGTGTCATTTTTTTCCCACATCTGTATTAGTCAGCCCTGGCTGCCATAATAAGATACCATAGACTGAGTGGCTTCAGTCAATATTAATAACCTCAGATATGCAGATGACACCACCCTTATGTCAGAAAGCAAAGAGGAACCAAAGAGCCTCTGGATGAAAGTGAAAGAGGAGAGTGAAAAAGCTGGCTTAAAACTCAGCATTCAAAAAACAAAGATCGTGGCATCGGGTCCAATCACTTCAAGGCAAATACATGGGGAGACAATGGAAACAGTGACAGACTATTTTCTTGGGCTCCAAAATCACTGCAGATGGTGACTGCAGCCATGAAATTAAAAGACATTTGCTCCTTGGAAGAAAATCTATGACCAACAACCTAGACAGCATATTAAAAAGCAGAGACATTACTTTGCCAACAAAGGTCCGTCTAGTCAAAGCTATGGTTTTTCCAGTAATCATGTATAGATGTGAGAGTTGGATCATAAAGAAGCCTGAGTGCCGAAGAATTGATGCTTTTGAACTGTGATGTTGAAGAAGACTCTTGAGAGTCCTTTGGATGCAAGGAGATCAAACCAGTCAATCCTACAGGAAATCAATCCTGAATATTCATTGGAAGAACTATGCTGAAGCTGAAGCTCCAGTACTTTGGCCACCTGGTGCGAAGAGCTGACTCATTTGAAAACACCCTGATGCTGGGAAAGGCTGAAGGCAGGAGGAGAAGGGGACCACAGAGGACGAAATGGTTGAATGGCATCACTGACTTGATGGATATGAGTCTGAGCAAGCTCTGGGAGTTGGTGATGGACAGGGAAGCCTGGCGTGCTGCACTCCATGGGGTTACAAAGAGTCAGACATGACTGAGTGACTGAACTAACTGAACTGAGTGGCTTCAATGCCAGATATTTATTTCTCACAGCGCTGGAGGCTAGAAGCCTGAGATCAAGATGATGGCCAATTTAGTTCCTGGTGAGAACCCACTTCCTGGATGTCAAACAGCTGCTTTATCACTATGTCCCAACATGGCACTAATACCATGATAGAGGGTCCCACCCTCTTGATCTTTAATCATCTCCCAAAGCCCCCTCCCCCCCTTTAAGTATCATCATGTGGAGAATATCAGGGGCACACAGACTTTCATCAGAAATAGCATCCAAATTCATGGACCCCTTTAACCACAGTCCTCAAAATAAACTGTTCTAGTGGAAAGGGCCATGTGTGTTTACTTGAAATACTTTCTTGAGCTGCTTATGGTGGACCCCTGAAGTTATGTTCAAGTGGCAGGGACCACTAAACTGCCTGCTCGGGGATGGTGTCCTGTTGACTGGAAGACCCTTCCCTTTGCTAAGCAACAAAATGCACCTGGCTCTGGAGTTAGGACTGCCTGGGTGTAAACCTCATTGTCTCCCTACTGGCCTCAGTTTACTCATCAGTTCGATGGGGTAATAGACCCTCTGGTGAGTGTTTTTGTTTGTTTGCTTTTTGGTTGTGCCAGCTGTGTGTTGAGATCATCATTGCAGCATATGGTGTCTTTTAGATGTGGCATGTGGTATCTAATCCCCTGACCAGGGATTGAACCTCGGCCCTCTGCATTGGGAGCACAAAATTTTAGCCACTGGACTACCAGGGAGATAGTGTTTCTGGGGTGATTAACTGGCTCATCTGTGTGAAGTGTCACCCAGTGTGCATCCTAGCAGACAAGCACGGTCTAACCCAACATCCACCTTCCTGTCTTTGCGGTCAGTCTCCCGCCTGCCTTGAGGAAACAAGTTCGCACACACTCCAGGTCCGTGGGTTGATGTCACTGACTGTCCGTGACCTGACGATCACAGGTATGATCATCCGATCCCACCTAAGCTAGTCCCTGTGTTCCATCTCCATTCAGAAGGGGGCTCAGACAGGGGCACTTTGTCCATGTTGGGAGCTGATGAGAACTTGGGCTCAGGGCTTTCACTTGACCTGGTGGGTCTGGAGCACTCCTTCTTTGCGGAAGGGAAGCCGGGAGAAGGGAAACTTGGAACTCCCGAGGCTACTGTGGGAGACAACCTGCCTGAGAGCAAAGTCCGCATCAAGGGAAATGATGGAGTGAGATGGAGAGAGACTGCGTGTTATGACATCGTCTGACCTCCTGGGTCCAGCTGTGACCACAGGCCTGGGTTCTTGGTTACATGAGCTGCTCACCTCCCTTCTTGTTCAAGCCAGTTTAGTTGACTTTTCTCTCACGTGCAAGCAGAAGATTCCAGTTGCACAGCAGTAGTCTATGTAAGTGCTGCAGTCGACCTTCGAACAACACGGGTTTGACTTTGGTTGTATCCCTGGATGCAGAACCTGGGATTGTTGGGTGGGGTGCAATGACTGTTAAGGTTATAGGTGGATATTTGACTTTGAGGGAGTCAGCACCATAACCCTCGCATTGTTCAACAGTCACTTGTAGTAGTGATGGGGGTGATGAGGCAGGTGTGGAAAAGGAGCTGCGAAAGACATGAATTGCTCTGAATGATGATGGGGAAAGAATTTTAAATTTTGAGAGAAATGTGGAGAGCTGGAAAGAGAAGGAAGGGGAGATACAAAAAAGTGCTGCTTTTTCTAGAACAAAAAGGTCTAATTTTAACCCCAACACTATTGTGGATTTTAAAAAGAATGCTGTTCAGTGGAACTTCCATCCTCCCATAAACATTTGGTGAAGAATATATGAATCGTTAAATGCGTGTTGTAAATGAATGCCAGAGAAAGGGCTGTGTTCAGTTACACTTGGTGTCATAGTTCCCTTTCTTCTGTTGCGACCCCACGTCAGGGTGCCCAGCCGCAGAGATTGAATCTTGGCTGGTCTAAGCCAAAATGACATTCCTCATCCTTTTCCCACTGATTGGACATGTGCTGTTAGTTACATGAGCCGATCACCTCCCTGGTGCTGACCTACGAGAAGTAGGTAGGGTTTCCAGAAGCATTCCATGATGACCTGTGGCCACATAGATCTTTGTTTTCTCTGAGTTCCAGTATTCTCTTAGTGTTGCCACCAAATATCTCTGCCTCTGACTATTCTCTGTCTCTCCCAGCTTGAATTTTCTTGAATTCCACCTACACCCCCTGAAGTGTGCTTGTGCACGCATGTGTGCGTGCACACACACACACATACACACACCCTTTCAAAACAATGACTATAACTTTTAGGAACTGTATTCAAAATATTCAACATCCAGGAAGACTTGAGCACTGAACAATGAATGGCTGCTGGCCACAGACAGCTGGCCATCTGGTAAATGCCAGCTGCATATCAACCCCAAGGACAGCGTGGGCTGGGTCCTGGGGATGCAGTGATAAATCATGTACATTTATTGCTCTCAAGTCAGGCAGTCTGGTAGCTTCTTTAAGAAAATGTAGGTAAATCTAGAATATAAGCATCTAGTATTTTTTCCCTGTAAACCTGAGGCTTTGACCTTGGCTGCAGCTTACGTGAGGAGCTTTCTCCAAACGGATTCAGCTTTGTCCAGACTGATTCAGCGGATCTCGGTTGGCATGGGCATGTGGGTTTTAACAAAGAGGAGGTTGAGAACTCTACTTTCAGCTATTGATTCAGAAGCAGACTTCAGTCGCCAGACTTTATTCTTGAACTTCCTGCCTGTAATACAACTATTTGACTATCTGAAGGAACCAGATAACTTTTAAAAGGTGCTTCCTTTTTTCCTTTTTTCTTTACTGCTTAGAAGGTGCGGGCATCTCAAGGAGGAAGAAACAGGGTGCACTTCCGAGGAAATATGATGCCATAGGAACCAAAGGACTGAACCTCAGGGCCGTTAGAAGACTCAGCAGTGAAGTGAATACCATGATCCTCCTAAATGAACCTCTGCTGACCCTGAAGTCCATCAGAGGTAGTCGCAACCGATAGATTCCCAGGGTGGTGTGGTCACAGAGCCAGTCTGCTGGAAGTGGAAACTGATTTCAGGCCTGCTCAGTGCCTCCGGTTTATAATGATAGTATCTATTCCCACCCCAAGTCTTTGTGACACGTGGGCTTACCACCAGGACTCTTTCCAGCTTCTTCAACCCCAGCACCGTTTGAGACCACAACTCCCAGAAAACACCTAGGCAGGAAGCGGAAGCGCGCCAACGGATGTGGCTGCCCTGTATTCTGGGAAGTGTAGTCCACACAGGTCAAAAGAACCCTGAGAGTGATGCGTTCTGGGGAAGGTAGTTTTCAGGTAGCTTGAGAAGGGGAAGGTGAAAACCAAGACGACGTCATCTGAGCAGAAAGCTTCGGCCAGAGATTGGCAGTTTTTGGATTTGGAGTTACTTTGTAGGATTTTTTTTTTTGGTATCTGTCCTCCCAACATCCAAGGAGGCTATTCTCACTTTTGTGATGGCAAACTGGTCTGGATTGGTTATTCCTAGCTCAAACTGTAGTCTTAATAGATGCAGATTCTCTCCCTGGGTCAGGAAGATTCCCCTGGTGAAGGGCATGGCAGCCCACTCCAGTATTCTTGCCTGGAGAACCCCATGGACAGAGGGGCCTGGCAGGCCACAGTTCATAGGGTCACAAAGAGTCAGACACAGTTGGGCGACTGAGCACACAGACTGTAGTGACCAGGCTGCTAGACCTCCTGAGCCTGTTTGCATATCTGTAAACTGAGCATGTTAAGAAGGCACACTTCGCAGGCATACATCAGGTGTTGCTTAACAAACCCCTCTTTTTGAATCGTAGCAGGTTACTTAACAAACAATTGTGTTTTGTAACAAAGATCGAGAATTCTGCTCCAGGAGAATTCTTTGGGCTTTGTCTTTGGAAGATGGGATTTTCTTTGGATTCAAGCCCAAACTCACAGGGGAAAATGTAAGGAAATCTTGTCAGACAGTGGCTCAGCAAGGCTGCGTGGCCTTGCTATCCAGGACACAGGCAGGTGAAAGTTTGAAAGTATGACAAGCTTCAGAGACAAGTATCCTCACAGTGTAAGTGGAAGTATTAATAAGTATATCCTCTGTGAAGGACCATTTAGCAATAGCGTTCAGGATTACAAACGCATATATATATAAGTACAATGATTCCTCTTCTAGGTGTATATCCTATAGACCTACTCGATACTCAGAAACTTCCAAAATGACAGTTTTAAAATGTTCATTGTGTCGCTTTGTATAAAACAAATTATTGGAAATCATCTAGACATCTTTGCATAGAGGACTAGCTATACCATTTGTATGCACTGGGTACTCTGTTGTCATAAAAAATAATGAGGTGTAATGTCAGCTGTGTACTATGTCTGCAAAAAAAATAATATCTTGAAGGATTTGGGGACTATCCCCAAAATTGAGGGATAGTTTGCAAAACTGGCCTGAATACTTAAAAATGTCAATGTTCTGAAAGACTGGAGAAGCTGGGACTGTTCTAGATTTAGAGACATGACCATAAATGCAATGGGAAATCCTTCATTGGAACCTGAGTATTTTAAAAGGCTTTTTAAATTAGATACCTGGGGCAGTTTGATTATAGGCAGTATAGTACATGATAGCATTGTACTGATTCTGAGTTTCTTAAATGTGATCATCATAATGTGGTTATGGAGGAGAATATCTTTCTTCTAAGAGATACCTGATGAAATATTTGGGATTGAAATACTAACTCTTGGATAGCTTAGGAAAAAAAAAGAAAGATAAAACAAACATGGCATGTATTAATAATTGTTGCTGTTGTTCAGTCATTAAGTCATGTCCAACTCTGCAACCCCAGAAACTGCAGCACGCCAGGCTTCCCTGTCTTTCACTATCTCCTGGAGTTTGCTGAAACTCATGTCCATTGAATCAGAGATACCATCCAACCATCTTGTCCTCTGCCACTCCCTTCTCTTGCCCTCAATCTTTCCCAGCATCAGGATCTTTTCCAGTGAGTCGGATCTTTGCATCAGGTGGTCAAAGTATTGGAGCTTTAGCTTCAGCATCAGTCCTTCCAGTTAATATTCAGGGTTGATTTCCTTTAGGATTGACTGGTTTGATCTTGCTGTCCAAGGGACTCTCTCAAGAAGTTAAAAATATGGTTGTTTATTTTCCTATTCTTGCAACTTTTTTTTTATAGCATTAAAATATTTCAAAGTAGAAAGTAGGGAGGAAAAGGAAAGAGGAAGCGCCATATGCACTGATAGGGGAAAAGCTTCAATAAATGTTGGTGAACTTTTTAAAAAGCAAGGTGCAGAGTAATAGATGTAGAATGCTGCAGTTTTATGAAAGAGCACAAAAACCGACCCCAGAGGAAAACAGAAGAAAGAGGTGGCAAAGGCTGCCTCTGGGAAGGGGGAGTGGGGGGTGAGGGGGCAGGAGCGGGGAAAAGGATGTGTCTCACATTTGGCCTTCTAGACCTTTTGAATTTTGTATTGCATGTATAATCTATTCATATTAAAAAAAAAAAAAAACCTAACAACTTCAGAGAAGATTGTTTCTGGGAAAGCACTTGTGGTCAGAAAACCCCAGACTGGGCTCCCCGATTCCCCAGCTGTAGACCTGACAGCAAACCCAAAACAGAAGGAAGGAAAACCAGTTACTTTCACATCCTTTCCCACATCTGATCCTCATCACAAGTGAGCCAGGCAGGTTTTATTGGGCCCATTTTACAGACTAGGAAAACTGAGGCTCGGAGAGTCTTAGCAACTGGTGCAAAGTCATCTGGTAGGCCACTGCCAGAGCTGGGATTGAAACTTTTCTAGTGACCCAGCCTGGCTCCTTCCTCCCTCAGGGTACATGTCTGAGCCCTGAGGGCTGGGGGTGGCAAGAGAGGGCCCAGGGTGTAGCCTGCATGTCAGCCCAGCTGCCGTCCCATTGCTGCTTTTACACGGGGCTCTCCAGGCAGGAAACAGAAGTTGATGCTGGGCGTCCAAAGCATTTACATGTTCATGCATTACTGGTTTGGGGGTTTATTTGGGGGACCTGAGGTAACTCAGCCAAAGAACCTCAAACCTGAGCCCATCTGGGCTGGTTTTTACTGTCTCTGTAATCTGAAATCTTGAAGTGGTCTTTTTATTAAAAAAAATAAAGTATTAGATGGATATTGTTACCAATTCAACAGTAAAGTATTTGGAGGACAACTTGTTGTGTCTGTCAAAATTTAAAATGTACACACACGCACACATATATGTTATATATTACATGGCATGTATTATATATATGTCATATAGGTGTGTTATGTATATAATGTATGTTTTGCTACATGAGCCAGCATTTGCAATGGCTGTTGGTTTTTTCTATGATTGTGCTCACTCAGATATTCAAATATACATGTGCAAAGATGCATTGCTTACAAAAGAAAGACCCCAAACTGTAAATAGCCCATCAGTAGGCAATCGCTAAACACAGTGGGTCTCCATCCACACAAGGGAATGACAAGTGACATGGTGATTCAACACAAAACTAAATAAAACAACGCATCATGAAGTTGGCTGCGTTTGCTGGCCCAGAAAGATGTCCTCAATATAGTGAGTTAAAAAATGACCTCATATTGGGGGAAAAAAAAAGCTAGCTAAAAGCATATATACACAGATCTGTATGTGACTGAATAAGCACAAAAAACAACTTATGAGATTAGATAGCAAATTATTTGACTGGCATGTAAAAATGGCATTTCATTTTCGTTTCTTTGATTAGTGAGGCTGACCTCACTAATCTTTCTTTCTTTTCTGAGTTGGCCAATTGTGTTTCCTCTTGTGTGAATTGCTGAAATGTTACTGTCCCTTGCTGTTCGGTCACATACCAATAGTGTGAGATTCTGCCCCGTGTCTCATAAGAGTTTCTATTTAGATGTCCAGTGCTTCCTTCATGAGGGTATTTTGGAAAGGAGGTTTCTGAACTTGAAGTAGAGGGCACTCTCCGTCTTAATGTGATGAATTAGCCTGTGAAATGAAGGGCTCTGGAAAAATAAGGAAGCTTTCTGCCCAAAGCATTGCTCCTCTTTCTTCCTTTTAATTTTAGGGAGTTCTCGGTGCGTCGTTTGACAGTGGGGGTGGTTGGACTGTTTGAAAGAGGGAGGCGTGAGGGGAACTAGAGATCGATGACCAAGGTCAAGACGAGGGTGGGGTGAGTAAAGCGTTCTCGGGTCCACCCCGAGAGTGAGCGTTTCAGGGGGAGAATTTCAGGACACAAAGTGTGAGGAGGCGCTCACTCTCGGGGGCCCGTCCTGGGTACTTCACGAACAATCTATCGCCAGCTGTCACACTCAGGGCTGCGCTGGTGCTGAACATTTCCACTCAACTAGATTCACCGTGCGGGGGGGAGGCAGACACAACTAATTCTGCCTGCAGGTCAAGGCTACCGAGTTTGGACTCAGCTCCCGAGACGGGGTCCCAGACCCCTCGTGCTCTGCCGTTCGGCGCGTTGGGTGGTACCAGCATGTTGTCTGGAGGTGTGCAGGGTTAGACTGTGCTTCGGAGGGGATTCGGAGTAGGTCTCTGGGGAGATGGAGACCATCTGTTTTTGTCCCTCAGATTTTTCTGATTCTCTCTCCCTTCATGGTAGCTGCCTGGCTACCTCTCTCTGCACCCACCCTGTACACAGTCTCTGCCTGCTGCCAGCCCTCGGCCCTGCCTCCCAGAGAGGAGAGATGACCTGCGGGCCTCAGAGATTCCCCTGACGTGGCAGTGGCTAACACAGGACTTCTCTGGTGGCTCAGCGGTTAAGACTCCATGCCTGGGTTTGATCCCCGGTCAGGGAACTAGATTCCACGTGCCACAACTAAAGATCCCGCGTGCTGCTGTGAAGACCTGGTGCAGCCAAAAAACCCCAAACAAGAGCTGACACTGGTCACACCTTCACTGCCTACCACGCATGGCATTTAGCACTTGGTATCTCAAGCCTCACTGAATTCTCACCACGAGCCGGGGGCTCTTGTTGTTTCTAGGTTGCTGATGAGGAAACAGCCCGTCTGACCACAGAGCTAACAGGGGCGAGCAGGATTTGAACCCAGAACCCCACGGTGCCCATCCTCCCTTCTTGTGGCCATGAGCCTGCTGGGTGCTGGACACTGGCCCGGGGACTCCCATGGTCCTCTGTCCCCGGACCTGGGGGCTCCCCAGGGTCAGAGGGTTCTAGAGTGTCTTCAGAACATCAGAGTGGGGTTAAATCAGGTTTCCTTTTGGCCAGCCGGAGGTTCCAAGAAGCGCTGGGACAGCTTGTCCCCTTTTCTTCCAAGGGGAGGGGGTGGGGCGGGGTGGGACACGTCCTCTTTTAGGGCTCTCTCTCTCCTCTCTCGCTGCTTCTGACCACTTCCTCTTTGCCCTGGGGCGGAGGCAGCTGTGACCGCACTCATGGCAGCTGTCCAGAGAGTGGCCTCGGAGGCTCTCCTGGAAGGGCCCTCCCGCTGGCTGGGGGTCTCCTCTGCCTTCACTTCCGGGATCCTGTCTTGAGCCCCAGAGCAGTGGAGGGTGGGTGGGCTTCCCAAGCGCTCCCTCACAGACCAAAAATACTGACCCAGTGTTGCCCACCTTCCCTTCAGGCTCTGCCTGGGCTGAAGCCGCTCCAAGCAGCTTCCGTGGAGGATGTGCTCCAAGTCCAGGACCCCTGCCTGGCGGCCAGACATCCCCGCCGCCTGAGGGATACCCACAGAGGTGAAGATGCAGCACCAGGCTCTCCGGCAGCGAATGCCGCCCTCCTCAAGGCAGAGGAGATGCGGCCTGGGAAGACAGTGGGCACCCAGAGACACAGGCCTGGCTTGGCCATTTGTTAGCTGGGGACCTGGGGCAGGCTGCTTTTCTTCGTGGAGCCTCAGTTTCTGCATCTGTGCAATGGACATAAATAACACCTCCAAGGTTTGTAGTAGGAAATAAATGAGGCACTACATGTACGGTGCTAAGTACAGAGCCTGGTACACAGCAGGCTCTTAATAATGGTGTCAGCTATTAACAGGCAGAGAAAGGTCGACCTCCTCGACTGTAGCCCACCAGCCTCCTATGTCCATGGAAATGGCTGTTCCCGGACCAGGAACCAGCCTGTGTCCTCTGCATTAGCAGGCAGATTCTTAACCCCTGGACCACCAGGGAAGACCTGTGTTAATTCTTGTGGTCAGGTTTACATAACATAAAATCAACATCTTAACCATTGTTAAGTACAGATCTGTGGCATTGCGTGTGTTCACATGGCTCTATGGTCATCATTAGTGCCCGTCTCTGGGACTTGTTATTTTTTTTTAATCTTCCCTGGTTTAGACTCCGTCGCCATGAAGCACTAACCCCCCAGTCCCCTGTCCCAGCTCCTGGCTCCCACTCTTCTACGCTCTGTCTCTACGAATCTAACTGCTCTACATGCCTCATGTAGGTTGAATCACACAGTATTTTGTCTTTTGCAACTGGCTTATTTCAATTGTCATAATGTCCTCAAGGTTCATCCGTGGTGTGGCAGGTATCAGAATTTCTCTCCTTTTTGTGGCTGGATAACATGTCTAAAGTATATTTTTTAAAAAATTTGTTTGTTTTGTTTTTGGCTGTGCTTGGGTCTTGGTCGTTACGTGCGGGCTTTCTCTAGCTGTGGTGAGCGGGGGCTCCTCTTCGTTGCGGTGTGTGAATGTCTCAGTGCAGTGGCCTCTCTTGTTGTCAAGCACGTGGGCTTTAGTAGTTTCAGTGTGTGGGCTCAGTAGTTGTGGTACACAGGCTTAGTTACTCTGCCTCATGTGGGGTCCTCCCAGGCCAGAGATCGAACCCATGTCCCTTGCATTGCAAGGCGGATTCTTAACCACTGGACCCCCAGGGGAGCCCTGGATAATATTCCTGTTATGTCTAGACCACGTTTTGCTTATTCCCTCATTCATCAGCGGCCACTTGGGTTGCTTCTGCATCTTGCTAATTGTGAATAATAATGCTAATGCTGCTGTGCAAATATCTGTTCTCAATCCCTTTTTGATATTTTTGGGTATATACCTAGAAGTGAAATGACCGGGATATATAGTATTGATTTTTTCTCTCTTTTGAGGAGTTGCCCTAAATCTTGAGGTTTTCATTCAGACCCAGTCACTGGGGAGGCCCCCACTGGCTGTCCTGAGGACAGAGGTTGGACTCAGAAGGAGTCTGACGAGGTGGATGCCAGCCCTGACTCTGCCACTGACCAGGGCTGTGACCGTGGGCAGGTCCCTTGGGCTCTGGGAACTTCAGTTTTCTCCACTGTAATGTGGGATATGCAGCACTGCTTTGTGGGCTGTGATGGTGGCTAGAGGATTTCCTTGGAACGGTGCGTGGCACCCAGGAAGTGCTAGTAACTGTTCGCTCTGGTTACTGGTGCATCTGTGTGCTTGCTGAGATCCAGTCCTGCAGGCTCACTGCTTCCGCAGCGCCGCACCAGCCTGGCTCCTCCGTGTCGCGTCCCTGGGGGCTGGCCCTGTCTTTTCCCAGGACTCAGGTTTCTTTTCCCCTGTTTCCAGGTTCCTGGGAATCTCTCTTCATTTGGAGGGAGTCCCTGTCTCCCTGGCTGTGGCTTAAGCCTTTGAAGGCAAAAGCCAGAAAGCAGTGCCCTGGACCACATGTGGGAGAGCCTGAGCCAGGACCGGAGGGGACACGGAGGGGACACTGCGCTGACCGGTGCAGGCCCTGGCGCAGCTGAGGAGGAGCCCTCTTCTCTTCCCTTTAACCTGGACCGTATCCTTCTCCATGCCTGGGTCCAGTCGGAGCCATGAGTCTGGGAGGGGACGAGGGAGCTGGGAGGATGAAGGAAGGCAGGCCACAGCCAGGATGACAGGGGTGGGAAGAGGCGCTCGGGACATGAAAGGGGCTCTGGTTTGGGGCCTCATCCTGAGGAGGTTAGCTGGAGGGCCCAGGTGGTGGGCAGCAGCTGTGCAGGGAGAGGAGGTGGTCGGGGCTGGGACAGTCCCACCTGTGCTGGAGGCTAAGCTGGCGTGAGAGCGCTGCCTGGCCTGCACTGGGTCCCCCTCACGGCCCCCCTGACCTGGGGGATTCCAGGAGGAAGGAATGGCCAGACCTGGCAGGCCGAGGACTTTGGTCCTTGGAGACCTTGCCTGGGAGTCGACTCAGAAGCCAGGTCCTGGGGACCCACCTGTAGGTTTGCCACATTCACCTGTAATAGAAGGGAACAGAAAGGCCTCTGGAATACCCCTCTTGCCCCTTCCCCCCATTACCTTCCTCCAGCATCCTTTCTCCTTTCCGTTTGTCTTTGCCTTTCACCTCCTCCCGGGTGATAGGTACTTTGGAAATTCCCAAAGTAGTGCACTCCACAGTTTATCTGCATCAAGGACCAGTCATCAAGTTTAAGAAGTCATCACTCAGGACCTGCTTTGGTGAGTGACTTTTTGCACGGCCCTCTGGCAGAACTCACTAATGGGGACCCCTCTCCTTCCCCACACTTCTCCCTAGCTTTGTCAAAACAAGGCCTGTCTTAAATGTTTGCAGAAATCCCCAAAGGGGCACTAATACCTGCTCTGGGGTAGTAAATAGAAGTGCTGAAGTAAATAGAAATAAATAGAAGTAAATCTGCCATGAAGATTAAGCAGAATAACATGTAGAAACTTCCTGGTTACTGCATTGTAGTTTTTTTTTTTAATTAGTTATTAAAAAAATTAATATGTGAAAAAGGGGGATTTAAAAAAAAAAATTTATTGAACACCTACTCTATCACAGGTATACTGCAGCATGTGCACTCTGCCCTGAGACTCGAGCCAACTTTCCAGCCTGGCTCAGCAGTGGTGACGCCTGTCAAGGTCATTACCCCAGCAGCAGCACAAAGGGAGGACGTGGAGGAGGAGGAAAGGGTCAGCTGTGTGTCCTCAGGCAGAGTGCCTGGCCTCGCTGAGCCCCTGTTTCCTGATCTGTAAAAGCGAGGCTGGAAAAGCCCTCTCCAGCTTCTCGTGGGTTGGGGGTCAGTCTTGGCAAAAGCTGGAAGGTACTGTCCCGCCAAGCAGGGAGATAGGCATCCAGGGGAGACCAGCCTCGCCTGAGTCTGTCACTGGAGCACCTGTTCTCAAGCTTCTGAAGCCACGCCTACAAGCTCAGAGCACACCCCTCAAGGACACTAAGACGGGGCTCTCCTTTGGAGCTCCAGCCTGTCTGGAAAAGAATGTTCCTCCGAGTCCATGGAAAGACAGTCATTCCCCTGGTGCCCTGGGCGAGGGCATGGTGATGCCCCCAGTCATCCCAATGCTACCCTGACTCCTGAGTGGTCCATGGAGTCTGTTTCCATGGAGACCAGGGAAGGAGACAGCAATTCTGGGAGGAAAGGTGAGCTTTTTGTTTAAGGTTTTAGAGGCTGAGAAGGGTGGTGCTCAGCTGAGTGGTGGAGCCGCCATTGTTCCATCAGGGTGAAGTGTCAGGTGGCCAAGCCCAGGACAGTCGGGGAGGCCAGGTGGATGGCAGCTTTGTCCCTGGAGGGTCTGGCAGAAAACTCATTACCGCCTGTCCTGCTTTTCAGACAGAGCTTGGTGGGGTGGTCGTGATGTGCTGTGTTCTTGTCATCTGTATTATTACTGCCAGTGTTCAGCATGCTATGTGTAAGTCATCAACCTTAGTGATTATAAGATTATCGCCTTTAATGCTCACAACAAAATTATGAGGCTGTTGCTATTGCCATCCCCATTTTACACATGATGAAACTGAGGCACAGAGGGGTTTGGTATTGAGCCCAAGTTTACACAGGGGAGGAGCAGAGCCTAGGGTCCAGCCCAGGTCATCTGAAGCCGGAGCTGCTGACCATGCATACACTGTCACGGGCCAGAGCGGGGAGAAGCAGAGAGCTGAGGCAGGGAAAGAAGGTGAGTCCTAGCGCCCGGTCCCACCCGAAGCTCTTGTTAATATTGGTGTTGAAGGGTCACCGGCTTCATGAAGGGGAGTCATGGCTCTCATCGATGAGGCACTGGGGGCTCAGGGAGGCTCAGTGAGTCGCCCAAGCAAGGGAGCTGCGATCTGAACCAGATGTGTGGCTTGTTCAGTGAACCCCCTGCCCCCTATCCCACCACTTTGTCTTGCTTCGTTGGCCATCTGTACCAAGTCTGATCCTTCTTGGAGACCCTGGACCTGCAGCAGACACACCAGAAATCGACACATGTTTTCTGAGATCATGTACAAGATCCCAGGCACTTCCACTCACTGCTTCTTTGGGCGAGGAAGAGGAAGGGTGGTAGGAAGTATAGTGACCTCGTATCTTTGGTGCCTGGATGTTTCCCTGAGCCTGAACTCTGCTGAAATGGAGAGTTTTGAAACGAGAATCATGTTGGAGTATTGCATCTTTACTTGTGAGTGAGTCAAAGGAAAAGGAAATCTCTAGGAGGGACCTGAATTGAAAATTCTGTCCACTCACCCATCTGTCCTTCCTTCCAGTCTCCAGCTATCCATCACCCATCCACCCACTCACCCATCCTTCCATCTATCCTCCCGCCCACCCACCTATCCTTTCTTCCATCTATACATCCATTCACCCACCCATCCACCCACTCAGTCACCCACTCACCCATCCTTCTATCCATCCATCCATCCATCCACCCACCCTCCATCCATCCTTGCTTCCATCCATACATTCATCCAACCATTCGCCCATCCTTCCATCCATACATCCATGTACCCACCCATCCACCCATCCACCCAGCCTTCCGTCGGTCCTCCTCCCGTCTTCCGTCGGTTCTCCTCCCGTCCATCCACCCACTCACCCATCCATCCTTTCTTCCATCCACACGTCCACCCACCCATCCACCCACTCATCCATCCATCCACCATCCACCCACCCTCCATCCATCCTTCCTTCCATCCATACATTCATCCAACCATTCACCCATCCTTCCATCCATACATCCATGTACCCACCCATCCACCCAGCCTTCCGTCAGTCCTCCTCCCATCCATCCACCCACTCACCCATCCATCCTTTCTTCCATCCACCCCTCCACCCACCCCTCCACCCACTCATCCCTCCTTCCATCTGTCCCCCACCCATCGTCCATCTATCTACCCCTTTACAAATCTTTATTAGTAATCCATTGTTTCTTGACTCCAAAACTTTGCGGTGTAAACAACAACAGTAATTTATTGTCTCGTGGTTTCCGAGAGTCAGGAATTCAGGAGCGGCTGTCTAGTTGGTGCTTGCTGTTGCTGAGAAGCCTCAGTCCCTCTCCACAGGAACCTCTCCAGGGGCTCCTTGAGCGTCTTTACAATGTAGTGGCTGGGCCTGAGAGAGTGGCCCAAGGGAGCAAACCAAAAGCCACCATCCCTTCATGACCTAGCCTCACACATCACACACTGTCCCTTCCACGGGATTCTGCTAAGGCAGAGTCAGCCCTAGTTCAGTGTTGGGGGAGGCATCATAAGGTCCAGGAGATGGAGCTCAGGAGAAGCCACCTTGGAGGTTGGCCACCACCATCCCATCCATCCATTCATCCATCCTTTGTCAGCCATCCATCCGTTCATTCAGGAAGCATTTTCTGGACTCCAGTTTTGTGCCAGACCCTGGAAGCCACACACACACACACACACACACACACACACACACACACACACACACACAAAATCTGCAAACAAACAAAAAAAGACATTATTTGACATTTTCCTCCAGTTTCTTTTTTTTACATTTTTAATCCGTTTTATTGAGATATAATTCACATACCATACCATTCACCCATTTGAAGTGTATATTCAGTGGCTTTTAGTGTATTCACGGGGTTGTAAAACCATCACCACAATCAATTTTAGAACGTTTTTAATCACCCCAAACAGAAACCCCACACCCATTGCAGTCACTCCTCATTTCCCCTTTCCCCAACCACCTTCAATCACAAATTCACCTTCTGTGTCTGTAGATTTGCTTATTCTAGCCATTTCATGTAAATAGAATCACGCACTAGGTGGTCTTTTATCACTGACTTTCACTTCACATGATATTTTCAAGGTTCGTTCATGTTGTAGTATGTATCAGTGCTTAATTTCTTTTTATTGCTGAAAATATTCCATCATGTGGATATTCCACAATTTGTTTACCCATTCATTCGTTGATGGACATCTGAGTCGTTTTTACCTTTCTTCTATTACGAATAATGCTGATATTAATGTCATGTACAAGTTTTTGTGTGAACATACATTTTCAGTTCTCTTGGGTATCCACCTGGGCGTGGAATTGCTGAGTCATATAGTAACTCTATTTTTAACCTTTTGAGGAACTGCCAGACTGTTTTCCAAAGCAGCTACACAATTTTACATTCCCACCAGCTGTGTATGAGGGTTCTAATTGTTCCCTCATCCTTGCCAACACTTGTTACTGTCTTTTTTACATCTGCAGTCCTAGTGGCTGTGAAGTGGTATCTCATGTGATTTCACTTTACATTTCCCAAATGGCTAATGATGAAGAGCATCTTTTCATGCTCTTATCAGCCATTTGTATATCTTCTTGGGTAAAATGTGTATTTGAATTTTTTTTGCTCATTTTTAAATTGGGTTCAGTTCAGTTCAGTCGCTCAGTCACATCTGACTCTTCTCGACCCTATGGACCGCAGCACACCAGGCCTCCACGTCCATCACCAACTCCCAGAGTTTACTCAAACTCATCTCCATTGAGTCGGTGATGCCATCCAGCCATCTCATCCTCTGTCGTCCCTTTCTCCTCCTGCCTTCAATCTTTCCCAGCATCAGGGTCTTTTCAAATGAGTCAGCTCTTCACATCAGGTGGCCAAAGTATTGGAGTTTCAGCTTCAACATCAGTCCTTCCATTGAACACTCAGGACTGATCTCCTTTAGGATGGACTGGTTGGATCTTCTTGCAGTCCAAGGGACTCTCAAGAGTCTTCTCCAACACCACAGTTCAAAAGCATCAATTCTTCACCACTCAGCTTTCTTTATTGTCCAACTCTCACATTCATACATGACTATTGGAAAAATCATAGCCTTGACTAGACGGACCTTTGTTGGCAAAGTAATGTCTCTGCTTTTTAATATTAAAAAAAAAAAGCTGTCTAAGTTGGTCATAACTTTCCTTCCAAGGAGTAAGCGATGGCTGCAATCACCATCTGCAGTGATTTTGGAGCCCCCCAAAATAAAGTCAGCCACTATTTCCACTGTTTTCCCATCTATCTGCAATGAAGTGATGGGGCCAGATGCTATGATCTTAGTTTTCTGAATGTTGAGCTTGAAGCCAACTTTTTCACTCTCCTCTTTCACTTTCATCAAGAGGCTCTTTAGTTCTTCTTCATTTTCTGCCATAAGGGTGGTGTCATCTGCATACCTGAGGTTATTGATGTTTCTCCTGGTAATCTTGATTCCAGCTTGTGCTTCCTCCAGCCCAGTGTTTCTCATGATGTACTCTGCATGTAAGTTAAGTAAGCAGGGTGGCAATATACAGCCTTGATGTACTCCTTTCCCGATTTGGAACCAGTCTGTGGTTCCATGTCCAGTTCGAACTGTTGCTTCCTGACCTGCATACAGGTTTCTCAAGAGGCAGGTCAGGTGGTCTGGTATTTCCGTCTCTTTCAGAATTTTCCACAGTTTATTGTGATCCACACAGTCAAAGGCTTTGGCATAGTCAATAAAGTAGAAGTAGATGTTTTTCTGGAATTCTCTTGCTTTTTCAATGATCCATCGGATGTTGGCAATTTGATCTCTGGTTCCTCTCCTTTTCTAAAACCAGCTTGAACATCTGGAAGTTCACGGTTCACGTACTGCTGAAGCCTGGCTTGGAGAATTTTGAGTATTACTTTATTAGCGTGTGAGATGAGTGCAATTGTGCGGTAGTTTGAGCATTCTTTGGCATTGCCTTTCTTAGGGATTGGAATGAAAACTGACCTTTTCTAGTCCTGTGGCAACTGCTGAGTTTTCTAAATTTGCTGGCATATTGAGTGCAGCACTTTCACAGCCTCATCTTTTAGGATTTGAAATAGCTCAACTGGAATTCCATCACCTCCACTAGCTTTGTTCGTAGTAATGCTTTCTAAGGCCCACTTGACTTCACATTCCAGGATGTCTGGCTCTAGATAAGTGATCACACCTTCGTGATTATCTGGGTCGTGAAGATCTTTTTTGTACAGTTCTTCTGTGTATTTTTGCCACCTCTTCTTAATATCTTCTGCTTCTATTAGGTCCATACCATTTCTGTCCTTTATCGTGCCCATCTTTGCATGAAATATTTCCTTGGTATCTCTAATTTTCTTGAAGAGATCTCTAGTCTTTCCTATTTTATTGTTTTCCTCTATTTATTTGCACTGATCGCTGAGGAAGGCTTTCTTATCTCTCCTTGCTATTCTTTGGAACTCTGCATTCAAATGGATATATCGTTCCTTTTCTCCTTTGCTTTTCACTTCTCTTCTTTTCACAGCTATTTGTAAGGCCTCCTCAGACAGCTATTTTGCTTTTTTGCATTTCTTTTTCTTGGGGATGGTCTTAATCCCTGTCTGCTGTACAAAGTCATGAACCTCCATCCATAGTTCATCAGGCACTCTGTCTATCAGATCTAGTCCCTTAAATCTATTTCTCACTTCCACTGTATAATGGTAAGGGATTTGATTTAGGTCATACCTGAATGGTCTAGTGGTTTTCCCTGCTTTCTTCAATTGAAGTCTGAATTTGGCAATAAGGAGTCATGATCTGAGCCACAGTTAGCTCCAGTATTGTTTTTGCTGGCTGTATAGAGCTTCTCCATCTTTGGTTGCAAAGAATATAATCAGATTTCAGTGTTGGCCATCTGATGATGTCCATGTGTTGAGTCTTCTCTTGTGTTGTTGGAAGAGGGTGTTTACTATGACCAGTGCGTTCTTTTGGCAAAACTATTAGCCTTTTCCCTGCTTCATTCTGTACTCGAAGGCCAAATTTGCCTGTTACTCCAGGTGTTTCTTGACTTCCTACTTTTGCATTCCAGTCCTCTATAATGAAAAGGACATCTTTTTTTGGGTGTTAGTTCTAAAGGGTCTTGTAAGCCTTCATAGAACCGTTCAACTTCAGCTTCTTCAGCATTACTGGTTGGGGCATAGACTTAGATTACCATGATATTGAATGGTTTGCCTTAGAAATGAACAGAGATCATTCTGTTGCTTTTGAGATTGCATTGGGTTATTGGTCTTATTATTACTGATTTGTATATTCTAGATACAAGATATAGATGTATGATTTTCAGAGATCTTCCGTTCTGTGGACTTCAATTCTTTTTCATTATATCTCATTCTCTGATTATTGAAGTATACATTCTCATGCTCAGATATTCAAAAGATGGAGAAATGTATAAAGAGGTGAAGAAGTAACCACCCCAAGACCACCATGATTAGTATTTAATGATGCTTCCTTTTTTTCTTTATCCTTTTAATCAATTCAATTATGTGTTTATTTTCTGACAAGTACTATTTGCACAAGTAAAAATTGCACAAGTGAATTCTAAAGGTTTAAAATAAGTCTCCTGCCCTGAGCCCTAGCCACCCAAACTCCTTCTAGGAACATTCACTATTACCATGTTCTCAGTGATTTTTTTGGAGCTAGTTTATACATATAGACACATACATGTCAATTTCCCCTTAAACTGCATAGTGTATCATGTTTACACCCAGCACTTGTCCAGTCTTTTATCTCCTTTCCAGCTCTACATAGTTTTCCTTATATAGTTAGGAGTCATCCTGATGATACAGTGTATCCATTAGTTATAGAAGGTGGAGGACAAACCCATTCCAGTGTTACCAACACCAGGGTGTTTATGGAAGGATAATAGGTGACTTTCAGACTCTCTGGAAGGGCAGAGATCCAGGTCTGGAATCTACATGACAGGAAGCAAAGCAAAACCAGGTATGGGCTGCCCCTGCCAGGGTCAGGCACAGACTGCACAGCTGATGCCCCTGGGCTCGGAGGCTCTAGCCTCTGGACCTGCTGCTGTTAAGCGCTGGGTGTCTCTGCTGCTGCCTTTGTCAGGCACGTGCCCTCTGACACCTGCTTCTCCCATCACCAGCTTCTGAACTCAAGCCTGGTGTTCAGAAGCCCTACCTTGCTTCCACGGTCTTGGACAATTCTGCTCTGTCCCAGACTTCCAAGCCCCATTCAGCGAAGCAGACCCCTTGTACCAGTTATATGTTGCTGTGTAACAAAGTCCCTCTGGCTTGGAATCACAATGCTCATTGATCATCTGTCACGGTCACTGTGGGTCAGGGATTTGGGAGAGGGAGGGCACTTCTGGCTAGGGTGGGGGGTCTCTCGTGCAACAGCAAGTGGGTGCTGATTTATTTGGGGACCATCTCAAAGGCTGCTTCACTCTCATATCTGGCACTGGGCTGGGGAGACTGAGGCTGGGAGAGTGGGGCTGGGGCAGCTGGAACTCCTGGGGCATCTCGGTGCAGTCTCTGCAGACTCTCCAGCACGGTGAGTTCAGGGGCGCTGGTCTTCTTAAGTCAGCTTGGGACTCCTAAGTTGTGTGTCCTGAGCTGGGCAGAAGCTTCGCACACTATCCCTTCTGCGCCCTTCTATTGGAGTGCAGTTACAAAGATTGGCCAGGTTCAAAGGAAGGGAAGCTGGACGCCACCTCTCAGAGGAGAAAAATCAGTGTCCCCTTGTGGAAAAGCAGGTGGGATGGAAAACACAGTCGCCCACAGGTGGCTTCTGG
Source organism: Okapia johnstoni (assembly GCA_024291935.2). Classification (NCBI taxonomy): domain Eukaryota; kingdom Metazoa; phylum Chordata; class Mammalia; order Artiodactyla; family Giraffidae; genus Okapia; species Okapia johnstoni. The sequence goes on from CM044310.1 coordinate 72,283,600, forward strand.
GTAACCTCCATTCCCCGGGAAGGCAGTGTAGCCACCAGGGCTTACCCTGCGGTGGGGGTCTCACCCTCACCCCCTGTGGTTGTCTTCTCAGCCATGAGCTGAGCTCTCTGGTCATTCCAGCTCCCTGAGAAGCTGGTGGCAAGCCCTGTTCTCTGCATCCGGCTTGTGACCTTGTGTGCTAGGTTGAGTAGAGTCCATCCCAAATTCACATCCACCGGCAACCTCAGAAGGTCACCGCATTCGGAAACAGGGTCTTTGCCAGTGTAATCAAGTTCAGATGAGATCATACTGGATTGGGGTGAGCCCTAAATCGGATGGCTGGTGTCCTTACAGAAGGGAGAGAAGAGGGACCTCCCTGGTGATCCAGCCGTTAAGACTCTGTGCTCCCAGTGCAGGATGCCCATGTTCAAAACCTGGTCAGAACTAGATCCAATATGCCGCCACTAAAGATCCTTCATGCTGCAACTAAGGCCCGGTGCAGCCAAAATAAATAAATAATTAAAAAAATAAAAAGAGAGAGAGGACACAGAGGAAAGATAGTGTACAGACTCAGACTCACAGGGAGAAGCCACGTGACAATAGAGGCTCAGGCTGCAGTGATGCGTTCAGCTGCCCAGGACACCAAGGGCTGTTGGCAGCCGCAGGGACTGGGAGAGGCTCAGCCCAGATCCGCCCCCAGCGCCTCCAGGAGGAACCACCTGCGGACACCTTAATTCCAGACTCCTGGCTCCTGAACGGTTAGAGAATGTATCCCTGTTAAGCTCCCCAGTTAGAGGTTTGTTACAGCAGACCCAGGAGATCTATGCACTTTATAGTGACATTTTGGTCCTGATAAATTGAGGGTCTGGCCAGCTGGTTGGCGGCTTAATTCTGACCTGATGCAAAGGCTCAGAATGCGCAGGAATGAGGCCTGGGGACACTGTGCTGTGTGGCTGAAGGAGGTCACAGTCCAGGAGACACGAGGGCGGCGCCCGCTCTGTGGATGGATGGGACTCAGGTGACACATGAGTCACTGGTCCCTGGTGTGTGTTTGCTTGCTCCGGTCTCTTATGTTCTAACTGTGAAAATCCAGACTGGCTTTCCCAGATGCGTCCTGCGTCTCCCGCCTCTGGAGCCGCCCGGCTTCTGTCAACACAGGCGCTGTTTACAGTGGCAGCGGCTGTGACCTTCAGGGCCGGGAGGACGGCTGCCCTGGTGGAGTCCGGCTGTGCTTGCACGCTCACACTTGGGGCCTCGTTATTCTCCAAAGTACCGAGGAACAGAGACCCACCCAGGGCTTGAAGGAGGGCTCCCACGTCCTGCGCCCCCGGTGTGACCCTCGGAAGCGACGGGGCATCTTCCTCTTGGAGCCGCTCCTCCTTTGCAGGTCGGCTCAGACGTCACCTCCCCTGAGAGGCCTCTGTGTGCCTCATCTGAACACTGCCCTCACCTCCCCCATTTTATTCGTCTGCTCTCACCCCAAGGTCATCTGCAGTGACCTTGTTACTGTATTTCAGTGTTTTTATTTATTTCTTTATATTTTTTGGCTGCCCCCTGGGGCATGTGGGAATCTTAGTTCCATGACCGGGACTTGAACCTGCGACCCTGCATTGAAAGTGGCCCTCATGCCTCTTCCAGAATCTCCTATCAATGGGACCCTGGCTCCGTGGGGGACGGATTGACTACAAACAGCACAGTGGAATTTGCAAGGTTGGGGGGAGTGGGGTCGTTTTATTGTCGGTTGTGGTGGAGTTACAGGACTTAATGAAGTTGCCGAAACTCATAGAACTGCGTACCCAAAAGGATGAGTTTTACTGAGTGTAAATTGTATTTTACTCAAAAAAAAAAAAAAAAAGATGTTTACAAGTGATAAGGCCAAGGGTGAGGGAGAAAGAATAATTAATGCAGGTTTGGGGAAGAAATGGAAAGAGAGGATCCGGGAGTCTTCCTGGAGGTGGTGGTCCTTGCACTGAGACTAGGGAAAGGACGAGTGTTTGTTGGACTTGAACCAGGAGGAGAGGAGAGAGGGTGGGATTTCAGACAGAGAAACAGCAGGAGTGACACACTCAGTTCTGCAGAAGTTGAAGGCTGGATGTGCCTGAAGGGGAAGGCAGGCCTGGCTCTTCTCCTGCAGGGCCGGCTCAGTCTCGCTCAGGCATCTGGAGTGACCTGGATGGTTTCTGGTTTGGAAAACTCACTGTGGAGCAGGAGGGTGGGATGAGGGAGCTGGGCTAAAGGCAGGAGCGCTGGTCCAGATGTTCTTTGCCTACCATTGTGCGTCCTTGACTGAGGCATTTTGTCATTTTGTTGCTCCCAGGTATTAACCAAGCACGTGCCACTTCACCAGTAGAACGCAAGAGACACAGGGCAGTTTCAGCCCATTCTTGTCTCCCCAGCTTCTGTTAACAGTGCCTGGCAAGTGGCAAGTGCTTGGCTAATATCTGTCGAGTGACAGAGTGGTCTTTCACTTAGCAGAGTGTATTGGAGATTCATCCTTGGTCTCGTGTCTAGCAGTGTTTTCTTCTCTTTGATCCAGGGGTGCTATTTCCATGTATGAATGTTTGTTTATCCCTTCACTAGCTGAAAGACATTAGTGCTGTTTCTGGTTATCATTGATTATAGAGTGTTAGTCGCTCAGTCTTGTCCGGCTCTTTGTGACCCCGTGGACTGTAGCGCACCAGGTTCCTCTGTCCATGGGATTCTCCAGGCAAGAATACTGGAGTGGCTTGCCATTTCCTTCTCCATAGAATCTTCCCAACTCAAGGATCGAGCCTCGGTCTCCTGCATTATAGGCAGATTTTTTACCGTTTGACTCACCAGGGAAGCCCAAGCTGCTATAAACATTAGGGTACAGATCTTTGCATGATTGTATGTTTTCATTTCTCTTGGGTAAATACCTAGATGTGGGATTGCTGTGTCATATAGTAAGTGTGTATTTAACTTGTTAGAAAAAACTGCCTAGCTGTCTTCGAAAGAGGCTGCACCGTTTTGCGCTCCCATCATTGGCTCCACGATGTGTTTCTTCCTTGTTTCAGCAGAAGGCATTCATGTACACACTAGAGGGCACAGAAGAATCATGGGCTGGGGTGCCCACGGGCTGGGAAGATCCCCAGGTCCTATCCTTGAGGTTCTGAGTCCATAGGCCCAGCACCCCTGGATGTGTCTTAGACCTCCCTGAGAGCCCCCAGGAGAAGCAGGAGTCCTCCGTGGGGGTGAAAATAACCCCAGATCTGATGCAGGCACTCGGCCTCAGTGTCCAGCTCTGCCGCTAACTTCCGGGTCACCTCTGTGAACCATCTAACGCCTCCGAGCCTCAGTTTCCTCATTGGTAAAATAGATGTGAAAATCATTGAGCTTCCTAGTTTGCTGTGAGGACTTAATGCATTTACTGCATGAAGGGTCCTGGTTCTAGGCAGCTATTCAATAAATGTTACCGATTTTGGTCAACTGCAAAGATTTTAAATGCTTCCTTCTCCCTTTAGCTAACGGCCTTATATTTTAATGTTTTTATTGATGTGTAACATAATGAAGAAAGCGCACTGAAGACAAATGTACAGTTCAGTGAATTTTCACACACAGAACTCATCTGAGACGCCAACGCCGCATCAAAACGGGACGTGACCACATCCCTGGGGCTCCCCTCAGCTCACGCTCATCAACCACCTTCCAGACTGACCTCTCCTAGACCTGTGACTATAACAGCCTTGACTGTGAAACACTTTTGTTTTTCTAGTATAGCTAAGATGTGCTCAGTGAAGCTTATGTTGAAAACACGGAAGGCAGAAGCATAGAGATAGCCTGTTAACATACTGAACAGCCTTTTAAAATGCTGATTTTTTATTGAGATCTAACATAAGGATGCACAGGTTGTAAGCGTAAGGCCCAATACATTTTCACTGGGTGAGCACCTCACGTTAACCACCAGACTGAAACTGAGAACAACATGGCAAGAACCACTGTTCAAGGGCATTGATCAGCTTTGCCCAAACAGCCTTGTTTATCTTATTTATAGTTTTTGAAATTTATTTTATTCAAGTATAGTTGATTTACAATGTCACATTAATTTCTGCTGCACAGCAAATTCACTTAGTTATACCTATATACATACATAAATATATATACATATACATACATATACACACACACATTCTTTTTCACATTCTTTACCATTTGGCCTATTGCAGGATGTTGAATATAGTTCCCTATGCCATACAGTAGGACCTTGTTGTTTATCCATCCTATAGATAATAGTTGGCATCTCCTATCTCCAACTCTCACTCCATCCCTACCCCCTGCTCCTCCTTGGCAACCACAAGTCTGTTCTCTGTGTCCATGAGTCTGTTTCTTAAATATGTTTATTTGTGTCATGTTTTATTTTTTATTATTATTTTTGATATTTATTTTATGTATTTGACTGTTGTGGGCCTTATTGTAGCATGCGGTCTCTTTTAGTTTTGGCATGTGGGATCTAGTTCCCTGACCAGTGATTGAACCTGAGCCCTCTGCATTGGGAGTGTGGAGTCTTAGCCACTGGACCACCGAGGAAGTCCCCTGTTTGTACCATATTTTCGATTCCACGATGTAAGTGATATCATATGATATTTGTCTTTGTCTGTCTGACTTAACTTCACTTAGTATGATAACCTCTAGGTCCAACCATGTTGCTGCAAGTGGTATAATTTGATGTTTTTTATGATTGAGTGGTATTCCATTTTGTATATATATGTACCACATTTTCTTTATCCATTCTTCTGTTGATGGACAAGTTGTCTCCATGTCTTGGATATTGTGAACATAGGGGTGCATGGATCTTTTTGGATTAGTTTTGTCTGGATATGTGCCCAGGAGTGGGATTGCTGGATCATATGATAATTCTATTTTTAGTTTTTTGAGGAACCTCCATACTGTTTTCCACAGTGGCTGCACCAACTTACATTCCCACCAACAGTGTAGGAGGGGTCTGTTTTCTCCATGCCCTCTCCAGCATTTGTTATTTGTTGACATTTAATTAATGGCCATTCTGACTGGTGTGAGGTGGTACCTCATTGTAGTTTTGATTTGCCTTTCTCTGATAATGAGGTGTTGAGCGTATTTTCTTGTGCCTGTTGGCCATCTGTATGTCTTCTTTGGAGAAATGTCTGTTTAGATCTCTTCTGCCTATTTTTTGAGAAGCCCAAATTAAAACTACAGTAACAGAGGCTTTTCCAAGCAGCCCTCGATTTGAATAGCAGACTCCTACAACTCAATAGCAGAAACAAGCAAACAAAATCCAAATACCCAGCTTTAAAAACGGGAAAAACATGACAGCAATAATAAATCCATGAGAAAATTTTGAAGGTGATGGGTATTTATTGCCTTGAATGCTCTGACAGTTTCATGGGTGTATGCAGAAGTCCAAATTCATCAGATTGTGTACTTTGATTGTGTGCAGGGTTTTGTTTTTTTTTTGTATACTAATTATACCTCAGTAAAGCGGGGAAAAAATGGGGTGTGGAGGTCTGACCACTCCCATGCAGAAGCTTCTACGTCAGGCCTGACCCTGACCAGGTCTGGAAGCCAGTTCTGGGTGGTACTTCCTCTCAGAGTCCTGCCACCCAGCATCTGAGACGCAGCTTGCCCCCAGGGGACATGAACTTCTCTGAACAATATCGGGAAAGGAAGCCAAACTCAGAGCCTCTCAGGGGTTTTCTGGCTGTTTTTGGCTGTGGGGGTGAAGCGAGGAGGCTGGCAAGGCCCTGGGGCAGGGCAGTGGGCCTTGGCCTGGCCGCTGTGGTGAGTGGCAGGGGGAGGACGGCCTGTTCAGAAGACCTACTCTCTAATAATGACTGTTATGTGAGCAACTGCTACTTTATTGAAGGCTGTATTGTGCTAAGCTGTGTTAGCCATTTATTCTTTAAACAGCCTTCTAAGGTAGGTTTTGTTTTTTTTTCAATAGCTTTATTAAGACATAATTCACATCACATACAGTTCACCCATCTAAAGCCTACAGTTCAGTGGCCTTTAGTATCTTCACAGAGCCGTTCAGCCATTATCACAATCAATTTTAGAATATTTTCATCCCTCCACAGAGAAACCCTGTACCCCTTCCAAGACCCCCCATGTCCCCCCCCCCGCACCTGCCGTCCCAGGAAGCTACTAATCTACTTTCCATCCCTACAGGTTGCCTGTTCTCAGTATCCCAAGAGTAGATTGAATGATGGGAAAATTGGAGGTTCCGAGAGAGTAACTGACCAGCTTAAGGTCACATAGCTAAGGAAGTGGCCTTGGAATTTGAACCCAGATCTCCCTGTCCTCCAAATCCACACTTTCTCACTGCAGCACGGGCCTTTTTCTTCTTCCTGCCAATAACAATACTGAAAATAGTCAACCCCGATGGCTGAACTGTTTTGCCTGTTTTATTGCTCCGTTGTCTCATTTAATCCTTATAATTACCCCTGGGAGGTGGGTACAGTTATTATACCCATTTTTGCAGAGAGGGAAACTGAGGCACAGGGTGGGGGGTGCTAATGGTCCAATACACTATGGCTGCTTTCAAATGGAAGAGGGTTATGAGGAAAAATACGATTATCCTTAAGGACTGTTGAGGGACACAGCATAGAAAGCCCAGACAATGCTGATTAAAACACAATTTTCTTTCGGATTATTCCCTCCCTCCCCCTTCTTCTTTCTTTTTATATGAAAAGGAAAAGAAAGTTCCCTCCACCCTTTGAGGTCACTTCCTGACCCATTTGTGAATCTATGTGGAGTGGTTACACGTGCACTTCTCCCTGCCTGCATTCCTCCTAGTAATGCTGGGGATGGGCCATGGGCCTGCGTGCCCACGGGCTCCGGCACCAGACAGACTCAGGTTCAAATTCTGCTTCCACCTGCCCCCCGCCCCAACTCAATGCCCTTGAGCCCTAGAATAGCTAACTTGTGATGGGGACTTTCCACCACATGTATATCTGAATATACAGGGTGGCTTCTCCCCCCACCCATTATGCCTTGGAGAAGAAATGTCATTTTGTATTCCAGCCCTCCCAGAACCAGGGCTACTATCTCAGTGACTTTATTTTGAACAGACAAGTTGCAGAAAAAGAGACGATGTGAAGCCCCAAACACTCTCATTCATCGCACTGGATTCCTTCAGCTGTTCACCTGAAAAAGTGAAAACTGTGGCAAAGAGGAAAAGCAATTAAAACTGTGAAAAAAATCAAACTGCCATCTCAAACACAACAGACATTTTAACTCCCCAAATGCTGTAGCTCACAAGCTACAGTAAGCGAAAGTAGGTGCTCCGTGTTCTTCTTTCTTGCTTGATTCCCGGGGACCAGGGAGATCTCCAATCAGAATCAGCACCTGTCTGGACCGAGAAGAGGAGCCAGGGCTTCCCACAGTGGTTTCCAAAGCCAATTGCCTTTAGTCTCATCTGATCAGCAAGAAATTTAACATGGTCCACTATATACATGGGCTTTGTAATAATAAATTCTACACATATGCGATCGTACCACTACATCATGTACATTAGATAACATGTACCAAAATAGAAACGATAAGAGGATCGATGGAAATATAAATTGAAGTTCTTAAAAAGCAAAATAAAAAGGCAAAGAAATTTAACCCAGATTTATCATTCCTGGGAGATGGCCCCATGGTTTCAAGGATTTTTTTAAAAAGCAGTGCAAGAAGTGGTCTATAGGAAAATAGCAAGTGCACACCCCTGGGCTAAGAGCAGTGAAAAATGAGTCCAGATTGCCTAAGTCAGCACATGAGCCCTGTGGCTTTAGACATCATGTTTTCAGCCGGAGCAACATTCATAGATTTAAAAAAATGCTGTAAGTCAAGTGGCTCAGGAGTAGAACTGACATGTCCTGACAGCTCTATCGGTGATAGAAATGCTGGCTCTAGTCACAACGTACACGTCCAAGATGCATATGAAAGGTCTGAATAAAACGGCTTCATGAAACAGGAAAGAGGAAAAGAGCAGTATTTCTCAAAGAATATGTTACATCATACAATATGCGACTTGAAATAGGCTTGGTGTAGCTCAATGAATCAACTAAATCCCGTCACTAGGCACTTGACGGTGTCATCTATGTGCTTAGAAGTTTATAGAGTGAGCCATAAAATAATGTCTCATTGGGAAAACGAGAGATCAGTTCTCTTGGTATTCCATGTTCTCCAGAACAAACTTTTGGGACTTTGATCCTGTCTGACAGATGAGGAAGCTGAGCTTAGGGTATTTATGCGGTTTGCCCCACGTAGTAAGAGGCAGTCAGACACCTGCGCAGACTCAGTGACGATCTCACAGTAGGACCATGAACGGCCAATTCACGGGGATTATAAGGGAGCATGTTAAATGCATGTAAGACACACGTGTGCAGTAAGCGCTCCATAAATGCTGGTCCCTCTGGAAGTTCTCGCTGCACTTTGCAAGGGACCTGGGGCAGGTCGATCCCCTCCCGCTGCCTCAGTTTCTTCATCCGCCCGCGGAGGCGCGGTCCCGGGCCGGCCCGCCCCCGGGGAGGAAGCACGCGGCGCCTGGGGCGCTCCGAGCACGGGCTGCGCCGGGCCCGCCTCGGGGCCGCGGGTGGGGCGGGCCGGGGCGCAGGGGGCGGCCCCGGAGGAGTCACGTGGCGCGCGGCAGCGGCCGAAGGAGAAGTAGCAGCGCCCGCGTCGGAGGGCGTGCGCGGCAGGGAGTGCCCGGAGCCCGGACAGCGGGCGGCTGCGCGCGGGACCCCGGAGCCGGGACCCGCGGCGCGGGCGCGGCAAGGTGAGTGGCCGGGGCGCCGTGGGGACGTGCGCCCGGGGCACGCGCGCCCGGGAAGCCGCGTCCAGGGCGGGGGTCCTGTGCGGGGCGCAGCTGGCGCGGGCTGGGGTGGGGCGCGCTGTCCGGCCCCCCGCTCGCTGTGCCCAGCGTCCGGGCGGGGGACGGCCACTTCCTCACCCCCGACGGGCGCCACTCCGTCGGTTGATGCCCCGGGGCAGCCCGGCTTTGAATGGGAACCGGAGGAAGCGGCGCGGCTTGCGGTCGGGGGTTCGCGCGAGCGCCGGCAGTCTAGGCTCCGGTGGCCCTGGGGGTCCCGCGGGGGGTCGGGCGTGTTGCCTGGTCACCTCCGTGCCCAGGGCTTGTGGACTCCAGGCGCAGGCCGGCCCCTGGCACTTCCCCGCACTACACAGGTGCTTGAGGGTGGGTGGGTGGCGAGTGATACCAAGGAAGGCGCAGCCCCTCGCCCTGAGAGGTTGGAGAGTTTTCTGGGGATCCAGGGTTCCCTGTCCCACCGCACAGTGGTGTGCATAATTATGTTTGTGAGACTGTGCGTTTTCCTAGTTATGCTGTGGGATCGCGGAGAGGTCCTTACCGCCACAGCGGAAGAATTCGAGGGAAAGACGAGTCCGGTATGGACCCGGGTGGTTGGCGGCTGGTTTCCAGAGGGAGCCAGGGATGGCTCTTCTAGCACCCTGATCTTGAACTAGAGTAAGAAAGTGTGGGGTGGCTGGGTGGGGGTGACGCGCACGGGAAACAGGTGGCCTTGTCAGTCAGCGTAATTCGAATTTCAGTTCCAGCTGTGTAACCTTGGGCACTTCGAAGACTCTCTGAGCCCCAGTTTCTTCCCCTGGATACTTGGGCAACCCAGGCCTACATCCCAGGGCTGTGTGCAAAGTTGGGGCTTATCTGCCACTTCTTGACCCTCTGGTTAAGGGCCCTGCTTGGTGGTGCGGGCCAGCATCCGCAGCTACAGCCTTACAGGCAGTCTTGAGTCCCTGGCCGTCCCAGGCAGTTCTCCTTATTACAGAGACGAATGCCACGTGTGTTACCACTGCAGGGTTCCCTGATGCTAAAATTGCCTAATGATACCTGCCCCCCTTCCCCCCCAGCTTGTGAAACTCCTCTGGAGGAGGCAAAGCCAGGAACCCCATAAACAGCCCTTGGGCTGAGTGGTTTTCAAAACTTTTGAAACCATGTCTTCACTAGAAAACTCTGAAAACTCAAAGCAGAAAAGCTCATCCATTATGTTAGCACTTAAAGCAGTCATAAGCCGATGGTCAGACCCTTGACCTTCTCCCACTCTCCAAAAATAACCATTCCTCCTAGATTTATAAGCAGACAGCCTTTAAAAAAAAAAATTAACGCATTTATTTTAATTGGAGGCTGATTACTTTACAATATTGTAGTGGTTTTTGCCATACATTGACAGTGCAGCCATGAGTATACATCTGTTCCCCATCCTGAACCCCCCTCCCTCCCCATCCCATCCCTCAGGGTCATCCCAGTGTACCAGCGCTGAGCACCCTGTCTCATGCATCGAACCTGGACTGGCGTTCTATTTCACATATGGCAACAGACAGCCTTTTTAAACATGTAATAATATTTATTAGTTTGTAACTCTTTTTTTGATCTGCCTCACAAATCTTTCCAGATCACAGTGCTTGTAAATCTTCCTCCTTCTTCTCAGTAGCTACTGAACATTCTTTAATGTGGGCTTCCCTGGTGGCTCAGTGGTGAAGAATCTGCCTGCCAATTCAGGAGACATGAGTTTGATCCCTGAATCAGGAGGATCCTCAGGAGAAGGAAATGGCAACCTACTCTAGTATTACTGTCTGGGAAATCCCATGAACAGAGGAGCCTGGTGGGCTATAGCCTGTGGGGTTGTAAAAGAGTCAGACGCGACTGAGCAGCTAAACAACAGTTCTTTAACGTGTGTGTCCCATCATGTAAGGGATCCCCGCTCCCCCGCCAACCCATTCATGAGCAGTTGAATTATTCCCTGTTCTTTCCTCTTACAAATATTTTTGTGCATTTTTCTGCACAATGCTGGATCAAAGCAGATGCATGTTTTATGTTTTAATAGATCCTCACAGGTTGCCCTAAAAAAAAATGTGGAACTAATGCACACCCGTACCTGCCATGGCTGACCCTGCCGAGTTCCTCCAGTGAAAATATGAATCACCCTGTTTCTGCAGGTGGGTGTGACATGCAGCAATAGCACCCCTCCTGCCCTCAGAGGGGCTGTCCCCTCTCAGGGATGCGACTGTGCCGGAGTCCAGGAGAATTGTCCTGTGGGATTTTGTATGAAATCCTGCTCTGCTCTGATGAGTGCAGGGAGCCTTGAAGAGAAGAAAACTCTCCTGTTTCCTGGTTCTGGGTCCTTGCATTGTTATTATTTTTTTTAATCTTCATTGGAATATAGCTGACTTAAAATGTTGTGTTAGTTTCTGCTGTACAGCAAAATGAATCAATTATACATATACATATGTGCTGTGTGTGCTCAGTCACTTCCATCGTCTCCGACTCTCTGCTGCCCCATGGACTGTAGCCCGCCAGGCTCCTCTGTCCATGGGATTTTACAGGCAAGAACACTGGAGTGTGTTGCCATGCCCTCCTCCAGGCGATCTTCCTGACCCAGGGATCGAAGCCATGTCTCCTGCATTGCAGGCTGATTCTTTACAGTTGAGCCGCTGAGGAAGCCCATATATATACATATATTCACTCCTTTTTAGCTTCTTTCCCATATCAGTTCAGTTCAGTTCAGTTGCTCATTTGTGTGCGACTCTTTGCGACCCCATGGACTGCAGCACGCCAGGCCTCCCTGTCCATCACCAACTCCCAGAGATTACTCAGACTCATGTCCATTGAGTTGGTGATGCCATCCATATAGGTCTCTCCTATATAGGTCATTACAAAGTATTGAGTAGAGTTCCCTGAGGTATACAGCCGGTCCTAATTAGTTACCTCCTCTATATGTAGTAGTGTGTATATATCAATACCAATCTCTCAATCTATGCCCCCCTTTCACCCAGGAACCGTAAGTTTGTTTTCTACATCTGTGACGCTTACTTGTTTTGTAGATGACTTCATTTGTACCTTATTCCACATATAAATGATATCATATGATAATTTGTCTTTCCCAGAAGTTTATTTCAAAGAGAAGAACATGAAGAGTAGGATCTTATTAAATCTCAGCCTCATTTGTATTTAACACCATAAGTCATTTTATAAAATTACCCAGGGAGGATGAGAAACAGGAACAAGAAAGGGATTTCAAGCCTATTTCATTTTTTTTTTGAAAGCAGAAGCAAAATAGAAATTGCCTGTGATGGCTAGTGCCCTCCTCCGGGGTCAAGGCCTTGGGGACCGTGTCTTAGCTGCTGAAGCGTTGAACCCTGAAAGCCCGAGTTGGGAGCTGGTGGATTTTAGTGGTTGACTCCAGGGATCTTGTGGCTATGAGGATGCCTTCCCAGTTCTTAACAAAGGACATGAGAGACTTGATGTTTATGGTTGAGCCAGTCCACTGGGCTTCTGAATGAGGAGTGACCAGAATCCTGGGAAGGTTAGTCCAGGGCCCTCCCAGAGTCAGAAAGAACTAAGGGCCCTGGTGCTTCCAGGTTGGCTGGTTTAAGTGGTGGTGTTGTGAGGGGGGGGCGGTGTTTCCTATTTGTGCCCTGCTGCATGTGGGCCTTGAGGCCTGGGAGTGGGGAACTCGGGAGGTGCATCCTGCTTCTGACTCTTTGCAGCTGTGTGACCTTGGACGAGTCCTTTGACCCCTCTGCATGGTTAGTTACTATCTGACAAGATTGTGAATTCCAGAAGGGGGTTGCCGAAGGAGCAGGGGCATGGGATTCAGACCAGGGTTCCCATCCTGGTGTTGCCACATGTCTCTGTGACCTTGATCATGTGATTTCACCTCCCAGGTCTTGAGTTTGCAGCTCCAGTATTTCTCACTGAAATCAATGAGATGAACCTGATACGGCAGGTGCAGGCACCCGGGAGGGCCAATAAACAGCAGGTTTTCCAGGGTGGAGATTGGCTTCAGGCCCCTTGCTCGTCCCCTGACCTGGAATAGGGGCTGGTGAGACAGGAGGCTTGGATCAGGCAGGGTTCCTGCACACCCTTGGCCCCCAGGCTTTTGCTTTAGCCAGTTCCTTGGACTAGAGCACCGTCCCCTCCCGCTTCATCTCTTTTAAAGATTGGATTCAGATGCCATCTTCCTCTAGAAGCTTCCTGTGAGCACTGTTAAGTTTCCAGCCTCACCTTAGACTAAGTTGGGGACCCCTTCCTGCTGCTCCCTCGAGAGCCCCATGTCTCTGCTTCTGCAGAATCATGGAGCTGACTGTTTCCTAATGGGTGGAGAGCAGGTGTAATTCATGACTTTATTGCTGGGCTGTCAGCATATCTAGGAGGTGCCCCTGGCTGTGGGTGTGAGGTGGAGGGAAAAGGGGGCAAAGGACAGGGCCCGGGCCTCACTCCTCATTTGCGTGCGAGTCCACCATTCGTGCCTGTCATAGAGCTGACCCTTGGTTAATGCTTTGATCAGCTGGCTGATTAATATAATCGGAGGCACTGCTAGATGCTATTTTTGTTGCTGTTCAGTCACTAAGTCGTGTGTAACTCTCTGCGACCCCATGGACTGCAGCACGCCAGGCTACCCTGTCCTTCACCATCTCCTGGAGTTTGCTCAAACTCACGTCCATTGAGTTGGTGATGCTGTCCAACATTCTCATCCTCTGTCATCCCCTTATCCTCCTGTCCTCAATCTTTCCCAGCATCAGGGTCTTTTCCAGTGACTTGGCTCTTTGCATCAGGTGGTCAAAGTATTGGGAGCTTCAGCATCAGTCCTTCCAGTGAATATTCAGGGTTGATTTCCTTTAGGATTGACTGGGAGCTGTACAAACATTGTGGGGTCTAGTCCATCCAGAGCCCCTGGAGGGTGGTGTTATTCCCATTATACAGCTGGAACAGCTGAGGCCCTGATTTTGAGCAGCTTGGCACAGAGGCTGTGGGGAGGCCCAGGCAGCCCTGGCTGAACACCCGGCTTCTCTGCAAAGTAAGAACTGTGGGAGTCTAAAGGGATTTGGAGGTGGGGACGAGATAAGAAAGATACAGGGATAGAGACGCAAGTATAGAGAATGGCTTGTGGACATGGGGGCAGGAAGGGCAGAGTGGGAGAGAGTGACACTGACATGTACACACCCTGCCATGTGTAAAATAAATAGCAGCTGTAGAACACAGGGAGCGGAGCTCTGTGCTCTGTGATGACCTCGAGGGGTGGGAGGGAACGGGGGGAGGGGTCTAAAGGGAACGGATATACAGGGTGCGTACATGTGTGCGTGCTGTCGTGTCTCACTCTGTGCGACCCCATGGGCTGCAGCCTGCCACGCTCCTCTCTCCATGGGATTTCCCGGGCAAGAGTACCGGAGTGGGCTGCCACTTCCTTCTCCAGTGTGTGGTACACATATAGCGGATTCATTTTGTTGTACAGCAGAAGCTTACACAACGTTGTAAAGCAATTATACTCCCACACACACACACACACACACACACACACACACACACACACACACACACACACACACACACACACAAAGACTAAGTGGGAAAGGGGGAGAAAAAGATACAGGAAACAGTGGATGGTAACAGGAGCTAAACCTGAACATCACTGACTGTGAATCTTTGTTTTAAGGGCTGAGATACACTATCTGGTTTAATCCGCAGAAGAACCTTCAACCTTCCTTGAAGGAGGATCCTTCATCTGTTTTCTTCCCCTTTACAGGGGTGGAATTCAGCCCTGGGGGTGTAGTGACTTGGAGTAGGGGCTGCGGTTAAGTCCCCTCAGGGTGAGGGGCACTGGATCTTCGGAAGTTTGGGAGGCAGGATGTTGGGGGGGGGGCAGGGTTGTGCAGGGCGTAGATCCAGGAGCGACCTGAAGTCACTCTTACTCTTTTTGTTGGTGTGTTTTTATTTTGGGCTGTGCCGGGTCTTCATTGCTTTGCCCGGGCTTTCTCTAGTTGTGGCCAGTGGGGGCCACTCTTCATTACATTGCTTCTGGGCTTCTCACTGCGGTGGCTTCTCTTGTTGCAGAGCACGGGTTCTAGGCATGCGGGCTTCAGTAGTTGTGGTGGAACTATTGGGCCCCCGCTGCAGAGCCCGGGCTCAGTTGCTCTGCTGCTCTGCGGCGTGTGGAGTCTTCCCGGACCAGGGATCGAACCTGTGTCCCCTCCGTTGGCAGGTGGAGTCTTATCCACTTCACCACCAGGGAAGTCCCACTCTTGTTATTTTTTATTTTAAATTGGAGGATCATTGCTTTATAATATCGTGTCGGTTTCTGCCGTACATCAACATGAATCAGCCATAGGTGTGCCTATGTCCCCTTCCACTCTTCTTAAAGTATCCTTTTGGTTCCTGGTCTGAGAGTTCACTCCAGGGTCTGGGGTGGGAGCAGGTGACCAGAGTGACCCACGTGTATAAGATCCCTGGAGGGAGCAGGGAAGCAGGGAGACCCACTGCTTTCTGGGTTTGCTGGTGGGCTTGATGCAGGTGTGAGAGGAGCCAGACAAGGGAGGCTCTGAGATCTGGGGCCCAGGCATCTCTCTGAGAAGGTCGGACTGTTCAGGAGGATGGGGGGTGACCAGGGACACCCCCGGAAGCCGAGCCGCACACCAGGCGCTTTGCTGGTGGCTTCCTGACTGTCCTGGTCAGAGTGGGGCTCCCAGGGGTCACGCGGCCTGCCCAGGGCCACACGGTCAGCGGGAGCCTCCACGCGGGGCTGCCGGGCCCTGCTGTTTTCTGCCCTTTCTGCTCCGCTTCCACGTGGAGGTCTCCACGGACCCACTTAGGTTTTTTTCTCCTATTCCCAGCTTTACTCCGGAAGTAAAGGGGTGGTTAGAAGTCTCTGGGCGGGGTGTCGGGGGTGGGGACAGGAGCCAGCCTGGGCTCGTTTGGCTATTCAAATATTCTACAGCATAAAAGTGCATGGGGAGGGGGAGGTGGCGGCCAGGCTGGGGTGATTTGGTTATTCAAAGCCGGGATAACGGTTGGGTCACTGAGGTCAAGGGCTCCACCCACATCTTGCTTCTATTTAAATGTCTGAGCGGCTGGTGAGCCCCCCTGCCACCAGCACCTTCTCCCCAAGCTCATCCTGATGGGCAGGAGACAGGATTTTGGCTTGTGACGCTCCCTGCTGTTAAGCGAAGCCTGCTCAGTTAACTGAAACCAGTTCCCCCTTGCTTCCGCCCTCCAGCCTCCTCGTTCACCCCCTTCCTCCTCGCCTCCCCCTGGGGAGCAGACGACCATGAGCACAATGGCCAACGTGGACGCCCTCCCTGAGTATGAAAAGAGTCAGATCAAGCGGACCCTGGAGCTGGGCACCGTCATGACCGTGTTCAGCTTCCGCAAGTCCACCCCAGAGCGGAGGACCGTCCAGGTGATCATGGAGACGCGGCAGGTGGCCTGGAGCAAGACGGCCGACAAGATCGAGGGCTTCCGTGAGTACCTCTCACTTCCCCGCCCTGGGCAGCGGCCCGGCAGCTGTCGTTGGTTCGACACCTTCTTCTGAAAAGGAAAAGGGGTGTTGCTTTGTTTGGGTCTCTGATGGGGTTTGCAGCAGGTTGGGGAGGTCGGCCAGGAAAGCCCTGGTGAAGGAGTGGAGGCGTGCGTGGGCAAGCTTGGAAATGACCTCCAGACAGCTCTCCTGGGCTGCTGGGGGCTGAGCGCCCCATCTCATAATCGGGGACCGTTTGGTCTGTGTTGATGGTCGAGCTGTCTGCTCTCTTGAGGGCTCACTGACCAGAGCGTGTGGAAAGTCATCGCTTGGTAGCCAGATGTTGTGTTTTAGTGCAGACAGCAGAGCGAGAGGCCTGTGCTTTACTCCATGTGGACAGAGCACATCTCTGAGTGTGTGTAGCCCTCTAGAGAAGCTCTGCTCCTAGTGGAGGCAGCTGCTTTTTTCCTTCCCCCTTACATTGGGCAGTGGGTTCAGAGCCTCAAGTTTCTAAATCCCCTTTTTCACTCAGAGTCCAGAGACTTGCTTTAATGAGTTTTTATTGACTCCTTTTTAATTGAGAAATCAGAGCGTACACTTGGGGGAAAATCAGACAATTCATAAATAAATGTCTCTCTGCCCCAGTCCCACCCCAGGCTCCAGAGGCCAGCTCCTGCCCAGGTTCTGTGGTCTTCCAGAAGTATTCTGGCTTGTGTGATCTGTCTGTTGTTTTTTTACACAAATGAGTACCTACCGCATATACTTCTGCACTTCGATTTCTTTTTTAAATTTAATAGTTTTCTTTTAAAAAATTTTATTTACTTCTTTATTTTTGGCTGTGCTGGGTCTTCGTTGCTGCGTGGACCTTTCTCTAGCTGTGGCGAGCTGGGGCCACTCTCTCGCTGTGGTGTGCAGGCCTCCCCTTGCAGTGGCTTCTCTCACTGCGGAGCACAGGCTCTGGGGGGGCGCCGGCTCCAGTAGTTTTGACTCCCGGGCTCTAGAGCAGAGGCT
Organism: Okapia johnstoni; assembly: GCA_024291935.2. Lineage (NCBI taxonomy): Eukaryota > Metazoa > Chordata > Mammalia > Artiodactyla > Giraffidae > Okapia > Okapia johnstoni. The sequence continues at coordinate 72,300,828 of CM044310.1, forward strand.
GTATAGTTATGGTGCACGGGCTGAGTTGCTCCGAGGCACGTGGGATCTTCCTGGATCAGAGATTAAATCTGTGTTCCCTGCACCGGCAGGCGGATTCTTTACCGCTGAGCCACCAGGGAAGCTCCCTAATAGTTAACCTTTGAGGTGGTTTCTTATCAGCATATTGATCTGCCTTTTTCTTTCATCAATACATAGCATTCTGGCTACAGTGTGATAGTTTAACCCCTAGAGATGGATGCTTTGGGTTTTTCCAGTCTTTTGCTGTTAGCTGTAACAACTGTACATGGATTCTTCTTTTTTTTTTTGCTAACAGATTCATGGAGATACAATTCACATACCTTATAATTCATCCATTCACAGTTTGGTATATTCCCATATATGTGCAGCCACCACAGTTTTAGAACGTTTCATCACCCCTAAAAGAAACCCTGGTCCTCCATCTGGTCCTCCTCCACCTCTCCTGCCCTAAGCAACCTTTCATCTCCTTTCCATTTCCCTGTTCTGGACACTTCCTATAAAAGAAATCACATAGTATGTGGCCTTTTGCGACTGGCTTCTTCCACTTAACAGTGTTTCCCACATTTTCACGATCCATCTGTGTTGTGTGTGTTTCAGGACTTCATTCCTTTATGTGGCCAGGTAATATTCCTTTTTACAGACATTCCACAGTTTGTTGACCCATTTATTCGTTGATGGAAATTTGGGTTGTTTGCTGCTTTTGGCTGATATGAGTCCTGCCACTGTGAGCTTTCGTGAATGATTTTTTGTGTGGCCGTGTGTTTTCATTTCTTCTGGGTGTATGCCCAGGGATAGGGCTGCTCCTCATCCAATGCAGTAACTTTGCTTGATCATTTTAGGAACCCCCCGGAATGTTTCCCAAGTGGTCGCACCATTTTACGTTTCTACCAGCTGTGCGTGGGGTCGCCTTTACATTATTCTTTCATGCACGCATGTTGGGTTTATCTGAAGAACAGCTTCCTCCATGTGTAATTTCTGAGTTAGAGGGCACGGGGTATTTTTAACTTTAAAGGACGGTTGGATAATATCCTGCAGAAGCTCCTGAGGTGTTGGCGGCCCCTCTAGTACCCCACATCCACACCCACGCTGCCATGGGGTTCTGAACTTGGCAGTTCGCAGGTGGACTCTGATAGCTCGACATGGCTCTTTGTTTGGTTTCTTTTATCATGAGCGAGACTAAGTAGCTTTCCAAAAGATTTCTCCTGATTCTGGAGCTGAGCCTCCAAAGGCCCTGAGCCAGAGGCCCTGCTTTGAAAGTTCCTGTGTCTGGAGGCCGCTGGCCTTCCTCCCGATTTTGTTGACATTGGCCTCATGACCTCCCGGGTGGCCCAGAAACCTGTGGCAGCTGGGGCAGGGGTGGGGGCCTGCAAGCGCAGGTGCCCCGCCGCACAGAGAGTGGATGGCCGGGCCCCTGTTGGCCTGCTGGCTGAGCTCCAGAAACACCTGGTAGAGGGCATTGGCGCGGCCTCTGGGGCTTTCTCCCGATGGTTCTGACTGTGTGAGACAGGACTTTGCCTCCTGAAATCCACCCCCTACGGTTCTCCCCAGTCACTCCTAAGAGCAGTTCCTCCTCCTTGGGGTGGCTGAAGATGACTGTCATTCACCAGGTTGGTTGGGATTCAGTATTTTAATGAGCTCCCCAGGTGATCCTGGTAACTAGCCAGGTTTGGTAGGTACTGCTCTAGCGACTCCCTCCTCTGACTGCTCCCCTCCCCTGTCCTCCCACCCCCTGTCCCCCCCCCCCCCGTCCTCCTTCCGTCCTCCCACCCCCTGTCCTCCCAACCCCTGTCCTCCCACCACCTGTCCCCCCCCGTCCTCCCACTCACCCCGTCCTCCCAACCCCCGTCCTCCCACCCCTCCGTCCTCCCACCCCCCGTCCTCCTCCTCGTCCTCCCACCCCTCCGTCCTCCCACCCCCTGTCCCCCCCGTCCTCCCACCCACCCCGTCCTCCCAACCCCCGTCCTCCCACCCCCTTTCCTCCCCCCCCCCTGTCCTCCTCCTCGTCCTCCCACCCCCCCATCCTCCCACCCCTCTGCCCTCCCACCCCCCATCCTCCTCCCGTCCTCCCACCCCCCGTCTTCCCATCCCCCTGTCCTCCTCCCATCCTCCCACCCACCCTGTCCTCCCACCCCCCGTCCTCCTCCTCGTCGTCCTCCCACCCCCCGTCCTCCCACCCCCCGTCTTCCCACCCCCCTGTCCTCCTCCCGTCTTCCCACCCCCCGTCTTCCCATCCCCCTGTCCTCCTCCCATCCTCCCACCCACCCTGTCCTCCCACCCCCCGTCCTCCTCCTCGTCCTCCCACCCCCCATCCTCCCACCCCCCATCCTCCCACCCCCCGTCTTCCCACCCTCCTGTCCTCCTCCACCCGTCTTCCCCACCCCCCGTCTTCCCATCCCCCTGTCCTCCTCCCATCCTCCCACCCACCCTATCCTCCCACCCTCCGTCCTCCTCGTCGTCCTCCCACCCCCCGTCTTCCCATCCCCCCGTCCTCCTCCCCATCCTCCCACCCCCCCCATCATCCTCTCTATCCTCCCACTCCTCCGTCCTCCCACCCACCCCATCCTCCCACCCCCCATCCTCCTCTCCGTCCTCCCACTCCCCCCGTCCCTCCTCCCCGTCCTCCCCCCCCCCCGTCCTCCTCCCCATCCTCCCACCCCCCATCCTCCCACCCCCCTGTCCTCCTCTCTGTCCTCCCACCCTCCCCTCCTTCCAGCCTTCCTTCTTTCCTTCCACTGGTAGCTTCCCTCCCTCCTTCCATCTATCCATATTTGAATGCCTGCTCTGCCGGGCGCTATTCTAGGTATCGGAGATACAGCAGTAATTGAATTAGACTCCAGTCCTCACAGAGCCTCCATTGTTGGATTAAGTACAAGCAGCGTGGAGCCTGACTCCAGCAGGGTTTGATGAGCTTGGCCACGTGAGCATAGGCAGGTTACATCCCCTTGCTGAGATCCGGTTCTCCTGTCTGCGGAACGGGAACAGCATTGGTGTCCACACACATTTTCACAGCTGCAGATGAATAGATGAGCCGCTGGATTAGAAGGCTGAGCACGGTGTGCAGCCCTGGACCGGTGCAAACTGCTGCTTTTGCTTTTGCCACTGTTGTGGGTGACGAGCGGCGGCCAGCTGGTCTGGGGCAGCAGAGTCTTGCTTAGGTGTTTGGCCTTTCTCTGGAGAGCAGTAGGGCTCCACCAAAGGCTTTTCAGACAAGGAGTGGTGTGAACACCTTTGTGTTTTTGAACCTGCGCTAGGGAGCCTATGTGAGATGGCTGTGTTGTGGTGTTTGTAAAATGACACAGAAGACGATTTGGGGGTAAAGTGCTTTAAAAAGGTGTTCCCCTGACCGCTTAGAGAGAGCAGGCCTTTGAGCCCTGGATGGGGCCGGCCACTCAGCACCTCATTTCCGGCCTCTTGATATAGAGGTGGTGTCCTGGGGGGGTTCTGGGGTCATTGGCAGGTGGCCTCTAACCTCTGGACAGGTGTCACAGCCTCCTGTGTGGGCCTGTGTGAAGGTAGACGCCCCTGGATCTCACTGTGCAAAGCAGTGAGTGGTTCTTAGCTAGGGCGATCCCATCCCACCCTTGCAGGGGCATCTGGCAATGCCTGGAGGTACTTTTAGTCCTGGTTATTTGGAGGGGGTTGCTTCTGGCATCTAGCAGGTTGAGGTCAGGGGTACTGCTAAACATCTTACAATGCACAGGGCAGCCCCCACCCCAAATAATTATCCAGTATAAAATTAGAAGATATCAGTGGCGCCAAGGTTAGAAACCCTGGCTTAGGGACTTCCCTGGTGGTCTGGTGGCTAAGACTCTGTGCTTCAATGCAGGGGTTGTTTCTTGTTGTTGTTGTTTAGTTGCTAAGCTGTGTTCAACTCCTCTGCAAACCTATGGACTGTAGCCTACCAGGCTCTTCTGTCCATGGGATTTTCCAGGCAAGAATATGGGGTGGGTTGCCATTTCCTTCTCCAGGGGATCTCCCCGACCCAGGGATCAAACCCACATCTCCTGAGTCTCCTGCATTGGCAGGCAGATTCTTTACCACTAAGCCACCTGGGAAGCACAATTCCTGGTCAGGGAACCCTATCCCGCATGCCACAACTAAGACCTGGCACAGCCATATAAAATAAAGCAAAATATTAAAAAGGAAGAAGAAAAAGTGTATTTCTTCCTTAAAAAAAATTAAGAAACCTTGGTCTGAAGTCATGTGTTTGCTTTGCTTAGAACCGTAAAATGTCACTGGATATGTTAGGATTCCCCCTTGGACCGTGTCATGATGGAGCTGGCCCATGTGTAGTGCCATGGCCATATTTGCCATCATACCGGGCCCCCAGTTTTGCTAAGAGAGAGGAGGAAGGATGGAGTCCCTGTCCTGGAGGGAACAGGCGAGATCCCACAGATAGAAGAGCCTGGCGGGCTTTAGTCCATGGGGTGGCAAAAGAGTCAGACACGACTTAGTGACTGAACGACAGCTGGGTGGTTCTCTCTGTGGCCTGGACTAAGGTGGTACTCGGCTGGCATGTCCAGAAGTTTCCAGAATCTTTCCTCCTGTGTCTGGTGATGATGGCCGGTATCCTGGGCTCAGCTGAAAATGTTGGCTGAGCACCTACCACGTGGCGGTCCTAGGATCATCCGGCTTCTTACACGGTGCCTGGCGTCCCCCCAGGATGTGTGTTCCAAGAGTCACAGGGCTTCTTGTGACCTAGCCCGAGAAGGTCACCTGTTCAGGTCTGCGGGGCCAGCTCAGGTTCAAAGAATGGGGAATCTCCTCTTGGAGAAGGTGAGACCGTCCCAGGTGGGGAGAAAGTTGACAGTAGCCACCTCGGTGCCAAACGACCATGAGGGCACCTGGACCCTGGGTCCAGACTCGTAGTTCAGATCCCCGCGCCACCACTCCTAGGAGCTGTGTGATCCCAGGCAGGTGTGCTTGGCCTTTCTGTGCCTCAGTTTCTCTGTTGGTCAAGTGAGATGACAATAGTTTCTGTCAATGAGATAAGGGTGAGAAGCAAGTGGATTTTATTTAAGTACTTTTTAGTCTGTATTTGCGTATTTTATATGTATACAAAAGGTGCATATTTTAATCAGTAGGAGTCCCAAGGCCTGGCTTCTGACAAAGAAGATGAACTTCAGCTCTTCACTCACGGCTTGGGCATCATTCTCCTGTTGACTTTCCAAGGCTGCTAGGCCAGATGGTGCACTGGACTCCCTCCTGTGTGGGCCTCCCGAGAGGCTCTGGGTGTGGGGCAGGAGCTTGTGCTTGGAAGTCCTGCCTCTCTGGTTTTTCTTTCCCTCCAGGTGCTGGTGGAACAGACTCTGACTAGAAGGGAGTCTGCCAGCACCTTTCTGGGTTGACCGTTGGGGTCCGCTTGCACCTTGTCCATTTGGGAGGGTGGCCCGGGACGTATCTTGGGAGCCAAAGTGGTCCACCTGCCTGTGGGGTGGGGATGGGGCAGGTTGCACGATGAACCTCCCGTGAGGGCGTAGACCGCGTCCATCTCACTGAATGGGCTTTTGTTCTCAGGTTTTCACTTCTGCTTCTGCACATTTTCTCCATCTGCTTATTTTTGGCAAGTGGTGGCTGTCTGAGAACGAGGGGTGCTTCCAAACAGGAGCTGTTCTGTTTCCCTAGTATGAGGCTCTTGGCTTGCCTGCCTAATAATAATAAGTGAATGATAATGATGGTGATGATGTTGGTGATGAGAGCAGCCCCTGAGTGCTCTCCGTGTCCTAGTCTCTGTGTGAATACATCACGCGTCACTGCTCTTTAAATCCTCACAGTGACCCTGTGAGCAGGAATCATACCCACTTTATTTATGAGGAAACTGAGTCCTGGGGAGACTCGGTGACATGTCCAAGGCCACACAGCCAGGAAGGGTCAGCACCCCAATTTGCTTTTGTTCTGCCTGCCTTGTGGAGTCTCATGTCTCCTGTTCTGGGTTGCCTTCTCCTCCTGTGTGATCTCAGAGATGTCTGAGTTCTGTATGGGATAGCGGGGCACCCTGCTGGGGACCCAAGACAGATGGCCTCGCTCAGCCTTTGTTACAACAAGAGGGAAGGCACTGATTCCTTCTTCTCACAGAGGATACATCCTGCCTGGTGCTGAGATGCCAAGGCCAGGAGACTTGAGAGGTGCCTGGTTAGCTGGAAGCCAGACGTGCCTGCTGGAGCCCCCACAGTGGGGACAAGGGGGGACACAACCAAGGGTGCTGAAATGGGCTCCTACTCTATCTTGGCTTATTCTGCGATCCATCTTTGAGCTCCTTATCCTTAAAAAAAATGAGTATTTTACAAAGTTCTTATTTTAACAATGTGTTTTTGAAACAGTGGAGCAGGAGATGTTTTTTCACCAGCATCTTCTGTCTATGAAATCCATTGTCTGAAAGTGGTTCCCAAGCTGCATTAGTCAAGTGTCCCATCAGAAATAAGATTCAGCCAGTGCTCCCAGTGTATTACAAAATAGTGATTATAGTTCCCTGTGCTATGTCGTAGGTCCTTGTTGGTATAGTATAGTATTAATCTCAACCTCTTAATTTATCCTTACCCCCTTTTTCCTCTTTGATAGCCATAGCTTGTCTTCTTTGTCAGTGATTCTGCTTTATAAATACATTCATTTGTATCATTTTTTTGATTCCACATATAAGGTATATCATATGATATTTGCCTTTCTCTGTCTCACTTCACTGAGTATGATAATCTCTAGGTCCATCCATGTTGCTGCAAATGCCATTCAGTTAAGTTCAGTCGCTCAGTTGTGTCTAACTCTTTGGGACCCCATGAACTGCAGCATGCCGGGCTTCCCTGTCCATCACCAACTCCTGGAGCTTGCCCAAACTCATGTCCATCGAGTCGGTGATGCCATCCAACCATCTCATCCTCTGTCATCCCCTTCTCCTCCTGCCTTCAATCTTTCCCAGCATCAGGGTCTTTTCAGATGAGTCAGTTCCTCGCATCAGGTGGCCAAAATATTGAAATTTCAGCTTCAGCATCAGTCCTTCCAATGAATATTCAGGATTGATTTCCTTTAGGATTGACTGGTTTGATCTCCTTGCAGTCCAAGGGACTCTCAAGAGTCTTCTTCAACACCACAGTTCAAAAGCATCAGTTCGCTGGCACTCAGCTTTCTTTATAGTCCAACTTTCACATCCATACATGACTACTGGAAAAACCATAGCTTTGACTAGATGGACCTTTGTTGGCAAAGTAATGTCTCTGCTTTTTAATATGCTGTCTAGGTTGGTCATAGCTTTTCTTCCAAGGAGCAAGCGTCTTTTAGTTTCATGGCTGCAGTCACCATCTGCAGTGATTTTGGAGCCCAAGAAAATAATGTCTCTCACTGTTTCCATTGTTTCAGCATCTATTTGCAAATGGCATTATTCCATTCTTTTTTAAAGGCTGAGTAGTATTCCAGTGCTTGTGAGTGTGTGTCTGTGTGTGAGTGTGTGTGAGAGTGAGTGAGTGGAGGGGTATTAAAAGATTAAATGAGATAATTAAAGAATTAAAGTAACCCATGTAATCTGCTGTCAGTCGCACGGGCACAGAGGAGACAGGTGCTCAGGTAGTCACTGCTCTCGTCAGCATCAGACATAAAGGGAAATGGCGTCGTGGAAAGGATGAGATGACTGTGAGAACATCCGTTTACATAATGAAATCACTGTTTCCTCCCTGCATCCACGTGGGTCGTCCTGCTCCCCTTCCCCAGTCCGAATTCTCCACGTGGAGCCTGCTGGTGTGAGAAATAGAACTGGTGTTTTTATCTCTGACACTGATACAGACCTGCCTGTCTGCCATTCAGTTGAGAAGATGATTTCTGTGGCCATCAAGGGTTGTCTTCTGTCCCGGCTGACAGTCACTTGACGTCCTTAGAATTCGTCCCTTTGTTGTTGTTTTTTAAAGTGTATTTGGCCATGCTGCGTGGCATATGGGATCTTAGTTCCTTGACCAGAAATCGAACCTGTGCCCCTTGCATTGGCAGCTCGGAGTCTTAACCACTGGACCACCAGGGAAGTCCCTGTTCCCTTCTCTGACTTAGCAAATACTCAGAGGATTGGTGTGTGTCAGATATGAGCTTTGTCACTGGGGACGCCTGGTGAGTGGGACGGTGGGGACCCCAGAGGTGCTTATGGTGTCACAGGAAAGACAGAAAAGGCCAGACTAAGCACTCGGGACTGTGTTGGCTGCCAGGGAAGAAAGAAGCAGAGCCTGTGACAAAGAGTAACCAGCGAAGAGCGCAGTGTCAGGAGGGCAGTTCTCAGGGAAGCGTGTGCGTGGAGGCGACGTTTGAGCTGAGACTTGAAAGGTGACAAGGGAGCCACGGGCAGCTCTGGCCGGGCACGGTGGGCATTCCTGGCCGAGGGCACAGCAATGACTAATACCCGTATTAGTCTGGGTAGACGAATGGCAGTGACAGATGTCTTCTTCTTTGAAGTTTTTGTTTTAATTTATTTTTAATTGCAAGATAATTGCTTTACAATATTGTATTGCTAACTGCTAAGTCACCTCAGTCGTGTCCGACTCTGTGCGACCCCATAGACGGCAGCCCAGCAGGCTCCGCCTTCCCTGGGATTCTCCAGACAAGAACACTGGAGTGGGTTGCCATTTCCTTCTCCAATGCATGAAAGTGAAAAGTGAAAGTGAATTCGCTCAGTTGTGTCTGACTCTTAGTAACCCCATGGACTGCAGCCTACCAGGCTCCTCCGTCCATGGGATTTTCCAGGCAAGAGTACTGGACTGGGGCGCCATTGCCTTTTGCTGCCATATACCAACGTGAATCAGCCACAGGTACACGTATGTCCCCTCCCTCATGATCCTCCCTCCCATCCCACCCCTCTCGGTTGTCACAGAACCCTGGTTTTAGCTCCCTGGGTCATACAGCAAATTCCCACTGTCTGTCTGTTTCACATATGGTAGTATATATGTGTCCCTGCTACTTTCTCCATTCGTCCCACCCTCTCCTTCCCCTCTGCGTCCACAAGTCGGTCACTATGTCTGTGTCTCCATTGCTGTCCTGCAAATAGGTTCATCAGTACCATCTCCCTAGATTCCGTTTATATGTGTTGATGTATGATATTTGTCTTTCTCTTTCTGACTTGCTTCACTTTGTATAATAGGCTCTAGGTTTGTCCACCTCATTGGAACCGACTCAAATGCATTTCTTTTTCTAGCTGAGTAATATTCCATTGTGTATATGTACACAATTTCTTTATCCTCTCATCTGTTGATGGGCATCTAGGTTGCTTCCATGTCCTAGCTATTGTAAATAGCGCTGCAGCGAACTTTGGGGTACACGACGTGTCTCTTTCAGTTATGGCTTCCTCAGGGCATGTGCCCAGTAGTGGAATTGCTGGGTCGTATGGTAGCTTTATTCCTGGCTTTTTAAAGTAGTCTCCATATTGTTATCCATAGTGGCTGTACCAACTTGCATTCCCACCAACAGTGCAAGAGCGTTCCGTTTTCTCCACACCCTCTCTGACATTATTGTTTGTAGACTTTTTGATGCTGGCCATTCTGACTGGTGTGAAGTGGTACCTCATTGTAGTTTTGGTTTGCATTTCTCCAGTAATGAGCAGTGGTGAGCATCTTTTCATGTGTTTCTTAGCCATCTGTGTGTCTTTGGGGAAATGTCTGTTTAGGTCTTCTGCCCACTTTTTGATTGGGTTGTTTGTTTTTCTGGTATTGAGTTGCATGAGCTGCTTGTGTAGACAAATGCCTTCCTGATATAAATGTTTCACTGAAGTCGTGATCTAGTGGGATTGGAGGGGGGATGCTCTGTTGTCTTTGTGACACCACCATTCCCTAAGGCGTCTGAGGCCACTGCAGGACCCTCTGTGCAGCCAGCCTGTAGGGTAAGAGGAAGAGTGGAGGATGGCTTAGGAGGTTCTAGGGGGTCAGGCCTGGAACCAGTGTGCCTCTTGCCTCCCGCCTTCCATTGACCAGAACTCAGCGCGGGACTGGCTGCAAAGGAGGCTGGGAGATGTGGTCCAGTTGTGTGCCAGGCAGAATGGCACGTGTGCTTGGTGGGCGTCCCCCAGGCTCTTCACAGGCCCTCATTTTGGAGGATGCAGAAGTGGCTGTAGCCCCACGAATGGCTCGAGAATAGAATGGTTGTAGGAATTTAGGGACTCCTGCAGGAATTCAGGGGGAGTGCAGAGCCTTTGCACTGGGCCTCCTGGGAGCGGGAGGTGGTGGCATCGAGGTCTCTCTCATCCCGTCAGTGATGGAAACCGCTGCGGTGATGACGTCTACCCATACAGACGGGCCTCGTTAGCCCCTCAGGTCTCCCTGGAGCCATGGTTAGACCGTGCCCAGCAAAGCTCTCTACCTTGACTCTGTCGCCCCATCAACAAAGGCTCAGGTTTCCTGGCCTCCCAGTGACAGATGCCTGAGAGAGGCCTCTGATGGCTGGGTCTTCTGAGCCAGTGCGCGAGGCTTGGCTGCCTCTGAGAACAGTGTCCTCTCTGGTCAGCTTTGATGTGGAGGCTAGGTTAGGTGGGTCTCCTGCTGGAGAACATGGTCTAGCTTCTTCAGGGCTTCTGGGTGGAGGTGGATCCCTGTTATGGGTGGACTGTGTCTCCCTTCCAAATTCATGTGGTGAAGCCCTAACCCCCAGGCCCTCTGAATACGGCCTTATTTGGAAATCTGGTCACTGCAGAGGTCATACTGGCACAGAGTGGGCCGCTGATCCCATGTGACTGGTGTCCTTGTACGAAGAGGACGGGACTTCCCTGCTGGTCCAGTGGTTGAGGATCTGCCTGCTGGTCCAGGGGACACGGGTCTGATCCCTGGTCTAGGAAAAGCGGCACGCTGTGGGGCTGCTGAGCCTGTGTGCCACAATGGCTGAGCCCACACTCTGGAGCCCATGAGCCGTAACTCCTGAAGCTCTGGAGCCTGTGCTTCTCATCAAGAGAGCCACCGCAACGAGAATCGCACGCATCGCATCAAAGAGTAGCCCCCACTCCCCAAAACTAGAGAAAGACTGTGTGTAGCAGTGAAGACCCAGCATAGGCATAAGTAAGTAAATAAGAGGATGTACACACAATATTAAAAAAGAAATTAAGATTTTGGCATCCAGTCCTATCACTTGATGGCAAATAGAAGGGGAAACAATGGAAACAGTGAGAGACTTTATTTTCTTAGGCTCTAAAATCACTGCAGATGATGGCTGCAGCCATGAAATTAAAAGACACTTGCTCCTTGGAAGAAAAGCTATGATAAACCTAGACAGCATATTAAAAAGCAGAGAGATATCACTTTACCAACAAAGATCCGTACAGTCAAAGCTATGGTTTTTCCAGTAGCCGTGTATGAATGTGAGAGTAATTTGCTGGATTGATCTCCTTGCAGCAAGGGACTTTCGAGTCTTCTCCAGCACCACAGTTCAAAAGCATCAATTCTTTGGCGCTCAGCCTTCTTTATGGTCCAACTCTCACATTCATTGGAGAAGGAAATGGCAACCCACTCCAGTATTCTTGCCTGGAAAATCCCGTGGATGGAGGAGCCTGACAGGCTACAGTGCATGGGTTTGCAAAGAGTTGGGATTCTCTTTCCCTCTGGGTTTTTGAGGATCTCAGTATCCCCACCAGAAGTCTCTCTGGCTGTTGAAGAGGAGAGGACAGGAGGAGAGGGCAGCTGGGCTGTGGACACATCTGCTCTGAGAAGCCCGAGGCTGCCCCGGGAGCGGCTGAGGGCAAGGCGAAGCCCTGGGAAGGCAGGTGCATCCGGATCTCTTCTGCATGTCTGACTAGGGGAGGGAGCTGTTGGAAGGCATCCTCTGCTGAATCCTTCAGGGAAGACCCTCCTGCCGCCACACTACCATCTAGCTTAGCTGTAAGTGAACATTTTCTCATGTTGGGCTGGCGAACTAACATGTCTTCTTTAATCTTGGGAGAGATCTAAGCTCTGTGCACTTTGAAGTTGAAGCTAGAAATTGTGATATCGATTCTCCCTGCCCGCTGGCAATGCCTGGCCCCAGAGCCAGGCCCTCAGTGGCTGTCACCCCAGGCGGTGAGCTCCCAGAGGCAGAGACCCATTGGTTCTGCTCACCAGGAGGAGTCCCAGCTCCTGGCCCACATCTGACCTGTCATTGGTGCTTCCCAGCAAGTGGTCAGCCCATGAGCCAGGGAAAGGACCTGGCTACCGCCCTCTCAGCCTCTGTACCCTCCTCTCTCCCCAGAAACACCAGTGTCTGCGATTAAGGTAGGGCAGCTCTGTGACTTCTTTTTCTTGCTCATATATTTCTTTTTGTTTTTAATTTTTAATTGGAGAATAATTGCTTTACAGTATTACGTTGGTTTCTGCCATAAATCAACATGAATCAGCCATAGGTATACATATGTCCCTTTTGAACCTCCCTCCCACCCCATCCCACCCCTCTCGCGTGTCACAGAGCACTTGATTTGAGCTCCCTGCATCATACAGCATATTCCCACTGGCTGCCTGTTTTACATGTGGTAATTTATGTGTTTTCATGCTACTCTCTCAATCCGTCCCACCCTCTCCTTCCCGCACTGTGTCCACAAGTCTGTTCTTTTCTGTCTGCGTCTCCATTGTGCCATGTGCTGTCACTCAGTTGTGTCCAACTCTTGGTGACCCCATGGACCATAGCCCGCCAGGCTCCTCTGTCCATGGGATTCTCCAGGCAAGAACACTGGAGTGGGCTGCCATGCCCTCTTCCAAGGGATCTTCCGTTGTGTCTCCTCCATTCCTGCCCTGCAAATAGGCTCATCTGTACCATCTTTCTTGATTCCAATTATATGTATTAATATATGATATTTGTTCTTCTCTTTCTGACTCACTTCACTCTGTATAATGGGCTCTAGGTTCATCCACCTCATTAGGACTGACTCAAATGTGTTCTTTTTTATGGCCGAGTAATATTCCATTGTATCTGTGTACCACAGCTTCTTTATCCATTCATCTGTTGATGGACATATGTTGCTTCCACGTTCTAGGTATTGTAAATAGTGCTGCAGTGAACAATGGGGTACATGTGTCTCTTTCAGTTATGGTTTTCTCAGGGTATATGCCCAGTAGTGGGATTGTTGGATCATATGGTAGTTCTATTCCTAGTTTTTTAATGAAATCTCTATAGAATCTCTAACAGAATTTTACTGTTCTTTATAGTGGCTGTATCAATTTACATTCCCACCAACAGTGCAAGAGGGTTCCCTTTTCTCTCCATCCTCTCCAGCATTTATTGTTTGTAGACTTTTTGATGACGGCCTTTCTGACTGGTGTGAGGTGATACTTCATTGTAGTTTTGATTTGCGTTTCTCTAACAGCGATGTTGAGCATCTTTTCATGTGTGTCTTAGCCATCTGTATGTCTTCTTTGGGGAAATGTCTGTTTAGATCTTCTGCCCACTTTTTGATTGGGCTGTTTGTTTTCCTGATATTGAGCTATATGAACTGCTTATGTGCTCTGGAGAGCAATCCTTTGTCAGCTATTTCATTTGCAATTGTTTTCTCCCATTCTGAGGGCTGTCTTTTAATATTGTTCATTGTTTTCCTTTGCTGTGCAAAAGCTTTTAAGTTTAACGAAGTCCCCTTTATTTTTTTTTGTTTTTATTTCCATTACTCTAGGAGGTGGATCACAGAGGATCTTGCTGTGATGTGTGTCAAAGAGGGTACTGCCTATGTTTTCCTCTAATGACTTCTGCTTTAACCACACATGATCGTTCTGGCCTAGGCCTGTGCTGGCCTCAGTTTTCTTTTCTGTGAGGTGGGTAGCGGCCCAGCTGCCTTGCAGGATGGTAGTGAGGATTACATTTGTAAGTGCATCTGACATGCATGGTGTGTACCTGACATAGCTCATCTGTGCTGCATTTGTGTCTGATTGGGGGCACTAGGGGGGGCTGTGGTGTGGCCCACCCTGTAGAGGCTGGTCCCTTTTGGTGCATGTGGGTAGGGTCTCTATGAGGTTAAGGTCCTTGGTTTGAGCCCGAGTGTCAGCGGGCAGCCCCCCTCCTTGCCTTTGTCCCTCTGCAAGCCTGGGGAGGCCTGGCCTTGGAGGAAGAGTGTCTGCAGGGCAGCGATGATGTTGTTTTGTAAACAGAGTCAGGCAGGGGGCCCTCTTCCATGCTCCCTGCACAGTGGGACGAAGTGGGAAGATGCCTTCGTCTTGCATGGTGTGCTGGCGGCCATGGTGGGAGTGAATATTGGGGGGCGAATTGTTTGTGTGTGAAGAATCCCTTCCTGAGAAAGAAAAATCTGCTGATCCATAGAGTGGAAACTAGCGAAGTCAGCACAACAGGGCCAAGAGCATGTGGCAGGGGGACAGGCCAGCCCCAGGACTGGGAGGCCCGCTGGCGTCTTCCTGCTTCAGCTTCTCTGGTTGGATTTTACCAGCCGGGTGTCACCTGCCCACCACGCCTGGCCAGCGTCTGCTGGTGGTTAGCAGGGACCTGGCTGGGGAAGGACCAGCGTCCCTGGGGAGGCCTGAGCTGGGGTGGCTGATGGTAAAAGCTACACTGGTTTCCTGTTGAAGAGAGCCCTGAGCCAGGCTTTCCTGTCTGACCTGGTTTTATTTCCTCTAATTAAGCGGGTCTCCTTGAAGCAGTAACATGTGTCCATCAGTAGAAAGATTTTAAACTCTACAGTGAGGATTACCCACCTACCCCCAGAGTGATGTGTGTTCACACTTGGTATAACCCTTCAAGATTTTTTTTCTTGGAAGACATAGATACATTTTTACAAAACGTGACCCTCTCACGGAGAAGGCAATGGTAACCCACTCCAGTACTCTTGCCTGGAAAATCCCATGGACGAAGGAGCCCTGCAGTCCATGGGGTCGTGAAGAGTTGGACACGACTGAACAACTTCACTTTCACTTTTCACTTCCATGCATTGGAGAAGGAAATGGCAACCCACTCCAGTATTGCCTGGAAAATCCCAGGGACGGCAGAGCCTGGTGGGCTGCCGTCTGTGGGGTCGCAGAGAGTCAGACATGACTAAAGTGACTTAGCAGCAGCAGCAGCAACCCTCTCATGATATTCTTTAGTTACATGCCTTTTTATTTTGTGCTGTACTGTGACCACCTTCTTTTTTTGAGTTACTTAGAATGTTGTGATTGGCATAGAGACGCCTTTGTACTTAAGAGCATGTCCTCTAGGGTCCGACTGCCAGGGTTCAGATCTTGGCTCTGCCACTTAGAGTTTTGTGACCATGGACAAGTTTTTCAGCCTCTCATTTTCCCATCTATGGAATGGGGCCATAGTAATGCCTCCCTCACCACATTCTCAGGGGGGTTAGGAGAACTAGCTAAGTAGCACTCTTGGGATAGGACCTCACAGATAGCCCAGATCACTCAGTAACAGTTAGCTGCTCCTACTATACTGTTATTATTTCTATGTACTTTGTGGTCAGCAGAATACTCCCCACCCCCAGATATTCTAAGCCTTAGAACTTGTCACTCTGTTATCCTGTGTGGCCCAAGGCTCTTTGCAGGTGTGATAAAGTTGAGGATCTTGAGATGAGATTATTCTGGATTGTCTGGGGGGCCTGATGTCATCCCATGGGTCCTTATGAGTGAAAGGGAGGGAGGAGGGTCAGAGTCAGAGGAAATGGGATGACAAAAGCCAAGGTCAGAGTGATGACATCGGTGCTTTCAAGGTGGAAGGGGTCCACAAGCCAAGGGATGCAGGTGGCCCCCAGAAACTGGAAAAGGTGGGGAGGCGAGTTCTCCCCTGCAGCCCCCAGAAGGAAGGGAGCCTTGCTGACACCTTGATTTTAGTCCAGTGAGACCCAGTTTTGACTTCTGACCTCCAGAACTCAGACAATAAATGGCAGCACTGAGTTTGTGGTAAATCATCCCAGCAGCAATAGGAAATGAATGTACCCTTCTCACCAAGTTAGACACATCATAGTATTTGGTTTGGGTCTTTTTCTTTTTAAGAAATAAGGTTTTACATTTAAGTCCTCATGTATACCCCTCCTTCCCTAGAGAAACCAGTAGCATGCTTTGATAATTGTCATTCCTGTGCATATATTTTACCCTTATTTAAAACATTTTGGCCTGCAATTGATACAGTGTATTGTGTGTGAGGCATTCATATTGTATCAGTAGCTTTATCTGAATTGCTCTGAGCTGTTTCACTCAGTGAGCACATCTTGATACATTCACCAGTCCTTTTGTTTATGGATATTTAGGTTGTTTCCAATTGCAAAAATCTTTCCATTCCAAGTATATGCCTTTCATCTTGTTTCATTTATTTTTTGTCACTGTTGGTTTATGGGATCTTAGTTTCCCAATCAGGGATCGAACCTGGGCCCCCTTCAGTGGAAGCTAACCACCGGACCACCAGGGAATCCCCCATTTTGTGTTAAATAGCTAGGGTTTTCCACCTGATTTCTTAATGTTTTTTAATTTTTTAAATCAACCTTCTATTTTTGGACATCTTGCAGTTTATTATCTTGCCACGTCAAACAGTAATCCCAGGAACATTTTCATACCTCACTGTTAAGCATATCCCTGGTAATTTCCCTAAGATACAATTTTTAAAAGAATTTCTGGGAGGAAGGACAGGCTGCGTCATAGTCTCTGGGCACAGAGTTCTGTTGTCCCCAGGAGAGCCGCACTGACTTGTATGTCCACCCACCACCCTTGCCGGGCTGTGGACATCGTGGGCTCTCATGTCTTCCATGAAATTCACAGGAAAATGAAGTGTTACCCTGAGTGTCGGTTACCCAGCCTTCTTCTCCTCGCTTGCATTTGTTCTGTCCCAGGACGTGACACCAGCAGCTTGATTCCCTGTTGGCTGAAGGCTCTGGGTCTCATGATGACGTCCACAGGACCACTTTGGATGGTGGTAGAAAACTTAGGAGCCCGTCCTGGGGGCCAGAGCTGCTGACGGGCCCTCATGATAGCCCCGTGAAGTTGGTAAGAGAGAATGTGGCATTGAGGGAAGCTGAGGAACTTTCCAAAGTTGACAGCAGGGATTTAGTTCCAGTTACTCTCTCTGCTCAGCTCACTCACTTTACCAGCAGGGTGGGCTCTATTCTGGGATGCGAGCTGGGTGTCATTTTCCTGTCTCGAGAGTAAGGCTTTGGATGACCTCCCCTTTGGAAGTTGGTTCCAAAAATGTATGGCTGTGCAGAGTTGCTGACCAGAGTTGAGTCTGGAATGAAAAGATTGGACCCTAGTTCCTTGGAGTGGGGTGTGTCTTGTTGGTCTCTGTAATTCTAGCTTGTGCCACCAGTTCCATCAGGAAGCGCTTGATGAATGTGTGCCCTTGAGTGAGTATTTTCCGCTACGAGCTACCACTTAAAAAGTTTTTATTTGTTTAGTTATTTGGCTGTGCCAGGATCTTCAGTCTTCAGTTTAGGCATGGGGGGATCTTAATTGTGGCATGCGCGCTTCTTTGCTGCAGCATGTGGAATCTAGTTCCCCGACCAGGGATCGAACCCGAGCCCCCTGCATTTGGAATGTGCCGTCTGAGCCACTGGACCATCAGGGAAGTCCTTTTTTTTTTTTTTTGGAGTAACTACTTTCTCTTCTATAGCGGCCTAGTTTGGACATTTTATTTAAATGGAACTACAGTGTTCTTGCCTGGGAAATTCCATAGCCTGGTGGGCTGCAGTCCATGGGGTTGAAAAAGAGAAGGACACAACTTAGCAACTAAAAAACGGCAACAAAAATGAGACGTTGCCTTTTCGCACCTTTCATTCTGCACCTTGCGTTACTTTTGTTTAATGTAATGCTGTCAAGATTCATCCACGCTGTGCCATGCGTTGGTACCCACTCCTTTTTGTGGCTGAATGACACTCCCCTGTAAGGGTAGACTGTATTTTGTTCACTGCTTCGTGGACACTGGAGTTTTTCTACTTTTTGGCTATCATGGATAGTGCTGCTGTGAATATTTGTGTACAAGTTTTTGTGTGAATGTATTTTCATTCTCTTGGATGTATCCCTAAGAGTGGATTTGCCAGGTCACACGTAGCTGTTTAGTTGTTTGGAGGAGTTGCCAGGCTGTTTTCTAAAGTGGCTGTACCATTTTACATTCCTGCCAGCAGTGTATGAGGGTTCCAGTTGCTCTGCAACTTCACCACCACTTGTTACTGTCTTGTCTTTTTTTTTTTCTTTAATATTTATTTATTGGGGCTTCCCTGGTGGCTCAGATGGTAAAGAATCTACCTGCAGTGTGGGATACCCAGGTTCAATCCCTGAGTCGGGAAGATCCCCTGGAGAAGGAATGGCAACCCACTCCAGTATTCTTGCCTGGAGAACTCCGTGGACAGAGGGGCCTGGCAGGCTACAGTCATGGGGTCGCAGAGTCAGACGAGATTGAGGGACTAACAGTTCCATGTGTTTGGCTGCACTGGGTCTTTGTTGCAGCATGCCGGATCACTTAGTTGTGGCATGTGGGATCTAGTTCCCTGACCAGAGATTGAACCTGGGCCCCCTGCATTGGGAGCTCTTAGCCCCTGGACCACCAGGAAAGTCCCTGTTGTCTGTCTTCTTGATGTTAGCCTTCTGTTCTTGGTGGGGGTAAAGTCGTGTCTCCTTGTGGTTCTGATTTGCATTTCTCTGATGGCCCATTGTTCTGTTTTAAATAGAGCTGATTGTACAGTGTACTTGTGAGCTGATGCAGTGCTTTCCCATCAAATGCTTGCTTTCCACAGCAGCGTCCAATCTTACATTCACTTGCCTGGGGTCTGGCATTGCCATCTGGGTGCTTATTACTACAGGGCAAATGGACAAAGAAGCTCTTGAAAAGGCTAGCGTGGGGCATGTGTGGATGTACACTGGTCATCAAGGTTGCTATTCCTGCCTCCAGTCTAGAGCCATACATTTTAACCATTACTTCTGCTTTTGGGGGACAAAGGACCAGTTTTTCATGGGGGTAGCTCATCTTAGTTTTCTTAGTAAGTGTTCAAAGTCAGCACAGATTTACTCTCACTTCAAGATTTAATGCCTTGGCCCCAGGGTACATAGTGGAGAAGAGATACATAGTGAATCTCTTCACAGAACCCTGGAGGTGCCTCCTCCCTTCTGAACAGTCCGCTCAAGCCCCTGTGCCTGCCATGTGACTGCCAGCTACCCCTAAGGGGTATGCAGATGACACCAACCTTGTGGAAGAAAGTGAAAAGGGACTAAAGAGCCTCTTGATGAGGGTGCAAGAGGAGAGTGAAAAAACTGGCTTAAAACTCAGCGTTCAGAAAACGAAGATCTTGGCATCCAGTCCCATCACTTCATGGCAAATAGATGGGGAAACAATGGAAATGGTGACAGACTTTATTTCCTTGGGTCCCAAAATCACTGCAGATGGTGACTGCAGCCATGAAATTAAAGGACGCTTGCTCCTTGGAAGAAAAGCTATGACAAACCTAGATAGAGCGTTGAAAAGCAGAGGTGTTACTTTGCTGACAGAGGTCCGTCTGGTCAAGGCTATGGTCTTGCCATTGATCATGTATGGTTGGGAGAGCTGGACGGTAAAGAAGGCAAAGTGCGGAAGGATTGGTGCCTTTGAAATGTGGTGTTGGAGAAGACTCTTGACAGTCCCTTGGACTGCAGGGAGATCAAACCAGTTAATCTTAAGGGAAATCAACCCTGAATACTCATTGGAAGGACTGACGCTGAAGGTGAAACTCCAGTATTTTGGCCACCGGAGGCGAAGAGCTGACTCATTAGAAAAGACCCTGATGCTGGGAAAGATTGAGGGCGGGAGGAGAAGGGGATGACAGAGGATGAGATGGTTGGATGGCATCACCAAATCAGTGGCATGAACTTGGACAAACTTTGGGAGACGGTGAAGGACAGGGAAGCCTGGCGTGCTGCAGTCTCCATATGGGGTCACAAAGGATTGGACATGACTGAGTGACTGAACAGCAACAACAAATCAATAGTGTATAGGGCTTCCTAGGCGGTGCTAGTGGTAAAGAACTTGCCTGCCAACACAGGAGACTTAAGAGACGTAGGTTCAATCCCTGGGTTGGGAAGATCCCATGGAGGAGGACATGGCAACCCACTTCAGTATTCTTGCCTGAAGAATCCCCATGGACAGAGGAGCCTGATGGTGTCACAAAGACTCGGACGTGACTGAAGCAACTTAGCACATGCACACATCAGTAGTGTATATATGTCAGTCCCAATCTCCCAATCCCCTTCCCTCCCAAAACACCCCAAGGTTTTGTGTTGTTCACTTGAGGAAAATGTTACGACCAGAGGCTCGCAGGAACCTAACTTTGTGTTCCCCCCTGGGGTGATGGTTCAGTATTTGCCAATTTGGTGGTGTTTACAGTGACTTTACAGAATGTAACTGGAAGATGAGACTTGCCCCTATATGTCAACACAGGAGTAAGACTGGTTCTGCTTTTGTTTTGGGCTCCCCACCTGTCGTGAACTCTAGAAGAGGGTCACTAGAGGCCAGAGGACGGGTGGGAGTGTGTTCTGACCTCTTTCCTGGGCTTGAGAGCGTGTCTTCTGCCACGAAAGCCCCCTACTGGGAGTCTCAACATGAAACTCAGCCCCCATCCTGCTTTCTAGAACCTTCTGCCTGCTCTTCCCACAGCCCCAGGAGGTCTGAGGTCTTTCAGTTATGAGAGGGAAGAAGGTCTCCTTCTTTAGAATTAACCTTTTCTACTGCAAGGTTGTGAAAGCTTTTTGGTCTCGAGGACACACCTGGACCATGGCTCTTGAAGGCTGGTCAGGGAGAGAGGCCACCAGCCAGCTGGTCACCTCTTTTATTCATCATTGCTGAATTAATTCCTCCCATCATTCATTCATTTAATAACTGCTTACTGATTATCGGGCTTCCCTGATGGCTCAGCAGGTTAAGAATCTGCCTGCAATGCAGGAGACACAGGAGATGGCGGGTTCGATCCCTGGGTGGGGAAGATCCCCTGGAGAAGAGCATGGCAGCTCACTCCAGTATTCTCGCCTGGAGAATCCTATGGACAGAGGAGCCTGGGGGCCACAGTCCATCGGGTCACAAAGAGTCCGACACAACTGAGTGACTTAAGCCCATTGCAGCATGTACTGATCATCTACCAAGGGCGGGGAAACTGCCTTCTGATTGAAATAGACATGGTCTTTAATTTCACAGACATTATTGTTTTGGAGGATGGGCAAACGTTGGTGGAACATACACATGAACGCATCTGTAATGAAAACAGAGATAAGTTCTGATACTTTCTTGGAGGGACTGCGGGAGGTTTTGTATCTGGTTGGAGCCCAGGAGGCAGCAGCCGAATCGAGCCCACTGTGGCCCGTCTGGTCCCAGTGGCTGTGCTCTGTGGCTCCAGGCCAAGTCTGCCCTGTGTCCCAGAGGGCTGTGAGAGCACATTCAGGGGCGCCACTGCGTTGGTTGATGGACGGTAGGAGGTCGCGTGATATCACATGTAGGAGCAGTACTGGAGTACTCAAGCCTGGGCTTGAGTCCTGGCTCTGCAGCTGTCTGTGCGACTTCCCGCCTCAGGGTCTGCATCTGTGAAATGGGCGCAGCAGTGGTGCCTGCCTTGTGGGTTGGTGTACAGACCAGAGGTCGCCTCCTGGAGCCTTTCACTCGGTGTTAATTGAGTGCTTCTGTTGGTCGTGTCATTAGTAGGGCATGGCTCTGCTTACCCAGGTCCAGGACTCACAGGGGGAACGGCCTTTCCTGGTGTCAGTCTCCTGGGAAGGTGACATGGCTTCTGCCCCTCTTCTCCCCACCCCCCCAGCCTGGAGACCAGTTTGGGGATCGGCTTCATTTCTCTGTCGCTGTGTAACAAGCCTTACCCAACACTGGGCCTGAATTCTGTGGGTCAGGAATTTGGGCAGGGCTCAACTGGGCGTGGTTCTACTCCTGGGGGTTGATTGAAATGCTCCACCGGGATGTAGTCAGCTGGTGGTTGGCCTGGAAGCTCCCAGGGGGCTCTCTCCACACTCCTCCCTGCAGTCCGTCTGTCTGTCTACCTCTCTCCTTCCACGTGGCTAGCTTGGGTTTCCTGACAGCATGGAGGTCTTGCAGTAGTTGAGCTTCTTACATTGGACTGGCTCCTGTGGACAGGGGCAAGGAGGAGAGGGAACTGGGGGTCACCTTCAGGGTTAGGGTCGAAGATTGGCCCAGTGTCACTTCTGCTGCATTCTCCTGGTCAAAGCAAGTCACAGGGTCCACCCAGAGTCAAGGGGAAGGAAGTAGACCCTACCCCCTCACGGGCCGTAAATTTGTGGCTGTCTTTAACCCCCAGAGAGAACGACCATGGTAGCCAGGGAGTGAGTCTGCCTTTCTGGGCCTTGACCCTGGATGCACCTGGGTGTCCCGGGGGCATCTCTGATAAGGGGGTATTTAGAGGGTCTCCTCCCCAGGGAGAGAGGGTGGGAGGTGGAGGATGGGATGTCTCTTTGCTGTTTATTTTCTGTCCACTGTTTATGTCGCTGCTCTCCTGGGTGGGTATAAAGTCTTAGGTATTTAGGTGAGAAAGGGGGCATGGGTATAGTTTTAGGTCAGTGTGTTCAGGAGTGGAGGACCTGCCTGGGGAGGTCAGCGAGGTGGGGTATAGCGGGTGTCGGACTGAAGGACGCCCAGTGGGAGATGAAGCGCAGGGAGGCTGGAGAGCAGAGACCCCGACTCCTGTCAGGGCCCTGTGCTGCCTTGCTGTGTGACCATAGGCCATAGATTTACCCTCTCTGGACTCAGGTTCTTTGTATTCTGTGGGGATCATCATGGCCCCCCCCACAGGGTTGGGGTGAGATCACGTGAGCTCATACGTGCCGGGTGTGCAGCCCAGTGTTTGGCTCAGAGTAAGTGCTCCGTGAGTGCTCGTCCTGAGGATCCTGCCAGCACGTAGTTACCTTTTGTTACCGGGACTGCTTGTTTCAGAAGTCATGCCAGCCTAACAAATGGCCTTCCAGGGGATTTGCTGCTGAGGTTAACTTTTAAGTTTCATTTTTCCTCCCGATTACCAAAGGAGTGGTGAGGACTGGCGATGGCCAGTCATGCCGGGCGTGAGTGAAGGGAGGCTTTCTGATGGGAGAGGGGAGGGGCCTTTCGGCTGGAGGGTCTCGGCCCTCCCTTGGTGTGGGGGTGCCCAAGTTAGCCTGCAAGCCTCCCAGCCCTCCTCAAGGGGTCTCGGCCTGAGCAGGTGGGGGCCCCCAGGATAGCGAGCTGCTCGTGCTTGGCTGGGCCCTGGGCATCCCAGGATCAGAAGATGCAGCCCCAGGGTGACTTGTCCCTCTGGGAAGAAGCCTGGGGACTGTGAGGCCACCCCCCCCCCCAGGGCTGCCTGATTTGTTTCTTTAGAATTGCCACAGTTGGGGGCTACTCTGCCTTCTGCTAGCCTGGTAGGCTACAGTCCATGGGGTCGCTAAGAGTCGGACACGACTGAGCGACTTCACTTTCACTTTTCCCTTTCATGCACTGGAGAAGGAAATGGCAACCCGCTCCAGTATTTTTGCCTGGAGAATCCCAGGGACGGCGGAGCTTGGTGGGCTGCTGTCTGTGGGGTCGCACGGAGTCGGACACGACTGAAGTGATTTAGCAGCAGCAGCAACCACTGCATGGGGTCTGCCCACTCAGCCTGTTGCTCGGGGGTTCTCCTGGCTCTTCCAAAGGTAGAGGGTGCTCCGGAGCCACCTGGAACATAGGGCCTCTTCCAGCAGCTCCAGGTCTGAGACCCTGAGGATCCCGTCTCCTTGGGGGGATCCCACCTCCTTGCGGGGACCCCTGTCTCCCGAGTTGCTGGGCAAAACCCATTTTGGGGCTATGAAAGGGCCACCTGACAGGTCTGAGAAGGGAACCTTGTCCTTCATTAGCGATGACTACTCACTCCCAAGACAACAGGGTTCCAGAACGGAAAACCAAGAGTTGTGAACGCGTTGTGACCACGTGTAGGGCGGGGCTCAGACACCAGGGGCCGTGTGCTGGTTCTCTCAGCTGGGCTGTGGGTCTCCTCCGAATGTTTGCTTCTGTATCCGTTGCTCAACTACCCGCTTAGAGCCTTGGAGGTGACAGGCACTCGATGTACTGGATGCTGGGTAAATGGGTAAATAATAGTGACAAGGTCCTTCTCACGACTCTTGTAGGCTGGTGGGAAGAGGTGGGTAGTGAAATGAAGATTTTGTTGAATTGCTGGCATCCAGAGAGGGCTGAAGAAATGTAAGCTGTTAGTAGCTGTAGGGGATTAAGATCCTGAGCTTGAATCAGAGGAGCTGAGTTCAGATGTCACCCTGGGTGACTTTGGGTAAGTCATGTCACCTCTTGACACCCTGGTTTCCCCTCTATGTGTAGTGGGGAAAAACATTACCCACCTTATCAGAATGTTGCGCTGATTAAATGAGTTAATGTGCGAGTGATTAGAAGACTGCCTGGCACGTAGTAAATACTGCATGATCCGTGGTTTTTGTTGATAGTGGTCACAATGGTTTCAGTTAGCTATGGGTCTGTAACAAACTGCCCCAAAGCTCAGTGGCTTAAACCTGCGACGATTTGCCATTTTGCTGGTTTCAAGGCCGTTTCTCTGCTGGTTGTTGGGGCCTCACTCACAGGGCTGGCTGGTGGTGCTGGCTCTTGGCCTCTGCTCTCCATGTGGCCTCTCATCCTCCAGCAGGTCCAGCCCGGATCCTCACGTGGCGGTCTCAGAGAAGTGTTTTGAGATGCAGAAGCGGCAAGGTTTCTTGAGGTCCCGACCCTGGACCTTGCACAGTGTCACTTCTGTCTCATCCTGTGGGTCAGAGCAGGTCATGAGGCCCAGGTTCGCGGAGAGCGATACCTTCCTCGGCGGGAGGAGCTGTTCAGTGTTCGACGGTGCCCTCTCCGGCCACGATCACCACCCCGAGGGGCACTGTCTACTCCCTTGTCCGGGTGCTTCACCAGTTGCATGTTGCGTGACCACAGCTTCAGTTGACACAGATGGTCACTCCCTCCTCAAGGCACTTTATCCATTTGTGTGTTGCGTGACCACAGCTTCAGTTAATACAGTTGGTCACGGTGAAGTTCTCAAGCTGCACCTGCTCTTCTAGAGCACTCTAGACTTGAATGCACCATTTCAGAGGGTAGGGGGTACTTCTGTCAGAAGTACTCAAGAAGCACATCATGGGACAGCCCAGGCTCGGGCCAGGGCGGGCCCAGTCATGACAAGCTCCCTGCTCTTGTGGAGCGTTGAGTCTAGTGTCCCTTACTCTTCAGGGGAGGGAAGAAAAGAGATTCAGTGAGCCTTTGGGGTTGAGAGCGAGCCTGAAAGGAGAAGTCAGGCTCTGGGAGGGAGGGGCAAGACGCGGAGTGCTGGGGGTCATACCCCCACTGCCCCTTCCCTCCACGTGACCAGGCCCGGTCACTTCCTCTCCGCGGGCCCAAGTCCTCGATCTGTCAAGTGACGATTGCCGTCCTCGGTCAGGCAGTGGTGAGGATTCAGCGAGCTGGTGTCTGAAGCTCTTAAGAGTTGTTCTGACCACTTCCACCTGCAGTGCCTCGGTTTCCTCATTGGTGAGGGCCCTTCTGACTCAGAGGACCTGAGTTGAGTTGAGTCCTCACTTCCTGCCTCCCCGTGTGGTCTCCCGTTCCTCCGTGGGTCCAGCTCGTCCTTGTCCTTTCTCATTGCACCGTGGCCTTCTGCCGGGGAGCTTTGTCAACGTCGCTGACAATCACTCCTTATTTCTGTGCTCTCTCCGTTTGTGTTAGCCCTTGGTGGGGGGGTTGTGTTTGTTCTGTTTGTTTCTGCAGCATGCTCCACAATGACTAACACATACCGGCTACACCATAGACATCATTTGAGTGGGTGAATGTCATCTTTTTCCCTGCCCAGCCTGGGGATACCCTTCAGCTGCAGTGAAATGATGCTCTGGAGGCCCAAGCTTCAGGAACCAACTGTCCAGCAAAGGCACTGTATCTGCAGACCTCTGTGGTCTGGATGAGAGCCAGGCCAGAGCCATCTATCCGGACCCAGCCTCCGTCAGCCTGGTTGGCACTCACAGGCAGGAGGAAGTGGGTTCTGTGAGGGTGCCCCTTGTCATGAGTTTCCATGGAAACTGAGGGCTGCCTACCTCGTCAACTTGGCATAAGGGAGGAGTATGGAGTTGGTGTTTAGCTGAAGCATGAATGGGGGAGGTTTGCTTCCTTTTCCATAAACTAGTGGGGACTCATAGAATTTTTTTTGGTGGGGGAATCTTTGAATCAAAGGTGAAAACAGGGACTTGCCTGGTGGTGGTCCAGTGGCTAAGACTTCAAGCTCCCAATGCAGGGGGCCCAGGTTGGATCCCTGGTTGGGGTGCTAGATCCCACATGCTGCAGTTAAGAGTTCACATGCTGCAACTAAAGATCCTGCATGCTGCAAGTAAGACCCAGCACAGCCAAATAAAAAAAAAAAAAAAGTAAAAACAAATACAGCTTTTTAGTGGGAATTTAGGGTATACCCAGTACCATCATTTCATTTTATTTTTCTATCCCTTTCATAAGCAGGAATAACTCCTCTGATTTCCAGATGAGGAAGCTGAGGCTCAGGTCCAGTGGCTTGGTCAAGGCCACACAGCCAGGGGATGGCAGAGGTGGGATCCAGTTCCTGGTCGGCCTGCCCCTGGGGCTTAGCGGGGGATGGCAGGGCTTCTGTGTGGAGCACAAAGACCTTGCTGGGTGCATGGCCGCTTCTGGGAACGCATGGAAGGTAATCTGTGTCCCTTTTAGAGCAGATGGTCAGGCAGAATTGTCAGGAGGGTCTCACATGAGTCCCCTTGTACAGCCAGGCTCACAGAAGTTAAGGATCAGGCCCAAGACATCCAGGAAGCTCCAGACTGAACCCAGGACACCTTCTGACTCCTCTCCACGCTTCCTTGGGGAAGGCGGTCATCCGAGTCATCTCAGGAAGGCTGGATGACCTCCCACTTGAGTGTAAAAAATTACACTGAGTGTAGATTTATTTTCCATTGCAAGTGAAATTTTCATTGTAGAACCTTTCGCACATACAGAAAAACACAGATAAAAGAAAAATATCTCCCATTGCCTACGATCTAGGCATCCGCTCAGGAACCAAGCTAGTATTTGGTTGCTTTCCTGTGAAGATATGATGTTTCATCTCTAAGGGTTATGATCTCCTGGGAGATAGTTGTGCCTGGTATTTAAAAAATGAACTTTATTGAGGGGTAATTTACATGCAATGCAGTACTCCCATTTTAAGTATATGGTTTGGTGCACTTTGACACATGTGTACACGTGTAATCACCACCCCCGATCACCCCAGAGAGCTCCCTCTTGTTCCTTTGCCGTCAGTACCCCCACCCCGCCCCACTCCTGCCCCAGGGAGCTCCTCTTCTGCCTTCTTTCCATCCTTAGCTTGTTTCGTGTGTGAGAATTTCGCATAAATGGAATCCTACAGCATGTGCTCTTTGGTGGTCAGCTTCTTTCACTCAGCATGATGTTCTTGAGGTTCACGCATGTCGTCGCAGGTCCTAGTAGCCTGTTCTTTTCTATTGATGAATGGTGTTCCACCCACCCTTCTGATGGATGACCTTGGGCACCTCAGTTTCCCCTTCTGTAAAATGGGGGGAAATAGGTTCACTCTGCTGGATTGCTATGAGGATTTAATGATTCCTGTGGGTGATGAGAAGAGTGCCTGGCCCATGGCAAATGCTAAATGACAGGGGTTGTTCCTGAGAGTAATAATGGTTTCAGTTACCTGTTGCTAGTAACAGACTACCCCGAAAACTGAATGGTAGACACTGGGGGCGTTTTCAGTCTGAGGCTCTTTTGAATAATACGAACGATTGAATAAAATCGGCGTGCATTCGGCGACAGGCTAACAGGCAGATGCTGCCGCTTTGAACTCAGGCGGGTTTTGTTTGGAGGTGGGTCCTGGGGTCTCTGATCTGCTCAGCGCTGGCCCTGCTTCTCGCCGTGCGTCCTGCCCTGAGCCTGGCTCTGGCCTTGCTGAGCTGACCCACCAGCTTGCCTCATTTGGGCCTCAGGAAGTGGCCTCTGTAGAAAAAAAAAAAAAAATGTATAAGCAGCGGGTGGTGGTGAGCTTTTAGGCCAAGAAAGCAGATCACTGGAGCGCAAAGCCCCAAAATAGATCTTTCTCTGTTCAGTCTCCAAGCCAGTGGAGGCAGTGGTGAATGCTTTGCATAATTTCCTACCCGAAAGGAAAGGTTTTTACTGTGAACAACTTTTTGGGACCAAAAGGGGGAAAAAAAATCTCAAGAAGATCCAAGTGTTTTTCTGAGTAGCCCAGAGTAAGAGGCCTGAATTGGAATCCCAGATGTACCATTCGTAGGCTGTAGGTTCTTGGGCAAGTTCCTTAACCTCTCTGAGCCTCACTTTTCCTCTGTGCTCACTGGCAGCGATGAGACCAGACTCTCAAGTGTGCATGCAGAGCACCTTACCCTGTGTTTGACACGTGGTGGGCTGCTGCAAATAGGAAGTTATCTTTTTTTTTTCTTTTTGATAAATCAAAAAAAAAAAAAGTGTCCCAGCACTTGTGCCTCAGTGTCTGTAAATGTGGTAGGCATGAGGGGGAGGGGTAGGCTTTGGCTTTCCTAGGAAAGTACTTGCAAGGGTGCCTTTGAAGTAATACCCTCCTCCTCCGCAGGTCGCTGATAGGGAGAGTTGAAAGGCAGGGCTTAAACAGTGGCCTAGATGTCCCAGAACTTGTGGACGTGTTCCTTTATGTGGTAGCAGTGACTTTGCTGGTGGGGTTGAGTTGAGTATCTTGCCATGGGAAAGTCATTCTAGATGATCTGTCTACGGGGCGGCAGGGGGTGGTGGTGGTCCACTGTCATCACAAGGGTCCTTCTGAGTGAGAGGTCAGAGTTCACAGAGATGTGAGAGGAACAGAGGTTGCAGAGATGTCCTGGAGGAAGGGGCCACGAGCCAAGGAGTACAGACGGCCAGGCCCCTGGATGCTGAGAACAGTGTGGATAGATGGATTCTCCCCAAAGGCCCCAGAAGAGACCAGCCCTGCCTATACCTGGATAGCCCACTTTAGCCCAGTGAGACTGCTCATGACCTCGGGGCAGAAAGAGAGTCAGTGTGTGTCGCTGCAAGCCACCGCATCTGTGGTCATTTGTTACAGCAGCCGTAGGAGACCTACACAGCCCGCCAGGTTCGTGCTGTAATGGTTCCGTAGGAAGGTGGCCTCCGAGATGATGGCCCCTGTGCCCGTGTGTAAGAGTCTCCCTTTCTGACTTGGATGGACTGCTTTGGTCGGGCCTGTGGGGCTTGAGATACTCTGGCCTCTCCGGGGCCCGGCCTCGGCGCCTCGGCCTCTGTGGTCAGGCGGCCGCGAGCCCCCCCGAGCTGGGGGAGCTGCTGCAGACGGGCTTCCTCTCTCCAGCAGGAAGAGAAACAAGCCGAGCGGCGTCGGGGGCCAAGCTTCCTGCGTGCTGCCTCCGCCCGCCGGCGCGCCGGGGTCCAGGTGGGGTGGGAGGGCACTCTGGTGTCCGGTGTCCTCTGATGCGAGTGCCTTTCCCTGCCCGGCGTGGGTCTGTGTGTAGTCTTTTAAATGATTGTTTTACCGTGATGGGGCACCACCTGGCCCCTGGAGGTGTGAGTGTCAAGCACCAGCCTCCGTGGAGGCGCAGGAGTGGGGCTGCAGAGCTGGCCGCGGCTCTCTGTGGGGACCCTGTTTGGGTCCGTCTTGGGCGGTCTTGGCACTTTTCCTGATGTCGTACTTGTGTGAGGTGCTGGGCCGTGGTGGACATTCCAATTGAATAATCATTGTTCTAATGAAGGTGCAGCCCCAAGGCTGAGAAATGAGGCGTGTGCCATGGATGGGTCATCTCACTGGTTGTGAGATGGTCATCTTGTGACCTTTACCCTTTTGGTCCTTTCTAGGATACCCCTGCCCCCGCCCCCGCCACCGAGTGGGCAGAATAGTGGTCCCCAGTGATGTGTAGTTTCTAATCCCTAGAGCCTGTGGATATGTGACTGACGTGGCAAAAGGGACTTTGCAGGTGTGATTAAGTTAAAGCGCTTGAGATGGGAGATGATGCTGGACGATCCCCATGGGCCCATGTCATCACCAGGATCTGTAAAAGGTGGAAAAGGGAGGTAGCAGATTCAGAGTCAGAGAGAGGCTGAGAGATTCTGGCCTCGAAGATGGAGGAAGGGTCCACAGCCAAGGGATGAGGTGGCTCTGGAAGATGAAAAAGGTGAGCGTTCTGCTCAGAGCCTCCAGGAGGGGCACCCCTGGCGACACCTGCTTTGGAATTCTGGTCTATAGAAGTGTGAGATAATACATCTGCATTGTTTTAAGCCTCTAAGTTTGCGGTCATTTGTTAGAGCAGTAACAAGAAGTGAATACACTCCCAAATACACATCTTCTTTCAAGATCTTTCAGACTGGTCCACTGGGAAGAGATTTATCAACCATGTTTGAGACTCTGCTGGGCATCGAGGTGACCAGGTTGAATACAGCAGGATCCTGTCTCTCAGGCGTTCACAGTCTGCAGGGGAGACGGGTAAGAGGTGATGACGCCTGTGTGCAGGGTGCCCTGGGATTGTCAGGGAAGACGTGGAACCACACCTGGCGGGGGTGCGTGGGAGGGATCTGGTGAGAGCCATTGGGAGGATCCCTGAACTCGGAGTAGGAATTCTAGAAATGTCCGTCATTTCTTGGCTATCCCTACTTGGACATCTAGTAAGTCTTTTAAGCTGAAACTGTTCAACATAGAATTTGTCACCAAAAAAACAAAAAACAAAGACACGTAAGGCTGCCTTCTTTTATTTATTTCTTTTTGGCTACTCTGGGTCTTTGTTTCTGCGCACAGGCTTTCTCCAGTTGTGGCGAGTGGGGGCTACTTTTTGTCGCGGGGGGTGAGCTTTTTGCAGTGACTTTGGTTGCTGCAGAGCACCGGCTCTAGGCACGCAGGCTTCAGTGGTTGCAGTGCGTGGACTCCGTAATGGTGACTCTCAGTCTCTGGAGCACGGGCTCAGCAGCTGTGGCACCCAGGCTCAGCTGCTCCATGGCATGTGAGATCTTCCCGGACC
Source organism: Okapia johnstoni (assembly GCA_024291935.2). NCBI lineage: Eukaryota > Metazoa > Chordata > Mammalia > Artiodactyla > Giraffidae > Okapia > Okapia johnstoni. The sequence continues at coordinate 72,331,724 of CM044310.1, forward strand.
AGGGATCAAACCACGTCTCCAGCATTGGCAGGTGGATTCCTACCCCAAGGCAGAGTCCTGAGGTCTCCTTCTTTAAAGCCTACTCCTTGTTCCCCCACCTTGGTGAGAGGTTCACCACACCCACCCAGCGGCCCACACCAGGCAACGGGAGTCCCCCTGACTCTGCTTGCTCCTTTGCTTCCGACACCAAACCCGCTCTCGAGGGCTGTGGGTTTGTCCCCATCTGGAGATCCTTTCCCCTCCCGCCAGGTGCGCAACACTGGGATCCAGGGTCAGAGATGGAGGAAATGGAGAAAACCCCCCTGTATGACTGGCCTCCCTCATCAGGTAGCAGGAGGCCCTATGGGTCATGGCCAGAAGGGGGGCCCCAAAGATGGACTTCCCGAGTTGAGACCCTAGCTCTGCGCTTGGTGTGCTCGTAGTCATTGCTCTGTCGTGTCCAACTCTTTGCAACCCCCATGGAGTGTAGCCCTCCAGGCTTCTCTGTCCTTTGGATTCTCCAGGCAAGAATACTGGAGCGGGTTGCCATTTCCTCCTCCAGGGGATCTTCCCGACCCAGGGATCAAACCCACATCTCCTGTGGATTCTTGACCACTGTGCCACCCGGGAAGCCCAGCAGTGTGCTCTTGAGGTCAAATCACTTCATTTCCAGTGCCCCAGTCTCCTCGCTGATAGAATGGTAATAAAAATAGTACCGATGTCATAGGGATGTCTTGGAATTAAATATGTTAAAATACAGAAAGCACTTAGAATGACACCCCCATAAATGGTGGTGGTGGTGGTTGACGGAGAAGCACTGAAAATCCTCACAGCAGTAGCCACTTTCTAACTGTGTCCCCTGAGGGGTCTTACGACCTCTGTCCTTGGTGCCTTTATCAATCCTCATTGTGCCTGTAGGGGAAACTGAGTCTCACAGAGTAGTATGACCTTCCTGAAGCCACTGAGCTGGTAAAACTCTGCTGTGATTTCTTCCAGTATGTCTCAGTGCAGCCTGGGGCCATTTTCAGCACCTCTTGGGTTTTTTTTGAAGGTTTCTTCCTGTACCCACTTGGAAGTCTGGATCTTACTACTGGAGAAGAGCAAAACCAGGCTCCTGATTCCTGTGGATCCATTAACTGACACCAGGGAACCTGGCCCTGAACTCCTCTCTAGATGCCACCACCTCAGTCCCCGAAGACAGCAGTCCCCAACCTTTTGTTAATGTATTATTTTGGTGGAGGAGGGGCTGCGCTGGGTCTTCATTGCTGTGCAGGTTTTCCCTAGTTGCAGAGAGCGGGGGCTACTCTCTTGTTGCAGCGCACATGCTTCTCATTGCAGTGGGGACGCTGCCCTAAGGAATTGCCTCGTCATCTACAGACTCTCTGTCACCATGTTCGTGAGGTCTCTGGATGCATTTCCCCGGGACCTTGTGCTGAAATCAGACTCACTGGACGTTTTCCGGGACCTCATAGATGAGATGTGTGGGAAAGATCCTGGTGAATTCACATCTACTGCAGTTAGAAAGGGTCTGTGTTGTTTGAGAACTCTGGCTACTTCTGTACAGTGTCAATTAAGTTCTCAGACCCCGAAATAGAACTTTGCATTTATTCTTTTAAAATTCCACCTCCTGCGTTCCAGATGGGGGAACCAGAAACTCATCTGCTTGTAGGCGGCTGGGCAGGTGACCTACAGAAGAGAATTGGACCGGGTCTAGGGGATGAGTGACAGCACACCTGGGCTGCAGAGATGTGAGGGCAGGTGGGAACTGGGGTGCGAGGTGGGCAGATCATGCCCAGTGTTGCAGGCTCAGGGTTGACAGACCTGTGGCTGAAGACGCTGGTCGTTACTGTGAAATCAGCTCAGTTTTAAAAAGTGCTGACTCATTTAAACAAATAAATAAGCAACATGCTCTTGACCTACCTAAACACGTCTGCAGCCAGATGCAGTCCCCGGCCAATGAGTATAAACTCTGTGTCTGACTCTTTGCGACCCCATGGACTGCGGCACGCCAGGCTTCCCTGTCCATCACCAACTCCCGGAGCTTGCTCAGACTCATGTCCATCGAGTCAGTGATGCCATCCAACCATCTCATCCCCTTCTCCTCCCGCCTTCAGTCTTTCCCAGCATCAGGGTCTTTTCCAATGAGTCGACTGTTCGCATCAGGTGGCCAAAGTATTGGAGCTTCAGCTTCAGCATCAATCCTTCCAATGAATATTCAGGACTGATTTCGTTTAGGATTGACTGGTTTGACCTCCTTGCAGTTCAAGGGACTCTTAAGAGTCTTTTCCAGCACCACAGTTCAAAAGCATCAATTCTTCGGTGGCCAGCTTTCTTTATGGTTTAACTCTCACATCCATGCATGACTACTGGAAAAATCATGGCTTTGACTAAACGGACCTTTGTTGGCAAAGTAATGTCTCTGCTTTTTAATATTCTGTCTAGGTTGGTCATAGCTTTTCTTCCAAGGAGCAAGTGTCTTTTAATTTCATGGCTGCAATCACCATATGCAGTGATTTGGAGCCCAAGAGAAAAAAGGCTGTCACTTTCCATTGTTTCCACATCTATTTTCCATGAAGTGATGCGACCGGATGCCATGATCTTAGTTTTTTGAATGTTGAGTTTTAAGACAGCTTTTTCGCAGTTTTTACTGTTGCGTGGCAGATGGTGCCTCCTCCTTTATTTCAGCCACAGTTTTGATCAGTGTGTTCTTGGGGTCCACAGAGGAGCCTGGGAAGACATGCTGGTGTGACCTTAAGCATGTTACAGATCTCCGAAACTCGCCTGGCCTGTAAACACCAGCCTTCCAAAGCTGCTGTGACAGCTCAGCTTGCATGTTTTTCAGAACATGAAAGGTGTGTTACATAGAAGGTTTTAATAAAGGTGGATTTCTTTCCCATCCATTTAAATTCTTTTTCTTTTCCAAGTTTTGGATTCAAATGTTTAAAGCAAGGAGCCCACAGCGGCCCAGAGCCCTTTCGGTTCATCACTAGAGACCTCTTTTCAGGGAGACATCGCAAGTCATGCAAGATCCTCTGTGTGGGCTTCATGTGGTGTGTGTTGCTATTGTTCAGATGTGGCTCCGGGTCTGGAGATGCAGCTGGCAGTGTGGTCTAAAGGGAAGCGTGATCGCTGCAAGAGAATGGATTCTGAATCCTGGCAGGTGCCAAGGTCCCGTGGCCAGGTTTTTAATATGAATTGGATGTGTTTAAATAAAAAAAGGGCAAGGAGGGCAGGGTGTTGATGAGGATCAGAGTGGCTGGAAGTGAGATCAGTGAGCTATGGGCTTGTGGCCATTATAGAGACTCTTCTGCTTCGACTATGTGTGTGTAAGCTTTTTAAAAATTTTTTTATTTTTGGCTACGCTGGGTCTTTGTTGCTGAGAGTGGGCTTTCTCTGGTTGCAGTGAGTGGGAGCTACTCTTCATCATGGTGCACAGACTTCTCCTTGCAGTGGCTTCTCTTGTTGAGGAGTACAGGCTCGGTAGTTGTGGCAAACGGGCTTAGCTGGAATGGGTGGCATGTGGAATCTTCCTGGACCAGGTATCGAACCTGTATCCCTTGCATTGGCAGACAGATTCTTATCCACTGTACTGCCAGGGAAGTCCTGTAAGCTTTTTTATTTTTTAAATTTGAGATTATTGTTGTTTAGTTTCTCCGTCATGTCCAACTCTTTGCGGCCCCACAGACTGTAGCCCACCAGGCTTCTCTGTCCATGGGATTTTCCAGGCAAGAATAGTGGAGTGGGTTGCCACTTCCTTTTCCAATTTGAAATAACACAAATTAATCATTCAGTATAATGAATGATTACAAGACGAACTACCATGTCACGTCAAACTGAGACCAAGAACATTGCGCTTCCCAGAAGTTTCCTGTGTATTGTCCCAATCTCCCCTCCTCCCTTGCCAACTAACTCTTCACTTTTCTGTATAGTTTGACCGTCTGTGTACACAGTGGGGTTTTCAATTTATTTAGTTTTTTTTTGCTTTTGTCACTGAATAATAGCTCAGGAAATATCTCCAATTCATTTGACACAGGCAGTCTAATATGCCCTTTTTACTGGTTGCGTAATAACCCACGGTGTGGCAGAGCCACAGGTAAATCACCTATTCCTCCACCTTTACTATGTTGTCAGGTTTCTGTTTTTTCCACTAGCCACTGTGAATGTTGAGATAAAGGGGCCGTATTAGTACAAAAGCCTTACCTGCTTACAGTGCCAAGCTCAAACAATGCAAGTGAGGAAAAAAATGTTCTGTCCTTCTCCCACATCTTGGAGGTAACCAGTATTAACTATTTAATGTAATTTTTTATGTCTTTTCTATGTGTGTATGTGTCCATATACACACGTGCATAAGTTTTTAAAATTATTTATTTGGCTGTGTCAGGTCCTAGTTGCGGCATGCGGGATCTTTCATAGTGGTGTGTGGACTCTCTAGTTGTGGCGAGCAGCTCCGGAATGCCTGGGCTCAGCAGTTGCAGCACACGGGCTTATTGTTCCATGGGATGTGGGATCTTAATTCCCCAGCCAGGGATTGAACCCACGTCCCCTGTATTTCAAGGTGGATTCTCAACCCCTGGACCACCAGGGCGGTTCTTGTACATAGGTTTATGTACAGTATTCTAAGCAGAAGTAGGACCACCCAATGCCTGTTGTTCTGCAGCTTGCCATTTCCCTTAACCGTGCTCTGGGCGGCTTTCACGTCAGTACACGCGGGTCATTCCATTCTTTTTTCACAGCTGCCTGGTATTCCAGACAGTGGCTGCGCTGTTGTTTCTTTAACTCACGTGCCCGACTGGTGGACAGGAGGGCACCATCTAGAATAGAAACCCCCTGTACCAGCATCTTCGTGCACCTGGGCTATTCTTTTTGCAGGGTGGGTTCTTGCAAGTGGAATTCCTGGGTGTGCACATTGAACATTTTCATAGGTTGTGTCATATTTTCTCACCAGCTGTAGCCTGGTTTTAGAGGGAATTCTCTGCTATGAACGTGGAATCTCTTAACGGTGTCTAGACTCAGAAACAGATTGTTACAGAATCTGGGTTTTAGTGATGCCAAGGCACGTGCCTTAGCTCTGCCCTTTCTTTCTGCTTCTGTGCTTCTCATTCATTCATGAGCTTTGGTTTAATTATTTTACTAAATACATGTTTGAGTTTCTAAAACAAATATTTGTTTATTTATTTGACTGCATTGGGTCTTAGTTGTGGCAAGCAGCATCTCTAGTTGCAGTACGTGGGATCTTGTTCCCTGACTAGGGATCGAATCCTGGCCCCCCACATTGGGAGCTTGGAGATTCTTTGTTATTAAATCCAGAGATTCTTTTTATTATTAAATGTTAAAGGCCTATAAATCCCTCTGTCAGTTCTCCCAGAAATAACCATTTCGTGATGGTGTGTACCCTTTTATGTCTTAAACTTTCTATACCCTGGGGTAACTGGAATCACAGGCACCAGTGACAATTGACTTGTGTCTTTTAAATAAGTCATTACCATTTGTATAAATTTTCACACTTTTGCAACCTTTTCCCTGCTCAGCATTTCTTGAAACTAAGCTTTTGGAATGACTTTTTTGAGGGTATGTTTTTAATTCATTTATGGCTGTGCCAGGTTTTCGTTGCTGCTTGTGGGCTGTCTGTAGTTGCAGCGAGCCGGGGGTTGGGGGGCTCTCTGCTTGCAGCGCTCGGTCTCCTCACTGCAATGGCTTCTCTTGTTGCGGAGCTCAGGCTCCGTAGTTGGGCACACGGGCTCAGTTGCCCCGCAGAATGTTTGATCTTCCTGGAATGGGGACCAAACCCATGTGCCTTGCATTGGCAGGCGGACCCCTAACCACTGGACTACCAGGGAAGTCCTGGAATATTTTTTGATTTACAGAGGAGTTGCAAAGATACACAGAGTTCCCATGTGCCTTTCTCCCAGGCTCCCATCTTCTGTTGTGTGATGAATTTGCCCAAACCAAGAAATTAACATCGGTGAATGACTATTAACTAAATTTCAGACTTTATTTGGATCTTACCAGCTTTTCCACAAATGTTCTTATTCTGTTCTAGGATCCATCTGGAGCGGCCTATTGCACTGAGTTGTTTTGATTTATCCACATTGCTATGTATAGGTCTGTTTTTTAATTGATGGAGAGGGATCCGTTGATGATGAGAGCCCGTTTGCTTGCATTTCCAGTGTTAATTCTCTTTCCCTTCTGCAGTTGTGAGAGTTGCACTACCCTTAGCACAGGTAGGGTTTCTTGCGAGTGGATGGACGCAGGGAGGTAGATTCGCCAGGTGGGAGGGAGCATTTGTTTCTAGTGTGATAGCTGATTGCCAGGTCACTCTCCAGGGTCCTTGTTCTGCGTCTTGGCAGAGTTCCGTCTTTGGTGCCAGGCAGTGAATGCTGTGGATACAGAAATCAGGCAAACAGCTTTTTAGTAGATGTCCATAAATCATGGCAAGACCACCCAGTGTGGGTCGCAGCTGGCCCAAGAGGACCCTAGAGGGAGCTGGATGGACGGTGGTGAGGGCTGAGAAAGATGTTGGGATGGGGCTCCAGGCAGGTGTGAAGACCATGCAGGTGTGTGCTCCGGGCAGGTGGGCTGACTGTACCGAGGCAGGGCTGGTGTGATCGGGCTGTCCAGGTGGGGGAGGTGAGGTGAGCGGGCACTGGGGCCCCGGGGCTCCGGGGCACAGGCCGTGTGTCCATAGCGCCCTCCTGCTCCTCACGTCAAGAGCTTGGTGGAGTGCAGGACAAAACGCACCCAGCTCGACCTTGATTCCTTTGTACTTGCTGTTTGCTCTTTTTTTTTTTAATTTAAACTTTTATTTTATATTGTAGTATAGCCAGTTTACAATGTTGTGATAGTTTTGCTGAACAGCAAAGGGAACTCAGCCGTACATATACGTGTATCCATTCTCCCCCAAACTCCCCTCCCAGGCTGCCACGTAGCATTGAGCAGAGTTCCCTGTGCTACACAGTGGGACCCTGTTGGTTTCCCATTTTAAATATAGCAGTGTGTACATGTCCATCCCCAAAACTCCCTAACTATCCCGTCTCCCCATCCTTCCCCCTGCTGTTTGATCTAGACGTTCTCATGGATCTGCCCTCGCTTCCTGTGGGCTATAGCTTAGAGGGGATCTCCTTCGAGCTTCTCTGCTGCCCATCACCCACCAGGCCTCACTCTATGCTTGTGTGCTCAGTCGTGTCCGAGTCTGTGCGACCCCATGGACTGTGCCCACCAGGCTCCTCTGTCCATGGGATTCTCCAGGCAAGAAGACTGGGTGGAGCAGGTTGCTGTGCCCTCCTCCAGGGGATCTTCCCGACCCAGGGATCGAACCCACATCTCTTGCGTGTTCTGCATTGGCAGGCGGGTTCTTTACCACCGCGCCACCTGGGAAGCCCTGGGCCTCACTCTACTTTGGTTTAATTCTTGTAGCCCTTCTCACTAGCAGGCATAATGTTGTTGTTGTTCAGTCGTTCCAGTCGTGTCCAACTCTTTGAAACCCCACAGACTACAGCACGCCAGGCTTCCCTGTCCTCCACTATCTCCTGGAGTTTGGTGGACTCATGTCCATTGATCTGTTGATGCCCTCCTGGATGGCAGATATAATACATGTGGATTTATCTGTCAGCCTGCTTAGAATGTCCTTCCTTGAGGGCAGGGATTTGGTCTGTTTGGATCTCCAGCCTCCACCTTGTGCTGGACTCTGGACCCTTGGCACCTCTGCCGACAGGATGAGTGGCTGGGTGTTCCCCTCGCTGGGGTGACCTGAGTTGACAGCAGCGAGCATTTAGCAGTGGGTTAGACTCAGCTCTGTGTTGTGAGCTGTCTTCTCCTTCGATCTGCGCATCCCCTCCGTGAGCCCAGCCCGACTTATGGTGTCTCTTTTCTGCAGGGGGAGTGGGAGCTGGCAGGGGTGTGGGTGGCGTGACTGTGGGGCAGGGAGTTCGCCATTCGCTGACCCGAGCTCCGGCTGGGAGCCCAGGCTGACTCCCTGGCAGATGCTGCAAAGAGGAGGCAGGCTGTGGGTTTCCACTCGGGGCTGTGAAGTCAGACAAGCGCTCATAGCCCCAGGCTGGACGCAGGATCCTTGTGGCGGGAGGACGTGGGTGGACCTGCCTGGCCTGGAGTGCTGGGGGGACCCTCTTGCCCCCATCCTGCCCTCTCTGAAAGGGAAGGAAGACTCTCACCTTCTAGCTCGTTGTAACAGGAACTGCCACCTCCCACCCCCCCCAGCCTTGGTTTGCAAAACTCTGAGCCTGGTGGGGAAATGAAGGGCTGGCTCGCTAACCACAGTGAAAACTCATTTGCAAAGGCAAAGCAGGGGCCACAGGCCCCTTCTCTGCCCTGGCAGAAGGGACCCACATCTGTAGGCAGCTGTCTTGCTGGGGCGGGTCATGCCCCACCATGGGGCTTGGGAGCCTTGAGATAGTTAATGGACTTCGGGCTTTCTTGTCTTTCAGCCTCAGTCTTCTGCTCTGTTAAATGGGAGTAATCATGATAATATGGTAGTGGTCAGATGGATGCTCAGAGGAGATGCACGCAGCGCCTGAGGGCTGTTCCTCCTGGGGGGCTCTTAGCATCATTCCTGGGGTGCTGACAGTGGGCACCCCTCTCCCTGCCTGCACTCCATGCGGTAGCTGCTTTTTTAGGAATAATCCTCAGGTGGAGCAACCAGGGGGTAAAGGAATATTTCCTGATGCATGCTTTCCTTTTCCTGTTTGAGCAGACCTGGCCAGTTTAGTCAAACTTGCACGGGGCAGTCTGACATCGATTCGACGGAGGGCGTTGTGAGGGCCAGACCCTGTGCCTGCAAAGCTGAACAAGAAGGCCGAGCTGAGCCTTGCACCTTGGGACCGGCAGGGGAGCCCGCGGGTGCCCAGTGAGCACCCCCACACCTCCGTGCCTGGAGGTCCAGCGTCCCCGCCAGTAACTCTCTGGAGGCTCCCAGGGGGCCCTTGTCTCCCGGGATCGGGGCCCGGGTCCGGGTCAAGGCCATAGCAGTAAAGCAGAGCAGCGAGTCATTACCGAAAGTGTGGTGAGAACCAGGAAAGGGGAAGTTGAGAAGAGGAAGGGAAGGCCTCCCGGAGGAGGGGGCGTCTACTCGGGGCCCAGCCAGATGAATGCCGTTTCCTCCTCCCTGGCCACGTTCACCCGCCCCGGGGCCCCGGGTCCCCGGGTCGGCTCCAGGAAGAGCCAAGCCTTCCCTTGCCGGCTGCCCACGTCCCTCGGGGCCCTTCCTCTTGACTGTGGCTCCATCGGTCGGGTCCCTAGGCACCTGAGCCCTTTTTCTTGCCAACATGGCCGAGGCCCTGCTGGAGACTGGGAGAGTGTTCTGCTGGCGACCCCTGGCCTGTCCTGATCAACAGTGGGTTGAAAAGGGGTCTCTCCCATCTCTTCCGGGGACTGAGCTTGGCATCGGGAGCCCTGAATGCTTCTGGCATCTCTCTCCAAAGCCCGCCAAGACTTGACTTCAAAGAGCCCTCTTGAGTCAGTATCTGTCCTGTTCACCCCAAAGGTTTTCCTAGAGACCATCTTGGGGGAGAGAAGAGAGGCAGAGTTCCCTGGGCACCGGGCTCTCTCTGTACGACACCGCCATGTCACTGCTCTGCTGCCTTTGGCGTCATGGTCCGGCTGGCCAGGTGGCCATGAGGGGATGATCTCACCTTCCCGAGTTGAATCTGGAAGATGGGGGTTTGTTCCCAAGGTTGGTGGAGGATTAAGGAGCTGGTGAGCTCATCTCTGGCACCTAATAAATATTTCGTAAGAGAGTCCTCTCTGTTCTCTGTCCAGCTCAGGTGTTTTGACCCTGGGCTTCACCTTGGCAGGGCTCCCCTCTTCTGCTGGTGGAATTGGGGAGCTTGCCTGGGTGGTGTTAGAGCTGGACTGGCAGGACTTGGATCCGGGTCACCCAACCTGTCAGAGTCTGCTTCCTCCTCTGCAAAACAGGGCTGCTGATAACTGTGGCCACTCACCCCTTAGGGCTGCAGGAGGCACCTCTGAGGTGACGGATACCGAGTCTTATTCTTGGCTGATGTTTGGTGGACGGTGACCTGTCAGAGTTGCTGCTGCCTGTGTGTAGGGGTTTCGGAGCCGGGATCCGAGCAAAGGTGTTCCTGAGACGAGGACCCCGAGGGACACAACTGGGCTGGGGGAGATCTGAACAGGTGGGAGGTCTTCCCAGGAGAGGAGCTCGCCTTCCCTGAGGACTGGTTAAGAGCGCCTGCTGGGAGCCAGACTGCCAGGGTTCAAGTCCTGGCTGCACCAGGGCGGTGGTGACCTCGTTTGCTGCTGTGTGGTCACTCAGTCATGTCTGACTCTGTGTGACCCTGTGGACGATAGCCCACCAGAGTCCTCCATCCATGGGATTCTCCAGGCAAGAATACTGGAGTGGGTTGCCATGCCCTCCTCCGGGGGATCTTCCCGACCTAGGGATCGAACACACATCTCCTGCTTCTCACATGGGTTCTTTACCACTGGGCCACCTGGAAAGCCTGCCTGGTGGTGGCCTTAGAAAGTCATGAATCTCTGTCTTAGTTTCCCCATCTTTGGAACACAGATGATGATCTTGGCTCACACGTGCGTGTCAGAATCTCTGGTGTGTTTCATAGAAACTTGGTGTTTCTATGAATGTGGCTTTCCTGTCCTTTTGTGCCTGTTGGATTTCCACTGAAGCCAAGAGGTCCCTGGTAGAAAGATGAGGGCCAGCATTTTCCATCAGAGGAGTCAACATCAATCCACCTCGAGAATTTTCTCTACACAAAGTGGTCAAATTTGAGACAGTTGTGTATCCTCAGAACCTTTCTTTTCCTGTTTTAAAAAAAATGATAAGAAAGGAACCGCCTGACACAAAGAATGACATGTGTTTATGTGTAGTGCTGCCTGCCTGATCCCACGGACAGAGAAGCCTGACGGGCCACAGTCCGCGGGGTTGCAACGGGTCGGACACGACGGAGCAACTGAGCATGCATGCATACTGCTTGAACTGAGGTCGGCGAGGGGGTGATGGGATGAGAGGCTGTTGTCACAGGGGAGTTCACACGGTCCTTCCGCAGGTGGTGAGTGCTCGGGCTCCTCCCGGACGTTCATTGAAATTGTGTTCTTGGCAGCCCTCCTCGGCCTTTGCAGAATGAGCGGGCCCCCAAGCTGGGCCCCGTCACGGGCTCCCTGCAGGCCACTTCCTCTGGGTTTGTGACTGGTTATCAGGCAGCCCCATGTGCGTCTATTTGTGGTCCGGCTAGAAATAGTATGGATCCTGGTGGAGGGAGGAGCAGTCCACAGGGAGGGGTAAGGGATGCTGTCCCCAGAGCACCCCCCCCGCCGGAGACTGACTCAGGCCCCGGGGACATGAGCTGGTGCTGGGAACACCGTTCCCTCCAAAGTTCTTTTCTGGTCTTTCTGATCACGTCAAGGAGAACATCTGTGTGGTAGTAGCACGGTTGGTTTGTTTCTTTCTTAATACTCTGTATGTTTAACTGAAAATTTTACTGAGGTCTTCGAAGAATCATCTGTGTGTGGACTGTACTCAGTTACCCCAGTACTAATAACATCTTGCAAAGCTGTAATGTGACATCACAGCCAGGATGCTGGCCCTGATCAGTCCACAGCCTGTCTTACTCAAATGTCCCCAGTTTCCCTTTTATTTTTAATATTTATTTATTTGGCTGCACTGGGTCTTAGTTGCGGCATGTGGGATCTAGTTCTTGGACCAGGGATCAAACCTGGGCCCCCTGCATCGGGAGCACGGAGTCTTAGCCACGGGACCACCAGAGAAGCCCCCCAGCTTTCCTTATACTCTGTATGCATTTATGTGTTAATTCTGTACAGTTTTATCCCATGGATAGATTTCTGCATCCTCCACCACAGTCAAGATATCAAAGTTCATTACCATCAGCATCCCTCTTAATAACCACACCCACCTCCATTTCTAAAATTTTGACACATCTCATTTTGAAAGGCGTAAGTTTTCTTCAATAAGGTATAACTGAGCTATGGGAAACAATGCAAGTGAGGTGAGCATGAGCTCAAATTTGCATGCGTCCAGCTCTGGGACCACTGTCCCCTCGAGGCAACCACTGCTTTGCTCCTGTGTCCTTCTGTAAGTCTGACTACAGTGAACTTGGCCTCATGCCCTCTCATAACTGCTCTGTCCTCAAGGACTCGCTTTGGCATCAACTGTTTGTAGGCAGAATTTTAATAATATTGTCCCATTTCTACTGACTGCGTTATTTTACAATTCCTGTGATATACAAGGGCTTCCCAGGTGGCTCAGTGGTAAAGAATCCGCCTACCAATACAGGAGACTTGGATTTAATCCCTGAGTTGGGAAGATCCCATGGAGGAGGAAATGGCAGCCCTCTCCAGTATTCTTGATTGGGAAATCCCATGGACAGAGGAGCCTGGTGGTCCATGGGGTTGCGAAAGCGTTGGACATGACTTAGCGACTAAACAGCACCACCATGATATACAATGGATGGGACTGGTTTTCTTGTTACCTAAGACATAAACTCATTCTTAGAATACTCAGATGAAAAGGCAAGTTGATTTAAAGATAAATATTAGACAAACAGTACCAGCACCCTGCCATACGGCAGACTTTGCTGAGGTGATAATCGGATGGCATTTGAGAAATAGTGTCAGAAACACATACGGTTCCAAAACACTCCAGACCCCAAATTAGTCAGTCCAACGTGGGGAAAGATCTGTAGATAGTGTTGGTACAATCAAGGCCTTCTATGCAATTTTGATTCACAGTACTGGATTTATTTAAGATTCATTTTGATGTGGACCACTTTTAAAGTCCTCATTGAGTTTGCTACAGTACTGCTTCTGTTGTTTGATGTGGCTTTTTTGGCTGTGTGGGATCTTGGCTCCCTGGCAATGCACTCCTTGCATTGGAAGGCAGAATTTTAACCATTGGACCACCAGGGAAGCCCCAGTACTGGGTTTAAAGCAAAGAAAATTAAAATTTTATTAGGCCACGCATTCATAAGGGAGTGAGTCCTTCCTTTTAATGCCTCAATGATTTTTGTTGTATCTGCATGCCATCTGTTTTCTATACCTAATACATATTTTAAAATCAACTTCTTAAAACTTAAATTTGTATAAAATGAACTTTGAGCTCACAGTTTAGAGGCTGCTAGATGTGTTTCAATATGAATTGGAAAAATACACATCATAATTAAGACATAAAAAGAATGTAGATACTGTTAAAGTCATCTCTCACATCAGACATGTGGGATCATTCTCATTTCGTTTTCAGTAGGAGGGAGGAAACATCAAATTTAAGTGACACTAAAACAATGAATACTTACAGAACAGTATTTGACGCTTAGTGTTTGATGTTTTGGCTGGCCAGTTCATAAGGCTTCTCTTTCTGTCATCTTCTCCTGAGTTCGAACACGATTAAGAACTGAGACCCAGGTCACTCGTAATGGGCTATGAGATTTGCTCTGTGTTTGAGCTGCCTTGAGAGTCTGGTTTAGCACTGCTCTCTGACCCCTGACCCGCTCACCCTGGGCACTGTTGGATGCCCACCCCGAGCCACAGGGAGTGGGGCCGGGAGTGTCATTCCCGGGGGGAGGTTGGACCAGAGCTGGATAAGCAGTCTGAGCTGGGTAAGCTGGGTTCCTTCTTCCAGACGCTCCTGTTGGAGAGCGTTCCCTCCTCTCTGGGGGAGAGGGAGCCCCCGAGGGCAAGAGAAGGCCGGTCAGTTTCTCCAGGATCACTTCAAACTCTTAAACACCCCTAAATCGGCCCTTCAAACATGCCTGCACGGATGCAGAGCCTTCCAGGAACAGCTCAATGCTTGAGTGTTGTTTTTCTGGAAAAGTCTCGCAGGGAAGCAGGAGGCGGAGGTCCTCAGCTGGGTGTCAGCACAGTCTCATCCATCGCTTGTTGCTTTCTTCAGCAAAGAAGATGAGAGCAGCCCCCCTCACTCCCCATCTCTAGCCTTTGATTTTTTGAATATTTATTTATTTGGCTGCGGTGGGTCTTAGTTGCGGCATGCGGACCCTAGTTCCCCGACCAGGGATTGAACCTGGGCCCCCCGACATTGGAGTGCAGAGTCTTACCACTGAACTGTACCAGGGAAGATCCTAAAATGATTTTTAATATCAAAAATTCATCTTTTTGACATTTTACCAACTTCTTTCAGGCATATTTACCTATGGGATGGATATTATTTCCCTATTGCACTTATGAGAAGGTAGAGGCCAAGTCAGAATAAAGGAACTCGTCCCCAGGTGCATAGCTGGTGACAATAGAGTGGAACTTGAAGCCATGTCTCCTCGATTTTTGTAGCGTTGGACTCTTCCTGCGCCCCCACGTGCACCTCCTGTAACTGTGTGTTCCATGGTGCATCTCTGTTATTTATCAAAGTAACCCCATACCCTTTGGCTTTTTAAAGCAGGGTCCTTCACTGAGACAGCAAAACTGAGACAAAGCGAAACCACCAGCGGTGGCGAAGGTGTTGTTGAGAGATGCCATGAAAGAACGTTCATCCCAACAGCTCAGCTAACCCCGACTCTGAGACCTCCTGGGGGCCACCACAGTTTTTACTGACTGCCATTTCATCTCGTTTGCAGAGCAGCTCAGGGAAGGCGCTGCTGTTACCACTGTTCATGCAGCTGAAGGGAGAAGGGAGGTGACTCGCTCAAGCTCCCAGGTGTCGTTGGGGAGCAGAGCTGGGCTTGGAACCGGGGTCTCTGCAGTCCAGGCTCCTCCCAGGGCTTCCTCCCCGCCCCCAGGATAACTCCAGCCTTCAGAACTCAGCCAGGATGCACACAGCCTCTAGTAGCCTTTCTTCCCCTTGCTGGGCTGAAGCCCCCGTGTAGATTTGATCTTGCTCCTTTGCGGTGTTTAGCTCAGCGGGAGGTTTATGCGCTCGTGTACCAATTTGTTCAGGGTCTGTCCCTCCTTCGAGCCTCAGAACTTCCGAGGACGGGAACCGTGCCTGTCGGCTTCTTTCCTGGCACTCAGCGGGCTGCTCGCTCCCCGCCTGGTTGGTTGAATGACTGAAAGATGGAAAGGGGGACGGTGGGCATGTGCAGGGACGTGCCCAAGCCTGGTCTGTCTCTTTTCCCCTTGGTTACACCTGGGGCTTCCTTGAAGGTGTTCTGTTAAGCTTGCTGGCGGGTGGTGCCACCTGAGGCTGGGTGAGGAGATGGGGAGAAGGCCAGGTGAGGGCAAGAGGAGGTTCCAGGCGTGGGGGTCAGCCTGAGAGCAGCCCAGAGTCAAGCGTGAGAGGAGGAAGGAAGCAGGAGTCGCAGAACAGGGTCACGGGGACAACAGACACGGGGCACAAAAACCCTAAGTGCGCGCCTGCAGGGGATGGGTGGGTAGTGGTGGCCAGAGTTGGGGAAGACCCGGGGTGATGTCGGGAAGGGGGCTGTGCAGAGATCTCGCCTCTGTGGCTGTGTCATCTCGCTTCTTCAAGCAGGAAGCGTGGCTGCAGAGCCCGACCGCGTGAGCACCCCCGGCCCCCAGAGCCCACTTGGTAGTCAAGTCTGTCCTCTTCCCGAGCCCTTGGCCAAAACTCCCGCCCACGCAGGTCAAGGTCCCCCGGCCACCGTTTGCCCATCACCCTTCCCGTGAGTCACCCCTCCTGTCAGCAAATTGGTGGGAACCTCTCTTTTTTAACCTCTTCTCACACCTTTACACACACACATGCACACACGTACAAATAAAAGCACCTCTTCTTAGCCGAGCCTAGTGCACCCCTGAAGATGCAATGGAGAGCGTCTTTCTTGGGATAGTGTGTCGTCCTATTACATGAATACAAGCGGTGGTGCAACACCTACAGCTTGAAAAAAACCCAACCCATTTCCACAGTTTTGCTTAACACCCATAAACACCTAAGAACCAGCCCATCAAATATTTCTACAAGAATATAGAACATTGAGAACAACGAACACCTAATGATTTGAGGCTTTGATGAACTTATTACTTGTGTATATGATGCTGTACAGTATTGGTTCTGAATTTTGATTTTTTGTTTCTGTCGTGTAACTACTTTGTAATTTAATAAAAGCAACAATAAAATCACCTGTTAAAAATACTAAAGAGAGTGTCTAAATTGGACTCTGGTTGGTAGTTGGCTTGCCAGAAGTAAACACTGAGATGGACTAGGGTGGCAGGACACTGGGTTTGCTGCATGACGATTTTTACCACCAATAGCACTGACGTGTTCCTCTCCAAGGCAGACTGATACGCAGTGATATTTTCACAGATGCCTGCTTGTAAATTTCCTATAGCAGGTGTGTGTGGTCCAGGTGGAGCATTTCAGGTGAAAAATTCTAAGTTGTTGTTGTTGTTCAGTCTCTAAGTCATTTTCAACTCTTTGCGACCCCATGGACTGCAGCATGCCAGACTTTCCTGTCCTTTACCATCTGGAGTTTGCTCAAAGTCATGTCCATTGAGTCGGTGATGCCATCCATCCATCTCATTGCCTGCCGCCCCCTTCTTCTCTTACCCTCAGTCTTTCCCAGTATCTGGGTCTTAGAGTAGATACTCACATGTGAGCATTTGAATAGTAATAGGCACCTGTATACACTATGTGCATGCACGTGTGTGTACATACGTATGGATCCACACCCAAGTCTCCCACACCTGGGAGACCCTTGGGAACATGTGGATTTGTATCCCCAGCACTGGGATTTTATTCCCAGTGGCAGGTCAGTCAGAAAGGCGCTTTGGGGTTAACCTGGCCGAGTGCAGCCAGTGTTACCCACCTTGCTGTCTCATACCTCTGAGTCAGTTGGACCACCCTTCAATAAGGAAGGTGCCCGTGTGATGTAAGATCAAGTGCTGGGCATGTCAACAAAATTGCTCAAGGGGCTCCTGTAACCTCTTCAGTCAGTTCAGTTCAGTCTCTCAGTCGTGTCTGACTCTTTGCGACCCCATGAACCTCAGCACGCCAGGCCTCCCTGTCCATCACCAACTCCCGGAGTCCACCCAAACCCATGCCCATCGAGTCAGTGATGCCATCTAACCATCTCATCCTATGTCATCCCCTTCTCCTTCTGCCTTCAATCTTTCCCAGCATCAAGGTCTTTTCCAATGAGTCAGTTCTTCACATCAGGTGGCCAAAGTATTGGAGTTTCAGCTTCAACATCAGTCCTTCCAATGAACACCCAGGACTGATCTCCTTTAGGACGGACTGGTTGGATCTCCTTGCAGTCCAAGGGACTCTCAAGAGTCTTCTCCAACACCACAGTTCAAAAGCATCAATTCTTTGGTGCTCAGTTTTCTTTATAGTCCAACTCTCACATCCATACATGATTACTGGAGAAACCATAGCCTTGATGAGATGGACCTTTGTTATCATAGGAATGTCTCTGCTTTTTAATATGCTATCTAGGTTGGTCATTACTTTTTGTCTTTTAGTTTCATGGCTTCAGTCACCATCTGCAGTGATTTTGGAGCCCCCAAAAGTAAAGTCAGCCTCTGTTTCCACTGTTTCCCCATCTATTTGCCATGAAGTGGTAGGACCAGATGCCATGATTTTAGTTTTCTGAATGTTGAGCTTTAAGCCAACTTTTTCACTCTCCTCTTTCACTTTCATCAAGAGGCTCTTTAGTTCTTCTTCGCTTTCTGCCATAGGGTGGTGTCATATGCATATCTGAGGTGATTGATATTTCTCCTGGCAATCTTGATTCCAGCTTGTGCTTCATCCAGTCCAGCGTTTCTCATGATGTACTCTGTTTATAAATCAAATAAGCAGGGTGAAAATATATAGCCTTGACATACTCCTTTCCCTATTTGGAACCAGTCTGTTGTGCCATGTCTAGTTCTAACTGTTGCTTCCTGACCTGCATACAGATTTCTCAGGAGGCAGGTCAGGTGGTCTGGTATTCCCATCTCTGGAAGAATCAGCCTCTGCAGATTACCAAATAGAAAGCCGCTCCCATTGGTCAGGGATTTCCTTCCTGGGGCTCCTGGTATTCAAGGGGTGGCCAGACAGTGGGTACCCCTGTGTCTCTGGAGGCGGCCCCTGCTCGCCCAGAATGCTCGGAAGTGGTGGTGACTGTTTTGAAGGACTTGGTGGTGGTCAGCGGAGGCCCAGCCACAAGCCCACGCAAACAGATGACTGTCCACGTACATACGAGCCACTGCTGCCCCGGATTGGTGGCTGGTCAGCCTCGTGGTGTGAAGGGGGCATGTCATCATTACACTCGCGGCCCTGAGGGTGTAAATCATAGGGGACCAGTTTCCGCTCCTACCAGAAACCCAAGATAACTGAAAACAGGTGTTCAAACAGAAAGCTGCATGCGAGTGTTCAGAGCTGTAGTATTTACAACAACCCAGAGGTGGAAACAACGCGACTGTCCATCAGTGGATAAATGGTTAGATCAGATTCATATGGTGGAATGTTACTCATTCATAAAAACTACATGTGCTGCAATACGGAGGGACCACGGAGATGTCCTGCCAAGGGAAGGGAAAAGCCAGACCCAGAAAGAAGACCGTGTATCCTATGATTCCGTTTATATGAAATGAGAACGGGCAACTGTTGGTAGACTGAAAGTGGATGAGTGGTTTCCAGGGGCTGGTGGGAGTGAGCAGGAATGTGGCGACTGAAGGGTATGGGCTTCTTTTCATGGAGATGAAAACGTTCTAACCTTGACTCCGGGGGCTGCACGAGTCTGTGAATATACTAGACGCCATTGAATTATTTGCTCTAAGTGGATGGCATGTGAACTATATTCGTTTAAAAAGCTGGTTTGTTTTTGTTGGTGCTGGGTCTTCCTTGTGTGTGGGGGCTTTCTCTAGTTGGGCTCTCTCCCTTGGGGTGCGTGGGCTTCTCCCTATGCTGCTTCTCTGGTTGCGCACAGGCTCTAGGTGTGCGGTCTTCAGTAGCTGCAGCACACGGGCTCAGTAGTTGTGGCCCTCCGTCCTAGTTGCCCTGCGGCATGGGGAACCTTCCCAGACCAGGGATCGAACTCCTGTGCCCTGCATTGGCAGGATTCTTAACCGCTCTGCCACTGGGGAAGTCCTGAGCTATATCCTAATAAAGCTGTTATTTTAAAAGAGATTGAGTGAAAGAGTGCACTGATTTCTCTAGTTCCAGGATACCTTCAGGGCTGCAGAATGTATAGAAGTAGTAACATCTTGTCCTGTCTCCACGCAGCAGCTCCACTTGGGGAGCCCAGAGACACTGTTCTTGTCAATAATTGGGGCCTGTCCACATCCCCCACTGTTCTGCCTGAGCTAAAGACACTGCAACTTTGATGCAGTCTGATCCCCGAGTCCCGCGAGGGTGGCATAGAAACTATGGGGCTTCCCAGGTGGCTCAGTGGTAAAGAATCTGCTTGCCAGCTCAGGGCACTTAGAAGAGTCAGGATCAATTCCTGAGTCAGAAAGATCCCGTGGAGAAGGAAATGGCAACTCGCTCCAGTATTCTTGCCTGGAGAATTCCATGGATAGAGGAGGCTGGCGGGCTCCAGTCCATGGGGTTGCGAGGAATCGGACACGCTTTAGCAGCAGAGCACACACAGCCAGAAACTACCGGACTGATAACCTGATACAGCAGAGGATGCTGCGGGCTGACCCTCATGCTAGAATGGTCACCGCTGCACGTTGAAGGCACTTTGCTGTGAATGCTGTGGCCCTCTGCCCAAGGCCGGGGGTGGGTTAAGGCCTCCAGAAGCAGGCCTTGACCAATAGCAGGTGGAAGTCGGGGGATAAATACCCCTGCTCCCTCCCTCCTCCATGGGGCAGCCTCTGAGGGGCTCCTAGTCCCTGTGGGATCAGCTCCCAGTGCCCCTTGGGTACCAGCTTGATAACACAGCAACTGTCTTGCTTCCCCGTGCCTCTGCTGGTGTTTCCTGGCATCTGCTCCCGGGTGAACTGCATGTGCTCAAATTGTGGTCTCAGAATCTGCTTCTGGGGGAAGCCAAGCCAAGCCACCTGGGAGACCTCATTTATTGTGCGGCAGTCTGAGTCTCTGCTCCGAGCCAGGTTCTGACGCAGGCGGCTGTGAGACTCCAGTTGTGCACAGGACGGACACGACCCTTGTCCTGCTGGGGCTTGGAGGGGAGAGCGGATGGACAGTAAACAGATGAACCTGTGATTGCAGATGGTGCTGGTGAGGGAACCAACTGATGACACATGAAAAGTACTGGCAGTGTGCCTGGCATTATAGTGTGTGCTCTGTAAGAGCTGTACTTGATTGTTATTGCCTGGATTTGTATTCTTGTGGTTGAAGTCAGTCTGTCTGTAAGACCATTGGGGGTCAGGATTGTGTACATTCAGGGGATTGTCTGGCTGACAAAGTGTGATGAATCAATACTCCACGTTCCTGGATAGAAAGACTCGATATGTCAGTTCTCTGCAACCCGGTGTAGTCAACACTGTCTCCATCAATATCCTAGCAGGTTATTCTGTAGATATTGACAATCTGATCCTAAAGTTCATATAGAGAGGCAAGACACTCAGGACAGCCAATGCAGTGTTGAAGGACAAAGTCAGAGGGGGTTGCAGCCCCACTCTGAGACTTACAGTAAAGTCATAGTTATCAAGACAATTAGGGAAATAATAGATCCATGGAACAGAAGAGAGAGACCAGAAATAGACCCACACAAATAGTCAGCTGACCTTTGATAATGGAAGGGAGGCTCCAATGGAGAAAGCATGGTCTTACCAGAAGTATGATGAATAGGCCAGGACTTATCTGGGCAAAGAAAGAGGGAAGTGATCAGGATGACGTCATGGAGGTGTCCAGTCCTGCCGATGAGGGTGGACACCTGCGGCCCTCTCCTGGGACAGGGCTGGCCTCCAAAGGGTGCTCGCTATTGAAGTGAGGAGCAGTGGTGGTTATGTCATCGCTGTAGCTGTTGTATTTCATTCTCTTCCCATTTCCTGTTTTCTCTGTCTTTTTAGAAAGTGTTTATTCGTCTGGGTCTTAGTTGCGGCACTGGGCTCTGTGTTGCAGCCCTGTGAACTCAGTAGTTGTGGTGCACGAACCCCGGAGGGCATGGGCTTAGTTGCTCTGTGATATGTGGGATCTTAGTTCCCTGATCGGGGATCGAACCAGTGCCCTCTGCATTGGAAGGCAGATTCTTAACCGCTGGCACACCAGGGAAGCCCCTCTTCCTCTCTGTGCGCTGCATGGTTCTCTTTCCCTCCTCTGGGTAGCTTGCCTTCTCTTTGTGTCTGCTTGTCCCTGACCCTGGTTTACCGTGTTTGTGTGTGTTCATATCTGTGCGTGTCTGTCTCCCTCGGTCTCCCACTCTGTCCCATCTCAAGGCCTGTCCCATCGTCCCCATCACTCTCCCCTTCCTCTTTCTTAAAAAAATACTTATTCGGCCACACCACATGGCATGTGGGATCTTAGTTCCCTGATCGGGGATCGAACCAGTGCTCTCTGCATTGGAAGGCAGATTTTTAACCACTGGACTGCCAGGGAAGTCCCTGTCCCCTTCCCCTTTTAACAGTCATATGTTTATTATAATTTTGCTCTAAGGAAAAAAGCTCACAGTAGGCCAATTCAGAAATTCCCTCAGAAATTCCCTCTTAGCAATATTTTATGGGGACAGAGAATGGTTAGATAATCATTGTTAGACTAACTAGGGGGTAAAAAAAAAAAGAGTATTTACTTTAAGTCGCTAGACTCTTGACTGGCTGGATGGGTGAGTAACTGATTTCTGAGAACAGACCTTAATACCTTAGATGTTCCCAGATAACTGCTAAAGCAGGTAGATCAGCACTGCTGATCTGACCTCTCAGCAGGTGGTGAGTCTGAGCGCACACAAAGGCTCTCTGTGTTTTGCTGTTGGCTTTTGAGGAATGAGGATAAGAAGAAAAGATAAGATTCCCCAGTTTCAGGGTTGGATGACGAGTGGGATTAGACCTCCCTACCCCCCAAGGTTTAGAGACCCCCCAGTAATAGGGACCATTCATAATTGCTAAGTGTCTCAAAAACTTGTTTTTGGCTTGAAACAATTGTAGACGCAAATAATACGAAGTTTCTGTGTGCCATTCATTTGATTTCCCCCCATGATAACATTTTTCATAACCATAGTTATCAAACCCAGGAAATTGACGCTGGTAAAATGTTATTAAACTACAGACCATAATTTTTTTTTTAATTTATTTTTTGTTGAAGTATAATTGAGTTACACTGTTATGTCAGTTACTGCTGTACAGCAGAGTGACTCATTTATACATATATATACATTCTTTTTCATTATGACTTGTCACAGGATACTGAATATAGTTCCTTGCGCTCTACAGTAGGACCTTGTAGTTTATTCATTCTGTATATACCAGTTTTGCATCTGCTAATCCCAAGCTCCCAATGCAACTCTCTCTCACACCACCCTCCTTTGGCAACCCAGTCTGTTCTATTATGTCCCTGATTCTATTTATGTTTCATAGATAGGTTCCTTTGTGGCATATGTTAGATTTCACGTATATGTGATGTGTGTGTGCTCCGTCGTTCAGTCGTGTCTGACTCTTTGCAGCCCTCCTGGACTGTAGCCTGCCAGGCTCCTCTGTCCATGGGATTTCCCAGGCAAGAATCCTGGAGTGGGTTGCCATTTCCTCCTCCAGGGGAT
Source organism: Okapia johnstoni (assembly GCA_024291935.2). Lineage (NCBI taxonomy): Eukaryota > Metazoa > Chordata > Mammalia > Artiodactyla > Giraffidae > Okapia > Okapia johnstoni. The sequence goes on from CM044310.1 coordinate 72,354,238, forward strand.
CTTCCCAGCCCAGGGATCAAACTATGCAATGTCTCCTGCATAGCTGGTGGATTCTTTACCACTGAGTTACCGAGAAAGCCCATATAAGGGATACCATGTAGTATTTATCTTTCTCTTTATGATTTACTCCACTTACTATGGTAATCTCTAGTTACATCCATGTTGCTGCAAATGGTATAATGTCGTTCTATTTTATGGCTGAGTGGTCAGGCCATAATGAGTTTTCATCATTTTTTTATGTGGACTCAATTTTGGTTTGTTTTTGTTTCGGTGTAGTTTTAAGGAATTTTATCACATGTATAGACTTGTGGAACCATCACCATACACAGAGTGAAGAACAAATTTATTTAAAGTTTATTTAAAGTTTTTTCACTTTACTTCCTGACTCTTGTCCCCAAACTGTTTTCAGCCTGGCTAGATCCATGGTAAGACTTTAGTTCATTCTACCCCCTTCCTCCCCGAACTTAAGTATCTCCCCTCTTCTGCACCGTGTGTGCAGTGGTGGCTACATGAGTCTATACATGTGATAAAATTCCTTAAAACTATACACCAAAACAAAAGAAACCAAAGTTGAGTCCATATTAAAAAATGATGAAAATTTATGATGGCCTGACAACTCAGCCATAAAAAAAGAATGAAATTACACCATTTCAGGTAGTGCTAGTGGTAGAGAATCTGCGTACCAGTGAAGGAGATGCAAGAGATTCAGTTTTGATCCCTGGGTCGGGATGATCCCCTGGAGGAGGAAATGACAACCCACTTCAGTATTCTTGCATGGAGAATCCCACGGACAGAGGAGCCTGGTGGGCTACAGTCCATGGGGTCGTAAAGAGTCGAACACTTCTGAGCACACACACGCCTCATTCTGCTGTTACGTGTGAACAGCTGTGAACCTTTCCTGCTACTTCAACTCTGACTCTAAGATGCCCTGGTTCACTTGGGTCTGTTTGCTTCCTGGACTCCAGGTCAAAGCTGAGGTCGCCTTCCTACCCTCTCATTTCCAGGAATCCCTCTCTTTGCTGTTTCTCTGTTCAGTGCAATAATGGAGGTGCATGTCCCAGGATTCTTATGGTTGCATGTGACAGAAATTTCTCAGTAACCAAAGCAAAAACGAGAATTGATTAGGTCACATAGATAGTGTGTTCCAATGCAGAAGAGGCTTCAAGCCCAGATGGACCCAGGAGCTCAGTAGTGCATCAGGGCTGAGTCATTTTGCTTTCTGCGTGCCCAGCACCATGGACCCTGCTACTCCTCGACCCATGTTTCGTCAGCCTGCAGCAGCAGCAGCAGCAGCAGGAGAAATGTGATGAATGGCTTTGGCCAAGGAAGTCCCAGGAGGATGCTGATGGGCCCAGCTTAGGCCATGTGCTCCTCCCTTAATTCTGACCAAAAGGTGGGATGCCTTGGTCATTTCTGGGACCCTGGGCCCCTCCTTTGGCCTGTTGTGGTGGGAATGGGGTGGACTATCTTCATCTCAGGCGTGTGAGGTGGGTCCATCCCAGGAAAAAGTACTTTTCTGACAGAAGAAAAGGAGGAAGTGGTGGATGGACTTGTCTCTTTGTGACACGCCTTAGTTCACTGGACATCCTGAGATAGAAGGAGGATCCGGCTTTCAACAGATGGCCATCCTGTGAGGGGAGGGGCTGACCTTTGAGTCAAGGGCCGTCCTGACCTTTGCCCAGAAGAAAGTCAGAGTCCTGTGGCCGAGGTTCTAGGGAGGATGAATTTCCTCTTTTTCTGTCATCTAGGGCTTCCCCGGTGACTCAGACGGTAAAGAATCTGCCTGCAGTGTGGGAGACCTGGGTTCAATCCCTGGGTTAGGAAGATCTCCTGGAGAAGGGAAGGGCAACCCACTCCAGTGTTCCTGCCTGGAGAATCCCATGGACAGAGGAGCCTGGCAGGCTACACTACAGTCCATAGGGTTGCGAAGAGTCAGACACAACTGAGCGACTCTCAGCATTGCTGTTCAACAGCTCTCCCAGCATTGAGTGCCTGAGAACCATGTGCATTTCATTATTTGCACATAAAGCTGTGGACGGGGCAGAGCCTCGGGGCTGGTCGAGCTTGTCTTCACCCTGGGCAGTGAAGAGCTGGGCGGGGTGTCTCTGGGGTGCAGGCACATGGCTGCAGCCTCAGATGGAGTGATGTCCGGCTTCTGACCGGCTGCTGTTCCTTTTCCTTCAGTGGACATCATGGAGATAAAGGAGATCCGGCCAGGGAAGAACTCCAAGGATTTCGAGCGTGCGAAAGCTGTCCGCCAGAAGGAAGAGTGCTGCTTCACCATCTTGTACGGCACCCAGTTCGTCCTCAGCACGCTCAGCCTGGCAGGTGGGTGCACGCCGTGCGCGCTTCCCCTCCCTGGGCCTGAGTTTCCTTCCGAGAGAGTTCTCCAGCGAGGTGCTCACCACACCCCCCTGCTAATGCGTGTTTGTTGCATCATGGTTTTGAATCCTGCCCCTGCCTCTTTCTAGCTGTGTGGCTTTGAGTAAGTGACTCTGCCTCTCTGAGCTGCAGTTTGCTCAGTTGGAAAACAGGCCTCAGTTCATCCTCATACTGACCTCGCGAGGATGTTGAAAGGATTATGTTAAAGACCTGTTTGGCTCATGCTGTACTGAGAGCCAAAGGCAGGTTACATTTTTTTGTCCAGCCGAGTGTGGCCTGCAGCATTTATTCAGCTTAACTGATCTGAAGGAATGATCCTGAAATCTTCTATCTCATACATGTATACATGCACACACACAGTATACACACATAGATGCAATCTGGAGGTGTGACATCTGGTCCTCCTTGTGAATCCACCAGAAAGTCAAAGAGACCTTTGAGTGGCCGGGAGAAGAACTGAAAAAGCTCAGGCACTTGGTTCAGGGGCAGAAGCTTATAGCTACCTTAAGGTCTAGCCCCAGAATTTCTTGACTTAGAACTTGATTAAAATCATGATGGACAAGAGAGAAAATAAGTAGCATTAAAAGTAGACCAAGGGTCTTCCCTGGTGGTCCAGTGGCTAAGACTCTGTGCTCCCAATACAGGGGGCCTGGGTTCGATCCCTGGTCAGGGAACTAGATCCCACATGCCACAACTAAAGATCCTGTGTGCCACAACTAAGACCCAGCGAAGTCAAATAAATAAATATTAAAAAGAAAAGTAGACCAAAATGGGGAGAAGCTGTGGAAGCTGAGTAGCGTTAGGGACGTTTAATTTCAGGTCCGATGACTCTCATTGGTTTAATTTCTCATTCATGCTTTCAACAGGCATCTTTTGAGCATATGCTCTGTTCCAGGTTGTGCTAGATGTCGGTGGGGCTGTAATGAGACGTAAGGCCCAGTTACCACCTTCCAGGAGCTCACGGTCTACTTGGGGAGACAGACGTGTGGACAGGAACTTAGAGTACTCTCTGATAAGAGCCATAGTCCAAACGTAAAACAGTGTGCTGGAGGAATACACGGTGCCTCATTGCCTGGAAGGCTTTGCAGGGGAGGTGACTTTTTTTAAACTGGGTTGTGAGGCATCAATAGGAGTTGTGAGGAAAGAGGGAGGATGGTCCAGGGAGAGAGCATTGCATGTGCCAGGCTTGGAAGACGGAAATAGTAAGCTGGATGTGGGAAGTGATGGGTGAATGTCTGATGGAGGGGGTGTGGCAGGAGGCAGGGATGGGACAGGAGAGAGGGGCCCATGACCCTGAACCTTCAGAGCTTTGTCCACTTAGCCCAGCTGCAGGCTGAGGCCTGGTTGCTGTTCTTGGTATGGAGGCCGTGAAAGCCCAAGGAAGATGTGGAGCCCAGGATGCCAGCTTGATGGCTGGATCCCGGCTTCTTCCCTTCATCCTTCCTAGCCATACCTTTCTCTTCATCTATCTGGGAAGAATGAGAGCAGAGAGCTCAGCATGCTCTGTCCAGGCTAACGAGGCCCCTGGTGGTGTGAAAAGATGTTTGATAGCGGGACCAGGTGTTTGCATTGCCAGCTCCATTTTATGATAAGGAAATGAGGCACAGAGAGGTTAAGTAACCAGCTGGACATCACACAGCCCTGAAGCTCTACAGTGGGACTTGGGGATGATGCCAAGCTCTTACCCACCGCTTGTTGCTGCTTCCCTCATAGGCATCAGCCTCGCCTACTTTGTGGCCCTCTCTCTGGGCTTGATGGGAAACAAGGGAGATGCTGAGGGCTCTCAGGATCATGGTACAAGTTGTTCTGAGTTCTGCCTCTTGTTTGTTAGTATAGGACTAAAGCTAAAGCTCTACCAGCTTGTCACTACTGCCGTAGGAAGCTCACCGTGGGCAAAAACCGGGTCCCAGGAACCAACACAGGTTCCTCCCATCCCCGTGGTCTGTGTGGGGTGGGAGTCTTCAAGCAGAGATCTTCCCAGGGAGTAACACAGCTTTTCTGTCCCCTCCCCTCTCCAGCCGACTCAAAGGAAGATGCAGCTAAGTGGCTGTCTGGCTTGAAGATCTTACACCAGGAAGTGATGAGCGCGTCCACCCCCACCATCATTGAGAGGTAATGGCTTTGCCTGTTTCTCTCCGTATTTGCTCACTCGGGCGTCTGTTCTGCTCCCTCTAGCCAGTATGGCAAAAGAAAGGAAAAGGAGGTATTTCATCTTGGAGGCTCCTGGAGTGCCCTGTATGCAGTAGGTGTCCAGTAGTGGCTGTGGACCCTCCAACATCTCCCAGAAGAGCCTGTCTCAGTGCTGGGCCTTGTTCTGCCAGGGTGAGAGGTGCACTGAGATTGAGACAGAAACTCGTCTTGGTGTTGAGTCTGAGGGGAGGCCCAAGGCTTATTTCTCAGAGGATTTAAGAAGAGATTAAGCTGACTGATCAAAGGGCCTCGGGCCCGAGGTCTGGCTTGACAAGGGCCTTCTCAGGACTGTCCATCAGTGTCATGGGTGTCGGGTGGGACTCGTGTATGAATTGCTGTCCATCCAGTGAACCGGAGCCCTCTGATCTCGACCGTTTCTCGTACCAGCTTTTTGGGAGGTTAACAGAGAGCATCAGGAGGAACTGTCAGTTTAAAGAACCCAGCCTCTGTGAGTCCACAGGGCTGCTTGGCTCGGCAGGGTGACATTTCACCCACATGGAGAAGCTGCTTCTTCCCAGGTCTCCGGTGTTAGAAAGTGGGAAGACCTTCCTTTTCATTTCCAGGCTCCGTGTCCCATCCTACAGAACTTACTCGGACTTGTGAGTCTAGCTTTCTGATTTTCTAACTCGCTCTCTGACTCATCTCTCTTCCCAGCTGGCTGAGAAAGCAGATTTATTCTGTGGATCAAACCAGAAGAAACAGGTAAGATTTGCGTGTATTTTTGTGGTTTCCTCCCGATCATTTTGGATCATCTCATCCTTTCTTGAAATATCCCAAGGGGGTTGGAGTGAGTTCTGTGCTGTGGAAAGGTCCTCATGAAGTCAGATTTGACACAGTGCTTGTTGGTGTGGGTCGTGGTGATAAAAAATCTCCACCCATGTGGGGTCTCATTGCAGTGGAAAATGCCACTCCATCTGTGGGGAGGGCTTCTCTGCTATGTGAAGCACTTGGACCATGTCACTTAGGCCTTTGCATTTCAGCATCTAATGTGTCCTGGGGAGAAACAGGATCCCCATGGTGCCCGCCCATCCTTTGTGGTGGAGGTTGACCATTAGGAAGTAAACCCGGTTTGGGGGCGATGCTTGTAAGAGCTGGGTGAACACGAGACAGGCAATGTGACAGCCTGTAATTCAGTGTCCCTGACGGTTCACTTAATAGCACGTCTTGGAGCGGTTCCCTCTTGGCACACACAAGGCTCTATGCCACACATTTTTGGAACAAATGTGATTTGTCCTTGGATAGATGTGGTGTAATTGCCATATTGATGGGAAACCAGTTTCTTCTCGATGAACATCAGGTTGTTTCTTTATTATAAAGCTATGAAAACCTTTAGGTCTCCCTTTTAAAAAATATTATTATTATTATTTGTTTATTTGGCGGGGCTGGGTCTTAGTTGAGGCCTGCAGGATCTTCCATCTTCATTGCACAGGCGGGATCTTTAGTTGTGGCATGCAAGCTCTTAGTTGCAGCATGTGGGATCTAGTTCCCTTACCAGGAATCGAACCTGGCCCCCCTTCATTGGGACTGTGGAGTCTTAGCCACTGGGCCACCAGAGAAGTCCTTGGGTCTCCTTTTTGTAAATGTGAAGAACAGGATATGTACAGGATAAATTTCTAGAAGAGGAATTCCAGAAGCCAGGAGTCATCAGGCCTGACAGTTTGAGAGAAGTGATAGCAGCTTATATTCCTACTAGCGGTTCAGAGGAGTCGTCTTTACCATGTGTCACCAGACTTTGACTTTCATTAACCTGATGGGTGAAAAGCAGCAGTGGATTTTTGGCTTAAATTTGCATTTCTTTATTTATGGGAGAGGTTGAACATCCTCTCATCAATTTTTTTTTTAGGTTATGATCCAGTTCCTGTTAATAATATAATGATAAAAAACACCATTTATGGAGTACCTAGCATGGCAGGCGCTGTCCTCAGCACTTGACAATCACTGTATCATGTTAGCCTCACATCAGGCCTCTTTCAGCATTATTAAACATCTTTCCTTCCTTCCGTTCTCCATTAAGAGACGTCAGCTTCACACACGAGGCAACAAGTAACCTCTGCAACGCTCCCCTCGTGTATTGCATAGCACGAGGGAGCTAATTCCCCACCAGTGGTTGAACCCACGCCCCCAACATTGAAAGGGCAGAGTTTTAACCACTGGACCACTAAGGAAGTCCCTACCCAGCTTGTTCCTGAAAGTCTTTCCATCTTTAAGGCATTTTGGTGTCAGGGTGTCACCCATCACTTGTCAATTTCAAGTGGTCTCTTGTACGCATGCCCCGAGGAGTGATGCAAATGGTGTAACTGGGAAGCGGTGGAGAGTTAGCTGATGCTGTTAGGTCAGCCAGCATCTCCCTGTGTCTTTCCATCTGCCTTTCCCTCCCTCCCTCCTCCTCCTCCTCTCACCAGCATCCTCTGTGGTCCCGCACCCTGGGCTTGGGCCTGGTGTTTCAGAGGCGGATCAAACGAGGTCCCTGCACCCGGGGCCTTTGTACACACTGGGCTCGTTCAGCCTCAGGGCGGAGCCTCCCATGACCATTTCCCTTCTCTGTGGCTGCCCAGTGATTCACAGCTGAGGTTGGCACAGAGCAGACGGAGGGAGCCCGCCAGGGCCCTGTCTCCACGAGGTGGGGTACGGCATCATCTGTCTGGTTCCAGAGTCTGCTTTCCGTCTTGTGTTGTCAAGAAACAAGCCTGGGTTTCTCTGCTTGGAACGATTCTTGCAAGTCCTTCATTGAGAAGTCCTTTTCAGAACCTTCGGCAGGGCGCATGTCTGTCTCTGGCCTCGATGCCTTGTTCCCTGTTCCCCATCCCTGCCCGCTGACATCCCTCCCTCCCTCCCTCCCTGTGGGCTGAGCCCTGCTGTCAACACGTGGAAAATCCCACCTTTCACGTGGCTCTGTGAGGCCCTGAGGGAGCTTTTCTAAAGGAGCTTTGACCAAGGTAGGTGCCCATGAAAGAACTCTTGAATCCTGCCAGTTTCCCCTCCTTTCCTGCCACCCACGTTAATCGCGTTTCCTGGAGGGAAACAAAGGCGCAGCAGCGGAGTAAAGCATCCTCTGGGCGGGGAGGGCTGCAGTGCCTGTTCCCAGGTTTTCCTTGGCCTGAACGTATGTTTCCCTTTCCACCTTTCGAGGGGCCAAATGGCAGCAGCTGGCGTTTGTTGAGAAGCAGCTTTGTGGCAGCCACTGTTCTGAGCGCTGTCGGGACTTAGTAAGTTTCAGAGAGGTTATGGAGTGGATGCTGGCAGACTGAGCAGCTAGGCATCCCCTGGGCCGTTTTATGAGGATGCTGAGGCCACGAGAGGTTGTCCTTTGAACAGAGCAACCCAGCCAGTCAGCCGTGGTACCAGTCACTAAGCTGGTAAAAGGCAGAAATCTATTCCCACTGTGACTTCCTGTGACTGGAAATGACTCATTCATTGTGATGAACTATACGTAACATAAAACTTACCATTTTCAGGGTACATTTGTGTGCATTCATGTTGCCATGATGCCATCAACGTCTGTCTCCAGAGCTCTTTTCATCTTGCAAAACTGAAACTCTCTACCCATTAAACCATAACCCCATTTCCCCCCCTGCAGCCACTGGTAACCTCTATTCTTTCTTCTGTCTCTGTGAATTTGCCTCCTACGGGTACCGCCTATGAGTGGAACGATGCTGTGTTTGACTGGCTCATTTCTCTTAGTGTGATGTCTTCGTGGATCAGGTATGTTACTCGAGCAGGTGTCAGAACTTCCTTCTGAATGATATTCCATGATATGCACCTAACGTGCTCTTCATTGCTGTGTGCAGAATCTTTTTATTTTTTTTTAGTTGCAGCATGTGGGATCTAGTTCCCCAACCAGGGATCCAATCCAGGCCCCTGGCATTGCGAGTGTGGAGTCTTAGCCCCTGGACTGCTGGAGAAGTCCCGACCTTGACAGTACGGAGGAGTAGGTCTTGGGCATTCTGTAGCATGCCCCGTCATTTGTGTCAATCTGGCATTTTCGTCATGGTTAGACTGGAGTTAGGGGTAACCTGAGGTTGTGTTGAGGCGAACGTCATGGAGGTGAAGGTCTTTTTCTTCACCTCAGTCAAGGGGTGCCTGCTCTCACGTGGTCTGTCGAGAGTGATGGAAATCTTGACTGTCTGGCCCAAGTGGTGTCTTCCAGATCTCTCCTTTGTAATCACCATGCCCCCACCCCCCACCCCCCCAACTCCTTCCCGCTCTATTTTCTGGGAGTCAGTCACTAAGTCCAGCCCGTGTGAAACGAGGACAAACTGTTTTTCACCTCCCCTTAGATCGTAAACGTGTTTACATTTTCTTGTAGCTCTTTTGGGACGGGTATCAATGCCCGCATTATAATTCAGTCAACGGAATTTGATATCGAGCTTGAAAAGTTGCCTTTTGTTTGTCATTTGGTTTGTGTCTTGTGTTTCAAAGTGGATGTATGAAGTGGTAGGAAGTGCCCCTCACGAGAAGCACTTCTGGGGTCCCTGCAGGATTCTCGGCCTGAGTGCCAGGCTCCGCGGTCCCGTCTGCTTTCTTAGAATTTCGTCCTTGTTGTTGCTGTTCACCTTGAGGGGGCTCCTTGAGGTCAGGGATCTGGCTGGTTGGTCAGATGAAACGAAAGGCCCTCCCTTTTCATTCCTACGTGTAACATCAGACAACTAGATCGTTCCCCCTTTGGAAGCTTTCCTTATGACGTCTCCAGGCCTGGGGAGATTGGGTCAAAGGCAGGAATGTTTTAACGTTCATCCTGGCCAGATTTCCAGAAACCCCCTCTTTTTGAATCTGTGGAGTTTAGTTGCCTCTTATCTGGGAATTAGGTTTCTAAGGTCAGTGCATTAGGTGAAAACTTCTGTCAAAATACCCCTTGAGAAAGCCCCTGGACCTTCTGGGACTGGAATTGCATTCCTCAGGGTGGGGCTCACGGGCAGGTCCTGTGGAGGGGCCTGCAGCCCTCAGGGTTGTGGACGTTTCTTTCCCACCTTGCCCTTGCCCCTTGGCCTGTAACACTGACTTTGCATAAGCCGATCCTGCACTTCCTGTTCTTGCTCAGCCAGGCCTTCGGGATGCCGAAGGGGCAGGCTCACAGGTGTGTAGTCCGGTTCTCTCTTCAACAGGAAGGCAAATAGGTTCCCCGTGGTCAGCAGTCCTGGCTCTAGCACTACGGACAGGCTGGAGGGGGCTGTGCCTGCCCCACAGAAACTCTGCTTCTCTCTGTCTGGGTGGGGATCACAGATTTTCATTTCCAGCAGATTCCCAGCTGACGCTGATACTGCTGGTCCAGGGACCCTACTTAGGGTCTAGAGCTGCTAGACTCTAAGCTTCTAGAGCTGCACTGTCAACATGTCACTATTTAAATCTAAGTTAATTACAATTAAATAAAATTAAAAAATTCAGTTCCTTGGTCGCCCTGGTTGCCTTGGACAGCTCCGATCTAGAACATTTGCAACACGGTAGAACATTCTGTTGGGCACCAGTAAGGTTTGAATCTCAGCTCTTCACACTTACTGGTTGGATGAGTTTGGGTAAATTGCTCAATTTCCCTGTGCCTTAGTTTCCTAATTTGTAAAAGAGATCATAATTCCTACCTCCTGGGATTGGTGTGAGGATTCAGTGGGTTAGTATGTGAGAAGTGCTTGGCCAGTGCCTGGCTTGAGGTGGTGGGTGTGGCTGTGGTTAGTCGCTTAGTCGTGTCCCACTCTTGCGACCCCCATGGACTGTTGCCCGCCAGGCTCCTCTGTCCATGGGATTCTCCAGGCAAGAATACTGGAGTGGGTTGCCATTTCCTTCTCCAGGGATCTTCCTGATCCAGGGATCCAGACCCAGTCTCCTGCATGGCAGGCAGATTCTTTACCATCTGAGCCACCGTTGTTACAATAAGCCAGGGATGGTGGGCTTGTTGGTAATCAGCCTCAGGGTGGCAGGGAAGTTTTCTGGGGCCATCAACCCCCGGGGTGCAGTGTGGTGGGATTTGGACCACGCCAGCCTGAGGAGGGGAGGGGCCCTGATTATTTATTGCCTCTAAGGCAAGGAATCGTTTTTTGCTATCTCTCCCCAAAGGAATTGCCCCAGTTCCTAGCCCACTTCACAGGCCAAGCCTGCAGGGAACAACGTGAGATGTGGGTTTGTGTGCAGGAAGCTTATGGGGAATGTGCAGGGGACCTGCACCCATGGAAGTGAAGGCTAGCGGAATTGTTGGGCTCGGATGCCGTCACAACTGCGGTCTTAGCTGGCCCCTGGCGGAGCTCCAGGATGGCCTTGCAGAACTGCCCCGAATCAAGCCCAGAGGGCAGGGCATGACCGTGGCCGAGGCCCTCCCTTTCTTTGAAGACAAGTCCTGGACAGGGAGAGGGGTGAAGTTGGGAGCTGCTAGCTTCCTGCCCTCCAGTGGCTGGGAATCTGAGTGCCAGTCCTGGCTGGGGGTCAGGTGGGGCCTGACCACATGCCCAGGGCGGGGAGGGAGGGATAGGTCCCTGCACGGGAGCCCGGAGGAGCTCTTCGGCCCCTGCCTTTACCTGGAGGCTCACCTGCTCTGCTCTGAGGTGGGCCCATTGGAGCAGGCAGGCTCGGATGCCCCAGTGCTCAGATCCGCATGCCCCTGGAGGCTGTGTTTGCTCCCCTGGCTCCCCAGCAGCTGCCCTGGCTCCCAGCTCCCCAGTCTCTCTGTTCCTGGTTGTGGGAGGGTTTCTTGGCCCTGTTTCTGCCTGGAAGTTCTGGGTTCCACAGGGGACTCGGTCCTCTCACCTCGTCCTGGATGAGCCCCCGGGGCCACTGTCTTGGGCAGACCTTCACCCTGCCTCGTTTTGCAGCACCAGCCACCCCCGCCAACTCCTCTCCCTTTACCCTACTCCAGCAGGCTCTTCGTGGACACCCCAGGGCAGGGTCGGAAAGGGGTCTCAGCCAGTCTGCTTGCTTCTCTGCCCGGCCAGCACTACCTGGCCCACTGGGGACTTTGTGTTGCTCCCACTATCTCTCGGGGGAAGCCCTTGGTGCCAGCTCCAGGAGCATGGGGCATAGGAGGGCACCAGACACATGATGGTCTCTGGTGTTAGGGAGGCTGTTAGACAAGAGGCAAGGATGCTGGGGGTGGGGCCACGAGGCGGCCAGGAGGCCGCTTGGCCGTCTCCTGGGGCGGCTGCTGGCTGGGACGTGCTGCTTCCTTCTGAGCGAGTAGACAGTGTGGGGGAAGTGGGGCTGCTGTCTGCCCACAGCCTGGGCAGACTTCCTTCTTGGCCGTGCACAACCCCTGTCTGGTCTGACGTCTCTGAGAACGCGGCACAGTTTTCTTTGGCCACAGCCAGAGGCTCGCCAGGACCACCCTTGCTCGCTCTGCTGGGCACTCGGCTCTGCAGTCACAAGGGCCTGAAATGCGTGCCCTCGACCACCTCCTCCCCAGTCTCTGTTCATGCCGTTCCCTGAGAGACAGTTAGATGTAGCGCTTACAGGCAGACCCAGAGGCCAGTTCCTCTGCAGTCTTATCTCCCACATGCCAGCACCAAACCTCTCTGAGCCCCAGTTTCTTCACCTGGAATGCAGAGTGATAATGGTTGTTCTTGTTCAGTCTCTTAAGTCATGTCTGACTCTTTGCGACCCCACGGGCGGCAGCACACCAGGCTTCCTGGTCCTTCACTATCTTCCAGAGTTTGCTCAAACTCATGTCCATCGAGTCGGTGATGCCATCCAACCATCTCATCCTCTGTTTCCCCTTCTCTTCCTGACCTCAGTCTCTCCCAGCATCAGGGTCTTTTCCAATGAGTCGGCTCTTCGCATCAGGTGGCTGAAGTACTGGAGCTTCAGCTTCAGTCCTTCCAGTGAATATTCAGCGTTGATTTCCTTTAGAATGGACTTTTGATAACGGTGATGATGATATCCGCCTTATAAGGTCTTTAGAGCAGCTCCAATCTTGAGTGTCCTGGCCTCCACCCTCATTGCCTGTTCTGAACCCCTGAGGGTCGAGTGTAGTGAGGGGCAAGGTGACATCATTGCTTGGAGGTACCGGGGGCAGCCTGGCACATAGTAGGTGTTCAGAAAAGGTTGGCTCTTTCCCTTCCTCATCTCTGGCCTTCAGTGACTTCCTTTTGGTTTGAACCCCGGTGACATTTCCTATCTACCAAGGTCATCTGCAATGTTTCTGCCCACTCTGTGCATCTCCTCCATGACCTGCATCCACGGCCAATCCCCTGACGGTGGAGCCCATCCTTGCACACAGGTGTCACCCCCACCTTAACCTTGGGCTCTCTGTCCCCAGTCAGCGGTCACGCAGAGCTGGTGGCAGGTCTTCTCAATGAGGTGGGAGCTGGTGGGAGTAGCCAGATCTTCCACTGTTGAAACCCCTTGAGGCTGACGGAGCTGGGGTTCCCCTCTTTTGCAGCATCAGCCTCCGGGAGTTGAAGACCATCTTGCCCCTGGTCAACTTCAAAGTGAGCAGTGCCAAGTTCCTCAAAGATAAGTTCCTGGTAAGTTTCGTGGCTCAGCCTGGCGATGTTGTGAACCTGGGGTTATGCGTGCTTCTCCCACAAAGCCACCGCACGCCTTCAAGTGCTGTTGCATAGTGTGCTCAGGAAAGCCCTCCGCCTCCAGACTCATCCGTCTTAGTCCGGACCAAGGGATCATGTGAAGATCTTAGGCCCGCGTTCTCCATCCTGACAGAGGGTGTCATCCAGGAAGACCGTGTTTACCAAGCTGCTTGGCTCGGAATGTTTCCATCAGTCTAACTTTCCCTTTCCCTCACCAACCCACAGCCTGTTTTTCTTTTAATAATATGAACACATGTGTTTCATTTGGAAAATATTATGAACGATTCCTTATGTAGGTTGCCAGGGAGGTGGCATTTTGTATGCAAGCCCTGATAGTGGAGCTGTCGGAGTTGGCTCTTCTCTGCCCTTCCCCTCCTCCCACCCGACCCTCCACGCACCTGTCCTTCCTTCCGTCCCTCCTTCCGCCATCATTTCATTCCTCTTCCTGTGTAGTTAAGCTGTTGGCAGATCTGGGGCAGGTTGTTCCATGAGTGAGGGGATAGCACAGGTTGGGTGGGGCGCTTCTGAAGGGTGTGAAGATGGAGATGACCCGTGGGCATCCTTTCTGGCCTTCACGGAGGTCCTGACTCTTGTCAAGGACCCCAGCAGGACTCCACCCCAAGAGTCTCAGTTGGAGGCTCTCGGGGTCATGTCACAGGATTCCTCAGCTAAAAAAAGCTCATTCATTTTGTACCCATGAGTTCCCAGAAGAGTTAACCCATTTTATGGCATATCTGGCCATTTTTTGGCCCACCCCCATCATTCCAACTAGTCCAAGAAGGCAAAACCAGAGAAGGGTGGGGACTGAGAGAAGAGAGATGGGAGAAGCATTTACCTCTGGCCACCCCGTAATTGGAATTTTGTCCCTTATCATGCCTTTACCAAGCAGGTGCTATGTGAATGTTACCTGGTTTGGTTTCAGGGAAGTCCTAGGGGGGTGGTGGCGGTTCTCCTGTTTTACAGAGGAAGAAACTGAGGGTCCGAGGGGGCTAAGTGAGTTGGACAAAGTAAAGTGAAAGTCGCTCAGTCGTGTCCAACTCTTTGTGACCCCATGGACTGTACAGCCCATGGAATTCTCCAGGCCAGAATACTGGTGTGGGTAGCCTTTCCCTTCTCCAGGGGATCTTCCCAACCCAGGGATCGAACCCAGGTCTCCCACATTACTGGTGGATTCTTTACCAGCTGAGCCACAATGGAAGCCCAAGAATACTGGAGTAGGTAGCTATTCCTTCTCCAGCAGATCTTCCCGACCCAGGAATTGAACCAGGGTCTCCTGCATTGCAGGCAGATTCTTTACAAACTGAACTACCAGGGAAGCCATGAAGCAATTCAGGGAACAAGCCTTGACTGGAGTTGAGCTCTATTAACTCTAAAGGCTCGGTTCTTTTCCTTACAGTACAGTGAAAGTCACTTAGTTACGTCCAACTCTCTGCGACCCCATGGACTGTAGCCCGCCAGGCTCCTCTGTCCATGGAATTCTCCAGGCAAGAATGCTGGAGTGGGTTGCTGTTCCCTTCTCCAGGGGATCTTCCCGACCCAGGGACCAAACCTGGGTCTCCTGCCTTGCAGACAGATTCTTTACCATCTGAGCCACTTGGGAAGCTGTGCTTTTAAAAATGGCCTGTGTGCACATACCCTATAAGTATGTCTAGGTTTGAAAGTGTCTCCTGCCCCAAAAGGAGGGGTTCTGCATTATGCCTGTTGGGATTCTGGCTGAGACCCTTCCCTTCTGGGGAGCTGAAGGATCTTACCTGGGGTCCCTGGTGGGTATGTTCTCCAAGCAGGGAGGTTGGGTTCAGAGGAATGCGAGCCTGCTTTCAGCCAGTGTTGTAGCAGAGCTGGCTACTTCTGTGAGCAGGGAGGAGGCATTCTTGTGGTGGACACCAAAAATTGTGTGGTCACTTTTTTTTTTTATATTTACAGGAAATAGGCGCACACAAAGATGAACTCAGCTTTGAACAGTTCCATCTCTTCTATAAAAAACTTATGTTTGAACAGCAGAAATCGGTAAGATGACTCTTTTTTTCCCCATTCATTTTTTGAAGGTTTTGATGGTCTTGTTTGACCTTATTTTTTAAAATTGAAGTATAGTTGATGTATAATGTTATATAAATTACAGGTGTACACTTTAAAGGTTATACTCCATTTATAGTTATGATGGAAATACGCCTGTATTTCCTGTTTTGTACCACATATCCTTGTAGCCTATTTGGTACATAATATTACAGTTTGTACTTCTTAATCCCCTACCCCTGTCTTGCCTCTCCTCCCTTCCCTTCCTAATGGTAACCACTAATTTGTTCTGTGAATCTGTTTGTTTTTTCTTTTTTGTTATATTTGCTAGTCTGTTATATTTTTTAGATTCCACGTGTAAGTGATATCATACAGTGTTTGTCTTTCTCTGACTTATTTTACTTAGCATGATACTCTCTAAGTTCATCCATGTTGGATATGGCAGTATTTCAGTGTTTCATAGAAATAATGCAGTGTTTCATTCTTTTTATGGCTGAGTAGTATTCCATTGTGTGTGTGTGAGTGTGTGAGTATCACATCATTATCCATTCATCAGTTGATGGACATTTAGGTTGCTTCTGTATCTTGACAGTTATTAATAATGCTGCTGTGAACATTGGGTTCATGTATCTCTTTGAATTAGTGCGATTGCTCCTTTTGGATATATACACCCAGGAGTGGATATGCTGGGTCATATGATAACTCTGTGTTTAGTTTTTTTGAGAAACCTCCACACTGTTTTCCACAGTGGCTGCATCGGTTTACATTCCCACCAACAGTACCTGAGAGTTTCCTTTTCTCCACATCCTTGGCAGTATTTGTTATTCGTGTTCTCTTTGACGGTGACCATTCTGACAAGTTTGAGGTGATACCTCATTGTGCTTTTGATTGACATTTCCCTGATGCTTAGCGATGTTGAGCATCTTTTCTTGTGCCTGTCGGCCATCTGCACGAGTAAGACGATCACTAAGCAAATGATCAAACAGTGCTTCTGTTTCCCCTGGGTTTCGAACCAGAAGTCTGGCCCATTCCTAAGAGACCCATGAGAAGCGTTCTTTCTCCCTTCTAATCCAGGAAATATACACTGGGAATGACAGTGCCGTCCTGTTTACATCTCTTTGATGGGCGAAGATCTTGAATGGGATAGAGTTGAGGGGACAGGGTGGGGAAGTGACCGTCCCCTATCTTCTTGGTGGGAATGTGAGTTCTTGTCGGTCTGATTGGAATTTAATCTGACACTATTAAAGTAAAAAGGTTCAGCTAACTCTACTGTGTCAGCTTGTTCTGGAAGGAAATTTACCAAAGTATTAATAGTTAACTGCCTCTGGGTTGAGGAATTAAGTGTGTGTGTGTGTTGTTCTTTTTACAGTTTTGTTCCTAGAATGAGAATGTCTTTTGATTACAATAATATGCTGTTTTAAAATTAAGATGTGCATGCATTTTGACCTGACAGTGGCATTTGGGGGAAATGAAATATTTTAGAGAAATGAAAGCCCTGAGACCTAGGAATGTATTACCAGGCTATTTATTGCAGCATTACTTATGCTGGCCAAATACCTGAGAGCCATCTGAATGCCTCTCAGGAGGGTAATAGTCGGGTAAGTTATGGTGCAGCCATACTATGGGACACTGCAGCTGACTAAGAAGCCTGAGTTCGTTGGGTTTCTGTTCTTCTGGAGGGCTGTTGATGGTATTTTGTGAGGAAAACCAGCAGCAGAAATGAGGAGCCAGGTCTGACTTTTTGGTAACAGTAATCCTCCTGTATACGTTTGCAAGTGTTTTTATGGACAAGGAGAAGAGTACACACACCTCACATTTAATATTGATTTTCTGCATGTCCTGGAGGGATTTGGGAAAATACGCCAGCGAGATAATTAAATTTTTCTTTGCATCCCTCAGTTTTCTTCAGCTTGTTCCAAGTAGCATGCTACTTTTGCAATGAAAAAAAAAAAAGAAGTCCCATTAAGCATAAGGCATAAAAGGGAGGTGTTGGGTGCAGTGCATGGAGCACTGTGCCTGGTGGTGGCTGCTGCTGTTGCTGTCGGGACAGGGCTCTGCAGGCGGCCGAGGTGGGTCCGGAGCAGGGAATGGGTAGGACTCTGTGTGATCTTGGGCCAGCCACTGACCCCTCCAGGCCTCAGGCTTCCCATCCATGCAGTGAGGGTGACAAGTCTCACCTCACCAGGCTCTGGGGAAGACTGAATGAGGGTTTGGAGGTCAGGAGTGCAGACGTTTTAAAGCGATGAGCATGAGAGACAGTTTTCAGTCGCCTTCTTCCAGCAGACTGGCCGTAGGGCCACACCTCTTGATAGTGACCACTGACTGTGGGACTTCGGACATACCTGAGGCCGAGAAATGGGAGAAGCATTTCTTGTCTGCCTAGATGGCGGAAAAATACATGATTGTGTAGAGTAAAAGATTGAGTTGCAGTGTGTTCACTTTTTCACCCATGTAATAATTAGTGCTTGGTTTGCCAAGTAGAGTAGAAAAAATAGTAGACTTTGGGAGTTGAAAGAGTTAAATTCCAGACCCCAGGTGGTTTGGGGGGAAGCCATCTTGCTCCCGTCATTCAACCTCCTCTAGAAAATGAAAGTATTAAGTCAGGTCATGGGTTATACAACTTTTTAAACTATCCAACCCCCTCTTCTTTTTTATATGAAACCTTAATTAAGACAATTCTGCTGCCTAAAAGCTGGTCAAAACACTTTTTAGATTTAAATCTTCAACTCTCATTTATAATCAGTTCTTGAGAGCAATGAAAATGTTGTGATAATAGTATATAAACTAAATCCAGAATAATGACTGTTGCTGTCTTAGACGGTTGACCAGGACTGAGAAAAAGTTGATTCACTCAAGATAAGCAGTTGCAAAAAAAACAGTACTTATCATTTGCCATGACATTTCAAGCTGCTGTCTCGTCAGATGGCGTGCAGGCGATGCTTGGGAATACGTTTTGCATAAAAGCTGTCGAACCTGCCAGTACAGGTTAGCCACTGATAGTCTCCACCATGATCAAATTCCACCTAAGAGAATTTTTCGTTGTGGTTCTTTTTAAACCAAATGTATGTTTGAGAGGGAGAAGGAAGAGAGAGAAATTTAAGTCAAATTTCTGCATAATCCATGAGTCTTAGATGGCCAGTTTTTTGGGGGAAATGTCTGTACCTATCAGAGGTTACCCCTAGTGGTCAGAATGCCACATTCAGCCGGCATTTGGTTGGTACTTAGCCTAGTGATTTAAATGATTTTTCCCATCCCAGTACTAACCAGGCCCGACCTTGCTTAGCTTCTGAGATCAGATGCGATCAGGTGTGTTCAGGGTGGTATGGCCGTAGACTAAGTGTTTTTTAAATGAATTGTCTGTGTTTAAAACTTGGAAAATCTCTCATTAAGATCCAGATTTTTTGCTTCTCTTGAGAAAAAAATATCACATTCTGGTTATATTTGGCAACCTCTGAGTGGAGGGAAGAATGCTTTCTGGTTTGTCCCAGCCTTCCCAATACCCCCGTACAGCTTTCTTTACTAATTTACGTCACCTCCCTGGCCCCTAAGACTTTTTGGGTCAACAGCCTCTTCTCTGTTTCATTGGAGGGTAGAACTGTCCTGTCTGGCCACTGCATGTTTTAATTCAGTGACTTGGAATTTGATTAACAAAGCCCCAGGCTCTATAGATACTTACCGATCCACTTGAGAAGCCTCACTGTTCTTGTGTATGTAAATGCCTCTCCCCCATCTGTCAACGGCTTCCCTTGTGGCTCAGCTGGTAAAGAATCCGTCTGCAATGTGGGAGACCTGGGTTTGATCCCTGGGTTGGGAAGGTTCCCCTGGAGAAGGGAAAGGCTACACACTCCAGTAATCTGGCTTGGAGAATCCCATGGACTGTATAGTCCACAGAGTCGCAAAGAATTTCACTTTCACTTTCCAACTGTCAGCATACCATTTACTTCCCGAGTGCCTCGCTGGAAGCTCAGGGCAGAGAAAAGTATTACCTTGGTGCTCTTAGGGGTTCAGCTGGTTTTCTTGGGCTCCTTGGGGTGATAGAGCTATTCACGATGGTTGGTGATCCCCAGACATGAGTCCAGGGAGTGGAGTCCTGCTTATCAGTAGCTGTAGGTTTCCAACTTGAAGTTGCCAGTTCCTCCTCTTGTCTAACTACCTGCTTACATTGCTGCACTCAAGCCTCAAAGCTTCCAAAAGTTTGGCAACAGAAGGAGGATAAGAACTTAAAATTTCACGTGTGTCCACCCTCGGGAGAGGGGTATATCTCTGACTAGGTTGTAATAACAGTGTTACGAATAAAAGATCACAGCTAACATCTACTAAGTGTAAACTCTGTGTCGGGCACTGGGCTATATGTCTTACATGCATTTAATTCTCCTCAAGACTCTGTGGGATAGGAACTCTTATTATCCTCATTTTATAGACTGAAGATGCTGACACTCAGAGAGGTCACTTGCTGGAGGTCAGGTGGCTACTGCAGAGCTGGAGCTTCAGTTCTCCTTTGCTCAGCTTCACTGCCCACCCACTGATACTTTTTATTTTTTATTATTTTAAAAATACTTATCGTTTAATTAGCTCTGCTGGGTCTTAGTTGCAACCTGCAGGATCTAGTTCCCTGACGAGGGATCGAACCTGGGGCCCCTGCAGTGGAGTCTTAGCCACTGGACCACAGTGGTCCCCATTAGTGTGTGTGTGTGTGTGTGTATGTTAGTCGTTCAGTCGTGTCCAGCTCTTTATGACCCCATGGACTGTAGCCTGCCAGGCTCCTCTGTCCATGGAATTCTCCAGGCAAGAACACTGGAGTGGGTAGCCATTCCCTCCTCCAGGGGATCTTCCCGATCCAACCCAGAGATGGAATTCAGGTTATTGCAGGCAGATTCTTTGCCGTTTGAGCCACTGGGGAAGCTCCTCCCATTGATACTTTTTAATTTTTTAAACTTTTATATTAAGGGAAATTTCAAACATAGACAGGCAGAGATAATAGTGTAACAAACCCCTTTGCTTTCAGTCTGCATCTGCCTTTGCTTTCAGGCTGGTCCCTGCTCTGTACCCCAAGGGGCTGGTTCCTACAAACATGTTCTGCCTCTGTGCACAGGCTTCTAGGGGTTCAGAAAGTGGGGTGACGTGAGACTGCAGGCAGAGGGACGGGGAAGCTGGGGTGTATCTCCTGGTCTTTCTTGGCTCTGGAGTCACCTCTGAGGTAGAGGCACCCCCCTCCTTCATCCTGGCTCCCCATGTGGCTGAAATGGAGTGGAGCTTTCTCTCTGCTTCACTGCATGGTGAGGAAGGGGCTGGCTTCAAGTAAGGACCACGTGGGGTGGAAAACCTTGGAGGGGAGCCACAGGTGGCCTTTCTCCAGATGCGGGGAATCCAGTCTCGGGGCTTGGGTTTGAAAGGATCTGGCCTTACGCCCCAGTTGACCCAGCGATGTAAGGGCCCAATGAGTCCAGATAGCAAACACCACGCACTGTCTAAAATCCTCCCTCCTTTAAAAAAAATAATGCTCTAAATCAGGGGTTCCGCGGCCTCTGGGATCTAACCCTGATGATCTGAGGTGGAGCTGGTACACCAGTAACAGAAGTAGAGCGCACAGTGAGTGTGACGTGCTTGAATCATCCCGAAACCGTCCCTCTCGCCCGTGCTTGGGAGAATCGTCTTTCACAAAACCGCTCCCTGGTGCCGAAAAGCTTGGGGACCGCTGCTGTGAATGACAGGTACATGAAAGGAAGTCCTTTTAAGTCTTTCTAAAAGAGTGACTCCTAACCTTTTTTGGTGACCTACTTCTTTGAGATGCTGATTAAAGCTACAGACCATCTTTCCAGGAAAAGGGAAGAAAAAAAAAAAGTACATGCACAGACTTCTGCAGACCTCCTGAGGCTTCCCAGGGGCCAGTGGCTACCTTTTCTAGAACACTGATTTGCCACAGGTCCTCCTGGAGCACAGGCTGTTTGGCCAGAGGAGCCATCGAGGGCAGGAGTCGCTTTAGTCTTAGACTGTTAGCATTTATAACCTGCCAGCAGCTGCATTTCCATCTGTGTCCTGAATGTCTCCAATGCTGATACAATCACAGTCTCCTTAGAGACTGTTCCAGTCATCCTGCCTAAGTGGAAATGGATGTGGTTTGGGTGTGCACGTGTGTATGTGGTATGTGGGTGTTTGTGCATCCATGCACATGTGTATGGAAGATGCCTGGCCAGGCAGCTGGTGTGGTGGCGGCTGGGGACGGGGGTGTCCCCGGTCCTCCTTGGTGGAGGAGCTCACCGCCCTTCATCAACAGCTGGAGTACGAGCAGGCCATGAAGACTTGGACTAGAGCTTCCGATATTTTTTCTTTTTCTTGAATTCAAGGGTAAGAAATGAGCCCATTGAAATATTAAGGATTTGAAATGTAGCTGTGAGGGTGCAGAAAGGGGTGTGTATTTTCTGCTGGGCGTGCCAGTCAGGGCAACTGTTTAGAGAGCACTTTGGTGAATCTGTGAAAGGCAATATGCACACCCTGTGTCCAGGTGCTTTCCCACCCAGGAATCCACCCCACGGAAATGCTGGCACAGGTGGGCGAAGATATATATGTGGGAACATTCTGTGTAATACTGGATGCATTAGCAGAAAATTGAAGGACAGACATGGAATACAGTGTGGCTTTTCAAAGTAGTGAGGCAGGGCGATTTGAAGTTGCTCAATAATAGCTAAAGCATAAAACAACAGCAAAAAAGTTGGAAGACATAGACGTAACATAAGATGGTAAGATATAATTTGATAAGATATGATTAATTGAATATCCATAAAATGAACTCAAGATGGAGAGCTGCCAAATTATTATGAGTGATTGCATCTCAGGAATCAGGTTGTGAAAGAGGCGAGGAAAACTTCCACCTTTTGTGTCAAGATGTAAATATTTGAATATTTACAAGTCACATAAACTACCATGGTAATTTTTTAACAAAAACTCTTTATTTTCATTGTCTTGACTTGTCTGATTTTCTTCTTTTGTGTGTGTGTTCTATTTTCTGTTTCAGATCCTTGACGAATTCAAAAAGGATTCTTCCGTGTTCCTCTTGGGGTGAGGAACCCCTGCTGGGTTGTAGTTCTGGGCAGCTGTGCCAGGCACTGGTACCCTTGTGGGTCCTCCCAGCCCGGCCACCTGACCTCCAGGAGGTCACCTCTCTGGCAGGCACTGATTTCCACTCAGACGGGGTCCCCTTGTTGAGGAACTGACTGTCCTGACACTCAGTTCAGTTCAGTTGCTCAGTCGTGTCCAACTCTTTGGGACCCCGTGGACTGCAGCACGCCAAGCTTCCCTGTCCATCACCAACTCCCGGAGCTTGCTCAAATTCATGTCCATCGAGTTAGTGATGCCCTCCAAGGCCATGAATAAACATGCACAGCAAGAGGACTTGTGGAGTGTTAGGAGGATGGCCCAGAAGTTTCTGTAGAGAAGCCTGCTTGCTTCAGGACATTCTGGTTAAGCAGGTTGAACCGAATTAAAATGAGTCGAAGCACATAAAGTGCTTTATGTGGTGCATGGCAAGGCTCATAAATAGTGGTGATGATATAATGGCTAAAACTTAAGTGCTGCAGGACTTGTCAGGCCCTTTACTCAACTTACTGATTCCCCAAGTGGGAGATCTGTAGTGTGCTGTGTCTCCCAAGCCTGTCTACTTGGGAGAAAGGTTAACTGTGGCGTTAACAGCACCTAGTATGTGATTTGTGGCCTGCTGACCTGAGCCTGCTTTTAGGAACCAGCCCTTATTGATGAAGATGCCCTGGCCAAAGAACTCAACTCCTCTGTTGAGTTTTAAACCAGAAACCTGAAAACTCCAAAGTATTCGTTCATCTAAATGAATCCGATTTGTCTGCAGTGCTTTACTGAAAAGATTAGTGTTGGACCTTGAGGCTGTTAAGAAAGAAGGTTAGAAATACACTCAGGGACAGTAGACTTTTGGACCCTGAGTGTTTAGTAAAGGGAGAAAATTTAAAGCATGCTTTATCTTCTGTATTAAAAAAAAAAAACCCTCCCACCCCCACTGCAGATGCTCAGGGAAAAGTTTGTGTTTCCTGGAGAGCCCTGTTTTACAGGACCTGCCTTGTGTAGCCCTCGCGGTTGCTTGTGCTGGTCCAGCGAGGTTCTTGGTCCAGTCGAGCACCCTCTCCAGGAGGCCGGCAGTCAGGCTGAAGGATTCCCTGTCTCAGGCGGAAGACTCTCCCAGCAGAGGCCCTCCACTCACTCCCTGGCCCTGGTCTCGCATATTCCAGCAGGTTCTCCCCGCCCCCCCAGAGTCGGGGCTTCATCCAGGCCCCTCTGCTGCCTCAGAGCAGGCTCTGGGATCACTTCTCCAGCATCGCCACCCCCTAAATGCACTCCACGGCCAGCCCCGCCCTGGCCTCTGCTGTCCTGCCCGCTCTCCCTGCCCCTCCAGGACCAGCTGGGAGCAGCTGGGTGTGGATTCCAGGGCCTGATTCTCCCAGATTCTGGTGTCAGGGCCCCTCTTTGCATTCTCCTGGGTCAAGGGTGACATCGGGTCACCTTTGTCTTCCCGTTGGCCAGCCCACGCCTGACCCCATGGGCAGGTGGTGGGGGGCTCGGCTGGGTGCCCGGGTGCCCGGGTGTCTGCTGGCTGGGACCACCTCCTGACTGCCTGCCGCCCCCCTCTAAACACCGTCTCTTTCCCCGAGGGCAGCAACACCGACCGGCCGGACGCCTCTGCTGTCCACCTGCACGACTTCCAGCGGTTTCTCTTGCATGAACAGCAGGTAAGGGGATAGCAGGGCGGGGGCGCTGGGTGGGCGGGGTGCGCTGTGCCTGCAGTTTGTCGGCACCTGCTGTCAGGAAACAGGAATCATCTCCCTGCCTGGTGGCGCCTGGGGGCTGAGGCTCTGGAATGAGGCTGGCCTTGCAGCAGGCCCTTCCCTGGGCGCAGGTGGAAGAGGGGGCGATGGGGACACTGCGGGGCGGGCGGGGCCCTCACCTGCTGGCCTCTGCTCCCCTCCGGCTCGTCTCGGTGTGGGGGGGCCCTTCCCCGGGAAGCCATCCCTGGCTCAGGGAGGATGGGACTCTGGTGGACGAGCCTGCGGGTCCTCCGAGGGATAAGGCAGCACGCTGTCCTTAAACAGGTGACCTGTGGGCGTCTCTCGGGGTGTTTGTGTGTGGGCCCCGAGCTGGTGGCTGAGTCGGAGTTCATGTTGGGCAGTGATTTTTTATGGGGCCGTCCGGGCAGGGGCTGCAGACCCAGGTCGGGGCTACTGGCATCTAGTTGAGGGAGCCCAGGGTTGTTGGGAGGCAACCACACCCCACCTCCGCCCCGCTCCCGCAGCAAGGAATTCCCCAGCCCCGCATGTCAGGAGTGCCTCAGCGGAGAAGCTGAGTTAGAGTGAGAGAGACCTGCCTTCCTGTCACGAGCTGTGTGACCTGGGGCAGCTGGTTCAACCTGTCTGTGCCCTGCTTTCCTCCTCTTTAAATGGGGATGAGAGCCCTGCCTCTCAGAATTGTGGGGTTCGGAGAAGATGGTGTTGATCTTTGTATGTGTGGGTATGTGTGTACATATATAGTCACGTTGTCTATTCAGAAATTTTATTTCTATCACTGGAGCGGTGCTTTTATTCTCTTCAGTTGTTTTTACAGATTTTAAAAGCCTTTATCGAATTTTTACAATACTGCGACTGTTTTGGATTTTGTGTTTTTGGCCCTGAGGCATGTGGGATCTTAACTCCCTGACCAGGGACCGAACCTTCACCCTGTGTGTTGGAAGGCAAACTCTTAACCACTGGACTGCCAGGGACGCCCCTTGTTTGATTGGTTTTTTTTAAATAAACTTTTTAAGGGCAGCTTTAGATTCATAATGATATTCAGTTCATTTACTTTAAAAAATACTTTGTATTGTACAGCATCTCAAACATACACAAAAGTAGACAGGCTGGTATCATAAGCTACTGTGGACCCATCACTCAGATTACAGAATTATGAATGCTTTGCCACTTTCATTTCTTCCCTCCTCCATCCCCACACCCATGTGTCTCCCTTCCCTTCCCTCCTTCTTCATTTCTTTGCTGGCAGATTCTAATAGAAACCCCAGACTCTGTATCATTCCATCTGTAAATACTTCAGTATGTCTCTCTCATGAAATGGACTTTTTATTTTTAACAAAAGAGGACAATAACAGTCCTATTAACACCTTTTGCAACCAACACTAACTTCTTAGTGTCAGCACCCATCCTGTGTTCAGATGTCATTGATTGTAGGGAGACACACACTTGGACAAGGCTGGCCGCAGAAAGGTCCAGGCGGAGCGGGTAGCTGCGGTGGTTCATGATGAATGGTGATCAGGATGCTGAGGTGTCATGCTTGCCCCTCGTGGGTGCGTGGGAGTGACCAAGAGAAGTCTTACCTGCCTGGGACTATGACCAAGCGCAGGTGAAATGAGGGGGATAGATGAAGTCTCTTGGACCCAGTTGCATGTAAGGTGCTGAGCTGCCCAGAGATCGAAGTAGAGAGAGAGGCACCCATGCTGTCTGCTTTTTCTCCATGCTCTTCCTTGCACCGAATCACTCAGTTTTGTGGGAAGGTGTTGAAGTTAAATGGTTAAACTCATTGTGTATCCTGGATCCACCGCCTCGTGCAGGGTAATGATTCCTGGGAGAGTCGCATGCTTTCCGCACACTGGCCCAGTCACTGGGATACCCTCAGGGGTCAGGGTCATGGAATGGCAGCAAAGTGCAGAGAGTTAGGATCCCACATCCAGGAGCTAGGACGCAGGCAGCCTGCGTGCATCCATGTGAGTGTGTGGTGGGAACAAGGGTGGGGCGCTGGGCCGTCAGTCTCATGGACCCTGAATGTCTCAGTTCCTGGCGCTCTGTGGGACTCTGAGCCACGGCTCAGGGCCTGGAGGCTCATATGTGAAATAATCACTACCCTACTTGGTGTACGAGTTAACGCAAGTTTTTCAGAAAACACTTTGGGCAAAATGCAGTTAATA
Organism: Okapia johnstoni; assembly: GCA_024291935.2. Taxonomy (NCBI): domain Eukaryota; kingdom Metazoa; phylum Chordata; class Mammalia; order Artiodactyla; family Giraffidae; genus Okapia; species Okapia johnstoni. The sequence continues at coordinate 72,380,290 of CM044310.1, forward strand.
TGAAAACTTTGAAAACAGCCTTCTGTACTTTAATAATTGCTCTCCTAGGAACTTATCCTAAAGAACGACAGCAGCATTTTTTTTTTTTTGGAGGTAAGGTGTACTTAATACAATCAGAAGTATTTCAAGTATAATTTACGTGAAACATAACTTGAAAAATATAGTGCTCTGATGCATGTATTTTAAAAAGCTTGATGTAAACCTCATGTCAGGAAATGCCCATTAGTTATTGAAGATGGAGGGCAAAGAGATTATATACAAAAGTATTTTGAGGGACTATCTTATGCTTCATTAAAACAAAGGTTCAGGTTGTTTGAAGTAATTAGGTAAGAACAGATATGAAATCTACAGAAAAAGAAAGCAATCAGAATGATATCCACCAGATAAGATGTTGAATATTCCTTCACTCTGAATTCTTTACCAGCTAAAATCATCTTTTAGATCACTCCAGTTTCCACGGTGAGACTTGTTTACATTTGGTATCAAAACTAACTGACATTTATTATTTGGTTTCACTTTCCTTTTGGCATCTCTAAGTTTCTTCCAACAGTCCGTACGCAAGTTGGTTTGTTCTGATTTCCCAAGAATTCCTGCTAATATCACTTCCCACTCCTCTGCAGAATAAGTCTGAACCATGAAGTCTCTCATCATTCTTAGAGAAAAAGAAACATCTAGGAGTCTCTTTCTCAGGGAATGATACTTCTTCAGGGCTGTGCTTTTGTCATCTGTTTCTTCAGTAACATCTTCCTCTTCTGAACTGCTGTCTCCCTGCCAGGCGATCTTCCCAGGTTTTACTGCTTCAACTCTATAGGTCTCTTCCTTTTCATCTTTGGCGTCAGACTCAAAAAAGGAAAATGTGAACCCACCGGTTTGTTCATCCCAAATCATCAGACCTGTAGTGTCCTGGACTACCTCAGCCTCATTCCAGGCTGTGTCATCTTCCTTTTCACTGCTATCTTTTACAGTCTGAAATACTGGTTTTAAATCCGTAGCAATGTTCTAATACATTTCCTTAGACACCCCAGGTGGTTTCTCAGCTTCTTCCCTTTTCTTCTTTTGTTTTGCTTCACTTTCCTTGGGTTTATCATCTTGCTTTCTTTCATAAGTGGCGTGGTCATGCCTCGTTGGATCATAATGAATGATGTCCTTAAATTTCTTTGCAGCTACTGATCCTTTGCTTGTAGAATTGCTTAAGCTGATCTCCAAACTCTCTGCACAACATTCAGGGCTTTCGACTTTTCTGCAGCAAGTTCTTCCTCCTCAGCAGTTTTCTTTTCATTCATTTCTTCCTGTTCCTCTTCACTATCATTTTCTAGAAATCGGGAGTCAAAGTGAGACTGCAAATTCATGAGCTTCTGTCCAGCTCTGCCCTCAAACTGAGGTTTAATTCTGAACCTGTTATTGTCATCTTCGGAACAAGATTCCTCATCATCACTGCTGTCAAAGAGCTTCCCAGAGGCTCTACCCGTGGACTCTTTTACCAGTTCCTCTCCTGGATGGCTTTGCTCCTGAGTGGATGTCTCCTGTTTCACTTTCACTATTGGAACCAAAGATGATGTGCATTGGCTTGTCCTCTGGATGACCGTCCAAATTTTCCAGAGCATTGTGAACCAACTTCTTTTGGACTTCTTTTGCTTTCTGCCTTGCCTCTAAGGCTGCCAAACGTTTCTGATTATCTTCAGCATGCTTATCCTTAACTAACATCTGATGAACTATTAACAGAAAGTGGGAAGTTAGTTTTGCTTGCCTAGGAGTCTCTGCTTGAGAAAACCTCTGGTGATTTCTCAGGGGCCTTGGAGCTGCACAGATCAGGCCTCCTTTCAGAGCCCTCTCCTGACTTTCCAGTCCTGTGGCAACAGTCTTCATCAAGGCCTCTGCTGTGAGTCTTAGCATCAAGACTTAAAGATTTCTTATCTTTTAGTGGCAACAGACTAGAAATAGGATTTCTGTTTCTCTTTTCTGAACTGTTAGGGGACACCTGCTTTGTGACCCTGCCTCTCAAAAGAAGACTGCCTCTTTTGAGGCTGAATTTGGTTTGAGTCATTTGCCTCCTTTGCATGTTGGAAAGGAGTCTGTTCACTTGATGGGCCATTAGCACACAGGGACCATTTTTCTATGGACATGTTCCTGGGTTCCTCAAGTTTCAAGGAAATTTGATCTTAATTAATGTTGTTAGAGGCAACACTCTCTTGCAGTCACCTGGAGTCTGTTGGCTCTTGGAGGCCCTGTCACGCTTGGCAGCGGTTTCCTGGCCATTGCTCTCAGTCGTGTCTTTTGGAGCCTCCTGGTTACTGCCAGCCAACTGTTCCAAATCAACCCAAGTCAGATCCACACAGAGACAGTTTTCCATCAAGGTGTTAAACTCCTTATCGCCTTCAGACTCAGTTGATTCTGATACGGAAGCAGCATCTCCACTGCTACTGGACTCAATCAGAGATTTGCAGCTAAGAGGCTTAACTCTGTGACTGAGGGCTATCTCTACTTTTTCTTTTTTGTACTTTAATACAATCATCAGAAAGAGCATACTTTTTTCCTGTTTTTTTTCAAATAAGTTTTCTCGTTCATAGACTTTTCTATCTGTGAAAAATCTACACTGTTTTTGATCTTACCAGAACTTTTCTTCATTGCAATGATTTCATCTGTATCTCCTGAATCAGAGTCACAACCATTTTCCATAACATTATTTTCACCGTTGAGGCAGGAGACATTGTTTTTGAGGCCTAAACCTGTTGAAGCATGAAATTTGTGAAAATCAGATTTAAAATCATCCCTTACAACTTCAAAGGGATCATTTTCAAATTCATTTGAGGACCATGTAGTTTTCTCTAAGTTTTCTTCTCTTGCAATCATTAGTCTTAATTTATCTTCAGAATCAATATCATCATTAGATATGCTATTTCTGATTTTGGTAGTTTCTAAACCAGAAGTCTGAAAAAATACATTTTAAAATTTCTGATGATCATCATCAGTTATGTAGGGTGATTTAGGAGTGATGGAATTATGCGGTGTTTTTTGTGCAACCTGTTGTATTAAATACGGACTCTCCGTTACGCTACTAGGTTTTGATCTGATGGTTAGAGATGCAATGGAACCCTCATTTTTCTGTGCTCTTATTATCTTCTTGGCATGGCTGTGAAAGGCAGAGAATTCTCCTCGCCGTTTCCTACTCATAGGATCATTCCCTCCTTCCAGTTCCCGAGTGAGGTTGGATATAGGGACAGCATTTGTGAAATCCCCCCCATCTTCTTTAAGCTGTGGCAGTATTTTGAGGGATCATACTTTATGATTTTACGTTTCTGTTCATTCTTTACATGAAGGACAGGGAAGGCTCTTCCAGATTTACTCACAACCCAGTTTTTGTGCCTGGTACTTCTGCTTCTGGCACAGTTTTCCATATGGAAGTCCACCATCTTCATCTTTTCTAACAAGCTGGTGTGATGGCGGCATTGTAATAGAAGTGAGAATTTCAGAGAACTCGTCTGAGTTTCCATCTGAGGGCTGTAGTCCAGCCTGGGGAGGGACAGGTGACCTGAACTGACCTGAACCTGATGTGTCTGGATTGGTCTAGGACTCAGTGTTGGGTCAGTTTATTTAATGACCTGAAGCCTCAGCTTTCTTATTAACCGGAGAGTAGTGTTATATGTATCTCCTGGGCTTGTGCGAGTTCAAAATGAGCCCCACATGAGAAAGTTGAGGGCAGAGCCTGGCATGCCGGCCCTGCCCGGTGCGGACCACCTCACCGCAGTTAATTCTCTCATCGTTGCCCTTATTGCAGTTGCCCAGCACAATACCCCACACCACACAGACACAGGTTTTTTTCTTTTTCGGCCATGTGGCATGTGGGATCTTAGTACCCTGACTGGGAATCAAACCCGCCCCCTGCATTGGAATGGTAGAGTTTTAACCACTGGACCACCAGGGAAGTCCCACCAAGTAGAAACATTTACTAACCCCCTAGGATATTCATATTTTAAACTCCTTTAGGCAGAAGATTTCTTATTCACAGCCATTTCAGTTCCAGGTTATGTCGGCTCAGTACCCATGATTTTTTATGCTAAAGCTCTACAGGAGAAGGAAGCAGGGAGCTTCTGGCCTTTGCAGGGCATCTAGGCCTGGCAAGGTGTTTGCATTAAGTATCCTATGATTTGAATTTCCTGTTCTGGTATTCAAAGGTTGTAACACCCCTGCATGCAAATGAACCAGCTACTCCCCTGGCTCCTGGCTGTTGGGTGTCCTTCATCCAAGTCGATTTGCAAGAATCAACAGTGAGGCTTATTGTTGACTTGCATCTGCCTCATTTGTGTCTGCCCATATGCTTTACCTTCTTTCAGACTTCCTGTTCTGACCTTCCCAACCAACCACACGTAGCTGGTAGCATATCTGGCTTTATTTTTCTTACAGATAGAGGTTTTAGAATATTAGGAATCCAGAAAACATGAGCCAAAATTGAATATCTGGGTCATGTTTTATCCTTTTGTCTAGGAATAGTTGGGGATTTATGGTTTGAAGAGAAAACAGTGAAGTTCTTTTCTCTTATATATTCTTTATTCTAAAGGGCTTCTGAATTTCTGAGACTGTGCAGAAGCTGTTTTTGAACCGGTCATGTATCTTTCAGACCTTAGTGGTGTCTGAGTAGTAATACTTTCCTGATCTTGACTGATTCTGTGTTGATTTTCCAACGTTTAGTTATTTGGAAGCCTAGCTCTCTGAATTACTAGCTGTGTGAAGTTGGGGTCGTGTGATGTTCTGAGCTTCTGTGTCCTTATCTCTAAAATGGCCGTGACAGTATGTGACCTACAAAGTTGTTTGGACAGAATGAGATGTCACAGGAGGATGACAATTGACCAGTCGTGTTGCTGTGATTTGAGCACCTTCTGTGTACCAGGTGCTGTTTTAAGCACAGAGCTTTTATTTCATCCAGTCCTTCACAGCCTCTGTGATTAGGTATCACTATTCCCAGGTAACAGACCAGAAGCACAGAGAAGGTCTTTAACTTGCCCACCATCAGCCAAGGGAGTAACCCTAGCTGTCTGACATAACTGTGGTCCCCTCCTCTTTATGCTAGCAAGTGTGAAGAATAAGCTGAGGAGGAGTCGGCAGACTATAGCCACAGACTGCATCTGGCCCACAGCTTGTTTTTTATAAATAAAGTTTTATTTATAAACACAACCATGGCCATTTGTGTGTCTTTTGTCTGTGGTTCTTTCTGCACTGTTATGGAAGAATTGAGTGGTTGTGGCCAAAAGCCTAAAATGTTTACTCTCTGGTCCTTTAGGGAAAATGTGTGCTGTGCATAGGGTGAGGTTGATGGTATGTGTGTCCAGAATACATCCGTGTTTCAGTCTTTGACTAAAACTGGATCCTGGGAGGTAAAGAATTTTGCAAAGTCCTCTTTCTGATGATTTCACATTCTTTTTATCATTCCAAGGAGCTTTGGGCTCAGGATCTGAACAAAGTCCGTGAGCGGATGACGAAGTTTATTGATGACACCATGAGGGAAACATCTGAACCCTTCTTGTTTGTGGATGAGGTGAGTGAGCTTCCTGTCCTGTGGGCATGGCTTTTGGATTCACATTGCTGTCCTCCGAAGTGTATTTTCTAGGTCTCTTCCCTTGGAGGGCTTTGCTGCTAGATGTCCCAAGACTGACTCTCTCAGTCAAGAGCTGTTTTTTTACCCGGTCCTAAACCATCACACCTGGAGCAACAGGCAAATTTGGCCTTGGAGTACAGAATGAAGCAGGGCAAAGGCTAATAGAGTTTTGCCAAGAGAACGCACTGCTCATAGCAAACACCCTCTTCCAACAACACAAGAGAAGACTCTACACATGGACATCACCAGATGGTCAACACCGAAATCAGATTGATTATATTCTTTGCAGCCAAAGATGGAGAAGTTCTATACAGTCAGCAAAAATAGGACCGGGAGCTGACTGTGGCTCAGATCATGAACTCCTTATTGCCAAATTCAGAGTTAAATTGAAGAAAGTGGGGAAAACCACTAGACCATTCAGATATGACCTATATCAAATCTGTTATGATTATACAGTGGAAGTAAGAAATAGACTTAAGGGACTAGATCTGATAGACAGAGTGCCTGATGAACTATGGACAGAGGTTTGTGACATTGTACAGGAGATAGGGATCAAGACTATCCCCAAGAAAAAGAAATGGAAAAAAGCAAAATGGCTGTCTGAGGAGGCCTTACAAATAGCTGTGAAAAGAAGAGAAGCGAAAAGCAAAGGAGAAAAGGAAAGATATTCCCATTTGAATGCAGAGTTCCAAAGAATAGCAAGGAGAGATAAGAAAGCCTTCCTCAGTGATCAATGCAAAGAAATAGAGGAAAACAACAGAATGGGAAAGACTAGAGATCTCTTCAAGAAAATTAGAGATATTAAGGGAACATTTCATGCAAAGATGGGCTCGATAAAGGACAGAAATGGTATGGACCTAACAGAAGCAGAAGATATTAAGAAGAGGTGGCAAGAATACACAGAAGAACTGTACAAAAAAGATCTTCATGACCCAGATAATCACGATGGTGTGATCACTCACCTAGAACCAGACATCCTGGAATGTGAAGTCAAGTGGGCCTTAGAAAGCATCACTACAAACAAAGCTAGTGGAGGTGATGGAATTCCAGTTGAGCTATTTCAAATCCTGAAAGATGATGCTGTGAAAGTGCTGCACCCGATATGCCAGCAAATCTGGAAAACTCAGCAGTGGCCACAGGACTTGAAAAAGTCCATTTTCGTTACAATCCCAAAGAAAGGCAATGCCAAAGAATGCTCAGACTACCGCACAATTGCACTCATCTCACATGCTAGTAAAGTAATGCTCAAAATTCTCCAAGCCAGGCTTCAACAATACGTGAACCGTGAACTTCCAGATGTTCAAGCTGGTTTTAGAAAAGGCAGAGGAACCAGAGATCAAGTTGCCAGTATCCGCTGGATCATCGAAAAAGCAAGAGAGTTCCATAAAAACATCTATTTCTGCTTTATTGACTATGCCAAAGCCTTTGACTGTGTGGATCACAATAAACTGTGGAAAATTCTGAAAGAGATGGGAATACCAGACCATCTGACCTGTCTCTTGAGAAACCTGTATGCAGGTCAGGAAGCAACAGTTAGAACTGGACATGGAACAACAGACTGGTTCCAAATAGGAAAAGGAGTATGTCAAGGCTGTATATTGTCACCCTGCTTATTTAACTTATATGCAGAGTACATCATGAGAAACGCTGGGCTGGAAGAAACACAAGCTGGAATCAAGATTGCTGGGAGAAATATCAATAACCTCAGATATGCAGATGACACCACCCTTATGGCAGAAAGTGAAGAAGAACTAAAGAGCCTCTTAATGTGAAAGAGGAGAGTGAAAAAGTTGGCTTAAAGCTCAACATTCAGAAAACTAAGATCATGGCATCTGGTCCCATCACTTCATGGGAAATAGATGGGGAAACAGTGGAAACAGTTCAGACTTTATTTTTTTGGGCTCCAGAATCACTGCTGATGGTGACTGCAGCCATGAAATTAAAAGACGCTTACTCCTTGGAAGGAAGGTTATGGCCAACCTAGATAGCATGTTTAAAAGCAGAGACATTACTTTGCCAACAAAAGTCCATCTAGTCAAGGCTATGGTTTTTCCAGTGGTCATGTATGGATGTGAAGAGTTGGACGGTGAAGAAAGCTGAGTGCCGAAGAATTGATGTTTTTGAACTGTGGTGTTGGAGGAGACTCTTGAGAGTCCCTTGGACTGCAAGGAGATCCAACCAGTCCATCCTAAAGGAGATCAGTCCTGGGTATTCATTGGAAGGTCTGATGTTGAAGCTGAAACTCCAATACTTTGGCCACCTCATGCGAAGGATTGACTCATTGGAAAAGACCCTAATGCTGGGTAGGATTGGGGGCAGGAGGAGAAGGGGACGACAGAGGATGAGATGGTTTGGATGGCATCACCGACTCTATGGACATGGGTTTGGGTAGACTCCGAGAGTTGGTGATGGACAGAGAGGCGTGGCGTGCTGCAATTCATGGGGTCGCAAAGGGTCGGACACGACTGAGCGACTGAACTCCTCTATTTGATTACGTAGGTGGAATCTTTTCTTTTGCCACTAGAGAGCGTTGCTGCCAGCGAGCCTTAAACCGTTACAAGCACAGCACTAGAATTCCATGGTTTGTGTGGCTCTTGCAAGATGTGGAAAGGAGTTCACTTGGCCCTGCATGAGGCAGCAGGGGCCGAGGGGAACTAGGGAGCGCTCTTCGTCCCATGTAAGGTTGTTCCCAGGAAGCAGAGTGTCACTCAGTCTTCTGATTTCTTTTTTAAGGGGTCAGGAACTGGTATATGAAATTTCCTGCCTTCTAGATGTCATACTGGTAGTGCTCTGCTTCTCATATTGGATGGTGCGTTCACAAATGTTCATGGTATTATTGTCCCTAAACATTTGTATATGGGCAGCATGTACTCTTGTAGCCTCAAATAGTTGAGGAAACATATTGAAAAGGAAATTAACTGTATAGGTCACCGAAGCGTGTGTTCATACAGCCTGTTGCAATCCGAGTTTTCTCCTTTGGAAACTTGGGTAACTGATGCCAGGGGACCGTGTGTTGAATATTCACGTACCATCTCCCCGAGCTGACACAGGCCCGTAAGAACCAGTCACCACCCGTGCCTCGTGTGGTGATTCCCTCCTTGTGTTTGTGACTCTCCTAGTTCCTCACATACCTGTTTTCCCGGGAGAACAGCATCTGGGACGAGAAGTATGACGTGGTGGACATGCAGGACATGAACAACCCTTTGTCTCATTATTGGATCTCCTCATCTCACAACACGTGAGTCTCCCCGCCAGCCTGCAGCCCGTTGGGGAGGAGAAGGGTGGTACAGAGGGCACTCCAGTGCTCTGCTCCAGAAGAGCATGTGGGCAGTGGGCAGAGTGTAGGCCCTCACTGCTCAGACTGGGATACGTGGAAACTTCTGCAGGGGTGGGGAGATGCATCTGTGTTTCCTAGTTGGTATTGCCATAGTAATCCCTTTTCTGTGGCCCTAAGAAAGAAGCAAGTCGACAAAGCCCGTTTGCACAATTTGGGCATCTCATTCATAGTTGTTGTTGTTCTTGTTGAGTCTCTAAGTCACGTCCGACTCGTGAGCCCGTGGACTACAGCACATTAGGCTCCCGTGTCCTTCACTCTCTCCCTGACTTTGCTTAAACTCATGTCCATTGAGTCAGTGATGCCATCCAACCATATCATCCTCTGTCGTCCCCTTCTCCTCCTGCCTTCAATCTTTCCCAGCATCAGGGTCTTTTCCAATGAGTCAGCTCTTCGCATCAGGTGGCCAAAGAATTGGAACTTCACCTTCAGCATCAGTCCTTCCAGTGAATATTCAGGGTTGATTTCCTTTAGGATGGACTGGTTTGTTCTCCTTGCTGTCCAACAGACTCTCAAGAGTCTTCTCCAATACCACAGTTCAAAAGCATCAATTCTTTGGTGCTAAGCCTTCTTTATGGTCCAACTCTCAGGAAAGCAGTTGAATTAGTCACTGAACTGACATTTACTGAGAGTTCACCTTGCACCACGCCCAGGGCTTGCATTTCCACTGCAAGGGGCACGGCTTCAGTCCCTGGTTGGAGAACTAAGATCCTGTATGCTGCACAGTGGGGCCAAAAAATAGAAAAAACATGGGGCAGGGGAAGGATCAGCCCCTGTCCTCATGTGTTTGGAGGGGGAAAGGGCCTCCTTTGAATCTTAGTGATGAGCAGGAGTTGGCGAGAGAACAAGTGGTGAGGCGAGCAGGAGGAGGGTTTCAGACACAGGAACAGCTCATGCAAATGTCCGGGGGCAGGAGGAACTAACAGGAGTCTAGTAAGACTAGAGCATAGACCCTGGGAGGGTGAGTGGCGGGAGACAAGGCCAGCAGGGTCAGCTTGAGTGGCATCTTTGAAGCTGCAGTGAGGGCAGTGGGAGCCGCCAGTGATGGCTTTTAGGCTGGAGAACAACACACTCAAATGTGTATCTTTGGAAGCTTGCCCTGATTGAAAAAAAATAGCAGAAGGGAGAAATGGATGTGCCACCCAAGCTCTGATCCTCGGTCTGCTTTATAAGGTGAGAGGGTGGAGGCCTTCAGTCCTGGGCTGTTGACTGGTACTTTCCCGAGTTTTGGTCCAGGCAGAAGGTGGAGAGCAGGCCCTTAGGTCTGTCTCCAGGCATTTTGGAAGATACCTTCCTATTCAGGGGCAAAGGGATTTCCTGGTTCTCGTTCCCACCACGTCCTTTGGTTTGAGTACGTGTCTTAGTATGGTGAATTCTGCAAACCCAGAAGACAGCTGAGCAACGCAAACTCTTAAAGAGGGGAATGAGGGTGGTAAGGAGGAGAGTGATAAACATAGGTCTTTTTGCATCAGTTTTGGTGGACATAGTTCACAGGGTAGCAAGTTCCATTTATTCTGTGCCGGGCCTGGGGCCCTGAGGTCAGAATGATGGCCCACCTCTGCCTTGTGTAGCCTGGGGGGAAGCCGTCGGGTGGCCTCGGTTTATCATTGCCCGTCAGTCTCACTTCTGACTCCTCCCTTCGACCACGTTTTGCTTGAGAGAACACACGTTCTCCGCCCCACCCTTGGGTTTCCATCATGGGTCCCCTTCACCTCCCACGACCACAGCCTGAGTCTGAGGCTCGTGACTGTGACGGCCACACGATTGCCTGTATCTGGCCTAGATCCTAACTAGGGGCTGGGGTGGCTCTTTCTAGACAGGAGGAACTCAGGGCATTGGGGGCTCAGGCTGAGAAGTTCCCCAGGAGCGCCCCGAGGTGCAGGCCTGCCCCCACACGGCCCCCTCTCCTGCAGGTACCTCACGGGGGACCAGCTGCGGAGCGAGTCGTCCCCGGAGGCCTATGTCCGCTGCCTGCGGATGGGCTGCCGCTGCATCGAGTGTGAGTACACGCCCGCTGGATGCTTCGTGTGGGGGCCCGAGGGGTGGGGTGCACGGGGCAGCCTGGGGACGGAGCCAGGCGCCCTCAGCATCTGGGGTGAACGAGGTGGCCCCCACCAGCCGGGGGGTTTCCCCCGAAGACGGGGTCCTCCACGACAAGGAGGGACATTGGGCCTGGCCAGATCGGAGCCACAGCACCTTGGGCAGTGGTCTTCTTGTCCGGAAAGCATCCAGATACAGCGGAGGGGCTGGGAGGCCAGTCACAAAGATGGCCTTCCGGTCCTGCCATCCCTCGGGGCTGTAGTTAGAGGCAGGAGGGCACCCTGCGCGGTTCAGCAGGGGTACCTGACCGCCTGTGCCCAGGTGCCCACAGCTGCCCCTCACAGGCGGCTCCAGGCCCCTAGATGTGGCTGGGAGCGGGTGCTTCCTCCTGACCCCCTGGCCTGACTCAGCGCCACAGGTCAGGCCTGTGCCAGGCTGAGTAAAGGCACAAAGCCCCGATGTAGGCTCCAGTTTTATCAGAAACATTCATCACGGTATCAAACCTTAATGGCAGTTCCTCCTACAGAATGTTGCCTAATTTATGCCTTTTTCCCTCTTAGGGAAAAAGCAAATGTGAAAAAAATTTGGTTTGAAACTGTCAGCTCCTGTCTCCTCTGGGGGTTAAAAATATAGAGGCTGTTCACCTTCTGCGTAACCTAGTTCTGTCTGAACCTTTCACCATGAATCTCGAAAAATAAATCTCCAACTGCTCTGTGATGTTTCCTCTAGCAGAGAAGGCGAGCAGGGTTTAGACAAGTCAAATCAGAAGATAAGACGCACCATAAATCTCTGTTAAAAAATTTGAACTGGTGTCTTTTGGATGGATGTGTGGCATTACAAAGGGACGTTTAGTTAGACCACCCAATCTTCCTGTAATGATGCAGGTGACACATGCACGCAGGTGACGCGTGTCCTCAGGCGTGGCCCCCAGTCTGGCTGGGTCTGGCCTGGTGTCCGGGTGATGGAGCCGGCGCTGGGGCGGGGGCTGGGGCACGGCCATCACCCAGGCAGCGCGGCCGCCGTCAGTGCGCTGGGCGTGGAGAGGGACGGGCGGGAGCTCAGGGCGCCCGGTTCTGCCCACAGTGGACTGCTGGGACGGGCCCGACGGCAAGCCCATCATCTACCACGGCTGGACGCGGACCACCAAGATCAAGTTCGACGACGTCGTGCAGGCCATCAAAGACCACGCCTTTGTCACCTCCAGGTCAGTGGCTGATTTCCTGGTGGTTCACCTTCAAGGGGAAGCCGCTCGGGTTGGGTGGACAGACACATAGACATACTCCCCACTCCCCTGCACACCCCACATAGACACACACACACACACACACTCCCCAACTTCCAGTCACGCCCCACATAGACACACACATATACATGTACTCTCCACCCCCCAGACACCCCACATAGATACACAGACATACTCCCCACCCCCTGACACACTGCTCATAGACACACATACACATACTCTTCACCTCCCAGTCACGCCCCACATGCACACACACACACATATACACATACTCCCCACCCTCCTACACACCCCACATAGACACATAGACACATACTCACCACCCCCGACACACCCCACATAGACACACAGACATGCTCCCCACCACCCTAGACGTACCCCACTGCATGCATACACACACACACACACACACACACACACTCATACTCCCCACTACCCTAGACACACACACACACACACACACACACACACACACACACACTGACACCCCTTTCCCCCAACACACACACATGCAGACACACACTGACACCCCTTTCCCCCAGCACACACACACACACACGCACGCATCTAACCTACTGGGCTCCATCTTGGTCAGAGTCACTGCCGACAAGCCTCGGCTGAGTGTTGGCACCCCTCCAGGAGTGCAGGTCACCTCCTGGTTGCAGAGCCCGAAGGAGGCTGGGGAGTCCCGTGTGGGTGGCCGGTGCCCGCCTTGCTGACCCCTGCCGCCCGCCCGCCCGCAGCTTCCCCGTGATCCTGTCCATCGAGGAGCACTGCTGTGTGGAGCAGCAGCGCCACATGGCCAGGGTCTTCAAGGAGGTGTTTGGAGACCTGCTGCTGACCAAACCCAAGGAAGCCAGTGCCGACCAGCTGCCGTCACCCAGCCAGCTGCGTGGGAAGATCATCATCAAGGTAGCGGCTCGGGGCGTCACGCACGTGGGGGGCTGGGGTCCTGGGCTCGCCGTTCTCCTTGCTAACTCTGCACCGGATCTGGGCAAGGTCGCTTAACCTCCCAGTGCCTCTGTGTCCTTGCTGTCTGGGGGCTCAAGGTAGAACCCATACTGTCAGTGTGCCGGGAGTATAAATGCAAAAGAGTGTGTACAGAGTGTGTGGAACTACCCAGTCCCACAGCAGGGCCCTGGACGTATTCACGCACTGTCTCTCACTCGGTTTTTGGCAACTCTTCACCACGTTCCTCTCTATCAGGCCCTTGTGATGCGCTGGGGCTGTTCCAGTGAGACCCAGGCTCCATTCTTGCCCTCGGGAGCTCCCAGGATAGCTCGGGAGGTGGACTGGAGGTGGACAGTTGCCCCAAAGGACTGTGTGCACCCGGGGTGATGGGGGTGGCAAGCTGGGTGCTGTGGCAGGGGGATGAGTGACAGCCATGAGCACCATAGAGAGAGTGACATTTGGGTCAAGAAACCAGATACACTGTGGCTTAAAGCACGTCAGTTCAAGCATTATGTGCAGGAGAGTGGACTCTGGTCCGTGAGGTTGTCCAGGGACCCTCTCCACTTGTTCTGTGCTCTCCCAGGGAAGAGGTTTTCAGGTGAGGTCCTGCAGAGCCCCCAAGAGTCCACAGGTAGAATTTGGGGGGAGGGGACGGTGGCATGTGAACTTGGGGCAAAAATGTTGCCTCTTTGTTAACATGTAAGCAAAACTTAACATCTCCTCCCATCATGAATATTGGCAACGAGCCACGTGGGGCTTTGTCATCAGCAGAAATCATGGATATTTTCACATCACATTTGCAGTTGTTGCAAATATCTCAAACTAATGTGTGCTCATCACAACTTGAAATTATGATGGTTATTAGATCTGCCTCTAGATCTTACATGAGGTGTTAATAAAGAGGCATGTCTATTAGTATGTTACAAAGATTTTTATTTACTGTCTTAATAGTTGTATTTCAGTATCATTGGTTTCTCTTATAATTTTATGCATTATGAATGTTGTTCTGAGGAAAGGATCTGTACTCTTCCCCAGACTTCAGAGGTGGGGTCTATGGCACAGACCTGGCCAAGGCTGCCTTAGGGCACCATCCTTGTGTGGTCGATGCTGGGTCGCAGGCACATGGAGATCCGGGTCACAGAAAGGGGAACATGAGGGGTCCAGGGCGAGGGATGCCTGGTAGGCAGGCGGGACGTCAGTGGGACAGGCCCGGCCTCTCCTGTCCTGGCCTGAGAACTTAGTCACGTGACCACCCCGCCTGCAGGGGCGCTGATACTAGCAGGGCAGCATCGGTGGAAGAAGCGACATGGATTTTGGTGACAGCCAGCAGGTCCGTGGGAAGGACGGACAGGGGTTTACCAGGCAGAGAAGGGGGAAGGCCCTTCAGGTTCGGGGAATAACATCCTTGAAGGTGAGTTGTTCGAACACGTAGGGTATTCCCTAGATTGTCACTGGACCACGAAAACGCACTGGGGACATTCCCTACGTGTCGGGAGGTCACAGTCTGGTGGGGAGACCAACCTCTAAGCGGAGGAGCACCGGGCAGAGAGGGGGCTTTGGCCGAGGCCCATCTGGAGGGGAGGACCCTGGTGTGCCCTCGGGTCAGAGCAGCAGCGCATTCAGAGGAATTGGCTGAGGTTTTGGGCTAGATTTCCCTGAGATGTCCGGGGAAGCTTCTAGCATTCCGGTAGGATGAGAGGCAGAGGGGGCTTGGCCGGGGAGGGTCCACGGCTTCTCAGGTTTGGTCGGTGATTCTTCAGGGGGCCTCGTTGCCTCTCCATGACTTCCCTCTGTGTCCATTAGGACAGCTCTCTGCATGTCCCCAGGGGTTTCTCGGCTCTCATTTCACGGTGTGAGGTAGCACACACCCCTTTAGGAGCAGCCACGGACTCACCTGTGCTACCTTGTGGCTCACCGCTCTCCATTTCAGGGAAAGGGGGCGGAAATAGCATCTGGGACACAGTCAGTGAGTGCTGCACACTGGCCTGGTTCACACTCATAAATGTGTGACCCCGCAGGACGGGTCATCCGGGTCCCCAGCCACCTTGACAGGGGAGGACACTGAGGTGCAGAGGTTGACGCAGCGGAGGTTACACAGTTCCTGCCAAAGATGTCACTCAGGGCTATTCAAATGGAGCATTTATGTCGTGCCGCGCCATGTATCCTGCTTGCCCGCTGCCTTACGGGACCCGGCAGGGGCTCTTCACCCCCATTTTACAGGGGAACTTACTGAGACAGATTGTCATGTGGCCAAGGCCACCCAGTGAGGAAGGCTATGGGCCCTGAATTCACGCCCAAGTCTGAGTCCCCATTCAGAGTCCCCTCCACCAGGTCACCGCTTCCCAAGGCTTGTGCGCGTGATGTGGGTGGTCAGCGCTCGCCCAGGTGGATGGCTTCGTAATCGCCCTGTTAGTCTTGCCGATGGACATGAAGGTTTCAGGGAAACACGGCCACCTGCCCTGGGTCACACAGCGGATAAAGCAGCAGCTGGGCTGTTTGTACCCAGGGCTTCTCAGCCTGCCTCCCCACTGTGCTCTCCCGTGCCCTGCGCAGCCTGTGCCCACGGACGCGCCAGGGCCCTGCCTTTCCCTCTGTGTGCTGGAGAATGTGGGTGCGTTGTTGATTCACTGAATATTTGTTGAGCAATCACTATATGTTAAGCTAGCTCAGGAGATTCAACAGGGAACAAAACAAAGTCCCTGCCCTCATGGAGCTTATATTCTAGCAGGGAAGACAGAAGACAGTTAGATATGTAGCTACACATAGGGCTAAAGAGTATGAAGATGAATTATATCCAGGGGCTTGAGAGTGAGTGACAGGGGCGGGAAAAGGGTGGGTGGGCAATTTCATGTCACACAGATAAGGGACGCTCCTCTGGGGAGGTGACACCGAGTGCGGAGCTGAAGGTGGTGAGAGAGGAGCCAGGCAGAGAGAAGCAGCAGTGCAAAGGCCCTGAGGCAGAACGGTGCGAGCGGCTGCTGGGCTGACGGGGAGGAAGGTGTGCCAGCTCCACGAGCCTAACTGGGTCTCAGGGAGACGGGCTGTGTGTTCTCCCCTCAGCATAAGAAGCTGGGCCCCCGAGGTGACGTGGACGTCAACATGGAGGACAAGAAGGACGAGCACAAGCAGCAGGGCGAGCTGTACATGTGGGACCCCATCGACCAGGTGCGGCTTCTCGCACCCCTGCTCAGCGCGCCGCCGCCTGCCGCGAGCGCCCAGGGGATTCCTGTCTCACTCTCAGCTTGTTCTAAGTGAATGGGTCATTTTTAGGAAACTTTGTTTTTCTTTGGCCTTATTAATGTTTTATTTTGAAATAATTTTATATTCAATGTAACACACTGTAGATTCTCATGTAGAAACGTAGACACACACACACACACAAGCAGAGAGTTCTCATACATCCTTCACCCAGTTTCCCCAAATAATAACATCCTCTGTAACCAGGGTGCAGGTTCGTAACCAGGAAGTGGAACACTGGCTACATTACTATGGACTCATTTATGGGCCTTATTCCAGTTTGTCCACTGATGTCCTTTCTGTGGTCCAAGGGATGCAATAACGCAATTAGTTGTCCTAACTCTTTAGTATCCTCCAACCTGAGACAGTTCCACTGGGAACATTTATTATTATTATTATTGGCTGTGCCACACTGCTTGCAGGATCTCAGTTCCCCCACCAGGGGTTGAACCCAGGTCCCCTGCGTGGAAGCACAGAGTCCTAACCATTGGACTGCCTAGGAATTCCCAAAGAAACATTGTTTTTTGATAAGAATGAGGCATTTTGAATGTTAATGCCACTTCTCATATCCCTTAACCTAACATGGCAATCCATTTGAGTAGGTATTGATCAAATGATTGATTGAAGTATATAATTGATATACAGTGTTGTATTAGTTTCAGATGTATAGAAAAGTGATTATTATAGATTTTATATATATAAGTAATATTTGTTTTTCTGCATTTGAGTATTTTTTACGTCTATTCTTATAGCCTAGGAGTAAACCTTAAAAATGGTTAAATAAAGAATTAAGTCATATTTAAATGTTGAAGAAAGGGTCTCTAGACAGACTGGCTGAGAAATTGTGAAAGTTTTAAAAGGCAGATGAAATAGAAAAAGACAGTCATGAAGACACACACATAGAGAAAACAATCCCATCATTCATAAAAAGCTTCAAATTAAGTGAATATGATACTGCGTTGTGTCTACTTTTAGACATACTGAATAAAGCAGTCCTCAAAATGGTAAAAGAACCCCAGAATAATAGGTGTTTTAAAGGAAACATCTCACAGGGGCTTGAGTTCAGTGAAACCACCACAAATGGCTACAAAAGTGGGAAAGGCAAGTCCCCAAGGGTGAAGCCGGGCAGGAGCCTTGGGCCTCAGAGTTGATGGAGCAGAGATTTTGGGGGAGACCTAATGCTGATCTTACTTTGTAGAAATGGACTCGGCACTACTGCGCCATTGCTGATGCCAAGCTGTCCTTCAGTGATGACATTGAACAGACTGTGGAAGAGGAGCTGCCCCTGGTAGGTGGAGACCTTCTATACTGCTCCTCTCATCTGGCAGCCAACAGGCCTGGACATGCTCAGCCCATCCATGGAGCTGCCTCTTTGGGTACCAAGGCTTGCCTGGCTCTGATTGGTTGGCTGGCCCATGTGCTTAGCCAATGAGGCTTAAGAGTCTTTCCTGCTCTCTGAAAGGCTTGATTGGCCTGATTGGAGAGGATGAGGACAATTGGATGCTCTGTTCAGCCCCACCCGCTAACTTAGTTCCTGGCTTTCCTGCCCTCTGCCCCTGGGCTGCTGACCATCCTTGGTGCTATTCCTTGAGTGCAGCCCCCAGGGTATTGTAGCTTTCAGACTTCCTGTACAATAGAGTTGAGGCTGTACTGGGCCATGACTCAGGAGGCCACCACAAATGGGTGCTGTCAGGAGTAGGTGGCTGGCTTCCTAGACCTCTCGGGGTGGAGGCAAGCTGAGGCCATCCTTGGTCTGTTATCCAGTCCCCTGAAGCAGCGTGCACAGATGGACCGGTCTGGTGATGCTGGTCCTGGTTTTCAGAAGCCTCTCCTCTCTTTGTGGCCCAGGATATACCCCCCACGGAGCTGCATTTTGGGGAGAAGTGGTTCCACAAGAAGGTGGAGAAGAGGACAAGTGCCGAGAAGCTGCTGCAGGAATACTGCGCCGAGACGGGGGGCAAGGACGGGACCTTCTTGGTGCGGGAGAGCGAGACCTTCCCCAACGACTACACCCTGTCCTTCTGGTAAGACCCCTCTGTCCGGGCCACGTCCACCTTCTCCCCGCAGCTGGTGGGATCAAGGGGCCACGTGGCAAGTGGTGCCAGCTCAGGCTGGATTTGGGTGGAGCTGGGCTGGAAACTGAGGCTTCCCTGGTGACTCAGTGGTAAAGAATCCGCCTGCAATGTAGGAACCATAGGAGATGCAGGTTTGATCCCTGGGTCGGGACAATCCCCTGGAGAAAGGAATGGCTACCCACTCCAGTACTCTTGCCTGGGAAATTCCATGGACAGAGGAGCCTGGCGGGCTGCAGTCCATAGGGTCACAAAGAGTTGGACACGACTGAAGTAACTTAGCATGCACGCATGGGCTAGAAACCCAGACTTCATTTAGTGAGACTTGGGTTGAGTGAGACCCCCAAAACATAGTCATCAACATTAGTGATATTTCAGTGCAATATTAAACATTGTAAAGTAACCTTACAGAACTATGGTGAGGCTACAGTGAGCTCATCTACATTAATTCATTAAAAGATACTTATTTGGGGGGTACTTGCTCAGTGCTAGGCACAGTGACTTAGCAGTGAGCAGGCAGACACGGTCCCTGTCCTCTTGGAAATTAGAGTCTGAGAATGGAGATGGACAGTGAAAAAGGAATCAAACAAATAATACATAATTCTAGTTATGACAAGTGCAGTGAAAAAAATGCAGGATGTTATGAAGGTCAGTGAGAGCGGGATCTGGTGTGATGTTGGGAGAAAAATCAGGGAAGACTTCCTGAAAGAAGTGGTATTTAAATTGAGACCTGAAGGATGAACGTTCTATTAACAACATACAAATAATTGTAAGAGCTAACACCTGTAAGATGCTTACCATGTACCAGGGAGCATTCCAAGCATGTTCTCTGTGTGTGTGTGTGTGTGTGTGATCTTGTTTCATCCTCAGGATATCTCTGTGAGGTGGATACTGCCATTATCCTTGTTGGACCACTAGGATTGTAATAGGGAGGCTCAGAGGGGACAAGTCACTTGTTCAAGGTCACTTAGCTCATCAGTGGCAGAGTCAGGATTGGAACCCAGGCTCTCTGGCTCCAGAGGAGCAGTTATGTAGGTAAAGGGGACAGAAGGCAGAGGAAGTAGGTGGAATGTTCTGGAATCCAGGCTCAAAGAGTAGCTTGTGTGGAAGCCCTGGTGGGTTCAAAGAGCAGAGGGAGGCCTGTGCGGCCACACACAGTGTCCACCCCGGAGCCCGCGGCTGCAGCTCTGGCCCGGCCTGCGTCCTCTGCTGCCCTGGGTGCAGGAGGAGCCCGCCGGGCTGGCTTTGATGTGGTCCCTCTCCCCGCAGGCGGTCGGGCCGCGTGCAGCACTGCCGGATCCGCTCCACCATGGAGGGCGGGACCATGAAGTACTATCTGACTGACAACCTCATGTTCACCAGCATCTATGCCCTCATCCAGCACTACCGCGAGACACACCTGCGCTGCGCTGAGTTCGAGCTCCGGCTGACTGACCCCGTGCCCAACCCCAACCCGCACGAGTCCAAGCCGTACGTGTGCCCGGAAAGGCCAGCCTTGCGGGGGGGCTGGGGCCCATGTTCCCACGAGGCTCCTCGCCTGGGCCCCCCAGGGTCTCTTTAAGGCCTCCCGGGAGGCCGCTGTCCGGATACCTGCTGCCTGTTCCTCCTTCCTCTCCCTCCGCCCCTCCCATCCTTTCTTCTGCTTTGTCTTCAGAGTCCCGAGGTCTTGGGCTTTGATTTTTCAGAGGCTAATTCTGACCCGGTGTTACCGTTCTACTTGTCAGAGCTCATTCCTATTGGTCTGAAAGCAAAAAAACAATAATTGTAAAGAGAATATCGGTTAGGCCTTACAAAGGGTTAACTAGTTCTGAAAAGAAAAGAGTAATTTTTAAGCAGAAGCCTGCTCAAGGGCACCTTTCTGAGGAAGCCATATAGCTGTGACAATTTTGATTTTTACTTTTCTTGTCTCTATTCAGGTGGATGGCCTTAAAATTTGCTATTTTGCATATTTAAAATTAACCCCCAACCCCTCTAAAACCCCATTCTGTGTGTTTTCTGCCTCTGATTTTCTGAGACGCTGCAGTGACTGTGTCACGCTCTGATAAGCTTGAGTCAGTGGTCGGGGAGAGGGTTAAAGATTTAAGTTGATTTATTCTCTCGTGCTCCAAGCAGACTCCCTACACAAATGCTTCACCTGAGCTGTGTTTAGGTGATTGTTTTCAAAGTTGCCATCTCTAGAAGGGATTTCGGATGGGGAGGCCTGCTGTGTAATTTCCGTGGTGGGCTACAGGGTCATCTTTCAGGCCTCCCAGGGACCCACTCCATCCTCCTCTGCTGCCAGTCTCAACGGCCTCTCCCCTGGCCATTTCCCTGGGCCTGTGCTGCAGGTGGTACTACGATGGGCTGAGCCGCGGAGAAGCAGAGGACATGCTGATGAGGGTCCCCCGGGATGGGGCCTTCCTGATCCGGAAGCGTGAAGGTACCGACTCCTACGCCATCACCTTCAGGTAAGTATCTGGGCTGCAGCCCACTTCTCACTCTGCAGAGGCGCCTGGGAAGGACAGGTGGGAGAACAAAGCGGGAACTGCAGGTGGTCGCTGAGCTCGGTGTCCTCTGTCCAGAGGGTCAGCTATGATGGAGACAGTAATAGTAATAATGATAGCAAAAGCAGACTGCGCTAATGTGTGATTTCAGCATGCCAGGCGCTGGTCTGTATTCCCGAGAGAAATGTGGTTTACATTAATTCATTTAATCTTCCCACAGCTCTTATCGGGTGAGCGTGACCCATACCCCTACTTTTCGGAGGGGGAAACTGAGGCACAGGGCAATGGAACGACCTGCTGAAAATATGCAGCCTGTTAGTGGTGGAGCTGGAATTAGAACCCCAGCAGTGCTGGCAACCCAGATGGGTGGTGATGCAGCTCTGGTCTCCTTCCATCCGCTGTTGCCACTGACTGCCAGTGGGAAGGCCGTGGGGACCAGCCGTCTCTAGGGCCGTGGTTCTCTGTGTTAATTCTATCCCAAGACACCTGCGTCCTCCAAT
Source organism: Okapia johnstoni (assembly GCA_024291935.2). Lineage (NCBI taxonomy): Eukaryota > Metazoa > Chordata > Mammalia > Artiodactyla > Giraffidae > Okapia > Okapia johnstoni. The sequence continues at coordinate 72,401,740 of CM044310.1, forward strand.
TTCCACCAAAAGCAGTATGAGGGAGGGTCAGACCCTGTTCATCAAACTGTCCCTCCATCTCCCCATTTGCAGGGTTTTCCTGCATGTTCTTGGTGGTGGTAGTAGAATACTGGGTACCAAAGATTGAGTTCCCAGGTGATGTTCTGGACACTGGGCTGCTTTTAAGGCCTCACCTATTTATTTTAAATTAATTAATATTTTTTCAAATACTTTAAAAAAAAATATTTTTTCACTTGTTTAGCTTTGCAAAGTCTTAGTTGCGTATGTGGAATCTAGTTCCCTGACCAGGGATTGAACTCAGAGTATCTGCATTGGGAGTGTGGAGTCTTAGCCACTGAACCACCAGGGAAGTCCCTTCAGATACTCTTTTGACCTCACCGCATGGCATGTGGGATCTTGGTTGCCTGACCAGGGATCAAATCTGTGCCCTCACGTTGGAAGTGTGGAGCTTAGCCATTGGGGCACCAGGGAAGTCCCAACATGTCTGTCTATCTGGTGCCCTAGGATGGGTGACCAGGCTGTTTGCGGTCACCCGGCTGTGGGATGTCAGCCCCGTGTGGTCTCCCCGCAGGGCCAGGGGCAAGGTGAAGCACTGTCGCATCAACCGAGACGGCCGGCACTTCGTGCTGGGCACCTCCGCCTACTTTGAGAGCCTCGTGGAGCTGGTCAGCTACTATGAGAAGCACGCACTCTACCGGAAGATGAAACTGCGCTACCCCGTGACCCCCGAGCTCCTGGAGCGCTACAACATGGTAGGTGGCTGACCCGCCCGGGACTCGGCAGGATGTCCCGTCTGAGGTTACGATTCACCTGTTAGTTCATTCAGCAAACCTTTATCGAGCACATACACGCATCCCACACGGCTCTGGGTCCAAAACTGCAGAGTGGATGCAGACTCTGCCCCTGTGCTCTTTACAGTCCAGAGTGAGGGGAGACAGACAATAAATGAAATGAAGAACTATCAGAGCACGTGTCAGCTGGTAGGATGGTAAGTGCTACAGAGAACAACATGCTGAGACAGGTGGATAAGTGGGTGGATGATGGGGAAGGGGCCGCAGTTCTCAGGGGTGCTCAGGAGGGGCTTGCTGACTAGGAGACGTGGGCAGACACTATGGGAGGTGGAGGAGACAGCCTACAGCTGTGAGGAGGAAGAAAGAACAGTCAGTGCAAAGGTCCTGAGGTGAGAGCATGCATGGAGGCAAAGAGGAGAAGCTGGTATGGCTAGACCTAAGTGATCCAGGGTTGTGGCAGAACTAAATAAGGATGGAACTGCGTGGAGTGGGGACACACATAGGGGCTTTTATTCTGAGCCATTGGAGAGTTCTTTTCTTTTTTTGGCCATGCCATGCAGCACGCAGGATCTTAGTTCCCTGACCAGGGATCGAACCTGCAGCCCCTGCAGTGGAAGTGGTATCTGGACCACCAGGGAAGTTCCCATTGGGGGTTTCTGAGCAGAGAAGAGAGCCAGTCTGATTACCATGTCCCAGTTCCTATCAGATAGATTCAGTACTTTATTGAAAAGAGATTGACTGCACCAGCCACGCGTCAGGAACCATGTGTCTAGATGCTGGGAGAGCACAGTGGAACACTGTCAGCCCTTGGGACATTCAGGCTCTAGAAAGGGGAGCGGGTGACACGCAGTCACGTAAATACGATGCCCCCAGGCAGGGTGAGTTTACAGTGAAGATGAGAACAGGATGGGGCGCTGTGGGCTGGGCACTACACTAGACTGGGGCCAGAGAGGAGGGAGCGGACCTCCTGTAGAGGGTGAGAAGGCAGCCGGGGCCGGAGGGCTGGGGAGCTGTGAAGGAGGCGGGTTCCAGGTTGGGGGCAGACGGGCATAGGACCGCAATGTGGGGTGGGGGCTGCAGCCCAGTGAGGGGCCAGGAAAGGGCAGAAGGGGTCTCCAGTGTGTGCTGGTGAAGGTTTACCGCCCGCTCTGTGGAGAGAAGCCCTGCTTTGTGGCATTTGCCAATTTCTGTGCTGTGAGTACTCCCGCGGTGGCCAGTTTCAAGCTGCTGACATTGAACGTGGGTCAGGAAGAGTGGTGAGCTTGCTCCAGGACACCACCACATTTCAGGGCTTGTGTTCTGACGAAGGAGGATGGCACTGGCATGAGGTAGGCCCGCGTTGGGGCCTCTCTGATCCTGGGGTAAGATTTCCAAGTTTTGGGGAACTTCTTAATAGCTTCTTACTGGCTCTACCCACAAGGTGAGTAAACTGAGGTTTCAGCTCTTCTGCTAGAGGGCAGGAAACCTTGAGGATGCCTAGAATCCTTGTTCTAAGTTAGGGCTGTCCTGGGAGCTTGAATGACTCTGTTTATTTTTCTCTCTTCTTTTTCAGGAAAGAGATATAAACTCCCTCTATGACGTCAGCAGGATGTATGTGGATCCCAGTGAAATCAATCCTTCAATGGTACAGTGCAAACTTCTGATTCACACTATTACCTAGTCACTAGACTGACATGGGTCTTCCCAGGTGGCTCAGTGGTAAAGAAATCGCCTGCCAATGCAGGAGATGCGGGTTCAATCCCTGGGTCGGGAAGATCCCCTGGAGAAGGAAGTGGCAACCCACTCCAGTATTCTTGCCTGGATAATACCATAGACAGAGGAGCCTATCGGGCTACAGTTCATGGGGTCGCAGAAGAGCTGAACACGACTTGGCGATTAAACACCAACAAACAGATTGACATAGGGTCTACCCCCAGTTAAAACAGGGTGAGGGAACGTTTTGGAAAACTCAGCCAAAATAATTTTGGAGGGGAGAAGAAATGATGATTGACAGTGTGACATCTAGTTTCAGGGAAGAGGTTAATAGAATTCCATCCACATGTGACTGAGCCTTGCTAAAATTCTAAAGTTTGATGAACCACCTTTGGGCCCAACAGCTTCTAATTAAAAGTCTTTCAAATGTTCCTTGCTCACTGACTGAGCCTGTGGTGTTTATAAATTCCATTTGGTTCAGCCACCCCTCTGCCGTGCGCACGCTATCTCATATTCCCACCCTGGCTGCTGAGTCATTTCATGCAGGTAGCACTGGATTTTACTGTTAGCCTGAAGCTCCCGGTTTCATCTTAAATTTAGCTGGAGCCTGGAGAGGAGCAATGCTGGCAAGTTTTCCGTTTGGCGGGGCCGTCTTGTCTGTGATTAGTGTACAGTTCTCACTTTGGAAGGGACATCCTGCTCGTGGGCTCTGTAGAAATCTGGAGATTTTCTTTTAAACTTATAATCCTTGGCCAATGCAAATCCCTTTCAGCAAGCAGTGAAGTCTTGAAAAATTGTGGGTGCATAGAACCGGGTATGAAGTGCATTAGGGGACTTAGCCAAGTAGAAAAAAAAAAGCATTTATTAGAACTGACAGATGCTTTGGTTATGAGAATGACAAGGCCTCATGTCAGGCAGATGTTGGGGGATGGTGGAGATCATGGTAACTGAGGACACACCCCATCTCGAGAGCAGCCACCCCCGTCAGCAGCTGCCATTTCAGAGACGAGGTGGGGTCTTCTGATTTCTCAAGACAAGCCAGTAATCTGGATGTTTGATGTGAAATCTCCCCATTATTAAACCCTGGTAGCTACACCAAGGTATGTGGAGGCTCTGTTTGCAGGTTGAGGAGTCAAGTTCAGAAGCTCTGGTTGGAGTTCCCATGGCAAAGCTAACAACGCACACTCTAAGCATCACAGACTATGGTGCTGCAGTCCATGGGGACTCCTCGCATTAATGGAGTCTTTCTCTGCTCAGCCACTCGCCAGGTGGTTGACTTTGGCCAAGGATGCTTCACCTCTCTGGACCTCTTATTTCCTCGTCTGTAAAATGATACCATCGCTACTACCTGCCTGTTAGGATTATGAGGATTAGAAGAGATACTGTAGATAAAAGGCCTAAAACAGGGCTTTGACTGTAGTAAGCACTTAAGAAATGCTCGCTGTTGTCATTTTTATCCTTGTGTGTATTATCTCACTGGATAGTCTCAACGACCCTGTGAAGTATGCAGTGTTTTAATTCCCATTTCACAGATGGGGAAACAGGCTGAGAGAGCCTCAAGATTATATAGCTCTTGTACTGAAGGGGCAAACCGAGGATTTGAACCACATGTCTGACTCCAGAGCCCTGTGCTTTGAGGAGCAGTTTTATGGATTCCTTGTGAAAGCCCCCATTCCCATTTCCTTGTGTCGGGGGAGGGAAGCTGCTGATCTAAGCAGGTTGGCGGTTTCGGAGGTTTTCTTATTAAGCTTTTGCTTGCTGTGTGGGTGTTCATTTTGCCATGGATTTGTGCTTGCCCAGCAGCAAATCACGGAGGAGGAATTCTGCCCTCGGTTCTGTCTTGTTTCTGCCGGTGCAGAGGCCGCACTTGGTGATTTCATGGAGGAGCACCTTGGGCACTTGCAGAATGCCAGCATCCCAAGGCATGTCAGGGCATCACTAGTAAAAATGCTGGTGAGGCTTGGGGGCCGCTAGAAACGGTGTTGAGCTTGAACTGCTGAGCGGGTTGGTGAACATGGGTAGTGAGGACTTCAGAGGTGATGGGCGTGGTCTTGCCTGAAAGGCATGTCCGTCCTTTGCTGAGGAAATACTGGCTCACTCTGAGGTGCCCTTTGTTGTTGCTCAGTTGCTCAGTCGTGTCCGACACTTTGTGACCCCATGGACTGCATCACCCCAGGCTTCCCCGTCCTTCACCATCTCCCGGAGTTTGCTCAAACTCAGGTCCATTGAGTCAGTGATGCCATCCAGCCATCTCATCCTCTGTCGTCCCCTTCTCCTCCCACCTTCAATCTTTCCCAGCATCAGGGTCTTTTCCAATAGAGTCTGCTCTTCGCATCAGGTGGCCGAAGTATTGGAGCCTCAGCTTCAGCACAGTCCTTCCAATGAATATTCAGAGTTGATTTCCTTTAGGATGGACTGGTTTGATGTCCTTGCTGTCTAAGGGCTTCTCAAGAGTCTTCTCCAGCACCACAGTTTGAAAGCATCAATTCTTCGGTGCTCTGCCTTCTTTGTGGTCCAACTCTGACATCTGTTCATGACTACTGGAAAAACCCAGGCTCTGCTTTAGGCCAGTTCCCCTTGTGGCTCTCTGGCAATGCAAGCCCTTAGCCACCAGATGGCACCATAACCCTGGACTAAAGCCGCCCTCTTTTGAGAAGAACCAAATGTGCCAGAAAGTGCAGCTGCCTCCCTCTTCCGTCACCTGGCCTGACCTTTACCTTCTTGTTTTTCCCTGAAAGCCTCAGAGAACTGTGAAAGCTCTGTATGACTACAGAGCCAAGCAGAGCGACGAGCTGAGCTTTTGCCGAGGTGCCCTCATCCACAACGTCTCCAAGGAGCCTGGGGGCTGGTAAGGCTGAGGGGAGCTGGGCCCCTCGACCTGTCCCTTTCTAGCGGTGAGACTCAAGTGCTGGCTGAACCCTGACCCCTCTATCTCCTGTTCTGGCCTGGCTTTGACCCGTCATACTTTCTCTGGGAAGGTGACCGATACATGCACTGTTTGCAAAAGTGTGTAAACAGCAATAGCAATTATGATAATGTCGTTTATTAATATATCATATCACACTACATGTTATTTTAATTGTAATAGCAGCTGCCACTTATTGAGGTCTTACTGTGTGGCAAACACTATGCTAATTGCTTTCATACATTATCTAAGCAAATTCTTGTTACAGCCTTGCAGGGTTATGACTGTGATTATCTCTGCTTTATGTGGGCTAGTGGTAAAGAACCTGCCTCCAACGCAGGAGGCATAAGAGAGGTGGTGGGTTCGATCCCTGGATCGGGAAGATCCTGTGGAGGAAGGCATGGCAACCCACTCCAGTATTCATGCCTGGAGAATCCCATGGGCAGTGAATAGATGCAGTGAATGAGGCTTTCCAAAGTTTAGCTACTGAACACCACAGGCTCTTCCCATTATGCAAGCCTGTGCATTTTAAATTCAAACTCTTGTGCTATTGCATAGTCCTGTGCCTTGTGCAGTGGCCCCATCACTGATTAAAGAGGTGCATTTTCAGGCCAAAGGCACCTGGGTGTGTGACAGCTGAGTTATCTCTTCCCCTTTTTTTTCACTCAGGGAGAATTCTCTGCCCACCCATAGGTTCCCTCAGCAGGTGGTTTCACGGGCCGGTTCCTATCTTAGAGCAGTAAGGATTGTTCATAACCACGAGCCCTTGCAGAGACTCAGGCACCTCACAAAATTGGTGCTTCTTCCTCTTGGAAGATAGCCGGACCTGACTTAGTGATCTGAATAGCGGCTCGAATGGAGCACTGTCGAGCACTGTCTTAAGGATTTCGCTTGAAATCATTCATGTGATCCACAGTGACCCTGTAAGGTTGCTTCTCTTCTTCCCTGCATTTTACAGATGAGGACAGTGAGGCACAGAGAAGCAGTAACTTGTCCAGGGTCACACAGCTGCCTGAGATTTGAAGCTAGGCCTTCTGACTCAAGAGGCCACAGTCTTTACTCACTCATGTGCTAGATCCAGAGGTTTGCCAAGTTTTTTTTGTTTGTTTGTTTTAAATTTGGAGAACACCCTCTTTCTAAACCCATTGCTTACCTGGATCCGCAGAGGATTTTGTCTCAAGATGGGTTAAGAGACTGGAGTAAGTGCTGTTAGCGAGGGACTGAGGGTAAACTGTAGGCCCTTCTGAGGTCCTCACTGCTTCTTCCCTCCCTGGTGTCAATATTGCCACCTAGTGGGATGCCTGCCTCGAACCATAATTTTTTTTGCATCCTTCCAGGTTAGAGGACCAAATCATTTTTGTCTAAACTAGGATGCATTTGAGAGTGAAGGGAATGCATAGTTAATTACACCTGGACCGTGGGTGTAAACTACCCAGTTCTGGGCACCTGGTCCATACAGTTGCCCATACAGCCAGACTTTGCTGGAGATGGGTCTGGAGAAATGAAGGTTGAAAAGAGTACGTGAAACGGGCTCACAGCTGGCAATTCTGTTTCCACCAGGCCGTGGGACACTCAGTCCTCTCTGCTTATTCAGGTCAGCAAACATTTGTTAACACATTATTGATCAGAGGATTTTTGCAGAAACTAATGCCTGTGGAGTTAATATGTTTCCAGTCAGTAATGTGTTAAGCGCCCCTGAGTGTAGATTTGATTGACTGAGGAAGGTCGCATGTAGAAGGGAAACTGATGGGTAACTGTAAGTTAATGTAAGGTGTGGACTGCTTTGACAGCCATGGGGAAAGATGCCAGGGAGCACAGAGGAAGAGCTCTCGGCCTGGTGACAGTCAGGGAAGGCTCCCGGGAAGAGGAAGACCCCGGCTGAGTCTTACATTGTTAGGTGGCTATAGAGGGCATGGACTATGGGATAGAAGGTAGAGAGCATGGCAGGGCCATGTGGGGAGTGGGCCACAGACGGTCTGGAATGAATATCAGGTTCAAGTCAGAGAGAGGCAGGAGTTGAGGTCCCTGGGTTAGGGCATTATGATGGCCAAGTTACACAGTCTTGGCTTGATTTTTTTTTTTTTAATGGCCTGAAGCCATGATCTGCACAGAAGTTGCACACAGTGTTAAGGTTTAAAAAGGAACCACCTCAGCTTGATTTTGAAGGCCTCAGTGTAGTGGGTCAGCGGTGCATTCTGGAAGGAGCCCCCTGGCTGCAGAAAGTGGGCTTGGAGGAGGATCCAGTCCAGGCATCAGACTTGGGGGCATCTTGGAGGTGCGGCCAGTTTGCTTGAGTCAAGACACGTACAAAGTTGATAATGTCTCATGTTATTAGTGTTACTACCAAGGTGAGAAGGTTGGGGGTGGGGGCACAGTTTTAGGTGAATAACAAGAACTAACACCATGGAGTGCTTTATATGTAAACACAAGACTACGTTAACTCCTCTGGTCCCAGTCAGGTCCTCAGAGGGGGACACAGGGACCACCCCCACACCCAGACGGAGGGTCTGAGGCTCGGGGCACCGGTGCAGTTGGTGGTGGAGCTGGGACTCGAGTCCAGGCCATCTGATGGCAGATTCTTCCTTACCCCCACCCCCGTCTCTAAATTCACAGCTCTCCCTGAAGGGGTTGGGCCGCTAGAGCCAAGCTTTTGTCTTGTACAGTATCTGATGTCCACTTAAAGCACTGAAACTGTGGACTCGGTGGCTCTGACCAAACACTGGGATCACGGTCGGGGGAGGGTGAGCCCCAGCAGTCACTGCTGGTGGAAACAGCAGAGGACCCTGTGGGGGGCTCTGTGGGCACAGCTGATGACCCCTCCCCTGATCTCCTGGTCACTGGCCGCCTTCTCCCCACCCCCAGCAGCAGGGAGCTAGCGAGCAGTAATAAGGGTTAATACTGCTCGGCCGAGGCTCCCTGACAGTGCCTTCTGTGTTTCCATAGGTGGAAAGGAGACTATGGAACCAGAATCCAGCAGTACTTCCCATCCAATTATGTTGAGGACATTTCACCAGCTGAAGGGGAGGAGGCGGATAAGCAGGTGAGTCTCCATCTTTCGTTGCAGGGAGGGACCCGCCGATCCTGTTCTGAGGGCTCCACCAAGCCAGCTCCGTGGACACATTTTTGCATGCGTTGCTGTGAGCTCCGGACCAGGGACCGCGGAGTGATGGGGAAATTAGGACTGTCCCCAAGTTGTGTGTGAAAGTCAGTGTGACCAGACAGTCAGGTTTAAATCAGGTTGTGCTGGGCCGGAAGGCTTTGCGTATACAGGATTCCCTCCAGAGTGAAAACGACTAGACAGGGAATTTATCCTTTGCTTAAACCGGCTTGCAGATGAAACACATTTAGCTCGGCCAGCCATACGTTCAGAACGTGCTCAGTGTGAGTAAGCAAGCCGGCCCACATAGGGGGTGAGGGGAGGCTCTCCTGGTGATATTGCAAACCTGGTTTCTACTCCTCACTGCCTCTTGCTCAGAAAGCTTGAAGAGCAGGTACTTTCAAGGTGACAGCAGTGCACCGAGGCTGAAATCTTAGACTTTCTTCTGAGAGAGTTGGGGCAGTCTGGGAAGGCTGTGTGGAGGAAGGGGCCTTTGAGCATTAAAAGTCAAGTTAGAGTTCAACAGCGAGAGACCAGCAGGAGGAAATTCCAGGTGGGAGGTACAGCCTGAGCCAAGGTGTGGTGGTGGGAACGCAGTTCACTGCGCTCGGCCTGAGGCAGAGGCGTGACCCTCCCAGCTGTGTCTGTCCAATGTTGCCCTTTACCCACAGTCAGCATTAGCCCGGTGGAGGGTGGGGATGAGTCCATGTTACAGGCAGATACACAGTTCAACCAACTTTCCAGAGACCAAGATACTCCCATCTCCTCTGGCCTCTGGGATGGTTCAAATGTGCAATGGAAGGAAGAGCTGGCAGGTGGAGCAGAAAGCCTAGAGGCCAGACTGCAGAGCTTAGGTGTTGGTTCCGTAGGACACAGGGAGCCACAGAAGGTTTCTAAGCTGGGCTGGAAAAGGAGGCCAGTCCCATTTCATAATAACATCACAAAAAAGGGTCTAGGGTGTTTTTTTGAAACCAGATCTGCGGAAACACTTTGAAACCTGCTCTAGACCGCACAAGGCACGTTTTTACAGGTTGGGAAATGAAATGCTGAACCTGCTGGCACCTACTCTCCACTGGGTCCCCGTCAGCAACAGGCTTCATTATTTAGCTCTCTCCCCATGGACGTAGCCTGTAATGAAAATACATTTTAAACAGTTCCACAGGCAGTGTCTCTGCTAAACGGTGTGCTTTGGAAACTGGTTATCTTTTTATTATTCCCGTTAAGATGAATGTGAGTTATGTCTTGTTTCTTCACAGATTATTGAAGACAATCCCTTAGGGTCCCTTTGCAGAGGAATCCTGAATCTCAACATCTATAATGTTGGTATGTGCACATGTGGTCTCAGCCTGGATTCCCACCCAAGTACTCCCCGCCCCCACCTCCCCTTTGGACCACCCCAGGCAGGGGGTGGGTCTTTCTAGCCTCAGCTTGGGTACTGAAGCTGAGTACTGGGCCAGGCTGGTCAATGACTTCATCTTAGGTCTCAAAGATTGCTACGCTATTAACATCTGTACAGTGTGAAAACAGTCTGGTGCGTACATAAAAAGTGCTGGACGGGTGTGGGCTGCTGTAACTCCCAACACCATCATCCTTATTTCAGGGGCCTGCCTGGGTTCCCCGGGCTTTTCTCGGAGGAGCTGAGACATCCATGCAGTGGAGTGTGGAGTTGGGGGTGTCTGGTTCTCAGCCCAGAACCGCCTCTCAGGCCCTGAGAGACCCTGCGCCTGTCATAACCGCCCCCGTCCCCAAGGCTGCAGCTTCCTTCAGCTCAGCTGGGTGTCAGGAAGCCGGGCCTCCCCCTCAGAATCTGGGGCAGGAGCCCACAGCCTCAAGGGGCTTGTGGTGGCAGGGGTGTGATCTGCACGGGGCTTCCTGGGCCTTTTAAGATGGAAGGGCTGGAGGCAGTGAGGAGAGGCTTTCTGGGCAAGAAGCCGGAGCAGCTTGCTTCTCTGGGGCTGCTCAGGTTTCCAGAGCCGGCTTCCGTGTCGTCTGCCCCTCCCACCCCGACCCCTACCCCACAGCAGCCCTTCAGTCCATTAGCCTCAGCAAGTGGGAGAAGGACTCTTATTCCAGTTAATGGATGAGAAAACCAAGCCCCGTAGTGACCACAGGAGCTGCCCGAGGTTCCTCTGCGAGTTATGGGATGGGCTGGATCCAGGGCTTCCCTGGTGGCTCAGATGGTCGTCTGCCTGCTATTCAGGAGACCCGGGTTCGATCACTGGGTTGGGAAGATCCCCTGGAGAAGGAAACGGCAGTCCACTCCAGCATTCTTGCCTGGAGAATTCCATGGACAGAGGAGCCTGGCAGGCTACAGTCCACGGGGTCACAAAGAGCTAGACAGGACTGAGCAGCTCCACTGGATCTAGGGTATTCGGAGATCTGTCCTCTCTTCCGTCGCCCTTTGTATCACCCTGCACTGCATTTTCAGAGCACAGGCCTGTGGCTCAGGGTGGTGAACGGGGAGGGGAGTCAGGTCTGAGTTGAGCCTCAGCTTTGGCCACTGCCAGCTCTATTACCTTCCATGGGCTACTCTGACTCAACAAGTCTCTGTTTTCTCTTCTGTGAAACGGGCAGAACGAGAGTAGCACCCCAAAAAGCTGTGACGAGGATTAAACAAGATACAGCAGGATGTGATCTGCTTAGAGCACTGCCTGGCAGATGAGCCCAGATATCTTAGCTGATGGGATTATTTGGCAGATAATTTTTCCTCTTGTAGCCATCGTTTTCTCTTTCTAGAACATACTTTCTCTGCAGAGAGAACCGATTCCATGCCTAGCTTCTCGGGGCTGCCGTCCATGCGTGTACTGTGCCCATCGCTCCAGTCTGTCTCCATCTTCGATAACCAGCTGACTCCCCAGTGTCTCGGGCTCCCTTTTCCTCTCCTTCCTGTGATGAGGATACTGGTTCTCAGGTTTAGGGTCCACCTGGAAGGCAGGGATGATCTCCTGAGATCCTTCTGTACGTCTGCCCAGACCCCATTTCCAGATAAGGTCACATTCACATTTAAGACATGCATTGAGATCCAGACCACGCCGACATCCACACTGATGGTTGGCTTGGGGTCGTAAGAGAAGTGGCCTGGGAACTAGAAGTCTGGTCATCTTGGCCTTCTGTCAGGCTGATCAGGACTTTTGTTATCCTTTTCCCAAAGTGAAAGCCCCACACGGGAAGAACCAGAAGCCTTTTGTCTTTATCTTGGAGCCCAAGAAGCAGGGCGACCCTCCGGTAGAGTTTGCCACAGACAGTGTGGAGGAGCTGTTTGAGTGGTTCCAGAGCATCCGGGAGATCACCTGGAAGATGGACACCAAGGTAAGCCTGGGTACCTGGGCTCCGCTGGGCCTGGTGTCCTCCAGCTTCTGTTCCTCTGCTGAGGGGGGGTGTGTCCAGGCCACAGGAGGAGCGGGCCCTGCAGCCACAGAGAATTTGAGGGGAGTGGCAAGGAGGAGAGCTCAGACAGCAGGAGCATTGAGGAGAGGAAGGGGGCATTGGATCTTCCTGGGGGGGCTGTGTCTCACGTGAAACCTTTGAAGGTTCAGCGTGTGGGCGGTGACCCTTGATGTTTGAGGCCTGTCTGGCCTGGTGTATCTTAACAAAAAAGCTTCGCCGTTCTCACTTTAAATGTTATCTTGCTTCTAAATACTATCCCAAGCAGCCTGGATCCTTCCCGTGCATTCACTGAGCTTATCTCCCTGGACTGGAAAGGGCCCTGGGCATACTGGAATTCACAAGACCCAGCCCCTTCCTTCCAGAATCTTGTGGGGGAACTTCCACTCCAGATGGGGATGAGCTTTTGAGGATTTATCCTGAAAGGTCTTTATATCTTTCAGTTTTTTATTTTTGCCTGCCATGGCATGTAGGATCTTAGTTCCCGGGCCAGTGGTTGAACCCGCACTGTCCGCATTGGAGGCACAGAGTCTCAACCACGGAGAAGGGTGAGGTTCTAGGTAAGAACAGGAGGTTTAGAATTAGGCCGACTGGAGTGTGCCTCCTGGCACGGCTAGACCCTGGGCAGGTAACCACACTTCTCTGGGCCTCGGTCTCCTTGTCAGTAAAACGGGGAGCTGGATACCTAAGTCAGAGGATGCAGTGAGGACGAACTGAGACAGTGCATGGACACTCCTGGGCCTGGTGCCTGACACACAGCAGGGCCTGAGGTCATGGTGGTATTTCATCGTCACACTGTCATTGTGCCTGGAGGACCTGGGGAAGTGTTGCCGTCTCTTGGATGATGGAGCACGGTGCTGTCTGCTCTTTCTTGTGGCCACAGATCCGGGAAGAAGTTTCAGGGCTCCCCATGTGCCCAGCTGCTTCTCAGGCAAGTCCTGACCCAAAGGACTGACTCCAGAACGTCCTCAGGATCTCCTGGACCCCTCTGACCTCTACTGACAGTCGATGAGTCTCCCTCCTCCAGTGTACTTGGCCTGATCTTTTTTCTCCCCCTATTGGGGGTGACTTTGCAGTTGGCCAGTCTCTGGTCACCAGAGGCCCCGGGACTCATCTTTTCAACACCCCGGAGTAAAGTCCTCTTCTTTACAATACTGTGCCGAGGGCTGTTCAGATGGGCACCTTCCCTGGCATGCCTACCATCTTCCTCCCATCCCAGATCCTCGTCAAGAGGTCTTACGTATGGGTCATTATTCTTTGCAAGGGTTGTCACATCATCACGTCAGTCACTTGGGATGAACCACGAGCCTGTGGCCAGCAAGGCTGCTCCCACCTTTCCGGGGCCGTCTCATCTCTGCTCTTGCGCCTCCAGTGCAGTACCTCTCCGAGGCACAGGGGTGGGGCGCCACTGTCCTGGGGTTCATCTGAAAGATGATTTCCCCCGTCTTCTTCCAGGTGTGTTTTTCATTGTCAGCTGAGTGGTTGTCATCGTGATCTGGATGGCGCCGTTTGCCAGCCGGTGGTCCTCCTGAGCATGTTCTAGTATGTGGCATTCTGGGCCCCTCTAGCTGAGGATAGAGAAACAGGCTAGTGAGAAAGCGCTTAGCCACCGGTCCCTGTAGGCTTATTCTCAGGCACTCAAGCCTGCTCCGAGTGTGCGGCTGGGAGGGGGAGAGGGTGTGGCCGTGACACCCTCTAGCCTGGTGCTTCCTGCGTACTCAGTCGCTTCAGTCGTGTCTGACTCTTCGCAAACCCATGGACTGTAGCCTGCCAGGCTCCTCTGTCCACAGGGATTCTCCAGGCCTAAGAATTCTGGAGTGGGTTGCCACACCTTCCACCAGAGGATCTTCCCGAGTAGGGCTCGAACCTGTGTCTCTTAGGTCTCCTGAATTGGCAGGCAGGTTCTTTACCACTAGCACCACCTGGGAAGCCCCAGGCTCTCTCTGTTTCTTCCTTCTGGAGGAAAATGTGACTTCGCTGGAAGGTTGTCCCCCTCATTCCCCACCGCAGGAAGTTTTCTGAAACTAAGCAAGGCTGCTGTTCTTTCCCTTTGACCTACATTCCTTTTTAATTAGCATTTACACCTGCTAAGTCTTCTCATGGTGATTTCCTTGGTGGCTCAGTCAGTAAAGAGTCTGCCTGCGATGCGGGAGACCCGGGTTCGATCCCTGGGTCGGGAAGAGCCCCTAGAGAAGGAAACGGCATCCCACTCCAGTATTCTTGCCCGAAGTCCATGGACAGAGGAGCCTTCTCATATTGATTATGAATGTTCAAAAAACAAAAACAAAATCAAGAGGCAGCAGAAGTGACCAAGGCTCTGTGCTGGGCACAACCAGCTGTAGGAGCTGCTGGTGTGGGAACAAGGAAGGTGGATCCATCCTGCCACTGGGAAACCAACATGAACTGTGCCCTCAGCTTACTCCCGGGAGCTCCCCACCGAGGCCGTGAGAACCTGCCCAGGGCCCTGTAACTTTACATCATCTCTGGCTTCTTCTGGTCGATGGCAAAAGACCAGTCACGAAGGTCTGTCTAGTTAGTTTCCAAAGCCTCGACAATGAAGTGTGCTGTGATGCCAAACTCTGGGACAGCCTCTGGGCAAGAACCTACGGGTCTGGAGAGGAACTGTTGCACAGTTTTGAAGTAGCAGCTGGTGTTTCATCTTGAACTGATACTGCTTTCTGCTGAAGTTGAGAGAAAAAGTGATGCTCTATAATCTTTCATTGCTTTTTGTTCTGTGAGGCCAGAAGTCCGCCCTGTGATACAGGTGTGGCTTGCCTCACCCCACCCTGACTTTAAAGTGGTTGTTCCATCATTAGAAGTGAGCTGTGTCATTGCCAGTGTTTCCTCTCCCCAAACAGCCTATGGTGAAGATTGTGTACCAAGAAGACAATGCCAAGCTGACATAGGGATTAGGAGAGCACATCCGAGGTTTGAGCTTAGCCAAGGGTTCAGTCTCCCTGAAGCATTGGGCGCAGACTGACTGACATCTTTTCTGCTCCATGCCCACCCCTCCACGCCAGCCCTTTGAACTTTACTGCTGCAGCTGGTTCTGTGCCTCGGGGATTCAGGGCTTGTGGGAGGGGCTGGTGAAAGCTGGGTGTGCTTAGATGGACTCGGGCAAATTTCATGTTCTGATCTGCCCTGGTGAGGTGGTTGCTGCCCGAGCTCAGGTGACAGGCTTGTTTGCTGGTCACTGCTAGGGTTCCCTGGGGCCTCAGGACTTTTGTCAGACTATGACTTTTGTCCTAGGTGAAGGCATTCTTACAGAAGAGTACAGCTGTCCTCTCCAGCTGATTTAAAAAGTGGACGCTCTTGTGCTTGGCCTCGAAAGGTGTCTCTGGGCCAATTCGTGCAGCACCCTTGTTTCTCATATGCCCAGCGAGGGGAGAGGCCTCCTTCTTGAATTCGCACGATAGCTGCAGCACGGAAGGACTGATGTTAGCCCCATCATACAGATGAGGAAACTGAGGCAGAGAGGCTCGATGGCTGGCCCACTTGGCAAAGCCAGTAACTCGGGCCAGCTTTCAGACCCACGTGAGTCCAATCCCCGCCGGGTAACTGCTGCGACACTCCTGTTACCTGAGGACTCACCACCCGTGGGGGGTCCTGCTCCCCAGGGACCTGTCTTGGGGTGGTGGGGAGGGGGACATGGGTCTGGACACTTGTGCTGAAAGGCACCAGCGTAGGACAGTCGGATGAGGGACGGTGCAAGGCCAGGTGAGGCCATGGGCATTCCAGAAGGTGTGGGGGACGCAGTGTCTCTTTCCTAGTCCTGGATGGAGGTCTCCAGGAGAAGGAGTGAGGTGGGGGATCCAGAGGAAAAGGGACCCGCGGACCTGCCAAGGAGGAAGGAGGGCGAGGGGCCAGGTCAGGCGGTGCTGTGGTTCAGGGGGACCCGGCGTGTGAACCTGGGGGCGCTGCAGAGAGGTCTCCTCTGGCACCTGGTGGCCGAGGGTGCAGAAGCGACGGAGCCAGGGTGGTGACACGGGGGAGGCCGCTGCTCAGGCCTGTGGTCTCGGCCCGGGCCTGCTGCGGGGCCTGGGGTCAGCCGCTCACCCTGTCTGTGTGCTGTGGGTTCTTTGAAGAACGAAGATAACATTCTTCCTCTCGGGGATGGGTGGGCTTAGGTAGTATCCGTCAAGCAATCAGTATGCGATGCCTGGAGCCAGGCAGCCCCCCAGATGCTGAATGTTGTCACCTGTACGTGATAATCCTCCCAGGGGGTCTGACCCCACTGTGGCCCCTGGGAGGATGAGTCCGACGTTAGCAAGGGTTGAGAGGGAGGCCTGGTTTGGAGTGGAGCGAGCGGCCTGTCCGCCACATGGGGATGGACTTGACTGTGGGGTCCTCCAGGGGCGAATGGCTTCCAAGTCCATGGCATGTGGTCTGGTCCCCAGAGGGCCCTTTGCACAGAGCTGTGCATGGTTCAGGGGAGTGAACCATGGTTCAGCGGGTGAGCCACAAAGCTGCCATGGTCTACAGAGATCCTGCACTGGGAAGACTAGAATTTTGGATGAGCTGTAAGAGTGGTTTTAGGGGCCGGATAGGGCAGTGGGTGAGAGCAAGAGGGTTAACAGGAGAGATAAAGAAGAGCCCTCGTCCCTGGTATTCTCGAGAGCCGCGGTTGGAGACTGAGCTGCATGCTGGTCCTGGGTTGACAGCGTGGTGGAGAATTTCCGCAGGCAGAGGAAGCGGGGAGAGGAGCGGGAGTCGGGGAAGGGAAAACTCTCCGCCACTGTGATTTGCGCGTGCACAGGGGCCAAGAGGAAAGGGGGGGGATACTCAGAGGAGGAGGATGCCCGCCAGGTGAGCTGGAAGGACAGGGTTTCCCAGCTGCCAGCTTGAGAGCTGAAACTAAAGACGGTTGGCTCCACACAGGAGAACAACATGAAGTACTGGGAGAAGAACCAGTCCATCGCCATCGAGCTCTCGGACCTGGTCGTCTACTGCAAGCCAACCAGCAAGACCAAGGACAACCTCGGTACCGTCTGCCCGTCACCCCGCCCCCAGCCTTGGGGAACACGCGGCTCCTTTCCGAGCCTGGCGCTGCGCACAGCGTAGCGACGGTGGTTCCTGCCCATCCCCTGCGTGCCAAGTGGGAACTTCCCCGTCACAGTGTCCTCGGGGCCAGGATGCTGGTGAAGCAGGCCCTCCTGGTATCTTTAGAAGGAAAAACCCTCTTAAAGGGTGCATTTTTTTTTTTTTTTTTCCTGCCGATGTATGTTTATTCTCTCGTAGTCGTGGACAGAAATCCAAAGTCAGTATCACTGAGCTGAAATCAAGGTGTCAGCAGGGCCCCCCGCTCCCTCCAGAGGAGGATCTGGTCCTGGCGTCCGGCAGCTTCTGGTGGCCACTGGCATTCCTTGGCTTGTGGCCACTTCCCTCCAGTCCCCACCTTTGTGGTCACGTTGCCTTCTCTTCTCTGTAGTCCCATTTCCCTCAACCTATCAAGTATAAAGACTGTGTGGTTTCACTTAGGGCCAGGTAATCTCCCCACTTCAAGCCCTCCATCTGCCAAGTCCCTTTGAAAGAACATAGTCACAGGTTCCAGAGGTCAAGACCTGAGTATCTTTGGAGGTCTGCTGCAGGAGAATTCAAAAGTGGATCTTCGACCACATTCTCCAAAGCAGCAGGTTCTTTGCGCTAATAATGGTCCTATTCATATTTTCTTCCCCCTTTCAAGAAGCTCCTGTAGTTGCTTGTAATTCCAGGGCAGACCAGAGAATCTGTAATTCCAAGGCAGAGAGAGAGGCAGTCCTAAATCCTGGAGTTTGTGGTCTCCCGGAGGCTGGTCCCTGGGCACCTCTTGATGTCCAGGGCAACAGGCTGGAGCTCTTAACTGGAGTCGGCCAGGCCCGGCGTGTTTAGGAGCTGTCCCACCTAAAGCAGAGCTTTATCCAAACAGTTCAAGAATTATTTGCGTTTCCCTCTATGCCACTTCCCATTCATTGTCCCTCCACAGGCACTCCATCTCCTCTCTCTCCCCCCTTCCTGCGGGCAGGCGGTTCCCCCTCCATCAGGATGCTGGGTTCACTCATCTCATGTCTGCGACACCTTTGCTGAGGAAGCCAGGACCCCTGTCTGCATCTTCCACTCCTCAGATCTCCTCCCTACTGATCCCTTCCTCCACCATACCTTTCTATAACTATTTCCTGTATCGCTTTGGTGGTTTCCTGCACCAGGCTGCTGGTAGTTTTAAACAAAAAAAGCAGATTACATTAATGCTAGACCAAGAGGCAGTGGGAACCCTGGGCTGCCTTTTCATCTCTGACACTTCCCCAGAGGGCAAGAGCCCACCGCAGAACCAGTTACGTTGGGATCGTCACAACCACTTGAACGTCTTCTCCGAGAGAGGTTCCTGGTTGCGATTGATGACCTGCATGTCCTGCCAGTGGCGTTAAGAAAAGCTCGCGAGACACAGGATAAACGTTGACTCCCTCTCTTTGTGCAGAAAACCCCGACTTCCGAGAAATCCGCTCCTTTGTGGAGACGAAGGCTGACAGTATCGTCAGACAGAAGCCCAGCGATCTCCTGAAATACAATCAGAAGGGCCTGACCCGTGTTTACCCCAAAGGACAGCGGGTGGATTCCTCCAACTACGACCCCTTCCGCCTCTGGCTGTGCGGCTCCCAGATGGTGGCACTCAATTTCCAGACTCCAGGTAAAGGAGGCCGATTGTGGCCAGTAAATCTGTGACGGGGCATCATTCCAGGCACATTCTTCTGGGGCCACCAGTGCGATGTGGTGGCCGGAGCACGTAGTTTTTCTTGGGAGCCGTCAGAGTTCAGCCAGCATGCTAGTGTGAGGTCCCATCCCTTGAATGGAGCGGTGAAGGAGACCCCTGGGCACGCCAGATGTTGGCGTTTGGCAGGCTTCTCAATGGTAAGCGACAGACATGGAGTCAGTCTGGTTTCAGGGAGAAAAGGAAGTGCGTTTGCTCACGTAATTTAAGTCTAGGAGTGGAGCTTCAGGCACAGCTGGATCCAGGTGTCCAGTGGCTATGTCCTGGCCCCCCTCCTCTTTGAGCCTGTCCTTCTCTGGCGGCTTTCTGCCCGGGCTCTCTTCTGGAGATAATCATCTGCTGGAAAAAGCCAACATGCCCAACTTCTTCACGCAAAGGGTAGCATTAATTACAGTGCACGGTGCAGAGGCACTGTGGTGGTTCTTTCAGCCTCTTTGGAGGACCTGTTCGTCAGTACTGTCTCCTTTGTATTGTTTTTGTGCCTGCGTCAGAGTCCACTGAGTGGAACCATCATGTCCTCAACTGGCGCCCTGCTGAGGCGGGCCGAGGTGACTTCCCTTCATTGCTGTTGCGGACGGCACTGCCCCCTGTAACCTTGTGTGAGCCTCCCTTCACACGTGGGAGCACCTGTGGTGCAGGGCAGATCCAACAGCTTTGACCAACTTGGCCCTGAGCGAAACCACTGCATGCCTGTATCCAGGAGTGTCCAGACCGCCCTCCATGGAGACTGTGGGCGGGAATGCAAACGGGTGAAACTCTCTCTCTGGCTTAACTTCACCAACTTAGTTTTAGCAAACGCCTCAGTCTTTGATAGTGAAAACTGGTGTCACACTGTAGTCAGAGCTTCCCTTATTGGTAACTTCTCTGAGTAACAGAGAAGTTAACCAGTTTTTCATATCCTTAAGAAACATAGGCATTTTCTTTTCTGCAGATTATATTTGTGCTTATTTTTCTAAGGGGGTGTAGGTATTCAAAGCAAACAGTTATCAGATTTCTTAATAGGTTAAAGTTACCTGTCAATGGAGTGAAACAGACTTTTCCTCAAGCATATCAGATTCTATGGAAATTTTGTCCTGTGTAAAAATGTTTAGCTTTGAGTACATTCTGGACTTTGTATCATACTCGGAAAGTTGTCCCCAGTGGGAGTTTTTTTTTTTTTAATCCAATTTTCTTCCAATAACATGAGTTTTTAATGAATTTTTAAACCCATAGTTTTAAGTCAGATACCCATTTTAACAGTCACCTCACATTATTTTTATCTTTTATTGGGGTATAGTTGCTTTGCAATGTTGTGTTTCAGCTGTACAGTGAAGTGAATCAGCTATCTGTGTACATACATCCCTCCCTCTTGGACCTCCCATCCCATCCCTCTTGGTCACCACAGCAGAGCTCCCTGAGCTACGTGGCAGGTTCCCGCTAGCTATCTGTTTTATAGATGGCAGTGAACGTACATCAGTCCTAGTCTCCCACTGTGTCCACATGTCCATTCTCTACATCTGTGTCTCTATTCCTGGCCTAGGGTCATCAGTGCTATTTTTCTAGATTCCACATATATGCATCAATATTTGATACCTGTTTTTCTCTGTCAGACTTACTTCACTCTGGATGATAGACTCTGGGTCCACCTCTCTACAAATGACCCAATTTCATTCCTGTTTTATGGCTGAGTAGTATTCCGTTGTATACATGTGTCACATTTTCCTTATCCACTCATCTGTCCGTGTGCCTCAGATTACTTCTGGAAGAAGGTGTAAGTCCCCCCCCTACCCAGCCCCTTGGGCCCCCTTTCTTGACCCGCTCTCTGCAGCAGCGCTCTCTCCGCAGATAAGTACATGCAGATGAACCACGCCCTGTTCTCCCTCAACGGGCGGACGGGCTACGTCCTGCAGCCCGAGAGCATGAGGGCGGAGAAGTACGACCCCATGCCGCCTGAGTCCCAGAGGAAGATCCTGATGACCCTGACAGTCAAGGTAAGGCCCCGCCCTCTGCCCAGTCTCCTTGTGCAAACCGTCAATGCCCAGATGCAGTTGAGGATTTTCACTGCGGTGCACACCAGGGTCGTTGCAGGGGCAGAGAGGTCCATCGTGGTCACCTCCCCTTGTTGTTGGTGGGGTGAGTTACAGATCCATCTCTTGCTGGGATCAGCAGGGTCAGCCATCTGGTCAGAGAGAGAGAGAGAAATAAAACAGGTGCGACACAGCTCTCTGCTCTTTACAGAGGAGAGGTCTTATCCCTGCAATGGCCACTTTGAGGGGTGGAAGCTTTTAAAAACTGACCGAACTTTTAGACGTTGCGTTGTCTCTTTGTTAAGAGTTTCTATTTTCTCCTGTTTGGAAACTATGCAAGGTAGGGAAATGAATTGCATTTCTCGTAAGATTAAGGGGGCTTCCCTGGTGGCTCTGATGGTAAAGAATCTGCCTGTAATTCAGGAGACCCAGGTTCAATCCCTGGGTTAGGAAGATTCCTTGGAAAAGGGAATGGCTACCCACTCCAGTGTTCTTGCCTGGAGAATCCCATGGACAGAAGAGGCTGGCGGGCTGTAGTCCATGCAGTCTCAGAGAGCCGGATGCGACGTAAATGATTAACACACACACACAAGATTAAGGAAGAGACACTGAGGCATATGTGACCAAAGGTCTTAAAAAAAGGCCCATTACAAAAAGAACTGCACATTCTCCCCATCCTTTTCCTGGAGGAGCTGGGAAACAGAGTGAGTGAACTCTGTCTCTGTAGGTGCCCCCTGGGCATTTGTGATTCTGTGTGCAGGGAGGTCTACCTGTTGAGTCTGGTGTGGGGCTCCGATCCTGGCTCATCCTTGCCGGCTCTGGGACTCCACCCTGCCTCCCCTCACCCGTTTCCTCGTCCACAACAGGGAAGCAGTGGGGGTGTCCGCTACCGGAGGGTGTAGCACCTCACCAGTGATGAGGAAACAAGAACCCACCCATGTAGAACTTTCCAGTCCTGCCCAGGGTGGAGTGAGGGGGGTGGATTCTAACACTTGGCTCTTGGGGTCCTAGGTTCTGGGGGCCCGTCATCTCCCCAAACCCGGACGAAGCATTGCGTGTCCCTTTGTGGAGGTGGAGATATGCGGAGCGGAGTATGACAACAACAAGTTCAAGACGACAGTTGTGAGTAAGTTGCCTGGGTCCCTTCCTCACTGAGACTTCAGATGAGCTGAGTCGCACGTTGGAGATGCTGGTCATCAGGGCTTCACTGATGCGCTGGTGGCCAGGTCTCTCCCTTCGTCCCCCCTGCCCTCTGTGGGCAGCTCGGAGGGGCAGCGGAGGGCTGCGGGACTTGAGAGCTGGGCCCCCCGCGGTGTTCCTCAGCCTGTCACTCACGTCAGGAGGTCCGGGTGTGGCCGCGGCTCCCTGTGCCCGTCACTCCGGGGTGTCCCCTCTGTATCAGCCTCCACCTAAGTCCAAGGCTCAGAGAGGATGCGGCTGACCCGCCCCCAAGGCTGCAGCCCAACTTGGGTGATCTGATCCCACAGCGGGCGGGGAGGCCCAGAGAAATGGCTTGTTCTGCTATTTGAAGCCTGGGAAAAACTGAACTGGGGGACTTTCTAGGCTTGGGATCACTGCTAAGCTGCTAAGTCGCTTCAGTTGTGTCCGACTCTGTGCGACCCCATAGACGGCAGCCCACAAGGCTCCAGTGTCCATGAGATTTTCCAGGCAAGAGTACTGGAGTGGGATCACTGGCCCCTGGCAAAAGGCAGCCAGATAAACAGCTCACAGACTGGCCAGTGAAGCCGGCCTTGTGGAGGGTGAAGGTTGCCTCTTTACCCTGCTCCCTGAGGCTGGCTCTCCCCAGTGACTCCAGAACCCACCGCCTGTTCAGAGCCTGGCCCGCCTCCCCCATCAGATGAGGGATGTGGCCCTCACCTCGTCTTTTCTTTCTGACAAACCTGTTGTCAGCTCTGTGGTCCATCTCCCATCCCCCCCACGTCCCAGGGAGTTGAGATGGGAGAGCTCTAAGGAGAGGTGGTCCTATCCCCTCTGCTTACTGAGGGCCAGGTCTGCGATGCCACTGGGAAAAAAAAAAGGATTAGATCTTGGCCTAGATGTGTATTTACATGGCTGCTAAGGAGATCCAAAGCTGATGGGTGTAAAGATGGTGAACTGAGAGGGGGCAGGACAAATGGGGCCCCTGAAAGAGCCTGGGTCTTCTTGCAGATGACAATGGCCTCAGCCCTGTTTGGACCCCAACGCAGGAGAAGGTGACGTTTGAGATTTATGACCCCAACCTTGCGTTTCTGCGCTTTGTGGTTTATGAGGAAGATATGTTCAGTGATCCCAATTTTCTGGCCCATGCCACGTACCCCATTAAAGGAATCAAGTCAGGTAAGGCCTGTTTTAATTATAGTGTTCAGTTTTTCTTGGCATTGATTTTTGGTTTGCGTTGCCGGCTTTTGAAAAAAATGAAGCCTTTGTCTTGGTTTGTATTCAGTCGTGGGTAGGCTGAGCAGTGGATCCTCGTGGGGGTCCTGTGAGTGGGACAGAGACAGGGGAGGGAGGCAGGATGGGGTGCTGGGCGGTTCC
Source organism: Okapia johnstoni (assembly GCA_024291935.2). Lineage (NCBI taxonomy): Eukaryota > Metazoa > Chordata > Mammalia > Artiodactyla > Giraffidae > Okapia > Okapia johnstoni. The sequence goes on from CM044310.1 coordinate 72,424,892, forward strand.
GGGGGGCTCCTGTATCCAACATTGGATTACTAGCTGACGGTCCACTTGGCACTGGAATTGGATTTCGTTTTGGAAGCTTAGACTCTGTTGGCCTCTCCTCAGGCAGGCTCAGGGGCTGGTTAGGTGCTTGTAGGGGAGGACAAGGCCCAGGGCCACAGTCTTAGGTCCCTTCTCCCCACCTCGTCCTGGGCAAGTCATCTGGGCTGTCAGAGCATCACCTTCCTCTTCTCTGAGGTTGGCTGATTCACTTCTGATTGTCTCCCATGGTGAGCAAAACAAAACCTCCTGTGTGCCTGGAGAAGGGCCCTGTATTTCTGAGAAAAACAGCCACAGATCCTTCTGGATTCTTTATGAGGTCACTAGTCCCTGTTTTTCAAGGATCATTTTTTTAAGAGAAAAAGATCACTTTCCTTTTAGTAATTTGTATACACAGATAGTCTTTTCTCTTGATGTTGCTTGAAAACCTTGGGTCTTATTTTTTTATTAATTCTTTCTCAACTTGGAAACATATCAGATACTCTCTAAATTTCTACACCTTTCTTTGTGTCTGCCTTTGATCATTTCTACAAGTAGGTGAGTGTGTGTGGGGTGGGGGGAGATCCAGGTTCCTGGGCCTATCCCAGGGTGTTCTCATTTAGCTCCTCTGGGGTGGGGCCCAGGAACCTGCATGTGTAGCCAGCTCCTCAGCTGGCACTTGGAGAAAACTGAGTGAGACCTCGGCTGCCCCCTTTTGAGGAAACACATTCCCACTTGAGAGATACTTGCCCGATTAGAAATACCATACCATTTTCCTAATTTGTTAAGAGCAATGTACACTCGTTTGTAAGTCTGAGAGGCCTGATGTTTGCCAATCCTCTGGGTTAACTTGCCCCCACTTTCCAGCAAATGACGTTAAACTCAGCTATTTAGCTGCAGGACTTCTTCACTCTGCAATTCACCTCCTATACATCAGCCAAGTAAGTCAGGCTTACAACCGAGTTCTTTTTTTTTTCCCCATAAACAATAATGTACATATTTGTGACAAATAATGTGGCAACAATGTTTGTAAATCAAAAATTATAAGAGTATTAGGGTAAATAGACAAGAACATTGTAAGGGGCATTCCCTGGTGGTCCAGTGGTGAGGATTCCATGCTTCCACTGCAGGGGGGCACGGGTTTGATCCCTGTTCAGGGAACTAAGATCGCACACGCAGTGCAGAGCTGCCAAACAAACAAACGCAAAGTCCACATTGTAGGGGATTCCAGTTCCAGTTCAGTCGCTTGATCATGTCCGACTCTTTGCGACCCCAGGGACTGCAGCACGCCAGGCCTCCCTGTCCATCACCGACTCCCAGAGTTTACTCAAACTCATGCCCATTGAGTCAGTGATGCCATCCAACCATCTCATCTCTGTCATCCCCTTCTCCTCCTGCCTTCAATCTTTCCCAGCATCAGGATCTTTTCAAATGAGTCACTTCTTCGCATCATGTGACGATGGATTTGTAGCTGTGCCTTCCCCTTCCAGACACAGCAACCCCCAGACGCATGCATCCCGCACGGAGCAGGGGCTCTGCTGTGTCCCCCTCCAGACGGGGTCCTCACGGAGCCCCCAGCCCCTCCCAGTGCTCAGAGGCTGACTGATGAGCAGCTGCCTTAACTGTGTGGACTCCTCTAGAAAACGCTGTGACTGAGCTTGGGGGGATTTAGAACACAAAGAACATCTCAAGGATGATACAGAATGTGACCGGCTGTGAGACGCTCAGGAAGACCTTCTCTCCCCCTCCTGCCTGGGACATCCATATTCATGGAGGGCATGCCACAGAATTACAATACCTTTGTGCATAAGGCTTTGAGGGCCTTCTGAACTTGAAAATAAACCCTGCCTGTTGTTACCAGGGATGCACTTAAGCCTTTAAGCCATTTGGAGCTCAGGAAAGAGGGAAAACAGCATTTATTGTGCTTGGTGCCTCAAAACTCTCTCTCTTTTAATCCTTGCAGCAGTCCTGTGAAAGGAGTTTTATCATCTCCGCCTTTTAAATATAAGCACTCTGGGGCCGAGAGATGTTAATTAACTAGCTCAGGGGTCACGCACCTGTCCGGCCAGAGCCTGGGATTCAGACCCAGGAATGTCTTGACTTCAAACCCCATGTTCTTCTTACTCTGCTGGCCACCCTCGGGGCCGCCATGACTCCCGACCAGCCAAATAGTGATGCTGCTTCCAGCGGTGTCTCCGTTCCCCTTTCCTCTCGGGTCTTGCTGTGTCAATCAGAAGAAAGTGGTATCAGTTTCTAGTGAAACCGCCCAGCACCTTTCAGCCCCGTCCACACGAGGGGCTGGTGGTAACGATGCGACTTGGGCGGTGGCAGGGCGTCTGCGGACCTGGAGACGTCCCTCTGAGGGAGGGGACGGAGCTCACGGCCCCCAATGGGGAGGCCCGCACCGGGCTCTGGGCTGGCCTGCTCTGCTCTGGGTGCGTCGGCAGCCTCACTGAGCACCAGAGGGCACTCGGCACTGCAGTATGTTCTGGCAGTCGATCAACACCTACACCGACAGCTTCCACCGAGACCAGCTCTGTAGAGGTGCGGGACCTTGGCCCCGTCCCAGGCCTCTGGAGTCAGCATCTGCATTTTAACAAGACCCAGAGGTGATTCACATCTTAGCATAATTCCCAACACATATAAGGGGAAAACAGAAAACTTCTCCATAGCGGAATTCAAGGAGAGCAGGGTCCCCCGGAATCCTTCAAGGAGAAGAGTGTGACCTGAGAGTTTTGTGCCCACTCAAGTGTAAAATCAAAGGATGGATATGTTCAAACAGGCACAGTCTGGGGATTATATGTCCCCGTGAGCTCGTACTGAAGATCACAAAAGACAGTTTTAGCAGCCAGAATATCTAATGGAAAAAAGTCAGTTCAGTTCAGTAAGGAGGTGGTGAGCATTGGACATTGAAAAAAAATCATTGTATATTAAGTTTTATGTCACAAAAAGGACACTGAACAAATACAGAGTTCTTGTTCATCAGATTCATGCTGACAGAAGAAGTGAAGAGATGTCTCCATCTTTCTTTGAAGCAAGTAGTAAATATCACCCGATAGATTGCTGCTGCTAAGTCGCTTCAGTCGTGTCCGACTCTGTGCGACCCCATAGACGGCAGCCCACCAGGCTCCCCCGTCCCTGGGATTCTCCAGGCAAGAACACTGGAGTGGGTTGCCAGTGCCTTCTCCGACCCGATAAGATTAGTGGGTGGATAAGCATAAGTAAAAGGTTAATGTAAGATTTAGGTCATGGGTGTTCAAGCGTTCCTTATTGTATTGACTTTTGCTAAATATCAGGAAAACTAAGCCTCCCTTTGTGGGAGAATTATGGTTACAAAACGGAATGCAAATATTACTATGTCAATGTAGAAATAATAATACAGTTTGCCCAATTAGGGAAGGGAAAGGGAGAGATGCTATCAAGTTATGTAAGCATGACAGTGTCTTCATCATAAACTGCACAGAAGGAGAGATTCAATAGATATTATTTAAAGGTGATAAATCAACTAACAGACTACAAGATTCTCTAAGAGATAGAAGGATAATCATCAAACAAGCCAAAACCTGACTGGCGGAAGGCACTTTGTGCGTTGCTTGTCCCAGAAAATCAGTAGATACGAGGCGAATATAAAGCTCTCAAGGTACAAATCTCTACTTACTAATAAGCCACAGGGATGTACTGTATAACAGCATAAGGAATGTGGTCAGTAATACTGTACTTAACTTCAGGACAGATGGTTACTGGACTTATTGTGATAATCATTTCATAGTACACGCAGATGTCAAATCACTATGCAGTATGCTTGAAACTAATATTATATTGTATGTCAACTGTGTTTCCATTTAAGAAAAAGCTTTCAAGTCAAACTAGGGCTACAAAGTGAATCCCTAACATAACAGTGTTCAGTGGAACCTGTAAGATTCAGAATGGCTGGTTAGGGTACTATTCTCTGTGATTTTAAGGGAAACACACATTGCATAGATGATTTTGGAAAGCCGTTAACAATGGTTCCTTCTGTAATAAGAGGTACGAGTGGGTGGGAGTGAGACGTTAATTTCTGCTATCTATTCAGTTCTACTACTCCATCAAAACAAGCCAAACAACCAACCGTTAAGATGTGTTGCCTTAAACATTACTCACTTGAGAGGGGTGGGGGGAATGCAGCCCCATCTTAACGCTCTCCCTCAATAAAAAGAAACATTTAAGTGAGTGGGAGACGCAGGTCCTGACTACAAATAGGGAATGGCTTTTAGGGGAGGATGATCAACAGGGCAAACTGCCAAGGGACGGGAAGATTTCTTCCCACTGGAAATCTTTAAAAACACTCGCTCGTCCCAAGCTTTGTACAGGGCTTAGTGAAGAAGATGGACATGGTGATTCATTACTCCTTTGCATCTTTTGGGCTCAGGAATATTTAAGGGACGGAAACCACAGCTGTAGAGGGTCTGAATTCAGTGTGCGGTGTTCTGTGGGCTTTAATTCTTCTGAGTCATCTGTATTTCTAGAGGGCAGGCATTTTTAACTTCATTTCTCTGGCTGGACCTGGCAGTCAGGGCTGTGTTCTGCAGCCCCACTCCCCAACCATCAGGCAGGGGATGGGGGGGACCTCTGGCTTCCAGAAAGGAAGTCAGCCCCCCAGCATGGGGCCCTGACCTCTCTGCTCCGTGCACTGGACACATGATCCCTGGATACTCCAAGAAAAGCAGAGATCTGATGTGAACTGGTTCGTTTTTTTGACCTGCAGGATTTAGATCTGTTCCTCTGAAGAATGGCTACAGTGAAGACATTGAGCTGGCGTCCCTCCTGGTTTTCTGTGAGATGCGGCCAGTCCTGGTGAGTGGGGGCTCACTGAGCCATGTCTGCGGCAGTGGGGAGGTGGAGATGACCACTGAGTGTGGCTGAAGGACTTGGAACACATTTGAGAATTATCTAGCCAAGCGCACTACAGCATAAAAGGAGGATTCCTTCTAGCTGCAGATTTCCTCCAAGGTCCTCGGGTTTTCTTTCCAGTAGCCTGTCTTCTTGCAGGATGCTGGATGGGTTTGTGAATAGGTTGTGTCGTTGGAAAGAGGAAAGCTCTTTGGAAGTTCCGTGCTTTTATTTCAGCCAGAACTGGGCAAGACGATGCTCTTCTGGGTAAACTTGCCCTTCTGGCATGCTTTCCTCCACCTGGTACTCTGGTACTTCCTTCCAGAGTTCTGCAAGCGTCCCATAGATTCTCGTCATGGCTTGTCCTGCGGAAGGAAATTCACAGACAGCAACTTCCCATAGGGAGTGGCACTGCCCTTGTGGTTCTTTCTGCTCTTGGTGGAGCCTGCCTTCTTGGTTCTTCTGGTTTGTCGAGGCTTTGAAGATACATAGTCTCTACACTGATGAACCAGTTTGGGTTGGCTTGGTGGAAAGGGCTTGGCCTATCTGAACTATGAAAGAGGATGAGATGAGGCTGGTTGGACAAAAGGCTAAGAAAGGAACACCAAGCGGTGGGTAGTTCAGGTTTTGGGTTTGATGGTGTGTGTTGTCATTCTGGGGGCTTCCCCGGTGGCTTAGCAGTAAAGAACCCGCCTGAAGTGCAGGAGATGGCAGTTTGGTCCTTGGGTCAGGAAGATCCCCTGGAGGAGGGCATGACACCCCACTCCAGTAATCTTGCCTGGAGAATCTCATGGCAAGAGGAGCCTGGTGGGCTACAGTCCATGGGGTCACAAAGAGTCGGACACGCCTGAGCGACTGAGCACGTACACATATGCATGGTGATTCTGGAGCCTCAGAATTTTCCTGATGGCCACTCCTATAAAATGAAACCCACAGGGGCCACGTGTGGCCACTACAGTCTCACAGGATCCTTCCATTCCCTTCCCACAAAACTCAGCATGGGCCAGGTGAGTCTGGTCACCCCATTTCTCCTGGGATAACCTAGTCAGTGCTGCATACCTCGTTTTATCACTTTTTTTTTAAAAACAAATTGCAGGGTTGTGACAAGTCTGTTGGCACCATTTTTCCAACAGCATTTGCTCTCTCCGTGTCTGGGTCACATTTTGATAATTCTCTTATTTCACATTTTTCCTTTACTGTTATATTTGTTACAGTGATCAGTGATCTTGGCTGTTAACTATCGAAACTATGCTTTGTTCAGATGATGGTTAGCATTTTTTTTTTTTTTTTTAGCAGTGTAGTCTTTTCAATTAAGGTAAGTACATTTTTTTTTAAAGACATAATAGGCTGTGTAGTATGGTGGAAAGGTGACTCTTCTATGTACTGGGAAACCAGAAAATTTGTGTGACTCACTTTATTGTGGTGGTCTGGAACCCCACCTGCAGTGTCTCCCAGGCGTGCCTGTGGAGCTGAGCACGTCCAGTGGGGAGGGAGACGGCAGGGACGGGGTGCCTGTGAACAGCCACAGCCATCGCCCACACGGCAAAACCTCAGAGAGAATGCCAGGCTTTCTGCATACCCGTTTGCCTTCCATGCAGTTTTTACAACCTTGAGAGTTTTCCACTTCAAAGCATTTTAGAAGTATCAAGATGGAAGAGGATGAAAAGTACAAAGCACAGTAGGCAGGGGCCAGAGAACCTCAGTGACAGTTTGTTGGTATAAAATCAACTCATGATGATGAAACTGTCTGAAAAGGATAAAGGGATGGATAATGGAAGGTTTTCCGTTTTGAAACAAATTTTAAGTGTTAGTGTTTTAGACTCTGTCAAAGTAAATCGAATGTTTATATGAAAATTATAGTTTTCACTTGAGCCTTAAACTCTGGATCAAAAAAAAAAAAATCACCTTTCCTGATTCTAAGTGATGGAAATGCTTGGACAGGAAAGTTTTCAAGTCCTTCCTTTCCTGGTGGTCCTTGTTGAGCATTCATGTGCACCCTGCTCTGCAAAGCTGTCATAAACAATCTGGAAGCACTGTAAAGAATTTAAATGATTAGGCATTGCTGGCAGCAGATAAAATTAGTATATTTAAAAGAAAATGTGTGTATTCAGGTTTGACCCTTGGTGAGGGAAGCTTCTGTTGGGGGGGGGGGTCCCTGAGAGGGGAGCCAGGGAGGAGAAGGGGCGTTGCATGGGGTTCCCAGGGCAAAAGCTGTCTGAGAAGGTGCAAGTTTCATCACTGCTGCAGGTTGCCGAGCTTTTAATTCCATGTGTCACCTGGTTGTAAGGCACTCACAGGCACCACTGGGTGTCTCTCCCCACACTGTGACGAGGGGTGTGTTTGGGAGACCTGGGCATTCTGGGTGCCCGAGGTCAAACTGAGTTTTATTTATCACTGTAATGCCAGGGGGAACTGGCAGAAAGCTTTGTCTGAGCAAATGATTGACCCAGCAGAGCTGAGAAACATTGGCTGAGGTAAAGAGTTTCAAGCCCCAGAAAACTTGTCAGTAAGCACATTGAGCCCTTTCTAAAGAAGCCATTTAAATGTCACAATCACTTATCAATGTTTACTCTGTTAGCTGTATGCATGGTTTACAAAAAGTATTTCTAACACCATTTTATTACCTCTGATATTTAATTTAACAAGTAGGAAAAGGAAGAAAGGGGAGGTTGGAAAAGCCACAAACCACCTGCACATCACTACTGTTGGCATTCTGGTGTCTTTCCTTTGCCTGGTCATTTTTTTGCACATGATATTTTCATAGTTGGATTCATATAATATGTATGAATATGTGCCCTTCTTCCACTTCACAAATGATGCTAAGCAACTTTCCATGTTACTATGGTTGTCAAAGCCATTAAATCCCTATTTCATTGGGTAGAAGTCCTTCATTCACTTAGCCTTTCTCCCACTGCTGGACAGGTACATTGTTTTGTACTTTTCTTTTTTACTTTATAAATAATGAACATCTTCATATATCATTGATTAGAAATTATCTCCTGAGGCTAGCTCTTTGTAATGGAATAACAGCTCAAAGGCGGGGGGGCGGGGAAAAGACCATATATTTTTGGATCCATGTCGACTTGTTCTCTAGAATAGTTTCTTTTCAGTTGTATGATCTCCAATCCTGCTGTTAATTGAAAAGGGCCTCTTTCACTCAAGTGAGCTAAACGTGTGAGATTCGGAAGCATGGGCCCGAGACAGTACGGAACCTTGAACAGTCACCCTAATCCTCACTGATGGGCAAGCTGGCCATAGCTAGAGGGTGTGTTTGAGAAAACTGGCTGCCCCCGGGACCTTTCAGGATGGGTCCCCGGGTGGACTGGGCTGGGTGGAGCAAAGTACAGGGGTGGGGTGGCCTGCTTGGAAAGACCAGGATCCGTGCTTCCCGCTGAGGCTCAGCCGGAGCAGACGTGTGGATTCACATGTACCCCTTGGGGAAGTGCTAACGGGGTGCACACTCCTGGAGGATGAGCAGGGGGTGCTACACTCTGGGACACATCAAGGCAATAGAGACAGATCTGTAGACGTGCGAGATTTCAGACACAGTGTGCGTCCCATTCGAGAGAGAGTTTGATTTCATGATAGTCTAGAACCGAAAATAAGCAAATGTATCAGCAACACCCAGGAATTAAAATACAGGCATCTAAAAAGTTTTAGCATTTATGCCTGTGAGGTCAGTAGGCAGAGAAAGCATCCTGCCAGGGACAGTTAATTCCGATATTGTGACATAAAAAGGAAATGTTAAGAAACCGAAAGCAACCATTATAAGAATTGAAAAGCAAAGGAGAAAAAAAGAAACTTGACCAAGAGAGTAAAAAATTATACAAAAAGATGAAAGAAATTAAAGAAAAATATAATAATTAAAATGGAATGGATATAACATATTTGATTTGGTGAATGGCCTGGATTCCATTAGAGAAGAAGCAAAGAAATGGAGCAGTGTGATGTTGAAAAGAAGTCCAAAAACAAGGGTTCCTCCCCCCGCCTCGCAAAACCCAAACAAACAGGAGTGAAGAGTTCCTGGGAAAAACTGGGAAGAAAAAGTTAATGCCAAAGCAGAATTTAAGGGAGAAAGTACTAAAGAGCATTAAGAGGGACAATATATAAGGATGCAAAGGTCACAGATGTTTAATTAGAAACCATCATTACTGTGTTAAACATAGAAAACAAAAGCTCATAAAATAAAAATTTACCTGACTGAAAACATCTTTCAGAATTTGGATGTCTAGTATATATAAAAAAATCACCAAGGACAGATGATCAAACTAATGACTAACAAGTTAGATTTAAGAGATACACACTTAGGTCCTACATGTGGATAATGTGCATTGTTTTCTTGTTTCTCAAACTTGATTGAGTTCTTGGTCACAAAACCTGAATAAATTATAACCTGATAAAGTTGGAAAGATAATAAGATGGAAATAAGAGGGTCAAAATATTCCCTATTTGAAAATAAGGAATTCTGAGATGAAGTAAATCAAGTAGATTACCCAAAAGTAGTAAAACATTTTATGCCATATTTAGGAAAGTCCTTGCCTTGAAACTGCATAGAGACTGAATATTTATTTAAAATAAAAAAAGAGTAAAGATAAGTCAACTGAATGAAACAAATGCTGATTCATTGAAAAGATCAATTAAATAAACCCTTTGCCTGCTTAATAAAAAGGAACAAAGTAAGGGCAAAAACATACAACAGTAAATATTGAAAAGGAGACTGAACCCCAAGAGTAAGATAAATAAGTTTGAAAACCTAGGGCAAATAGGTGACTGCCTTGAAGAATGGGCTAAAATTGTGTCAAGAAGCAGTAGAAACCTTGGCTACAAAGTCCTATAGAAAACACCTGAAGGGTAATAAAGCACCTACCAGGTAGTAGATGGTGTTAGAGCTGTGTTCAGTCTGGGTTTAAACAATTCCAATTTTAATCTGCTGAAGTCAACAGAAAACCAGAAACGCTGCCGTTAGCTTGTCTTAAAGTTGTATAACTTTCATATCAAAACTGGAAATAGTATGCCTCCTTCTCCACCCATAGATCAATGTCAGTTATGAATACAGACTAAAATTCTAAAAAAATTACTAAGTAGTTTCCAGCTATTTACTGGAAGAAGAATATATTACAAGTAAATAATGCAAGGATGATAATGCAGGGATGGTTTATTCACTAGCATAGATAGCAACATAGTGAGCAAAATAATACCTTTAGATATAACAAATGTAACCAATTAAAAGAAACAATATAAAGTGTAGTAAAGAGATGAAATTTTCTGCTCACAAATTATGGCTATATAAAAAAGGACCCCAATTTTAAGGAGACTTGTTTATTTGTGTATTTATTAAGTCACTGTATTCTAGAAATAACAGTTGGAAAAATGGGATGGGAGGTAGGGACAGATGGGAAATGTAATTCATGATACTGACAAAAACTGTAACATGGTAGAAGGAATTTAAATAAAAGAATAGGGCCTATAGTGGAAAAGTATGAAATCTTACTGGAAGACATAAACCAACCTGAATAAGCAGAAATATATACCAACCCTTCCAAAATTAATGTTTGTTTGATGGAAATCAGCAGTATCAGTATAAATTCAAAATACACACACAGAGGTATAGAGAAATGAACACATTTGCATTAGTGACTATACGTGTGTGCGTACATACCCAAGCTCTGTCTACTGAGAGTGCCTAGAACAGCTGACACCCCAGTAGCAACAAGCACATCCCAGCACCTGCATCTTCCTTTCTCAATGTCATTCTCCAGGAAAAGAAATCAGAGCTCTGTAGACAAATGGTTAGTCTGAAAGCTGGGGCAGATAAAATATGAGCCTGGATTATACTGAAATTTCAGTGAGTTAAGAAGAGATCAAGAAAGGATGGTGACACATCAAAATCTCTCAAAGGCCAAAGCTGGAACAATTTGAGCAGCAAAATAATGATACTGGATTATAACCCATGGACATGTGAGTGTTTAATAATGAGAGACATACAGCTAAAAATAAAAGCAAGCACTCAACCAAAAAATTAGCAGAAGATCTAAATAGACAGTTCTCCAGGAAAGACATACAGATGACCAAGACGCATGAAAAGATGCTCAACGTCACTAATTAGAGAAATGCAAATCAAAACCACAAAGATGCACATCACACTGGTCAGAATGGCAAGCATCAGAAACTCTACAAATAGTAAATTCTGGAGAGGATGTGAAGGAAAGGAAACCCTCCTATATTGTTGGCGGGAGTTTAAACTGGTGCAGCAACTATAAAGAACAGGATGGAGCTTCCTCAGTTCAGTTCAGTTCAGTCGCTCAGTCGTGTCCGACCCTTTGCGACCCCATGAATCGCAGCACGCCAGGCCTCCCTGTCCATCACCAACTCCCGGAGTCCACCCAAACCCATGTCCATCGAGTCAGTGATGCCATCCAGCCATCTCATCCTTTGTTGTCCCCTTCTCCTCCTGCCCCCAATCCTTCCCAGCATTAGGGTCTTTTCCAATGAGTCAACTTTTCGCATGAGGTGGCCAAAGTATTGGAGTTTCAGCTTCAACATCAGTCCTTCCAATGAACACCCAGGACTGATCTCCTTTAGGATGGACTGGTTGGATCTCCTTGCAGTCCAAGGGACTCTCAAGAGTCTTCTCCAACACCAATGTTCAAAAGCAACAATTCTTCGGCACTCAGCTTTCTTCACCGTCCAACTCTCACATCCATACATGACCACTGGAAAAACCATAACCTTGACTAGACGGACCTTTGTTGGCAAAGTAATGTCTCTGCTTTTAAATATGCTACCTAGGTTGGTCATAACCTTCCTTCCAAGGAGTAAGCGTCTTTTAATTTCATGGCTGCAATCACTATCTGCAGTGATTTTGGAGCCCCCCAAAAATAAAGTCTGACACTGTTTCCACTGTTTCCCCATCTATTTGCCATGAAGTGATGGGACCAGATGCCATGATCTTAGTTTTTTGAATGTTGACCTTTAAGGCAACTTTTTCACTCTCCTCTTTGACTTTCATCAAGAGGCTCTCTAGTTCTTCGCTTTCTGCCATAACGGTGGTGTCCTCTGCATATCTGAGGTTATTGATATTTCTCCCGGCAATCTTGATTCCAGCTTGTGTTTCTTCCAGCTCAAGAACTGTAAAAATAGTTACCATATGATCCTGCAATCCCACTCCTAGCCATGTATCCAGACAAAAGTCTAATTCAAAAAGATGCATTCATCCTTATGATCATAGAGCAGCACTATTTACAACAGTTAAGACATGGAAGCAAATGAAATGTCCATGGACAGATGGATAAAGAGGTAGTGTATATATATATATATATATATATATACACACATACATACATACATACAGCAGAATATTCAGTTCATTTCAGTCGCTCAGTCATATCTGACTCTTTCTGACCCGTGGATGGCAGCACGCCAGGCTTCCCTGTCCGTCACCAACTCCCGGTGCTTGCTCAAACTCATGTCCATTGAGTCGGTGATGCTCTCCAACCATCTCATCCTCTGTCATCCCCTTCTCCTCCTGCCTTTAATCTTTCCCAGCATCAGAGTCTCTTCCAATGAGTCAGTTCTTTGCATAAGGTGGCCAAAGTATTGGAGTTTCAGCTTCAGCATCAGTCCTTCCAATAACTCAGCCATAAAAAAAAATGAAATAATGCCATTTGTAGCAACATGGATAGGCCTGGAGATTAGCATACTAAGTGAAGTCAATCAGAAAGAGACAAATACCACATGATATCACTTATATGTGAAATCTAAAATATGGCACAAGTGATCCTAAGAAACAGAAAAAGAACAGACTTGTGGTTGGCAAGGTGCAAAGGAGGGCTAGACTGGGAGTCTGGGGGAGTAGATGCAAATTATTACACACAGGATGGATAAACAACAAGGTCCTACTGTACAGCACAGGGAACTAAATTCAATATCCTGGGATAAACCATACTGGAAAAGAATGCGAAAAAAAATGTATATATAACCGAGTCTCTTGCTATACAGAAGAAATGAACATTGTAAATCAACTATACTTCCATCAAAAATAAAAAAATAAACACTGAGAAAAAATTCATGCAAGATGAGGGAAATAGAAAATCACCATGGGACCACAACTGTCCAGAACTATCAACGGATGCGAAAGTTCAACTTTGAGAGGAACGGGTTATTTACGTACAGTGCCTTGTCCTAAGAAATTTATTTGGAAAGGAAAACAGGCTCACAGTGGATGAACCCAGCAGACACCATCTCAACCAGAAACGATCAGTGTCACCAGCGGTAATGTGTGCCATCACAGACCTCCTGAGAAGCCACCTCACTTCTGCAGCATTTGGGCCAAAGCTGCAGAACCTCAAACAACTCATGAGAAAAACCCAGACAAACCCTTGAAATGCAGGATGTTCTACAAAGCGAGTGACTGGCAGTCTTCAAAAGGGTCGAGGTCATAAACTGTAGAAGGTGGATGGGGCGCTGAGGAAAAGTCAGAGGTGGGAGGACTGGGAGCCACGGCAACGCATGTGCTGTGGGGTCCTGGACTGGACCTTGGGCCAGGCAAGGGTGGAAGAGCCGGTGAAAACACAGAAACTCTGTACTTAGTTAACAGTATGCTCCAGTGCTAATTTCTTAGTTGTGACCATTGTACTCTGGTTGTGCAGGATGGTAACCCTGGGGACCCTGTGTGGCCCAGGGTACGGTACTTACTCTTACTGCAACTCCTCTGTACGTTTATAGTGTCAACATAAAAAAATTAAAAGGTAAAAGCATTGGTGGTGGTGGGGGAACAAACAGAAAAAATAGAGATAGAGAATTCCATGAAGGTTTCGTCAAAGTCAGATAAAACTTATTACCACAAGTGTGCTGCAAGATTTCAAGGATTTTAAACTCTAAATTACACACATACACACACACACAATCTATCTAAAACAATGGGTAAAAGAAGATGGAAGGGTTCAAAGTGGGAATAATAATAAAATTGCAATGAAAACATAAATTGATATAACCTAAATGGATTTATCTCCATGGGGGAAGATAAGAGAATGTGTGCAGAAAATAGCTAAATCATTCTCTCCGAAGATAATCCCTAAAACCTGGAGAACCAAGAACTTGCAGTGTAAGCATGTTGTTTTTGTTTTTGTTAGAACTGTGGAGTTAATAACCAAAAATCCACTGCTGACCTTGGGGAGCAGGGATCGAGGGGCAGGGGGTGGTGACCAGGAGTCAGCTGGGTTTTCTTTCTTTTTGGTAATAATCCTAGTAGCACTTATTAGCTCTTTAAACTCTGTGTATATATAACTAATAAAAACTGAAAATGCAGAATGTAAGTGTGAGTAGATGACACGTTGATAGGGAACATATGACTTATTTGAGGACACTGGCTGTGAAGGTTACGAGGGGGGTGGGTCAGGAGCTGGGGGGGTGAAGGGAAAGCTTCTGAAGATGTGCTTGTGCTGCTGATGGAGACGACGTAGTGGAGAAGGGATGCAGGACATAGAAAGGGTGTCTGCCTTAACAGAAGGAGAAAAGAATTTTGTAGTGGAATATAGTAGGATTGTATTGTTTAATGAGCTTCTATGATGTATGTGTTAACATTTTCTTTAGGACTTTCTCACTGGTATTCACTGACGTTTTGGGTCAGGTTTTGTTGTGCTGGCTTCATAAAAATTACTCGGAAGCCTTCTTTCCCAGGGCGATGGCACATTCTGAATAGAACTGGAGGCAACTGCTACCTACCTACAACACACGCTAAGACACAGAAGCTTTCTGGGCCTGGTAGAGGGCAGATGCCGGTGTACAGAGGAGGGAGGAAAGGAGCTTGCCACTCCAGGTGAGCCGGCACGTGAACATTTTCGCACTCAAGGAAAATAACGCTAATATGTCCAGCAAGCCCAGAAGCTAGAGAACTGACTCCAGTGACTCTGAAAATAACTGAAAATAAATACTTTTTAAAAAGAGAACCCAGTGGATACATACATTTTAAAAACTTAATAAAAAACAAGTAGGAATGAAATGACCAGTTAAGAAATCCCTGGAACCTATTGTATATACAGCACATGGAACTCTGCTCAATGTTATGCGACAGCCTGGATGGGGGTGGGGGGTTTGGGGGAGAACGGATGTGTGTATTACTATATGTATGGCTGAGTCCCTTCGCTGTTCACCTAAAACGACCAGAACATTGTTAATCAGCTATACCCCAGTACAAAATAAAAAGGTTAAAGTCTGGGGAAAAAAAGAAATTCCTGGAACATACAAGCTGAAAAATCCTGGGGGTGGGGAGGAAATCTTTAAAGCTTAGTAAGTGGGAAATTCCAGAATGGGTATGGTTAAGGGAAAGAATAAATGTAAAGATTGTGTTTGGGGAATTTGCTTTAATACGGCAAGACAAGAAAAATATATGAAGGGGGGAAAAATAGGGTGAAATGAGAAGCTCCAACATAAAATACTTGAAATATTCAGGGTGGAGAATTTTCTAGCACTGAAGAGAAAAACATCTCCAATATAAACACAGCAGTACAGAGACCCACATATAGGTATTATTCTACTGAAGTGGCAGAATGTCAGGACAGAGAGAGAATTACAAAAGTAGAAAAGACAGATTACCTGCAAAGCACTGACACACAACAGCAGTGCCTCCACGTACAGCGGCAGCAGCCTGAAGACTGGGCTGACGCCTTCCCAAGGCCTGGACACAGCTGTAGGTCTAGGCATTCTACATCCTAGTAGCCACCATTCAAGAGTGAGGGGACGATGAAGGTGTTTTCAGATGAACAAAGACTTGATTTACTACTAATAAACTTTGCTAAGAATGACCACAGTAAGGAAGAAGGAATGCAACGCAAACACAGTGGTGACAAAGATATATGTATGGCAAAATAGAAATAACTGTCGACTTAGCATATAAAAACTTAAGTTTTTTTGAAATAACTCAGACTGCAAAGAAAGCCAGGAAATAACTGTCACAAAATTCTAAGAGGGAACGAGGGAGTCCTGATTGGGAGGGGTTTACAGAGTGGATGACGCTCTACTTTTTGACTTGCTGGTGGCTCCACAGCTGTTTGCTTGATAGTTATTCACTAAACTGTAACAGGGAGTTTTGGAAGATTGTGTATGTATATGCATATGTATGAAGAGTGTTCTTAAACAGCATCCAGACTTTGCTCCATGATCAGACGTTGGGAATCTAAATATATTTGATAAATATTCCAATTGCCAATCAATATTACTCATTTCTGGTAGAAGTTGTTAAACAGTTTGTTATAAGCAATGTTAAATTTTTTGTTTAACTTGTAATTGTCTGTATCATTGTAAATACATATCAACCTAATAGGGTAGAAATATTTTTGTTTGCCAAAAGAAATGTTCCCTCCAGCCTCTCAGTATGTTAATTGGATCATTAAACATAATTTTTAGGTTGTGGGAAATACACGGTGTGGAGTATCTAATGTAAATATATCATTTTATGACAGAATTCATCATGGTGGAAATATCACTGGACTGCTTTTATGTTTTTCAGATATATTTATATACAAAACTTGGAGAAACCTTCACATTTGGTAAAACAGCATAGGTTAGAAAAGTTTTCATTTGCCAGTGGCATTTGACTTTTAATGAAAATAATGAATTATTGTTTTAAAGTACTTATTTATAGTTGTATAGACAACATGTAAGTTTTTATGGGTGATGTTAGTGATAGTATATCAGACCTGTTCATTAAATAGTTGGCTGATCAAAGGAATGTTTTATATTATGTGTATATAATAGCATTATTATATGTTTTTAGGCATATGAGCTATAATTTATGCATGTTTTATAAAATATTAACTATGCAAAGAGTGAAAATTTTGCCTAATTTTCAGACTATCTGAGTAAATAATTGGGCAGTTAAGGGATTTTTTTTAGATGGTGGTTAATAAAAGAATATGTAGTCATTTGCTCTAAACATTTAGCCCACGATTTGCAGGAATGTTTTTACATACATATCTGTGTATACATATAAACACATATGAATACATACACATATGTGTGTATAAAACTAGTGATACTAAAAGTCATAGAATGGAAATATTTTGGGGGCCAGTCATCATTTGGCTTTAGTCTTAGGTTCTTTGGGTTGTTTGAGGGCAGATGATGTAGGAAGCTTTAGCTTATGAGCTTTATTTATTGCTGGAGAATATTGTGAGGCTGATAGATATGTGGTAGACAAATGTTAGTTTCATAAAATGATATCTACATAGGATTTGCCTGGTAGGCATGTATTTTGTGTAACTTCCCTGGTGGCTCAGACGGTAAAGCGTCTGCCTGCAATGTGGGAGACCCGAGTTCAATCCCTGGGTTGGGAAGATCTCCTGGAGAAGGAAATGGCAACCCACTCTAATATTCTTGCCTGGAAAATCCCATGGACAGAGAAGCCTGGTGGCCTACAGTCCATGGGGTTGCAAAGAGTTGGACACGACTGAGCGACTTCACTTTCACTTTCAAACTGTATATATGTTTTATTTCCTTTCCTGAATGTTTGTTATATCACATATATATGAACTACTAAGGACTAAATTATGTAACATCTATAAATCCTTTGGGATTCAGAAAGAGATGAAGGCCTCCAATTATATAAGGCTTAGCAGAAAAGATGAATTTTTGACAAACAGATCACAAACAGTCATTACATATATGAAGTCAAAAGAGGTTGTTTTCTATCAGGTGGAGAGAAGGTGAAAGGGGACTATTTGTAGCTGAGTGTTAAGACTTCAACATGGCTCTTGCTTTGTGTTGCTTCAGTATTAACAGGAAGGAAAATTGGTCTCTTTGAGGAAGAGTAAACATTTAAACCAAGTCATCACTGACTCTCCTCAGTGCCTCTCTCAGTAATGTTGGATCAGAGAGTAAGGACTGTCCATTTATCTCCACCCCTTGTGCAAAGCCAGAATAACTTTCACCCTCGCTTTCGCCACCTCCAAAGTTAGAGTTCTGCCTGTTTTCTTGGGGGGATGCCCACAGCAGTCTGTTAGGTCGTTAACCTGGGAAAAATATTTCAGGCCAATGTATGGTCAGAGTCCACTTGCTGTAGAAATAAGTGTGAGCAGAAGCCCATTTGTGTATATCCACGCACACTTTGGAGGCACTGGAGTCTCACTTGGTCCACTGTATCGGTGGTAACAGCCCTAGACTGACCTCCTCAGTAGCCATCCCTTAGAGATCTGTTAAAAGCATCATTTTTTGCTTTGAATAAAACAGACCCTGGCCTTTCTGGGAAGATCCCAGCAGACGATCGGGTCTGCCCCGTGCTCCCTGAGTCTCCCCTCCAGGTGGCAGGTCCCACATCTGGCTTGACGAGCCTGCCCCTCATGGCTGTCGTCCCCTCTCTTCTCCAGGAGAGCGAAGAGGAGCTGTATTCCTCCTGCCGCCAGCTGCGGAGGCGGCAAGAAGAACTGAACAACCAGCTCTTTCTGTACGACACCCACCAGAACCTGCGCAGCGCCAACCGCGATGCCCTGGTCAGAGAATTCAACGTCAACGAGAACCAGCTGCAGCTGTACCAGGAGAAGTGCAACCGCAGGTGGGTCACACCCTGCAGCCACTGTGAGGTCAGGCCTGGGCCAGGGCGGAGGGCGAGCCTCCCCCTTCAGAGAGCCTGAGCCCTGACCCCTCTTCTCTTGGCTCCATCAATTACTTATACTAAGAGCTCAAGCATCTGCACCTTCCCTGAGCTGAACTGTCCTCCTGAGCACGCCCAGGTAAGAGTGAAAATAAGCAATGACCACTACCGTTTAAGGAGCCCTTCTCGCCCTCCCAAGCCTGGGCTTGTCCAGGGTCCTAAATTAAAGCAGAATCCCCCACTTCCAACAAGGGGTGCTCTGAGTTGTGCTGCAGACATGTAAGGAGAGAGAGCCAGGTATGCCAGAGTCCTGCTCCACCAAAACTATCTCCAAGAAAATGTCAGTAGTGACCTCCCCTGCCTTCTCCATGTTATTCTCACTTCATCTTGACAACACTGGCACAGTAGCAGTGACCCCAGGACAATGACCAGTGAGGAGATGGATTTGTAGAGGTTTCCTGCCTGGGGTCCACTTCCCCAACTCTGCCGTGTATCCCCGAGTCCTAGACTAATGGATGACAGTGAAATCTGTCTTATTTCAGGTTAAGAGAGAAGAGAGTCAGCAACAGCAAGTTTTACTCATAGAAGCTGGGGTCCATGTGTAAGCGTGTCGTGTTTGTGTGTGAGTTTGCATGGAGGAGCGTGTGCTCTGTTCAGACTCTGGGAACATGCTCACGTGTGAGGTCGTCACTCCTCCAGCCTGTCACTGAGATGACATACCTGAAGATGACCCAGTCGGCATGAGTCAGGGTAACCTTTTCATCTTGGACGCTTTCTTAACTTCCAGTCTCTAAAGAGGATCCCAAAATGTGCTCATGAGGCCTCTCGTGTTCCAAATCTCCCTGAATAAATGCAGTGAAACTCGATCAGTGACCTTCTGTGCACGAGCTGTAGAGTGAGCAGGATTCCTTCTCTGGCCTCTAGAGACCCAGGTAACTGACTTCTACAGAAGATGAGCCGGGTCTGTAAGGAACTAACTCATCAGATTCTGAAAGGATCTGAACTAAAAGGCAAACGATCTCACACTGAAGGCCTCGGACTTCACCAGGCCCGGAGAGGAGCCCCGGTCCTGCCCCAGCTCAGAGCACTTGAACTCCCTCCGGTGGCTGGACCCACCTGCAGCCACATATGAGGGGTGGGGTAGCCGTTCATTAGGACAGGGACTTGCTGGGTGAGTGGGGTCAAGGGTGGCAATCTGGGGGCTCTCTGACTTACAAGCCTATCAGAGAGCAGAGCCCCGTGAAGGCTTGGCCAGCTTCTTACTCCCCCTGGCCTGTCCACTCCCTGGTCTGCACAGCCACGGGGTGGCGGGCTCACTGCTCACACGGGGTGAGACAGGGTGGGCTCCCTGGATGACCCGGTTTCCTGGAGCAGTGAGCTAAGCTTTAGGGAATGACAGAAAATCTCAGGTGCAGCCACTCCCAAGGGGCAGACCCACTGAGGATGAGATGATACTCATCTACATCCTGGGATGCTATTTACTGATTTGTACAGTGTGATGCGTTAGTAAGGCTCTTTCAAGGCGAGGATAGTAGTGGGCTGGGGGCGGGGGTGGTCAGCAGAGGCACAACACAGAATGAATTGAGAACTGACTTAGGAGAAAAGAGGTTTACCTATGGGGAAAAAGTTATTGTGCTGGGGAGGAACCAACTAGCAGTCAGCCTGGTGGCTTTACTTGGATGGAACTGGGTCCTAGAAACCCACTCCCCTTATTATCCTGAGCTTAGCGTTCCTGTATTATCTGAAGAGTCCATTAAAGCCAGCCATACTCTGTGTGATCAGAAGACCCCCTCCCTCCATTCCACACAAATTTACTGAAAACTTCCCACACAACAAGCAGTAAAGTCAGGGGAGACCATGTCTTTAAAATGTTAAGGAAAAAATAACCATAATCCTGGTCTCATGGAACTTCTCCATGTGCTTCTAAAAGAAATGCATTTCTCTCCCTTGAAGCCAGGAGGACACCTGATAGTAGACTGACCAAGGTGGGGCTCTTAATTAACTTAGTTATTCTCGAGTCAAAGTTGCTAGTATATTTGGCATTAGCAACTGAGGGACGAATATTCCTGGTGGTAAAAATGTTCAAAGCAACTTTCAAGAAAGCTTAGATGAAAAAGGCCCTGAGCTGAGCGTTGCAGGGCAGACATAGTGGGCAGTGTCCCATTAGCTGTTGGCTAGGCAGCCGGTGGAGCCTAAGCTCAAGCTGCTTTTGGCTCCATCATTTTCTCTACAAGCTCAGGTGTTGATGGCATTACCTGTTTGCAGCCTAGGATGTGTAAAGGACACAACACTTTCCCACTTCACTCCATTTAAAAGCTCAAAAGCTAAGATCTGGATCCCTTTTCTGCTTAAAATACATCTATCTGCTACTTTGTCAAAGGAAT
Source organism: Okapia johnstoni (assembly GCA_024291935.2). Classification (NCBI taxonomy): domain Eukaryota; kingdom Metazoa; phylum Chordata; class Mammalia; order Artiodactyla; family Giraffidae; genus Okapia; species Okapia johnstoni. Next base: position 72,445,745 of record CM044310.1, read on the forward strand.
GATAAAGTAGCAGCATAGAAGACAGAGGCTCAGCATCTGTTCAGCTGCTGTGTTGCAGAATCCATACCCAGCCACATCCTCGCAGAGCAGAGCAGCTGAGGGAGGGTGCTGACATTCTCAACGGTGCTGAGAAGAACCCTTGCCCCAAAAAACTGGCTCCTTCTCTCAGGTGCTACAGTGATGTTGATTCATCATCACCGAGTATTTGCCTTGGTACCACCATTCTCCCCATAATAGGGTAACACATGAATCTGGTCATATTGGTGTTTAGCAGTCTCTCCATGCGGATTCAAAGAGAGAGAAAGGGGGGCACAGATGACATCGCTGCTCGTCCCTGAGTCTGTCTGGATGCCACATAACCTGAGTATAAACACCTAGCTGAGACTGTGCTTTCACAGCCACGTAAAGAGCACGGCCCGTTCAGGTCAAGCAGAAGAGTGACAGGAACACTGAAAGACGGCAGCAACGCTGATGGAGTCAGGCCATGATTGCTTATGTGCAAACTGTCTTTATTCTGCTGAATAAGGGGAATGGTGAACATTAGTTATTATGTGGAAAACTAAATGGAGGAGGCTGGTTAGATCATTTGAGTTTGGGAAATTTAGGTTGGAGAAAGTTAATTTCTCTGCTGTAAACTTGGCTATTCTAACATGCACACTGAAGAGGGGTTCAGTTCAGTCGCTCAGTTGTGTCTGACTCTTTGCGACCCCATGAATTGCAGCACGCCAGAATATCACATTTCCTAAGTTTGATCTCAGAACCCTTTTGCCAAGAAACATTTTACAGGACCAGTTACATAGGAACACATTTGAGGACCTGCTTCTCTATTAAAGACAGTGACACGATCTAATAATTTATATGCTTTACGATGTAGTTAAATAAGATCTGAACTTAAGCCAAGGCCAGTGGTTTTTAAACTGGGCCAGCCTTACCCCTAGCAGTCTACCAGAGCTTTCTAAGGAGTCACAGACTCATTTCTTTCAGGGCATCAATTTTCAGATCCTCAACTTCCTATTGCACTCTATCCAAAGATTCATCAGCGTGAGAAAATGCCCTTTTCTCCCCTTACAGAGGGAAGTAGGTCTTCTCCCCACATTCAGTCTTACTATAGAGCAGGACTCAAGATACAATTTCAAAGCAGAGCGTTTGGAAAGGGAAAGCCTCTTAACAGGATTTGGATCCTCCTCCAGTGCTGGTGGTTTCCAGTTCCTTGCTTTCAACAATACTGAAGGAATGCCCAGATTTCTGAGTATTTTAGCATGTAATCCCGAAGGAGATGGCTTTACCCTGCTATCACTAACTCCTTTTGTTCTCATTTGTCCGTGTGAAAAAGGATCATTAGCATTTCCATTTGTAAAACTGAAAATGGAGAACAGAATCGATACTGTACCATTGCCATTCTACCAAAGATAATAGTAATCTACACAGAGCTTAAAGAATCGGAGTAGAAGCCTTCTTTGACTCATTACATTGCCAGTGGAATTTTACTGTTTAGTTCTTTATTAAATGTGTACTCTGTTTATTAAACAAGCTGAGTTAAGAAATTTAAAATATGTGGAGCCTTTTTAAATGATTGTGTAGGTAGGATGATGTGTAACTTTGTTATAGATACACAACTAAACAATATATAAGCCAAGAATAATTAGGCTACAATTTTGTAAAGTAGAATAAAAATATAAATTCAATGAGTAAAAAAAAATGTGGTACTTCCTACCGTTAAAAATTCCCTTGTTTGTATCATTTCTTACAAAGGATGGTAGTGTCTATCACCAATTGTATTTACAACCTTTGGCTAAATTTAAAGGGAAATGGAAATATTTTATCCGAAGATGCAGTATCTACCATGTACTGCACGCATCTTTGCAACTATTCAGGATGAAATTATTAGATGTCAATGTAGAAATGTGTAAGGCCCAGGACCCATGAGTTTTCCAAAGTCACTTATGAGGTCTATGAGCATAAAATTTTAAGAAGACTGATCAGGGCCACTAAGGGTGAGTTTTATTTGGACTTAAGAAGAATGGTTAAAGGGGGCTCTAGTTCTTTTAATTTCTAGAAGTGTAGCTGAACTTTCCATGTAGGTGATATCCAGCTTTTTGGAGTCAACCCTAAAAGCTATATTCTTACCAACAGAAAGCTGATCATTATATTAAGAAATATGCAGAATTACAAAACTGGTGTTTGAAAACTACTTAGTGATTTTGTGTCAGGTGTTTCATTCTCAAAATATTTTCTTCCTGAAGAACCAGTTCCATGGTGATCCTGTCTCGAAAATGTCCATAGTTATTTTTCAATAGGCTTTAAAAAGCTGCACTTGTAAACGTGTGTTTATTATTAAAGCTTAATTTATTTTTTATATAAATAGTGTGTGCTTGTGTGTACATAGAGAATCATGTGAATGTATCACACAAATGTTGGCTGTTAATGTGAGAGTTAAACGGCTGTATCACATTTAAAAAAAATAAAACTTTGTCTCATTCAATAGGTTACTAGCAGGTCTGTCTGGAATCATTTTTTGTTGTTTGTTATTAAAAACTATTCACACTTTTTGTTCTTCTATAAACTAGGATATAGGTCTGCCAGTGATGACACAGTTACCATTTAAAAAAAAAAAAATGTTTTTCTATCCTTTCCTTTTTTCCCTCGGTTACTAGTCTTTCTTACTTTAAGCAAAATCTCACTCCATGTAGAAACCCAAGTTTCTAAAATTAATATGTGACCACTCTGCAGTTTGTTGGTCTTTGGAAGAATGTTTTGTGCTAGTCATGCAGTGATGTTAGTAAAAACACCTGTATTTCTCAACTAAGCAACAGGGCACGCCAGAACTAGCAATCATTGTATTTTCTTGTCATCAAGTCCTGTGCACACAGGAAGCCACACTGTGCATCCTAGAATTGGCCCACCCCCAATCCTCATCCTCCGATGACTGGACTAGTCATCCTGCCCCAAAAACTTGAGTGCCGTCTATGACAAACCCCTGCAGTAGAAGAGACACGGAGAGTAGTAAAAAACAAAGACTGTATTAAAACTGCTGAAAGTTCACTTTTTAAAAATGGATAAAGTCATAACTCTCATAAAGATACTAAGTGACACCTCTCTGAAATTTTATTTAACCCCTTCATTAACCATGGAATGAATAAAATGTCATAACTGGTTCAAAGGAGAATTCAAAGACGAACACACGGTTAGGCTACCCGGTGGTCCTGATTATCTGATTCTACACCTTTCATTGTGAGAAGTTCAGATGATTCTTAGCCCTAGAAATCCAGATTGTGTCCAGTGAAGACTGAATGGTCACTGGCTCTGAGTATTGACCAGTTTTCCTAGTTTTTTTTTTTAATCTGTTGAGCAAATTTATTTTAGCACCAGCAACAGGCATGAAATCTGACCCTGACCTTATACCGCACACAAATATCAACCGAAGTTAGATTACAGATCAAGAGGTAAAAGATCAAACAGTATCACAACCTTACAGCAGGGAAAAGTTGTTTCAGCAAAACACCAAAGGCTTCACCTGGCAAGGAAGGCAGCTGAACTAGACTCTGCTAGAGTTCATGACTGCTGTTCATCAAAAGATACAGTGAGGATAATAAAAAGGCAAGCCACAGAGTGGAAGAAGAATTTCCAATAAACTTATCTGACAAAGAATCTCACTGAAAATGTGACTCCACCCCTCCAAGTCACTAAGATAATCCTTTAGGGTACAAGGTGTATTCCATGAATAACCACCTCACAAGAGTACATCCAAATGGCTGATAGGCAAATGAAAAGATGCTTACTCATTATTTGTAAGAGAAAATGCAAATTAAGGCCACAAGAAGATACCACTAACACACTTACTGGAGTGCCAAAAATTGAAAAGTCTTTACTATCAGTTCTTATCAAGAATGTAGAACAACTGGTAATTATGTAATTTGGTAGCAAATTGTTCATTGTAAAGATGTTTGACTCTTGACTGATGTTTAGCACGTGCATAGCCCATAAGCAAGCATTCTACTCCTGCATACAGTTGGCCCTCCGTAATCTGTGAGTTCCAAATTCGTGGATTCAACCAACCTCAGATCGTGTACTATGTTTGCAGTCCACACTGGCTCAATCAGCAGGTGCCGAATCCATGCGTGTGGAGGGCAGGCTATGAGACTTAAGCATCCTGAGAGTTTTGTATCCACGGCAGATCCTGGAGACAATCCCCTATGGATACTGCGAGACAACAGTATACCTGCCAGAAGTGCATTCCTGTGTCTCCTAAGGACATGTACAAGACAGTCTGTAGTACTGTTTCACACTAGGCAAAACCAGAAGAGTCCTGTTGTCCCTCTACTGCATGTGTGAACTCTATGTCTTTACACAATGGAGCACACACAGCAACTACAAATGACTGAGCTGTAAGCAACACGGATGGATCGCACAAGTATAATTTGAATGAAGGGAGCTAAAAACACAAACAGCAAAGAAAAAAAGGAAAACCACAAATTGCTAGGAGGATATACAGGAAAATGTAGGATATTTGAGAGATGGATGAGTATAAAAAGGTGATGCAGAATGGAGCTCAGCACATATATACAACATGGATACATTCAAGCACTGCAGTGTGAGAAAAGTGACATGCAGAAAAACGCACTCAGTGATACCATTTATACACATTTTAAAAACTACAAACAAAATAATATATGTTGCATGGAACAGACATACAGATAAGTGGAAGTATAAAACTGGACTGAAAGGGACATCTAAAAGTCAAGGTAAAGACTGAGTCAGTGGGGAAGGCAGTGTTAACTCTGTCGTGTGTTTCCTTTCTTTTTTGAACACTGCAAGTGTTGGTCTGCCTGGTACAAACGTAAAAGCAGGCCTGCTTACAAAGAACTTATATATCGATCCTTCTCAGACTCTTCCTAAAGACTGAAGAGGAAGGAACACTCCCAAAGACATTCTATCAAGCCACTATCACCCTGATACCAAAACCAAAGACTCCACCAAAAGAGAAAACTTCAGGCTAGTCATTTTGTTGACTAAAGACCCAACACATCTCAACCAAGTATTAGCAAACTGAATCCATAGAAAGCCATAAGCCATGGCAGCCAATTTAGCCAACTGTACTCTTCCTCACGGGGCCCAGGGTGTGATGGCTGCACACGGCAGCCTCCTCAGTAGGGTATGCAGCCTGATGGCCTGCTCCAGTTGCCCTAAGGGGCCTTGGACACAGCCCTTTCCAGTGGACATGCGTGACTGGCATGCTGTCCCCAATCTAGACTCCAGACAGGTGTGCACAGTGCCTTTGGAAAGCCCCAGGGCACACTGGCCAGGGTCCACATTGCCCAATTCATCATGTCCATCTGCACCAAGCTACAGAACAAGGTACCTGTGATTGAGGCCCTCCACGGGGAGCCAAGTTCAAGTTCCCTGGTCTCCAGAAGAGCCACATCTCCAAGAACTGGGGATTTACTAAGTTTAATGTGGATGAATTTGAAAACATGGTGGCAGAAAAGCAGCTCATCCCAGATGGCTGTGAGGTCACGGACATCCCTTATCATGGCCCTCTAAACAAATGTGGGCCCCGCACCCATGAGAGCCTTGGCCCTGTCCCCTCCTTACTCAGGTCCACCTATATCAATCCTACTTTCCTGTCAAAAAAAAGTCATACACTATGACCAACTTGGATGCATCCCAGGGTCACAAAGATGGTTCAACATGTGTAAACCAACGTGATAAACTACGTCAACAAAAGAAAAGAGCAAAGCCCATGATTTTCTCCCTAGATGCAGAAAAAGTATTTGATAACATTCATCCATTCACAATAAAACCCTTACAACAGTGGGCATAGAGGGAACAGATCTCGACAAAAGAAAAGCTGTTTATGACAAAACCATGTGCAATAGACTCAAGCTTGAAAAGCTGAAAGCCTTCTGGCTAAAATCTGGACCAAGACATGGATGCCCTCTCTCACCACTTCTCGCCAACACACTACTGGAAGTCCTACCCACAGTAATCAGAGGAAAAAAAGAAGTAAAAGTTATTCAAACTGGTAGGAAAAGAGTAAAATCGTCATAATATGCAGACAACATTATACTATAGATAGAAAACGCTGAAGATTCCATACAAAAAAATACTAGAACCGATGAATGAATTCAACGGATGAATTAATTCAGAATATAAGAATAACATACAGAAATTAGTTGCATTTCTTTATACTAAAAATGAAATGTCATAAAGGGAAGGTAAACAAACAATCCTTTTTAAAAGCGCATCAAAACAACAACACAAACTTAGGAGTAAATCTCACCAAGGAGGTGAAAGACAAATAGGCTGAGAAGCACAAAACGTTAATGAAGGATGTTAAAGGGTTCCCAAAATAGAAAGATCCCGTGCTCTTGGATTGTGACAATTAATATTTTTAAAATGACAATACTAGCCAAGTCAATCTATAGATTTAATGCTATCCCTGTCAAATTACCCATGACTTTTTTCACAGAACTAGAACAAATAATCCTTGTATTTTTATGGACCATAACAGACCCGGAATTGCCAAAGTAATCCTGAGGAAGACCAACAAAGCGGGAGGGATAACCCTACCAGACTTCAGACAATACTACAAATCTACAGTAATCAGAACAGCACTATACTGACACAAAACAGACAATGAATCAATGGAACAGAACAGAAAGCTCAGGAAAAGCCACACACCTACAGTCAATTAATCTTCCACAAAGGAGACAAAATTTAAAATGAGAAAAAGTCAGTTTAGGAAGTGGGGCTGGGAAAGTTGGACAGCTGCATGTAAATCAGTGAAGTTGGAACACAACCTTTCACATTGCACAAAAATCAACTCCAAATGGCTTAAAGACTTAGAAACCTAAGATAGGACACCATCGAACTCCTAGAAAAGATCACAGGCAAAACATTATCTGATATAAATCATGCCAGTGTTTTCTTAGGTCAGTCTCCCAAGGCAATAGAAATAAAAATAAACAAATGGGACCTCATCAAATTTACAAGCTTTTTCACAGCAAAAGAAAATACAAACAAAATGAAAAGACAATCTATGGAACAGGAGAAAATATTTGAGAATGATGCGATCCACAAGGGCTTAATCTCCATAATACACCAGCTCACACAACTCAACAACACAAAAATAAACAACTCAGTAGAAAAATAGGCGGAAGACTTAAACAGACATGTCTCCAAAGAAGCTATATAGGTGGCCAATAGGCACACAAAAAGATGCCCAACATCACTAGTTATTTAGAGAAATGCAAATCAAAGTGACTGAGGCAACACCTCACAGCAGTCAGTAAGGCCATTGTTTAACATTCCACAAAAAAATGCTGGAGAGGGTGTAGAGAAAAGGGAAACCTCTTACAATGTTGGTGGGAATGTAAACCGGTGCTGCTATTATGGAAAACATATGGAAGTTTCTCAAAAAACTATAATAGAGTTGCCATTTGATCCAGCAATCCTACTCCTGGGCATATACCCAGACAAAACTATAAATTGAAGAGATACATGTGGCCCTATGTTCACAGCAGAACTATTTACAATAGCCCAGCCTTGGAAATGTGAATACCAGACCACCTTACCTGCCTCCTGAGAAACCTGTATGCAGGAAAAGAATCAACAGTTAGAACCGGACATGAAACAATGGACTGGTTAAAAATTGTGAAAGGAGTACATCAAGGCTGTATATTGTCACCTTGCTTATTTAACTTATATGCAGAGTACATCATGGGAAATGCTGAGCTGGATGAATCACAAGTTGGAATCAAGACTGCCAGGAGAAATATCAATAATTGAGATATGCAGAAGACATCACCCTAATGGCAAAAAGCAAAGAGGAACGAAAGAGCTTCTTGATGAAGGTGAAAGAAGAGCATGAAAAAGCTAGCTGCTTAAAACTCAGCATTCAAAAAACTAAGATCATGGCATCTGGTTCCATCACTTCATGGCAAATAGAAGGAGAAAAAGTGGAAATAGTGACAGACTTTATTTTCTTGGGCTCCAAAATCACTATGGACAGCGAGTGCGGCCATGAAATTAAAAGACACTTGATCCTTGGAAGAAAAGTTATGACAAACCTAGACAGCATGTTAAAAAGTAGAGACATCACTTTGCCGACAAAGATCTATATAGTCAAAGTTATGGTTTTTCCAGTAGTCATGTATGGATGTGAGAGTTGGACCATAAAAAAGGCTGAGTGCCAAAAAGTTGATGCTTTCACTCTGGTGCTGGAGAAGACTCTTGAGAGTACCTTGGACAGCAAGGAGACCAAACCAGTCAATCCTAAAGTGAATCAACCCTAAATATTCATTGGAAGGACTGATGCTGACACGCCAATACTTTGGCCACCTGATGTGAAGAGCTGGCTCACTGGAAAAGACCTGGATGCTGGGAAAGACTGATGGCAGGAGGAAGAGGAGTTGAAAGAGGATGAGATGGTTGGATGGAATCACTAACTCAATAGACAAGAGTTTGAACTAACTCTGGGTTATAGTGAAGGACAGGGAAGCCTGTCATGCTGCAGTCCATGGGGTTGCAAAGAGTCAGACATGACTCAGTGACTGAACAACAATAAGCCTTGGAAAAACCTAAATGTCCATCAACAGAAGATGGATAAATTAGATGTGGTACATGTATACAAGGGCTTCCCTGGTAGCTCAGACAGTAAAGCATCTGCCTGCAATGCAGGAGGCCTGGGTTCGATCCCCGGGTCGGGAAGACCCTCTGGAGAAGGAAATGGCAATCCACTCAGTACTCTTGCCTGGAAAATTCCATGGATGAAGGAGCCTGGTAGGCTACAGTCCATGGGATCTCAAAGACTCAGACACGACTGAGCAACTTCACTGGTTCATGTATACAATGGAATATTACTCAGCCATTAAAAATGATAAATAGTGCCATTTATAGCAACATGGATGCAACTAGAAATGATTATACTAAGTGAAATAAGTCAAAGAGAACGACAGATACCATATGACATCACTTGCATGTGGACTCAAAAACAATACAAATGAACACAGCTATGACACAGAAAGACTCACAGACAGATAGAACAGACTTGAGGATGCCGAGCAGGAGGGAGGGTGAGGAGGGATGGTGCTGACGTTAGGGGTTTAGTAGATGCAAATTATTGCATATGGGATGGATAGACAACCAGATCCTATTGTATAGTACAGGGAACTATATTCAATATCATGGGATAAAACCAATCTGAAAAGAATATATATGTGTGTGTATTTGAGCCACTTTACTGTATAGCAGAAATTAATACATTATAAATCAACTATACTTTTATAAAAATAAACTACAATAAAAAATAAACCTTGAAAAGCATAAATACAGGTTGGAGGGGAACAGAAATTACCATCAGAACACCACTATCAAGATCTACAAATGAACGCTAAAATTAGTGAAGGTTTGATGAGATGCAGGCTATTTGCAGTCTCAAAATACTTTCTTCTAGGAAATATAATTGTAAAAAGAAAATCAAGAGCTTTACAGTGGATGAACCCAGCAGACAGCATCATACCAAAAATGATCAGTGTCACCCCACTAATGTGTGACGTCACATACCTGAGAAGGTACCTCGTTTCTGTGAAACTGTTAGTCACTCAGTCGTGTCCGGCTCTTTGTGACTCCATGGACTGTAGCCTGCCAGGCTCCTCTGTCCATGGGATTCTCCAGGCAAGAATACAGGAGTGGATAGCCACTCCCTTCTCCAGGAGATCAAACCTAGGTCTCCTGCATTGCAGGTGGATTCTTTACTGTATGAGCCACCAACCTCAAACAAATTATCAGACAAACCCTTGAAATGCAAGATGTTCTACAAAGCAAATGACCAGCAGTCTTCAAAAGTGTTCAGGTCATACATGGCGGCGGGGGGGGGGGGGGGGGAGGGGCGGTGGCACTGAAGCAAAGCCACGGATTGGAGGAAACTGAAAGCCATAGCAACTGCACGTTGTGTGGGATCCTGGACTGGATCTTGGATGAAAAAAAGGACATTTGTGGAAAAGCCAGTGAAACCGAATAAAATCTGTATGTTACTCACATTGCTTCAATGCCAGCATCTTCGTTTTGACAGCTGTACTGTGGTTGTGCAGGATGGTAACCCTGGGGACTCTGGGTGGTCCAGGGTATGGAGCTTGCTGAACTCGTACTGCAACTTTTCTGTAAGCTTAAAATGTCAACATAAAAAATTAAAAGGGAAAAGCACTGGTGGTAGAGAACAAAGAGCAAAAAACCAAAGATGGAGAACTCCACGAAGATTTTGTCACAGGCCAGAGCAAACATTTCACCACAGGCGTGTTCTAAGTATTTGATTACACACATCGATCCAAAACGAGGGGTTAAAGAAGATCCATGAGCTCAAAGTTGGTAATAATAATAAAATCACAATGTAAACATGAATTGATATAACCTAAATGGATTTACCTCCATGGAATAAGGTAAGAGAGTATGTGGGGGAATATAGTCAAATCTTTCTCTTTGAAGATAATCGCTAACATCGAAAAAAGCAAGTATATAAATGCAAGTAGTACAAATGCAGGTTTTTCTTTTGTGTTAGAACCGTGGAGTTAATAATCGAAAGAAACAACTGCTGACCTTGGGGAGCAGGGATCAGGGGGCAGGGGGTGGTGCCCAGGAGACAGCTGGGTTTTTTCTTTTTGTAATAATCCTAGTAGCACTTAGTGGCTCTTTAAACTCTGTGTATATATAATTAATAAAAACTGAAAATGCAGAACGTGAGTACATGATACACTGATGAGGAACATATGACTTATTCGAGGACATCGGCTGTAAAGGTGACAAGAGGGGTGGGTCGGGAGCTGGGGGGGTGAAGGGAGAGCTTCTGAAGATGTGTTTGTGCTGCTGATGGAGACGACGTAGTGGAGAAGGGAAGCAGGGCAGGGAAAGCGCGTGTGCGGGAGGGAAGCCGGGGGCGCTGGTAAGGGGCTAAGATGGGAAGATTTCCCGTGTAATTTCTTCTATGCAAAACACAAAGTGAGGCCATCGGCTGACCTTGGGGAGGGTTAGGACTTCCCAGGTGGCACGAGTGCAGGAGACCTAAGAGACGCAGGTTCGATCCCTGGGTCGGGAGGATCCCCTGGAGGAGGACATGGCAACCCGCTCCAGTATTGCTGCCTGGAGTATCCCATGGACAGAGCAGCCTGGTGGGCTACAGTCCATGGGGTCGCAAAGAGTCAGACACGACTGAGCGATTTAGTATGCACACACAGGAAGAGTGGAGGTGTGACACAATCCTCTTAAGAGAAGGAAAAAAGAATTTCTTAGTGAAAATACAGTAGGATTGTATGGTTTAATGTGTTTCTATAACGTACATGTTAATGTTTTCTTTAGGACTTTCTCTCTGGTATTCACTGATTTTTGGGGGGGTCAGGTTTTGTGCTGGTTTCATAAAAATTACTCAGAAGCCTTCTTTCCCATTCTGAATAGAACTGGAGGCAACTGCTACCGACATTCAACATACAACAAAGACACCATTTGTGAAGCTTTTTGGGCCTAAGAATTTTCTCATTTTCTTCTAGGATAAAACAATTTATTTTCTCTTATGGGCTACTTTTCTATAACAACTATTATGTATGTGCGTATCTAAAATATATATTGAAGATACAAGAGCCTTAAAATAACTACACGCACGTATTTACTCTCTCCACCATCACTCAGTTTTCTGTTTCACACACTCCTTCCACATCTCCTTGCCTTTAGTTTATACCTATTAGGCTTTACTTAGCAAGTTTACCTTCCATACTTTCCTACTTTAGTTTAGATAATGGATTATCTACTTCCCTGATTCTGTGTTTGTGCTTTTCCCACAAAACAACCTACTCTTGCATTTATTTGATATTTGGGTTGACCAATTCGGCCATTTCTGTTTTATCTTTTATCTTCAGTGACTCAGTCTTTCCTTAGCCTCCTGTTCTTTTTATAATTGCTTGTGTTTGGTTAGGTGATTCTTGTTATTTCATTTTTGTGTGCTAATGCACATGGACCTGTACACAGATAGCTGGCCTGGGGTAGCCAGATAGTGGGCATCGCTCTTCTGAAACACCCTTCAAGAAAAGAGACGTGGTAGATATCTAGGATTCAGGCCAGGGGTCAGCTACTTCTTGAGGGCATGGGATCAAGTGGACACAGCCGTGAGGCTGGGGCACACAGAGGATTAGTAGCATCCAGAGAACCTAGTGCCCCAGTCCATCACGGTAACACTGCTGGCCTCACCCTTGGGAGTCCCTCATTGAGAGCTTTCAGACAACCAGAGGCCACTGTACACACAGAGGTGGAAAGACACTTCCATTCCAGATGAGCTGCACACAGAAATGTTAACCCTCAAGGACTATCATGCTAATATAGCTAGTGAGCAGAAAAGCAAGGGAACTGACTCCAGTGAATATGAAATAACATGGAAATTACAAAAAAGTTTTCTAAAAGAGAGTCCAATTGGATACACACATTTTAAAAAGATCAGCCTTCCTCAAACCTAATCAAGAACATGTAGGAATGAAAGGACCAGGAAAGAAATCTCTGGAACTCTGAGTTGAAAAGTCTTGAAACAATTCTTTTAGACCTTAGTAATTGGGAAGTTCCAGAATGGGTATAGTTAAGGAAAGGATTAATGTATGTGAAGATTGCGTTTGGATAATTTGCTTTAATATAACAAGATAAAATAAAATATTAAAATGGTAAAAAAAAAAAAAGAGTAAAAGAGAAGTTCCAATGTGAAATATTTGGAGAGATAAGAAAGCCTTAAGTGAACAATGCAAAGAAATAGAGGAAAACAATAGAATGGGAAAGACTAAAGACCTCTCCAAGAAAATTAGAGATACCAAGGGAACATTTCACGTAAAGATGGGCACAATAAAGGACACAAATTGTATGGACCTACAGAAGCAGGAGATATTAAGAAGAGGTGGCAAGAGTACACAGAAAAATTGCACAAAAAAGGTCTTAGTGACTCAGATAACCACAATAGTGTGATCACTCACCTAGAGTCAGACATCCTGGAATGCAAAGTCAAGTGGGCCTTAGGAAGCATCACTACAAACAAAGCTAGTGGAGGTGATGGAATTCCAGCTGAGCTATTTCAAATCCTAAAAGATGATGCTGTGAAAGTGATGCACTCAGTATGCCAGCAAAGTTGGAAAAAGCAGTGGCCACAGGACTGAAAAAGGTCAGTTTTCATTCCAATCCTAAAGAAAGGCAATGCCAGAGAATGTTCCAACTACCACATAATTGTGCATATTTCACATGCTACCAAGGTAATGCTCAAAATCTTTCAAGCTAGGGCTTCAACAGTATGTGAACTGAGAACTTCCAGATATACAAGCTGGATTTAGAAAAGGCAGAGGGACCAGAGATCAAATTGCAACATCCGCTGGATCATAGGAAAAGCAAGGGAATTCCAGAAAAACACCTACTTCTGCTTCATTAACTGTGATAAAGCCTTTGACTATGTGGATCACAACAAACTGTGGAAAATTCTTAAAGAGATGGGAATACCAGACCACTTTACCTGCCTCATGAGAAGCAGGTCAAAAAGCAACAGTTAGAGCCAGACATGAAACAACGGACTGGTTCAAAATTGGGAAAGGAGTATGTTGAGGCTGTATATTGTTACCTTTATGATTTATTTATATGCAGAGTACATCATGCAAAATGCCAGGCTGGAAGAAGCACAAGCTGGAATCAAGATTGCTGGCAGAAATATCAGCAACCTCAAATATGCAGATGACACCACCCTAATGGCAGAAAGCAAAGAGGAACTAAAGAGCCTCTTGATGAAGGTGAAAGAGGAGAGTGAAAAAGCTGGCTTGAAACTCAACATTCAAAAACTAAGATCATGGCATCTGGTTCCATCACTTCATGGCAAATAGATGGTGAAAAAATGGAAACAGTGACAGACTTTATTTTCTTGGGCTCAAAAATCACTGCAGACAGTAACTGCAGCCATGAAATTAAAAGACGTTTGCTCCTTGGAAGAAAAGCTATGACAAACATAGACAGAGTATTAAAAAGCAGACATCACTTTGCTGACAAAGGTCCATATAGTCAAAGCCATAGTTTTTCCAGTGGTCGTGTATGGATGTGAGAGTTGGACCATAAAGAAGGATGAACGCCAAAGAATTGATGCTTTTGAACTGTGGTGTTGCAGAAGACTCTTGAGAGTCCCTTGGACTGCAAGGAGATCAAACCTGTCAATCCTAAAGGAAATCAACACTCAATATTCATTGGAAGGACTGATGCTGAAGTTAGAGCTCCAATACTTTGGCCACCTGACATAAAGAGCCAACTCACTGAAAAAGACCCTGATGCTAGGAAAGATTGAGGGCAGGAGGAGAAGGGGGTGAAAGAGGATGAGATGGTTGGATGGCATCATCAATTCAATGGACATGAGTTTGAGCAAACTCACAGAACAGCCATGAAATAGTTATCACAAAATTCTAAAAGGGAAGAGGGAGTCTTGATTGGGAGGGGTACGCAGCATGAACAATGCTTTATTTCCAGACTTGCTGATGATTCTGTGGCTGTTTGCTTTATAGTTATTCACTAAACTATATATATGTTTATGTATTTATCTGAATGTTTCTTCTATATAGATATGCAGTATTACAGACTGAATTATATAATAGCTATAAATGATTTGGGATTCAGGAAGGGATACATAGGCCTCCAATTACATAGAAGCATTAGTGGAAACAGTAAATTTTTTACCTCAACCAGATCACAAACAGTCATTACATATATGAAAGCCACAGAAGTTGTTTTCTTTTAGGTGGAGAGAAGATGAAAAGAGATGATTCATACTACAGTGTTAAGACTTTTATGCACTTTTGTTTTGTTTGCTTTAGTCTTAACAGAAAAGGAAGCTGGTCTCGTTGTGGAAAAACAAACATTTAAGGCAAGTAACCACTGACTCTTCTCTGTGACTCACTCAGTATATTGAATCAGTTACCAAGGACTGTCTGTTTACCTCTACCCCTTGTGCAAAGACAATCATCGTTTTAATTCTCTGCACCTTGGCCAGTGATCAGAATAACCTTTACCATTGTTCTCCCCACCTACAAAGTCAGAGTTCATTCAACCCATTATCTCAGGGCATGTCCATGATGGTTTGTTACGGTTGTTAGGCTGGGAAAAAAAATTTCAGACCAAAATAGTCTGAGCCCAATTTTTGTAAAAATAAAGGACAAAAGCAGCACATTTGTGATTGCCATTGGATGTTTTTGTAGCACTGGAGTCTCTCACTGGAACCACTGTATCAGTGGTAATAGCCACTGGACTGATCTCCTGAGGAGCCGACCTTTACACAAAAGAGATCTTCTAAAAACATCAGAGAGGTAACACACACTCATCCTCCCATGCTAAAATCCACAATCCTCACCCTGGAAGATTTTTAGCATAATGGGGGTACTGTTTTGGCTCAGACAATGGCAAGGTTTGGGGACAGGGCTGGTTTCAGTCATGGCTGGATCCAGGTGCTCTCCCAGTGGCTCTGTTCCCCACACGATGGCAGAAGGACCACTAGCAACTGAAGACACTCATCACTCTCTCCACTGATCCACAAGAAAAGAAACTTTCTCCTTACCAAGAGCACCAAACGAACTCCCATGGACGCCTCCCACTAACCTGAGCTGGGTCTTGCGCCTGGAGGTGGTGGTGGCAGGGGAGGAAGTCAACATTACCAGCTAGAGTCACATGCCCATCCCTGGGTCTTCTGGCAGGAGTGGGGGGAACTGGGTAACAGATTTATTTGAGATGCTTCTTACACCATACATTTCACCCACTTGTACAATTCACTGCTTTTTAGTCCCTTCGGAGCTGAGTAACCATCACTATGACCAACTCTGGAACATTCTCATCCTCCTAAAGAGCAACTCCTGCTCCTTATCTGTCCCCACTCATTCCACCCCCAGGCCACCCTCTCCCTCACCTGCTGTGTCGACTGTAAGCTCAGAGCCTCTGTATTTGGATGAGAACCAGAAGGTGACACAGACCCATGAAACACCAGATTGGATTAAGAAATAGGATCACTGGGCAAGGCATCTGTTGTTTCAGTGTTTCACAATACAGCTCCCCTTAACTGGCAACCATAGCTCTCTAGACTGCTTGCTTCTCATGGAGTAAATGATTCAGAGTTCATCTTTGGTTAAAACAGACCCTGGCTCTCCTGGGAAGATCCCAGCAGACGGTCAGGTCTGCCCCGTGCTCCCTCAGTCTCCCCTCCAGGCAGCACGTCCCACATCTGGCTTGACGAGCCTGCCCCTCATGGCTGTCGTCCCCTCTCTTCTCCAGGAGAGTGAAGAGGAGCTGTATTCCTCCTGCCGCCAGCTGCAGAGGTGGCAAGAAGCACTGAACAACCAGCTCTTTCTGTACAACACCCACCAGAACCTGCGCAGCGCCAACCGCGATGCCCTGGTCAGAGAATTCAACGTCAATGAGAACCAGCTGCAGCTGTACCAGGAGAAGTGCAACCGCAGGTGGGTCACACCCTGCAGCCACTGTGAGGTCAGGCCTGGGCCAGGGCGGAGGGCGAGCCTCCCCCTTCAGAGAGCCTGAGCCCTGACCCCTCTTCTCTTGGCTCCATCAATTATTTACAGTAAGAGCTTAGGTGGTACTAGTGGTAAAGAACCTGCCTGCCAGTGCCGGAAACATGAGATGCAGGTTTGATCCCTGGGTCGGGAAGATCCCCTGGAGGAGGACCCAGCAACCCACTTCAGTATTCTTGCCTGAAAAATCCCAAGGACAGAGAAGCCTGGTAGGCTATAGTCCACAGGGTCACAAAGAGTCGGATACTACTGAAGCAACACAAGCTTAGGAATCTGCACCTTCCCTGAGCTGAACTGTCCTCATGAGAAGGACACGTCCATGTTAAGAGTGAAAATAAGCAATGACCACTACTCTTTAAGGAGCCCTTCTCACCCTCCCAAGCCTGGACTAGTCCAGGGGTCCTAAATTGAAGCAGAATCTCCCCACCTCGAACAAGGGGTGCTCTGAGTTATGCTACCGACACATAAGGACAGGCGGCCAAGTATGCCAGAATCTTGCTCCATCAAAACTATCTCCAAGAAAATGTCAGTAGTAACCTCCCCAGGAAACGGTGTGGAGATGCCTTCCCCATGTTATTCCCATTTCATCTTGGCGACACCTGCACAGTAGCAGTGACCTCAGGACAACGACCAGTGAGGAGATGGATTTGCAGAAGTTAGCCATCTTGCCAGGGACCCACTTATCTGACTCTGCCCTGTACCCTCTAGCCCTGAATATTCTGCAACTGTGAGCGCAGAGAAATGTGCGAGTTCAGCTTGTGGCCCAAATCCTAGGCTAATGGATGACAGTGAAATCTGTCTTATTTCAGGTTAAGAGAGAAGAGAGTCAGCAACAGCAAGTTTACTCATAGAAGGCAGGGCCGTGTATAAGGGTGTCGTGTGTGCGTGTGTTTGCATGGAGGAGCGTGTGCTCTGTTCAGACTCTGGGAATATGCTCACATGTGAGGTCGTCACTCCTCCAGCCTGTCACCGAGATGACATATGTGGAGACCCACGTGGCATGAGTTGGGATGATTTCCTGCTAACACTTTCATCTTGGACATTTTCTTAACTTCCAGTCTCTAAAGAGGATCCTGAAATGTGCTCGCGTGAGGCCTCTCGTGTTCCAGACCTCCCTGAATAAATGCAGGGAAACTCGATCAGTGACCTTCTGTGCATGAGCTGTAGAGTGAGCAGGATTCCTTCTCTGGCCTCTAGAGACCCAGGTAACTGACTTCTACAGAAGATGAGCCGGGTCTGTAAGGAACTAACTCATCAGATTCTGAAAGGATCTGAACTAAAAGGCAAACAATCTCACACTGAAGGCCTCGGACTTCACCAGGCCCAGAGAGGAGCCCCGGTCCCGCCCCAGCTCAGAGCACATGAACTCCCCTCCGGTGGCTGGACCCACCTGCAGCCACATATGAGGGGTGGGGTAGCCGTTCATTAGGACAGGGACTTGCTGGGTGAGTGGGGTCAAGGGTGGCAATCTGGGGGCTCTCTGACTTACAAGCCTATCAGGGAGCAGAGCCCCGTGAAGGCTTGGCCAGCTTCTTACTCCCCCTGGCCTGTCCACTCCCTGGTCTGCACAACCACGGGGTCGCGGGCTCACTGCTCACATGGGGTGAGACAGGGTGGGCTCCCTGGATGACCCGATTTCCTGAAGCAGTGAGCTAAGCTTTAGGGAACGACAGAAAATCTCAGGTGCAACCACTCCTGAAGGGGCAGACCCACTGAGGATGAGATGATACTCGTCTACATCCTGGGATGCTATTTACTGACTGATGATGTGATTTACAGTGTGATGCTTTAGTAAGGCTCTTTCAAGGCAAAGATGTGAGGTTGGGGGTGGTCAGCAGAGGCACAACATAGTCAGAATGAATTGAGAATTGACTTAGGAGAAAAGAGGTTTAACTATGGGGAAAATGTGACTGCACTGGGGAGGAACCAACTAGCAGTCAGCCTGGTGGCTTTACTTGGATGGAACCGGGTCCTAGAAACGCATTCTGCCCTCCCCTTATTATCCTGGGCTTAAAGTGCCTGTATCACTGGAAGAGTTCATTGAAGCCAGCCAAGCTCTGTGTGATCAGAAGACTCCCTCCCTCCATTTCACACAAGTTTATCAAGTACTTCCATACACCAAACTCTATGCCGAAGTCCCTTCATGGATCACAGTCTTGTCGTGGTGAAGGGGCTTGCGTAACCCAGTGAAGCTATGGGCCATGCCATGCAGGGTCACCCAAGATGGATGGGTCACAGTGAAGAGTTCTGACAAAAGGGGGTCCGCTGGAGGAGGGAATGGCAAACCACTACAGTATTCTTGACACAATAACCCTATGAACAGTATAAAAAGGCAAAAAGATGTGTCCCCCAGGTTGGAAGGTATCCAATGTGCTAGTGGGGAAGTATGAAAGTCAAAGTGTTAGTCACTTAGTTGTGTCCAGCTCTTTGTGACCCTGTAGACTGTAACCCACCAGGCTCCTCTGTCCATGGAATTCTCCAGGCAAGAATACTGGAGTGGGTAGCCATTCCCTGCTCCAGGGGATCTTCCCAACCCAGGGATGGAATCCTGCATTGCAGGTGTTTTTTTTTTTTTTTTTTTTTTTTACCGTCTCAGCCACTGGGAAAACGGTGGGCAATTACTAATAGCTCCAGAGAGAATAAAGCCACTGGGCCAAAGCAAAAACAATGCTCAGTTGTGGATACGAGTGGTAGTGAAAATAATGTCCGATGCTATAAAGAACAATATTGTGGAGAGCACCAAAATCGCAACTAGCTGTTGAACAACCACTGACAGGAGAACACTGGAACCCACCACAAACAGATACCCACCTCCAAAGACAAAGAAGAAGCTGCAGTGAGATGGTAGCAGGGGCACAATCACAATAAAATCAAATCCCCATCAAATCCCGCTGGGTGGGCGACCCACAAACTGGAGGACAGTAATACCAAAGAAGTTCTCCCACTGTTGTGAAGGCCCTGAACCCCACGTCAGGTTTCCCAGCCTGGGGATCTGAGAAAGGGACTAGGAATCCCCAGGGAATCTGACCTTGAAGTCCAGTGGGGTTGGACTGTAGGACTTCCACAGGACTGGGGGAAAGAGAGACTGCAGTGTTGGAGGCCACAAACAAACTGTTGCATGCACCAAGACCCAGAGGAAAGGAGCAGTGACCCTACAGGAGACTGAACCCAAACTACCTGCTAGTGTTTGGGGGTCTCCTGTGGAGGCATGGGTCAGCAGGGGCTCACGACAGGGACAGGGGCGCTGGCAGCAGCAGTCCTGGAAGGTCCCCTTTGGAGGTGCTATTATCCCTACAATAGAGCCACTAGACTCCAGGGCTGGGTCACCTTAGGCTAAACAACTAACAGGGAGGGAACCCCACCTATCAGTATATAATTGGATTAAAGCTTTACTGAGCAAGGCCCTGCCCACTAGAGCAAGACCAAGTTTTTCCCACCTCCAGTCCCTCCCATTAGGAAGCTTACACAAGCCTCTAAGCCTCCTTCATCTGAGGGCAGACAGAATAAGCAAGAAGAATCACAGTCCCACAGCAGCTAGAACAAAAATCATGTTACAGAAAGTTAATCAGCATGATGGTAGTATTTGCCATCACTTCATGGCAAATAGATGGGGAAACAATGAAAACAGTGACAGACTTTATTTTCTTGGGCTCCAAAATCACTGTGGACAGTGACTGCAGCCATGAAATTAAAAGACGTTTGCTCCTTGGAAGAAAAGCTATGACCAATCTAGACAGCATATTAAAAAGCAGAGACATTACTTTGCCAACAAAGGGCTGTCTAGTCAAAGCTATGGTTTTTCCAGTAGTCATGTATGGATGTGAGAGTTGAACTATAAAGAAAGCTGAGCACCAAAGAATTGATGCTTTTGAACTGTGGTGTTGGAGAAGACTCTTGAGAGTCCCTTGGACTGCAAGGAGATCAAACCAGTCAATTCTAAAGGAAATCAGTCCTGAATATTCTTTGGAAGGACTGATGCTGAAGCTGAAGCTCCAATACTTTGGCCACCTGATGCAAAGAACTGACTCATTTGAAAAGACCCTGATGCTGGGAAAGATTGAAGGCGGGAGTAGGTAACAACAGAGGATGAGATGGTTGGATGGCATCACCGGCTCGATGGACATGAGTAAGCTCCGGGAGTTGGTGATGGACAGGGAAGCCTGGAGTGCTGCAGTCCATGGGGTTGCAAAGTTGGACGTGACTGAACGACTAAACTGAACTGAATCAGCATGAAAAAGCAGAGAGTTATGTCTCAGATGAAGGGACAAGACAAAACCCCAGAAAAACAACTAAAAGAAGTGGAGAAAGGCATCCTTCCAGAAAAAGAATTTCAGAATAGTGGTAGTAAAGATGACCTAGGATCTTGGGAAAACAATGGAGAAGATGCAAGAAATGTTTACCAAAGACTTAGAAGAAGTAAAGAACAAACAGAGATAAATAATACACTAGAAGGAATCAATAGAATAACTGAGGCAGAAGAACGGATACATAACCTGAAGGACAGGATGGCAGAAATCCCTACCACAGAACAGAATACAGAAAAAAAATGAAAAGAAATGAAGACAGATTAAGAGACCTCTAGAACAACATTAAACACACCAGCATTCGCAATATAGGGGTCCCAGAGTAGAAGAGAGAGTGAGAAAGGACCTGAGAAAATATTTGAAATATTTGAAATAGCTGAAAACTTCCCTAACATGGGAAAGGATATAGTCAACCAAGTCCCAGAGGCACATGGAGTCCCAAGGAGAAATACACTGAGACACAGAGTAATCAAACTGACAAAATTAAAGACAAAGATAAAATATTAAAAGCAACAAGGGAAAAATGACCAATGACATACAAGGGAAGTCTCATCAGGTTATCAGCTGATTTCTTAACAGAAACTCTATGAACCAGAAGGGAATGGCACCATATATTTAAAGTGATGAAAGAGAAGCACCTACAACCAAGAATACTTTACCCAGCAAGACTCTCATTCAGATTTGATGGAGAAATCGAAAGCTTTTCAGACAAGCAAAAGTTAAGAGAATTCAGCACCACCAAACCAGCTTTACAACAAATGCTAAGGGAACTTCTCTAGGCAGGAAACACAAGAGAAGGAAAAGTCCTACAGAAAATAAACCCAAAACAACTAAGTAAATGGTAATAGGATCATGAAAGTGAAAGTGAAAGTCGCTCAGTCGTGTCCACCTCTTTGCAACCCCATGGACTATACAGTCCACGGAGTTCTCTAGGCCAGAATACTGGAATGTAGCCTTTCCCTTTTCCAGGGGATCTTCCCAACTCAGGGATCAAACCCAGGTCTCCTGCATTGCAGGCAGATTCTTTACCAACTGGGTTATGAGGGAAGCCCTAATAGGATCATATGTATTGATAATTACCTTAAATGTAAATGGGCTAAATGCACCAACCAAAAGACACTGACTGGCTGGGCAGATGAAAACATGTGCATATATGCACTTTCACTTATCATATTACTCTGCTTGATACCGCCAAAAAATTGTAATTATTTTATATTGTTAGGTTAATTATGTTTCCATTATGGCTTGCAATTGTAATTATTTTTTTATTTTTTGTCTGGCTATCAATTGTGAAAACTGATAAACATCCTTTACCATTGTGATTATGTAACTATTACTCACTTAATACCATTGTATCATGATTGTCAACAAAAAAATAATAGGATTATCACCAAAACTAACATTTAAGAGAAAATCCTGCCATCACTTTAAAATCCAGATCATATCAGAATTATCTTGGAATTTTCTGAAAAATAGCAAATGCTTTTTTTTCTCCAAAGCTCCAGATGTGTTTCTAATGAGCAGCCATGTTTAACAACAACTGGACTATATGATGATCTTTTACTTTTATCTAGTTATTTTCACTTTTTCTATTTCATATTCAGTGCTCCCATTTCATTTAGTTTATGTTTTCCAATTTCTCCATCTCTTTTTTTTATGTTCTTTCTCAAGCCTTATCAAGCAAAGAAGAAAAGCTTTTGTATACATATATATAAATAGTATGTATAATATATATATATTTTAGAAAACTTACGAATTTTCGCCTACTAAAAATTTTATGAGATTTTCATTCCACTTGTTTGACTTAGTATGAATAGAATGCTAGATTTCTAACTAAAAAAACAGATAAGCAACAAAGGTTTACTGTATAGCACCAGAAACTAGTCAATATTTTGTAATAACCTATAATGGGAAATAATCTGAAAATAGTGTATGTGTATATGGATAAATGATTCACCTTGCTGTGTGCCTGAAACACTGTAAGTCAACTATCCTTCAATAAAATATATGTATTAAGGAAAAAAAGAACAATATTGCATAGACACCTGGAATGTTAGGTCCATGAGTCAAGGTAAACTGGAAGTGGTCAAGCAGGAGATGGCAAGAGTGAAAATCGACATGTTAGGAATCAGTGAACTAAAATGGACTGGAATGGGCAAATTTAATTCAGACAACCATCATATCTATTACTGTGGGCAAGAATCCCTGAGAAGAAATAGTCAACAAGAGAGTCCAAAATGCAGTACTTGAGTGCAATCTCAAAAGTGACAGAATGTTATTGGTTCGTTTCCAAGGCAAGCCATTCAACATCACAGTAATCCAAGTCTATGCCCCAACCAGTAATGCTGAAGAAGGTGAAGTTCTATGAGGACCTACCAGATCTTCTAGAACTAACACAAAAATGATGTCCTTTTCATTATAGCGGATTGGAATGCAAAAAGTAGGAAGTCAAGAGATACCTGCAGTAACAGGCAAGTTTGGCCTTGGACTAAAAAATGAAGCAGAGCAAAAGTTAACAGAGTTTTGCCAAGAGAATGCCCTGGTAATAGCAAACACCCTCTTCCCACAACACAAGAGATGACTCTACACATGGACTTCCCCAAATGGTCATACCAAAATCAGATTGATTATTAGTCTTTGCAGCTCAAGATGGAGAAGCTCTATCCGTTCAGTTCAGCCCAGTTGCTCAGTCATGTTTGACTCTGTGACCCGATAGACTGTAGCACGCCAGGCCTCCCTGTCCATCACCAACTCCTGGAGTTTACTCAGACTCATGTCCATTGAGTTGGTGATGCCATCCAACCATCTCATCCTCTGTTGTCCCCTTCTCCTTTCACTTGCAATCTTTCCCAGCATCACGGTCTTTTCAGATGAGTGAGTCAGTTCTTTGCACTAGGTGGCCAAAGTACTGGAGTTTCAGCTTCAATATCAGTCCTTCCAATGAATATTCAGGACTTTAGGATGGACTGGTTTGATCTCCTTGCAGTCCAAGGGACTCTCAAGAGTCTTTTCCAACACCACAATTCAAAAGCATCAATTCTTTGGTGCTCAGCTTTCTTTATAGTACAACTTGCACGCAAGGCAGCGGCGAGCAGTGGCTGTGCGGTGCTGGAGAGGCCATGAAGAGATACCCCATGTCCAAGGTCAGAGGAACCCCAGTAAGACGGTAGGTGCTGGAACGGCTGTGAGGAGATACCCCACGTCCAAGAACAAAGGAGAAGCCCCAGCAAGACAGCAGGAAGGGCGAATTCGCGTTTAGAATTAAACCCCATTTCCGCCAGAGACGCTCAGAGGGCTCAAACAAACCTTGTGCACAGGACCCAGGGACCCCACAGAGACTGAGACAGAACTGTGCTTGGGTGTCTCCTGAGGAGGTGTGGGTCAGCAGTGGACTGCTGCGGGGCAGGGGCTCTGGGTGCAGCAGTCTTGGGTATGGATAAGCCCTCTTGGAAGAGGTTGCCATTAACCCACCATAGAGCCGCCAGAACTTGCAGAGGACTGGGAAATAGACTCTTGGAGGGCACAACAGAACCTGTGCACCTGGACCCAGGACAAAGGAGCACTGACCCCACAAGACTGTTCCGGACTTGCCTGTGGGTGTCTGGGAGTCTCCAGCGGAGGCGTGGGTCGGTAGTGGCCTGCTGCAAGGTTGGGGGCACTGTGTAGCAGTGCATGCATGGGATCTTTTGAAGGAGGTCACCACTATCTTCACTACCTCCACCATAGTTTCAGTTCAGTTCAGTTCAGTTCAGTCGCTCAGTCATGTCCGATTCTTTGCGACCCCATGAATTGCAGCACGCCAGGCCTCCCTGTCCATCACCAACTCCTGGAGTCTACCCAAACCCATGTCCATCGAGTCGGTGATGCCATCCAGCCACCTCATCCTCTGTCGTCCCCTTCTCCTCCTGCCACCAATCCTTCCCAGCATTAGGGTCTTTTCCAATGAGTCAACTCTTCGCATGAGGTGGCCAAAGTACTGGAGTTTCAGCTTTAACATCAGTCCTTCCAGTGAACACCCAGGACTGATCTCCTTTAGGATGGACTGGTTGGATCTTCTTGCAGTCCAAGGGACTCTCAAGAGTCTTCTCCAACACCACAGTTCAAAAGCATCAATTCCTCGGCGCTCAGCTTTCTTCACCGTCCAACTCTTACATCCATACATGACTACTGGAAAAACCATAGCCTTGACTAGATGGACCTTTGTTGGCAAAGTAATGTCTCTGCTTTTAAATATGCTATCTAGGTTGGTCATAACTTTCCTTCCAAGGAGTAAGCGTCTTTTAATTTCATGGCTGCAATCACCATCTGCAGTGATTTTGGAGCCCCCCAAAATAAAATCTGACACTGTTTCCACTGTTTCCCCATCTATTTCCCATGAAGTGATGGGACCAGATGCCATGATCTTAGTTTTCTGAACGTTGAGCTTTAAGCCAACTTCTTCATTCTCCTCTCTCACTTTCATCAAGTGGCTCTTTAGTTCTTCACTTTCTGCTATAAGGGTGGTGTCATCTGCATATCTCAGGTTATTGATATTTCTCCTGGCAATCTTTATTCCAACCTGTGTTTCTTCCAGCCCAACGTTTCTCATGATGTACTCTGCATATAAGTTAAATAAGCAGGGAGACAATATACAGCCTTGATGTACTCCTTTTCCTATTTGGAACCAGTCTGTTGTTCCATGTCCAGTTCTAACTGTTGCTTCCTGACCTGCATACAGGTTTATCAAGAGGCAGGTCAGGTGGTCTGGTATTCCCATCTCTTTCAGAATTTTCCACAGTTTATTGTGATCCACACAGTCAAAGGCTTTGGCATAGTCAATAAAGCAGAAATAGATGTTCTTCTGGAACTCTCTTGCTTTTTTGATGATCCAGCGGATGTTGGCAATTTGATCTCTAGTTCCTCTGCCTTTTCTAAAACCACCTTGAACATCTGGAAGTTCACAGTTCACGTATTGCTGAAGCCTGGCTTGGAGAATTTTGAGCATTACTTTACTAGCGTGTGAGATGAGTGCAGTTGTGCGGTAGTTTGAGCAATAACAGGGAGGGAACACAGCTCCACCCATCAACAGAGACTTGGAGCATGGCCCCGCCCATCAGAACAAGACCCAATTTCCCCCTCAGTCAGTCTCTCCCATCAGGAAGCTTCCATGAGCCTCTTATCCTTCTCCATCAGAGGGGAGATAGACTGAAAACAACAATCACAGAAAACTAACCAATCTAATTACACGGACCACAGCCTTGTCTAACTCAATGAAACTATAAGCCATGCCGTGTAGGGCCACCCAAGGTGGACGGGTCATGGTGGAGAGTTCTGACAAAATGTGGTCCACTGGAGAAGGGAATGGCAAACCACTTCAGTATTCTTGCCTTGAGAACCCCATGAACAGTATGAACAGTATGAGAAGCTCTACACAATCAGCAAAAACAAGACCTGGAGCTGACTGTGGCTCAGATCATCAGCTCCTTACTGCAAGATTCAGGCTTAAATTGAAGAAAGCAGGGAAAAACCACTAGGCCATTCAGGTATGACTTAGATCAAATCCCTTATGATTATACAATGGAGGTGACGAAGAGATTCAAGGGCTTAGATGCGATAAACAGAGTACTTGAAGAACTATGGATGGAGATTTGTAACACTGTACAGGAGGCAGTGACCAAAACCATCCCCCAAAAAGAAATGCAAGAAGGCAAAGTGGTTGTCTGAGGAAGCTTTACAAAGCTGAGGAAAGAAGAAAAGTGAAAAGTAGGTGAGAAAGGAAAAGATAAACCCAACTGAATGCAGAATTCTAGAGAATATCAAGGAGAGATAAGAAAGCCTTATTCAATGAGCAATGCAAAGAAATAGAGAAAAAAAATAGAATGTGAAAGACTAGAGATCTCTTCAAGAAAACTGGAGATATCAAGGGAAAATTCATGCAAGAATGGGCACAATAAAGGACAGAAACAGTAAGGACCTAACAGAGGCAGAAGAGATTATGATGAAGTGGCAAGAATACACAGAAGAACTGTACAAAAAAGGTTTTAATGACCTGAATGATCACAATGGTATGGTCACTCACTGAGAGCTGGACATTCTGGAGTGTGAAGTCAAGCAGGGCTTAGGAAGCATTACTTCCAACAAAGCTAGTGGAGGTGATGGAATTCCAGCTGAGCTATTTCAAATCCTAAAAGATGATGCTGTCTAAGTGCTGCACTAAGTATGTCAACAAATTTGGAAAACTCAGCAGTGACTACAGGACTGGAAAAAGTCAGTTTTCATTCCAATCCCAAAGAAAGGAAGTGCCAAAGAATGCTCAAACCACTGGACAGTCGCGTTCATTTCCCATGCTAGTAAGGTTCCACTCAAAATCATGATGCAATGGTATTAAATAATAGCTACATAATTACAATTGTAAAAGATGTCTGTTTTCACAATGAATAGCCAGACCAAAAAAAAAAAGATAATTGCAAGCTATAATGCAAACATGACTAACCTAAACAACAATTACATTTAATTTGGGGTTAAGTAGAGTGACGTGCTAAGTAGAAGCTCATACTTGCACATGTTTTCATCTGCCCAGTCTATTGATATCCATAATTATCTTAAATGTAAATGGATTAAATGCACCAACCAAAAGACATAGACAGATCTCAGAACCCATTTGCCAAGAAACATCTTACAGGACTCGTTACAACAGAGTACATTTAAGGACCATAGGCTCTATTAAGATGGTGACATAATCTAATAATTTCTATGCTTTATGAAAGCATAGTTAAATCTAAACTTAAGCCACTGAAGCCAATAGTTTTTAAACTGGGATATCCAGATGTACAAGCTAGATTTAGAAAAGGCAGAGGAACCAGAGATCGAATTGCCAGCATCTGTTAGATCACAGGAAAACCAAGGGAATTCCAGAAGAACATCTACTTCTGCTTCATTGACTATGCTAAAGTCTTTGACTGTGTGGATCACAACAACTGTAAAATTCTTAAAGAGATGGGAATACCAGACCACCTTACCTGTCTCCTGAGAAACCTGTATGCAGGTCAAAAAGGAACAGTTAGAACCAGACACGGAACAACAGACTGGTTCAAATTAGCAAAGGAGTTTGGAAAGGCTGTAGATTGTCAGCCTGCTTATTTAACTTATATGCAGAGTACATCATGTGAAATGTCAGACTAGATGAAGCACAAGCTGGAATCAAGATTGCCAGGAGAAATATCAACAACCTCAGATATGCAGATGATACCACTCTAATGGCAGAAAGTGAAGAGGAACTAAAGAGCCTCTTGATGAGGGTTAAAGAGGAGAGTGAAAAAAAAACTAACTTAAAACTCAACATTCAGAAAACCAAGGTCACGGCATTTGGTCCCATCACTTCATGGCAAACAGATGGGGAAAAAGTGGAAACAGTGACAGATTTTGGGGGGGCTCCAAAATCACTGCAGATGACGACTGCAGCCATGAAATTAAAAGATGCTTGCTCCTTGGAATCAAAGCTGTGACAACCCAGACAGCATATTAAAAAGCAGACATCACTTTGCCAACAAAGATCCATATAGTCACAGCTATGGTTTTTCCAGTAGTCATATGTGGATGTGAGAGTTGGATCATTAAGAAGGCTGAGTGCTGAAGAATTGATGCTTTCAAACTGTGGTGCTAGAGAAAACTCCCGAGAGTCCCTTGGACTGCAAGGAGATCAAACCAGTCAATCCAAAAGGAAATCAATCCTGAATATTCATTGGAAGGACTGGTGCTGAAGCTCCTATACTTTGGCCACCGGATGCAGAGTCAACTCATTGGAAAAGACCCTGATGCTAAGAAAGATTGAGGGCAGGAGTAGAAGGGGATGACAGAGGATGAGATGGTTGGATGGCATCACTGAATCAATGGACTTAAGTAAACTCTGTGAGACAGTGAAAGACAGGGAAGCCTGGTGTGCTGCAGTTCATGGGGGTTGCAGAGAATTGGTCACAACTTAGCAACTCAACAACAGCAGCCTTACATCTACCAGGGCTTTCTGATGAGTCAGAGACTCAAACAGTTTCAGGGGATAAATTTTCAGATCCTCACCTTTCTATTGCACTCTTTTCAAAGATTCACCAGCCAGAGAAAATGCCCTTTTTTCCCCATTACAAATGAAAACACATCATTTCCCATATGCATCTTACTGTAGAGCAGGACTGAAGATACAATTTCAGTAAAAAGAGACACAGATGCATAGAACAGTCTTATAGACTCTGAGGGAGAAGGTGAGGGTGGGACGTTCTGAGAGAATAGCATTGAAACATGTATATTATCATATGTGAAAGAGAACGCCATTCCAGGTTCAACGCATGAGACAAATGCTCAGGGCTGGGGCAATGGGATGACCCAGAGGGATGGGATGGGGAGGGAGATGGGAGGGGGGTTCAGGATGGGGAACACATGTAAACCCATGGCTGATTCATGTCAATGTATGGCAAAAACCACTAAAATATTGTAAAGTGATTAGCCCCCAACTAAAATAAATAAATTTAAAAAAAGATACAATTTCAAAACACAGTGTTTGGAAATGAAAGCATAGTAACAGGATAGAGATCCTCCTGCAATGCTGGTTGGTCCCCAATTCCTTACTTTCAACAAAATTGAAGGAACATCAAAATTTCTGAATATTTATTTTAGCATGTAATTCCGAAGGAGATGGCTTTACCCTGCTATCACTAACTCCTCTTTCCAGCTATCTGTCTGAAGGAGGGTCATCAGCATTTCCATACATAAAATTGAAAAGGGAGAACAGAACTGATGCTGTACTGTGGCCATTCTAACAAAAATAATAGTAACCTTCAGAGATGAAATAATTGGGAGGAGGAGACTTCAACTCATTAAGTGATACATTGCCAATGAAATTTTATGTGTTTAGTAGTTTATTAAAATTGCCATCTATTAAAGAAACTCAGTCCATAAGAAATTTAAACTATGTAGAGCCTTATGATGGTAGGATGATATGGAATTTTGTTATAGACAGTCAACTAAATAATATGTAGGCCAAGAATAATTAGGCTAAAATTTTGAGGGAGAAGTAGAATCAAAATATAAATTCAGAGAGTAAAAAAGAAAAATGTGGCATTTCCTACCATTAAAAATTGTATTCTTTGTGTAATTTTTTGAACGGATGATAGTGTCTAGCACCAACTGTGTTTAGAACTTCTTGGCTAAATTTAAAGGGAAATGTAGCCATTTTACGCAAAGATCCTATGCATGCTGGTACTTAGATCTTTTGCAACTATTTCAGATGAAAAATTTTAGACTTCACTTATGAGGTCTCTGGGCATAAAATTTTAAGTTGGCTAACTGAGGGTCTCTAAGGATAGTGTGTTTGGAAATAAGGATGGCTAAAAGGGCCTCCAGTTCGTCTAATTTTCGGAAGGAATATACATGAACATTCACCTCAGGGGACATCTAACAGTCTGGAGACAACCCTAAAAGCCAGCAGAAAGGTAATAATTAGACTAAAAAGTACACGGAATTACGAAACTGGCATTTGAAACTACTTAGTGATTTGTGTCAGGCTTTTTATTCTCAAAATATTTTCTTCCTGAAAAGCCAGATTCCACAGTGACCCTGTCTCAGAAATGTCCATACTTATTTCTCAATAGGCTTTAAAAAGCTGCATTTGTAAGGGTGTGTTTATTATTAAAGCTTATTTTTTTATATAAATAGTGTGTCCTTGTGTGTACATAGACAGTCATATCAATGTGTCATACAAATGCTGGCAGTTGTTAACATGAAAATTAAATGGCTGTATCACATTTTTTAAAAATATTAATAAAATTTGGTCTCATTGAATATAGCAATTTGCCCAGAAATTTGTTTTGTTGTTCTTTATAAATACCATTTAATTTTTCATCCTCATATGAAAACAAGAACTACTTCTGTCACAAGATAGATACAGGTACAGTTCTTTTCAAATTATGTGTTTTTCTATCATTTACCTATTCTCTGGGTTACTGATCTTACTCTTAGCAAAATTTCACTCTATGTAGAAACCCAAGTTTCTAAAATTAACACGTGAGCACTAGCTGTGTTAGTCACTGGAAGAATATTTTGAGCTAGACAGGCAATGCTATTAAAAAAAATACCTGTATTTCTCAACTAAGTTACAGGGCACACTAGAACTGCCAATCATTGTATTTTCCAGTCATCAAGTCCTGTGCACAGGAAGCCACACCACGTATCCTAGAGCTGCCCCACCCCCAATCTTCATACTCAGATGACTGGACTAGTCACGCTGGTCCAAAAACTTGAGGACAGTCTATGACAAACCCCTGCATTAGTAGATAATCATGGAGAAGTAAAAAGCAAAGAAAGGATTAGAACTGCTAAAGTACCATTTTTTAAAAACGAATAAAATCATAACTCTCATAAAGACATAAAGTGAACACATATCCAAAAATTTATTTAACCCCTTAATTCACAACAAAACAAATACAATGTTATAACTGGTTAAAAGTAGAATTCAAGCAACAATACAAGTTTGGGGTACCAGAATCTCTGATTCTATACCTTCTACTTGGAGTAATTCAGATGACTCTTGTCCCTGTGGAGAAGGCAATGGCACCCCACTCCAATACTCTTGCTTGGAAAATCCCATGGATGGAGGAGCCTGGTGGGCTGCAGTCCATGGGGTCACTAAGAGTCGGACACGACTCAGCGACTTCACTTTCACTTTTCACTTTCCTGCATTGGAGAAGGAAATGGCAACCCACTCCAGTGTTCTTGCCTGGAGAATCCCAGGGATGGGAGAGCCTGGTGGGCTGCCGTCTATGGGGTCACACAGAGTCGGACACGACTGAAGCGACTTAGCAGTAGCAGGAGCTTGTCCCTATAAACGCAAACTGTGTCCAATACAGACTCAATTGGTCACTGGCTGTGAGTACTGACCAATTTTACCAGTTTTTTAAGTCAGTTAAGTAAATTTATTTTAGTATCACCAATGGACATGAAATCTGATCTCAATCTTATACCACACATAAAAATTAAATCCAGTTGGATTATACATCAAAATGTAAAAGATAAAACGGTAACAGTTCCAGAAGGTATTCACAACCTCAGAGTAGGGAAAAGCTGTTTCAACAGAACATCAAAGACACTACCTGGTAAGGAAGACAGCTAAACTAGAATCTGCTAGAGCTCATGACCGCTGTTCATCAAAAGACACAATAAGGAGAATAAAAAGGCAAGTCAGGGTGGAAGAAGATATTTGTGGCAATCTATCTGACAAAGAATCTTGGTGAAAATGCAACTCCATCCCTCTTAGACACTAAGGTTATCCATTAGTGTAAGAGGCGTATTCTATGAATAAGCACCTCCCAAGAGTACATCCAAATGACTGGTAGGCAAATGAAAAGATGCTTGTTCATTATTTGTAAAAGAAAATGCAAATTAAGATGACAAGAAGATACCACAAAAACCTTTACTGAAGTGGCAAAAACTGAAAAGCCTAACAGTATTATCCATTGTTAGCAAGAACATAGAGCAACTGGTAATTGTATGATTTGGTAGCAAATTACATTGTAAAGACATTTGACTCTCTACTGACGTTTAGCACATGCATAGCCTATGAGCAAGCATTCTACTCCTGCATACAGTTGGCCCTCCATATCTGTGAGTTTCACATTCATGGATTCAACCAACCTCAGATCATGTACTATTGGAGAAGGAAATGGCAACCCACTCCAGTGTTCTTGCCTGGAGAATCCCAGGGACGGGGGAGCCTGGTAGGCTGCCGTCTATGGGGTTGCACAGAGTCGGACACGACTGAAGTGACGCAGCAGCAGCAGCAGCAGATTGTGTACTATGTTTGCAGTCCACACTGGCTCAATCAGCAGGTGCCGAATCCATGCATGTGGAGGGCAGGCTGAGACTTAAGCATCCTGAGAGTTTTGTATCCACAGCAGATCCTGGAGACAATCCCCTATGGATACTGCGAGGCAACAGTATACCTGCCAGAAGTGCATTCCTGTGTCTCCTAAGGACATGTACAAGACAGTCTGTAGTACTGTTTCACACTAGGCAAAACCAGAAAAAGAGTCTTGCTGTCTACATGCTGCACAAGTGTTAACTGTGTGTCTTTACACAATGGAGTACACACACCAACTACAAATGACTGAGCT
This sequence comes from Okapia johnstoni, assembly GCA_024291935.2. Classification (NCBI taxonomy): domain Eukaryota; kingdom Metazoa; phylum Chordata; class Mammalia; order Artiodactyla; family Giraffidae; genus Okapia; species Okapia johnstoni. The sequence goes on from CM044310.1 coordinate 72,478,739, forward strand.
GTAACAACATGGATGGATCTCACTCAAAGTATAATTTCAGTAAAAAGCTGAAAACACAAATATAGCAAAGGGGAAAAAAAGGAACACCACAAATTAGTAGGAGTACATATAGGAAAATGCAGGGTATTTGAGAGATGTGTGCATGTGAGCTAAGTCGCTTCAGTCATGTCCAACTCTGTGTGACCCTATAGCCACACAGACTCTGTAGCCCCCCAGACTCCTCTGTCCATGGGGATTCTCTAGGCAAGAATACTGGAGTGGATTGCCACGCCCCTCTCCAAGGATTTTGCTGACCCAGGGATCAAAGCCCCATCTCCTGCATTGGCAGGTGGGTCCTTTACCACTAGCACACCACCTGGGAAGCCCCACTTGAGACATGGATTAGTGTAAAAAGATGACATGGAATGGAGCTCAACACACATACACAACATGGATACATTTAAACACTGCAGTAGGAGGAAAGTGAAATGCAGAAAAATACACATTAGAGATGCCATTTATAGACATCTTAAAAACTGCAAACAGAACAATACTATATGTTGCTTGTAACAGACACATGGATAGATAGCTACAAGTATAGAAATGGACTGAAGGGAACATCTGAAAGTCAAGGTAAAGACTGAGTCAGTGGGGAAGGCAGCAACTGAGACAGGGAAAGGCAGTGTTAACTCTGTCGTGTGTTTCCTTTCTTTTTTGAACACTGGAAGTGTTGGTCTGCCTGGTACAAACGTAAAAGCAGGCCTGCTTACAAAGAGCTTATATATCAATCCTTCTCAGACTCTTCCTAAAGACTGAAGAGGAAGGAACACTCCCAAAGCCATTATATGAAGCCACCATCACCCTGATACCAGAACCAATGACAAAAACGCTACCAAAAAAGAAAACTACAGGCCAATATCTTTGATGAATAGAGACCCCCAAACTCTCAACCAAACATCAGCAAACCAAATCCAGAAACACATTAAAAAGTCATACACTGAGACCAAGTTGGATTCATCCCAGGGTCACGAGGATGTTTCAACATCACGCAAACCAATGAATGTGATACAGCACATCAACAAAAGGACAAAAGCCACATGATTATCCCACAGGTGCAGAAAAAGCATCGATAAAATTCAATATCCATTCATGATAAAAACCCTTACAAAAGTGCATGTAGAAAACATCTCTCAACATAAGAAAAGCTATTTATGAAGAGCTGAAATCTGGACCAAGACAATGATGCCCACTCTTACCACTTCTCTTCAACAAATATTGGAAGTCCTACCCACAACAATCAGATAAGAGAAAGAAATAAAAAGAATCCAAACTGGTAAGGAAGAGCTAAAATTGGCATTATGCACTGACAACATGATACTATACATATAAAACCCTAAAGACTCCATACAAAACTACTAGAACTGATAAATGAATTCAGCAAGGTAGCAGGATACAGAAATGAGCTGAATTTCCTTACATTAAAAACAAAATAACAGAAATGTAAACAATCCCTTTTAAAATCACATTAAAAACCACTTACGAATAAACCTCAAAGAGGTGAAAGCCTTATGTGCTGAGAGATACAAAACATTAGTAAAGGAAATTAAAGAGAATTCAAAGAAATGGAAAGATATCCCATGATCTTGGGTTGGAAGGACTAATATTTTCAAAATGCCAATACTATCTAAATTAGTCTACAGATTTAATGAGATCTTTGCCAAATAACCCATGACACTTTTCACAGAACTAGAATATATAATCCTAGTATTTATATGGAACCATAAAAGACCCAGAATTGCCAAATAACCCTGAGGAAGAACAAAAAAGCAGGGCGTATAAACCTCCCAGACTTCAGACAATACTACAAAGTTATAGTAATCAAAACAGTGTGATGCTAGCAGAAAACCAGACATATAGATCAACGGAACAGAATAGAGAGCCCAGAAATAAACCCATACACCTACATTCAACTAATCTTCCACGAAGGAGGCAGAAATATGAACTGAGAAAAAGACAGTCACTTTAGGAAGTGGTGCTGGGAAAGTTGGACAGTTGCATGTAAATTAATGAAGTTGAAACACACCCTCTCACCATGCACAAAAATAACCTCAAAATGGCTTAAAGATTTAAACGTAAGATATGATACCATAAAACTTCTGGAAGAGATCATATGCAAAACATTCTCTGATATAAATTGCACCAATGTTTTCTTAGGTCAGTCTCCCAAGGCAATAGAAATAAAATAAACAAATGGGACCTAATCAAACTTACAAACTTTGCATGGCAAGTGTGAAAGTGTTAGTCGCTCAGTTGTGTCTGACTCTTTGCTACCCGAAGGATGGAAGTCCACCAGACTCCTCTGTCCGTGGAATTTTCCAGGCAAGAACACTGGAGGAGGTAGCCATTCCCTTCTACAGGGGATCTTCCCAATCCAGTGATCGAACCTGTATCTCCCACATTGCAGGCAGATTCTTTATAGTTTGAGCCACCAGCAAAAGAAAAAGACAAGCTATGGAATGGGAGAAAATATTTGCAAATGATGTGACCAACAAGGGCTTAATTTCCAGAATATACAAACAACTCATACAACTCAAAAACACAAAAACAACTCAATCAAAAAATGGGCAGCAGACTTAAATAGAAGTTTCCCCAAAGAAGAGATAAAGATGGCCAACAGGCACACAAAAAGATGTTCACATCACTAATTATCAGAGAAATGAAAATCAAAACTACAACAAGGCACCACCTCACATCCGTCAGAATGGCCATCATTAAATACTCTACAAATGACAAATATTGGAGAGGGTGTAGAGAAAAGGGAAACCTGCTGCACTGTTGGTGGGAATGTAAAGTGGTACAGTGACTATGGAAAACAGTATGGAGGTTCCTCAGAAAACTATCATAAAGTTGAAATTTGATCCAGCGATCCCACTCTTGGGCATATACCCAGACAAAAATATAATTTGAAAAGATACAAGGACCCCTATGTTCATAACAGCACTATTTACAACAGCAAACTGTGGAAATAACTGACCAACAGATGATGGATAAATAAGATGTGGTACATATATACAATGGAATATTACTCAGCCATAAAAATAATGAAATAATGCCACTTGCAGCAACATGGATACAACTCAAGATCACAGTAAGTGAAGTAAGTCAGAAAGAGAAAGACAAATACCATATGAAATCACTTATATGTGGAATCTAAAATATGACACAAAGGAATATATCTATGAAACAGAAACAAACTCAGAGATATAGAGAACAGATTTGTGACTGCCAAGGGGGTGTGGGGGAAGGATGGACTGGGAGTCTAGGGTGAGTAGATACAAATTATTACTCACAGGATGGATAAGCAAGGTCCTAATGTATAGCACAGGGAACCATATTCAATATCCTGGGATAAAACCATACTGGAAAAGGACATTTAAAAGAATGTATATGTGTGTATAACTGAATCACTTTCCTGTACAGCAGACATTGCTGCTGCTGCTAAGTCGCTTCAGTCATGTCTGAATCTCTGCGACCCCATAGACGGCAGCCCACCAGGCTCCCCCGTCCCTGGGATTCTCCAGGCAAGAACACTGGAGTGGGTTGCCATTAACTTCTCCAACGCATGAAAGTGAAAAGTGAAAGTGAAGTCGCTGAGTCATATCCGACTCCTAGCGACCCCATGGACTGCAGCCTACCAGGCTCCACCGTCCATGGGATTCTCCAGGCAAGAGTACTGGAGGGGGTGCCACTGCCTTCATTAACACATTTTAAAATCGACTGTACTTCCAAAAATAAATTTCAATATAAACACTGAAAAAAATGCAAGAGAGAGAGAAATAGAAAATCACTATTATAATACAACTGTCAAGATCTAGCAATAAATGCTAAAATTAGTCAAAGTTTGAGGAGAAGCAGGCTATTTGCACAGTCTCAAAATATCTTCCTCTAAGACATACAATTGGAAAGAAAAAAAAACGAGGCTCACAGTGGATGAACCCAGCAGACACCATCTCAACCAGAAACGATCAGTGTCACCAGCGGTAATGTGTGCCATCACAGACCTCCTGAGAAGCCACCTCACTTCTGCAGCATTTGGGCCAAAGCTGCAGAACCTCAAACAACTCACGAGAAAAACCCAGACAAACCCTTGAAATGCAGGATGTTCTACAAAGCGAGTGACTGGCAGTCTTCAAAAGGGTCGAGGTCATAAACTGTAGAAGGTGGATGGGGCGCTGAGGAAAAGTCAGAGGTGGGAGGACTGGGAGCCACGGCAACGCATGTGCTGTGGGGTCCTGGACTGGACCTTGGGCCAGACAAGGGTGGAAGAGCCGGTGAAAACACAGAAACTCTGTACTTAGTTAACAGTATGCTCCAGTGCTAATTTCTTAGTTTTGACAGTTGTACTTAGGTTGTTTGTACAGGATGGTAACCCTGGGGACCTGGGTGGTGCAGGGTACGGAAATTGCTGAACTGTTACGGCAACTTTTCTGTAAGTTTAAAATGTCAACATAAAAAAATTAAAAGGTAAAAGCACCAGTAGGGGTGAAAACAAGCAGAAACAACCTAAAGGTAGAAAATTGTGTGAAGATTTTGTCACAGGCCAGAGAAAGTTTATTACGAAAGCTATTTTCCAAGAATTCAAGGATTTAAAATTATATACACACACATATCCATCTAATACAAGGGGCTAAAGAAGCTTCAAGGGTTCAAAGTGGGAATAATAATTATAATGTAAACATACACTGATATAACCAAAAATGAATTTATCCCCATGGGGGAAGATAAAAAGGAGTATGTAAGGAAACAACCAATGCTTTCTCTCTGAGATAATCCCTAAAAACTGAAAAACCAAGAACTTTCAGTATAAGCATGTTGTTTTTAACTGTGGAGTTAATTATCTAAAGAAGCAACTGCTGACCTTGGGGAGCAGGGATCAAGGGGCAGGAGAATGCTGGGGATTTTTGGTAACAATTCTAGTAGTACTTCTGGTCTTTAAATCCTGTGCATATGTAATTAATAAAACTGGAAACGTAGAATCTAAGTGTGAGTAGATGATACGTTGATGGGGACAGATGACTTTATTCAAGGACACTGGCTGTGAAGGTGATGAGAGGGGTGGGTCAGGAGCTGGGGGTGGGGTGAAGGGAGAGCTTCTGAAGATGTGCTTGTGCTGCTGATGGAGACGACGCAGTGGAGAAGGGAAGCAGGGCAGAGAAAGGGCGTGTGCGGGAGGGAAGCCGTGGGTGCTGGTAAGGGGCCGAGATAGGAAGATTTCCCGTGTAATTTCTTCTACACAAAACACGAAGCAAGGCCATCGGCTGACCTTGGGGAGGGTTAGGGAGAGCAGAGGTGTGATGCAGTCATCTTAAGAGAAGGAAAAAAGAATTTCCTAGTGAAATACAGTGGGATTGTATTGTTTAACGTGTTTCCATACTGTACGTGTTAATGTTTTCTTTAGGACTTGATCACTGGTATTCATTGAAGCTTTGGGTCAGGTTTTGTTGTGCTGGCTTCATAAAAATTACTCCGAAGCCTTCTTTCCCATGGCAATGGCACATTCTGAGTAGAACTGGAGTCAACTGCTACCAACATTCAGCATATGTTAAGACACCATTTGTGAAGCTTTCTGGGCCTGATACAAGAATTTCCTCATTTTCTTCCAGGATAAATTTTTTTCTCTTATGGACTACTTTTCTATAATAGCAAATACATACATACCTACCTTAGTATATACTGGAGATATGATCCTTGAAACAAATACACACTATTTATTCTTTGCATCACCACTTGGTATTCTATTTCACAAGTTCTTTCTGCATCTTCTTACCTGTAGTTCTATACCTATTATGTTTTACTTGGCTAACTGGCCTTTCATACTTTCCTCAATTAGTTTAGACAATGGATTATCTACAGCATGACTCTGTTTTTCCCACAAAACAGCCTAGCTCTTGCATTTATTGGATATTTGGGTGTACCAATTCAGCCATTTCTGTGTTTATCTCCAGTGACTCTGTCTTTCCTTAGCCTTCTGTTCTTTTTATAATTGCCTGTGTTTAGGTAGGTGATTTCTGTATTTCATTTTTGTGTGCTAACGCACATGGACCTGTACACAGATAGGTGGCCTGGGGCTAGTGGGCATCACTCTTCTGAAACACCCTTTATGAAAAGAGACCTGGCAGGTGCCCAGGACTCAGGCCAGGGATCAGCTGTTTGCTTGAGATGATGGGATAAAAGTGGACACAGCCCTGCGGCCGGGACTCAGACAGGATTACTGGTACCCAGAGAACCTAGAGCCCCAGTGCAACAGGGAAACAGTGCTGGCCCCACCCTTGAGAGTCCCCCATTTAGGGCATTCAGACAACCTGACGCCAGAGCGAAGGAAAACAATAAGCAAAAAGACAACCTTACGGACTGGGAAAAAAGAATTTGCAAATGATGTGACCAATAAGGGATTAGTCTCCAAAATTTACAAACAGCTCATGACGCTTAACAACATCAAAACAAACAACACGCTCAAAAAACGGGCAGAAGACCTAAATAGACATTTCTATAAAGCAGACATAACGATGGCCAACAGACACAGAAAAGATGCTCAACATCGCTAAGTATGAGAGAAATGCAAATCAAAGCTACAATATGGTATCACCTCACACCAGCCAGAATGGCTATCATCAAAAAATCCACAAACAATAAATGCTGGAGAGGGTGTGGAGAGAAAGGACTCCTCCTACACTGTTGGTGGGAATGTAAATTGGGACAGCCACCATGGATAACATTATGGATAGTCTTTAAAACACTAAAACGAGAACTACCACATGACCCTGCAACCCGACTCCTGGGCATATATCTGGAGAAGAGCATGATCCGAAAAGCTACGTGCACCTCAGTGTTCACTGCAGCCCTGTTTACAATGGCCAAGATGTGGCAACAACTTAAAAGTCCATCAACAGAGGGGCGAATAAAGAAGATGTGGTGCATACATACAATGGAATATTACTCAGCCATTAAAAATGATTGAAATAATGCCATTTGAAGCAACACGGGTGGACCTAGAGAGTGTCACACTGAGTGAAGTCAGAGAAGGAGAAATATATGACATCCCTCATATGTGGGATCTAAAAAGAAATGATACAAATGAACTTACAAAACAGAAATATATGTACGGCTGAGTCTCTTCACTGTTCAGCTGAAACTATCACAACACTGTTTGTTAATTGGATATATCACAATACAAAATACAAAGTAAAAAAAAAAGAAAAAGAAAACCAGCTGCCAATGTACAAACAGAGGGAGGAAAGAAACTTCCCATTCTAAATGAGCTTGCACATGAATATTTAAACCTCAAGGAATATAATGCTAATACAGCTAACAAGCAAAAAAGCAAGAAAATTCACTCCAGTGAATCTGAAAATAACTTTGAAATTAAAAAAAAAATTTAAAAGGGAACCCAAGGGTTACGCACAAAAGAACAACTCTTTCTTAAACTTAATCAAGGACATGTAGGAATGAAAGAACAAATTCAGAAATTCTGGGGAAAAGGAGCTGAAAAATCCTGAAAAAAAATTAAGGCTTAGTAAGTGGGAAATTCCAGAATGGGTATGGTTAGGAAAAGAATTAATAACTGTGAAGATTGCACTGAACAATTTGCTCCAATAAAAAAAAAAAGAGGGTAAAATGAGAAGCTCCATAGTAAAATATCTTGAATATTCATGGTGATTTGATGAGTTTCATGATTTCATGATTCATTGATGGTTTTCGAGTGCTGAAAAGACAAACATCCCCCAACTCTAAGCAGAGCAGTATAGAGACACACATACAGGCACATTCTACTGAAGTGGAAGAATATCAGGATAAAAAGAAAATCGTAAAAGAAGAAAAGACAAATTACCTACAGAGGACTGACACACAGCAGTAGTGCTTCCATGTACAGCAACAGCAGCCTAAAGAATAAGTCACTTGTGTCTGACTCTTTGCGACCCACCAGGCTCCTCTGTCCATGGAGGAATACTGGAGCAGGTTGCCAGGCCCTCCTCCAGGGGATCTTCTCGGCCCAGGGATTGAACACTCCTCTCTTACGTCTTCTGCACTGGCAGGTGGGCTCTTTACCACTAGTGCCACCTGGGAATAAGGGATGCCTTCAAAATTCTTTAGACACACAGCTGTAGGTCTAGATAATTAACATCCTAATAGTTACCATTCAAGAGTGAGGGAAATCTCTATACCAGGAAGAGAGGGATGTGTAAACCTCCAGAAACTTATCAGTGGAGAAGGCATGGACTTAAAACTGCATTAAAAACCATACTCTTAATCAACTATACTTCAATTAAATTTTTTAAAAATACCCTTGATTACTGTACTCTTCCCGATAACATCTCAGAGGTGGCATTTCCGCTGATGGCTTCTTTTCTCTTTAGCTAGATATGGTATTTAAGGTGGTGGCTTTGGTAGTGGCTCTTTAGCTAGACATGGTATTTAATGTGCTGGCTTCCTTACTATATGGGCTTCCCTTTGTAGCTCAATTGGTAAAGAATCTGCCTGCAATGCAGAAGACTTGGGCTCAATTCCTGGGTTGGGAAGATCCCCTGGAGAAGGAAATGGCAACCCACTCCAGTATTCTTGCCTGGAGAATCCCATGGACAGAGGAGCCTGGCGGGTCTACAGTCCATGGGGTTGCAAGTCAGACCCAACTTAGTGATTTAACCACCACCACCACTTCCTTACCATGGTCATTCTTTACTAAAAGAATGACCATAGGAAGGAAGACGAAATGTAACACAAAAGCAGTGGTGGGAATAATTAGTAAGATATATTATGAAATAGAAATAACCATCTACTTGGAATAGAAAAACAAACTAACATGTTAGCAATAACTCAGACTCCAAAGAAAGCCGGATGATGCTGTTTTTTGACTTGCTGGTGGCTCCACAGCTATTTGCTTTATAGTTAATCACTAAACTATATATATGTTTTATGTACTTTCCTGGATGTTTGTTATATCATATATATATACATGGACTACTAGGTACTAAATTATGTAACAGTTATAAATGCTGTGGGTTTCAGAAACAAAGGCAATTATAGAAGCATTAGCGCAGAAGATGAATTTCTTACCTTAAGCTGATCACAGTCATTATGTATATGAAAGCAACAGAAGTTGTTTTCTACCTGGTGGAGAGAAGGTAAAAGGAGACCATTTGTAGCTGAGAGTTAAGATTTCAACATGGCTCTTGTTTTGCTTTAGCATTAACAGGAAGGGAAACTTGTCTCCTTGAGGAAGAATAAACATTTAAGCAAAGTTATCACTGATTCTTCCCAATGCCTCACTCAATACATTGAATCAGTTAGCAAGGATTGTCCATTTACCTTCACTCCTTGAGAAAAGACAATCATTTTACTCCTTTTCACCTTTGCCAGTGAACAGAATAAATTCACCATGGCTCTCCCCAGCTCCAAAGTCAGAGTTCTACCTGTGGTCATGGGGGATACCCATAAAGGTTTGTTAGGTCATTAAGCTGGGAAAAAAATTTGGACCAAGGTATGATCTGAGCCCAATTTTTGTAAAAATAAAGGACAGAAGAGTCCCATTTGTGTATGCTGATGGATGTTTCTTAGCACTGGAGTCTCTCACTGGAACCACTGTATCAGTGGTAATAGCCACTGGACTGATCTCCTGAGGAGCCAACCTTTACACAAAAGAGATCTTCTAAAAACATCAGAGAGGTAACACACACTCATCCTCCCATGCTAAAATCCACAATCCTCACCCTGGAAGATTTTTAGCATAATGGGGGTACTGCTTTGGCTCAGACAATGGCAAGGTTTGCGGGCAGGGCTGGTTTCAGTCACGGCTGGATCCAGGTGCTCTCCCAGTGGCTCTGTTCCCCACACGATGGCAGAAGGACCACTAGCAACTGAAGACACTCATCACTCTCTCCACTGATCCACAAGAAAAGAAACTTTCTCCTTACCAAGAGCACCAAACGAACTCCCATGGACGCCTCCCACTAACCTGAGCTGGGTCTTGCGCCTGGAGGTGGTGGTGGCAGGGGAGGAAGTCAACATTACCAGCTAGAGTCACATGCCCATCCCTGGGTCTTCTGGCAGGAGCGGGGGGAACTGAGTAACAGATTTATTTGAGATGCTTCTCACACCATACATTTCACCCACTTGTACAATTCAATACTTTTTAGTCCCTTCGGAGCTGAGTAACCATCACTATGACCAACTCTGGAACATTCTCATCCTCCTAAAGAGCAACTCCTGCTCCTTATCTGTCCCCACTCATTCCACCCCCAGGCCACCCTCTCCCTCACCTGCTGTGTCGACTGTAAGCTCAGAGCCTCTGTATTTGGATGAGAACCAGAAGGTGACACAGACCCATGAAACACCAGATTGGATTAAGAAATAGGATCACTGGGCAATGCATCTGTTGTTTCAGTGTTTCACAATACAGCTCCCCTTAACTGGCAACCATAGCTCTCTAGACTGCTTGCTTCTCATGGAGTAAATGATTCAGAGTTCATCTTTGGTTAAAACAGACCCTGGCCTTTCTGAGAAGATCCCAGCAGACGATCGGGTCTGCCCCGTGCTCCCTCAGTCTCCCCTCCAGGCGGCACGTCCCACATCTGGCTTGACGAGCCTGCCCCTCATGGCTGTCGTCCCCTCTCTTCTCCAGGAGAGTGAAGAGGAGCTGTATTCCTCCTGCCGCCAGCTGCGGAGGCGGCAAGAACTGAACAACCAGCTCTTTCTGTACAACACCCACCAGAACCTGTGCAGCGCCAACTGCGATGCCCTGGTCAGAGAATTCAACGTCAATGAGAACCAGCTGCAGCTGTACCAGGAGAAGTGCAACCGCAGGTGGGTCACACCCTGCAGCCACTGTGAGGTCAGGCCTGGGCCAGGGCGGAGGGCGAGCCTCCCCCTTCAGAGAGCCTGAGCCCTGACCCCTCTTCTCTTGGCTCCATCAATTACTTATACTAAGAGCTCAAGTATCTGTACCTTCCCTGAGCTGAACTGTCCTCCTGAGCACGCCCAGGTAAGAGTGAAAATAAGCAATGACCACTACCGTTTAAGGGGCCCTTCTCGCCCTCCCAAGCCTGGGCTCATCCAGTGGTCCTAAATTGAAGTGGAATCCCTTTCCCCACCTCCCTTCTCCAGAGTAGGATGCTTTGAATTGTGCTAGGGACTTGTATGGGGGCTTCCATGATGGCTCAGGGGTGAAGAATCACCTGCAGTGCAGGAGACATAGGAAATACAGGTTGGATTCCTGGGTTGGGAAGACCCCCTGGAGGAGGAATTGGCAACCCACTCCAGTATTCTTGCCTAACAAAACCCAAATAGAAGGATCTTGGCGGGCTACAGTCCAGGAGGTTGCAAAGAGTCAGGCATGACTGAGCATGACAACAGACATGTAAGGAGGGATAGCCAGGTATGCCAGAGTGCTGCTCCACCAAGAACATTCTCCAAGAAAATGCCAGTAGCAACTTCTCCAGGACACAGCATGGAGACTCCTACCCATGTTCTTCTCATGTCATCTTGACCACATCTGCACAGAAACAATGACCGCAGCACAACAACCAGCAATGAAACAGAATCACAGAAGTTATGCGTCCTATCAGGGACCTACGTCCCCAGCTCTGCCCTGTACACCTAGCCCTGAATATCCCACAAACATGTGGACAGAAATGTGAGAGTTCAGCACATGACCCGAATCCTGGGCTAATGGATGGTGGTGAAATCTGTCTTATTTCAGGTTAAGAGAGAAGAGAGTCAGCAACAGCAAGTTTTACTCATAGAAGCTGGGGTCCATGTGTAAGCGTGTCGTGTTTGTGTGTGAGTTTGCATGGAGGAGCGTGTACTCTGTTCAGACCCTGGAACATGCTCACGTGTGAGGTCGTCACTCCTCCAGCCTGTCACCGAGATGACATACCTGAAGATGACCCAATCGGCATGAGTCGGGGTAACCTTTTCATCTTGGACACTTTCTTAACTTCCAGTCTCTAAGTACAGTTCAGTCGCTCAGTCGTGTCCGACTCTTTGCGACCCCATGAATTGCAGCATGCCAGGCCTCCCTGTCCATCACCAACTCCTGGAGTCTACCCAAACCCATGTCCATCGAGTCGGTGATGCATCCAACCATCTCATCCTCTGTCATCCCCTTCTCCTCCTGCCCCCAATCCTTCCCAGCATTAGGGTCTTTTCCAGTGAGTCAACTCTTTGCATCAGGTGGCCAAAGTACTGGAGTTTCAGCTTCAATATCAGTCCTTCCAATGAACACCCAGGACTGATCTCCTTTAGGATGGACTGGTTGGATCTCCTTGCAGTCCAAGGGACTCTCAAGAGTCTTCTCCAATACCACAATTCAAAAGCATCAATTCTTCTGCACTCAGCTTTCTTTATGAGAGGTAAATTAATAGAGGCAAGTCTAGATGGGAGTGGGATGTACAGCTGAGCATCAAAGAATTGATGCTTTTGAACTGTGGTGTTGGAGAGGACTCTTGAGAGTCCCTTGGACAGCAAGGAGATCCAACCAGTCAATCCAAAAGAAATCAGTCCTGAATATTCATTGGAAAGACTGATGCTGAAGCTGAAACTCCAATACTTTGGCCACCTGATGTGAAGAACTGACTCACTGGAAAAGACCCTGATGCTGGGAAAGATCGAAGGTGGGAGGAGAAGTGGACGATAGAGGATGAGATGGTTGGATGGCATCACCGACTTGATGGACATGAGTTTGAGCAAACTCAGGGGTTGGTGATGGAGAGGGAAGCCTGGCGTTCTGCAGTCCATGGGGTCGCACAGGGTCAGAGACGACTGAGTGACTGAACTGAACTGAACTGATCTGACAAAGAACCTCAGTGAAAATGTGACTCCACCCCTCCAAGTCACTAAGATAATCCATTAGTGGAAAAGATGTATTCCATGAATAAGCACCTCCCAAGAGTATATCCAAATGACAGATAAGCAAATGAAAAGATGCTTACTCAAAATTTGTAAGAGAAAATGCAAATTAAAACAACAATATATCACTAACACACTTACTAGAATGGCAAAAATTAAAAAGTAACAACACTAACAGTTTTTAGCAAGACTATAGAGCACTTGGCACTATGGTGGTTGTGTAAATTGGTACCAAACTATCAATGCATTGTAAAGATGGCTCATTCTGTCTTCTAAAGTTAACCATTTGCAGTTCCACCCATAAACACAGTTGACCCTCCGTATCTGCGAGTTTGATATCCGTGGATACAGAAGGCTGGCTATGGGACTTAAACATCCTCAGATTTTTGTATCCACAGCAGTTCCTGGAAGTAATCCCCATAGATACCGAAGGACAACTGTATACCTACTAGAAATGCATACCTGTGTCTCCTAAGGACATGTACAAGACTGTCTACAGACAGTACCACAGCACTGTTATCCACACTAGGCAAAACCAGAAAAGAGTTCTGCTGTCCGTCTACTGCACAATTGTTAAACTGTGTGTCTTTATACAATGGAACACATACAGCAACTACAAATGACTGAGCTATAAAATAAAATAACATAGGTGAATCTCATGATACTATGAGTGAAAGGAGCTACATACACACAAATAGAGCAAAGGAAAAAATGTAACACCACAGATTAAGAGAAAGGTACACAGGGAACTGTAAGGTGCTTGTAAGATGGAACAGTGTAAGGAGGTGAAATGAAATGGTGAACAGCACACATACACAACATGGATACACTCAAACAATAATGTTTGAGAAAAGCTGAAATGCAGAAAAACGCACAGCCATTTTTCTGTACCATTTTTGTGTACCATTTATACACATTTTTAAAACTACATGCAAAACAGTGCTATATACTCCTTCTAATAGACACATAGCTAGATGGGTAAAGTATAAAAATGGACTAAAGGAACATCTAAAAGTTCAAAGATCAAGTCAGTGGGGAAGGCAGTGCCTGAGACAGGGAAAGGTAGGTTTAGCTCTGTGGCTGTTTAATCCTTTTTAAATGTTGGCAGTGTTGCTCTGCTTGGTACAAATATAAAAGCAGGACTGTTTACAAAGAATTTACACTGATTCATCTCAAACTCCTCCTAAAGACTGAAGAGGAAGGAATACTCCAGAAGACTTTCTACAAAGCCACCATCACCCTGGTACCAAGAGCACCACAGACACTATCAAAAAAAAAAATTACAGGCCAATATTTCTGATGAATATAGACCTCCAAATTCTCAACCAAATGTTAAGAAACCAAATCTAACAACACACACAAAAGGTCATACACTGTAACCAGGTTAGATTCATCCCAGGGTCACAAAGATGTTTCAACATATGTAAATCAACCAACGTGATACACCACATGACAGAACAAAGGACAACACCCACATAATTACCTCAACATATGCAGAGTATTTGACAAAATTCAACATCGATTTATGATAAAAAAAAAACAACTCTTACCAACATGGGTATAGAGGAAACACATCTCAACATAATAAAAGATATTTATGACAAACTCACAGCCAATATAATACTCAATGCTGAAAGCTTCCTGCTAAAATCTGGAATAAGCAAGGATGCCCACTCTCATCACTTCTCTTCAACACACTATTGTAAGTCCTACCTACAGCAATCAGACAAGAGAAAGTATTCAAACTGGTAGGGAAGAGGTAAAACTGTCATTATATGCAGATGACATGATACTATTAATATATATATAGAAAACCACTAGGACTGATAAACAAATTCAGCAAGGTAGCAGGATACAAGATTAACATTCAGAAACCAGTTGCATTTCTTTAGTCTCCCAAGGCAATAAAAATAAAAAACTAAAATCAATAATGGGAGCTAATCAAACTAAAGGCTTTTTCACAGGAAAGGAAACCATGAAAAAAACAAAAAGACAACCTATATAATGGGAGAAAATATTTGCAAATGAGGTGACAGACAAGGGCTTAATTTCCAAAATATACAAACAGCTCATACCACTCAACAACACAAAAACAAACAACAACCCAACTGAAAAATGAAGACCTTAGTAGATATTTCTCCAAAGAAGATGTACAGATATCCAGTGGGCACATGAAAAGATGCTCAACATCACTAATTATTAGAAAGATGCAAATCAAAACTACAATGAGGTATCACTTCAAACTGGTCAGAAGTGCCATCATTAAAAATCTACAAGTAACAAAATGCTGGAGAGGGTGTAGAGAAAAGGTGCCTACACTGTTGGATACAAATTGGTACAGGCACTATGGAGAACAGTATGGAGGTTCCTTATAAAATTAAAACTAGAGCTACCATATGATCCAGCAATCCCATTCATATATCCAGAGAAAACCATAATTTGCAAAGATACACACACTCCAGTGTTCACTGCAGCACTATTTATAATAGTCAGGATATGTAAGCAACCTAAATGTCCATCAAAAGATGAATGGATAAAGAAGATGTGGTACATATATACAGTGAAATATTACTCAACCATTGTGCTTAGTCGCTCAGTCATGTCTGACTCTTGGTGACCCCATGGACTGTATCCTGCCAGGATTCTCTGTCTATGGGGATTCTCTAGGCAAGAATACTGGAGTGGGTTGCCATGCCCTCCTCACTCAGCCGTTACAAAGAATGAAATAATGCCATTTGCAGCAACATGGATGGAATTAAAAGAGATTGTCATACTGAGCGAAATAAGTCAGACAAAGACAAATATCATATGATATTGCTTACATGTGGAATCTGAAAAGAAGGGTACAAGTGAACTCATCTACAAAACAGAAACAGAGTTACAGATGTAGAAAATAAACTCCAGGGAGTAAGGGAGGTAGAGGGATAAACTAAAAGACTGGGACTGACATATACACACTACTATATATAAAATAGACAACTATTTTATAGTTCGGAGAAGGCAATGGCACCCCACTTCAGTACTCTTGCCTGGAAAATCCCATGGACGGAGAAGCCTGGTAGGCTACAGTCCATGGGGTCACTAAGAGTCGGACACAACTGAGCGACTTCACTTTCACTTTTCCCTTTCATGCACTGGAGAAGGAAATGGCAACCCACTCCAGTATTCTTGCCTGGAGAATCCCAGGGACGGCGGAGCCTGGTGGGCTGCCGTCTGTGGAGTCGCACAGAGTCGGACACGACTGAAGCGACTTAGCAGTAGCAGCATTTTATAGTTGAGTATTAAATACCTACCATATAACACAGGGAACTTGGCCTGTATGGGAAAATAATCTAAAAAAGAATGGATATTATTTATGCAACAGACTCACTTTACTGGACATCTGAAACTAACAACATTATAAATCAACTATACTCCAATGAAAAAAAAACTACAAGTAAATGCTGGAGAGGGTACAGAGAAAAGGAAACCCTCCTACACTGTTGGTGGAAATGTAAGTTGCTGCAGCCACTACTGAAAACAATGGGGAGGTTCCTCAGAAAACTAAAAATAGAATTACCATATGATTCAATCCTGGGATTGAGTACTCCTGGGAATATGCCCAGAATAAAAAAATAATTCAAACAGATACATGTACCCTTATGTTCACAGCAGTGCTATCCACAATAGCCAAGACATGGAAACAACCTAAATGTTCACTGATAGATGAATGGATAAAGAATATGTAGTGTTCTTTGGGTTATTACAATGGGATATTACTCAGCCACAAAAAAGAACAAACTAATGTTATTTGCAGGCACATGGATGCAACTAGAGATTACCGTACTAAAGGAATTCATAAAGACAGAGACGTATCACTTATATGTGGAGTCTAAAATATATTAATAGAACAGATGAATCTATCTGCAAAACAGAAACAGACTCACAGATATAAAGAACAGACTTGTGGTTGCCAAGAAGGAGGAGGGATGAGGAGGGAAGGACTAGGAGTTTGGGATTTACATATGTAAATTATTCTATATAGGATGGATAAACAACAAGGTCTTACTGTATAGCACAGGAAACTATATTTGATATCCTGTATAAACCAAATGGAAAAGAATGCATAAAAAAGAATGTCTATATGTTACTTTTCTGTACAGCAAAGACTGGCACAACACTATAAATCAGCTACACTTCCATTAAAAAATTAAAAAAAAACCCTACAGAATAGGAGAAAATACTTGCAAATGATGCAATCAACAAGGGCTTGATTTTCAAATTATATAAACAGCTCATACAACTCAACAACACAAAAACAACTGTATCGAAAAAGGGGCAGAAGACCTAAAAATGGACATTTCTCCAAAGAAGACACACAGATGGCCAAATATGTGAAAAGATGTTCAACATGTGAAAAGATGTTCAACAACACTAATTATCAGAGTAATGCAAATCAAAACTATAACGGAGCATCACCTCACACCAGTCAAATGTCCATTATGAACAAGTGTACAAACAATAAATGCCAGAGAGGGCATGGAGAAAAGGGAGCCCTCCTACACTGTTGGTGGAAATGTAAGTTGGTGCAGCCACTATTGACAACAGTATGGAGGTTCCTCAAAAATCTAAAAATACAGTTGCTGTTTGATATAGAAATCCCATTCTTGTGCACATATCCAGACAAAGCTATACTTCAACAAGTTACATGCACCTCTATGTTCAGAGCTGCACTATTTACAATAGCCATGACATGGAAACGACCAAAATGTCCATCAACAGATAAATGGATAAAGAAGATGTGATTACGTATATACAATGAAATACTACTCAGCCATCAAACAGAATGAAATGATGCCATTTGAAGTAACAGGGATGGACCCAGAGATTATCATACTAAGTAAGTCAGACAAAGACAAATACCACACGATATCACTCATATGTGGAATCTAAAATACAATGCAAATCAACATATCTAGGAAACAAAAACAGACTCACAGATAAAAAGAACCTTGACAAGGTTGCCAAGGGAGAGGTGGGGTAGGGAAAGAAGGAATGGTAGCTTGGGATTAGCAGAGGCAATCTATTATATATAGAACGGATAAACAACAATGTCTTACTGTATAGCATAGGGAACTACACTCAATATCCTATGACAAACCATAATGGAAAAGAGTATATATACGTGTATATATATTACTGAGTCACGTTGCTGTACAGAAGACATTAACACAATATTATAAATCAACTATACTTAAATTAAAAAAAAAGAATTGGCACCTAAACAGTACACTAAATAAATTGCTTTAAAAAAAATAAATAAAAGCAGGGTTTCTCTACCAAAAGCAGATACAGGCATGTTCAGTCTTTCTGGTCCATAGCAGGCCACCTAAACTGAACAATATATAAACATGGAAAATAAAGATGGGAGAAGGAAAGGTTGGGGTGTGGGTGGGGGTGGGAATCAAAGTGAATGAGAGAGCCAGAGGGAGACTGAGATGAAAAGAAGCAGTTACTATTAGCAGTTAATAATTCTGGGTAGTGAGAAGATGCCATTATATTACTTTTTCATGTTTCCTATTTTTAAATTTAACTTAAAAAATAAAAGGAAAGAAGATAAAAGCTATATAAAAAGATGTGTCTGGCAAATATGAATAAAAATTAAGCTGGCACAGCATTGTTAAATCAGACAAATTACAACGCAAGGTAGGTACCACTAAGGGCAACATTTTATATTGCTAACAAGAACATTGCCCCAAAGTGTTACAGACACACACTTTTGTGCTTTTCATGGCATAGCTCTGAAGAACATAAAGCAGACTGGGAAAGACTAATTACAGTGAGGGACAGACTCCTCTCTCAGAAATCTTTTATTAAAGGAAGTGAAATAAGCTCAGAGACTCTGAATAGTATAAGTCACAAGTTTGGTCAAGTGCACACATATGCTCCTACAAACACACGGAACTTTGTACACAGAGGATACTTGCTTTGCCCAAGTATAGCATATTCACAAATGTTTGACTGGACACCAAGCCATAGTGGGTGGTGGGTCAGGGAAGGAAGAACTATTTTAATTGCTTCAATACAAGTCCAAATTCACTGTTTCACAAAGTCACAAAGTAAAGATATTCCCCCAAAGTCCTTACACATGAAAACTTCACAATCTATTTCTGAAATATTTTTATGTTAACAGGAAAGGACAAAACTTCTGCTCAAAAAAATCAAACCTTTAAGCGCATTCATTCCAAAAGAAGAAAAAGTGAAAATAAATGAGTTAAACTTTTAACTTAGAAGCTAGGGAAAAAACCTCAAAAGTAAAAAATGAAATTAATATAGAAGAAATACAGAATGCAGAGAACTTAAATAAAATTGATAAAGCAGTTCTTACAAAAGGACTAATGAAATATATAAAGGGAGAAAGGAAAGAAAGCACTTCATCAGTACTAGAAGAAAAAAGGGCATCCATAAGTAGAGATTAAAAAAGAAAAGACTACACTCAAGTCTATTAATATAAACATCTGGGAACCTAGACAAACTAGGCAATATTATATTACAATAAAAATTATTACATGTCCAAGAATCTAGAAGACCATTCTAGTTATAATCGAAGAAATAGCGGCCAAAGATTTGCAAACCCTCCAGGTGTCATCAACTCCATATAATTTTTATGGACAACTTCTACCGGGGGCCTGATCCCTGACATCACCATCCCAAACCTGCTGACTCTGTTACGTGAGAAAAACAAACCCCTGTAACTTTAAGCTGCTCTGAGTTCATTTTTAACAAATGAGCAGCTGAATGCATGTCTGATACAGCAGTACCTATTAAAGTTCCAATTCCACTTTTAGGCATCTACTGTAGAGACCCACTTGCCACTGTATCCAAGGAGATGTGTACAAGAGAGCTCATGGCCACGCTGTTTGATAAAGTGGCAAATTAGAAACAATCTGACCAAGGATCCATAAGGAAATGGCTAAATCAACAGGGGTGGGTTTACAGTGTGGAACACGAAGCAGCTGTTAAAGAGAGTTAGGTGCAACTACCTTACGGGGGTCATAAATAAGACATGTTCCATAATATCATCATCTCACAGTGTCACGCATCTAGTGGTCCCATATTACTATGGCAAGATCAAGGCTGAGGGCTACCACGCTCACACTCTGAGTCTTATCCCTTGAAGCCACGTTGCTGCTCAGAGTGTGTGCCCAGCGTGGGAAGCAGAAAGGCACCCCAGGAGTGAGACCGCCCAGCTCACAGACTCTACCCTCAGGGGTGGGGGAGTCGCACTGGCGACCTTGGGAGATGAGCAGGGAGGTGGGAGGGCAGATGGAGTGCGCCAGAGAGTTAGGGAAGTTCTGGTGTGCACACAGAACCCCTGGGGAGCCCCGGGGAGGCAGCGCCACCTGTTCCCATATGGCTGGCCCAGGCTTTCGCAAACTTGACGCAGCGATGGGATCACTAGACTTAATTACCATAACAGTGAGAATGGCAATGCACTGTCTGAGGCAATTACTGACTCAACTTACTAACACAGTGATGGTCAATTATAAAAAGAATTACCTACACTCAGGCAGCACAGATGGCTTATAACATTCTGTGAAAATGAAGAGTAAAACACTTAAAGTGCATTTTACAAATACGTTTGGACTCAGGTTGCTATGCTTACTGAAATATCAAGTTCCATTTGAGTTAATTGAAATGCTTTTCTTTTTGCTTGAATACTGTAGTATTCTGTGAAAATTTATTTTACAGCAATGACAAGGTTGATATTGGAATTCTTTCAAGTGTATCATTATGCTGCATAATTTGTACCAATATTGGGCTGAGATATTTATTTTTCTATATGCACAATGGCTACTGGCATAGGAATTTATTCAAACGTATTATGGCTTGTTACATGGCTTTACCAATTTTTGTTTGCTTTATTTTGAACGCACAGTAGAGGAATTCCTTCAAATATATTTTACATTGTGACTTTTCTTTTTTTAGTTATCAGCATTCAGTGAAATAGAGTGCCAGTGTACACTTTTACACCATCCAATGTCGGATTACCTTCTCTTCCACCAGTAAATTACCTTCTCTTCCACCAGTAAGTGTGTTTTGCTGCCCGTTACATAAAATGATGGCCAATAACATGTACTCATAAAATTATTTCAGTGTTTGTAGAATATTGTTGTGTACTCAGAATTTAGGATGTCCTACTAGATTCTACTATACACATTCAAAATGGTATTTTCCCCTCAAAACCAGTTCACAACTTACAACACAGATATTATGGGAAAATATGTCATCCTTTCCATTATAACTCAAGCATCTTACATAGAGTGACTATACAATTCAATATACAAAATGGGACACATATGACAGTGAAAAAAAACAGAACAATTAAAAGATAAGACGGGATGACAAGCATAAAATCAGAACTATCCTAGACAAACTGGAACATATAGTCACCATTTCATACACCAGCATGCCTCCTCCATCAGCAAATAAGGAATATACTAACACCAGTAGATCACCACGATGCACAATTTAGTGAGAAACAACTAGCAGAACAAATGTGAAGTAGAAGGCAATAGTATGAAGAGAGGAAGGAACCCTACAGGCCAATTTTCTATACAACACCTACACATACAGAATTGGGGATACACTGGTAAAAGTGTTCTTTGGCTTGATCTGCAGAGTTTTAACTTCTAAGAAAAATCCATGTGTGGATTATTTAGATAGCCACCTTTAAAACTAAAAACAAGTATTTTGCACACAGAATTAAGAATGACCTTTTCACCTTTAAAACTAAGACACACTAATAGGGACTGGATAGGATAGTTTTTTGTTGTTGTTGTTGTTAATAAAACTACTTATTCCCTCTTGATGAATTCTTCTCCACTGAGCGATAAAGAACCTAAGCTTCATTAAATTCTGTGACCAGATAAATAGTTTCTGTCGGGAGATCGTGGGTTTGTCTCCCAACTGAAGAGTGGCTGTGTTCGAATACCATCTGAAAGGAGAGCCATTAGAATACTCTGGGTTTGAGCCCCAATCTGAGCTGTGTGTCTTCAACACCACTGTGAGCACTTAAACATGTCGAAATTTAAAGCAGAGAGGCATAGATTATCATTTTTTCTCTAGCATGGTGCCACCTACTTTGCAACTTTAAAAAAATCCCCTCTTTATTTTCAGTTTAGAACACAAAACATCAGTGAACTGAGGTACTTAAAACAATAGTTACCAAATGAGCACCGATATTATAGCAGGGAATCAATGAAATAGTTTCACTACTACCATCCTCACCTGATCAGACAGTTCTCACTGAAGCTCCAGTCCGACATTGCTACTCATTTACTGAGCATTCTGTTCGAATGACTCAAACTCAACTGTCATGTCTCATATCTACTCCTGTATACCACCAGCTCCCTCTCCAAACTCTTCTGCTTCTCCCAGAAGTTCAGTTCAGTTCAGTTCAGTCACTCAGTCATGTCCAACTCTTTGCCACCCCATGAACTGCAGCACGCCAGGCCTTCCTGTCCATCACCAGCTCCCGGAGTCCACCTAAATCCATGTCCATCGTGTCAGTGATGCCATCCAACCAGCTCATCCTCTGTTGTCCCCTTCTCCCGCCCTCAATCTTTCCCAGCATCAGGGTTTTTTTTTTCAAATGAGTCAGCTCTTCGCATCAGGTGGCCAAAGTATTGGAGTTTCAGCTTCAACATCAGTCCCTCCAATGAACACTCAAGAGTGATCTCCTTGCAGTCCAAGGGACTCTCAAGAGTCTTCTCCAACACCACAGTTCAAAAGCATCAATTCTTCGGTGCTCAGCTTTCTTTATATTCCTACTCTCACATCTGTACATGACTACGGGAAAAATCATAGCCTTGACTAGACGGATGTTTGTTGGCAAAGTAATGTCTCTACTTTTTCATATGCTGTCTAGGTTGGTCATAACTTTCCTTCCAAGGAGCAAGCGTCTTTTAATTTCATGGCTGCAATCACCATCTGCAGTGATTTTGGAGCCCCAAAAAATAAAGTCTGACACTGGTTCCACTGTTTCCCCATCTATTTCCCATGAAGTGATGGGACCGGATGCCATGATCTTAGTTTTCTGAATGTTGAGCTTTAAGCCAACATTTTCGCTCTCCTCTTTCACTTTCATCAAGAGGCTCTTTAGTTCTCCTTCACTTTCTGCCATAAGGGTGGTGTCATCTGCATATCTGAGGTTATTGATATTTCTCCCAGCAATCTTGATTCCAGCTTGTGCTTCATCCAGCCCACCATTTCTCATGATGTACTCTACATATAAGTTAAACAAGCAGGGTGACAATATACAGCCTTGACGTACTCCTTTTCCTATTTGGAACCAGTCTGTTGTTCCATGTCCAGTTCTAACTGTTGCTTCCTGACCTGCATACAGGTTTCTCAAGAGGCAGGTCAGGTGGTCTGGTATTCCCATCTCTTTCAGAACTTTCCACAGTTTATTGTGATCCACACAGCCAAAGGCTTTGGCATAGTCAATAAAGCAGAAATAGATGTTCTTTTGGAACTCTCTTGCTTTTCTGATGATCCAGTGAATGTTGGCAATTTGATCTCTGGTTCCTCTGCCTTTTCTAAAACCAGCTTGAACATCTGGAAGTTCATGGTTCACGTATTGCTGAAGCCTGGCTTGGAGAATTTTGAGCATTACTTTACTAGTGTGTGAGATGAGTGAAACTGTGTGGTAGTTTGAGCATTCTTTGGCATTGCCTTTCTTTGGGATTGGAATGAAAACTGACCTTTTCCAGTCCTGTGGCCACTGCTGAGTTTTCCAAATTTGCTGGCATATTGAGTGCAGCACTTTCACAGCATCATCTTTTAGGATCTGAAATAGCTTAACTGGAATTCCATCACCTCCACTAGCTTTGTTTGTAGTGACACTTCCTAAGGCCCATCTGACTTCACATTCCAGGATGTCCAGCTCTAGGTGAGTGTGAGTGATCACACCTTCATAATTATCTGGGTCATGAAGACCTTTTTTGTACAGTTCTTCTGTGTATTCTTGCCACCTCTTCTTAATATCTTCTGCTTCTGTTAGGTCCATACCATTTCTGTCCTTTATTGAGCCCATCTTTGCATGAAACGTTCGCTTGGTATCTCTAATTTTCTTGAAGAGATCTCTCGTCTTTCCCATTCTATTGTTTTCCTCTATTTCTTTGCATTGATCACTGAGGAAGGCTTTCTTATCTCTCCTTGATACTCTTTGGAACTCTGCATTCAAATAGGTATATCTTTCCTTTTCTCCTTTGCCTTTCACCTCTTTTCTTTTCACAGCTCTGAGAAGGACCACTATTAATTAAGGATCTATGTGCATAGAGCTTTACAGGTTACAAAAGGGCCTCCATGACATTTCATCCACTGAAGGATCCCTGTGAGATGGGCATGCTAAGTTGCTTCAGTCATGTCCGACCCTTTGTGACCCTATGGACCATAGTCCGCCAGGCTCCTCTGTCCATGGGATTCTCCAGGAAAGAGTAACTGAAGTGGGTTGCCATGCTGTCCTCCAGGGGCTCTTCCCAACCGAGGGATCAAAAGTGTGTCTCTTAATGTCTCCTGCACTGGCAGGCAGGTTCTTTACTACCTATCATCACCACCTAGGAAGCACTGTGAGATAAGCAGGGAATGCTTTATCTCCATCTTACAGGTGAGGGACGGATTTGCTGGAAGTCACATTGCAAACTAGAGATGGAGTCTGCCTTAGGAAGTGCAAACACGTGTGAGAGTCCCTTGTGCACTGAAGGGGGCCAAAATCACTTGTCACCAAAGAACTCTTTTCCACTTGGGCCAAAGGTCTAAAGTCATCCCAGTGCTTAGAGAAACTTCTGTCCTGAGGGGCTTTGGAAAAAGTTCACCTTTCTATGGGAGAATTCAAGTATCTCTGTTGCAGAGATATTCAAGTTCTCTCTTGCAGCAGAGGAAAATGTCACATCCTGGGACCTGCAGGAATCCTTAGGACAGACTCCCAAGAGAGGGTTCTTGACTTTGTGCAGGAAAGAATTCAAGAGTGAGCCTCAGTAAAGGGAAAGCAAGTTTCTTTAGATACACGTTCCATCCGCAGAAGGCAGACATCTCAAAGTGAGACCAGGCTGGGGCATGAGTGTTGTAGGTTTTTATGCATTAAGTAATTTCATAGGCTAAGGAGTGGGAGGCATATTCGTGCTATTTCAGTGAAGGGTGGGGATTTCCCAGCTATTGGGCCACTGCCCACTTTTTGGCCTTTTATGGTTGGCCTTTGAACTGTCACGGTGTAAAGGGGAGTGGATTTTAGTATTACAGTGAAAGTATAATCAGCTCAGATATGCAGATAACACCACCATTATGGAAGAAAGTGAAGAGGAACTAAAGAGCCTCTTGACGAAGGCGAAAAGAGGAGAGTGAAAAAGCTGGCTTAAAACTCAACATTCAAAAAACTAAGATCATGGCACCCGGTCCCATCACTTCATGGCAAATAGATGGGGAAACAATGGAAACAGTGACAGACTTTATTTTCTTGGGCTCCAAAATCACTGGAGATGGTGACTGCAGCCATGAAATGAAACGATGCTTGCTCCTTGGAAGAAAAGCTATGACCAACCTAGATAGCATATTAAAAAGCAGAGACATTACTTTGCCAACAAAGGTCTATCTACTCAAAGCTATGGTTTTTCCAGTAGTCATGTATGGATGTGAGAGTTGAACCATGAAGAAAGCTGAGTGCCAAAGAATTGATGGTTTTGAACTGTGGTGCTAGAGAAGACTCTTGAGAGTCTGTTGGACAACAAGGAGATCAAACCAGTCAATCATAAGGGAAATCAGTCCTGAATATTCATTGGAAGGACTGAAGCTGAAGCTCCAATACTTTGGCCACCTGATGCAGAGTCGACTCACTGGAAAAGACCCTGATGCTGGGAAAGATTGAAGGCAAGAGGAGAAGGGGATGACAGAGGACGAGATGGTTGGATGGCATCACCGACTCAATGGACATGAGTTTGAGTAAACTCCAGAAGATACTGATGAACAGAGAAGCCTGGCATGCTGCAGTCCATGGGGTCGCAAAGAGTTGAACACGACTGAGCGACTGAACAAAAACAACATAATCAGCTAAAGATCAATGACTGGAGTATTCTCAAAGCTACCCTGGTTTCAGCCTGTCTATTTTTCGATTTGTTTTACTGAACTGCAAGGCATGCAGGATCCCTGACCAGGGATTGAACCTGTGCCCCTAAAGTAGAAGAGCAGATTCTTAACCACTGAACTGCCAGGAAGTCCCCTCCAGCCAATCTTTACTGCATCTCAACAGCTGTGTCTCTTTTTCATCATCTATAATGTGTGTCCTTCCATAAAACTCCTAGAAGAGATAATGGGCAAAATATTCTGACATAAATTGTGCTTAGGTTTGCTTAGGTCGTCAAGACAACAACAGCAACAAAAATAAACAAATGGACCTAATTAAACTTACAAGCTTTTGCATAGCAAAGGAAACCATAAACAAAATAACGTATGGACTGGGAGAAAATATTTCCAAACAATAAGACAAAGGCTTAATTTCTAAAGTATACCAACAGCTCATACAACCCAACAACGGAAAAACAACCCAATCAAAAAATGGGCAGAAGAACTACAGAAATATTTCTCCAAAGAAGACATACAGATGGCCAAGAGGCACATGAAATGATGCTCAACACTGATAATTATTAGAGAAAATCAAATCAAAACCACAATGAGGTACCACCTTACACCAGTCAGAACGGCCATCATTAAAAATCTATAAATACCCATGGTGGATTCATGTCAATGTATGGCAAAACCAATACAATATTGTAAAGTAAAAAAATTGATTAATTAATTAAAAAATAAAATAAATAAAATAAAAATCTATAAATAACAAATGCTGGAGAGGATGTGGAGAAAAGGGAACCCTCCTATACTGTTGGTGGAAATATAAGTTGGTGAAGCCACTGTGGAAAATAGTATGGAGGTTCCTCAGAAAACTACAAATAACATTACCATACCACCTAGCAATCCCACTCCCAGGCATATATCCAGACAAAACTATAATTCAAAAAGATACACACACTCTCATGTTCACAGCAGCACTATCACAACAGCCAAGATATGGAAACCTAAATGTCCATCGATAGATGACTGGATAAAGAAGGCGTGGTACATACATACAACAGAATATTGTGCACATGTGTGCACAGTTGCTCAGTCATGTCCAACTCTTTTGTGACCCCATGGACTGCAGCCCACTAGGCTCCTCTGTCCATGGAATTTTCTAGGCAAGAATACTGGAGTAGGTTGCCATTTCCTACTCCAGGGGATCTTAACAACCCAAGATCAAACCCACATCTCCTGCATTGGCAGGCAGATACTTTACCACTGAGCCAGCTGGGAAGTCCACAATGGAATACTACTCAGCCATAAAAACTAATGAAAAGAATGCCTTTTGCAGCAACATGGATGGACCAAGAGATCATCATACTAAGTGAAGTCAGAAAGACAAACAACATACGATATCATTTATTTGTGGAATCTAAATTATGACACAAATGAACATATCTATGGAACAATCATGGACATAGAGAACAGACTTGCAGTTGTCAAAGGGAAGGTAGGGTGGGAGAAGGATTCACTGGGAGTCTGGGGTTAGTAGATGCAAATTATTATATATAGGATGCATAAACAATAAGGTCCTACTATACAGCACAGGGAAGTATATTCAATATCCTGGGATAAACCATACTGGAAATGAATATTAAAAGGATTGTATATATGTGTATAACTGAGTCATTTTACTGTACAGCAGAAATTAACAACACTGTAAATCAATTGTACCTCAGTAAAAAAATATTGATTAGAATGTGTGTCCTGCCTCTTTTCCTCCTGTCTCATGTCTAAAACTTGGACTTTGTGTTTTCATTATTCTGACAGATGTTTATTAGGCCTGTGCTCTGTGTCCAAAATGGTGTAAGAGATTGCAAGGAAGGCAGATATCAATCAGCAGTGAGTAATACGTGGGCTCTGCTCTCGAATACCGATGTGGAGAAGACATGAGGTTATGTACAATGTGACCAGTGCTGGTAATTAGATGCAAGAGCAAGTCATTTATTCTTGGAGGATGTCTTATGGATTATTAGGGCTCTAACATGCCATACTCTTTACTAAATAAATGAGATTCAATGGATTAACCTGCCTACACACACACACATCAGCCCCACCACATGGCACATTCATCTGTAAAATAATGCTTTGCTCATGACTTATTAAGGGTTTGTGCAGCAAAAGTCACTATGCACAGTAACTTTTTTTTTTTTTTTGCCACAAATAAATACAACCATTTATTTTAATTGCAAAAGGAGTTTAGGCAATGCTTGGCCTTGTATAGTGTAATGTTAAAATGATATAGCCACCTCAGACATGGTCATCAAGAGTTTGGTGTCTGACAAAAATAAACTCTAAATGGCTTAAAGGCTTAAACATAAGACATGACACCATAAAATATCCTAGAAGAGAATATAGGCAAAATATTCTCTTACATAAATTGTACCAAGATTTTCTTAGGTCAGTCTCCCAAGACAATAGAAATAAAAGCAAAACCAAACAAATGGGACCTAATGAAATTTATAATCTTTGACACAGCAAAGAAATAAACAAAAACACAACTTACAGAATGGGAGAAAATATCCACAAACAATAGGACCAACAAGCACTTAATTTCCAAAATACACAAACAGCTCATATAACTCTACAGCAACAACAACAACAAAACCCCAAGCAACCCATTCGAAGAATAGGCGGAACAACTAAATAGATATCTCTCTAAAGAAGACATACAGATGGTCAACAGGCACGTGAAAAAATGCTTAACATTGCTAATCATTAGAGAAACACAAATCAAAACTACAGTGAGGTACCACCTCACACCAGTCAGAATGGCCATCATTAAAAAAACTTACAAATAACAAACGCTGGAGAGGGTATGGAGAAAACAGAACCCTCCTACACTGTTGGTGGGAATGTAAGTTGGTGCAGCCACTGTGGAAAACAGTATGGAGGTTCCTCAAAAAACTAAAAATAGAATTATCATATGATCCAACAATCCCATTCCTGGGCACATATCCAGACAAAACTATAATCCAAAAAGATCCATGCACCCCTATGTTCACAGCAGCACATTCACAGTATCCAAGACATGGAAACAACTTGTCCATCAACAGAAGAATGGATAAAGAAGATGTGTTACGATGGGGAACACATGTAAACCCATGGATGATTCATGTCAATGTATGGCAAAAACCACTACAATATTGTAAAGTAATTAGCCCCCAACTAAAATAAATAAATTTATTAAAAATAAAAAAAAGATGTGTTACATATATATATACAAAATGGAATACCACTAAATCATAAAAAAACCCCAAATTACACCATTTGCAGCAACATGGATGCAACTAGAGATTATCATACTAAGTGAAGTCAGGAAGAGTAAGGCAAATAATATCAAATATTTATGCAATTTAAAATAGGACAATGAACTTATCTGTGAAACTGACTCACAGACATAGAGAACAGACTTGTGGTTGACAAGGAGAAGGGGGGTGGAGAAGGGATGCACTGTGAGGTTGGGATTAGCAAATGTAAACTAGTATCTATAGAATGGATAAACAAGGTTTTACTGTTAGAGCACACAGCACTTTATTCAACAGCCTGCGATAAACTATAACGGAAAAGAGTATGAATATATATATATATATATATATATATATATATATATATATATAACTGAATCACTTTGCTGTACAGCAG
The DNA here is from genome assembly GCA_024291935.2 of Okapia johnstoni. Taxonomy (NCBI): domain Eukaryota; kingdom Metazoa; phylum Chordata; class Mammalia; order Artiodactyla; family Giraffidae; genus Okapia; species Okapia johnstoni. Next base: position 72,508,412 of record CM044310.1, read on the forward strand.
AAATTAACACATTGTAAATCAACTGTGATTTTTTTTTTTTAAGAGTTTGGCATCTGGATTCAAGTGAACGTATCTCAAATCCAAGCTTTGCCACTTCCTGGTCGAGTGACTTGAGTGACCTGGGCCAGATGCTTCACCTCCCAACACCACCAATTCCTCACATGAACACTGGGGATGATGAAAGTCCCCACTTTTTAAAGCACTGAGAGAATTACATGAGTTTAAGAAAATATAGAGAGACTTACACATAGTAAATGTTCAACAAATAGTCGCAATTAACTAGTGAGAATGACCTTCTTTGAATAACTTAGTTAATGAGGGTGATGGATTACATCCATCATTATCCAGTGATAAACATATCCGAAAGCAAAAAACCCTGAAGAAGTTGCATGAGGACAACTTAAGTGTGGGTGTATGCAATTGCCCCAGCAAGCCAGCAAGTAATCCCTCTTCAAAACTGGGCAGCATTTCAGAGCCATATTAGCTATTCAGGACACTAGATCCTAGAGATGGTGAACAGCACATGGCAACTCAATTCTCATAACACAAACTAAAAATATGTATTGGTAAGAAAGTATTTTACTTTTAGATCTGCAATAAGGCTCCCCTGGAGGACCAGAGAAAAACATATCTAGAATATTTGCCAGGATTAAAATACCACATATTAGTAATGAAGAATGTTTTAATTACTTGCATGCTTCAACCAGTTCTGTTAAAAATAAATATTGCAAATTACTGCAGATCAACCCCTTGTTGGCTGCAAGACACTTGCCTAGGTCCCTCTGTTTTATGTGATTTCTTGGAATGAGCTAGATTTTGCCTTGGTCATGGTTACACTTGAGTTCAGTAACAAGTATCTTCCCTGTGTGCGTGGAGTTGGGTAACACTGTATGAATCTGCAGAGTTTAGGGGTGCTGGGGTCTGGTTGACTCCATTTATGGTTAGATTTTCAATAGCAAACAGCTACATTGTGCCCAAAAGATCAGGTAACAAGGCCCAAGGGACGCATCGCAAAAGAAGCCCTTGGGCCAAAGGAAGCGGGTTCCAGGTGGCCTGGAGGAGTCAGCACTGAGAAGTAGCATGCTTGTGAGTCAACAGACCATGGGGCCTCTGGTTGAAAAAGGAGGCAGGAGGTCACCTCGGTTTAAGGTTCTTCTGTGAGCCCCATTTCCCCCTCCAGTCGTTCAGCAAAGGTGAGCAGTGCACAGCACTGGAAGGAGAAAAGCAACAAGTATGCAGGAACCTCGTGCTTAGCATCTTGCAAAGGGAGCACGTGTTTGTTATCTGGCAGCATTTTCCACCTTCTTGTTGGAAGATAAGGAACACCTGGATTGCAGACTCCCAACCCACACAGAGCTTCTGAACCACAACCACCAGGGAAAGTTTTCAGATTTTGCAAATGTATATTTGTGGTAAAGTATACATAACCGTTCTGCAGTTGTTAGTTCTGCTCATTTCCCCTCAGCTTACTGGTCGTTTTGGTGAAAGGGCTGACCCTAGAGCTTCTGGTTCTGCTATTCTGCCTGACACCACGCCTCTGGAGTCTATACATACATAGTCTCTCTCTATATATATAGATCCAGAGTCTCATATACATATATATATATATATATATATATATATATATATAAAGAGACATAAATATATTTTTTAATGAAAATTATATGTATTTAAGGTGTAAAACATGATGACTTGATATACATATACAAGTTGAAATGATTACTACAGTCAAGCTAATTAACATTTCTCCTTGCATAGTTAGTTTTTTTGTGTGTGATGATAGCCCCGGAAATAAATCTAGATATTTATATTTAATATACAGCATGATGACCATGGTTAATAATACTGTGTGGAATATTGTCAGTATTTTTTACCTTGGGCTTCCAGTGTTCTTATTTTGAGGTAGGGATGGGAACTTCAGGTTTAAAGGAATACTTGGGATATCAGAGTTATAATCTCAGGTGAGGTCACCTGGTAAGTGCATTCAGCCAATCAACAAGCATTTATTGGGTTGATGAAGGAAAGGGATTTCTGAATAAAGAAATCAGCAGAACAGGCATAGTCCTTGCTCCCACAGGATGCCAATGGTTTGTTCTGAGGAACAAACCATTTTGTCAACTAATCTTATCATGTAACAATAGAGTTTGAACAGTTCAGTTGCTCAGTCTTGTCCGACTCTTTGCGACTCCATGGACTGCAGCATGACAGGCCTCCCTGTCTATCACCAACTCCCAGAACTTACTCAAACTCATGCCCAACAAGTTGGTGATGCCATCCAATCATTTCATCCGCTGTCATCCCCTTCTCCTCCTGCCTTCAATCTTTCTCAGCATCAGGGTCTTTTCCAGTGAGTCAGTTCTTCACATCAGGTGGCCAAAGTATTGGAGTTTCAGCTTTAACATCAGTCCTTCCAATGAATATTAAGGACTGATTTCCTTTAGGATGGACTGGTTGGATCTCTTTGCAGTCCAAGGGACTCTCAAGAGTTTTCTCCAGCACCACAGCTCAAAAGCATCAATTCTTTGGTGCTCAGCTTTCTTTATAGTCCAACTCTCACATCCATACATGACTACTGGAAAAACTAGCTTTGACTATACAAACCTTTGTTGGCAAAGTAATGTCTCTGCTTTCTAGTAACTACCTAGATTAGTCATAGCTTTTCTTCCAAGGAGCAAGCTTCTTTTAATTTCATGGCTGCAGTCACTGTCTGCAATGATTTTGGAGCCCAAGAAAATAAAGTCTGTCACTGTTTCCACTGTTTCCCTATCTATTTGCCATGAAGTGATCAGACCGGCTGTCATGATCTTAGTTTCCTGAATGTTGAGTTTTAAGCCAACTTTTTCACTCTCCTCTTCCACTTTCATTAAGAGGCTCTTCAGGTCCTCTTCACTTTCTGCCATAAGGGTGGTGTCATCTGCATATCTGAGGTTACTGATATTTCTCCCGGCAATCTTGATCCAGCTTGCGCTTCATCCAGCCTGGCATTTCTCATGATGTACTCTGCAGATAAGTTAAATAACCAGAGTGACAATATATAGCCTTGATGTACTCCTTTCCCGATTTGCAACCAGTCTGTGGTTCTATGTCCAGTTCTAAGTGTTGCTTCTTGACCTGCATACAGGTTTCTCAGGAGGCAGGCAAAGTGGTCTGGTATTCCCACATCTTGAATTTTCCACAGTTTGTTGTGATTCACACAGTCAAAGGCTTTGGCATAGTCAATAAAGAAGTAGATATTTTTTTGGAACTCTCTTGCTTTTTTGATGATCCAATGGATGCTGGGAATTTGATCTCTTGTTCCTCTGCCTTTTCTAAATCCAGCTTGAACATCTGGAAGTTCACGGTTCACGTACTGTTGAAGCCTGACTTGGAAAATTTTGAGCATTACTTTTCTAGGGATGAGTGCAGAGGAGTGCAATTGTGCGGTAGTTTGAACATTCTTTGGCATTGCCTTTCTTTAGGATTGGAATGAAATCTGACCTTTTCCAGTCCTGTGGCCACTGCTGAGTTTTCCAAATTTGCTGGCATATTGTGTGCAACACTTTTAGCAGCAGCATCTTTTAGGATTTGAAATAGCTCAACTGGAATTCCATCACCTCCACTAGCTTTGTTCATAGTGATGCTTCCTAAGGCCAACTTGACTTTGCATTCCAGGATGTCTGGCTCTAGGTGAGTGATCACACCATTGTGGTTATCTGGGTCATGAAGATCATTTTTGTATAGTTCTTCTGTGTATTCCTGCCACCTCTTCTTAATATCTTCTGCTTCTGTTAGGTCCATGCCATTTATTGTGTCCATCTTTATCTGTCCTTTATTGTGCCCTTCTTTGCATGAAGTGTCCCCTTGGTATCTCAATTTTCTTAAAGAAATCTCTAGTCTCTCCCATTCTATTGTTTTCCTCTATTTCTTTGCACTGATCACTGAGGAAGGCTTTCTTATCTCTCCTTGCTATTCTTTGGAACTCTGCATTCAAATGAGTATATCTTTCCTGTTCTCCTTTGCCTTTTGCTTCTCTTCTTTTCTCAGCTATCTGTAAGGCCTCCTCAGACAACTATTTTGCCTTTTTGCATTTCTTTTTCTTGGGGATGGTCTTGATCACTGCCTCCTGTACAATGTCACGAACCTCCGTCCATAGTTCATCAGGCATTCTATCAGATCTAATCCCTTGAATCAATTTCTCACTTCCACGGTATAATCATAAGGGATTTGATTTAAGTCATACCTGAATGGTCTAGTAGTTTTCCCTTTCTTCAATTTAAATCTGACTTTTGCAATAAGGAGTTCATGATCTGGGCCACAGTCAGCTCCCGGTCTTGTTTTTTCTGACTGTATAGAGCTTCTCCATCTTTGGCAGCAAAGAATATAATCAATCTGATTTCAGTATTGATCATCTGGTGATGTCCATGTGTAGAGTCTTGTATTGTTGCCAGAGGGTGTTGCTATGACCAGTGTGTTCTCTTGGCAAAGCTGTGTTAGCCTTTGACCTGTTTCGTTTTGTACTCCAAGGCCAAATTTGCCTGTTACTCCGGGTATCTCTTGACTTCCTCCTTTTGCATTCCAGTTCCCTATGATGAAAAGGACATCTTTTTTGGGTGTTAGTTCTAGAAGATCTTGTAGGTCTTCATAGAACTATTCAACTTTAGCTTCTTCAGCATTACTGGTTGGGGCATAGACTTGGATTACCATGATATTGAATGGTTTGCCTTTAAAATGAACAGAGACCATTCTGTCATTTTTGAGATTGCACCCAAGTACTGCATTTCGGACTCTTTTGTTGACTATGAGGGCTACTCCATTTGTTCTAAGGGATTCTTGCCCACAGTAGTAGATATAATAGTCATCTGAATTAAATTTGCCCATTCCAGCCCTGGAGAAGGAAATGGCAACCCACTCCAGTATTCTTGCCTGGAGAATCCCAGGGACAGAGGAGCCTGGTGGGCTTCCGTCTATGGGGTTGCACAGAGTCAGACTCGACTGAAGCGAGTTAGCAGCAGCAGCAGCAGCAGCATTCCGGTCCATTTTAGTTCACTGATTCCTATAATGTCAATGTTCACTCTTGCTATCTCCTGTTTGACCACTTCTAACTTACCCTGATGCATGGACCTAACATTCCAGGTTCCTATGCAATATTGCTCTTTACAGCATCGGACTTTACTTCTGTCACCAGTCACATCCACAACTGGGTGTTGTTTTTGCTTTGACTCTGTCTCTTCAATCTTTCTGGAGTTATTTCTCCACTTTTCTCTAGTAGCATATTGGGCACCTACCAACATGGGAAGTTCGTATTTCAGTGTCATACTTTTTGCCTTTTCATACTGTTCATGGGGTTCTCAAGGCAAGAATACTGACGTGGTTTGCCATTTCCTTCTCCAGTGGACCACGTTCAACTTTCAAGGTGGTCCACTGGAGAAATAGTTTGAACACTGTTTATGTATGTGCCCAGTCCAAACACATACTAGTCTAGAAAAGGAAATTAGTCTGTTCTGGAAGAACTCCAGCAAATGTTCAGTTCCCTGGGGGGTGGGGGGTGGGGTGCTAAAAAAAAAGGCCCTCTTTGTAAGGAAGGGGGAAGCACAGGAGAATGGAGAGTGAGTGCCTTTGGAAACTACAGAGGACGTTCATCTGTGCCCAGGATCGGGCAGTGGAGACTATAAACTAAGACCTTTTCCAATTCACGGAGAAAAAAAAAACCCAACTCAAAAGACTAAGCAGAAAACAAAATATATTGAGACTCACATGACAGCATGGTCCAGGAAGAGGTGAGCCTTGGGCGGGAGGCAAAGACGCCGTGCTGGCTTTGAGGACCTCCTCTCGCTCTCCATTTCATGGCCCTATTGTGCTCAACTCACAACTGGAACCAGGAGCCCAAACATTATCAGAATTTGGTCTCTCCTCTGTGGTACGCCAGTTCATGGCAGCCCCAAAGCCCAGCGACAATCTCCCAACTGCCCCCCAAAGAAGCAACCTCCACAAAAGCTGTTTCCCTGCTGAATGTTCACGAGAAAAGTTGAGAAGAGGCCACTGCCCACTCTGGCCCAATGACCGCAGTCAGAAGGAAGGCAGTTTTTTGATTGGCCAGGCCTTGCATGTGGAGGGCTGGGATTGGATTTCTTGTTTTGAAATGGAAGGGGGCGGGTGTCACGTTCCACAGCAAGAGATGATGGTAGCCAACAGTGACAATTTCAATAAGAACTGCTGGTGTCGGCTCTCCATGCCAGGTAACAGGGGGGTTCTTAACTCTAGGGTGCATGGCTGTCTTAGGGGCCGGGAGTAGAATTCTGCAGGCTATTTCTTCTAACCTGTCTGTAAGGCTCAATGAACTGGTAGGGATTTGGAAGGAATACAGGATAGAACATGCCCCAACAATTGTTAGTAAATAAATTAAATCTATGACACAGCAATACTGGATTCCTTACAATCAGCATATTACGTGATTTAGGACAATAAAACCTTCTCTTGAAAAGAATCCCTATGCCCACTCTATAGATAGTTTGAGAAATACAATAACCTAGGTAATTTGGTGCCAAAATTAGTTATTTGGCCCTTCTGTAACTGCTACAGTTCTTAACGTGACATCCGCTGCCACCTATGACTGGAGCAGCACTAAGCAAACCCAGGCTTTGAACAGGCCTGCTGGGCCCCTCTTCCTTCCTGCAGACTCCAGCAGCTTTGGCATGTCCTTTGGTTCCATGACAGGGCTCTTTGTCACGTTGTGTGATCCTCCAACAGGCTTACAGATAACTGCTCACCCATTCCTTGGAGGCCGTGTTTTGGGTGGCAGTGCTGGGTGGCTTATGCTCAGGGGTCTAGGAGATTCCCCTCTGCCGTCCCCCAGCCATGCACAAAGGCTGAGCATCATTTCATAGCTATGTGCAGGTCTGGGGGCTCCACCCGGTTAAGGGAAAGGGAGGGAAGTTGGGAACCCTAGAATAATGGAATTTCTTCACCTGACCTTAGAAAGGAAAGGAGCTGCCTTTCAGATAATAGATTGAGTTCTTTTAAGTGGTTGGTTTTTTGGCTCTGATGTGGAGGGAGCGCCACCAAATTACATGGAAAATGAACTTACTGATTTACTAGACTTCATCTACTCTTGACTTAGTTGACACACAATTCTCATAGGTTGGATATTTTCCCAGTTTTCAAGAGATTACAAACAGTAAGTGATGTACACGATAGAAACCGGTATTCACCCTTGGAAGGAAAAACGGCATTAATTCAGTAAGTATTTTTATAACAAACACTTATTATTGAGTTCCCATATTGTGCTAGGTGTTAGGGGTACAATAGTAAGCAAGACAAAGTTCTGCCCTTGTGGAACTTACAGGCATTTGACACATGATGACTCAAACTATGAGAGCTGTGAGAAAAGCTACACAAGAGAAGCAGGTGCTACGAGGGCTTGTGGCTGGAGGGACAACCCTAAATTGTTAGGATCATGGAAGGCCTCCGGAAGAAAATCAAGCTGAGATATGAAATAAACACACAGGTCAGTAAGTCGGGGAGGAGAAGCTCGAAACTCGGGACCCTGCAAGAAGCTGGTGTAGCCGGGCAGAGAAGGCAGTATGGTGTGAGATGACCAGGGAGCGGTAGGTGGAATCAGATCAGGCAAAGTCTCTTGGGTTGCATTAAGGATTCTCAACCTAAACCCAGAGAGCTTGGAGCAGGGAAGTGACACAGATTTACACCTTTATAAGACCACTCTGCTTAGCATGTGGAGAATGGGTTAAAGGGACTCAGAAGTGGAGGCAGATGGAAGAGAAAAGAGGCTGTTACTGGAGCCGAGGGGAGAGCAGTGACACCTGTACCCTGGGAATGGGCAGAAGGTAAACTCAAGGGCTAAAGGTGGATCAGATGTGTCAGGTTAAGGGCAGATGGGAGCAAAGATAATCCCAGATTTCTGGCATGAGAAATTCAACACTGGTGACATCTATTAAGGAGAGGAACCCTGTAAGAATTTGGAGGGATTGTGAATTTCATGTTAGATATGTTGACTGAAAAGTGCTTGTGAAATATTCAGCTGGAGGTGCAGAGGTGGTTGGATGGGTGGGGCTAGAACTATAAATTTAGTATTGTATCAATGTATTTGGAATAGAGATGGAAATTAAAGCCAGGTGCTTGGACAAGATCACTTGAGGAGAAACTGTAGTACTAGACAAGGGCCTAGTGCTGAGCAGGAAGGAAACTGATCATGAAAAAACTGGTGTGGAGCAGACAGGAAAACTGGTGAGATGCAGAAGTGTGGGAGCAGGCTCCAGCGTGGCCTCCAGTGACCCCACCTCCTGGTTTTCATATCCTAGAGGCTCCTCCCACGTGGAGGCGGCTAGCCAGGGCAGCCCATACATTGTGGAAATGACAGTGCACGACCAAGGTGACAGCTAAAATCTTCAAAGACCTCAGAGAGACCTAAACTGGTGCCTCTGGTTCAAACCTAAAGAGGTCTGGTTCAAACAGTAAAGTTTCTAAGAAGCTTGAGGGCATTTGTCCCTCAACAGTCTCAGCAGAAACCCATAGTATAGAATGTATCTCAGAGAAATATGTGGGTGGGGCTTTTGCCTAATAGAGTGACTGCAGTGAGATTCCTAGGAGACACATAAAGTGTTCACAATAATTAGGACTGAAAGGGATACACTACAAAAGGGAAAGAGGCCTTTCAGTTCAGTCCAGTCACTCAGTCATGTCTGACTCTGAGACCCCATGGACTGCAGCACGCCAGACTTCCCTGTCCATCACCAACTCCTGGAGCTTGCTCAAACTCATGTCCATCGAGTCTGTGATGCCATCCAACCATCTTATCCTGTAGTCCCCTTCTCCTCCTGCCTTCAATCTTTCCCAGCATCAGGGTCTTTTTCAAGGAGTCAGTTCTTCGCTTGGGCCCCTCAAAATCTACCAAGGGGAAGCAGGCTGAGAAAATTATGTAGCTGTAAATATAGGCTAGTTTCATGGAAGAGGAAGGATGAGTCAGATGGTGGAGGTCAGCCTCCAAGATGGGACCCCCAACACTCCTCCTCTGTTATGTGTACTGAGTACCACACTGAAAAGGACTGACCTGTGTAAAGTGTACATAGTGTGGAGCACACTGTGTGACGTCTGAGGACAAGTCATGAAAGACACTGCAGCTTCCACTTCGCTTTCTTGAATCACCTGCTCTGGGGGGAAGCCAGTCACCACGTCATGAGGATGCCACATAGTGAGTCCTACGGAGATGCTCACATGCTAAGGAACTGAGGTCTCCTGCCCACAGTAGCATGGATGATCCTGGAAGTGGATCCTCTAGCTTCAGTCAAGCTTTCTGATGACTGCAGGGCCAGCCAACGTCAGGAGACCCTAAACTAGAGCTTACCCAGGTAGGCCACACCCAGATACCCAGCCCACGGCAACTAAGAGGTAATATTTGTTATTTTAGGATGATATGTCTTGGGGGGTAATTTGTTATGTAACAATAAGTCATTAATACAAGGAGAAAGGCCAGAAGACTGCGCGTTAATGAAAAGTAAATGGATTATGTTTCAAGGAGACAGTGGACAGCAGTGTCAAATGGTGTGAAAAGGTCAAATGTCTTACTTAGATGACAATGAAGCCCATTTATCTATTTCATTTAGATACCTTCATTGTAGAAAACATAAACAAGGAAAATCCACTGTGCTCAGTATAGTTGGTTTAAGAAAACTTAGAACTATCTACCATTCTTTTGAAGGACTTCATTAACAACGTTTTGATTCATGTCAATGTATGGAAAAAACTACTACAATATTGTAAAGTAATTAGCCCCCAACAAAAATAAATAAATTTATTAAAATAAATAAAAAATAAAATAAAATAAAATAAAAAAATAAATAAAATAAAAACGTTTTGAAAGTCTGTGAGGCCTCTCAGTGACAACAAATAAAAATGTTTTACTGCAATTACCTGGTCTCTCAGTCCTCTTCCTGTATGGACACAACCTGTCACTGCTGGACTGTAACCCTGTAAAGGGCAGAGATACCTGTCCTTTAGCACCTGGAGTGTTAAATATGTTGCAGGTACTCAGACAAGTTGAAAAGTGAAAGTATTAGTCACTTAGTCATGTCCGACTCTTTCTGACCCCATGGACTGTAGCCTACCAGGCTCCTCTCTCCATGGAATTCTCCAGGCAAGAGTACTGAAGTGGGTTGCCATTCCCTTCGGGATCTTCCCAACCCAGGGATCGAACCCAGGTCTCCTACATTGCAGGCAGATTCTTTACCATTTGAGCCACCAGGGAAGCCTTGGTCAGACAAGTTAACTTCATGAAATGCAAAATAAGACTCATATTTTACTAAAAACAATCCCCACCATCATCTTATATTAATGTTGCAATTTATATATTACATATTAAATTATATATTAAAAGTACTCACTACATCTTACTTTATGTTCAGCACAAACCCTGTGAGGTGGGTAAGTGGGTTAATGTGCTGCATACTCAGTTGCTCAGTCGTGTCTGCTTGCAACCCCGTGGACTGTAGCTCACCAGGCTCCTCTGTCCCTGGGATTCTCCAGGCAAGAATACTGGAGTGGGTTGCCATTTCCTACTCCAAGGGATCTTCCTGACCCAGGGACTGAACCTGTGTCTCTTGTGTCTCCTGTATTGGCAGGCAGATTCTTTACCATTGTGCCACTTGGGAAGCCCACAGGTGGGTTAACAAAAAGGGCAAATACATTCCTATTTTCCAAAGGAGGCAACTGAGGCCCTACAGAGGCTACAGTTACTTGGTTAAGACCACACAAGATATTCATGGTTGCAGATCTTCTGGTATCAAGTTGAGCACTTTTTCCAAAATGTCCAGGCAGGATGCACCAGGGCCACTTCATCCAGCACCCTCCTCCTATAAATACTCTCAGACCAATTCTAACATGACTTTCCACAGCCCCCTGTCCTTACAGTGTAGGAATGCTGTCCTTTCTGCAGCTGAATCACAGAATGAGTGAAGACCCTGTCTCCTTTGCACTTTGGCTCCCATGCGACAGTACCACTTGAATGTCTGCCACAGCAGTGCCCGTGGGCACCTGGACAATGCCACCATTGTTCAGAACATTCTTCACTGGAAGAAGCCTTCAGAGAATGGACATTCTGCCCAGGAAGAAAACCAGTCTATTAGTTGAGAGTTATGCTTTATTTTTTAATTGCAAGTGGTATCATTAGCTTGAATATTCTCATCAATCACCAGATTTTTAGCTGTTTCTCAGATTTCAATCTCTCCTTGGAGACCACATCTCTCCTTGGGGACCACAACCTTATCAACACTGAATATATTTAAGCACATTTGTTATAGACTCTGAGGGCACGTCACAAAGGTATTCAAGAAAGGTCAGTAGCAACAGCACTCTCTAAACAGAATCCCTTGAGGAAGAAAACCCTCATAAGGAATGTGTAATAACAATATTAATAAAAATAATGGCTTGTAAGTGTGGTGAGTGGCACTTTATATACCTGGTCTAATTTAACCCTCCAAAGAATCCTGTGAGGTAAGATAAAAGTCTATTCATTTCAACATCGAACATTACCATGTGGACACCTTTATGTCATGAAGGGCAAAAACTCATTCCTAGAACGTACACTGTGACTAACAACCGCCTCCCCTGCAAAAGCCACCATCTCCTCAGAGGCTTGGGCTGTCGGGACGTAGTTCAACTTGGTGTTTTTCACACAAGTGCAGGCCTGTTAGCATTTTGCCATTCCCATATCAGTGTGTGTTTCAACCTCTGTGAAGTCAATGCAGAACGTATGGAATGAAAATAAGTACATTTTTGGCTTCTGAGAAATTCAAGTAAGACATTTCCCATCTGAGGGAGTTTAGCTCTGTGGATTTCAGAATGATGCCTACTGTCCATGTCTAAAGGAGGAGGACCCAAAGAACCAAATCTCAAACTTATCCTGGTTTCTGTTTTCTCCCTTCAGGATTTGTGCAAGGAGGTAGGAAATGAAGACTTAATCCAAGAATCAATTTTTTTTTTAGGCTGTGCCGCGTAGCACATGGGATCGTAATTCTCCAACCAGAGATTGAACCCATACCACCTGCACTGAAAACTCAGGGTCTTAACCACTGGACAGCCAGGGTGAAGTCCCCCAAGAATCTATTCTTAAGTAGCAACTTGAAGATCCAAATGTTGACATCTGGTATCTACTATCTATTTTTAAAACCTATGTTTCCTGAAAACCACCTCAGTATATACAACCACCTCAGTGGTGTACTGTACCACCTCAGTGCAGCTCCTCCTTCACACCGACAGGATCACGGAAGGCAGCAGCCATGTGAGAACCACTGTAAGCAGGAGTAAGATCACCAGCCCATCCCAAACAAGACACTTGGAGTCACGACTCCCAGGACGTCTGCCATGACCATGGGTTTTAAACCACTCGACTACCTCCTGGAGGTCAAACGGCTGAGCCTCATACCCCAGCTCCTTCCTGGCTTTCTCTAGGCTAAAGTAATGTGTGACGCCGGTTTTGTAAACTTCGGTGCGGGTGAGGAAGGGCTGGAAGTTGTAGAGTCGCCCCAAGATGCAGTGGGTCATCTCTGTCAGGAAAGCGAAGCAATAGATGAGGGCCAGGGGCAGGCGGATGGACGGGAACTTGTAGCCCAGGCCCTCAACCAGAGGCCGGAGGAACTCAAAGTTGTTCACAGGCCTGCCGTCTGAGATGAAGTAGGGCTGCCCGGCGGCAATGTGGCCCTTGTCGGCTTTCAGGGCCTCTGAGGCCAGGATGTGAGCCTGCACCAAGTTGTCCACGTGGACAAATTCCACCAGACTCTTGGGGTCTCCGTACACAAACCTGAACAGGCCCTTCTCTATGTAGCTCACTATCCTGGGGAGGTGCCTCTGTTCTCCAGGCCCATAGATGCCAGCCGGCCTCAGGGCACAGGTGCTCAAGACCCCAGCACCCCGCTCCAGGGCTGTGCCGTTGGCTGACAGCACCTTCTTCTCGGCGATAGATTTGGTCCTAGAGTAGTGATCAGGATGGAGGTGAAGGGGCAGGTAAGGCAGAGATTCGTCTCCATTTCTGATGATCTGCCCTCCAAAGATGACATTGAAAGTGCTCGTGTACACTAACCTCGGCACCCCTCTCCTCCTGCACACCTGGAGGATGTTGTCTGTGCCCCCCACGTTGACTTCTTCAATCAAGCTTCGATTCAGTTGCTCGCGCCCCGACATACCATAAGACGCGATATGGAACACACAAGCCACGTCAACACCCTGGAAGGCGTTCTCTATGTCAGAGAGACGGCGGATGTCTCCCGATATAAACCAGATGCCTTCTGGAATGGTCTGAGCAGGGCGGCTGATGTCAAACAGAATCACGTGGACTCCCTTCTGGTTCAGAGCACAGCCAAGGCTTCAAGAAGAGTAAAAGTTAGATCAAATCACTATTAAGCTATGCTTTGGAAAACTACACAATTTTCCCAGTCTCTTTGGCTTATTCTATGAGTTCCTCACTTTACGCGTTCATTGGTACAAGTCTTGGCTTATGCAAATATTCAAAAACAAGCATCTTCACATTTATTTAAATTACAAAGAGAGAGGCTTTATCTTCAAAGATGGTCATGTCCACAAATTCCATTCCCCCAGCCCCCCGTTCCAGGCATGCATGCATGCTAGGTCACTTCAGTCGTGCCTGACTCTTTGTGACCCCATGGAATGTAGCCCACCAGGCTCCTCTGTCCATGGGATTCATGCCATGCCCTCCTCCAGGGAATCTTCCTGACCCAGCAATCAAACCATCTCCTGCAGCTCCCTGTATTGCATGCAGATTCTTTACCACTGAGCCACCAGGAAACCCCTCCTTCCCCTGTTCTAGCACCCACCATCTATTCTTCAGAATATTTATGAATGATAATGTAACTGTGAAAGAATAGCTACTATTTTACATTGTTTTTTTGTGATATGACTATTTCCCCACCCCGATTCAATGGCTTTATAAAGAATTTTTCAAGTGGAATGTATCTATACTTCTCAATTTCCTAATCTGAGCAGTGGGCAGCATGGTTCATTCCTGGTCTACACTGTACCAACAAGTAAAAGTCTACACTGCATTAATGTGGGTTGAAAGCTATACTTTTCCCAGCAACTACTGGTAAAATACTTCCATGAACATATTTTACAGATGCACTGACCGGAAACCAAAATAGCCACCTCCTCCCGTAATGAGGACTGTTTCCTTCGGAGATTTGTGGGAATCCATATGTGGCAGTCAAAGATAACTGGACCTATGAAGAAAGTAGGATGCACCACTGTTACTGACCCAATTGCAGATGTGATGGTCCCCTACTTGGGGTTAACAGACACAAAAAGGCAGTGTGCTCCAGCAGAAAGAAAAGCTAAGACCTGGGTTCCCGTCATGGCTTTGTGACATTAGCTGACTCCTGCCCACCCCCCTCCTGTCACTTCTTGGGCGTCACAACATTTCTTCCCGTGTGTCAGTGGGAACAATAATAATCTGCTCTGCCTGGCAAGGTCAATGCGAAGGTTAAATAAGAATGTAGCTGGGAGTGCTTTGAAAAACCACAAAGCACTCTCCAAATAGAAAGCATTATTCTTAATCTGTGGAAAACACTAGAGGCTTTTTGAAAAGAAGTTGTTCAAATTTAGTAGGGAGGGTCATTTTCCGTACCACCCCCCCACCCCAACCAGAAAAATCAAGGACAGAACTCTGAAGCAAATTTCCAACATCTTTTGTTTAAGACAGCACACTGCAGCATAGTTTAATACTGGCTTTTTAAAAAGCAAAAACAAAAAACTGTAAAAAAAAAGTGGGAAAGGACAAAAAGGTCCTTTATGTAGCAAACCATATTCACCCACACGGGAAATCTTCTAAGTACGGTGTGTGCTCAATGCCTATGGGAACCTTGCTTCTCCCTCCCTCTGCATCTATGCTAAAATTATAATTATTATTTTCTCAAGGCTCTAAGACACCTTTCTTTCAAAAACATGACAAAACAAGCAAAAAGTGGGCCACTCAACTCTTTCCACTTAAGAAGAAATGGAACAGGAGGCTCGCAGGTCCTCAAATGCATTTAAAACACACACACACACACACTTTCTCTCATTCAGTCAAGTAAGTGGAGACAACTGAGAAGCGTGGTTAGTTAGGGAGACTGCAAGCAACCAAGGGTGCTACCATTTTGGCAGGCTCATCCCTCTGAACTGCTGCTGCATTAAAAATCGGAGCTAAAAACAAGCTCACAGGATTCAGGAGACCGAATGGGAACATGTATAAAAATCGCCTGATGTAGTATAGGTGCTCCACAGATGTCACTTCTTGAATTTCCTTTTCTTCGAGTTCCAGAGTCTAGGGATTCAATTTTTCTCTTACATTCCCACATACCATGAATAGATCTCTCAGAAGTACAGGGTTACCCAAAGCTTGTCAGATTCTTCTGGATAACTCTACTAAGAAGCTTTGATCGCCAATAAAGCTAATCAGATCACTCGTGCGGAAATCAGTTGGTGTGACAGCTGAAGACAAGATTCAGCAAGTGACTGTCTCTGTGGCTTGAAGGCGAGAAATCAGGACAACTGAGCAAAATAATGTGAAGGATGGCTGGAGTCCCAAGGTCTAAGCAGTTGCCATTGTTGTGCTTACAAGAAAATCCATAAAGAATAAATGCCCCGGTATCCTTTTAATATACAACCTATGTTTCTATTATTTTCTGAGTGCAGGAAGCTCCCATTCGGATTTGGAATAGCCAGCCATAAAACTTGCTGCAGCCCATTCTATCGTTTAACGTGATCACATGACTTTGTTATCACTGCTGCTGCTTCCAGACACAGAAGGGTGTCAGTCACTGACACTTCAACCCAGACTTCTTCCTGTCACCACCAGGACCTCGTGGCAACCTCCTTCTCTGACTTCCTCTCACTCTTCTGTTGATACTCTACTCTACGCTCCACCCCCCTGAACTTTTCCCTTTTCTTGACGATGCCAAGCTCATCTGTGCCGAGGCCTATGCACACTCCTTGCTTCACCTCTGTGTGAACTGCCAGCTGAGCCCAATCTCTGCCAGGCTGCGTCTTTCTCAATATTTAGGTCTGCTCAAGTGCTCGACGCAGGAGGTAGTTTCTCAAGAGCTGTCCCTTATCTGAACACTGCTTTGTTTTCTTCATGGCACATTTCATTACCTAAATGTATTTGTTTCCTTTCTGACTACTAATCTTCCAGCAGAACGTGGGTGTCATGAGAACCGAGACCTTCAGCCTTTCTCATGGCATGTCCCCACCAGAACCTCAGACGCTGTGGATGCCCATCAAGTATTTGCAGAATTTATGGATGATTTGGAACATGGTGAAATATGTCCAATTTAGTAAAATGATGATGGGCACAAATTATGCAGGGCTCGGCTGTGTTCAAGAGTCGTCGTTGTGTATGCCAGTCAGTGCTGCCATTTTCATTTAACTTAAATCCTAAAAAGAAAAGTTCTGGCATGAAAATGACATAAAGCAAAATGTGACAGAATTCCTGCATTCTGGAGCGTATGCTGGAGGAGACAGGCTTCTGCAAATTAAAGTAGAAGGCAAAATGGAGAAACCAAGATTCCTTCGGGGGAGCCTGCACTCTATCCTGCAGACAACAGAGTCTCTGCAGGTGTCCAGGACAGCAGGCTCACTTCGGTCCTTGTCAAAGATTAAGCTTTACCTGGAGGAGGGAGAGACTGGAAGTCGGCAGGAGTCGAGGTGAGGGGTGATGAAGGGGCAGGGCCAGTGTGCTCAGCTGAGATCACGATGAGGCAGGGGCAGCAGGTGAAGGCTGAGGACGGTGATGCCATTAAGTAAAATAGCACTTACAGGTTTTAGAACTGTTCTGTTTGGTTACAGGATTTTCATTAACAGGATGCTGAGGGTGAGGCGGGGGCAGGAAAGGGTAAGATATTTTTCTCTCTCCACACAAATTCCCTGATAAGGAAATCAGAAAATGGATAAGGCTTCAAAGAGCCTAGCTAAGAATTTTCCAACAGAAATTCTTCACAGCGACTTCCCTGCTGGTCCAGTGGTTCAGACTCCATGCTCCCACTGCAGGTGGCCCAGGTTCAATCCCTGGTCAGGGAACTAGATCCCACACGCCACAACTAAGAGTTCGCATGCTACAACTAAAGATCCCGCATGCCAAAATGAAGATCAAAGACCCAGTGCAGTGAAAGTAAGTGAATAAATATTTTTTAGAAAAGGAAGAAGAAAAAAAATTCTTCCAAATCTCTCATTGTCCTTTTTAAAGAAACTTTTTATTTTATATTGGAGTATAGCCAGTTAACAATGCTGTGATAGTTTCAAGTGCACAGCAAAGTCACTCAGCCATCCAGACATGTACCCATTCTTCTCCAAACACCCCTCCCACCCAGGCTGCCACATAACATTGAGCCGAGTTCTCTGTGCTATATGGTAGGTCCTTGTTGGTTATCCATTTTAAATACACCAGTGTGTATCAATGTCCTGTTTTTAAAATTGCACATTCCCGTCCAGTCATAAGACTGTAGGCCAGTCCTGGTTCATGTGCACATTAATTACACCAGGAATGTACAAATTCAAATTATTAATGCTTCTGAGTACCTGTCAGGCCTATTCACGATACTCATTACCTTCCAACTAATTCCAGAATTATCTGGGGCAAGAACTTGTGTAACTGACCTGAACTGGAGGGTCAGAAGAGTGGTAACGAGTAAGGAAAGATTAATAATTTAGCAAGACAAACTGCAGTGAAAGAAGCCTATCCACCCGGCTGGTGAAACCTTCATAGATGACCAGCCTTTAGTGCTACCAGCCATTAGTGCTACCACCCAGAAGCCACTTCCTCCTTTTCTGGTTGCCTCCATCAGCAAGCACAGAAAAATCGCAGCAAACATATTTTGCAGAAAACCAAAAGAAATTCCCATGAACACTAAGCCAGATGGGAAAAAAGAGGGTCTGCATGGTTTTCCTTCAAACGGCTGCCTGATTTTTTATATTTCATGGTGGCTGCTTTACTAGTTCCCATCTGATTCCTTCCAGGGCTGGGCACTCAGACCACTGTTTATAATCTCAATTGCTTTAAGGCTCTTCCAAAATGTGGCTTTGTTCAGTAATTGCTTCCCTCTGGGTTGGGGGAGAGCGTCACATTTAATCTGAGGAGTCATTTTAGCAGATACAGGTTATGGTTAAGTACACAATCCAAAAAAAAAAAAGGAATCTTAATTATAAACAAGAAAAAATGAAATTTAAAGTCCGCCTGACCCCTTGAAAATACTAAGATAGAACGAGGGTAATAAAGTTGACATCTCACAGGGAAGTCATAAGAAGAAACTCATAAAAATGACTAGGAGTACTTCAGATTTACAAAGACCTAATGAAATGTGAAGAATCAGTAATAACAACCTCAGCTTATGCACACAGTTCCTTCATCCCCAGGATTCAAGAGGACAATGCTACTGACCCTCTGGTATTAAAATGCAACATACAAATCTAGGCACTACTGGAGTACAGCGAGCAGAACTGGAAACAGCTTTCATAAAGATAAAAATTTACTGTATTTAAAGGAAGATAAAAATATATCCAGGTAGTTTAATCCTATGATGGCATGTTTTAAATTACTGCCCGGGTACTGAATGGAGGCAAAAGTTAACTGTCTTCTTACTGTACTGAGACCAGGAAAGTGTACTGAGGCTAGAGGATTTAGAAACGGTGCTGCTCAAATTCCACACATGATCTGAAAGTTATCTGTGTTTAATACAAAGCTGTCAGAGCCATAAGGATGAACAAGTAGTTAGAGACAATAAGGAGAGTCACCCTGATACAGGTAAAAGGGATGTGAAGTGTAAAACCTAAAGGGCCAAACACATCGGGAAGAAAATTAATGGCACAGCATTGAGTATAAAGTTGCCACAATCATAACAAACAGGGGTATTTGCACACAGTTTTGAGTTTTACTGGCAGTGGCAGGGAAGTTAATGCTATCACCTGAAATTCTTGTCCAGCTACCAGCTCAAACTCCTTTTGCCTAGATATTTGTTGCACAAAAGATCCTTGCAGTCTTGCAGTTATCCCTGATGCTTATGATAAAAGTTAATCACATAGTTTTATAGTTGGTATTTTCCATCTGCTTCCCAAGCTATCATGTTAACTCCATGCAAACCTAAGCCATTTCTCTAAGAATGTCAGCAGGAACGAGGAGTATTTAACAGATCCTAGACGTGGTAAATCCAAACACAGTTTGTACTCTGCAACCTTTCAAATGCCCTTTGCTATTGTACCTGCAAGCACTACACCTGTACTTCCTCCCCTCTAGGTCAGCATGCTTGCCACTTAAAACATATCAAAGTAGTCACCTGTCATTCATTAATCACGTACTGTGTGCTGAGCACCGCGCTAGACCTCCACAAACCATTTCCCTTGATGCTACTAACAACCCTCTGAGGCGAGTACTAATCGTTAAACCCCATTTACTATGGCCAGGTCAGTAGTTGGGACAGCAGGGGGCTGTACCTACTAGAACCCAGATGCATCTGACTCTACAGCCTACACCTCACCCACATCAAGCACTCAGGGCTGTGCAGAGTCCCTGACCTGAAGCAGCCAAGTCTATGCTGACCTGAGTCCCGTGGGGGCTTTCACAGCTAACACATTCTGCAATGTGAAAGGGGCCCTTCCAATTTCCAGAAGGGCAGGCAGGAGGTGCCCCATCCCCTCCCAAGAGGCAGAGGTAGTGGGGAGGCAGGGTTAAGCTTTTTAGGTTATAAATCAGAAAATCTGAGTCCTAAACTTGGTTCTCCCATCAATTCCCTGTGTGACCCTGGGAAAGTTACTGAACCTCTCGGATCCTGTTTCTTCCTTGCTAAAATGAAAATAACAACTGTGGCGGCATTTACTATTTATCATGGGTGAGGGGCT
Organism: Okapia johnstoni; assembly: GCA_024291935.2. Taxonomy (NCBI): domain Eukaryota; kingdom Metazoa; phylum Chordata; class Mammalia; order Artiodactyla; family Giraffidae; genus Okapia; species Okapia johnstoni. The sequence goes on from CM044310.1 coordinate 72,528,278, forward strand.
TAAAGTTTACCACTGAAGCCTCAGAACAATCTTCTGAGGTAATTATTATCCTCAGCTTTTCAGATATGAGAAAAAGACTTAGAGGTCAAGAACCTTGCCTACCCATATATATATATCCAAAGTAAAGGAAACCACTATCTCCAAAAGGTATCTGCGCCCCCATATTCACTGCAGCATTATTCAAAATTGCTGAGTCATGGAAACAACCTAAGTGCCCATTAAAGAATGAATGGATAAGGAAAACGTCATGTGTACACACACAAACACACACACAGTGGAATACTATTCAGCCACTCAAAAAGGGAAGGAAATCCTACCATTAGTGACAGTACTAATGGACCTTGAGGGCATTATGCTAAGTGAAATAAGTCACAGACATACTGGGGTGATCTCCATTACACAGAGACTCTAAAAGAGCTGATCTCATAGAAACAAAGAGTAGGACGGAGGTTGCCAGGGGGTGGGGGATGGGGGAAATGAGGAGATGCTGGTCAAAGGGTATAAGCTTCTAGTTACAAGACAGAATTGAGTTCTGGGGATCAAATACACAGCATGGGGGCCACATGTAATATTACCGTATTACAGGCTTAAAAGCTGCTAGGAGAGTCGATCTTTTTTTTTCCCCCTTTGGGGCCCCTCAGCTCCCAAGGCCGAACCGCCCAGGGTGAGCCAGGGCCCGCCTTGCTGGCCCGATGCCAACTCCATGCAGATCTGATCTCAAGACCTCCACCTGGACACCGCCATCTTCCCGCACGCCAGGCAAGAGTAGGTCTTTCAAGTGTTCACCACACACAAAGAAAACTATCATAATTCTGTGAGGGGATGGAGATGTTAACTGACCTCACTGTGCTTATCATTTCACAATATATATGCGTATCAGGTCATCCAGTCGTGCACCTTAAAATCACACAACGCCTCACGTCATTTTTACTCTAGTCAAGTTGAGAGGAAAAAAAATCTAAAACAAACAAAACAAAAAACTGGCCCACAAATTATGCAGGTGACAGAGGCTGAGTTGGAGCAAGGAACTGAAGACAGATCAGAGTAAGAGGACCCAGCTGGGTTGGGAACAACGCAGTGCATTCACTTACACCTTCATAATTTGTCACACCTGGTATCTCGGATCCTTTGTTGCTGCTTAGTTACTAAATGGTGTGTGGCTCTTTGCGACCCGTGGACTGTAGCCTGCCAGGCTCCTCTGTCCATGGGATTTTCCAGACAAGAATACTGAAGTGGGTTGCCCTTTCCTACTCTGGGGACTCTTCCTGGCCCAGGGATCGAACTTGTGTCTTCTGCATTAGCAGGCAGATTCTTTACCACTGAGCCACCAGAGAAGCCCTATCTCTGGTACTAGTACTTACTTACTGTGTCTTACTTAAAACTCCTTATCTTTTAGCAATAAACACCTTCATTTTAAATGGGAACCTTACACGGCCACTTAAATGGAAAACCAGAATCATCTGTCATCAAGAGAAAGTAATCTTTCCCCCACAAAGTGCGACTATAGTAAAAAAATGTGAATGGAGTCCAGCTTGACACAGATGCCTGTCGAAAGTTCTGAGCTTGGGGCCTGCCATCTTTTTCAAAAAGAAGACGAAAACCAGAACCTAGCCGGTGCTTGCGACCTTTGCAACGATCCTAGAAAGCGACGCTGAGCCCTGCTGCGTGGAATCCGAGGGGAAGGGGGGGGGGGGGGGCTTCAGGTCGGCCATCACTCACGACCGCGCCCCGTGCCAGCGGCCACGGGGCTTGTCCCACCTGGGCCGCCACGACCCGCAGGCAGCGGCCCCGACGCGCGTGCGAGCCCAGGCGCCTCAGCCAGCCGCGCCCCGGTCCCGGTGGAGGGGCGACCCTCCCCACCCCGGCCCACTCACAGAGGCAGAAGACGACGGCGACGCCGGGACTGCTCGAGGTGGGGCGACTCAGACCCCTCCCTCTCGCCACCGCCACGCCCGCTTGGCGCCTGAGCCGTCGGACCAGCCTCCTGGAGCCACTTCCGGCCTCTCTAGGATGCTCGGAGGTCTCGGCATCTCTATGGTATGCAGATTTCTCCCACCATCACCTGTGAGGTGGTGTGGAGTTCACTTCACGCATCTCCCCGATGTGCCCAAACCGTGTGTTCCAGCTTCGCGGGAGCCCTTTCAGGGCACATCGGCTATAACCACCTCCAATTTAGACTTCCGTTTCCGTCTTTGTGTACCTCCAGCGTTGAGCAGGACTTCCCTGTAGCTCAAACGATAAAGAATCTGCCTGCTATGCAGGAGACCAGGATTCGATCCCTCGGTTGGGAAGTTCTTATGCAGCAGGGAATGGCAATCCACTCCAGTACTCTTGCCTGGAGAATTCCATGGACAGAGAAGCCTGGCGGGCTACAGTCCGTGGGATCGCCAAGAGTCGGATAAGACTGAGCGACTAACGCACACACAATGTTGAGCGTAGGCAGTGCTTGATAAAGAGGAGGAGCTCAGCTCAGTTATTGCTTGGATGGATGAATGGATGTGTGGATGGATAGATGGACGGGTGGACGGGTAGATGGGTGGGTGATGGATAGATGAGGCTCTCTAGGCTCCTGAGTATTCGCTTCCCATATATCTTTTAAAATCTCTGTCTCTGAGTTTCCATATTTATGTATATTTTCCTGTGTCCCCAATTTTCCCTATTTTTACAGTTCCACTTCTGATCAACAAGTGAGCAATGATGCGAAGACTAACCTTTGTTGCTGGCATATTGAGTGCAACACTTTAACAGTATCATCTTTTAGGATTTGAAACAGCTCAACTGGAATTCTATCACCTCCACTAGCTTTGTTCCTAGTGATGCTTCCTAAGGCCCACTTGACTTCGCACTTGAAGCACAAGCTGGAATCAAGATGCTGGAAGACGTATCAAAAACCTCAGATACACAGATGACACCACCCTTATGGCACAAAGTGAAGAGGAACTGAAGAGCCTCTTGATGAAAGTGAAAGAGGAGAGTGAAAAAGTTGGCTTGAAACTCAACATTCAAAAAACTAAGATCATGGCATCCAGTCCCATCACTTCATGGCAAATAGATGGGGAAACAATGGAAACAGTGACAGACTTTATTTTCTTGGGCTCCAAAATCACTGCAGTGGTGACTGCAGCCGTGAAATTAAAAGAATTTCTCCTTGGAAGAAAAGCTATGACCAACCTAGACAGCACATTAAAAAGCAGAGACATTACTTTGCTGCCAAAGGTCTGTCTAGTCAAAGCTATGGTTTTTCCAGTAGTCAGGTATGGATGTGAGAGTTGAACTATAAAGAAAGTTGAGCGTCAAAGAGTTGATGCTTTTGAACTGTGGTGTTGGAGAAGACTCTTGAGAGTCCCTTGGACTGCAAGGAGATCCAACCAGTCAATCCTAAAGGAAATCAGTCCTGAATTGGAAGGACTGATGCTGAAGCTGAAACTCTAATACTCTGGCCACTTGATGTGAAGAACTGATTCCTTGGAAAAGACCCTGATGCTGGGAAAGATTGAAGGCGGCAAGAGAAGGGGACGACAGAGGATGAGATGGTTGGATGGCATCACTGACTCAATGGACAGGAATTTGAGCAAGCTCTGGGAGTTGGTGATGGACAGGTAGGCCTGTCATGCTGCAGTCCATGGTGTTGCAAAAAGTCGGACATGACTGATCGGCTGAACTGAACTGAACCTTTGTTGCTGAAGTAACCAAAGACTTTAAAGCCATATAGAAAGGAACGTTGACATCCTTATTCAAAGGTGTCCTGGAGAGGCCAATCTTTTTCTCCTCATCACAAGTCTGGTTCCATGGAAACCTGTAGGCTCTATGTACACACACACACACGACTTGACTCCTGGCTGGAGAAGACTTCATTCTGATGGCTCAAAGGATAGGAGTTTTGACTTCATACACTGCTGTTGCCACATGCAGACTCCAATAAGCTCATATAACGTAAGTCATTTACTGCTAAATTTTCACTGAGAACACAAAGTCACAAAGAAAACCTCAAGCCTGGGGGATATAAACATTAATGAAGGCCATAGGAAGAAAGCTGAGTCCCCAGCGTTGGCCTCTTGAATCGTTTCTCTCTGATCCTGTCTTGTCCTCAAGTGTGATCCAGCCATAAGTCTTAGGAGACTGAGATACGGTTGTAGCAAGTAGTCTTAAGGAACAGCTTTTCTCCACCTTCCCAGCATGCATAAATATTAGAAGAGGAGAAGAGGAAGGCTAGTGAGGTGACTGGCAATATGCTCTTGGGACCAGTAGCCAAGGAAGAAAATATCCCTCTGAGGATGCAGTATGTAAGATGGACATCCTTTGGGGAAATTCATCTCTAAGAGATGCCCAGATTTACTGCCTGTCGATAGCCCATAAGAAGAAATGTGGCAAATTTAAATGTTAATATCATCATGCCACCAAGGACTCTTTTAAAATCTAAGCATTTATGTTTTAAGGGAAAATCATAAACTTTACAGTTGCTTCCTTAGTTTCTACCCACTGCAATTTAGTGAGTTGATTTTATAAAGGTCTGAACAAGAATTTTAATAGAAATGACCAGGAAAAAAATTGACCTCAGTATTAATTTATATGTCAATCCTTAAAAAATTTTTTTTTCCTTAATAATATATCCAGAAAGTGGATACATTTCAGAAAAACCAATTTACAGTTATCATTCCTCACAGATGTCCAATGGTTTATACTATTAGCTCATCAGATTCTCACAGAAATTGTATCCATTAAAATTCTTTCAAGTAGTAGAGAATTTTGGTGTCATTGTTTAGAACTAAGTCATGTCCGGCTCTTTTGTGACCCCATGGACGGTAGCCCTCCAGGTTCCTCTGTCCTTGGTATTCTGCAGGTAAGAATACTGGAGCGGGTTGCCATTTCCTTCTCCAGGGGATCTTCCTGACCCAGGGGTCAAATCCGTGTCTCCTGCATCTCCTGCATTGGCAGGTGGATCTTTACCACTGAGCTACCAGGGAAGCCCAGTAGAGAATAGCTCTAGTAAATATAAGTGAAAAAAAAAATGGCAACTTTTAGAATCTCAGAAAGAGTTCAATAATTTATGTATGTATGGTAAGCAGTGCTAGCTTCTATAATAGATAAATCCTGAAATCTCAGTGGTTTAATGCAATAAAAGTTTCTTTTTCATTCTCATCATAGTTCAGTTAGTCTGCAGGGGAGAGTGGCTCTCCTACATGCAATCACCAGGGACCCAGCTTTCTTTCACTTGTTATGTTTTTTCATTTGTTTTCAACATGTGTCCGCCAAGGTCATTGTAGAAAGGGAAGCAAGACCTTGGCTTTCCCCAGCACCCCTGTTTAAAGTAGGTCCCCTGCAACCCTTGAAATTCTCCAATCACTTCAAAGCACTTAGCTTATCTGCAATTATCTAGTACAGTACTATCATGAATGCTCTGTGAGGCCAGAGACCTGCTTTATCGAACTAGTATATCTCTACTGTTCATTAGAGTATCTGGCATAGAGAGAATTTGAAAAGAACTGCTGAATGAATGAACAAGTGAGTGAATGTCCCAACTCTGGTTGTCTGTTCAAAACCAGATTTGCAGATGAGACCTTCTTTTGACCCTGGTTGGGTCAGAAATCACCTCTAATGCAGTAGAGGTGGCAAGGGGGTACAAGCTATGGGGATACAGCTATGGCAAGGGGGTATAAGAACAACTATTAATAGCCCACCACTAAGTTCCAGGGCAGTTTCTAGAAGAAGGAAAATCACTGTGAGCCTGGAAGGTACCCTCTACCTTGTTCCCCCAAAGTGTGAAGGCAGCCACATCAACATCACTTGGGAGCTTATTCAAAATAAAGATCTTGGATCCCACTCCAAATATAACAAGAAATCTGCAAAAGTCTTGTGAAATTTGGAAGTCCCCAGGGAATTCCTATGAACAATAAAGACTGAGAGATGCTGCCCTAAAAGGTTTTTATCACTACGACTCTCAGATGTGGGTAAGAGATTGCTGACAGCAGTCTCTTGCTACACCTGGAACCCAGGTAAGATTTAGTGACTTACCCAAGGTCACAGAACTAGTAATTGGCAGAGCTGGGGTTAAAAGGCAAGGCTTCAGGCTCCAAATCCCACTCCACTCCATGCTCATTCCACCATGCTGCTCCATCTCCTGGATAAACCTATTTCCTTCCACTAATGAGAAAGATTCAAAAGGGAGAAATAAATGGAAAAAAAATAGAGTTACATTTAAACGGTGGTTAATGGTTTCAAGAATTGATTTGTTTTAGAAAAGGAAACAGGCATTTATTGCTTACAGTGCATTCAATACACCGTTTTCCCATTACATATTAAAGAACTCTCCAAGTAACAAAATGGATGTTTATATTTCATTTATTCAGCAATTAGGCATCTTAACATTCTTTTATAAGCATTTGTAGCACTTATTCAGAATTACCAATATCCTATTTGGGTCAATGGTTTTTCTTTTTCCTTCTTGGATTAAGTTGTTTACATAGCACTGATTAAAACTACATGTTATTTTGAGTATCTTGGCCAAGGGTTCTCTGCTCAGGGCTCAAGCATTTGAAGCTTTCTTATTAGAACACAAAAGACCCCCAGAGATAGTGAAGCTTGCCTTTGCCACTTTTGTTCTTTACTGTTTTCAGAGATTGAAGAATGTAGATACCAACCGTGTTAATCAGGTTGCAAATCATAGCAATCTATCCCAGCATGGGTAAATCAAAGGTATAAATGATTGGCTGCTGTAGCTGGAAGCTCCAAAGTTGCATCTAGCTTCAGAGTCTTAAACATCATCAGAGTTCCATCTCTCTGTCTCTCAGCTCCCCTTGCTCCCATTTGACCAGTTCTCTTCCTGCAGTTTATTTAACTTACATGCAGAGTACATCATGTGAAATGCCAGGCTGAATGAGTCACAAGTTAGAATCAAGATTGCCAGGAGAAATATCAGCAACCTCATATAGGCAGATGATACCACCCTAATGGCAGAAATCGAAGAGGAACTAAAGAGCCTCTTGATGAAGGTGAAAGAGGAGAGTGAGAAAGCTGGCTTAAAACTCAACGTTTAAAAATTAAGATCATGGGATCTGGTCCCATCACTTCATGGCAAATAGAAGGGGAAAAAGTGGAAGTGGTGACAGATTTTCTTTTCTTGGGCTCCAAAATCACTGTGGACAGTGATGGCAGCCATGGAATTAAAAGACACTTGCTCCTTGGAAGGAAAACTATGGCAAACCTAGACAGCATGTTAAAAAGCAGAGACGTCACTTTGCCGACAAAGGTCCGTCTAGTCAAAGCTATAGTTTTTTCCAGTAGTCATGTATGGATGTGAGAGTTGAATTATAAGGAAAGCTGAGCACCGAAGAATTGATGCTTTTGAACTGTGGTGTTGGAGAAGACTCTTGAGAGTCCCTTGGACTGCGGGAAGATCCAACCAGTCAATCGTAAAGGAAATCAGTCCTGAATATTCATTGGAAGGACTGATGCTGAAGCTGAAGCTCTAATATTTTGGCCACCTGATGTGAAGAACTGAGTCACTGGAAAAGACCCTGATGCTGGGAAAGATTGAAGGAAGGAGGAGAAGAGGATGACAGAAGATGAGATGGTTGGATAGTATCACCGACTCGATGGACATGAGTTTGAGCAAGCTCGGGGAGTTGGTGATGGACAGGGGAGCCTAGTGTGCTGCAGTCCATGGGGCTGCAAAGAGTCAGATGTGACTTAATGACTGAACAACAGTAAGAACTGTGAATGAGATGCCCAACCTGTGCAAACCAGCATTGTTGACTTGCTTCTTAGGGCCACAGAAAAAGGATTATTATGGCAATACCAACTAGGAAAGACAGATGCATCTCCCCACCCCTCCAGAAGGACAGGTTCTAGGCTCATGGGCTTCAGTAGTTGCAGCTCATGGGTCCTAGAGCATGCGGGCTTCAGTAGTTACGGAGCTTGGGCTTAGTTGCTCCTGGTGTGTGGAATCTTCCTGGGCCAGGAATGGAACCTGTGTCCCCTACATTGGGAGGCAGATTCTTCTCCATTGCGCCACCAGGGAAGTCCTAGACCTGCTTCTTTTGAATTCTCTTTAGGAAATAAAGCACAAACCCCATCAGTATTTCCTTATTGTATGTGGGGAGTCCTCTTAGGAGCGGGTGACGTGCCTCAGAATAGATTTTGCTAGGAATTCTGGTGATTGGATTGTGGGAGAACCACCATGTTCTAGCTTGAGTTTCCACAGAAGCAGATCTTGAGGCAAGGATTCAAGTGTAAGTAGTTCATTTGGAAAGTGACCCCAGGAACTACCAGTAGGCATTTTGGGGTGGTGGTGATGGTGATAAAATATGGTAACAGTTGCATACTTCTGTGAATACTAAAAACCACTAATTTGTGCACTTTAAATGGGTGAATTGTATGATCTGTGAATTGTATCTCAATAAAACTGTTACTCAAAAAGGATTTCAACTACAATAAATGCCAGTTTCGTCATTTCAACATTGAGTGAAAGAGGACCAGATGTCCTTTCACCCTGGACATGCCCACAAAAACGTGCCATGGGTGGAAAAATCAATACAGGGAAAAGTTTAGGAGCCACTGCCTTAGAAAAATAAAAACGATTCTCTTGCTCCATCATCTCGATAGGAGAGTTTTTCCCCGGTGCACTCCTCTCCGGGCTCTCTTTCTCAGGGGCAAGGAGAAAAAAGTACAAACCTGGAGGGAAAGAGAGGTTTGAATAATAAGTGGTTTTCAATTAGCTGCATTGAAAACTGAGAGTTGACTTGTATTAATTTTCATGATCAAATTACTTCATTTTGTCTCTCTTCTAACTGCGAGGGTAATTTTATGCCAGGATTATTTCAGTCGTTCTAATTATGCTTGCATCAATATTTAGTGGGTGTTTACCTAGCCCACAGCATACCCAAATGTTCTCTTCCCTCAGAGACAGTGGCAGCACAATGTAATATGAATAGGTGGTGCACAGGACTGAGATGAAGTTCCTTTTATTTCTCCATCTTTGTTTGTAAGGCACATTCAGGTGGCGTTTCTTGAAAAGCAACGTGTATGCTATTCAGATGCATCTATAAAACCAAAGGCAAGTGTTGTGAATGCTGTGAGTTCATCACATGATACTAAATGCAATTCTCACACAGATGTTTCATTAAGGATTCAGTTAGATAAGACAAATCAAAATTTACCATTTGTTTGGATTTTTCTTTTTGTAAAGAAGCTTCACATTCTTGTTGTCATGCATTTGAATTACTCTTTCACAGACAGTATTGCTTACCCTAAATTTTTCATACAGAATCCCTTCTCCTTAACACTCTGTATTTATGTTCTTCTCTGTCTTCTCGTCCCCCTTCATCCTTCCCTCTCCATTTTCTTTCTGCAGAAACTTTGTATTTTCTTCCCACTTCCTAACTGGGTTAAAACCTAAGACTGAACCTTGAGTCTTTTTTTCTTTCTTGCCTACATCCTTCACTTAAAAGAACACTTCATTTCTCTTGGTTTCAGTTCTGAACCCTGAGCTGACGTTTCCCAAATATATATTTATGTATTTATGGGAATGGTCCATTTATCTTAACCTGATAGCCAGAAGTGAATCCCTCATCACCAGCAACACCTGACATTGGCCGTACCATTTTCATACTTTCTTTCCCTTCATTTTCATTTGAGTTTAATTTTGCCTTGCAAATTCTCTTGGCCTCGTTCTCTCTTTCCGTTTCTTCTATGTTCTGTTTTCCTGATGGCTTCCTAACCAGAGGAACACTCCAGCGGGTCAGCAAGCTAACCTTGGTGGTCTGCAAAATCTGCTCATCTCCATTCTGAAGCTGCCTGCTTTCTGCCTTTCTTCACTCCCAGGATCCAAAGACACCTGGCCCCTGCATCACTCCCCCAAGTCCTGTGGAATGAGATGAAGCTGAGAGAGAGCCTTCGATGAGAGAGAAGGACATGAAATGGAGCAATACAGGGGAGGATGTTGGGGACCAAAGGTACAACGTGGACCACAGGGTGTTGGGAATCTGGAAGATTCAGAGAATATACCAGGAGAAAGGCTTCCTGCCTATCCATGAGATTGTCCTGTGGAATGACCTGACATTCATTCATTCAGAAGCATCTTATTTAACTAGGTGTTCTCAGAATTGGGTAAATCAAATGAGTGTTCATTTCAACACAAATGCAATCTTGTGAACACAGTCTTATCATGTGTCTTAAATATCTTTTAAAACAACTCTGTAAGTGAAGATTTACCTCATTTAACTTTGGGAAAATATTCATCATATCACCAGCAAAGCCGTTCCACATTATGAAATCAATCAGGCAGATCAAAGTATTTGAATTATTTCTAAGTTATATGCCTCAAATTACATTTAATGATCATCTGTTAGAAAAAAAAATGAGTTTGTATTTCAGTTTAAATAAACATAACAACATTCTCATGACAACTGTTTCATTTTTGGTAGAACGAGTAGACAGATTGTAGCCCTTGTTGTTGCCATGAGTTTGTTACTTAGGCTTTCATGAGAAAATTTACAGCATGCTGAGGGGGAGGGAGGTGGGGGCAGGGTCCACTGAGCACGAGTCTTTGAAGAAGGAATCACAGAAGGAGAGGGAAATAAGCAAGTGAACAAGAGTATCCCAGGCAGAGGGAAGAGCCGAAGTAGGCTCCAAGGCAAGGCCCAGCCTGGGTGTTTGAGGAGTTGGCAAGGGGGCCCTTGTGACTAGATTGGAATGAATAAGGGAACAGAAGTCAGAGATTAAAAACAACAAGAGCCGGGTCATCTAGCCTGGAGCCATTTAGAGATTTTGGCTTTTACCCAGGTTTTCAGTAGAGGGGTGATGTGATAGCACTAAGGTTATGGAAGGATTTCTGCAGTGCTGGGTTGGGAACAGACTATAGGGAGACAAGGGTGGGATCAGAGGGACCCATGAGGGAGCTGTTGCTGTCATCCAGCAGGAGGTGATGGTCACCTGGACCAGGTGAGTAGCAGCACAGTCGTCAGGTAGTGGATAAATTCTGAAGGCATAGCCCACAAGATTTGTTGATGGATGGGTTGTGGTTTGAGTCAGGAAGCATCACTATAAACAAAGCTAATGGAGGTGATGGAATTCCAGTTGAGCTATTTCAAATCCTAAAAGATGATGCTGTCAAAGTGCTGCACTCATCATGCCAGCAAATTTGGAAAACTCAGCAGTGGTCATAGGACTGGAAAAGGTCAGTTTTCATTCCAATCCCAAAGAAAGGCAATACCAAAGAATGTTCAAACCACTGCACAATTGCACTCATCTAACACGCTAGTGAAGTAATGCTCAAAATTCTCCAAGCTAGGCTTCAATAGTACGTGAACCGTGAATTTCCAGAATTTCCTTCTAGAAAAGGCAGAGGAACCAGAGATCAAATTTCCAACATTCGCTGGATCATTGAAAAAGCAAGAGAGTTCCAGAAAAGCATCTATTTCTGCTTTATTGACTACACTAAAGCCTTTGACTGTGTGGATCACAACAGACTGTGGAAAATTCTTAAAGATTTGGGAATACCAGACTAAGTTACCTGCCTCCTGAGAAGCCTGTATGCAGGTCAAGAAGCAACAGTTAGAACCGGACATGGAACAACAGACTGGTTCCAAATCAGGAAAGGAGTATATCAAGGCTGAATGTTGTCACCTTGCTTATTTAACTTATATGCAGAGTTCATCATGAGAAATGCTGGGCTGGATGAAGCTCAAGCTGGAATCAAGATTGCCAGGAGAAATATCCATAACCTCAGATATGCAGATGACACCACCCTTATGGCAGAAAGTGAAGAAGAACTAAAGAGCCTCTTGATGAAAGTGAAAGAGGAGAGTGAAAAAGTTGGTTTAAAACTCAACATTCAGAAAACAAAGGTCATGGCATCTGGTCCCATCACTTCATGGCAAATAGATGGGGAAACAGTGGAAACAGTGAGAAACTTTATATTTTTGGGCTCCAAAATCACTGAAGATGGTGACTGCAACCATGAAATTAAAAGACACTTGCTCCTTGGAAAAAAAGCTATGACCAACCTAGACAGCATATTGAAAAGCAGAGACATCACTTTGCCAACAAAGGTCCGTCTAGTCAAAGCTATGGTTTTTCCAGTAGTCATGTATGGATGTGAGAGTTGAATTATAAGGAAAGCTGAGCACTGAAGAATTGATGCTTTTGAACTGTGGTGTTGGAGAAGACTCTTGAGAGTCCCTTGGACTGCAGGAAGATCTAACCAGTCAATCGTAAAGGAAATCAGTCCTGAATATTCATTGGAAGGACTGATGCTGAAGCTGAAACTCCAATACTTTGGCCACCTAATGCAAAAAACTGACTCATTGGAAAAGACCCTGATGCTGGGAAAGATCGAAGGCAGGAGGAGAAGGGGATGACAGAGGATGAGATGGTTGGATGGCATCATAAACTTGATAGACATGAGTTTGAGCAAGCTCTGGGAGTTGGTGATGGACAGGGAAGCCTGGCGTGCTGCAGTCCATGGGGTGGCAACTGACTGAGTGACGGACGTGACCGAGTGACTGAACTGACTGAGTCAGAAATCAGAGTGAAGGGGAGTCCAGTGCTGTGCCACTGGAAGGGCGGCCTTGCCCTCACTGAGATGGGGAAGGATGTGGTTAGCAAGTTTGGAGCATGTAAATTGGGGCATTAGAGTAAGCTGTGAGCAGAGAATTCTGCAGGATGGAAGGAGGAGAAGTGCGAGTCTATGGTACAAAAAGGGAAGGAGGAAGAGGAGGGGTTTAAACAGAGTGAGAGAAGCTCAAAGAAGCATCCATGAGGTCAGGGACACTCACTGAGGTGATGGTGGGAGGACACCCAGGCCCCTGTTAGTAAGTACAGTTCCCTTTACTGTTGCGCACACTTTGGTGATTGGGTTAGTTTCCTGGGTCTTCTATAATAAATGACCACAAACTTGGTGGCTTTGTCGTTGTTCAGTAATTCAGTCATGTGTGACCCTTTGTGACCCCATGAACTGCAGCACGCCAGGCTTCCCCATCCTTCACTATCTCCCAGAGTTGGCTCAAATTCTTGTCCATTGAGTTGATGATGCCATCCAACCTTCTTTATGGTCCAGCTCTCACATCCACACATGACCACTGGAAAAACCATAGCTTTGACTATACGGACCTTTGTTGGCAAAGTGATGTCTCTGCTTTTTAGTACACTGTCTAGGTTGATCATAGCTTTTCTTCCAAGGAGCAAGCGTCTTTTAATTTCATGGCTGCAATCACTATCCACAGTGATTTGGGAGCCCAACAAAATAAAGTCTGTCACTGTTAACATTTTTTTTCCTTATTTGCTATGAAGTGATGGGACCAGATGCCATGATCTTAGTTTTTTGAATGTTGCGTTTTAAGCCAGCTTTTTCACTCTCTGTTGTTTCAGTTGGTGGCTTAAACAACAGACATTTGTTCTCTTACAGTTCAGAAGACTAGAAGCCCCAATTCAAGGTATGGGCAGAGCCATGCTCCCTCTGAAGGTTCTAGGGGAGGAAGTTCCTTGTCTCTCCCAGCTTCTGGTGGCTCCAGGTATTCCTTGGCTGTGGCACCATAACTCCAGTTTCTGCCACCATATTCCCAGGGCGTTCAACCCATCTCCCTCTCTCTGTTCTGTGTCTTACACGGATACCTGTCATAGGAATTAGGGGCCATCTTAATCCAGAATGATCTTATCTAGAGATCCTCATGTTAATTACATATGCAAAGACCCCTTCCCCCCCAATAATGTCACCTTCACAGGTTCGTGGATTTAGGACCTGAACATATGCTAACAATTCACTCCGCTACAGTGGTAGAATTTTTCCTCCGTTCTGTCCATCTCTCCTGCCTGAACTCCAAAGCCACTGAAGGTAGAAGGAAGTTCAATACAGTTGACTTTACTGCTTTCAGTTTTGTTTTGCAAATAGAAAAGAGAGGTTGTGGTTTCACATTGAATTCAAAATGGTAGAGAGAAGCAATGACTTAGAAGAAGCAGAAGGAACAGTGAGAAGGTAGGTCCTTAGATCTTGGAGAAATCTTGGTGAGGCTTTGACTTCCCCAGGCTGTGGGGCTGGGGATTTGAGCCAATCTTATCTGGATCCCAACGTTTAAGAAGTTCCAACTGATATCTGGATGATAAGGGCATAAAATATGATCACATTATATATTTTACTTTGTAACCTGCTCTCTGTGCTCAAAAATATTGCAAACCTCTCCTCAAGGCATTAAATATTCTCCAACAACACAATTTTAATGGCTGTTTAGCAGTCCATCAAATGAAAGTGCCATAATATATAGAACATATCCTGTATGGTAATTCATTTAGGATGTTTCTGCATCTAACACATGATAAATAACACTGAAATGAACAACTTTCTCTATAAATCATTGTGCACCTCTTTGATTATTTTCAAATGGTCTCATTTTAAATAACCACGAACACTTCTGTGATAACAATTTCTGCTCATTGTTTTCTTTATGAACTAAAACTTTTCCTTCAGGCAAAAAAAAAAAAAATGGAAAAGAAGTTCTTGGAACATCTGGCTTATGGTATAATTTACTTTTGGCATTCAGCTGTGCTCTCAAATTCTGAAATGTCTTCTTTCTAACAGACTCATCTGAGATTTAATCTCCCTTCTGGAGATACAGATGTCAGCGTGTCTCCTTCTGTGAACCTTCAGCCCACACCAAGCGGTGCATTGGTTGCCTGCGGCTCCTATTTTTCAATTTTTAAATTCCAAGAAGGGACAGGAAGTGAAAAAATTCTATTGCAAGAGTTTTTGCTGAGGCCAAAAAGATTTTTGTATAATGGCTGCCATAAAAGACTCTAATATGCCAGGTCATTTACACATAGATGATAACCAATATGAGGTACAGATTATTATCCCAATAATGGTGAGCACCACAGTTCGAAGGCATCAGATTCTTCAGAGTCCCTTGGACTGCAAGGAGATCCAACCAGTCATTCCTAAAGGAAATCAGTCCTGAATATTCACTGGAAGTACTGATGCTAAAGCTGAACTCCAATACTTTGGCCATCTGATATGAAGGGCCAACTCACTGGAAAAGACTCTGATGCTGGGAAAGACTGAAGGCAGGAGCAGAAGGGGATGACAGAGGAGGAGATGGTCGGATGGCATCACCAACTCAATGGACATGAGTTTGAGCAAACTCCGGGAGTTGGTGATGGACAGGGAGGCCTGGCGTGCTGCAGTCAATGGGGTCACAAAGAATTGGACACGACTGAGCAACTGAACAATTGGTGAGCAGCCTGTGGCTCAGACAAGACAGGGCAGTTCATGCAATCAAGGAAGTAACAGAGTTGGATTTATACCCAAGGTTTGTTTTACTCAGATCCACCATGTGGTGTGTTAGCGGGACTGTCACGTTTTTGAATTTTGAACCCTGGTAAAATTTCAGATCAAAATCTGGGGAGACGTGTCGGTTTGCCAACTTTTAATTTTTCCAAGGAAATCAAAACAGAAACAACGACCAGGGGGCTCCTCTGGTGGTCCAGTGGGTAAGACTCCATGCTCCCAGGGCAGGGGGCCCAGGTTCAATCCCTGGTCAGAGAACTAGATCCCACACACAGCAACTAAGTTTGTATGCTGCAACTAAGACCGAGCACAGCCAAAAATACAAAAACTTTTTTTAAAAGAAAGGAAATTAAATATATTTTTTAAGAAAACAACCAAACTGTGATATCCTATCACCACTGTTTCATACACGAATAGATATTTTAATGACAAAAAGAGAGGAAGGGTATACTCTCCACTGATAATCCTTTAAATGAAATGAATTCAGTCTTAAGAAAGTTCAGTACATTGTCCTTGCTGATGAGAGGAAGGGTATACTCTCCACTGATAATCCTTTAAATGAAATGAATTCAGTCTTAAGAAAGTTCAGTACATTGTCCTTGCTGATGATCATCATCTCGTCATGGATCAGTGAAAAGCAGTTGCTATCTCTAGACCATGCTCAAGAATTGCTTCCAGAAGCCCTGTTGCATCGCTGCTTCATGGGGATGTTTCTCTGACCAACACCGAAGGGGATGCATGGCCTCCCTTCTGCTGTGGGAGAGTGAAAGTGAAAGTGAAGTCGCTCAGTCCTGTCTGATTCTTTGTGACTCCATGGACTGTAGCCTACCACACTCCTCCGTCCATGAGATTTTCCAAGCAAGAGGACTGGAGTGGGTTGCCGTTTTCTTCTCCAGAGGATCTTCCTGACCCAGGGATTGAACCCGGGTCTCCCACATTGTAGGCAGACGCTTTCCCATCTGAGCCACCAGGGAAGTCTGTTTGTGGGAAGGAGCTGGGAAAACGTTCAGCCTGGTGCGAGTGGGGAATTCATGTCATTACCCCCTCTATTCAGGGTAGAATTCTCACACTCCAGTCCTTTCTAAGAGTGAGGAAAGGAAGTGGAGGCAGGAGATGTAAACTAATATCAAGACATTTAAGAGGTAGATTAAGGAGAGAGAGGAATATTTGGAAACATAGAAAAATTTTGGAGTTGATTCCTTAATGTATTCACCAGAATTGGAGCTATGTAGATGGAGAACCCTTGTCAGTCTCCAAGTAGATAAATCCAAATAGAACTCATGGATCTTTCAAGCTGTACCTTTACTAATATTATTGTTGTGATATGCAATGTATGGGAGGAAAGGACAATGGATTCATGAGTACACCTTACTCCTTTACTCACACCGAGTCCCTCGACAAGGCGAGGTCTGTATTTCCAATTGTTGGTGCTGAATGGACACTTAGTAAATAATCGATGAACCATGAAATAGACAAACACCAGTTATTACATGAGCCTGTTATTATTTGACTTTGGTGCCTCACTCCACCCCATACACCCTCACTGCCTCACTCTTCTGTTTACAGTCATACGTGGTTCCTAAAGGCAAAGTGGGCTGTAGTCTCCATGGATAGAAATGTCATCGAAAAGGTAAAGAAAATGAAGGTCAGGATGATCTTCAGACTCAGGAATAAAGTTGAGATTCCTGAAGTTAACCATTGTTGAATGAGCACTTTGGACCTGACACTGTACAAAACACTTAACCTGTACATGACATTGTTCAGGAGGTGGTGACCAAAACCATCTCAGACAAAAGGAAATGCAAGAAGGTAAAACGGTTGTCTAAGGAGGCTTTACACATAGTTGAGAAAAGAAGAGAAGCAAAAGGCAAAGGAGAAAGGGAAAGATATATCCAACTGAATGCAGAGTTCCAGAGAATAGCAAGGAGAGATAAGAAAGCCTTCTTAAAGCACTGAGCTCACACAATCCCCCTAAGAACACAATGAAGGAGATATTATTAATATTATCTCCAGTTAACAGTCTTCAGAGCTCAAGGAGATGCCTAGCAGCTGGGCTTGAGAGTTGTGATGTAACAAGGATGGAACTCACACCAGCCTTACACACACACAATGTGGGCACACATACATACACTCACACATATACCGAGACATGCCCACCCCCACACGTACACATATATACTCCCACAGATACCCACACACCCATGCACATACACAGAGTCATATATATTCACACCTACATACATTATACACATATATACACCCATACACACACACACACACACACACACACACACACACACACACACACAGCAAGAGCCCTGGTCATATGCCAAATTCTGATGCTCATTGTATGTGTGTGTGTGTGCGTTTGCTCACTTGTTCAGTCATGTCTGACTCTTTGCAACCCCATGGACTGTAGCCCGCCAGGCTCCTCTAACCATGGAATTTTCCAGGCAAGAATACTGGAGTGGGTTGCCATTTCCTCCTCCAGGAGATCTTCCCTAGGGAATCTTCCAGATCCAGGGATCAAACTCAGGTCTCTTGCATCTTTTGCAGTAGCAGGCAGATGCTTTACCAACTGCACCACTTAGGAAGCCCCCTTTATCTGTATGATTCTAGCAAAAAATCTTATCCCTTCTCTGCTCCTCAGGTTCCTCACAGCAAGTTTAGATTAAATCAATGATCATCTGGTCACGGGTCCTGCCTTGGGGCCGCTTCAGGGGTGACGGAAAAGCCCAGCAGGACAGTTGCCAATGCCTCACCTCCGCTTCAACCAGGACAGCTAAACTTGCTTTCGTTTCACTGGTTGCTGTTGCATTCAATTATTTTATTAGCAGAAAAGTACCGGAAGCGAGCAGAGTCCTGGGGAGAAGACCAGCCTGAGAAAATGCTCCGGACCAGGCAGGGCCAAGGGGTTTCACTGAGCAGGGGTGGAAGCCGCTGATGCTCTGCAGTCCTTGTGCCGCCCCCTGGTGGCCGCCTCCCACCCTGCAGCTTACAGTGAAGGTCTGTCCTAGGCGGGAGCCTTGCCTTCCTGATGCTACAGGAGACTGTGGGACAGGGGGTTGAACAGTGCAGCCTGTTCCGACTCACCTTTCTGCTGACCACAATCGGGGCCGTCTTCCTGTCATGTGTAGGGAAGGCTCCGAGCTCGGAGTCCCATGCAGTAGCCTGAAGGGAATCTCTGGGGTCCAAGGGAATCCAATTGCCTGTAGGAGCCAGACCTCCCTGAACCTTCTGGTGGCAAGAAATGCTTTATGAGAAATGGAACTCCTCCCAAATTCTCAGGGATAATGTTGAGGTCTGAAGAGGTATTAGGACTCCAGCCTTACGAGAGAGAAAGAAGGTCTCAGAAAGCCAGCCTTGGAAATATCCGAGTTATATATCTGTGTGAGCATAAACCCAAAATTACCATCAGGTGGCAGAGGAATATTGAAATCTTTTTCTAACTGAGATTACAAACCCACTTGGCAGGAGGAGAACTACCTCGTGATCTGCTTAAACATACTTATGGAACTTAGAGGGTGTGTGTGTGTGTGTGTGTGTGTGTGTGTGTGTGTGTGTGTGTGTATCTGGCCTTTCCACTTCTTGGTGCTTGTTGTTTATTGCCCCTTGCTGTGGTCAGTCCTAAGTCAAGAAGGGGCTGGGCCCCCGAACAAGAACAGAGATAAATACAGTGGGATTGTGACTTCCCTGGTGGTCCAGTGGTTAAGGATCCACCTCCCAATGCAGGGGACGTGGTTCAATCCCTGGCTGGGGAACTAAGTTCCTATATGCTGTGGAGCAAGTAAACCCACGTGCCTCAACTAGAAAATCCCAAGTACCACAGCTACTGAGCCTGGGAACTGCAATGAAGACCCAGTGCAGCCAAAATTTTTAACAATTGGGATGCTACTTCCTATCCACAGAACCCGTAACTTGTTCCCTACGTCTCTTAAGCATGAAATTCTATTGTCTTAAGGGCAAGACCTTTTCCATTCTTTCACTTCACATTTTTGTTCCCAAGTGGCAATTCACCACTGCCAGTTGGTGACAACTTTTTCATTTTTTGGGGGGGTGACACCTGAAAGAGGAGGACAACATAGAAAGTTTCTTAAAAAGTTAAAATCAGAGACCACATTTTATTATGAGACTATGCCCATCTTTTCAGTGTTAAAATATCTTTTCTTGTGTAGACTGTTGGTAGTTGATTTCCTAATGCATTTTCACCTGGCAAAACTAACTGTTGGTGACTCCATGTGTATCCCTTGAATCTTAAAAAATAGTTTACTGGTCTATGAAGCAAAAAATTTGGAAACTACTGATTTAGGCAATTTTATTATTAAGTTGCAGTCCAATTATTTAGTTATAGTTCCAGGAAAATTATCAGCCAAAATCACAGTGAAGATTTTCTAAGAAAATTACACAGGAAGAGTTGTGCAGCCTAGAAACTAAAAATATAAATTGTTACTAAACCTAAAGATAGGATACCTTCCTCTATGAAGCTAAGACCCAGATTTGGATTTTACCTACAAGCAATCTTGATGCAATGGGCATTTTGTTGCTGTTGTTCAGTTGCTAAGTTGTGTCTGACTCTTTGCGACACCATGGACTGTCCATGGGACTCTCCAGGTAAGAATACTGGAGTGGGTAGCCATTCCCTCCTCCAGGGGATCTTCCCGACTGAAGGATTAAACCCAGGTCTCCTGCACTGCAAGCAGATTCTTTACCATCTGAGCCACCAGATCACTTACGTGTGAATATAAAATATGACACAAATGAACCTATCTATGAAACAGAAACAGACTCATAGATATAGCAAAAAGACTTGTAGTTGCCAAGGGGGAGAGGTGAGGGAAGGATGGAGTGGGAAGTTAAGGTTTGCAAATGGAAGCTGTTCTATACAGACTGGGTAAACAACAGGGTCCTGCTGTATAGCACAGAGAACTATATTCAATATTCCATGATAAACCATAATAGAAAAGAACATAAAAAGAATATCTATGTATAACTGAGTCACTGTGCTGTATATCAGAAATTAATACAACACTGTAAATCAACTATACTTCAATTAAAAAATAATGATCTGACTTACATACATCATGAAATGATCATCACAGTAAATTTAGTGAATATCCATCATCTTGTATACATCAAAATTAAAGAAATAGAAAAAAAAAATTTTTTATGTGTGATGAAAACTCTTAGGACTTACTCCATTAACAATCTTCACATATAACATACAGCAGTGTTAATTTTTGATATATCTATCATGTTGTACTAGCACTAATTTATCTTATAACTGGGAGTTTTTACCTTTTGACTGCCTTCCTTCAATTTGTCCTCCCCACCCCCACCCATTTCTCATAACCACAAGTCTGATCTCTTTTTCTTTGTTTGTCTTTGAAGTAGAATTGACCCATAACATTATGTTAGTTCCTGTTACAAAACTTCTTGGTTTGGCATTTCTATACATTTCAAAAGGATCACCACAATAAGTCTAGTTACAATATGTTACCACACAAAGAATCACATAGTTATTGACTCAAACTGTACATTTCACACTTATGACTTATTTATTTTGCAACTAAAAGTTTGTACTTAATCTCCCCCACAGTTTGGCCATCTGATGTGAAGAGCTGACTCATTTGAAAAGACCCTGTTGCTAGGTAACACTGAGGGCAGGAGGAGAAGGGGACGACAGAGGATGAGATGGTTGGATGACATCACTGACTCAGTAGACATGGGTTTGGGTAAACTCCAGGAGTTGGTGTTGGACAGGGAGGCCTGGTGTGCTGCAGCTCATGGGGTTGCTAAAAGTTGGACACGACTGAGCGACTGAACTGAACTGAACTGAACCTATCTTTCCTCCCCTCCCTCCCCTCCCCTCTGGCAAATACCTATTTTTTCTGTATATTTGTGACTCTGTTTCTGTTTTGTTAGGTGTATTCATTTGTTTGGGGTTTTATTTATTTTGTTTAACATTCCACATATAAGTGAAATCATATAGTATTTGTCTTTCTCTGACATTTCAGTGAGCATAATACTATCTAGGTCCATCCATGTTGCTGCAAATAGAAAGATTTTGTTCTTTTTTTTTTATAGCCGAATAATATTCCGTTGTTTATGTGTGTATGCATGTATGTGTGGGTGTGTATATATATGTGTGTTTATGTATATCATCTTTATCGATTAATTTACAGGCACTTGCATTGATTCCATATCTTGGCAATTGTAAATCATTCTGCAATGAAGCTGTCTATGTGTATGCTCAGTCCCTCAGTCTCGTCCAACTCTTTGTGATCCTATGGGCTGCAGCCTGCCAGACTCCTCTGTTCACGGGATTTTCCTGGGAAAATACTGGAGTGAATTGCCATTTCCTTCTCCAGAGGATCTTCCTGACCCAAGGATCAAACCTGCATCTCCTGGATCTCCTGCATTGCAGGCAGATTCTTTACCACTGAGCCACTGAGGGAGCTATGTATATACATTTATAACTGTTAAATCTTCTTGGATCGATTCCTTAATTATTATGCAATGTCTTTTTTGTCTCTTGTTGCAGTTTTGTTTTAGAGTTATTTTGTCTGATATAAGTATTGCTACTCCAGCTTTCTTTTCATTTCCATTTGCATGGAATATCTTTTTCCATTCCCTCATTTTCAGTTTGTATGTGTCTTTGGATTTGAAGTGAGTCTCTTATAGGCAGCACATATATGGCTCTTGTTTTTGTATCCATTCAGCCACTCTATGTCTTTTGATTGAAGTATTTAGTTCATTTACATTTAAAATAATTGTTGATAGGTATGTACTTCATGGGAAATAGATGGGGAAACAGTGTCAGACTTTATTTTTTGGGGCTCCAGAATCACTGCTGATGGTGACTGCAGCCATGAAATTAAAAGACGCTTACTCCTTGGAAGGAAGGTTATGGCCAACCTAGATAGCATATTTAAAAGCAGAGACATTACTTTGCCAGCAAAAGTCTGTCTAGTCAAGGCTATGGTTTTTCCAGTGGTCATGTATGGATGTGCGAGTTGGACGGTGAAGAAGGCTGAGTGCCGAAGAATTGATGCTTTTGAACTGTGGTGTTGGAGAAGACTCATGAGAGTCCTTTGGACTGCAAGGAGATCCAATCAATCCATCCTAAAAAAGATCAATCCTGGGTGTTCATTGGAAGGTCTGATGTTGAAGCTGAAACTCCAATACTTTGGCCACCTCATGCGAAGAGTTGACTCATTGGAAAAGACCCTGATGCTGGGTAGGATTGGGGGCGGGAGGAGAAGGGGAAGACAGAGGATGAGATGGTTGGATGGCGTCACCGACTTGATGGACATGGGTTTGGGTAAGCTCCGGGAGTTGGTGATGGACAGGGAGGCCTGGCGCGCTGCAATTCATGGGATCGCAAAGGGTCGGACACGACTGAGTGACTGAACTGAAATGAACTGATGTACTTATTGCCATTTTATTGTTTGGGGGTTGTTTTTGTAGTTCTTTTTTATTCCTTTCTTCTTCAGTTCTCTTCCCTTGTTACTTGATGACTATTTTTAGTATTATATTTGGAGTCCTTTCTTTTTTCTGTATGCATATGTATCATAAACTTTTGGTTTGTGGCTACTGTGAGGTATGTGTGTGTGTGTACATATATATATATATATATATATTTTTTTTTTTTTTAAGTTGCTGATCTCCTAAGTTTAAATACGTTTCAACAATCTTGCCTTTTTACCACTCCCCCACATGTTTACTGTTTCTGACATAGTATATCACATCTTTTTGTTTTATGTATTAATTACTCTGAGAAATGCTTCAGGGTTCTGAAAGCCCTACACTCCCAGTTTTTGTTTTTTCTAAAGAGGGAAAGAAAATGCCTTCTGAAAACCACAGACCAGAGCAGGAATTAGATTCTCATCATGGGTCTTATTAAAAAATGGTTTGGGTAATCTTAGAAGAGGAATCCACAGTTCCCAGGAATTAACATGGTTGACCAGTAAATAAATGTCAGATTAAAAGTACTCTGCTGACTGGTGGAATGAATAAACATGTTGACTTTGGATTTCAGCAAAGGATTTGACAAGGTCACTTTTGATACAACTGTTGGCAAGATAAAGACATGTCAGATGATTAATATCAACCTGAGAAAATGATTTCCAGTGGTACATCTCTCATAGCTATGTTGTAATTAGCTATTTAATGGTCTGTTTCCCTGACTAGAATTTAAACTCTATGAAGCGTGAACCAAGTCATTTTTTTTCCCCACTATTGTATTCATAGTACCTAAAACAGCATCTGGCATATAGTATGAACTCTATAAATATGTGATGAATGAATTAATGTTTTATTAAATGTCTTACTTTAACACTTAGATAAAGCTATGGAAGATACATGTAGACATATTCCTTATGACATGTTGCTGGGAGGCTAACACAGTGGACCTGTTTTTAACAGGATTTCTACTTTTATATATATAACATATCATACCAGGACAGGGAAAGGTGAGTCTTATCAGATGGTATAAAAAGAGAATCAGGACCTTTGCTTTCAGTAACAGCAGACAAGGTAATTAGGATCAGCACTTTTGCTGAGAACTTATCCAATAGACCTAGATAAAACAGAAAACATATCTCCCCAAAGGCATAAAAATGCTGAAAGAAAACAACTGCCAACAAGAAATTCTATACCCAGTGAAAATATTCTTCAAAAATGATGAAGACAGTTTTAGAAAAACAAAAATTGAGAGATTTCCTCACTGGCCCACATACTAAAGGAAATACCAAAGAAAAATTACCTTGGGATTAAGCATGAAGATATGAGAAAGAATGAGAAGTCACAAAAGGTAACAACTTTGTGGGAAAATTAGCTGAACATTTGATTTATAAGACAAATGTAGTAGTATCAGATGTGATTTGACATATCTAGGTAATAAAAATTAATGAGAACATTAGCATTCAAGTCAGGAAGGGTGGAATGGTGTTATGGTGCTCAAAGGTCCTGCATTGTATAGACAGGGAGCCAAAATGCCAAGTCATGTTGGCTTTGATAAGTGTTATAAGCAACTATTAAAAGAATCATAAAAAGTGTGTAACCGTCAAGGACTTCTCTGGTGATCCAGTGGCTAAGAATTCATGCTCCCAATGCAGGAGGCATGAGTTCAGTCCCTGGTCAGTGAACTAGATCCCACATGCCACAACTAAGTGTTTGCATGCTGCATCGAGTTGGATGATCAAAGACCTGGTATGCAACTAAGACCTGGTGTAGCCAAATAAATAAATCTATTTTTTTTGAAAGTATGTAACTGTGAATGTAATGAGGGGGGAGGATGGAAGATGGACTGAAAAATAATTAATTCAAAAGAAGTCAAAAAGTAGAAGAAAAGTGATATAGAATAGAAGGGACTAATAGAAGGTAAACAGTAAAATGATGGGTTTAAATGAAATATATCAACACTCACATTTAACAAAATGAATTAAACTGTTTGATTAAGAAACAAAGATGATTATGGAGTTCTGTACTTCCACCCATTCTCCCCTATATCTTCCATTACTGCGGGGCGTCTGCCACAACTAATGAGCCAATACTGATACATTATTTACTAGCTAAAGTCTATACTTTTTACCTGATGTCCTTGTCCTGTTTCTGTTCCAGGACCCCATCCGAGATCCCACGTTACATTTACTTGTCATGTCTCCTTAGGCTCCTCTAGGCTGTGACCGTTTCTCAGCAGTTCCTTATTTTTGATGACTTTGATGGCTTTGAAGAGTGTTGGCCAGGTGTTTTGGAGAATGTTCTACAAGAATACTTTGCCATTTTCATTACCTGACTTATCACCGGTCATGTTGACCTCAATCACCTGGCTGAGATGGAGTTTGTTCATGTTTCTCCACAGCAGGTTCCTGTCTTAGTTTCCAGGCTGTGCATTTTGGAAGGAAGCCACTATGTGCAGCCCACACTTCTTAGTGTGAGTTCTGTTCCACCTCCTTGAGTGGGTGTATCTACGTAAATTAACTGGAAATTTTCTGCATGAGAAAACTGTCTTTTCTTCATTTATTTACTTATTTAATCATTTATCTGCATCACCATGGACTCATGGATATTTACTTACATTTATACTTTGGACACCAAAATAATTTAAAAATGACAAGAAAGCTGCAAAAATTGGAATTTTATTTGATAGCAAGCACAATGGGAGTAAGCCATAGTACACTACTGTCAAAAGAGCAAATGAGTCTTTGGACATATAACTAAAGCTATCACTTCGGGAATAGGGGAGGTGATCATCTTGCTCTATTCTGTGCTGTTTGCACTGTACTAAAAATATGGTGACCTCTTCTGGGCCTAACCTTTCAGAGGAAAAGTAAGTACTTAAGTTCCATTCTAGGAAAGGTCAGGCTGCTAAGGATCCTTGAAACCCTATACAATAAATTTAGATCTGATCTATTTGAAATTAATGATTTCAACATTTTCACCCCACAATAGTTCAGTGGCAGAAAAAAAGACGCTATCCAGCACTACCATCTGCTTGTCTTTCTCCCCTCCCAAATGTGAACTAGAGAACAGATATATAATATTTGCACAATTACAGCTAAACACTTAAAATGTTAGTTATCATCCAACAGCTTGAAAAACATGACAAATCTTGATATATAATATTTGCTACACTCCTTAAAATGTTAGTTATCATCCAACCCATGACAAATCTTGTACATGACAAATCAGTACATAACCCATTACGACTGTACTGCCATCTCCATATCTGGACATTTGGGTCATGGTGACATCAACACAAGGTCATTCTCTACTGGAGGAATTATGTTGTCATCATGCTATTACATTCATTATAACAACATTTCTTCAGTTATTGCAACAACGTGATTTTTAAATGTTTGAACTCTTAAAGTTATGGCTGCTTCAGGCACTAAGTACCAGATAGATTATATTCTACTATACAAAAGGGGCAATTGAGAGAACTGAGGACCATCCGCTTGGAGAAAGTAAGACATTATAGTAGTCTTCAAATATCTGAATGAAATAGAGACTACTAAGTTGGCTTGTGTGACACTAAGTGAAAAAGGATGGACAAGTGACATGATAAAATTCAGTCTAGAGGAGATCTTTCTAATACTCTGAACTGTTCTGAACTGGAAAGGCAGCTACAGAGGCTTTTCAGTGCCTGTTATGAGAGGCATACTGGTAGTAGACAAGATGACCACTTGGTGGGGATGTTACAGAGACAATACATGTTTTACTTCTTCAAATTTCCCTTTTAAACTCAAGAGCCATCAATTATAAGAAAATATACATTACAGATTCTCAGCATTTCCCCCCTTCCCTGGGTTGAGAAATAGGATAAGATATCTTGTCTTCAGAGTGTTAGTTGCTCAGTTGTGTCCGACTCTTTGTGACCACATTCCTCTGTCCATGGGATTTTCCAGGCATGAATACTGGAGTGGATTGCCATCTTCCCAACTCGGGGATCGAACCCATGTCTTCCACATTGCAGGCAGATTCTTTACCGTCTGGGCCAGAAGGCGCCTTCAAAAAGGGACCTCCGCTGGCAGAAGGAAGCAACACATTGGCTCATTGGCACCATTGACAAGAATGACTTGATCCAATTGGCACCATCCCCCTGGAAAGCTAAGTGCAAGTTTGCCAGAAATGGGACATTGGTCAAGCAAAAATGGTCTCAAGGAAAGCTCTGGGATAGAACAATGGGGATGAACAGGAGACCCAGTTCGGCTTAGTCAGATGAAAGAGGTCCTCATTCAGAGGTAGAGCAGCCCCTCAGATGGACTAGGGCCCTGGAGTCCTCAGTCTGAGCGAGGACATCCAAAGATCAGGTGGGATTGAACGAGTTTTCAACTGGGAATTCTGCAGTCCCATGTCGGTTTTCCCAATGGTAAAAACCCTCCCTTTCCACCACCATCTACCCTCCTTCAGAGGAGGGGACTGAGCCTCAGGAAGGGCAGGTAATTGCCCAATGCCTCACAGCTAGTAAGTTGGCAGAGTTGCGGTTCAAACTCAGTCCTGTGAGTCTTTAAAGCTCATGTTTTCTTTGAAATAACGCCATTTGCAGCAACATGGATGTTACTAGAGATTATCATACTAATTGAAGTAAGTCAGAAGGAGAAAGACAAATATCATAGGATATTACTTATATGTGAATCTAAAACATGACACAAATGAACCTATCTATGAAACTGGAAACAGACTTACAGACAAGGAGAACAGACTTGTGGTGGCCAAGAGGGAGAGTGTTAGGGGAGTGAAGGAGTGGGAGGTTGGAGTTAGCCAGTATAAGGGCTTCCATGGTGGCTCAGATGGTAAAGAATCACCTGCAATGCAGGAGACCTGGGTTTGATCCCTGGTTCAGGAAGATCTCCTGGAGAAGGGAATGGCTACCGACGCCAGTATTCTTGCCTGGAGCATTCCATAGACATAGGAGCCTGGTGGGCTACAGTCCATGGGGTTGCAAAGAGTCAGACACCACTGAGCAACTCCTATTTTCACTTTCACTTTCTATTACCTATAGGATGGATAAACCACAAGGTCCTACTGTAGAGCACAGAGAACTATATTCAATAACCTATGATAAACCATAATGGGAAATAAAATTAAAATAAGAATGTGTATAGGACTTCCCTGGTGGTCCAGTGGTTAAGACTCCGCCTGCCAGTGCCGGGGACATGGGTTGGATCCCCGGTCTAGGATGATCCCACATGGCACATAGCCACTAAGCCTGCCTGCCGCAACTACTGAGCTGATGCATGTAGATCCCGTGCTCTGCAGCAAGAGAAGCCACTGCAATGAGAAGCTTGTGCACCACAGTGAAGAGGAGCCTCCACTTGCCACAACTAGAGAAAGCCCTCACCCAGCAACGAAGACCCAGCACAGCCAAAATAATAATAATAATAAATAATTAAAAATAATATAAAAAAGAATGTGTCCATATGTGTAACTGGATCACTTTGCTGTGCAGCAGAAAGTAGCACAACATTGTACATCAACAACATTCAACAAAAATAAAAAAATAAAGCTTGTATTCTTAATACAGCATACTCGCTTCCCCCACATCACAGCATCTTTTGCCTTCTCCTTGGGGGCCCCAGCACCGAGAAGCTGGGAAGCTATATGGGTCGCCATCAGGAGAAGATTTGCTCCATTTCTGGTGGGCGTGTACCGTCAGAAAACCCACATGGGTGGCAGGTCCCAGCCCCAGGGGTCAGAAAAAGCGCAGAGGGCCCCCACCAAGAGCCATAACTCTCCTGCATTCTCACCTAGAATCCATCTGACATCAGAGCTAGCTTGACTGAGTCCTCCTGGCTGAGGAGGCCACAAGGACCGTGAGGTACCAGCTCAGGGGATGGGTTTGTGGACAGCTGACAGGAGGAAATGGGGTGTGTGGAGTGAGGGCGATCTCGGGGCTCACCAAGCAGGATTTCAGATTTGTACCCCTCAGCTCCCTGACCTGAAGCCGGCAACTTCTGATGTCCATGTGGCCGGGAGGCAGACGAGAAGGGCCATTGCCCCAAGTGAGACCCCCATAATGGCTTTGTTGTCACCCCTCACGGCCCCACAGCACAATAAGTTTCACACCCAGTCTCCCCTCAGTTTTTTTTGTTTGTTTGTTTTCAGATTTTTTTGATGTGGACCATTTTTTTAAAAAGTCTCTGTTGAATTTGTTATAACAGTGCTTCTGTTTTATGTTTTGGTTTTTTGGCCGCGAGGCATGTGGGATCTTACCTCCCTGACCAAGGATTGAACCTGCATCCGCTGCACTGGAAGGTGATGGTCCAGAAGGTGATTAACCATTGGACCACCAGGGAAGTCCAGGAACTATGCCTCCTTGGGTCTTGAGGTAGCACCAAGCCCAGGTGGCTCGGCCTCATCTCCCTTTACAGCTAAGCTGGTTGAGCCCAGTGGTTCATCTCAGGCTCATCTGAGGCCAGAAGCCAGCGTCCCTGACTCCTATCCAAAGCCCTACCTACCTTCTTCCCTGATGGGCTGCTAGGTACACTTCCTCCAAAGTCCTGCCTCCGCCCCATCATCCATCACTGGAGTCCTCTCCCCTGACCTCGGGCTTCCCTGGTGGCTCAGTGGTAGAGAATCCACCTGCCAATGCAGGAGACGTGGGTTCAGTCCCTGGGTCGGGAAGATCCCCTGGAGGAGGAAATGGCAGCCCATTCCAGTACTCTTGCCTGGAGAATCCCATGCACAGAGGAGCCTGGCTGGCTACAGTCCATGGGATCACAGAAGAGTTGGACACGACTTAGCAACTAACAACAGCAACACAATCCCCACCTCCTCCCCACCCTCAGCACGTGCTAACTTCAGCCAGGGTTTGCGAGAAATCTACACGCCACTAGGCGCTCTATTTTCCCCCTCTGGTTCTTTCTCTCCTGTTGAAGAAATGCAAATTGCCAGCACTGATGAGGCTCCTTCCGGTGTGCCAGGCAGGATGTGCTTAGCACCTTACCTTAGCATTTTTATGATTTTACAGCTGAGGAGATGACGGTTTAGGGGAAAAGAATCACCCACCCAAGACAACCTAGCTATTAAATGGCAGAGCTGAGATTGGATTTGAACAGAGCCAATCTGACCTCACACTGAGGACTTTTCTTGTTTCTCCAGAGATGCCAACACTTAGCTTTATCAGAATTCTGGGTCTCTCCCAGACAGGTGCCCAGCGCACACGAGGCTGTAAACCCAAGCGGGTCAGTGCCCTCTTGAGGCTGTCAACATTGTCAATGCTCCCAAGTGCTGCCTTTTGAGAAAACTGAGTCATGGCTGTGGGTTTTGACTCACTATTCTTAAGTAGCTTATCCTCTTCCAGCCTCAATTTTCCACTCAGTAAAATGTGCATAATAACACCCATCTTGAACTATTTCATGGTTCAAATGAGGCTAAAATAGAGAAGAGCTAGTACATAATATACTAATTGTCTTTAATTTTTCCCCCCTAGGGCAGTAGAGTGGTTAGAGCATAAAACTCTGAAATAAGACTGCTCGTTTCCACTTCTGTGTGATCTTGGGCAAACCACTTAACCTCTCTGTGCCTCAGTGTCCTCACCCGCAAAATTACTACAGTGATAGAAGGTATTTCATAGAGATATTGTGTTCAGAGAGACTGTGCATACTGACTGTTGAGTGCTAGTGCCTGGAGCAGAGTTTGGCAGAAAATAGGGTCTCAGCTGAACATGGCTCCTGGCACAGATAGGTATCTATGGGCCATTATTCATATTTTTATTATAGCGTTAGCTCTCCCTGGCTTGTCTTTCCTCTGGCGAGACCAAAGTACTTCTTATCTGCCAAGAATCTCTTCCTCTACTTCTGTATTCTCTTTCCATCCAACCCTTCAGTCTGGCTCCAATGGGAGATGGCAGGAGTGTTGCAGATGTGGACAAAATCTGCGATGTTTCCCTTCCAGAGTTGATCTTCCAGAATGGTTGCCTGGATTTACATAGACACACACACACACACACACACACACACACACACACACACACACACCTGGGTCAGAAAAGACGCTTAACCCACACACCACAGGTTCTGAAAGGTGAAGAGATCTCCTGCGAGCTAGAGGTTTCGTTATTCACTGTTCAGACAGTTTGAATTCTGTCAATTATTACCCAACTAGTTATCTCTCCAGAGGTGATTAAAAAAAATGATGTGTTTGTTGTGGGTGAGTACACATCTGTGTCATGTGTGCAGCGGGTGTGGGGGGAAGTAATCAAATAGTCAGTGCTCTAGTATTTATATTATACTGCAGACTGATTTAAATTACCCATCAGGAAATATGTGGCTGTATGAGTATGCTTAATTCATACTCATTCAAAGTGGCCCGGGGCTGTTTTCTCCCCCTCCCTTCTTGCCTCCCTGTTCATATAACCCAGGCTGCCTCCTGACTGCCTTTGCCCACTTGACTCACTGGCCGTGAGCACGGAAAGGTGCAGAGTTGCCGAGAATGGGCACTTCCTTCTCTGAGCCAGGGTGGCTCTGCCTGACTGTCACCGCAGTGCTGGGAGGAACAATTCTTTGCAAACTCAAGACAAGCCCAGGGCAGGTGGGGAGAAAGGTGGTCTGCCTGGCGGGCCTCTGGGGAGGAGCTTGCCTGATCAGCCTGTCCCTCTTCTGGGGCTTGGTCCTCTTCTCCCTGTCGTATTTCATCATGTATACTTACTTTTCTGGCCAAGAGTTGTTACCTGTGGATCAAAAGGTGGTGCTGATCACAGGTAAGTGGACGGCCCTGCTTAGGGCTGGAACTGGCCCTTGCTTTGCCTTAGCAGGACTTTTTTTCAGATTAGGTTTAAAAAGAAAATGCTTGGAGTGGAGTAAATGCAAGCACATCCCCAGTGTCTTTCACTACACCGATTTGGTCTGCTTTCTTTAGAAGGTGCTCTTGATGCGGCTGGTGGTAAGAGGGACTTGGAAGGGAGCATGTATCTAAGTCACGATTTTGTTAATTTCCCAGGATATGTACAAATAAGCCAAGGCGGTTCATTTCATCGTAGCCAGGAAAGCCCTATAGGTTTTTTTTTTTTAAAGCTAAAACCAAATTTCGTTCTGAGATTAATGTTTAGCTGTGTTTTAGACTTGGTTTCTTTTTCCTGAGATGCACAAAAAACCTGTCAAATTTAGGTTATCCTTATACTTTGCTTCATTATTTAAATATTGAAGAGACTCACACAGGCTGGAAAACTTTGTGGTTTTCCCCAACTGCTGTCAAGAACCTTGTGTCTCATCCAAACCTTTGTCTTCAGATCTGTCTTGGGACCGCTAATGTTTCTTAATTAGATCCATTTGGCAAGGGGTCCAGAAGGCGGCTGGCTGCCGGTTGGTCGAGGTGCTAGCTTTTTTTCCTTCTCTTGTGTTGCTTTCTTCCCCTGCTGCAAGTGTGAGGCCAAATTAAATTCCTGGGTGTTGTAAAACTGGTTTGTTTGGTTGTGAAGTTTGAGCTTGGATAGGACTTTAATTATGGTTACCCAGTGTTATCCTCACCCAGAAAGTCCAGCCACGGTGAGGACAGCAGCTGCAGAACCATTTGCTGGGAGGGAGGTCATCACCCTACTCTCCACCCCTTGGTTGTAACCCACGGGAGTGCAGTGAAGGCAAACAGGCAGTGTGAATGGAACCAAATCAAGCGGTTTCCCAAGTCACCGAGAAAGGGACCAGAAAGTGACTTGTCTATCTTGCTATTGGCTTTTAACTCAATCATGAAATTCTCTCTTAAAATGAGACGCAAGTAGGCACTTGTTGGAGTTCTGAAGTGCTGCAGAAAACAGCTTCTGCAATGAAAAAAAAAATCACCAAAATAGTTCAAAGGTAGAAAATGCAGTTGATCCATGGGAGGTTTATGTACGCTAATGTCTGGTATTACCTGGAATCAAGCATCTGGAGGACTTGGCTGTGTTTTCCCCTGTTTCACTCAAATGTTCTAGGGCTGGCTGGGTGAAAAGCTGTAGGAACAATATAAATTTTTCTGTTCAGTCTGTAGAAGCAAGTCCCCACAGTCTTCAGACTAATTCCAATTCCAATTTATTTTTTGTACTTTTCCACTTGCATGAAAGACAGAACAATGAAAAAGCTTAGGATAAACAGAGGCAAACTTAAAGGTAACCGAGAAAGCAGGAATTGTCTCTTGCTTGTTTGTCTTGTCAGTGTTCTTTATCCTATGCTTTTGAAGACAGAGGCATGCAGAAACGCACCAAATACACACTCAGCTCAGCTCACATCAGCCATTGAAATGTCCTGACTTGAGTTCAGTGCCTTGGAAAATGACTGATTCAATTAGGTAACTCAAACCCAGTGACTAATCCCTCAATGAAATGCTTACCAATTAGAAAGCTTAGGCTTAAGAAAGGAAGGACATAGCCTAAGGCTGACTGAATCGTGCCTTTCAAGTCACTTGCATGAGGAATGCCATAGATTCCATATAATTCTAGAGAAGCTCTCAAGACCTTTGTACTAAATAGGGAAATTTTAAATGAATTTAATTATTTAGACCCTTTTGTTGTTCAGTCGCCCAGTCGTGTCCAACTCTTAACAACTCCATGGATTGCAGTATACCAGGCCTCCCTGTCCCTCACCATCTCCCAAAGTTTGCCCAAGTTCATGTCCATTACATCAGCGACGCCATCCAGCCATCTCATTCTCAGATGCCCTTTTCTCCTTCTTTCCTCAATCTTTCCCAGCATCAGGAACTTTTCCAATGAGTCAGTTGTTTGCATCAGATGACCAAAATGCTGGAGTTTCATCGTCAGCATCAGTCCTTCCAATGAGTACTCAGGGTTGATTTCCCTTAACATTGACTGGTTTGATCTCCTTGCTGTTCAACAACTCTCAGGAATCTTCTCCAGCATGATAGTTCAAAGGCATCAATTCTTTGGCGCTCTGCCTTCTTTATAGCCCAGCTCTCACAACCATACGTGATCAAGACTATAGACTTGACTATACGGACCTTTGTCGGCAGAGTAATGCCTCTGCTTTTCAACATATGTCTAGATTTGTCATAGCTTTCCTGCCAAGAAGTAAATGTCTTCCGATTTCATGACTGCAGCAACCATCCACAGTTATTTTAGAGTCCAAGAAGAGGAAATCTGTCACCACTTCCACCTTTTTCCCCTCTATGTACCATGAAGTAATGGGGCTGGATGCCATGATCTTAGTTTTTTTAATATTTAGTTTTAAGCTAGCTCTTTCACTCTCCTCCTTCACCCTCATCAAAGGCTCATTAGTTCCTCTTCAGGTCAGTTCAGTTCAGTCGTTCAGTCGTGTCTGACTCTTTGCAACCCCATGGACTGCAGCACGCCAGGCCTCCCTGTCCTCACCAACTCCTGGAGTTTACTCAAACTCATGTCCATTGAATGGGTGATGCCATCCAACCATCTCATCCTCTGTTGTCCCCTTCTCCTCCTGCCTTCGATCTTTCCCAACATCAGGGTCTTTTCAAATGAGTCAGCTCTTCGCATCAGGTGGCCAAAGTATTGAAGTTTCAGCTTTAACATCGGTCCTGCCAATGAACATTCAGGACTGATCTCCTTTAGGATGGACTGGTTGGATCTCCTTGCAGTCCAAGGGACTCTCAAGAGTCTTCTCCAACACCATAGTTCAAAAGCATCAATTCTTCAGCGCTCAGCTTTCTTTATAGTCCAACTCTCACATCCACACATGACCACTGGAAAAACCATAGCTTTGACTAGATGGACCTTTGTTGACAAAGTGATGTCTCTGCTTTTTAATATGCTGTCTAGCTTGGTCATAACTTTCGTTCCAAGGAGTAAGAGTCTTTTAATTTCATGGCTGTAATCACCATCTGCAGTGATTTTGGAGCCCCCCAAAGTAAAGTCAGCCACTGTTTCCACTGTTTCCCCATCTATTTGCCATGAAGTGATGGGACTGGATGCCATGATCTTAGTTTTCTGAATGTTGAGTTTTAAGCCAACTTTTTCACTCTCCTCTTTCACTTTCATCAAGAGGCTCTTTAGTTCTTCTTCACTTTCTGCCATCAGGGTGGTGTCATCTGCATAACTGAGGTTATTGATATTTCTCCCAGCAATCTTGATTCCAGCTTGTGCTTCATAGTATAGTATAGTATAGTTGTACTATAGTATACTATATAGTATATAGTACGTATACATATACTATATAGTATATAGTACATATACATATACTATAGTATATTATTATGTTACTATTATTACCATATTACTTATATAACCATGGACTTTAAAAATATTCATAATCTAAAAGTTGAGAATTATGTTTTACTTGGTAGAAATTTTTAGGGCCTCAAGCCAAGCCTCTCAAGCTGTTACTTGAGACAGCATTTCAAGTAACCCTGAGAAAATCGCTTGGAGGAGGCAAGGAGAGGAGCCAGGTTATACAGAACCTCTGAAACAAAGGGCAGGTAGTCTGAACATCAGAAGGCTACTGAATTAAAGAAGACCAAATATCCTAAGTTAAGGGATTTGGGGCTTTTCTTTGTATGGGAAGTTGAGGGCTCACTAAAAATCATTCCTTTCATACGCGCCTGGGCTACCTGGGGCCAGTATCCCATGTTTTCACATCCTGAGCTCTCTTTCCTCAGGGTTCACTGCAGGGAGTGGCTGCAGTCTGATGGGGGCTAGGTGGCAGGTATTCTTTTCCTTCCTGAGTGCCCTTAGGGTTCACCGCCTCACTTTGGAGTGTTGCAATCCCTGATGACTGTGATATTCTTGTTTATGGATACAGAAAGAAATATTCCATTTCACATAACAAAACCATTTAACAAAGATATCATATTAAAAGGATAAAGTCCACTGTAGTGTCTACTTAATTATGGACCCAGGCACAAGTTCAAAAAACCTTTTTCCTTGAGTCCCCTATTTCACTTTGCTAAGCTAAAGGGCTTTTGTCTCCAAGACATATAATTATAGCAGGTAGGGCATTCAAACCCACATTTGTCTTCAAGGCCTCGAAAGCTTATGGCAGTCAGTCAATTTTTTTAAACGGCTGTGAGATTAGTAAAGAGCCGGCCACCACCAATTGCGTGTCAAGCACCACAGAGGGAAAAGAGGGTTGAAGTCTGACAGGCTTGGGTTGGAGCCTTGCGTGCACCTTGCCTCAGGGTAGGTTCTCTAGGCGCAGGGATCGAGGTGAAAGGAACTTATTGGAGAGGTTTATAGGTTCTGGGTGATAGGTCCTGGAGTAGGGAAGAGGAACAGGGAGGGGGAGGAGGCCGAGGCTGGGCTCAGCAACAAGGGAAGCGCGTTTGGCTCTCATGTTGGCTCTATAGCCCGGGGCAGGTCAGAAGGCCCGGGGGTCACAGGTGAGAGCTGCCCCCATTGTGGGCCAGGGGATACCCTCACACCTGTCAATCGTTAGTTAAGGGCTGTCACCACCACCCTCTTTGGCAAGAGGAGCAGAGGCTGAAGCTCCAGCTGGCTCTCCCTGCTGTGTGTGTGCTTAGTCGCTCAGTCGTGTCTGCGACCCCGTGGACTGGAGCCCGCCAGGCTACTCTGTCCATGGGATTTTCCAGGCAAGAATACTGGTGTAGGTTGCCATGCCCTCCTCCAGGGGGATCTTCCCACCCCAGGGATTGAACCCAGGTCTCCCACATTGCAGGCAGATTCTTTACCGTCTGAGACACCAGAAAGCCCTCTGGCTCACCATCAGTTCAGGTCAGTTCAGTCGCTCATTCGTGTCCGACTCTTTGCGACCCCATGAACCGCAGCACTCCAGGCCTCCCTGTCCATCACCAACTCCTGGAGTTTGCCCAAACCCACGTCCATCGAGTCGATGATGCGATCCCACCATCTCTTCCTCTGTTGTCCCCTTCTCCTCCTGCCTTCAATCTTTCCCAGTATCAGGGTCTTTTCAAATGAGTCAGCTCTTCGCATCAGGTGGCCAAAGTATTGGAGTTTCAGCTTCAACATCGGTCCTGCCAATGAACATTCAGGACTGATCTCCTTTAGGATGGACTGGTTGGCTCTCCTTGCAGTCCAAGAGACTCTCAAGAGTCTTCTCCAACACCACAGTTCAAAAGCATCAGTTCTTCTGCACTCAGCTTTCTTTATAGTCCAACTCTCACATCCATTCATGACCACTGGAAAAACCATAGCCCTGACTAGACGGACCTTTGTTGACAAAGTGATGTCTCTGCTTTTTAATATGCTGTCTAGCTTGGTCATAACTTTCTTTCCAAGGAATAAGCATCTTTTAATTTCATGGCTGCAATCACCATCTGCAGTGATTTTGGAGCCCCCCAAAATAAAGTCAGCCACTGTTTCCACTGTTCCCCCATCTATTTGCCATGAAGTGATGGGACCAGATGCCATGATCTTAGTTTTCTGAATGTTGAGTTTTAAGCTAACTTTTTCACTCTCCTCTTTCACTTTCATCAAGAGGCTCTTTAGTTCCTCTTCACTTTCTGCCATAAGGGTGGTGTCATCTGCATATCTCAGGTTATTTATATTTCTCCTGGCAATCTTGATTCCAGCTTGTGCTTCCTCCAGCCCAGCGTTTCTCATGATATACTCTGCATATGAGTTAAATAAGCAGGATGACAATATACAGCCTTGACGTACTTCTTTTCCTATTTGGAACCAGTCTGTTTTTCCATGTCCAGTTCTAACTGTTGCTTCCTGACCTGCATACAGGTTTCTCAAGAGGCAGGTCAGGTGGTCTGGTATTCCCATCTCTTTCAGAATTTTCCACAGTTTATTGTGTTCCACACAGTCAAAGGCTTTGGCATAGTCAATAAAGCAGAAATAGATGTTTTTTGGAACTCTCTTGCTTTTTCGATGATCTAGCGGATGTTGGCAACTTGATCTCTGGTTCCTCTGCCTTTTCTAAAACCAGCTTGAACATCTGGAAGTTCATGGTTCACGTATTGCTGAAGCCTGGCTTGGAGAATTTTGAGCATTACTTTACTCGTGTGTGAGATGAGTGCTATTGTGCGGTAGTTTGAGTATTCTATGGCATTGCCTTTCCATGGCCACTGCCTAAAAGCACCCCAGCATCCTGGGGCAGCCAGTGGCAAAGTCACAGGTTCTGCTTGCTGGAAGTGAAGTGCGCTGTGGATGAGAGCCCCTCCAGATGGTCAAGGCACATATACAGTACCGTGTGCAAAATTGAGAGCTTGGGGGAAGCTGCTGTGTAGCATAGGGGGCTCAGTTCAATGCTTCATGATGACCTAGAGGAGTGGGATGGGGCTTCCCAGGAGGCTCAGATGGTGAAGACTCTGCTTGTAATGCGGGAGACCCAGGTTTGATCTCTGGGTTGGGAGGACCCCCTGGGGGAAGGAAATAGAGGGGTGGGATTGGGGTGAGGTGGGAGAGATGCCAAAGAGGGAGGGGATATATGTGTGTGCTTGTGTGCTAAATGCTTCAGTCATGTCCAACTCTGCGAACCTATGGACTGTAGTTCACGAGGCTCCTCTGTCCATGGAATCCTCCAGGCAAGAGGACTGGAGTGGGTGGCCACGGCCTCCTCCAGGGGCTCTTCCCCATCCAAGGACTGAACCCACGTCTCTTACGTCTCCTGCATTGGCAGACAGGTTCTTTACCACTAGTGCCGCCTGGGAAGCCCTGGATATGTCTATACATATAGATCCCCTGGAGGAGGGCATGGCAACCCACACTAGTCTTCTTGCTTGGAGAATCCCATGGACAGAGGAGCCTAGAGTGCTACAGTCCATGAGGTCACAAAGAGTGGGACATGACCGAAGTGACTTAGCATGCACGCATAGTTACTTTATGTCATTGTACAGCAGAAACTAACACAATACTGTAAAGCAATTATACTCCAATTAAAACAATTTTTTTAAATGGTCAAGGATCTGGGGCAGCCTGATATCTGCTAGATACCCCTTACTAGCAGTGGATCTTTCAAAGTACCCGGTTTTAGGCTTTAAATTCTGTTTTCTCCTTTGTAAACTGTAAATGATACACACACACACACACACACACACACACACACACACACACACACTCATACTCACAGTTATAGATGGAGTTAGCAGATGAGAAAGCGGAGGGGGAGGGAGGGAGAGAGGCGATTTCGTCTGTTGACATGGTGACAAGTGGGGTTAGGGAGGATAAAAAGAGAACAAAAAGGAAAGAATGGCTGACAAAGAAATGGAAAGAAGAAACATTCCTTTAGTTCTTCTATTCATTCAACTATCTATTGAGTCCTCGGTATGTGGCATGTATTGTCCAGAAGCAATGGGGGAAGAAAGCTAAAGACCAGGCAGTTGTTATGTTGTAGGTTGATGGGAACTGAGTTTGCAGTTTTCCTTGACCCTGGACCCACAGCCCACTGGGAGTTCCTTCCTCTTCTTCCGAGGTTGTGCATTATCCTTCCCAGCCTACCCTTTGGACTTGATAGAAGATGCACAAGCGACTTTGATTTTGCACCCTCAAGGCTTTCATCCTGGTCCCTCCAGTCTTTCTCACCCATCTTGAATGTTAACTACTAATTTGGCATCTACTGTGTGTAAGGCATACACCTGGAGGGCTTCACGCTCCCCTGGGAGAGACACGGCCATACCTAACTGTTGCCGTGAGATGGGGTACAGAGGGCGCCTCCAGAAGGATTCCCAGAGTGGCATGAAGCCCAGTGCTGGGTGTAGGAGGGAGCTCATTAGGATCTGAAAAAGTAACTTTCTACAAAGAAAATAAGGTCTTCCAGGCAACTGGTTAATCAGCCATGACATACACAGCCAGCACTCATTAAAACTTGTTGAGTTGGATATTTTTTTTTGAATTGCATAATTTTCAATTGGAATTTTCAAAACTAGGTACAATGGAAAAGAGACCGGGGAAGGGAAGAAGAATATATTTGATGTGGAAGTCTTTATCTTATGCCCCAAACAGAGTCCTAGGTGGATGGTCACCCCTTTCTAGAACAGTCCAATCTGTGTTCTAAAATGGAATACTGTTGGCGTCAGTTTGGGATTTAGGTTCCTTTGAATTTTTCTTCTGGTGGCGGTGGGGGGGGGCAGGGGTGTGTGTAACACATGGCTTGTGGGGGATCTTACTTCCCTGTCCAGGGATTGAACCTGCATCCTCAGCAGTGTAAGTCAGGAGTCCTAACCACTGACCACCAGGGAATTCTCTGGGCTCCTTTAAACTTAACACTAGACTGCTGAAATGGATAAGCATTGACAGTGGGTGGTGGTGGTTTAGTTGCTACTTCTGACTCTTGAGACCCCATGGACTGTAGCCCACCAGGTTCTTCTGCCCATGGGATTTCCCAGGCAAGAGTAACACAGAAACTTACATTGCCATATGTAAAATAGAGAGCCAACAGGAATTTGCTGTATGTCTCAGGAAACTCAAACAGAGGCTCTGTATCAACCTAGAGGATTAGGATGGGGAGGGAGATGGGAGGGAGGTTCAAAAGGGAGGGGATATATATATACCTATGGCTGATTCATGTTGAGGTTTGACAGAAACAACAAAATTCTGTAAAGCAATTATCTTTCAATTAAAAAAAAGAACACTGGAGTGAGTTGTCATTTCCTTTTCTGGGCTGACAGTGGACTAGGGACTAAATGAAATAACATCTCTGCACTCAGAGCTCTACATACTTTTTATATTTGATTCCCACAACCTTAATAACTAACATCTTATGAATGAGGAAATGATATGTCCAAAGTCCTTGGAATACTAAGCAACATCAGTTCAATTTAGTTCAGTTTCTCAGTCATGTCCAACTCTTTGCGACCCCATGGACTGCAGCATGCCAGGCCTCCCTGTCCATCATCAATTCCTGGAGTTTACTCAAACTCATGTCCATTGAGTCGGTGATGCCATCCAACCATCTCATCCTCTGTTGTCACCTTCTTCTCCCACCTTCAACCTTTCCCAGCATCACGGACTTTTCAGATGAGTCAGTTCTTCACATCAGGCAACCAGAATATTGGAGTTTCAGCTTCAGCATCAGTCCTTGCAATGAATATTCAGGACTTATTTCCTTTAGGATGGGCTGATTGGATCGCCTTCCAGTCAAAGGGACTCTCAAGAGTCTTCTCCAACACCACAGTTCAAAAGCATCAATTCTTCGGCACTCAACTTTCTTTATAGTCCAACTCTCACATCCATACATGACCACTGGAAAAACCATAGCTTTGACTAGATGGACCTTTGTTTGCAAAGTAATATCTCTGCTTTTTAAGATGCTGTTTGAGTGAGTGAGTGAAGTCGCTCAGTCGTGTCCGACTCTTTGCGGCCCCATGGGCTGTAACCTACCAGGCTCCTCTGTTCATGGGATTTTCCAGGCAAGAATACTGGAGTGGGTTGCCATTTCCTTCTCCAGAAGATCTTCCTGACCCAGGGATCAAACCCAGGTCTCCCGCATTGTAGGCAGACGCTTTACCGTCTGAGCCACCAGGGAAGTCAATATGCTGTTTAGGTTGGCCATAACTTTTCTTCCAAAGAGCAAGTGTCTTATGAGACTAAAGCCAGCTCAGACTCTTCTGCCACCCAAAGCCTTGCTCTTAACAACTGTCATTATCAGAGCCATAGCTACAGCTATAAATGTTTCCAGAATATAAAATGTGTCCATTCATCGGCAAGTAAGTGTTGAACATCTTTTATGGGTACAAGACCCTGCTTGACACAGAACTTGGTAATTGACTGGATGCAGGATGTGCTCATGAGAGAAGATAAAATGAAAAGTTCTACAGATGGGGATGAGGATGCCTGAAAAGGGTGATAATGGAGAGGTGCCATATGGTGAATCTGACTTCAGGTTTGGGTTTGAGGGCAGTGAGCGGGCCGTTGGAAATACAGACCTGGATCTTGATTAGGTTTGGAGAAGGAGGATGGAGAAAGAGAAACACAATAACATTGAAACATGTATATTGTCATATGTGAAGCGGAACACCATTCCATGTTCTATGCATGGGACGGATGCTCAGGGATGGAGCGTTGGGATGACCCAGAGGGATGGGAAGGGGAGGGAGGTGGGAGGAGGGTTCGGGAGGGGGAGCACATGTGAACCCATGGCTGATTCATGTCAATGTATGGCAAAAACTACTACAATATTGTAAAGTAATTAGCCCCCAACTAAAATAAATAAAAAATAAAGTTCCTCCTTCAAAAAAAAAAAAAAGAGAAACACAAGCAACGTAGCGTGGTTAATGCTTCAAGGGAAGAGGTCATTGGTATATATTGTAAGGAATCAATACAGTCCTCAGTGAGTCTATAATTTAGTCAGTCTATCA
Source organism: Okapia johnstoni (assembly GCA_024291935.2). NCBI lineage: Eukaryota > Metazoa > Chordata > Mammalia > Artiodactyla > Giraffidae > Okapia > Okapia johnstoni. The sequence continues at coordinate 72,570,231 of CM044310.1, forward strand.
CATTGTTTTTACTGAACACATATTGTCTTTGATCATTCCTTTTAAGCTTAACCTTAGCCATCTACAGAGAGGCATAAAAAAGGTATTGCTAACTTGGGTAATTTTGTAATATTTGAATGGGGACTTTATTAGGCATTCCAGATGGAGTGTTGAGATTGGCGGATATATTCATGGAATGAAGTTCTTCAAATGTGTTGTAAGCTGTTTGATGGCAGAGACCAGATCTCTTTTATGACCGAGTGCCTTCTCTGTCTCTGAGCACATTAGACTCATCTCAGTGTTCATGAGTGAGAGAGCCTTTAGTGAATGAACCAAGCTAGTGAAATGTCCTCCCGTTGTCATGGTCATTGGTTGGACACAATGGGTTTGTCCCCATAGACTCACTTGATTAAGGACTTATCTCTGCTGGTTCTTTTTGCTGGGGTCACCAGTGTAGAAAGTTCAGAGTGACATGGCCGAGCTGTGGAGGGCCCTTTGTTCTGTAGAGACGTCATTCTTGGCTTGCTCTGGACAGGCTTTGTGATGACTTGGTTCGAAGCATGCTCCTGGTCACCCGGGATGTGGCATGCACAGAACCTCCTCTGGTCGTACCCCAGCTGCTGAAGCTGCTCTCCCAAGTGTCACCGGTACCCTCTTCGTCCCCCTAGCGTGGCTTCCACGCCAGCACTGCTGACTGTGTTTTCCTTCTTGACACGGCTTCCTTTGCCTTCCAGAACACTATATGTCCATGCGTCTCCCCGACTGCTCTGTCCTCTGACTCCTCCCTGTCCTTCTTCTTACCCCCTCCCACTTAGGTGCCCTTTGTCCTTAGCCCTCTTCAGAAGGATTCCTGGTCCAAACAAGTTCATCTCAAAAAAGCCATCAAAGTGCTCGCTTCAGCAGCACATATACTAAAATTGGAATGACGCAGATTAGCTTGGCCCCTAACACACAAAAATACATGAAGCGTTCCATGCTTTTCATGTTGTGGTATGGCAGAAACTAGCCCAGCAATGTAAAGCAATTACACTCCTATTAAAAAATTTTTTTAAATCGATCCAAGATTATCCTTGCTTACTGCCTCACGGACATAGCTGCCTTGTCCATTTGTTTTTCGTGAACCTTGATTACCCCACGCATTTTGGTGTTCCCTATTTATGCTCCTAACGATGAACCCTTTCCAGATGCTGTTCCTTTGCATCATCCCCTACCCTCCAGTGCTGGGCCCTCAGAGTTGGTGATTAGATGAGATCATAGGATGTCAATAAATATGCGCTAGGACACGGTGTGGGCAGAGGTTCTGAATCAATGCCAGGGACATCAGGTTAATGGGTAGATGGTTCAGATAGTTCTGTTGCACTGAACAAAATAGAGAAAAACAGACACTTGGGGGTAACACAAGTCAGTGAATCCAGGTGCCAAGGAGGATAAGACCAGGCTAGGTAAGCAGGGAGCAGGAGGGAGTCTAGACATGGAGTGGAATGGAGGACCACGTCTGGCTTGGATGATCCAAGGACGCCTGCATCCATCCCACCCACCATTGTCACAAAGGGGCATCTCCTCTTTAACATAGAATTTACCACATGCAGCATGTGTTCCTTGACTCCCACTTCTACTCCCTTGCCCACTGGTATGCCTTATGAGTTCCTTCCTCTGTGCTCAGATTTTCCATCTCCCATGGATTTCATACCATAAACAGGACATTGAAAAGATACATGTCTGCTGAAAAACAATTCTAAAATTCAAAAACAGAAGCTATTAGGAACCTGTGTGGAATGCTTTTTGTGTGCAGAGGACTCAAGGCCCCGGGACTGCACTTGATGGATCTTAATTTGAAACAGTCAGTGCCCAGCATGGTCTTAGGTTGAGTGAAACCCCAATCTCATCTTTATGGGTCAAAGGCTTTGATAGGGCCATTGAAACACTGGGAAGGGATCTGGGTTTCCTTGAATCCTGTTTTTGCAAAACAATTTTATCTCTTTGTGCTTTTGGCTGTGCTGGATCTTTGTTGCCCCATGGGTTGTTATCTAACTGTGGCAAGCAGGGGCCACTCTTGTTGCAGTGTGTGGGGCTCTCACTGTAGTGGCTTCTCTTGTTACAGACACGGACTCTGGAGCACGTAGGCTTCAGTAGTTGGAGCACGTGGGTTTCAGTAGTTGCGGCTCCTGGGCTCTAGAGCACAGGCTCAGTAGTTGCGATGGAGGGACTTACTTAAGCCACAGCATGTGGGATCTTCCTGTACCAGGGATTGAACCTGTGTCTCCTGCATTTCCAGGCAGATTCTTAGCCACCGAGCCACCAGGGAAGCCCTGAATCCTATTTTCTATAAACATTCACATTTAATGAGGTCCTGTAGCCTAGAAAGTCAAAGCAAACATGGGCATCATTAAGAAGAAGAATAGAAACAAAACCAAAACTCTATTCCTCTTTTGAAACAACACAGGTGCATCTAAGTGCAGGTCTGTCACTGTCATTCAGGGTGAGTAGTAGCGTGTAGTGGATAAGACCACATACTTAGGACAATGACTGATGCATTTACTAACTCCTGCCTTACCACTTATTAGTTTTTTGAGCTAGGGCAAATTAATCTACCTTCCAGAACCTCAGTTTCTTTATCTGTTAAATGGAGATAATCATATACTGATCTCACTGGAACTGCTGCCAGGATGAAATGGGATAATACACATAAATGGCCATCTGTAGGTGGTAACTATATTTCTATCCAATGCTAATCATTGCAAATATAATCTTTATAATGAGCCAAAATATGCCTCCTTGGAACATCCATCAGCACACTTAGCTCTGCCCTTGGAAGTCACATAATCTGATTAAACCGCTCTCTGGCATGGTAGCCCTTGAAAAATGTGAAGATTATATCATATCAGAGCCAAATATGCTTTGAACTAAATTTTCTGATTCATTTTACCTTTGCCTCCCATAGCCTGGTTTCCAGAACTTTCACCATTCTATTAAGTTTCCTCTGGACCCTTTCCAATTTCTTGACATTTCTTTGAGATGTTGACTTATATTTAACATCATGTACTATCTTGGTATTAGCAATACAAACCAAACTGGAATTAATGAAGTAAAATTATATCAGTATACATGCAAAGTTCTTCCTTGGATGTCTAAGACAAGTAATCAGAGAAAGCCTCACATTGGAAGGAATCCCTGCTATTTTTCTGGGCTGGAACAGGTAGTCTCCACATTGGACTCTTATCTCTCCATTCCTGCCAAGATAAATTGAATCCCTCTTGTTTATGCTCCTGTCATCACATTTATCTACCTGGATGAGTGTTTGTTTAATGTCCTCTTCCTTATAGAACAATCTCTCTTGACTGGGAGCAATTTTGCTTCCCAGGAGAAGTTTTAGCAATGACTGAAGAAATTTGGGTAGTCACAACTTGGGGGGTTGGGAACAAGCTACTGGTATCTAATAGGTAGAAGCCAGGGAAGGTGCGAAACATCATACAATGCACAGGATGGTCCCCACAACAAAGAATTACTTGCTTCTCCAGGGGATCTTCCCAACCCAGGAATCGAGCCTGGGTCTGCATCAGGGGCCTCTATCAGGGGCCTTATTGGGGGCCATATCAATCTCATTGATCATGGTATCCCCAAGTGCCAGGTACAGAGCAAGTCAACGATGGGTGTCCAATAATAATAAAAGGGAATAAAAGGAAATGGATAAAGAAGATGTGAGCTACACACACACACACACACACACGATGGAATATTACTCAACCATAAATAAAGAATGAAATCTTGCCATCTGTGACAACACGGATGGACCTAGAGGGTATCATGAAGTGAAGTAAGTCAGACAGAGAAAGACAAACAGTGCATGATTTCACTTATATGTGGCATCTAAAACTCAAGACAAATGAATAAACATGATAAAACAGATACAGGATTATAGATACAGAGAACAAACAGGTGGTAGGCAAGGAGAGAAATAGATGAGAGAGATTAAGAGACACAAAGTTTCAGTCATGGGTACGAGATGTACCTGTGTGGGGAATGTTGTCAATAAATACGTCATATCTTTGTATGTTGACATGTTATAACCAGACTTATGATGGTCATTTTGAAATGCATAGAAATACCAAATGGCTATGATGTATAGCAGGAAATAACACAGTCTTGTAGATCACTCATACTTCAAAAACAAACAAACTCATAGAAAAAGAGGCCAAATTTGTGGTTACCAGAGATGAGGGTGGGGGAAGGGGGAAATGGGTGAAGGCAGTCAAAAGGTAGGGAAAAAAGAAAATAGAGGACTGAACTAGAGCTTGAAGAATGAGTTAGGAAAGAAGATTGTAAATAGTCTATCCCCAACAGGATGGAAGAGATGAAGCAGCCCTCGGGCTTCAGCAGGAGACTGACATTGCTGTAAACAAGACAGTCTCAGAACAAAGGGTCTGGAACTGAAGGTAACACGAGAACATCCCAGACATTGAGCTGTTCTTTGTTTTGACAGATGGAACTCAGCCGACCACTAAAGCAGCAGCAGAGGCAGGATTTTAAATAGACACAAAACAGAGAGTTCTTTTGGTAACACAGCCAGCTGTGGGCTGCCATGAACTCAGAGAAGGTGCCCTGCTTGGGGCAGATCCGCAAGCACAGTTGCAAGGCCTCTTATGAATAATTCCTCTTTCCAACACCTTACCTACCCAAGTCTACTGGGTGTCTCAGACCTGCTGTGTCTGAAGGTGAGCTCTTGATCTAGGACCCTTCCTACCTGGCCCTGGCTCAGTCTTCCCCATCTGGAGGTCCACATGACCCAGCACCCTGGAGACCAGAATCCCTGTTTCTCCTCCTCTTCCTCCCCAGATCCAGTTCATCGCCAGTGCTGTAGCTGTCACTGATACACCCATTTCTCTCCTGTACCACCTCTGGGCTTAGTCAAGGCTGCCCTCATCTCTTCCTGGGCAGTTCCCAGTCTCTGGGATTCTACTCTTCCCTCACTGTCACTCCCTCTCTGCAGAGTAGCCAGAGTGCCCCTCTCTGGTTTAAGACCCTTTAAAGGCTTTCCATGGCAAAGAATAAAAAGCCAAACTTCTGCCCAAGACCAGGGGCCCTGCACAATCTGGTCCCTCTCATTCTGTAACATTCTCCCCTATTCCTTAGCTTGAGATACAAAGCTTTCCTGGCGTTGTAGCCTTTGCACCTGCTTTCCCTTTTATCTGGAATACTTGGGGCAGGCGAATAGGGCTAGCATCTTCTTCATCTTCATGCTGCTGTTCAGTTGCTAATTTATGTCCGACTCCTTGTGACCCTTATGGACTGCAGCGCACCGGGATCCTCTATCCTTTACCATCTCCCAGAATTTGCTCAAATGCATGTCTGTTAAGTTGGTGATGCTATCTAACCATCTCGTCCTTCACCGCCCTCTTCTCCTTTTGCCTTCAATCTTTCCTATCATCAGGGTCTTTTCCAGTGAGTTGGCTCTTTGCATCAGGTGGCCACAGTATGGGAGCTTCAGCATCAGTCCTTCCAGTGAATATTCAGGGTTGATTTCCTTTAGGATGGACTGGTTGGATCTCCTTGCAGTCCAGGGGACTCTCAAGAGTCTTCTCCAGCACCACAGTTCAAAAGCATCAGTTCTTCGATGCTCAGTGATCTTCATGATCCAGTTCTCACCTCCGCATATGACTACTGGAAAAACCATAGCTTTGACTACTTTGTCAGCAAAGGTCATCTTCATATCTTTGTCTAAATCAGGGTTCCTCAGTCTTGTGCCATTAACACTCTGGGCCAGAAAATTCTTTGTTTGGGGGGCTGTCCTATGCATTGTAGGATGTTTAGAAGCATTCATGGCCTCTACTCACTAGACACTAATAGCACCCTACCCCCCATTTCTTACTGTGATCACCAAAATTGTCTCCAGACAATGTCCCATGGGAACAAAATCACTGACCAGTTGAAACACTAGTGGCTTAAATATTACCTCCTTGAGTGAGTGTTCCCTAGTGTTGGGACTTTAAGTCTCCAGCTGTTATTCTCAATCTCCATATCTTACTTTGATATAGTACTTTGGTTTACATAAAAGCAGCATTCTTCATTCAGGAAGAGGCAGAGTCCTCCCTTTTTAGCTATCAGTAGGTCTAGCCTTATCCTATTCTGTAAAACCATCTCAGCCAGGGTTGACAATGAAAATCCATTGATATTTTAATAGCTGGATCCTCAAGCTTCTGCCGTGCATTGACCAGCCAGCTGCTGGAGTGTGGCTGGAGCAAGGCTGAAGAATCCTCAAGCTTCCGCCGTGTGTTGTCTAGTCAGCTTCCGGAGTGACTAGAGTGGGGCTCAGCATCCTTCCTGGGAGAGGGCCGTTGTCTTTGGAACCAGACCTTGAGGAGATTTTTGGGGTCCTGAACTGCTTTCCAGGTGTCCTCATCACAGGAAGCTGCTGCCTTCTCGACTCTGGTGTGGTGGATCCAAGGGATGACACCTGTAACTTTAACAGCAGTACGGGTTGCCAGGATGAGCGTGTGAGGGCCTGTCCAAACTGGCTGAAGTGGTTCATGTTTTCAATCTTTAACTCACATCTCATCTCCTGGCTGATACGGGTGAACCCAATTGTTCAAGGGAATGGGTGTCCTTTCTAAGGTTTCTCAGGCGATATGGCAGAAGACTTTTCCCAGGACCTGGAGGTGTTGGGACATCTCCAGGTCAGCTAGTTGTTGGTGGTCTCTCTTGAGCTTTTCTGTCACTGGGGGTGGTCTCCCGTATAAAATCTCAAAGGGAGAATAGCCTGAGGATCTCAGGGAGCATTTATGGAGGGAGAGGAGAGTCCACAGAATGATAAAGCAGCTTGTTCCAGCACTGTCTGGGTGTTGGCCGGGGGATAGTCTTGTCATACTACGGCTTGGAGAAGGAAACTTAACAAGAAAGTAAAAGATATTTGGCCCAAAGATTAATAGAAGCAGGAAAGCTGCTAAGGGGCTACCTCAGGAGCAGGAGAACCAGGTCCAGATATTGGTTTGTGACATTAGTGTTTCTCTAGGTACAAGAAGATGCAAGAATTTGGACTCATAAAAATCTTTACCTGAAAACATCTGACTATCTGAAGGCCTGTTTTTCCGGTTTTTCCCAGAGCACAGAGTGCCTTATTTTTTGTCTCCACCCTGAACTCCTTTCAAGGGGTTGCTGAAGGTCAGCATCTTTCAGTGGTCATGGTTTAATCTTTGTAGAGGCAGCTGGCAAGGGCCAACTTTCAGTCAGCAGGGCCCCTTCATAGCCACATATTTGACCATGTTTTGGGGGCATTTCACGGTCATTGTGTCCTGCGGTGCTGGGAAGGCTCATTCCCAGGTCTAACAAAGATTCCATTGACAGGCCACTCACATGTGTGAAACAAGTCACTAGACCAGGCCAGGACCTTTAAATGAAAAATTTACAAAACTAGAACTTGTATTCAGCGAAACATCTGAATTTTTTTCTTTTTGAGAGAATCTCATTGATTGTTACTGAGGCAGGGTTCTTTTTAATAACGTAATTAAAACTTGTAGCGATATAACATAACAAGAAACTATCTCAGAAGTGAGTCTTAGTAAGCACAGGCCTTAATTAACAAAACTAGAACTTAATATTCAGCGAAACATAATTTTTTTCTTTTTGGAGAACTCATTGTGAGGGCATTAACACTGTAGCCAGGGAAGGCTTTAACTCATCAAATAGAAATGAGGTCCATCAGGGAGCCGGGAAAAGCCGAGTGGCTGTCTTGGATTTCCCATAGCCCTGGCTCTTTGATTTTCAGCTATTGTTTATCCATTTTTAATTTCCTGATTTAGGAGCAGACTATTGCCATGTTTTAAGGATATCAGGATAGCAAAAGTCTTACTGTGAGGGGTTATTTTTTTGTAGAAGCAGATTGAGTTTTGTCTACATATACCATAATCTTAAATAATGTTTATCTACTTTACCAAAAAGTTTATTCACTTTAACAAAAAGATTTTAAAAACAAACATAAATCACTTAAAGACAAAGAAATTCATAATCTGTTATCAAAAGCTGCATTCTAAGAAAATTTTGTTCTCTAAACAGAGAGAAAACCAAATTTTAGTCTGGTACAAGCTTACTGTTAATAACAAAGTTTGTTTATCTGTTTAATCTTAGAAAGTCTTTTCTACAAATCTTGAAGAACTAGCAGTATTCTTCTAAAGGCATGAGAGTAAAACCATAGAAGGCATGTTTAAAATCGGATTCTATTGCAATTAACAAAGAAACCTGATCATTGTTGTGATATGTAACACTTTAATATGATAACTAGAATTATAATTGACCATATTTTATCAGGGTTTATCAGATCTATATGAATTTAACATAATTTTAGGATATCTATATTAGTAACATCAGCCATACAGTATAACCTGAAAAGATTTATCACCCCTTCAACAGTACTTCTCATGTAATTTAACACGTCTAATGAACCCAGGTAGCTTAATAGCTCTTTGGGATGTCTCAGGGGCCCTCTGAAGCATCCCAAAGTTAGCTAGAAGTCAAGTTATTTAGGAAGTTTTGTCGATAAATGTCAAAAGGGTTTATAACACTCAGTCAGGTAGGATCATACAAGTTACTGTGAAATAATAGTTATTCACTTAGCCAAAGTTAACAAAAGATTTCAAAGGTAAATATAGAACAGATCAATTAAGAGGTAAAGAAACTAAAATCAATAATTAAAAGCAGTTCAAAGTCTGAAGAAAGCATGTTCTCTTAACAGAGAGAAAGGCCAAATTTAAGATTTTGCACCAACTTACTTTAAACTCATTTAGGTAAACTTAAAGTAAATTTATTTTAATCTTGACTAGTCAGTCCTAACCACGCACAAACTTTTTTTTTCAGGGTCACTTTCCACATACCTAATCACTTTTTGTAACAGCCACCTGTAAGTCAGACCTACTTTATTTTCCCTTTATAAAATGTAATTTTATTTTTTATATCTTCTTTATTAAAAACACATATCCGACTTCCTTATTAGATTAGGAAACATTAACACTAGATATTTAATGTTGAATATTTCCCAGTTTACGTGAATCTGAAATTTATTTAGGTTAATTTTTTTTGTATTTAGAACTGTTTGATTTGTAAGTGCTTGCTTTTCTTTAGGCCAATTAAATTAGAACTCATTTACAACTTTAACAATATTATCAGAAAAAAACAAAAGACATACACTGAGACATACATAAATCCAGACAGACAGACTGACGGAGATCTTACAGTTTTCTGTTTGAGGTTTAAAATCTCTCTTTGACCGCCCTCCCCCCACCCCCCACCCCCCACCTTTTCTTTTTCTTTGCTTGAAGTTCTAATTTGCCAAAGGCTGAGGTCTCAGGCAAAGTTGGTTGTGTATTTCAAGGACATGGAAAGGGTTAACTTCAATCTTTTTCCTGGGCAGGCTTGTTAACAAGCTACTTGTTTTAAATTGTATATGCAAAAAGAATTGGTTTTGCAGTTTCCAAAAAGAAACATTTCTCTCACTCCATTCAGTCAGCAATCACGCACTCACAATCATTCAGAGGTTATCACAATGCCTCCCTTCTCCCGAGTCCTCAGGTTTCCTTAACTGTTGCTCCCTTCCTGGGAGCCCCAAGGAGGTTATCAGTCTTCTAGCCGTTGGGGTAGGACCTGACTGGGGACTGGCCCTGGGGCCTTACCTGATCCTGTGGCCATTCCTGGTGAGTTGGTCTGTCCCTCCAATGAGTCCACTCTGGGCTCGGCCATCCAGAGACTCGGAACATCAGTCCGAAAGAGAACCCAGAATACCGTCAGGTGGCGCACCTCCTCGGTCGTCTCAGGGTTCCCTTGCTCCAGCCGGGCTGAGCCACCAGTCCGGCTGCTCAACAGGCCGGCATGATTGGAATCTCGCTGGGGCCTCCAGAAATGTTGCAGAAATCAGTACTCAAGAAACCAAGCACCACACTCGGAGAGTTGGAGAACTCAGGTTTTTTATGCCGGCGGGCCCAGAGGAGTTAACACTCTAAGCTCTGAGCCCCGAACAAAGGGGTTACAGAATTTTTATACACAGACAGGCATGAGTAAGTGGGTTTGTAGAGACCTGGCGATTGCAAAGAGCAGGACAAGAGTGAGTGACATAAGCTCCAGTTCCTAGTATTGTGAGTCCCCACTTTCTGAGACTACATGACCTACGTGATCCAGACTTTGCAAGGAGCAAGCTGAGTTACAGAGGCAAGAGGAGCAGGAGGTTATGTAAAATTTTAACATTTCCTCTTCAAGAACACTGAAGTGGATTGCCATTTCCTTCTCCAGGGGATCTTCCTGGCCCAGGGATCGAACCTGTACCTCCTGCATTGGCAGGTGGATTCTTTACTGCTGAGCCACCAGGGAACTAGGGGTTGCCTAATTCCCTGCTGTAATGTCACAGTTTACTCTCTTTGGATTTCAGCAACTGATCCCTTCCTTTGCCCCTTAGGCCTAGGATAGGGATCCTGGCTTTTATGTGCCTGGGGGCATTTCACTGCCTTTTGACTCTTCTCACGTCCATTACTGGCTTTCCTTCCATTCACCCAATTTGCCATCTCTTTACCCAAGATATCCTACCTTACAGAGCAGCAAATACAACTAACGACCACTATACTTCTAAGAAATGTTCATTCTACCGTTATTATTTGATTAAACACATACTTTACTAAATGACATCTCTTGGTCATGACTGCCGGGTCTCCATGTTTTTTTTTTGTCTAACAATAACTTCATTTAATAATAACTTAGCAACAAGGTGCTTTCTAGAAATTTTTCCTAGCACAGGACTTGTCTGCACTGCAGGTGCAGAAACACAAGGAGCCCACAGAACCCATGCAGATCAGGGAGCTGTGATTTGAACCACAGAGGAAAGAAGCCGAGCCATAAAGCACAAAGAGCTGTGGGGATTTGGAAGAGGCACGCGTTCCAAACAGGCTAAGATTACCATAGCCCTTGTGCAGAGTCCACAGAGGAGATGGGGGTTCATGGAAATCATCACCATCTTCCACCCTCCTGAATTAAAAACAATGACAGGACCTGCAAACCAAGACAACAAATATCAGCATAGCCAAACAACGATACATTTAGCAGGAATGGGTAAAGTCCATACTGCTAGCCATGGACTTGGAGTCTCCCACCAGACTGTAAGTGCCTTGAGAGCAGGGACTGGATTGATGTCTGTCACCGTTCTACCCCGAGCGTCCAGTCCCATGTGGGGCAGAGAAGCCGAGTGAACTCACGAGTGGGACTCTTTGGCTGGGGCTAGCTTCTAAAGGGACACGACTGAGCGACTTCACTTTCACTTTCCACTTTCATGCACTGGAGAAGGAAATGGCAACCCACTCCAGCACTCTTGCCTGGAAAATCCCATGGATGGAGGAGCTTGGTGGGCTGCCATTTATGGGGTTGCACAGAGTCGGACGCCACTGAAGCGACTTGGCAGCAGCAGCAGCAGCAGCATTCATTGGAAGGACTGATGTTGAAGCTCCAATACTTTGGTCACCTGATGTGAAGAACTGACTCACTGGAAAAGACCCTGATGCTGGGAAAGATTGAAGGCAGGAGGAGAAGAGGACAGAGGATGAGATGGTTGGATGGCATCACCCATTCAATGGACATGAGTTTGAGCAAGCTCCGGGAGTTGGTGATGGACAGGGAAGCCTGGCGTGCTGTAGTCCATGGGGTCACAAAGAGTCAGACATGACTGAGTGACTGAACTGAACAAATAGCTGTTAAAAAAAAATAGCTGTTGAAAGAATGAACAAATAAATGCATATTAGAAGGATAAGCAGGGACACACAGGATGGGAAAAGTAGGACACACACAGGATGGGAAAAGTAGGACATGTGTGGGATGTTGAAGAAACTAGCCTGACTAGAATACAAAGTAGAACCTGATCTTGGGCTTGGCTGGGTATGAACAAATTAAAGAGATTACTGAAACCCAAGCAGGATACTTCATCCATCACTTATCAGACAAGAGGGAACCAGAGGAGGCTTGTAAGTCAGTGAGAGATATGATGGTAAGGATGCAGTAGAAATTAGAAACCTGACTCTAACTAGAAAACAATGGGGTGAAAGCCTGGATCCAACTAGAAAATAGCACAACGCTTTGTGTGTGAGTAGGGATGGCAAATACCTTCCTCTCTTGTGCTGTCTCTGGTTGGTTAGGAGTGTGTGGTCGGGGAGTGGGTCCCGAGGGAGAGCGTGCTTTGATTGAATGAGGTCCATGGTGGCATCAGAGGTGGGTTGGTGGCAGGGACATGAAGGGTTCTGCACCTCTGTTGGGAGGTGTAAGGCGAGTGCAGAGAGAAAGAGAGTGAGCTGGACAGTCAGGCAAGAAAAGGAAATTTATTAGAGGGAAAAGAGAGGCTGACTGGCTCTTAAGGAGAACCAGCATTCTGCCTTTCTGACGGAGTCCTTCTTACACCCCACCAAGGAAAAATTCTCTGAAGGGATGGTCACATAGCCGGAGGTCTGGAATAGGGTGGTCTCGCAGCTTTAAGAAGACAGGCACCAGTGAGCTAACAGGATGCCATTTGGGCAATTTGGTCGGCCTCACAGATCACTGTGATTTATTCTTTGTTTGCAAGGTCGACATAACGAGCCATCTTATCAATGAGACCCCTTGTGGGCCCTATCAGGAGGAACTAGGTCAATGGTGGTGATGGCTAATGGAAGAGAAAGAGAAATTCTATAGATCACAGATCTCTTGGGTTTCTGGGCAGTATTTTAGTCCAGTTTGGCAGGTAGCATCTTGCACTATTAGATGTTAGAAACAACCTAGTGAGTTTTTGGCTGTGTGTTGGCAAGAAGGACATCCTGTTAGTCAAGAAGCACCTTTGCTGTGAAAGAGACTAACGGAGCCATTATTAAGAGAGCCCTTTGTAGATGAAATTATAGATAATAATAGGGAGGAGGAAGTGAGCCAGCCTGGTATAATGGGGCAATTTAGTGGCATCTCCAGGTAGTTTTCCCTTCTTTGTGTAGCATTAATCTTAAGTAAATTTACTTTTTAGATGGTAGTGTGCTATTTTTTTTTTTTTATGGAGTTGCTTAACATGTTTTTACAAGTGATACCTTGTTTGTAGCCTTTCTTATGAAATAAGTGGTTGGAACCTCTTTTTAAAAAACTCCACTAACCAAACCACATGAAAACAAATGATGATGAACAAAAGAATCCAGCCTCCAAAGGGAATAATGGATGGCTCTATTTACTTAGAGTGAAAATCAGGCACACCTGACCTGCTGTTAGAAGCCAGAATAACAGCAGCTTCTGGGGTGGGGATTACTGGAGGAAGGCACTAGGGAGATTTCTGGTGAGCTAGTGAAGCTCTGAGTCTGGGTGTGGGTGCTGGCTGCATGAGTGGATTCACTCTGTGAAAATTCATTAACATATAAAAAGTCAAAAAATAAGGAAGTTTCCCTGTAATGTACATAACAGACTGGTAGTCTCAAAACTTACTGCCTTAAATAACTCCATCAGGTGAAAGATACACTAGTCATTGGTCAACAAAGATTGGCTATGTTCAGTAGCCAATGGTGAGTAGGGAAAAAAACCCCTGTGCTTTAGAATCTAATGATTTTAATTGCACCTCTGCTTTTGTTAGTTTAGTGATGGTGGGAACTTTATATTCTTTGAAGCTTGGTTTCCTCACCTATAAAGTCAGAATAAAACAATACTTTCACAGGAGCCAACTGAAAGAGCTCCAAATGATTTAAGCTGGAATAATTTGAGCACTAAAATAAAGTATTGGATTATAACCCAAAGCGTAAAATTAATATTCATGAGTCCATAAAGATAAATATTAATTAATACATGAGGGAAAAGAGACAAATCTCCCATGTACAAGAGTTCCAAATAATTTACGTAGGTATTAATACATAGAGGCTTCCTTCCAAAGAGTATAATATGGAAGAGCGGGTGGATAAAGAGTAACTTTACAGGAGAGAAATTTCCCCACTTCATCCAGGTGATCAAAGGCAACTTCAACATTCATGTCTTGTTGCTTGTTTGTACTCTTAATACCATGTGATGAAAATGGCACTGTACCTGTGATCTCCTTCCCCAAGCTCATAACCCCAGCCCAAACATAAGAAAAACATCAGACAAATTCCAACAGAGGGGCATCCTGAAATATACTTGACCGGGTGTGTGTGCAATATACTTGTGTGCTCAGTCGTGTTCCACTCTCTGTGACCCCATGGACTGTAGCCACCCAGCCCCCTGTGTCCAGGGGATTTTCCAGGCAAGAATACTGGAGTGGGTTGCCATTTCCTTCTCCAAGGGGTCTTCCCAACCCAGTGTTCGAACCAGCGTTTCCTGCTTTGGCAGGCAGATTCTTTATCACTGATCCACCTGGGAAGCCCTGTATACTCGACTGGTACTCTTTAAAACCATCAAAGACATCAAAAGCAAGAAAAAGTCTGAGAAGAAGCCTAAGGAGATATGATGACTAAATATAATAAGGGATCCTAGATGGGACCCTGGGATAGAAAAATGACCTTAAGTAAAAAAGTAAAGAAATCTGAAAAAAGTATGAAATTTTGTTAATAATAATGTATCAATATTGGTTCATTAATTTCAGAAAATGTAGCATACTAATGTAAGATGTTAATAATAGTGGAAACTGTAAGCAGAGTATGAGAACTCTATACTCTCTTCTCAATTTTTCTATAAATCTAAAACTTTAAAAAATTAAAATCTATTTTTTAAAAAAGACCCACTTTACTTTGAGATTTTGGGCATGAAATAAGGTAGCATATATAAACATAAGGCTCTCAGACTGTTGGGACTTAGACCCAGCACTGTTTTAGGCACACAGGTGTCTGTGTATGTGTGCTTACTCACTCAGTCGTGTCGTACTCTTTGCGACCCCATGGACTGTAGCCCGCCAGGCTCCTCCATCCATGGGATTCTCCAGGCAAGAACACGGGAGTGGGTTGCTATTCCTTTCTGCAGGGGATCTTCCTGACCCACAGATTGAACTTGGGTCTCCTGCATTGCAGGCGGATTCTTTACTGTCTGAGCCACCAGGGAAGCCTAAGAGCACTGTTTTAGGCACAGAGGCTAGAACAGTGAACTAGATTCCCTGTTCTGATGGAGGTGACCTAGTTCTTTTTCTTTCCTGCCTGTTTTCTTCTCCAATGGGATGTCCCCTAAAGGAGGGATTTCGAGTCTCCTTGGACAGAAACTATAGCCTGTAGTTCCCAGAGATTTGCTATTGAAAACATTCCTTACTCTCTGTTTTACTTCTTTACCTAATGTGTGTCTTCCCCCAGACCAGGGTTTCTCAGCACTATTGCCACTTGGGGCCAGATCATTCTTTGTGGTGGGGGCTGTCCTGAATGGGGTGGGATGTTGAGAAGCGTCCCTGGTTTCTGCGTGTTGTTGTTGTTGAGTTGTGAAGTAGTGTCCGACACTGTTTTACCCCACGAGTCTTGTCTAGATCCTTAACTCACCTCTTTTTAATGGCTTCTGCTCTTGACTGAGGATTTCTGAAATTCTGGCCTTCTCAGCTGACTGAACATCATCCCCATCAGTACTGAGTTTCATGTCCAGTGTTTCTTAACTGGCATACCCTTAAGAGACATAATATGAAATTTTGGACATCATTTTCTGTGGCTTTTGAGGATGTATACCCCTAACTTGTGGCTTCCCTGATGGCTCAGGGGTAAAGAATCTACCTGCTAATGCAGGAGACGTGAGTTTGATCCCTGGGTCAGGAAGATCCTTTGGAGGAGGAAACAGCCAACTACTCCAGTATTCTTGCCTGGGAAACTTCATGGAGGGAGGAGCCTGGTGGGCCACAGTCCATGGGATCACAAAAGAGTCAGACCTGACTGAGTGACTAAGCAACAGTGAAAACAATCCCTAGCTTAGCAATCTGATGAGAGGCTGAGCTGAGTTGGCGTTTTTTGTCACGAGATGCTGGAAAGGAGATATAGATAGATATTAGTCTTAGGAGGACAGGTGTGGGCACTGAATGGAGGTGAGCATTGGGAGAGAAAGTGTTGGTCCTGAGTATTCTTGCCTGGAGAATCCAGTGGACAAAGGAGCCTGGTGGGCTACAGTCCATGGGGTTGCAAAGAATTGGACATGATGGAGCTACTAACACACACTTTGTACAGCAGACATCAGTACAACACTGTAAAGCAGTTATCCTCCTATTAAAAAAGATCTAGTTAATTCCCAGGGGTTCACTACCCAACATTACTATCTTTTAAGAGTGCCAAAGTCAACACAGGTAGTGTGTCAGTGGTATAACTGTCAAGTACTTTCTCTTCCTGGATTAGGAGCTGAACCTTGTATGGCTCTCAGGGAAGGTACCTAATACCTTAGAGTTTTATGCTATGTGTCTACCTTTTTATTAAACCTTAATCTATTTTATAAGGACCAGGCAGAGTCAACATGAGGGTGGCAATCTGGTGGAGTGCTTAAATTTCAAACAAGGGAGGGGAAAGTCCTTTCCTCCCTAGTTTTCCAGATAAATAACTCTAGACCCGGATGACCTTTGTAAGTGGGACAAAGTATGGCAAGTAAGTTGGGTTCAAAAGGCTGCAGAGGTGGGGCGGGTCACTGTTGGTGATAGAGGTGCACATGAGCAACAGGAAGCCGGAAACAGGGGACGTGGAGTGGCAGGGGGCAGCTTTGGGATCCTCAGCTTCAGCACTTGGGTTCCTCGTAGGAACGCAGGCCCACAGTTGGCCCATCTTCTGGTTAATCAAGAGAAACCACCAATCTGGGTTTTCAGGTGAAGTCCCTGGATTTTAGCCTTTGTTTAAATTTTTACAAAATACACTGTATGGGCCAAGCAAAACACATATTCAGACAGTATCCCCTTACTTGATACATAACAGGTCCTCCATTTGTGTTTGTCTATTCCACTAAGAGAAGTGAAATTCCACTATGAGAATGGGCCCTGGCACCTCTGAAAAGGCCCACCCCCTGAGAAACTCTGCTTTAAGCTGCTGTTGTTCAAAGATATTGACAAAGGGGAACTTCGAGGAGCTTTAGGGACAGAGTCTAGGAGAGATGAGACCACTCACCGAATGCACAGTCCTTGGCCAGTCCATCACTTTGGTTAGCATGGCTGTGATGATCTTCTGAGATAAGAACTCAGCTCCTTCTGGTTCTAGGAACCAGAAGTAGGCAGTGAAAGAAGTAGCATGGATTTAAAACAAACAGAAACGCAGTTGCTATTTATTTAACACCTGGATGGCAACTGCCATGTGGCAGGCTCTGTTGCACTTACTCTAGTATATAAAATCATTTAATCCTTCTGACAATCTTATGAGGCAGGTCCTAGTATCATCCCACTTTATAGATGAGGAAACTGAGGCACAGAGGGGTTAATTGACTGGCCAAAGTCACACAGCTTATATCCTGGCTCCAAAATCCAGGCTCTCATTATGTCTTTCTCTGCTGCATTTCCATAGGGAGAATTTTATCTAGTAGTGAAAAATGATGATTTATGGTTTTGCAGACTGTGGAAACAGCTAAAACTGGTTTATATAATACTAATTTAAAAATTAGTTGTCAAATCATATGTGTACTATAATTATAGTTGTTAAAGAACAGAGTGTAGGAAAAAAAAGATTAGAATAAAAAGCAAGAAAGTTATAAAACTTACGCTAGATTGGTGATGTTATGGGTAACGTCTTCTTCTTTTGTTTATCCTGATGTTGCTCTTAAAGTTTTATTACTTATATGATGTTTTAACACTGTCTAGAAATCGGTAGCTCAGGGGTAAAGAATCTACCTGCCAACGCAGATGTGGGTTTGATTCCTGAGAGGAGATACCCCGCAGAAGGAAATGACAACCCACTCCTGTATTCTTGCCATGGACAGAGAAGCTTGGCAGGAGCCTCCTAGTCCATGAGGTTGCAAAGAGTTGGACACAACTGAGCGACTAAACAGCAACAACAACAACAAAGAAATCATTACAGGCTTGCAAATTCTTCCCTCTTCATCCTTTTCTGAATGTAGCTTCCAAGGAACCAGCTTGTGTCCAAGAGCACATGCTGTTAGTCTTGACAGGTGTGTTTCATTCAGGGGACCTAGCCTTGAAGAATTCCAGAACTTGAATTATTCACAACTTGCCGACGACTTGACCCAACAAATGATGAGCTATGTTTCTGTTCACCAGCTTATCTGGTGCCTCCATGTGGCAATAGCATAAATCCACTTACAGTTAGCCCACCGGCTCAGAAACTATATGATTCTTAACTCTTCTGAATTAAAGTGATTCACATTTCCGTTTTTTCACACAAATTGATAGACTTTATTAATATTTTAGAATAAATCATAATTTCACATTCACTCCAGTTTTGCAAAAATGAGACTCTAGTACTCGTTGCTTGCTCCAAGCTGATGATTTTCTAGGCCACTAGAGACAGAATGATCTCAAAGGGCACAGCTTAAAACCACTCCCAGCATTTCCTCCACCCTCTGTTGGGGTAGGCATCCAACTCAACAGATGTTTGTTAGGACTTAGAGGCTAGGAACCCTAGACACTAGTGACATAAGACTCTCTGCATTTTTAAGGCATTAAGGCCAGTGCCCTCTTAAATGCCCATTTAGCCAACACATGCTTTTTTGTGTGTGTAATTTTTCGGCTGTGCTGTATGGCATGTCGGATCTTAGTTCCGCCACCAGGGATCGAACTCTCTGTCCCTGGATTGGAAGTGTAGAGTCTTAACCACTGGACTGCTGGAAAAGTCCCCAACACATGCCTTTTACTGATCACCTACTGTATGCTAAGCCCTGTGCTCTGGAAGAATAGAATATTTTATACTCCAGACGTTTATACATCAACCCCTGCCTGGGTTTCAACCTACCTCTGCCGTGTCTAGCTAAATGACTTAACCCTTGTGTGTTTCAGTTTCCTCCTCCGTGGAGTGATGACAGTAAAATGACTTATCTCCCAGGGTGGGTGGAGTTAATATGTGTGAAGCTGGATGGGTCTTGGTAAGCATTCGAGTCATACTAGGTTTGATAATTTTCAGAGGCTGGTGGTTTAGTTGCTCAGTCGTGTCTGACTCTTTATGACCCTATGGACTATAGCCTACCAGGCTCCTCTGTCATGGAATTTTCCAGGCAAGAATACTGGAGTGGGTTCCCATTTCCTTCTCTAAGGGATCATTCTGACCCAAAGATTGAACCTGAGTCTCCTGCACTGCAGGCGAATTCTATACCAACTACTGATGGGTAAATTATGAAACATTTCGCCTTTTCACAAAGTGAAAAGTGTTTTCACAAAGCCTTTTCACAAAGTGTTAGTTGCTCAGTTGTGTCTGACTCTTTGCGACGCCATGGACTGTAGCCCACCAGGTTCCTCTGTCCATGGAATTCTCCAGGCAAGAATACTGGAGTGGGTTGCCATTCCCTTCTCCAGGGGATCTCCCTGACCCAAGGATCAAACCTGGGTCCTCTGTATTGCAGGCAGATTCTTTACCATCTGAGCCACCAGAGAAATAGCATTCACAAAGGCCCCTGCCTTGTCTTTGGGTTTCTGGAGTGCATAAGGGTTACTCTATCTTGACAGGGAGTGGCTCCCCAGCCACTACATTCTCAAGGTCCTCTGGCCCCTACACAGCCCTAAGACACCAGGGTTAGCATAGCCTGATTTTTCACACTGCAGATCAGAAATGATGTCTGGGTTAGAGCCACGATTTTGGTAACAGTCACGTATGATATGCTGGGCTTTGTGCAGAACATTCTCTGTCTTGTTGACTTCCAAGGTCAGCCTAGGAGGGAGGAACCGTTATAACCCAATTTCCCAGATGAGGAAGTGGAGGCTCTGCACTACTTTATGTAATGTTACCCACGGCTCAGATGTGGGGGAGGCAGAATCAAGCAGGCTGAGTCTTAACCGAGATGTTTAGCTATCAGTAGAGGTGAACTTCCTATCTACCAATATCATGCATGTAAAGACCTGAAATTCAGGAAGAATCTCATGTACCTAGTATTATTATTTTTTTAAATCTATTATAGTAATTCCAGGCACTGTTAAGCACATCACAAATGTTAACTGATGTAGGCACTGTTATCAAGCCCATTTTAGAGAAGAGGAAGCTGAGGCACAGAGAGGTTAAATAACTTGAGCAGGGTTGCAGAGGTGGGGGGCCAGGTTCACAACCAAGCCCAATTTACCTTGATTCATGGACCTAACATTCTAGGTTCCTATGCAATATTGTTCTTTACAGCACTGGACTTTACTTTCACCACCAGTTCAGTTCAGTTCAGTCAGTCACTCAGTCATGTCTGACTCTTTGTGATCCCATGGACTGCAGCACGTCAGGCTTCCCTGTCCATCACCAGCTTCCAGAGTTTACTCAAACCCATGCCCATTGAGTCGGTAATGCCATCCAACCATCTCATCCTCTGTCATCCCCTTCTCCTCCTGCCTTCAATCTTTCCCAGCATCAGGGTCTTTTCCAGTGAGTCAGTTCTTTGCATCAGGTGGCCAAAGTATTGGAGCTTCAGCTTCAGCATCAGTCCTTCCAATGAATATTCAGGACTGATTTGCTTAAGGATTGACTGGTTTGATCTCCTTGCAGTCAAGGGACTCTCAAGAGTCTTCTCCAACACCACAGTTCAAAACCATCAATTCTCCGATGCTCAGCTTTCTTTATAGTCCAGCTCTCACATCCATTCATGACTACTGGAAAAACCATAGCTTCAACTAGATGGACCTTTGTCAGCAAAATAACACCTCTGCTTTTCAATGTGCTGTCTAGGTTGGTCATAACTTTTCTTCCAAGGATCAAGTGTCTTTTGATTTCAAGGCTGCAGTCACCATCTGCAGTGATTTGGGAGCCCCCCAAAATAAAGTCTCTCATTGTTTCTATTGTTTCCCCATCTATTTGCCATGAAGTAATGGGACTGAATACCATGATCATAGTTTTCTGAATGTTGAGTTTTGAGTTCACTTTTTCACTCTCCTCTTTCACTTTCATCAAGAGGCTCACCACCAGATACATCCATAACTGAGTGTTATTTCTTCTTTAGCCTAGCCTCTTCATTCTTTCTGGAGTTATTAGTAAGTGCCCTCCACTCTTCCCCAGTATCGGACACCTTCCAACTTGGGGGTTCTTATCTTCCAGTGTCTTATATTTTTGCCTTTTCATACTGTTCAGGGGGTTCTTGCAGTAAGAGTACTAGGGTGATTTGCCATTTCCTCCTCCAGTGGACCATGTTTTGTCAGAACTCTTCATGATCACCTGTCCGTCTGTCTTGGATGGCCTTGCATAGCATGGCTTATAGCTTCATTGAGTTATGCAAGCCTCTTCACCATGACAAGACTGTGATCCATGAAGAGATTTTAAAAATTAATTAATTAATTAATTAACTTTGGCTGCCTCGGGTCTTAATTGAGGCACGTGGAGCTTCGCTGGGTAATGGAGGATCTTTTGCTCCAGTGCACATATTCTCTAGTTGCGGACCACTGGCTTCACTACTCTGCAGTATGTGGGATCTTAGTTCCCTGATCACGAATTGAACCTGCAACCCTTGCATTGCAAAATGGATTCTTAACCACTGGACCACTAGGGAAGTCCCTCCAGGCAGGTATTGTTAGTTTTAAATTCAGATATCTTTTCTAATCACTTGCATATTGATCCTTGAGTTGATTGTCAGTGTACGCTCTGATTTCCTGAACTTTCTGATTTTTAGGGGCATGCCCGACTCTAGCCCCCAGCTGCTGACAAGGCAGGTCCTTCAAGGTTTATAGGGAAGACCACCTGGCACAGTCAATGTGGAAGATGATCTCTTATCTTTAGAGCTGTAGAGACTTAGTAATTGTTACACATTTATTCTGGTATGGCTCAAAGGGTGAATTTATGTCCATGATGTCTTCATCTTAGAATTTCAGATATCTCTGTTTTGTACTTGTGGGTATAAAGCAACTTTTCTAGAGTCCATAGTACACTGCAAGTGGGTGGGGTAGACTCCCATCTCAAATTCTGAGATGTTGCCCCTGTCCCCATGCTCCACTGACGCCCAGCCCTGCGTCACGGGAAGTGGGGGCCCCACTCCCTAACTTCAGGGGCAGAAGTGAGCTGTTGCTGAGGCACAGGATGTCGGCAAAGACCACAGTTGGGAGAGCGTGTCTCTGCTGAGCACTTTGGATTAAGCTCCTTAATTCCCAACATGGAAGAAACTTGCATCGATACTCTGAACCCTGAAAAGCTGTTACGATGCCCTTATGATAAAAACCACCAGATCAAGGCCTACAGGTTTCCTTATCAGCGTATCAAGGGCAGAAAGAATCATCCTGATGTCGCAGACAAACTGGCGACTTGTCCCTTCAATGCTCGCCATCAAGTTCCTTGGGCTGAAATCAGTAATCACATCTCAAGCTGTGATGACAAAAGCTGTATTGAGCAGGATGTAGTCAACAAACCCAGGAACCTTGGACAAGAGACTGGCTGAGAGCACACAGCACAGTGCCCTCCTTGCCATGAAGACTGGGATAAAGATTTGTGGGAACAGACCAGCACTCCATTTGTCTGGGGGCACAGCCAACTTCTGTGGCACTGCAAGCAACACAGTTATAACATAAGAGTAACCTGGCTTCAGGCATGCATGTTCCCAAGTCTCTGCCATATGTTCTGCCATGGGAAAACAATGGAAATACACAGTAACAATATCTAATCAAATGTCAGACCCTGGAAAACTCTTGCTTCTTCCTGCTACTGTGGGTTCTTCACCTTTTTCTCCTAAGCTAATTATAAAAAGATAAACTGTCTGTGTCTTTGAAACTGACAAGTACTTCTCCCTGCCCCTTTGAGTCTTTACTCATTTGATGCAAGAAAGAACCCTCATGCTCAGAAGAACTGTTTCAAATAAGCCATCATTGTAGATAGCTTGATAATTTGGTTAAGTGCCTGCACCCCAAAAACAGAATTCATATCCTGTACCACATTAATGAAACAGAATTATCTAAATTTACCTCAAGTTCAGTTCATTTCAGTCACTCAGTTGTGTCCGACTCTTTGCCACCCCATGGACTGCAGCACACCAGGCGTCTCTGTCCATCACCAACTTCCAGAGTTGCTCATACTCATGTCCATCGAGTCAGTGATGCCATCCAACTATATCATCCTCTGTCGTCCCCTCCTCCTCCTGCCCTCAATCTTTCCCAGCATTAGGGTCTTTTCAATGAGCCAGCTCTTCCCATCAAGTGGCCAAAGTATTGGAGTTTCAGCTTCAACATCAGCCCTTCCAATGAATATTCAGCACTGATCTCCTTTAGGATGGACTGGTTGGATCTCCTTGCAGTCCAAGGGACTCTCAAGAGTCTTCTCCAACACCACAGTTCAAAAGCGTCAATTCTTCAGTGCTCAGCTTTCTTCATAGTCCAGCTTTCACACCCATACAAGACTACTGGAAAAACCATAGCTTTGACTAGATGGACCTTTGTTGGCAAAGTAATGTCTCTGCTTTTTAATATGTTGTCTAAATTGGTCATAGCTTTTCTTCCAAGGAGGAAGCATCTTTTCATTTCATGGCTGCAGTCATCATCTGCAGTGATTTTGGAGCCCCCCCAAATAAGTCTCTCACTGTTTCCATTGTTTCCGCATCTATTTGCCATGAAATGATGGGACCAGATGTCATGAACTTAGTTTTTTGAATGTTGAGTTTTAAGCCAACTTTTTCACTCTCCTTTTTCACTTTCATCAAGAGGCTCTTTAGTTCTTCTTTGCTTTCTGCCATCAGGGTGGTGTCATCTGCATATCTGAGGTTATTAATATTTCTGCAGGCAATCTTGATTTCAGCTTATACTTCATCCAGTCCAGCATTTCTTATAAAGTACTCTGCATGTAAGTTAAATTAGCAGGCTGACAATATACAGCCTTGATGTCCCTATTTGGAACCAATCCATTGTTCCATGTCCAGTTCTAACTGTTGCTTCTTGACCTGGATACAGATTTCTCACGAGGCAAGTCAGGTGGTCTGGTATTTCCATCTCTTTAAGAATTTTCCACAGTTTGTTGTGATCCAGACAAAGACTTTGGTGTAGTCAATAAAGCAGAAATAGATGTTTTTCTGGAACTCTCTTGCTTTTTCGATGATCCAACAGATGTTGCAAATTTGATCTTTGGGTCCTCTGCCTTTTCTAAATCCAGCTTGAACATCTGGAAGTTCACAGTTCACATATTGTTAAAGCCTGGCTTGGAGAATTTTGAGCATTATTTTGCTAGCGTGTGAGATGAGTGCAATTGTACAGTAGTTCAAGCATTCTTTGGCACTGCCTTTCTGGGATTAGAATGAAAACTGACCTTTTCCAGTCCTGTGGCCACTGCTGAGTTTTCCAAATTTGCTGGCATATTGAGTGCAACACTTTCACAGCATCATCTTTGAGGATTTGAAATAGCTTAACTGGAATTCCATCATCTCCACTAGCTTTGTTCGTAGTGATGCTTCCTAAAGCCCACTTGACTTTGCATTCCAGGATGTCTGGCTCTAGGTGAGTGATCACACCATTGTGATTATCTGAGTCATGAAGATCTTTTTTGTATAGTTCTTCTGTGTATTCTTGCCACCTCTTCTTAATATCTTCTGTTTCTGTTAGGTCCATACCATTTCTGTCCTTTATCGAGCCCATCTTTGCATGATATGTTCCCTTGGTATCTCTAATTTTCTTGAAGAGATCTCTAGTCTTTTCCATTCTATTATTTTTCTCTATTTCTTTGCATTGATCACGGAGGAAAGCTTTCTTATCTCTCCTTGCTATTCTTTGGAACTCTGCATTCAAATGGGTATATCTTTCCTTTTCTCCTTTGCCTTTAGCTTCTCTTCTTTTCTCAGATATCTGTAAGGCCTTCTCAGACAGCCATTTTGCTTTTTTGCATTTCTTTTTCTTGGGGATGGTCTTGATCACTGCCTCCTGTACAATGTCACGACCCTCTGTCCATAGTTCTTCAGGCACTCTGTGTCTCAGATCTAATCCCTTGAATCTATCGGTCACTTCCACTGTATAATCATAAGGGATTTGATTTAGGTGATACCTGAATGGTCTAGTGGTTTTCCCTACTTTCTTCAATTTAAGTCTGAATTTGGCAATAAGGAATTCACGATCTGAGCCAGTCAGCTCCTGGTCTTGTTTTTGCTGACGGTATAGAGCTTCTCCATCTTTGGCTGCAAACAATATAATCAATCTGATTTTGGTGTTGACCATGTGGTGATGTCCATATGTAGTCTTCTCTTGTGTTGTTGGAAGAGGGTGTTTGATATGACCAGTGCTTTCTCTTGGCCAATCTGTGTTAGCCTTTGACCTGCTTCTTTTTGTACTCCAAGGCAAAATTTGCCCATTACTCCAGGTATTTCTTGACTTCCTACTGTTGCATTCCAGTCCCCTATAATGAAAAGGACATCTTTTTTTGGTTGACTTTAACTCAGATGACCATTATATCTACTACTGTGGGCAGGAATCCCTTAGAAGAAATGGAGTAACCCCCATAGTAAACAAAAGAGTCCGAAATGGAGTACTTGGATGCAATCTCAAAAATGACAGAATGATCTCTGTTGGTTTCCAAGGCAAACCATTCAGTATCACAGTAATCCAAGTCTATGCCCCGACCAGTAATGCTGAAGAAGCTGAAGTTGAACGGTTCTATGAAGACCTACAAGACCTTCTAGAGCTAACACCCAAAAAAGTTACCTTAAAGGATCCAACTAAAGCAGGCAAGAAATTTGGATTGGAAAAAGTAACTGTGTATTTGTGTTCTCTGAAGCACATGGACAAAATTCCTTCTAGCATTTACAGGAATGGACGTTTTCTAATTAGTGAAAAAAAAATCATGAGATTTGACATATGTTCTGCATATGATCTTATCCTCTGGTTTCACAAAGCAGTGCACTTGGGGATTTCTGTCTGGTTTCTGTTGCAGGCATCTTCCTAGGGTTCAGTGGTTTGGGAGAAGGCCATGGCTAGGGGAAAACTTCCAAGGAGGTGAGAAGGGCATGTGGCTCGGAGTCTTCATCTTTCATAAGTCAGAAGGAATTGGACCCTGAGGGTAGCTCCTGCTATTGTCCTGGGTCCACTTTGAAGCAGGACCTGACATTTTGTTATATCTTTAAAAAGAAAAACCAACTCCAACCTGTTAGTTTGTAATGAAAATTTTACTGAAGATTGTATTCCGTGATGGAGGTTATTACATCAAATACTACACATAGAGATGAGTAAAAAAGCTTCTGTCAGATGTCTTAGTTTTTCCTGCTATATTCTTTGGCCACCAGTCACTCCTGGACCCCTTCCCCTCATCAGCATTTCTCCTTCCACTTATGTCCCCACCTCAGATTCTTCCTCACCTCCATTTTCTTTTTTTAATAAGGAGAAATTTGTCTGTTGTGGCTTCTCTGCCCATTTTCCAGTTAGCAAAGGAGAAAACTTCCTCAAGACCCACTCTTTACAGAGAACGCGGACAATCACAAACAGCATGCAGTAAGTTTTTCTTCAGTAACTTCTCCTGCCATTTTGGTCTGAGCCCATTTTGTACCTCTTTGGCCCCTTGCAGGTTGCGATTCTGGGTTTGGCCATGGTTTGGCCAAGTATCTGGACGAGCTGGGCTTCACTGTATTTGCCGGAGTTCTGGATGAGCGGGGGTCCGGAGCAGAGGAATTACGAAGAACCTGCTCCAAGCATCTCTCCGTGCTCCAGCTGAACATCACCAACACGCAGGAGATAAAAGAGGTCTACAGCAAAGTGAAGGAGAAGGTGCAGAACAAAGGTACTGCCTTCAGCTACCTGTGCCCTCGACTGCCCTCTACCCTCCTTGCAAATGCCCGACACCAGTTCTAGCCTCTAATTACCACTTCCCTCTAGTCAATGATGGCGCCTGGAGACCCTGTGCTGAGCCCCTGCCCCTTGTTGGGACCTCTTGCAGATATGAAGACATTGGGAAGGAGTCAGGCATTGTCCTTCCTCAGAACTTACAGAATTCTCCATCTCGTTCCCTCCAACCTCTGCTCAGTCATTCTCCTGTTACTTACCGCCCCTCCACATGTCTTTCCTCTTACTGATACTAACATGTATTAGACCTAAAACAGCTTCCTAATGACTGTCTTCCCTTAGCCCCTGCCTTTCTCTTTCTCTTCCTTCGCAGCCAAGCTCTTTGGAATCCTGCTCCCCTGTTTTCACTTCTTGACACATCTCCTTAACTGGTCTGGCCAAGGGAAACAGTGTATATTATCCTGAACACCAAGCTCTTAACTTCTCTGCCGTGTTTGAACGTGTTGATTACCTTCCCCTCCTTGGGCTTTGGGGGTCTCCAGCCACATCTTGCCCTCCAAGTTCTCTGATCATTCTTTCTGCTTCTCTTGTATGACCCTCCTTCCTCTGCCCACTGTGCCAGTCCCCTAAATGTGACTGTTACTGAGGGCTCCGTCCCCAGACCCCTCTCCAAGTTTCTGGGCTATGCTGTTTCTCTTCCTATACCAGGAATTTTCACCTGGGAAGTGTCTTAAAATACCAATGTGTTGACCCAGGATGGGCTATGTAATTTAGGGGACGCAGTGCAAAATTGCAAGTTATGTGGGGCTCCTTGTTTACAAAATGTTTAAGATGTTAAGGTAATGCCTGTGGAAAATTAAACCAAGCTTGAGATCTTTCTGGAAGCACAGGTCACACATCTTTGATTCCCACACAGCCTGGGGACTTTTCCCCAGCAGATTAAATCAGCATCTACAGACAGTAACTCAGCAGATCCTTCTGCAGCGAGGCTGGTACTGGTAGTCTCCTTTTGCTGGGAAGGTCCACTATAAAGAAGATCCCATTTGGGGGTCCCAGATATCAGCACATTTTAAACTCCTCCAGCAACGCTAATATTCTGCCAGAGTTGAGAAACACTGCCATTTAATCCAGTAATTTCTGAATCTATGTTAACAACCTAGCCCTCTTTTCAACATCAGGACCTATAGGCATATACAACTGGTTGCCAGATATCCCGCCTCAGTTTGTCAAAAATGGACCTCATTATTTTTTCCTCTGCTTCTAGTCTGCAAATCAGTTTCCCCTCCTGCATCTGATGACTGAGACGCTGGCTCAGACACCAGCTGTGCTTAGTTGCTCAGTCATGTCTGACTCTTTGAGACCCCATGGACTGTAACCTGCCAGGCTCCTCTGTCTGGATGGATTCTCCAGGCAAGAATATTGGAATGGGTTGCCATGCTCTCCTCCAGGGGATCTTCCCAATCCAGGGATCAAACCCAGGCCTCCTGCAGGCGAATTCTTTACCATCTGAGCCACCAGGGAAGCCCAGGCACTGCCACCTAATCAGTCATTCAAGCCAAACAACCTGGGGTCACTTAAGCCTACAGCTTACCCTTGATTTCTGCATCCTGTTTGTCCTGAGTCCTGTCAATTCTATGTCCTAGATCTTTATCATCCCGCCCCTTCCTATTATCCCTAGGGAGCTATGGTTTAACTGGGACCCTCATCTCCCACCTGAGCTCTCTTTGCAATTGGGTTTTCTTCTCCATTGCTTTCCAGATGGAGAGTGGTCTTTACAACGTGCACATCTTAGAGTATCATCTATCTCCTTTGATAAACTGAGCCTCCGTGTCTTGAGCTCCTCCCATGAGCCAGGCATATGCTTTGTCTCACTGAATGGTTCTGTGGTCCTCCATTCACCATCAAACACCTTCACAGGGATTCTAAGACCTTTCAGGAGAATAGCCATTGCCAAAACCTTCATCTGCAGTATCTGCTGTTCTACTCAGTAAATGATGAATGGTTTCCAGAATAGAATGTTCAGTTCATGACTTTGTACCTTCAACTTCCTCTTACCCAAACTTCCCTCTTGCCTCCACTTCATTTCTCTAGACTTTTACCTTTGTCCAACCACATACTCTACTCTACAGGAGATCTAGCTCAAACATAACAGCTCTTGCATGACCTTCCTGGCAATCCAGGCTACATCATTCACTTCCTCTTCTGGAAACTCACTCTTTACCCCTTGCACACAGCCTCATTACTGCATAATTATACAAATATGTCCATCTCCCACTCCTCACCACAAGGTTTCTTAAGAACAAAAACTATGTTTCCACCACGATTCTTTCAGATACGAGTGAAATAACCCAATTCAAAACTGCTAAAGCATAGTTCAGTTCAGTTCAGTCGCTCAGTCGTGTCCGACTCCCTGCGACCCCATGGACTGCAGCACACCAGGCCTCCCTGCCCATCACCAACTCCCAGAGTTTACCCAAACTCATGTCCATTGAGTCAGTGATGCCATCTAACCATCTCATCCTCTGTCGTCCCCTTCTCCTCCTGCCTTCAATCTTTCCCAACATCAGGGTCTTTTCAAATGAGTCAGCTCTTCGCATAAAGGGAATGCATTTTGCTTACATAACTAAAAAGACCCGTTGGCTTCAGGCATGTCTGGATCCAGGCACTCAAGCAGTGTCATCAGGACCCAGCCTCTCTTTATTAGCTTTGCTTTCTCCTGTTCTGGCTTCACCTGGGGGTTTTCCATGAAGGCCTCAAGGACTTCCTCCTCATATCCTCTTCACAGCTGACCTACCCAGAAAAAAGAAACTAATATAGTTGTTTTCTAGAAAGGTCATTTTCCTGGCCTTGTCTTTTGCTGTCCCTCTTATTGACTCGATGGTGTCTTGTTAGGAGATATTCAATATACACCATCTAGAGAGGCCTAGCGGGACAGTATTGGCCATAGTGAATGCTAAAGTAGGACTTCTTGAAATGCTAATAACAATGCCAGTGTCCTGGGATGAAAGGATCCAATCAGTACACTTTCCAAGGTGTGAGCATTTGGAAAACACTTTACATGCTGTTTTGGGGCCTGCATTCTGGAGAACAGTCCTTACT
Organism: Okapia johnstoni; assembly: GCA_024291935.2. Lineage (NCBI taxonomy): Eukaryota > Metazoa > Chordata > Mammalia > Artiodactyla > Giraffidae > Okapia > Okapia johnstoni. The sequence goes on from CM044310.1 coordinate 72,600,028, forward strand.
GAGGCAGAGTTACCAATATACCAATTCAACACCAATACAGAATTACCTGTTCTCGAGGTCTCTCTCGACTTCAGCCTCTCAAGTCAAACAGAAAGTGGAGCAGTAGAACAGGATCATTTAAAATCACGAAGAAGGATGTTTGCTAAAGAACCCTCTGGGCCACGTGGATAAACCAGAAAACCTCAGCTCCTGTAAGAGGGCCAGCAACTGTGCTGTGTCCCTACATAGCAGATTTTAAAATTAGTATGAACATATTGTTCATTATTGCCCTGGTATCTGCGTACTCAATCATGTCTGACTCTTTGTGACCTCTTATGGACTATAGCCTGGCAGGTTCCTTGGTATGTGGGATTCTCCAGGCAGGAATACTGCAGTGGGCTGCTGTGCCTTCCTCCAAGGGAATCTTCCTGACTCAGGAATCGAACTTGTGTCTCCTGTGTCTCCTGCATTGCAGGTGGATTCTTTTAATGTGAGCCATTGGGGAATCGCTTTGTCTGTTATTAATTTTTTAAAAACTATTATGAAGCCCTACAGGTATAATAGGTTTATTGGCCAGCTTAGAATCCTATGGCAGGAGTTGGCAAGCTGTGGCCCCGCCTTTTTTTTTTTTTAACATTTAATTTTGAAAAAATAGTAGATTCACTCTTTGCCAAGCCTCCCCCAGTGTTAATAGCTTGCATAACTATAGTACAATATCAAAACCAGGAAATTGGCATTGATGTAATCCCCAGAGTTCATTCAAATTTCATCATCTATACATGCAAATGCATGTGTGTGCATGTGTGTACGTGTGTGTGCTCGCTCACAATTTCATAACGTGTAGTTTTGTGCAATATCACCCCACTCAAAATACAGAACTGTTCCATCACCACCAGACCCTCTCACGTTACCTCTGAAGAGCCATATTCTCATCCTTAACCTGTTCTCTGTCTCTTTAACTTTGTCATTTAAAGAGTATTTTATAAAGATATATAGATTATTATATAGATATGCCAACTGTTTTTGTATATCCTGTGAGCTCAGGATGGTGTTTATGTTGTTAAATGGTTAAAAGAAATCAGAAGAAGATTTTTTGGACACATGAAAATTATATGGGATACAAATGTCACCGTCCCTATTGTTTTATTGGAAAGCAGCCACTCCCGTTCATTTATGGATTGTCTGTGGCTGCTCACACCATAATGGTAGACTTGAGTGAATAGGACTTGCTATGTTAAAGCATTTACTATCCAGCCTTTTACAGGATATGTTTGCTGGTCCCTGTCATAGGGCATTTTCAAGCTGCCACCTGTATGTTTGACTGATCAAAGGTATGCATCAGGCTGAGTCAGTTAAAGCCATCACTTGGAGGGATTAGTTGGAGGCATCCTCTCCTCCCGTCACCAACCTCCTAATAGCTGTTGAGCTCTTACTATGTGCCAGGCATCCTCTCACTTACAGCTCCCAGTCATTACTGCATGTAAATATCAGACCACCAACTCAGCTGTGTAACTTTATTTTGTATAAGTCAATTCAATTTCTATCTTGAGCCATGTGGAGAAAACCATGTCAGTCATTTAGAGTTTTCTCTCATTTCCCCAGGGTGGCATCCTAAATTCCTAGGGATGGGACATTACATCTTTGATGGCCAGTGCTTCATGCTGGACTCTGCTGAGATGTCCAATACTCTGTTCAGTCCTCATGTAGGTTGGCTGCTACTTGCTTCTTTGAAGTCATCAGAAGGGTACTATTAGGGCTGGTGTCTGCTGCCATTTCTGTGCCTTTCCTAGCATGGAGGCTCATTCTGCTCCTCTATATCCCAGTGGTTCTCACACGTGGGCATGCATCTCACACTTGGGCACGTTATGTCACAATGCTGAGCTTCAACAGTAATTTCTGATCGTCGGTTTCTGATCCAGCAGGTCTGAGATGGGGCCCCAGTATTTGCATTTCTAACAAGTTCCCAATTGCTGCTGCTGGTCTGGGCCACACCTTGAGAACCCCAGGTCTAAACCCTGCAGTGGCTCAGGGAACCCAGAGAATCTGCTTCAGGTCTATCTAGCTGAACACGCCCCGGATCCTGCTGCCTCTGTTTCTCCCAGGTGACTCATTTGTGCTCCAGACCCTCCTCCCCACAAAGCACGTGGAGTTTCTGTATTACCGCTCTCCTGCCATTTAGGGCAATGACTCCTAAGCTTGGTTGTACACCGGAATCACCTACGTAGGGAATTTAAAAAATGGCTAATGCTGAGATCCCCTTTCTTTACTACCCCACAGTTGCTGATCTAACTGGCTGCAGTGTGGCCTGGGTGTTGGGGTTTTAAAAAGCTCCCCAGATGATTTTAATGTGCAGTCAAGGCTGAAAAATCACCAGTTGTGGACAGTGGTTCTCTAAGTGAGGTCCAGGCCTGCAGTGTCAGCGTCACCTGGGAACTTGCTAGAGATGCAGCTTGCAGGCCTCACCCCAGACACCCTCAATCAGTTTCTCTGGAGCTGGGTCCTAGCCACCTGTGTGTGAACAAGCTCTCCCTGTGATTCCGGTTAGTCAAGGGGATCAGGCTGACTGGGGAAGGGAGCAGAGCTCAGGGACTCTGCAGTCTTCTTAGCTCTTGGCATTTCTGCTCTAGTTTTCCTGCTTCCCTGTACTAGGGGAACTTTTCCAGTCAAAGGAAAATGAAAGACAGGATCTTATATTGTTGCACTGCATGTAAGACACATTGTCTTAAATCTGCATGTCTTAGAGACATCATTCTGTCTCCATACACTCCTTTGAGGGAGAAACACGAGGCAGACTTGGAATAAACTTTGAGGCAAAAGAACCTCCATAAAACCGTTTCTTAATATTTCACAAGTATTCAAGGAGAGTAAGGTTTTTTCTTTTCAAGACTTTTTTTTTTAATGTGGACCATATTTAAACTTTATTGAATTTGATGCAGTATTGCTTCTGTTTTATGTTTTGGCTTGGGCCACGAGGCATGTGGGATCTTCGTTTCCTAACAAAGGATTGAACCCACACCCCCCTGCATTGGAAGGTGAGGTCTTAACCACTGGACCTCCAGGGAAGCCCCAAGACAAAGGTGTGAGAGTTGAAGTGATCTCTTGCCCAGATCTCAAGTCTCAAACGGGTCCTTTTGACTTCAGAGCTTGAAGGATTAAAAATCCTCCCACTCTCCTGGTATTGCCCAATCTCAGAGCTGTTCCTTTCTGTCCTCAGGACTGTGGGCTGTGATCAACAACGCCGGAGTCCTTGGCTTACCAACCGATGGGGAACTCATTCCCATGACCGAATACAAACGATGCATGGCCGTGAACTTCTTCGGGGCTGTGGAAGTCACGAAGGCGTTTCTGCCTCTTCTTAGAAAATCCAAGGGGAGGCTGGTGAACATCAGCAGCATGGCAGGTGAGCTTGCCTTTCCCCCACAAGGTCGTGGGTGCCAGTCCTACAAGATGCAGCTTGTAGTATTCTTTGTGGGCTGAACAAGAAAACAGGACTCTCATGAGGGGCTGGGTGAAGATTAGTCAAATCCTGTGTTTGCCGTTGATCTTAGTACAAAACCTTTTTTTTTCTTTCAAATCCTTTCATGTACAGACTCTTACCTATCTTCTAACTCATCTGTTCATTACTGGGGATTTAGGAGTTCTCACATATCCTCACAGCATGACTGCTAATGCACAGGCTTCCTAGATTTGGCCAGGAAACCCTGCATACAGTTCATGTCAGCGTGACGGAGGACCTACATTTTCCAGCCTCCCAGCATCTGCACCCTCTGTCGTTCCTTGGACAGTGAGTAGGCACACGTCTTCACTCTTTTGGCATGTCAGTGCTCCGTGTCTCTGTTGGCTGCCAACTAGCATTTTCCATGAGATTATTCCCATCGTTCTGCAATCTCAAGATAGTTGGGACAGGGTGTGACATTTGATGGCTCATCTCTCTCCATTTCAAAGGGCAGACAAGTCAAGGGTTTAACATCTCCCTGTCATAAAAAAATGCCCAAGCAGGTGATGTCAAATTCTTTCTCCTAGAATAGATATTTCCAAACTGGGGTTCTTGATACCAAAACCAGACAAAGACAACAGGCCAATATCACTTATGAACACAGATGCAAAAATCCTCAACAAAATTTCAGCAAACAGATTTCAGCAACACATCAAAAAGCTCATTCCCCGTGATCAAGTTGGGTTTATCCCAGGGATTCAAGGATTCAAGGATTCTTCAATATATGCAACTCAATCAATGTGATATACCATATTAACAAATTAAAAGATAAAAACCATGTGATAATCTCAATAGATGCAGAAAAAGACTTTGACAAAATTTAGCACCCATTTATGATTAAAATTCTTCAAAACATGGGCATAGAAGGAACCTACCTCAGCATAGTAAAGGCCATATATGATAAACCTACAAACAGGTTCCTCAGAACCTTAGTCGGCTTTGAGTGGTGTCCAGGGGGTTGTTTGAGGAAGTCACTGCGTGAATAAGTGGGAAGCCAAGAGGGTGGGCTCTAAACTCCAGGATCCTGGCTTTGTGTAGAGGAATACTGATAGTCACTGTGGGCTCAGTTGGCTCTGAGTAAGATTTTTTTTAAAATAAAAGTCCAACTATTTGTTCGTTTGATTTGGGTTTCTTTACGTTTCAAGGGGGAAAGTTTTTTTTTGTGTGTGTGTGTATATTTTAGACAATTCATATTGTCCCTGATATTTTCTTCCCTGGTTCTAACTTAGCATCTGCCTTGAACTTTACAGCTATTTGAGTGTGTTGCTAACATTGCTACTTTCCCTGGTGGCTGAGACAGTAAAGAATCTGCCTGCAATGCAGCAGACCCAGGCTCAATCCCTGGGTAAGGGAGATCCCCAGGAGAAGGGAATGGGAACCCGCTCCAATATTCTTGCCTGGAGAATTCCATGGACAGAGGAGCCTGGTGGGCTACAGTCCATGTGGTCGCAAAGAGTTGGACACGACTGAGTAACTAACACTTTCAACATTAGCACTGCTGGTTGCAAGGAAGGAAGGAAAGAAGGAAGGAAAAGAGGGAGGGAGGAGGGGAAAGGATGGAGAGAGAGAGGTCTAAGATGGTTAAGAGCAACGAGTGTTGTATTTTAACTTTTATGAGAACCCCAAAATATTTACAGTTTTTTTCCTAAAGCAAACCAATCCTGAGAAAACACATTGGCAGTATTTCACCCTTATCTTTCTTCTGAACTTAGCCTTTACATTTTTGACCTCTGCAAAAACTTCCATTTCCTCAGTCTGGTACTTCTGGAAGTCTCACATGCTCCTTTGCCTCATTCATTCAACAAATATTTACTGAAATGACTTATCATTGCCTTTTGCTTGACTCAGTGACAAGGAAGTTTTTCTCTTCCTCTGTTCTCAACTTTGAGTTGCTCATTCATTCATAAGATTTTATTTTACATTTCACTAACATGCACACTATCTGTTATGGGCCCAGTGTCTGGCATGAAGTAAAAGCTCAATTAATAAATGAAAAAATGCAAGGTGCAAATGAATGGAAAAATGGATGAATGAATGGACAAGTGATGAATTTATACTATGAGGATGTCCATTCATACATCTTCAACTTTGCCTCTAAAACTTTTTCTAAGCCTTTAGAATAAAAATAATTTGGCCATGCCACATGGCATGTAGGATCTTAGTTCCCTGACCAGAGATAAAACCTACACCCCCTGCATTGGAAGCACAGAGTCTTAACCTCTAGACCACCAGGGAAGTCCTTAAGCCAAGACTTTGAACTGACTTGTCACATGTTTGGGCTTCCCTGGTGGCTCAGACAGTAAAGAATATGTCTGCAATGCAGGAGACCTTGGTTTGACTCTTGGATTGGGAAGATCCCCTGGAGAAGGAAATAGCTACCCACTCCAGTATTCTTGCCTGAAGAATTCCATGGACAGAGGAGACTGGTGGGATACAGTCCATGGGGTCGCAAAGAGTCGGACATGACTGAGCGACTAACACTTTCACTTATCACATGTTTCCATTAGAGGAAAATTTTTGAGTATTAAATCACACATCTCACTCCTATTCTCACCACTAGACATGCAAAACCTTTACGCCTAGGCCTAACTATTTCCATTACGCTATTTTACCATCATCATCAAGTCAACATGTCTGAAGCTAAACTTGCTACTAGCAACTCAAAAGTTTGCTCTCTTAACTTCTTTCTGTTCATCTCCTGGTCTTTAGGTTTCAGAGCTTCGAGCTTTCTTGGGTTTGTTTATCCCTGTGCCTTTCTCTCCTTTTCTCTCAGCCAGTCACCCACTGGAGCCTCTCACTCCATCCACCAGGATGCAAGGAGTCTTCCTTCATCACACCCAGCTCTGAATCCTTATGTTTCAGGGAAAACCCAGCAGTGGGTTCATCTACAGGACTCAGAAATCACCCAGGGTATTTTATAAAGTTGTTAGGACAATAGCATGAAATCAGAGCAGACAGGAAGCATATGTCCCTGACAGCGCAGGCTTTTGTAAGAAGACAGGAACCAAAGATCTTAAACCATGCTTACAGTTTACCTTACCGATGAGGAGCAGAGAAATTCAGCAGAATTCCTTGCACTTTGCTGATGAGTGTTTTTCAGAACAATGGAGAAGATTATAAACAAGGAGAAAAGAAGCTAGACTGTAACACAAGAATCAGAAAAGTCACGGGATGTGTAAAAGATACTATATAGCCTACTACCAAGATGATGACAGAAATTAACACCCAAGATGATGACAGCTTGACAATGAGTCTCTTGGCAAAGCTAATGTAATAGTAATTTTGGAAAATGTACTTATTTGGGAGTACATGCTGGTCTTTTTCTCATTTTGAAGATGGAGGTATGGAGAGAGAGAGAGAGCCAGTCACTAATAAGCATTCTCCAAAGTTCTTCCGGGAGCTCCTGGCTTCCCTGACCCTGCAGGTTGTCTTGAGCCTGGCACCTTGGCCACCCTCTGCATGACAAGAATATCATGTAGATTTATCACGGAAGTTTGCATCAGCCAGGAGGAGCTAAGCTGGAACTGATAACTCTGTTCCAGTTATTCAAGGCTGCATAGCAAGCAACCCAAAAGACAATGTCTCAGGATGCTGTGAATAGACAACTGGTCTGGTAGGGAATAATGATCTCTCAAATATTTCCACGCCATAATTCCCTGAACCTGAATTATGTGACCTTACCTGGCAAAAGGGACTTTGCAGGTATGATTGAGTTAAGGATCTGAAAGGCAGAGGTTATCCTGAGTTATCTAGGTGAGTCTGATGCGGTTACAAGAATCCTTATAAGAGGGAAGCAAGAGGGTCAGAGTCAAAGAGTGGTTGGAAGATGGACAGTTGTGACCAATAAGTACATTTAGAACTGATGGTAAAATACTTAGAGCGGTGCCTGGCATATAATAGACATCTAATAAATGTTAATAATTATTAGGAAGCATCCATTAAGCATTATGGAGAAGGAAATGGCAACCTACTCCAGTATTCTTGCCTGGAAAATCCTGTGGACAGAGGAACCTGGCAGGCTTATATAGTCCACAGGGTCAGAGTCAGACATGACTTAGCAATTAAACAAACAACTATTAGGCTTTAGGCGTTTTGGGGATGCCATCAGATATATGATCCCAACAACCCTGCAAAGTATTAGTATCCTCCTTTTGCAGTTGTGAAAATCAAGTTTCAGAACAGTTACATAACCAGCCCTGCAGCTAGAACTGGAATTGAACTTTGGCCCCATGTTCTGATGCACCAAGTCACTGCCTCTCCCACTGATTCAGGTGGGATCATGTGTTAAAATCATGTCAGAGACTTTTCCCAAAGGATCACCTCTACCGTGTTCCTCTGCCTACTGATCTGCAAGCTTTAGCCTCGCCCCCATACCCAGGTGTAAAGAGGGTCAGTACAACCACTCCTATAGATAGGAAGTTCCAGGATTGGGGCAGGGCAGAAACATTGCTCCTTTAAAGACTTCTCCAGGAGATGAACACAAGAGTCGATTGCATTACAAATACACCCTTTCCTCCTACATCTTCCCCTCTCCAAAGAAAGCAACAAGGAACAGAAAGAACAAGAGAGGCAGCATATAGCTATATAGGTAGAATCAGGTTTCAAAAAGGAGAAGCTGAGTGGGGATAAACTGCGTCAGTTTTGATCCTGTCTTTCCCACTGACAGTGGAGTTACCCAGGACAAAGTCTTGAATCTCTGAGTTGCAGCTTCTGCATTTTACAAAGAGGATAATAATGATTGTTTCTTCTTAGGGCCATGGTGAGATGGGATGAAATGACATGGATTTAAACATCAGCCTTGAACCTGGCATGTAGTAGAGTAAGAGACTCAAAGGCCATCCGCCATGAAGAGGCTGGGTCTGTGTGCCCCTGTGGCTTTTTATCTTGCCCACTGCTGGCATCACCACGCCTGACTGTGACACCACATGGCATTTCATCCCGCTGCTTCCTATCACACACTGTAGCTCCTGGGCAGATAAGCCCAATAAGTCACTACTTCCAGATTTGACCACAACTTATCTGGGAGGACATTTCCCCCCCTGTAAGCAAGTTTGTTTCTCATCCCTCCCACAGAATAGGATAGCTCTTTAACCTAAATCCCAGCAAGGCAGTTTGATAAATATTTAACCAAGGATTGAAGGAAGTGAGAGATGACTCTCTGATTGATGGGACAAAGGGCAGGTGAAAAATCTTTATGTTTGAGAGGTCTGAAAATCTTTTCTGGCCAGCTGTCCTCTTAAGAAATTGCAGAGCAAATACCTGTGTTATGTTGTAAGCTGCGTTTGAGTGAGAACAGCTAAAAGCAAACCTTATAAAAACGACTCAGGCCTCAGGGATTTTGAGCCGGTTGTGCTCTGAACTGTGCTCTTGTATTAGTAGCTGGGTGATCTGGGCGCAGGCCACCCCACTTGTCTATGGGTCCTTTTCATCTTCTGTCATGACAGGGTGACACAGCACCTGAGTCTAAGGCAGCATTTCTTAGCCTCCACATTATTGATAATTCTGGGGAGGCTAATTCTTTCTGTGGGGGGCTGTCTGATGCACTGTAGGATGTTTAGCAACACATGTTCTTGATTCATTAGATGTAAGTAGAACCCACCCACAGTGCTGAGAAATCTTCAGATATTACCGCGTGTCCACTGGGGGTGGGGGTGTGGTGCAGAAACACCCCAGTTGAGAACTTCTGTACTCAAGCGTAGAGCTAAATGCACTGTGGGTTCTGAGCACTTAGCACAGTTGCAGAAGGTACTCTAGTAACAGGGACCTCTCTACTGAGAGATAGTAATGGTTGCCCAAGTCAACTAAACAGATGCACAACCTGAGAGTTGAGAGTTGAGTTTTATTGGGGGCAAAATGAGGACTGCAGCCCGGAAGGCAGCACCTCAGATAGTTCTGAGAGACTGTTCCAAAAGAGGTAGTAGGGGAAGGCCAATATATAAGATTTTGGTGAAGGGGGGAGTTCAATACCATTAAGCATTCATTTACAAAAATGTTTCTGCTAGTCACAAGGATCTGATGTCACCATGAGTGATTTATTGCTTTTCTAGATATGAGGAGATGCAAAGATTGAGGTTATAGAATCTGTTCCTAAAACATCTATCTAAGACCCGTGCCCCCAGATTGCCTGGAGCAGGAGTGCCTTACTCCACCCTGAACTCCCTCAGCGGGTGTTAAGGGTCAATAGCTGCAACAGTGCAGGGTTCAGTCTCCTCAGGGGCAGATGGTGAATGCCCCTGTTGTTCAGTCTTTGGCAATGATCTTGGCAAGTGCCGATTTGTAGTTGACACCCATCACATCAAGCTATTTAAAAATGTGTGAAAATTACTTTGCGCCAAAGTCAGTGGCCTCACAGAGAGCCTTACAAGTCTACAAATTATGGGTATCGGCAGATCCAACCTTGAGTTCATTTGACTTAGTCCATGTGGTGGTTTAGTCACTAAGTTGTGTCCAACTCTTGTGACTCCAAGGACTGTAACCCGCCAGGCAGCTCTGTCCATGCAGTTTCCCAGGTGAGAATACTGAAGTGGGTTGCCATTTCCTTCTCCAGCGGATCTTCAAACTCAGGCAATGAACCCTGTGTCTCCTGTCCTGCAGGCAGATTCTTTACTGACTGAGCCACCAGGGAAGCCCTAGTCGGTAGAAATTGACTATGGGATCATGCCTGGATTTTTTTTTCCTTGCTGAACTAGCTTCCTTAAGGGAACCATCTGGCAAATCATTCAGCCAGTCTCAGCTGCTCAGTGATGTGAGAGGAAGCCAAAGATGAGATCTACTTCCTTAAAACTTGCCAGGGCAAGCATAGGACAATGGGGAGAGGGAAGAGCAAGATGGAGTGAACGTCTTTGTGCTGAGTTTAATTAGATGCTTACATACATGAAGTCATTCATTTCTAACATCTACAGGATGCAGAGACTAATTCCTTTTAGATCAAGAAAACTCTAGCCCAGGATCATCCAGCTGGTAAGCAGTGGAGTCAGGGTTGGTACCCAGGTCTGTTTTTTCACTTCAAATTCTGTGTTCCTCTCACTCTTCCAGACTACCAAACAAGGAGATAGCAGGCAAAAATGGGGGGCAAAAAAACCTCCCAAAACAAACAGAAAAACCACAGACCGTAACTCTAGTATGTTTAAGCAATGATGAGGAAGTGTTAGCAGCTTAGGGCTGTCGTCTGCATCAGTGCTTCTCAAACACTGTGTATGGTGATCACCTGGTGGCTGTTGTTGTTCAGTCGCTAAGTTGTGTCTGACTCTTTGTGACCCCATGGACTGCAGCACGCTGGGCTCCCCTGTCCTTCACTATTTCCCGGAGTTTGCTCAAACTCATGTCCATTGAGTCAGCGATGCCATCCAACCATCTCATCCTTTGTGCCCCCTTCTCCTTTTGCTTTTAATTTTTCTCAGCATCAGGGTCTTTTCCAATGAGTCTGCTCTTTGCATCAGGTGACCTTGTTAAAATGCAGAATTTGACTGAATTGGTCTGAGAGGGCCTAAGATTCTGTATTTCCATAATTAGTTCCTAAGTGAATGCTGCTGGTCCCTGGACAATTTTTTTTAAACTTTGGAGGCATTAATATCAGCAAGAGGACTACTTAAAAACAATGACAGGAAACCAAAACTTCAATTAGGTAATATTTCACACCCACTAGGATGACTGTCATGAAAAATCAGAAAACAACACTTGATCTGCCAGGATCAACTGGAACTCTCCTGAATTGCCAGTGGGAATGTAACATGGTGCACCCTCTGCGGAAAACATTTGGCAGTTCCTCAATAAATTAAACATAGAGTTACGGTATGACTCAGTAATTCTACTCCTAAGTGTGTACTTAAGAGAACAGAAAACAGGTGTTCAAACAAAAACTTGTACACAGGTCAGGTCTTCATAGCATCATTATTTATATTAGCTAGAGGTGGAAACAACCCAAATGTCCATCAACTGATGAACTGATGAATGCAATGTGGTCTGTCCACACAGAGGAATATTATTAATCCACAAAAAGGAACAAAGCGCTGATACACTGAAGGGTGAACCTTGAGAAGATCATGCTAAGTGACAGAGGCCAGCCACAAAAGGCCACATCTTGGGACAGTCCTATTTATGTGAAATGTCCAAAACAGGCAAACCCATAGAGACAGAAAGTAGGTTAGTGGTTCTCAGGGCCTGGAGGAAAAAGCCATGAGAGGTGACTACTTAATGGTTATGGAGTTTCCTTTTGGGGCATTGAAAATACAGAACCAAATAGTGCTGTTGGTTGCACAATATTGTAAACATACTAAAAGCCACTGAATTTTATACCTTAAAAGGGTTAGATGGTGAATATTACATTTTGTGTATTTTATCACAGTAAGAAAAAAATCCTGAATCCCAGAATTTCTGATCCAGTGGGTCTGGAGTGGAACCTGAGGGCTTGCACTTCTAATAGATTCCCAGCTGCTGCCACTGCTTCTCAATCACACTTTGAACAAGGTCTTAGATATTTCTTTTGATACTGAACAGTTTGTTGAATCCCCAGGGACTGGGGAGATGCTATTAATCTCAAATTTCTGTTATCCATACCTAAACAAGGTAAGCAAACCTACCCTCTCCTGGGTTGGTCTGTGTTCTTTTTTTTTTTTTTCCTTTTGGCTGCACTTCATAGCACGCAGAACTTCCCCAACTAGGGGAATCAAACCCATGTCCCCTGCAGTGGAAGCATGGAATCTTAACCACTGGACCACCATGGAAGCCCTGGTCTGTGTTCTTGAGTTGGAAAGGTGCAATATAGTAATGAACTTTGTTCCTTTTGAGGGGAGGGGGGAAGGGGGTGGTGAATGTTAGATCCCTGACCAGGGATTGAAACCTGCCCTCAGCAGGGAATCCATAACCCCTGGACTTCCAGGGAGTTCCCTGGACTTTGTTATTTGAATTGACTCACTTGACCTTGGAGGAAGCAGAAATCAGCTGGGAGCCCTTACTACTTTCTCCTGATACAAGGTCATGGGAGTACTGTCTTGGGAAGATATTAGAGAATGAGAAAGCTGCTGTGGACATGGGACCTGGTACCCCTATAAATGTGTCCTGCGCCTGGTCCCAAATCTCAGAGAAGAGTTTCCCCGCCACCAACAAGCAATGCTCAGATACCAGCAGGGTGCCTACAATGCAACTCAATTCTGATGCTCTCTATCTGGATATAGCATCAGGTCCTGCTGGTTGAGGGCTCAGTCCTATAGGACTGTCCCCCAACCCCCCCCCCCCCATCCCCACTTTGGATTCAGTTCTAACATCTGCAGTTAATTCCTTTTAGATCAAGCACATTCTAGCCCAGGATCATCTAGCTGGTAAGCTAGATGGTAAGCAATGGAATGAGGGTTGGTACCTAGGTCTTTTACTCTAAATTCTGTGTTCCTCTCACTCTTCCAGGCTACCAAACAAGGACATATCAGGCAAACACGGGGGGCAAACAAACAAACAGTGGATGCTGGTTGCAAGCCCAGGTTATCATCTCTGCTTCTGATCGATGGGCTGCAGAGCAGAGGTACCAACTACTCCATTGCTGGGATTGATTAATTTGTTAGAGCTGCTCAACTCACTCGATTACTGGTTTATTACAAAGGATATTAAAGGATACAGATCAAGAGCCAGATGAAGAGCTACACAGGGCAAGGACATCCGCTTGGAAAGCCGTATGTCAGGAGAAAAATCTCTTGGTAGGTGTGGATCGTTTGCATAGGAGGAGCCTTTGAGGCCCTGTGCTTCCTCCAAGGACCTCAAGAGCACTTAACTGCTAGAACTGAGAGAAAGTTTACTAACCTGTTGCTTGTTCCGCACCAAATGAGTCAGGCAAAGACTAGGACTGAGCCCCACCTTAGGGGATGGGGGGGCGGTCGGGGGAAGGCCTCACAGTTCTGTAAGCTGCAGGATTGTAACTTCAAGATTCCCTCTGCTTTAGCCATGGCCTACCGTACACCATGAAGTCCAAGACAAGGAACCCCAGACTGATGACAAATGTGAATGCTGAGTTTGTTCTTGCCAGACAACAGAGTCACTGAGTAGTTACCCAAGGCAGAAAAACTGGGTGGGGGAGACTGGTAGATTTAGAAGGGGGTGGGATGCTGCATTCATGGTGACTCCACCAAGTAGAGATAGATGGTTTGCAGTTGTGAAGGATGGAAAGAGTCCCTGGGGCTTCCCTGGTGGCTCAGTGGTAAAGATTCCACCTGCCAATGCAGAAGATGCGGGTTCGATCCCTGGGTCGGTAAGATCCCCTGGAGGAGGAAAGGGCAACCCACTCCAGTATTCTTGCCTGGGAAATCCCATAAACAGAGGAGCCTGGTGGGCTACAGTCCATGGGAATGCAAAACGTTAGACATGGCTTAGCAACTAAGCAACAACAGCAGCAGCAATATAGTCCATAAGTTTGTATGCAGGTGGTTAAAACAAGTCCCATTGTTGCCTGGGTGTTCCATTAAGTTGCTTAATAACAGGTCACCCCATTTTCTGGGCTGTTTACCAGTGCTGGCTACTTAGAATCAATTGACAGGAACCCCAGCATTCAATTTTAATACCTCCTAAGTGAGTACCCCTCTAAGGGCAAAGTTTTGCTTTTGCATTAACCAAGTCTGTAATGGGGGCGCATATGGGATGGAGTGACGAACAAGTACACTGTCACTTTTAATTTGCTTGCAGCCTCAGCAGAAAAGTTTCACACTTTGCTTGCCACATATTTAAGCTGCTTCTTATTGAAGTGATTAAATTAAGAGTTCAAAATCCAATTCCTTCCTTTGACCCGTGAGAAGGGCCAAAGAAGCTAAAGCAACTTATTCAAACTTTCAACCCAGTTTGGACAGTTAGACTTGTCATTTCTTCACGGTTTTAGAGATGAGGCGTGCAAGGTCAGCTGGAAGGCAGGTCACCTTCTGGTGTGCTTAGGGGACTCATCTTTTAGTTTCAAACTAGCCAGACCTTGATTTGGGGGCCTCCTATTTGTTGTTATTTAGTCGCTAAGTCATGTCCAACTCTTTTGCAACCCCACGGACTGTAGCCTGCCAGGCTCCTCTGTTCATGAGATTGCCTTCAAGAATACTAGAGCGGTTGCCATTTCCTTCTCCAGGGGATCTTCCTGACCCAGGGATCGAACCCACATCTCCTGCATTGGCAGGTGGATTCTTTACCACTGAGCCACCAGGGAAGTCCACGGGCCTCCCACGACAAGCTTAAAAAAAAAACTTAAATTTTTAGTTTTATTTACCAAAATGTTAAGAGACCTTATGATCTTGGCACATCCAAAGACCTACATGGGAGCTAGGCAATTCTCCTGCCCTAAGATGTCTTAAAGAGAGTATACCTTTTAAAACTTTTTATTTGGAAGTAAGTATAGATTCTCAGGAAGCTGCAAGGAAACATACAGGGAAGTCCTGTTGGCCCTTCATTCAGCCTTCCCTAGATAACATTTTGCATAATTATAGTGTGACATCAAAACCATTGGTACCATGCACAGAGTTTATTCAGACTACACCAGTTTTATGTGCACCCATTTATGTGTGTGTTTGTAATTCTGTGCAGTTTCATCGTATGCATAGCTTTCTAAAACCACTAACAATCAAAATACAGAATGTTTCGGCACAAGGATCCCCTGAGATATCCCTTTCAGGACCACATCCACACCCTCACCCCAACTTCTGGAGACCATGAATCTATTCTCCATCTGTATAATTTTATTTCAAGAATGTAATGTAAATGGAATCATACAGTATGCAACCTTTGGAGACATGCTTTCACTCAACATAATTTAAAGGAAATATATTTTGACCAAGGCATATACAGCTCAAGACCAATAAAAAACAAACGTATAAACAAGAGACATTTTCTTCCAGCATAGCCTTAGATTTAATTTCAGCATCTTGAAACACAAAATACCTTACCCCTGCCCTCCCCCCGCCCCCACCCACTTCTCTGAGACTTAGATCAAAGATAAGACAGCAATGCCAGGTCATTATCCAACTTCTGAGTCACAACTTCTACGACTGAAACATAGACCTCAGTTTTCCCAGGTCCCAAGCTGTATTAATATTTACAGGTCCAGAGACAGAAATAAATGGGAAAAATTAAGAGATGTTCTTGAGAAACATTTAACACCCAAATCTGACCACTGGAATCGCCTGGGAGATTTTTAAACAACCCAGTGCCTGGTCAAATAACAGGAAGGTCTATTAGGGAGCCTATTTGGTGCCAAACACTCAGTCAGTTTTCACAACCATCCTGTGATTCAAGTATTATCCTTATTCTTAATTTGCAGATCAAAAGACAGGCACATAAACATGAACTGGTTTTCCTAACTTTAACTGGCTTTGAACACAGGTACAGTTGGCTCCAAAACTGGCCTTCAGCTGCTGCCCTCTGCTGACCTGCCTCCCAGCTGAGCATGCACGCCTCATCTCTAAAACCGTGAAGAAATGACAAGTCTAACTGTCCAAACTGGGTTGAAAGTTTGAATAAGTTGCTTTAGCTTCTTTGGCCCTTCTCACGGGTCAAAGGAAGGAATTGGATTTTGAACTCTTAATTTAATCACTTCAATAAGAGGCAGCTTAAATATGTGGCAAACAGGAATCAGAGTTTAATATTTGATGCCAGATTCTATATTGAAATTGCATCAGTTAAGCCTCAGGACTCTTTCTTTTAAGTGACAAGGCCAAACCTCAAAGGAACTTAAAGAAGGAAGCAGGAGTTTATGAGCTCACTGACTGGTTGCAAACAAGCTTCAAGGTCATCATAACTTTTCCCCCAGCTCCATCTCCGTTTCACTCTGCAACCCTCCACCTCTAGCTTTCTGAACTTGCTTGTCGCCGCTTTCTTTTGCTTACCTTCGGTGAGGTAGTGACAAAAACAGCCCCAGGATTTCCGATGTTTCACCATTATCAGACTTAGGTATCCAGGAATAAATGATAAAGCTCTCTTCCTTCCACAATCTATATCAGTACCCTGCTCAGTTGAGGTCACATGCACAGCCTCAACCCAGTCTCCAAGGCCAGGGGATGCGAGATCATGGTTGGCCAGTTGGCCTCTCTTAATGAGGACAGTACCCCTGACGGACGGCCTTCTTGCAAAGACAGAGGGGTAAGGGAGAGTGTTTCCCAAAAGAAAGTTATGTGAGCCAGACCAAAGATTTATTTTAAAAAATTTTATTTTTTTTTCGGCTGCACCGCCTCGCCTGCCTGTGAGACCTTAGGTTCCCCACCAGGGGTCAAACCTGAACCCTCTGCACTGGAAGCATGGGGTCTTAACAGCTGGATCATCAGGGAAGTCCTAGACCAAGGCTTTAATAATCATGTAAGAAGAATAATGCTAACTGATATTAGCTCTTCTAGGCATCTATGCAATGCCTGTGTTCCCTGCCCCCCAGTTTTACTGGGCTGCGATTTTCTTCCCAGGAGCAAGCATCTTTTCATTTCGTGGCTGCAGTCACTGTCCACAGTGATTGGGTTCCCTTTTCTCCAAATTCTCTCTCCAGCATTTATTCCTTAGAGTCTTTTTGATGATGGCCATTCTGACGGGTCATACTCTCTTCCAGAGAGGTCCCACAGTTCCCTGTGGTGTCTGTTACTCCTTGTGGCAACGTGTTAAGCCCAAGTACAAGGACAGTAATGGAGCAAACAGTGCCCATTCTACCCCTCCCCCGCCGAACATACGTCCACCCAGGGCCTCAGAATGTAGGTTGGCCAAACAGGAAGGTCGGAGGTTGGGCAGATGCTCTTTATTATGTTAGCTTAATTGCTGGGAGAGACTGAGCCTTACACTTGGTTTGGAGCAGCCGTGGAAAGCAGAAGCAAAGGAAGCCAGCCAATGGCGTTACCAGGAATACATGCTCACCTGGGTACCGGGGGCCCTTGTCTTCCTTTGTCTGCCTTAGTCATTGCTGATACCGGCTCCTGGCATGAAGTAGATGCCATCTAAAAACTTAGTGGATGAGCAAATGAAAACCTCAGAACTGATTTTGTTTCCCCTCTCGTTGTTCCCTAGGCGGGGTTCCAATGCAGAAGATGGCAGCCTATGGCTCCTCCAAGGCAGCGCTGATCATGTTTTCATCAGTCCTGAGACAAGAGCTGTCCAAATGGGGAGTCAAAGTCTCTGTCATCCAGCCCGGAGGCTTCAAAACAAGTAGGTGTCTGAGCCCAAGAGCCCTGCAGTGTTCATTCTGGAAGAGATGCTGAAGGTCCTTTGTTCTGACAGAGGTCAAATCAAACCCGTCAATGGTGGACCAAAATGGGGTTGGGATGGGTGGGCCTCTTTTAAGTATGTATGTGTGCTCAGTCGCTCAGTTGTGTCCAACTCTTTGTGACCCTGTGGACTGCAGCGGGCCAGGCCCCTCTGTCCATGGGATTCCGCAGGCAGGAATACTGGAGTGGGTTGCCATGCCCTCCTGCAGGAAATCTTCCTGACCCAGGGATCCAACCCCCATCTCTTACTTCTCCTGCATTGGCAGGTGGGTTCTTTACCACTAGCACCACCTGGGAAGCCCCTCTTTCAAGCACTGATGGCCAAACGCCCAGCTTTACAATGTATAGTTGCTCCCCTGCCTCCTCGCACCAACAAATTATATTGATGTCATGTATTTTTTCAAACACCACCTTGTCCCCTCTGGAGGATATGGATGTGATCTGCCTCCTTCTACCTCGGGATGAGATGGCTGTCCTTTCTTCTCCTCTTGCTGAATTTATGGACTTTAGGGAGAGGCAGATGACCCCCCATGGCTCAGTCCTTAGTTCTGGGCCATTAAACATTTAATTGGTGATTTAAGGGAAGATGTAAAAGAGCATGTTTAATAAAAGACCACACACTGGGAGAGGGATGCCTAACATGCTAAAGAACAAACCCTAAAGGTTTGAATATTAACTCAAATGCACCAGATGTAAATCGAAAAGAAAAGCAGAACGTTGTCTTTAAGTATTTGGCAGCCAGGAGTCTCCCAGAGCTGTCCAAGAGGAGCCAGGAGATGGTGAAAGGGTTCATCTGGGAAGGAAACCTGGGGAAAGACACCTGGCCCATCGCGGTTGAGAGGTGGGACCAGAACAGTAGGAATGGAGGGGAGGTGAAGGCTTAGGAGGGGTTTTCAGCTTGGGGACTCTCTGGGTGGGGAGAAGAGTTGAGGGGAGTTGATGGGGAAGGAGGGTGGGTCGGAGACAATGCAGCCTGAGAGACAGAGCGGGAAAAGCTGCGTGACAGCTAGTGGAAAGGGGAGTACAATGAATCTGGCAGGAGGGTTGAGGGCTTGGTGATACAGCCAACGAAAACTTCTTTTTTTTTTTTTAATTTATTTATTTTAATTGGAGGCTAATTACTTTACAATATTGTAGTGGTTTTCGCCATACATTGACATGAATCAGCCATGGGTTTACACGTGTTCCCCATCCTGAACCCCCCTCCCACATCCCTCCAACGAAAACTTCTAACACAGAGATGTAGGATGCACTATGGACCAGACAGCAGCCCTGCAATTAAGTGACTGTTTCAAGGACCCAGTGAAATTGTCATCGCCAGCATTTGGGGGCAGCTGCTCTTATCAGGCACTAGCCATTTTCCGTACATTCCTTCTTGATGCTGTTGACCTTATTTTTAAATTGAGAAATATATCACATATACACAGTTTAGTAAATTGTTATAGAAACTCACGCACTTAACATACAGATCAAAAACCAAAACATTTCCAGCTTCCAGAAGCCCCCATACGGTCCTCTCCACTTTTGGCTCTCTCCTTCCTGCAACATTTAACCTCCTGTACTTTTTGTAACAATCGTTTATTTGCTGTGCTTGACAGTGTTCCATGCATGCATGCATCCTCACACAATAGTTTGGCTTTATTGGTTTTTGAGCTTTGAATGGAGTCAACATATATGTAATCTTTTGTGTCTGCCTTTTTTCACAAAATATTATGTTTTCACAATTCATCTGTGCTGTGCATAGCTGTAGATAATTCATTTTCATTGCTGTGTAGTGTTCTGTGAATATGCCATAAATTTTTCTACTATCAATGGGCTATTTGGGTTGCTTTGGACTTCCCTGGTGGCTCAGATGATAAAGACTCTGCCTGTAATGCAGGAGACCTGGGTTTGATCCTTGGGTCGAAAAGATCCCCCGGAGAAGGGAATGGCTACCCACTCCAGTATTCTGGCCTGGAGAATTCCATGGACAGAGGAGCCTGGCAGGCTACATTCCATGGGGGTCACAAGGATTCGGACACGAATGAGCAACTGAGCACACATGAGGTAGGCATCATAATAGTCCCATTTTGTAGGTGGAAAACTGAGGCTCAGAGGAGTTAAGGAATTTCTCAAGCCACAGAACTGAGATGAGGTAGTGTTTGGATTTGGAACCAGGTCGCCTTAACAGTTTTATTGTGTATGGCCTCAAAATGGCAGGGGATGGGCACCTGTATGTCAGAAGAGGCAGATGAAGTTTGATCAAAGGCTGGTGGCTTTGTCATCAATAAACATAGCTTTGGAGATTGTGGACAGGGCAGGTGCAAGAATGATTAGAAAGTCCATGAGATGTTCAGGGAGGGAGGAAGAAGAAACCCCCTAGAGGAAAAGAAACCCCCTAGTCGGTGAGAGCAGAGACTAGGGAAGAAGTAGCTGGAGGAACCATAGTTCATGCAAACATGTTTTCCAAGTCAAAGAAGCCCCCAGAGTGGTAATTGTCAGGGTAATCATTTCTTTAAGTATGGGTGTCAGGGTGGCATGCTTTCATGAAAAGTAATGAGCAATTGAAACCCCATTTGCATTTCCTTGAGTATAACTAGATTAGCCAGGCTCCCTCCCTGTTCTGATATCCAGGAATCACCCAGGCTGGCAAACAAGATTCACCCCCACAGCAACCCTGTGCAATCACACACTTTGCAGGAGGGAGTGTGGGTCACTGCAACCTTTCTGGAAAGCAATCTGGCAGTAGCTGTTAAAATTCAAAATATATCTATTTTTTGACCAGATCGTCACCCTTTGGGGACAGTAGCTTAAAGAAGTAAAGGGTGAAAAACCAAAGGATATATTGTGCAAGGTTGTTGATGGCAACGCTTCCTGAAATGGGGAAACCTAGGAACGACTGGGTCATCCTTTGATTGAGAAGTGGTGACTAAAAATTGCTCGGTGGAAAATTTTGCAGCTCTGGTTTAAACCTCGAGCCGTTGACCAGGAGGCAGGTCTGTGATGTATTACTAAGCAAGCAAACCAAAAACAAAACCTGCAAACAAACAAAAAATACATATTATATGTGTTTTCCAAAACACATATAGTATGATCCTTTCTGTGTTTTGTTTGTGAAAACACAAATGAAATGAAATTAAGCTGAAGTCAAACATACATGTATATGTTTATGAAGTAGGAGGGACCGTAAAATGGCACACAAAACTGTGAGTGACCTCAGAGGAGATTAATTTTTAAAAAATATGCATCTCCTTATTATTTATACAGTAAACAGACATTGCTACTATATTTTAAAGTAAATATATAGATATTATTGGGCTTCCCTGGTAGCTCAGCTGGTAAAGAACCTGTCTGCAATGTGGGAGACCCCGGTTCAATTCCTGGGTCAGGAAGATCCCCTAGAGAAGGGAGAGGTTACCCACTCCAGTATTCTTGGGCTTCACTTGTGGTTCAGATGGTAAAGAGTCAGCCTGTAATGAGGGAGACCTGGGTTTAATCTTGGGTTGGGAAGATCCTCTGGAGGAGGCCATGACAACCCACTCTAGTATTCTTGCCTGGAGAATTCCATGGATGGGGGAGCCTAGTGGGCTACAGTCCATGGAGCTGCAAAGAGTTGGACATAACTGAATGACCAAGCACAGCATAGCACATAGATATAATTAAATTTTCTATAATAAGCAAGAATTTACTTCTATATTAAATTATGTTTACATATTTAATCACATATCACTATGTGTTAAATTTTATGAAAATTTAAAATTATATTTATTAAATAGATAAAATGATGTTCAAAATTATTTCATTTTTTTAACTTTTTTTTCTGTTTTGTGTCCTTCCCTGACCAAGGATTTAACCTGGGCAATGGCAGTGGAAACCCAGAATTCCAACCACTAGGCTACCAGGGAATTTCCAACGTTATAATATTTAATTTTATACACAGGCATTACTGCTATGTTTTTAAAAGTGGACAGAGGAGCCTGGTGGGCCGCAGTCCACAGAGTCGCAAAGAGTCGGACACAACTGAAGCGACTTGGCATGTTGGCATAGATAATATATGCCTTATATTTTATACTGTAGATAATAGTCATGAAAAGGTATGTACTAGAATGTTTATGGCAGCACTATTTGTAAGAGCCTCAAATTGAAAACAACCCCAACAGCCATCATAGTATAACAGATCAATAATTTATGGTATATTTACAGAATGGAAAAGTATTGACTTCACAATACACGTACCCTTGTGTGCATGCATCTAAAGTCAGGCAAAACTCTATTCTGTTCATTGGAACAGTTTGCTCCTGGGAAAGCAGCCTTGGCTAGTTCTTCCTTTTCTTGGTCTGGCTGCTGGTTACATGAGTTGTTCAGTTTGTGGAAACCTAGTCCTCTGTGCCCTGTTCTGTATACTTGTTTAAAAGGATAGAATTGCCATTATAAAGCATATACTTTAGGATTTCCCTGGAGGTCCAGTGGTTAAGACTTCACCTTCCAGTGCAGGGGGTGTGGGTTCAATCCCTGGTAGGGGAGCTAAGATGCTACATGCCTCTCCAACCAAAAAACAAAAAAACCAAAAAACAACCAGAACGTCAACAACAGAAAAAATACTGTAACAAATTCAGTAGAGACTTTAAAAATGACCCACATCCAAAAATCTTTAAAAAATAAAAAAAAGCAAAGCACTTACTTTAAAAGGCATTTGGGAATGTCCTTCCTGACAGAAGCCAATTCACAAGAGCCTTCTTGCCAATTGGGGGTAGGACATGCCTGTTCTGGCCTTCCCAGCATCTGAGCCTCTCTTTTTTTTCTCGCATCTCAGACATCTCAGGCACGAGTCAAATGTGGGAGAAGCTAGAGAGAACTGTCCTGGACAACCTCTCCCCTGAAGTGCAAGAGGACTACGGCCAGGACTATATCCTTAGCGAACGTAGTCTTCTCAGGTTAATGAAAACCTGCACCGATCCGGACATCTCGCCAGTGCTCCTGGACGTGCGGCATGCCATCTCTGCTCAGAGCCCCTTTGCATTTTATGCGCCAGGGAAATTGTCTTATCCGTGGCTCTGTTTTGCTTCCTTCAGCCCTACTGGCATATTTGATTATCTTAGCAGAAAAATAAATGCCTACAGTAAGAAGATGCCCAGAGTGTTAAGCACATCTAACTGGGAGAATGAGGCTATGTAGGCAAAGAAGTGGGAAATGTTAAGCGTCTTGGAATAAAAAGGAATCTCAAGCTTCTCATTAAAGTTGTGGTTTCCTACCTTGCAGCCCCTGTGAATTCTGTTGGTTGAATCGGGAGACAGGAGGGAAGGGGGCAGGGCACAACTTTTAAAAGAATGATAGTGCCATTGAGCGTATGACCAAAAAAAAACTGGTTAGAACCAACTAGACCCAAGTTGCTAGAAGATTCAAGTCCCAGTGGATCAAGCCTCATCAGACCATCATTGTAATGTATTAGCTAAATGACACACTCACAGGTGCCAGGACAGTTCTGAAGCCGACCATAAAAGGCCAGAAACCAGGCAGTTGCCCAATTCCTGAAAATCCTCATCCCTTCCCCACACTGTTGGAGTGACCCCCACACTGTTGGAGTGACCCTCCCACTCACCTGTTAGCTTATGAAATCACCCAGCCCATAAAAACTGCTGCTGCTGCTGCTGCTGCTAAGTCGCTTCAGTCGTGTCCGACTCTGTGCGACCCCATAGACGGCAGCCCACCAGGCTCCCCCGTCCCTGGGATTCTCCAGGTAAGAATACTGGAGTGGGTTGCCATTTCCTTCTCCACATAAAAACTGACTGCCCCATATTTCAGGGCTCCTCTCCAGCCTTTTGAGATGGCCCACACTTATCCTGTGGAGTGTATATCTTTCTCAATAAATCTACTTCTTATCTATCACTCTTCTGCGATGAGACATAAAGAACCTGAGCTTCATTAAGTCCTGAGACCAGGTGGGTGAGTTCAATTAAAATACAGTGGGTTTGAGGGGCTTCCCTGCTGGTCCAGTGGTTGGGAATCCACCTGCCATTGCAGGGGACATAGGTTTTGATCCCTGGTTTGGAAAGATCCCACGTGCTGAAATGCCACAGGGCAACTAAACCCATGCGCCGCAACTACTGAAGCCTGCGCTCACTACAGCCCGTGCTCTGCAACAAGAAGCCCATGTGCATCAGTGAAGACCCAAGGCAGCCAAAAATAATAAAATAAATAAAAATTTGGAAAAAAAAATAAAAAGGACAGTGAGTTTGAGTCCCAGTCTGAGTTGCATAGTTTCAATAGGACTTACTGGAGGGTAGACATGATCACCATGGAGGGCATTAATTGGGTGTTTACTTTGCCCTGGATAGATATCAGACATTCTCTCATCTAGTTCTCATTAGAGAATGGAGGTAGGTATCTTCACCCCTATTTAACAGGCAAGGGAATTAAGTATCAGAGAGGCTAAATTCCTCGATCGTTGTCACACAGCTAGCAAAAGGCAGAGCTAGAATTGAAATCCAGGTTGGACTCCACTGCCTGCCAGGAGAGGGGAAGAGAAAGAGAGATGAAGAAAGAAAAGACAGCAGGATGGGAGAAGAGGAGGAAGAAATGTCAAGGATCACAGTGAAACTGAGTCTTTCTCACTGTGCACTGATGTCTCACTGCAACTACTGCATCCAAGGTATTGGATTCACTGTATGTAACCAGTGGTCCATGCCCCTCTTCTCCCTTCAGGGGCTTCCCTGGAGATCTAATGGCGAGGACTTTGCCTTTCAATGCAGGGGTGGGGGTTCAGTCCCTGGTTGGGGAGCTAAGTTCCCATGTGCTTCAAGGTCAAGAAACCAGAACATAAACAACAAAAACAATATTGTAACAAATTCAATGAAGACTTTAAAAATGGTCCAGATTAAAAAAAAAAAAACTAAAAACATATAAGTTAGATATATCTCAATTTTAGCTCAATATCTATAGGTTCTCAGAAAATAAGAGAAAAAAGTACTACATACAAAACACCATGTCTGGACCATGTCTGCACAGTAGTTGATGTCCCTGGTTTGCTGCAATAAAACAGTAAGAGCTAATGGCAGAGGGAAGCCCCAGTATTGGGGAATTTGTCATATTCTTAGGGGGAAGGCATAATGAACAGGTATTTCAACAATAGGATTCTTGGCAAAAAGTATTTTATCTTCCCCAGTCCTGCTTTCTGTTCAAGGGCAGGATGCAAGGCACATTCAATACCCGGGCACACAGCATCACATGCAAATTGCATGCAAACCAGAACCCACACCCCATTTATCTCTTCACTTTCTGTATTTTCCCATTGCTGGCAGAGGGAAGAGGGCCATCCTCACAACCTAGGATAAGAGGGAGGAATCAGAAAAAAGCATGTGGCGAAAATATGATTTTCTTTATTACATAGGGAGCTGATAAAGGTCTACAAATAAACTTCACTACATTATTGAATGGAACACTAGATTTCATGAGTTTCATTATACTGGTGATAAATCTGTGTTTTGGAATGCCATTCTGGAGATATAATTCTGAGGAAGAGTAATTCCATGCAAATGGCTCTGATGAGGTGTTGGTATCTCCTGCCCAGTAAAAGTCCCCAGTCCAACTCACACATAATCATCCACTCAGGGACCCAGAACCCCTGAACACTTGGTCTAGAGAAGTTCCAAACAATGTTTCTCTGTTGATTTATCTTATAAGCCAATATTTCTCCTGGGATCTCAAGTGTAGGGTGTCCATGGCAGGACCAGGTGGGTGTTTCAGAGACTCAGCTTAGTATCCAGATCAGAATTCCACAGCAAGAAACAAGAAGTAAAAGGAAAGGAAGTTGGGAATGAATGTAAAGGTTGAATATATGTTTGCAGTCTGAAGTTGCTTATTCTTTTGCCTGTCTAACATTCCTTTGGCAGAGGATTTTAGTGAGATGGTCATTCAAGGGACTTCACATCCCCGTCATAGGGGTGGGCATGTGACCCAGGCTGGCCAATCAATTTATACTCTTGGATCCAGTGATTGGTTCTGAGGTGGACACATGACCAAAGAAGAACCAGTCATGACTCCTGATTGTGGGAGGATTGCTAATGGGCACTGGGAGAAAAAGGCTATCCTTTCCCACTGTAATGTCCATGTTAAACTGCAGCTTCTAGACCCCACAGAGGAGAATCTGGTAGAGAATGAAGCCCGGATAGAGGAAAATGTACCAGAATGATGAAGAAAAATCAAAGAGTGATGACATAATTTGAGTCCCTTGATCTGGCTATACCTGCATATCTACTGTTTGGACTGATGTCCAAATTGTGTGAGCTGATACATTTTCTTTAGCATATTTTGAGTTGGGTTTCTATCTTTTCCAACAGAATTAATTCCTGACAAATACTCACTGTAGGAGGAATTCAGTGAAGAATGAAGAGTAAAATAACACTTGATGGAGAAAATAGGCAATGCCACAATATTGTAGGAGAGGAAGAGATGAAACTAAATAAAAAAATAAAGGAGGTTAGGGTAGGTGATATTATGGTTTAGTGGCCCTCTTCCATCAAAAGACAATTATTTCTGTTAAAATTTATTTTGGGGTTTTATCCCCAAAGTCTGTGGGGCTTCCTGGTGGCTCAGCAGTAAAGAATACACCTGCAATGCAAGAGATACAGGTAACTCGGGTTTGATCCCTAGGTCAGGAAGACCCCCCTGGAGGAGGAAATGGCAAACCACTCCTGTATCATTGCCTGGAAAATTCTATGGATAGAGGAACCTAGTGGGCTACAGTCCATGGGGTCACAAAGAGTCAGACACAACTGAGCACCAGAGCACACACACATGCCCCCAAATCTGTGAGTATGGTCCCTCAGGGAAAATGTGATGCAAAATTCTTTCTGGGCCCCATGGCCGGAATCAAAGATTTCATCTGATCACTGGCAATTCTAGACTATTGAAATCACACTTGGCTAGAAGAACAGTGGTAGGTACACTGTGTCTAGTGTGGTAAGACACCCTGTCCTGGATCATCTCAAAACCTGTTTACCAGATTGCAAACTATGGAGATGACTAAAGTAAAAAAATCCCAGTTTACCATGGGAAGCAGGAAGATCAACAAAGAAACTCAAAACTTTTGTCCTCAGTTATTCGTTCTTCTCAGGTTGTTCCATCCACATGAAAGTGTTCTGGCCTCTGGTAATTGCCCACAGAGATAATTTTGTTCATTTTTGCTTTTTGTTCTTCCTTCTGTTTTGATAATAGGTCATAATTCACTGCTGGATAGCATGTAACCTTTTTCTTTGACTTGTCCCGTACTCTCTCTCCTTACTGTCCGAGATGAAGTAATTCCATATAGAGAAGGTCCTAACTGAAAACGCTGTTCTTTAGACTGGGTATGACTTTTTGGTTAGACTTAAATGTTTGTGCAAGACATTTTCATCGATGAACACAAAATTGACACTTTCATCTTGAATATTTATTGTATTCAAGTATACTGGGACTGGAAAAATCATAAAAGGGCTATTAATATTAATACATGTCATAGACATTGCAATGGCTGGAATTTTTTGGCAAGGGTTTGGCGTGGGGAATGTTGTACTTTTCAGCATCCACTTATCTTCTTATTTGGAAGTCATTCCACAGGTGTGAGATCTTGGTGGAAAGCAATGCTTTTCCTCCAGTTATGGAAGCCAGAGGTCTAAGGCCTGTCTCTTCCAGAATCTTAGCCTCAAGAACTTGGGCATCACGAACAGACATATGACCTTCCTAGGATATGGGGTGTCGATTGAGGGATATAAAGAGTGATGGTGGTGGTCTCCTACAAATGACAGTTGCTGTGTTTACTGTCTCTTAACCCTTTGGAGGCACTTGGTCCCATCGATTTTATTTTTTCCAACCTATTCTTCCAGGCTTGCCTTGATTAAGTGAATCAAGTCCTGTTTTGTTCAAAGAGGTCAGAACTCAGTTTCTGGGACTTCCCTGGTGGTCCAGTGGTTAAGATTCCATGCTTCCACTATAGGGAGGTGGGTTCAATTCCTGCTTGGGGAACTAAGATCCCACATGCTGTGCAGCATAGCCAAAAATTTAAAAACAAAACAAAGCAACTCTGTTTCTGTTACTTGCAACTGCAAGTATTTTAATTATCTCCTTCTCCTCCTTATCATCATCACAGTGTTTTCAAAGGCTCACTCCCAAAACACAGCCCTGTATCTTCATGGGTCCTCAGGGTGAATGGCCCCAAGAAGGATGCTCCCTCTACAAAGAGGGATGGAGTGTGTATTTCTTCTTGTGTACCATCCCAATAGACCTCTCCTCCTCTCCTGCTCCATCTAGGACTCCTAGTCTCTTCCATTTCAAAGTCAAAGGATGACCCTCTCCTTCTCCTTCACTGGGATTTGTTTTTGTTTTGTGTTTTGAATTCTGTTTAATATTGCTCCAAACATGTCACATTCTTGGTGGCAGAGCAGCAAGGTGGTATAGTATGGGTATTTTGGAGTTATTTTTACAGAGTGTTAATTCATCCCCTCCAATTTATATGTTGAAAACCTATCCCACCATGTGGTAGTATTAGGAGGTGGAGACTTTGGGAAGTAATTAGGTCATGAGGGTGTAGCCCTCATGATGGCATTTGTGCCCTTAGAAGAAGAAAGGAGAGAGCTCGCTTTTCTCTCTCCCTGCCATGAAGGTTCAAGATGATGGCCATCTGCACACCAGGATGTGGGTCTTCTGCAGACACCATATCTGTTGGCGTGTTGATCTTGGACTTGCTGTACTCCAGAACTGTGAGAAATAAATGATTTATTGTTGAAGCCGTTTGTGTATGGTGATTTGTTATAATAGTCAGAACTGACTAAGATGCATAGACTTGGGTTCAAATCTTGAGTCTGTTGTTCAGCAGCTGGGTGACCTTAAGCAAGCTGATGAACTTCTCTGCATCTGTGGGATCTTCTTTTTCCGAAGATCCAATGCTAATCTCATACAATGATTGTGACAGTAGGATCATAACGTAAAGGGTTTAGCTGGTGCCTAGCATTTAAGAAGGGCCCCCAAACATAGGATAATGGTAGGCGGGTTTCTCTTCTTTGTATCTGAGCACAATGGCTGTGGAGATGAGCTTCCTTTGGTGTGTCCCTTCTAGGTTGAGGTTGGACCGTGGGATGACTGGTGGTTGGCTAATGCTTCTTCCTCTCACAAGAGTACAAGGTAGTCTTTCATAGACAAACAGTGAAGTTCACATTTCCTACTCTTACTGGTAAGAATTTCTACTTTTTTGTTTTTTTAAGCTAACAATCATTTCTGTCTTCTTATGTGCCAGGAATTCTGCTGAGCAATTTACTTGAATCAACTAAGTCAATCCTTACAATAACACCATGACACACATACTTTATTATCACCTCCATTTTTAGGTAGGAAATCAGGCTTAGAAAGTCAATCTACTTGACTAATGGATAAGGAAGCGGTGGTACATATACACAATAGAATATTACTCAGTTATTAAAAAGAATACATTTGAATCAGTTCTAATGAGGTGGATGAAACTGGAGCCCATTATACAGAGTGAAGTAAGTCAGAAAGAAAAACACCAATACAGTATACTAATGCATATATATGGAATTTGAAAGATGGTAATGATAACCCTATATACGAGACAGAAAAAGAGACACAGATGCATAGAACAGTCTTTTGGACTCTGTGGGAAAAGGTGAGGGTGGGACGATATGAGAGAATAGCATTGAAACCTGTATATTATCATATGTGAAACAGAACGCCAGTCCAGTTTCGATGCATGAGACAAGTGCTCAGGGCTGGTGCAATGGGATGACCCTGAGGGATGGGATGGGGAGGGAGGTGGGAGGGGGGTTCAGGATGGGGGACACATGCAAACCCATGGCTGATTCATGTCAATGTATGGCAAAAACTACTACAATATTGTAAAGTAATTAGCCTCCAACTAAAATAAATAAATTAATAAAAACAAAGTCAATCTGCTCAAAGTCATACAGCTAGTATGTAGTAAAACTGAGGTTTTTTCTTTTTTTTTTTAATTGTGGTAAAATATACATAATATACAAATTAACCATTTTAATCACTTTTAAGTACACAATTCAGTGGCATATAAAGGACATTTACAACACTGTGTGACTATCACCACTGTTCATTCCCAGAACTTTTTCACTATCCCAAGAGTTGAGCTTTTTAAGTTGAATTTGTGCAGTGTCTAATTTTTTTTTTTTTGTCTGTGTCACTTGGCATGTGGGACCTTAAGTTCCCTGACTAAGGATGGAACCCATACCTCCTGCACTGGAAGCATGGGTTCTTAACCCTAATACCCCAAGGAACGTCCTCAACTTCTAATTTGTGAATGGAGCCTTATTGTGAAGCAGTGAGAGTATAGATTCTTCAAGCATTCGAATTTCAGCTACGCCTTTGATGAGCTGTGAGATCTTGGGGGAAGTTACTTGGCTTTTCTAGTGCCTCAGTACCTTCCTCTGTAAATTTATTTGTACATATTAGGCACACAATAAGCATTAGTTGTTATTACTCCATACTGCTAATTATAGGGTGCGGTGGTCCTGATGGAAGGAAAGCTGGCACATGAAAGCATTAGGAAAGATGCTGTGATGTGGAGAAGGCTTTGGACCACATGGATTTTATTCAAGTTCACTTCTTTGAGCTGGGCTTGAGGCGACACATCCCTTTCTTGCATCAAGTTGATGGGATTGCAGGACTGCCCTGGTGGTCCAGTGGTTAAGATTCTGTGCTCCCAATGCAGGAGGTGTGGGTTTGATCCCTGGTCAGGGAACAAAGATCCCACATGCTGCATGATGAGGCCAGATGAGGCAAAAAAAAAAAAAAAAAAAAAAGAGCGGGGTGGGGAGGGGGTTGATGGGGTTTCGTTAGATCTTCAAAATCTCCTCTAATGTTGAAAGGCAACATGATCTCTCTCATCACTAGGTAACTGGGTGGCCCAAGCAGGCAACTGCTAACATATATGTGTGTCTCTGTCTCCAGAGCTGGGTCCCTGGCAGATGAGAGCTTAGGGTGAGCTGCAGGATGGAAGCTGTGTAGGCAGCATCCTCAAAGCCTTCTCTT
This sequence comes from Okapia johnstoni, assembly GCA_024291935.2. Lineage (NCBI taxonomy): Eukaryota > Metazoa > Chordata > Mammalia > Artiodactyla > Giraffidae > Okapia > Okapia johnstoni. Next base: position 72,630,718 of record CM044310.1, read on the forward strand.
CCTCTGGACCCCAGGCCAGAAATAAAGAGCTCATAACTCCCATGCTGCCTCCGCCTCCTTCTATACTGTCAAGGAATAATTTTAGAAAATATTAAAATCTCAAACAAATGCACAGCAAGCATGCACCAAATTTTTATTTAACTCATTAATGAGAACCAGCAGGATGGCAGAGCTGGCTTCAGAGAGGATATGAGAACTGATATGTAAAAATACAGTGCTCTTAAAATAATAGAAGGATGCTAGAATTAAGTTGCTAAGTGGTTAAGGTTCTACAGAACAATATATCCATACTGTTTGGGTTTATATTCTCTGCTAGTCAGAAATCATTTGCATCTCTACCACATAAAAATAATTTGCACTCTCTAAGTTTTTTCCAAGTTACTATCTACCCTTGCAGAGCTGGATCTCAGGTCAATATATAAATTCACATTTCCTTGGAGAGTCAGGTGGTCCTTTGAGGCTTTTAGACAATGCTCTATCCTGATAATAAAAAGACCACAGATGTCTTTTTGCCTTATTTCCAAGTTTTGGGTGATTCTTTTGTAACAATAACCATGGAAGGGATTGATGAGCAATTAGAAATCCTTTCCCATCAAGCCTTAGATAAGGTCTCAGGTGCTGTTCCAGCAGTGTGCTTCCTGTGGCCACGACAAGTTGATGGAAACTGGTATAAGGGAGGAAACTGATTTGTCATCCACCCCTTGATGACAACGATGGCTTGATTTATAACTTCCAAACAGCTTCTCCCACAGCTGGCAGAGGCTATTCCAATGACTCAGTGAGAGCTCTGGCTTAGTCTCAAGGAAAGACCTAAAGAAGCATCATCTCTCATTGAGAGAAGGTGAGAGGCCAAAGGAAGTGGGTGGTCAAAGATGATTTTTTTCCATCCTAGATGAATGTTCCCTTGTCCTTCCTAACGTCAGTATTTCATAGACAAGCTACATGGCTTCAGAGCCATTTATCTCATGTGGATGGTATGTTTTGATTTTTCCTAGTGTAAAGAGTTGTGTGTCAACCCTGAATACCCACTGAAAGACTGATGCTGAAGCCGAAGCTCCAATACTTCAGCCACCTGACGCAAAGAGCCAACTCATTGGAAAAGACCCTGATGCTGGGAAAGATTGAGGGCAGGAGGAGAAGGGGTGACAGAAAATGAGATGGTTGGATGGTATCTCTGATTCAATGGACATGAATTTGAGAAAACTCCAGGAGATGGTGAAGGACAGGGAGGGACAGGGTCCCGGTGGTCCACGGGGTTACAAAGAATTGGACATGACTTAGCCACTGAATAACAGCAAATGTAGAGAGCTGAGTATTAATGGGTGAGGAGCTTGGAAGGAGATGGGAGATTTGTTCTTAGTTGCATTGGGTGCTGCTAGTGACCTTACAGAGTTTATGGTTCATCCATCTGGTAAATGGACCTGTTATAATCACAAGAAATGGGAAGATCAGGCCTCCGAGAAGAGGCAATCATCCTTCATTCATTCCAAGGCATACTCTGGCACCTACTATGAGCCAAGCTTTATTGAAGTCCATTGGAACTCAGGAAGTCTCTTTCTTAGAAAGACCATGAAATGCTACTGTATAACAAGTTTCCTTTGTGAGCTACACCAAGACCTGTGAGCCTCTGCCAGTAAAGGCAAGGCTATCTGCAGCGAGAGGATAGGCTTAAGTAGTGTGTCAGTGTCCTGTGTTGAAATATTCTTTCTTATAGTTACACAGTATTTAAATTGTCAACAAAATCTCCTGCTTGAAAATCACCCCTGACATTTATATTTCTACCCAAACTGGGGAGAAGGTGATTCATCAATGTTTCAAATAAGGTAAGAGAATGCTAATTCACTGTTCTCATAGGACTTTGATTTCTGTCCTGAGTGACATGATGAGAAGGGACAGGAAACCTACTTTCTTGGGACAGCTGTGAATGGTCAGCTGAAGAAAAGTACAAGGAGGCAGAGGCCGGGAACTGAGCAGATGATATCTGGCTTCGTGAGTTTTATGCAGTAAAGGCAAAGTGAAAGATGGGACCCCTCTCTGTGTCTCTGGTGTTCTGTGACCTCTGCTTCAGTGTTCATTAACGGTGAAATTCCTCGACTTCCCTGGTGGTCCAGTGGTTAAGAATCAATCTCCCAGCGCAGGCTGCACGGGTTCGGCCCCTGGTGTAGGAAGATTCCCACATGCCGAAGGGCAGTTCAGCCCAGGCACGATAACTACTGAGCCCCTATGCCCCACAGACCATGCTCTGCAATAGGAGAAGCCACTCCAATGAGAAGCCTGTGCATGGCAACTAGAGAGTAGCTCCTGCTCGCCACAACCAGAGAAAAGCCTGCGCACACCAGTGAAGACCCGGGGCAGCCAAAAAATAAAGAAGTGAGAAAAAAGGGGTGAAATTCCTACTGCGTTGAGAGATGGGAGACAGCCCTACTTTGGAAGACCATGAAGGCCATCGAGACGACAGTGTGTCAGTGAGAGAAACATCGTAAGATTGAAGGGAAGAAGATAAATTATACCACGCAAATACTAATCCGAGGAAAGTTGGCACGGCTGAATCAGTTTGATCTGGGTACAGGCTAGGTGACAGAGGCCCAAGAAGAAGTGAGGGCCTCTCTGGCCAAAGCTGAGTGGATGGATGGAAATTGTCAGGCAGGGGCTGTGGCTGATTTTACAAGTTAAGTGGTTTTACATCACTTAATTTACTGAACATCAGATAACAGACTTCATTGAAAACTGGCACATGCCTTCAGGCGGCTTCTTTCATGTCTTCTCAGAAAAGCCCTGTAAATCAGGGCCCTGAATGGCTGCAGGCCTTCTGAATCCAGTCAAAGCCAGTTACCTGGCTAGTGTCTCCCCCAGGCTAGGCTTCACGGTGCCTGCTAGTTCCTATAGTATCTTTTGCAAATTAGTACACAATTTTACTAATTGTCCACCAGACAGACACAGTTCAAGGATGTATCAACTACAAATCGGCACTTACCAAGAGTTTTGCCAACGATTGATGGACAGAGGCCTGGCGTGCTGCAATTCATGGGGTCGCAAAGAGTCGGACACGACTGAGCGACTGAACTGAACTGAACTGAACAACAAAGGCATTTGCCATCTGCCATGGAGATTGAACCCCAAGCTGCTATAGCTGTTGACCTTCAACACTCTCTGAGGGAGTGAGGCACTCTGTGCTCCAGGGAATCTGGTGGGACAGGTCTTTAGATAGTTGGATGTTTTTAGGAACAGATGTTATGATCTCAATCCTAGCATCTCCTCATATCTCAGTTCAGTTCAGTTCATTTTAGTCGCTCAGTCGTGTCTGACTCTTTGGGACCCCATGAATCGCAGCACGCCAGGCCTCCCTATCCATCACCAACTCCTGGAGTTCACCCAAACCCATGTCCATCGAGTCGGTGATGCCATCCAACCATCTCATCCTCTGTCGTCCCCTTCTTCTCCCGCCCCCAACCCTTCCCAGCATCAGGGTCTTTTTCAATGAGTCAACTCTTCGCATGAAGTGGCCAAAGTATTGGAGTTTCAGCTTCAATATCAGTCTTTCCAATGAACACCCAGGACTGATCTCCTTTAGGATGGACTGGTTGGATCTCCTTGCAGGCTAAGGGGCTCTCAAGAGTCTTCTCCAACACCACAATTCAAAAGCATCAATTCTTCGGTGCTCAGCTTTCTTCACCGTCCAACTCTCACATCCATACATGACTACTGGAAAAACCATAGCCTTGACTAGACGGACCTTTGTTGGCAAAGTAATGTCTCTGCTTTTAAATATGCTATCTAGGTTGGTCATAACTTTCCTTCCAAGGAGTAAGCATCTTTTAATTTCATGGCTGCAATCACCATCTGCAGTGATTTTGGAGCCCCCAAAATAAAGTCTGACACTGTTTCCACTGTTTCCCCATCTATTTCCCATGAAGTGATGGCACCAGATGCCATGATCTTAGTTTTCTGAATGTTGAGCTTTAAGCCAACTTTTTCATCCTCCTCTTTCACTTTCATCAAGAGGTTCTTTAGTTTTTCTCACTTTCTGCCATAAGGGTGATGTCATCTGCATATCTGAGGTTATTGATATTTCTCCCAGCAATCTTGATTCCAGCTTGTGTTTCTTCCAGCCCAGTGTTTCTCATGATGTACTCCACATGTAAGTTAAATAAGCAGGGTGACAACATACAGCCTTGATGTACTCCTTTTCCTATTTGGAACCAGTCTGTTGTTCCATGTCCAGTTCTAACTGACCTGCATACAGTTTCTCAAGAGACAGGTCAGATGGTCTGGTATTCCCATCTCTTTCAGAATTTTCCACAGTTTATTGTGATCCACACAGTCAAAGGCTTTGGCATAGTCAATAAAGCAGAAATAGATGTTTTTCTGGAACTCTCTTGCTTTTTTGATGATCCAGAGGATGTTGGCAATTTGATCTCTGGTTCCTCTGCCATTTCTAAAACCAGCTTGAACATCTGGAAGTTCACAGTTCATGTATTGCTGAAGCCTGGCTTGGAGAATTTTGAGCATTACTTTACTAGCGTGTGAGATGAGTGCAATTGTGTGGTAGTTCAAGCATTCTTTGGCACTGCCTTTCTTTGGGATTGGAATGAAAACTGACCTTTTCCAGTCCTGTGGCCACTGCTGAGTTTTCCAGATTTGCTGGCATATTGAATGCAGCACTTTCATAGCATCATCTTTCAGGATTTGAAATAGCTCAACTGGAATTCCATCACCTCCACTAGCTTTGTTCACAGTGATGCTTTCTAAGGCCCACTTGACTTTACATTCCAGGATGTCTGGCTGTAGGTGAGTGATCACACCATTGTGATTATCTGGGTCACGAAGATCTTTATCTCCTCGTGAAATGATCTTCTCATGTCTAGAGAAGCACTAAATCCCTTCATGGTGACATTAGATCCTCATGACTAACAAAAAAACCTTTTGTAAAATGAGTGCTTCATGGTCCTGAACTCCCCCTTCACCAAAACCTTATCTATTGACCTTCCCCCACTGCCGCTTTGGAGCAGTCTCTCAGAACTATTTGAGATACTGCCTCCCAGGCTGCAGTCCTTATTTTGCCCCAAATGAAACTTAACTCTCAAGTTGTATATCTTTTTTAGTTGACAGACACATGGCTTGGTAAGGGGAGTGAAGGCTGGATTTCAGGCCCCTCTTACTACCTTAGCAGGGTTAGTTGGGAAATGTACAACCTGTGCAACTATGCATGTCAGCCTTGCTGAGCTTTATGATCTCCAAGGATAGTTTTTATCAACCTTCCTTAAAAGGCACCTTGCGAGGACAGAATTAGCATCACACCCAAGCGGATGAGCAAGTAGCATTTAGAGAAGAAAAGGTAGGAATCCAGGTTCAATTCCACTTTCCTGGTGAAGTCTTCTGTTCCAGGGGCATCGGAAATGATTTTGGGTTCTCAACAGCAAATAATTAGGTACTGAAAAGCCAGAGAGACTGACAGGATGCCCAGAAGGCAGGGCAAGTATGAGGTTTCAAAGTCCAAACTAACAACCGGGAGCTGTTATCACCACTTATCTTGCGATCACCAACATCTTGGATGAGGAGGCCTGGAAAGCATTTCCAGTAGAAGATGAAGACATTGGGATGGGAAGACAAGATGATGAGTCGAGCAGAGGCTTGGAGCTGGTGGGAGGGAATGGGACAAACATATAGTCATCCAGTTGTTTCAGAACCATTTGTTGAAGAGACTTTATCTTCCCCACTGAATGGCTGTCACACTTTGTAAAACATTTACTGATAGTATACATTTCTGGATTCTTCTATTTCTGTATTTTACTCAATTTCATTAACCTATTTGTCTATCTTATGCCAATACCATGTGGTTTTTATTTCTTTTAACTCTCTTTTTCTTTTATTTTTGGCCTCCTTTTAAAACCTTTACCATATTATATTTCGGTTCCTTTGGTGATTACTCAAAAATTTCACATGTACACTTAAGGTTATATTTAAAAAACTAATATCTACATGGGGCTTCCTAGGTGGTGCTAGTGGTAAAGAACCCAACTGCCAATGCAGGAGATGTAAGAGATGCGGGTTCTGTCTCTGGGTTGGGAAGATCCCCTGGAGGAGGGCATGGCAACCCACTCCAGTATTCTTGCCTGGAAAATCCCAAGGACAGAGGAGCCTGGTGAGATACAGTCCATAGGGTTGCAAAGAGTCAGCCATGATTGAAACGACTTAGCATGCAGAACGCAATATCTACAAAAGTTTGTATTTCTATTCTCCTCTTGAATAAGATGAGGACAATTGAAATTTCCTCAAAATGCTCCTTTCCCATCTTTGTTAATTTTATTTTCTGGTATTATTTCTTAAACCAGACAAATAGACTACTTACAATCAATGCATATTTAAAATTCCTGAATAATTACACAACTTGCAATCAATTAATATTTAGATTGTCTGGTCAATTTTTTCTGATTTCTGTCCTTACTAGTTCTTCTTACATGACACAAACTTTGTCTTTATTTTTCTAGTTTCATTCTTTAATATTTTTTTAAAGGAGGGTCTGTGAAAAATAATAGCTCTTGACTTCTGGGTTTGTGAAAGTGAATTTCAATCCAGAATTCTATGAGCAAATGATCTATTGTCACGAGTGATTCCATTCTATTTTTTTTATTTTTCTTTTCTTTTCTTTTATTTTTTAGCCACACAGCATGTGGATTTTTAGTTCCCTGACAGGGGATTGAACCCATGCTCCCTGAATTGGAAATGCAGAGTCTTAACCACTGGACCATCATGGAAGCCCCACAAGTAATTTCATTTCTTTCTTTTTTTTTTTTTTTAAGTTATTTATTTTAGTTGGAGGCTAATTACTTTACAATATTGTAGTGGTTTTTGCCATACATTGACATGAATCAGCCATGGGTTTACATGTGTTCCCCATCCTGAACCCCCCTCCCACCTCCCTCCTCATCCCATCCCTCAGGGTCATCCCATTGCCCCAGCCCTGAGCATTTGTCTCATGCATCGAAACTGGAATGGCGTTTTGTTTCACATATGATAATATACATGTTTCAATGCAATTCTCTCAGATCATCCCACCCTCACCTTTTCCCACAGAGTTCATAAGACTGTTCTATGCATCTGTGTCTCTTTTTCTGTCTTGCATATACAGTTGTCATTACCATCTTTCAAATTCCATATATATGCATTAGTGTACTGCATTGGTGTTTTTCTTTCTGGCTTACTTCACTCTGTATAATGGGCTCCAGTTTCATCCATCTCAATAGAACCAATTCAAATGTATTCTTTTTAATGACTGAGTAATATTCCACTGTGTATGTGTACCACAGCTTCCTTATCCATTCATCTGATGATGGACATCTAGGTTGTTTCCATGCCCTGGCTATTATAAACAGTGCTATTATAAACATTGGTGTACACGTGTCTCTTTCAATTCTGGTTTCCTCGTGTGTATGCCCAGCAGTGGGATTGCTGGGTCATATGGCAGTTCTATTCCCAGTTTTTTAAGGAATCTCCACACTGTTCTCCATAGTGGCTGTACTAGTTTGCATTCCCACCAACAGTGTAAGAGGGTTCCCTTTTCTCCACACCCTCTCCAGCATTTATTGCTTGTAGACTTTTGGATAGCAGCCATTCTGACTGGCGTGAAATGGTACCTCATTGTGGTTTTGATTTGCGTTTCTCTGATAATGAGTGATGTTGAGCATCTTCTCATGTGTGTGTTAGCCATCTGTATGTCTTCTTTGGAGAAATGTCTGTTTAGTTCTTTGGCCCATTTTTTGATTGGGTCGTTTATTTTTCTGGAATTCAGCTGCAGGAGTTGCTTGTATATTTTTGAGATTAATTGTTTGTCTGTTGCTTCGTTTGCTATTATTTTTTCCCATTCTGAAGGCTGTCTTTTCACCTTGCTTATAGTTTCCTTTGTTGTGCAGAAGCTTTTAAGTTTAATTAGGTCCCATTTGTTTATTTTTGCTTTTATTTCCAATATTCTGGGAGGTGGGTCATAGAGGATCCTGCTGTGATTTATGTCGGAGAGTGTTTTGCGTATGTTTTCCTCTAGGAGTTTTATAGTTTCTGGTCTTACATTTAGATCTTTAATCCATTTTGAGTTTATTTTTGTGTGTGGTGTTAGGAAGTGTTCTAGTTTCATTCTTTTACAAGTGGGTGACCAGTTTTCCCAGCACCACTTGTTAAAGAGATTGTCTTTTCTCCATTGTATATTCTTGCCTCCTTTGTCAAAGATAAGGTGTCCATAGGTGCGTGGATTTATCTCTGGGCTTTCTATTTTGTTCCATTGATCTATATTTCTGTCTTTGTGCCAGTACCATACTGTCTTGATGACTGTGGCTTTGTAGTAGAGCCTGAAGTCAGGCAGGTTGATTCTTCCAGTTCTATTCTTCTTTCTCAAGATTGCTTTGGCTATTCGAGGTTTTTTGTATTTCCATACAAACTGTGAAATTGTTTGTTCTAGATCTGTGAAAAGTACCGTTGGTAGCTTGATAGGGATTGCATTGAATCTATAGATTGCTTTGAGTAGTATACTCATTTTCACTATATTAACTCTTCTAATCCATGAGCACGATATATTTCTCCATCTATTTGTGTCCTCTTTGATTTCTTTCATCAGTGTTTTATAGTTTTCTATATATAAGTCTTTTGTTTCTTTAGGTAGATATATTCCTAAGTATTTTATTCTTTTCGTTGCAATGTTGAATGGTATTTTTTCCTTAATTTCTCTTTCTGTTTTTCTCATTGTTAGTGTATAGGAATGCAAGGGATTTCCGTGTGTTAATTTTATATCCTGCAACTTTACTATATTCATTGATTAGCTCTAGTAATTTTCTGGTAGAATCTTTAGGGTTTTCTATGTAGAGGATCATGTCATCTGCAAACAGTGAGAGTTTTACTTTTTTTCCTATCTGGATTCCTTTTATTTCTTTTTCTGCTCTGATTGCTGTGGCCAAAACTTCCAAAACTATGTTGAATAGTAGTGGTGAGAGTGGGCACCCTTGCCTTGTTCCTGACATTAGGGGAAATGCTTTCAATTTTTCACCATTGAGGATAATGTTTGCTGTGGGTTTGTCATATATAGCTTTTATTATGTTGAGGTATGTTCCTTCTATTCCTGCTTTCTGGAGGGTTTTTATCATAAATGGATGTTGAATTTTGTCAAAGGCTTTTTCTGCATCTATTGAGATAATCATATGGTTTTTATCTTTCAATTTGTTAATGTGGTGTATTACATTGGTTGATTTGTGGATATTAAAGAATCCTTGCATTCCTGGGATAAAGCCCACTTGGTCATGATATATTATCTTTTTAATATGTTGTCGGATTCTGTTTGCTAGAATTTTATTAAGGATTTTTGCATCTATATTCATCAGTGATATTGGCCTGTAGTTTTCTTTTTTTGTGGCATCTTTGTCTGGTTTTGGAATTAGGGTGATGGTGGCCCCATAGAATGAGTTTGGAAGTTTACCTTCTTCTGCAATTTTCTGGAAGAGTTTGAGTAAGATAGGTGTTAACTCTTCTCCAAATTTTTGGTAGAATTCAGCTGTGAATCCATCTGGCCCTGGGCTTTTGTTTGCTGGAAGATTTCTGATTACAGTTTTGATTTCCGTGCTTGTAATGGGTCTGTTAAGATCTTCTATTTCTTCCTGGTTCAGTTTTGGAAAGTTATACTTTTCTAAGAATTTGTCCATTTCTTCCAAGTTGTCCATTTCATTGGCATATAGCTGTTGGTAGTAGTCTCTTATGATCCTTTGTATTTCTGTGTAGTCTGTTGTTATCTCTCCATTTTCATTTCTAATTTTGTTGATCTGATTCTTCTCCCTTTGTTTCTTGATGAGTCTGGCTAATGGTTTGTCAATTTTGTTTATCTTCTCAAAAAACCAGCTTTTAGTTTTGTTGATTTTTGCTATGGTCTCTTTTGTTTCTTTTGCATTTATTTCTGCCCTAATCTTTAAGATTTCTTTCCTTGTACTAACCCTGGGGTTCTTCATTTCTTCCTTCTCTAGTTGCTTTAGGTGTAGAGTTAGGTTATTTATTTGATTTTTTTCTTGTTTCTTGAGGTACGCCTGTATTGCTATGAACCTTCCCCTTAGCACTGCTTTTACAGTGTCCCATAGGTTTTGGGTTGTGTGTTTTCATTTTCATTCATTTCTATGCATATTTTGATTTCTTTTTTGATTTCTTCTGTGATTTGTTGGTTATTCAGAAGCGTGTTGTTCAGCCTCCATATGTTGGACTTTTTAATAGTTTTTTTTTCCTGTAATTGAGATCTAATCTTACTGCATTGTGGTCAGAGAAGATGATTGGAATGATGTAAATTTTTTTGAATTTACCAAGGCTAGATATATGGCCCAGGATGTGATTTATCCTGGAGAAGGTTCCGTGTGCACTTGAGAAAAAGGTGAAATTGATTGTTTGGGGATGAAATGTCCTGTAGATATCAATTAAATCTAGCTAGTCTATTGTATCATTTAAAGTTTTTGTTTCCTTGTTAATTTTCTGTTTAGTTGATCCATCCATAGGTGTGAGTGGGGTATTAAAGTCTCCCACTATTATTGTGTTATTGTTAATTTCCCCTTTCATACTTGTTAGCATTTGCCTTACATATTGTGGTGCTCCTATGTTGGGTGCATATATATTTATAATTGTTATATCTTCTTCTTGGATTGATCCTTTGATCATTATGTAGTGTCCTTCTTTGTCCCTTTTCACAGCCTTTATTTTAAAGTCTATTTTATCTGAAATGAGTATTGCGACTCCTGCTTTCTTTTGGTCTCCGTTTGCATGAAATATCTTTTTCTAGCCCTTCACTTTCAGTCTGTATGTGTCCCTAGTTTTGAGGTGGGTCTCTTGTAGATAGCATATATAGGGGTCTTGTTTTTGTATCCATTCAGCTAGTCTTTGTCTTTTGGTTGGGGCATTCAACCCATTTACATTTAAGGTAATTATTGATAAGTATGGTCCCATTGCCATTTACTTTGTTGTTTTGAGTTCGTGTTTATACACCCTTTCTGTGTTTCCTGTCTAGAGAAGATCCTTTAGCATTTGTTGAAGTGCTGGTTTGGTGGTGCTGAATTCTCTCAGCTTTTGCTTGTCTGTAAAGCTTTTGAATTCTCCTTCATATCTGAATGAGATCCTTGCTGGGTACAGTAATCTGGGTTGTAGGTTATTCTCTTTCATTACTTTAAGTATGTCCTGCAATTCCCTTCTGGCCTGAAGAGTTTCTATTGAAAGATCAGCTGTTATCCTTATGGGGATCCCCTTGTGTGTTACTTGTTGTTTTTCCCTTGCTGCTTTTAATATTTGTTCTTTGTATTTGATCTCTGTTAATTTGATTAATATGTGTCTTGTGGTGTTTTGCCTTGGGTTTATCCTATTTGGGATTCTCTGGGTTTCTTGGACTTGTGTGACTATTTCCTTCCCCATTTTAGGGAAATTTTCAACTATTATCTCCTCGAGTATTTTTTCATGGCCTTTCCTTTTGTCTTCTTCTTCTGGGACTCCTATGATTCGAATGTTGGGGAGTTTCATATTGTCCCAGAGGTCCCTGAGGTTTTCCTCATTTCTTTTGATTCTTTTTTCTTTTTTCCTCTCTGCTTCATTTATTTCCACCATTCTATCTTCTATCTCACTTATCCTATTTTCTGCCTCTGTTATTCAACTGTTGGTTCCCTCCGGAGTGGTTTTGACCTCCTTTATTTCATTATTCATTATATATTGACTCTTTTTTATTTCTTCTAGGTTCTTGTTAAACATTTCTTGCATCTTCTCAATCCTTGTCTCCAGGCTATTTATCTGTAACTCCATTTTGTTTTCAAGATTTTGGATCATTTTTATTATCATTATTCTAAATTCTTTTTCAGGTAGATTTCCTATCTCCTCCTCTTTTGTTTGGTTTGGTGGGCATTTATAATTTTCCTTTACTTGCTGAGTATTTCTCTGCCTTTTCATCTTGTTTATATTGTTGTGTTTGGGGTGGCCTTTCTGTTTTCTGGCAGGTTGAAGTTCCTCTTTATTGTGGAGGTTCCTCCCTGTGGGTGGGGTTGGACGATTGCCTTGTCAAGGTTTCCTGGTTAGGGAAGCTTGCATTGGTGTTCTGGTGGGTGGAGCTGATTTCTTCTCTCTGGAGTGCAATAGAGTGTCCAGTAGTGAGTTTTGAGATGTCTATGGGTTTGGTGTGACTTTGGGCAGCCTGTATATTGATGCTCAGGGCTATGTTCCTGCATTGCTGGAGAATTTGCGTGGTATGTCTTGCTCTGGAACTTATTGGCTCTTGGGTGGAGCTTGGTTTCAGTGTAGGTATGGAGGCTTTTGGATGATTTCTTATTAATTAATGTTCCCTAGAGTCAGGAGTTCTCTGGTGTTCCCAGGTTTTGGGCTTAAGCCTCCTGCCTCTGGTTTTCAGACTTATTCTTGAAGTAGCCTCATTCTCCATCCATACAGCACTCCTTTTGAAGACAATGGGCTGCTTTTCTGGATGCCTGATGTCCTCTGCCAGTGTTCAGAAGTTGTTTTGTGAAGTTTGCTCAGCGTTCAGATGTTCTTTCAATGAATTTGTGGGGAAGAGAGTGGTCTTGCCATCCTATTCCTCTGCCATCTTAGCCCTCCTCTATTACAGGATATTGAATATATCTAATTCCATTTCTAAGCATGAGTTCAAGATCAAAATTCCAGAGGATTTATTTTATATAGAGCCTCACATGAGTCACCCGGTGTTGTTTTTTTTTTTTTAAGATATATTTTTAAAAGAAGTTTTAAGTTCACAGCAAAGTTGAGTGGAGAGTACAAAGACCTGTCATATACCCACTGTCCCCACACATGTATAAGCTCCCCCACTGTCCGTGTCCCCCACTACAGTTGTAGATTTGTTATAATTGATGAACTTACATTGAGCCATCATAATCACCCAAAGTACAAAATTTACCTGAGGCTTCACTCTTGATGTCCTATACTCTGTGGGTTTGGATAAATGTATAATGACATGTATCCACCACTGTCATATCATACAGATAATTTCTCAGCCCTATTACTCTGCCTATTCATCCATCTTTCCTCCCCACCTTTGGCAACCACTGATCTTTTTCCTATCTCCATAGTTTTGCCTTTTCCAGAAAGTCATATAGTTGTAATCATACAGTATGTAGCCTTTTCAGATTGGCTTCTTTCACAAAGTAATATACATCTAACTTTCCTCATGTCTTTTCATGGCTGAATAGCTCATTTTTTCTTAGCACTGAATAATATTCCATTGTGTAGTCTACCAGTTTATTTATCCTTGCATCTACTTGAAGGGCATCTTGGTTACTTCCAAGTTTGGTGGGTGAATTACGAATAAAGCTGCTGTAAACATCCGTGTGCAAGTTTTTGTGTGGACATGTTTTCGACTCCCTTGGATAAATACCAAGGATCGTGATTGCTGGATCAGATGGTAAGAATGTGTTTTAGTTTTGTAAGAAACTGCCAAACTGTCTTCCAAAGTGGCTGTCCCATTTTGCATTCCCAGGTCACATGGTTTTGACTTCTCCTTGTTACTGGGGCTAAATTCCCCTGGTGGCCACGGGAACACTGTCTTTTGTTCTCAGGTTTGGCTCTGTGTTTTTAAGCTTGGGGCGTAGCCTGCATCTGTTTAGTCCTCCATCTTGAGCAGACTTGTTTACATTCTGGAAAAGCATTACCCAGCAGAGGACAAAGCAAGTGCACAAACCCTACTGGGGTGAGAAGTGTGGCGAGAAGGCCATCTGATTGATCGTATCGTCGTAAGAGAGTTAGATAATAAGGTGAGATTGCAAAGGCAGTTCCAAGTCACACAGGGCCAGGATAAGGGGTTTTGAATTTATTCTCAGTGTGATAGAGAACCACAGAAACATTTTAAGCCGAGAAAGTGACATGATCGATCTCTAGATTTAAAAAGTAATTTGGCACTTATTGCTGGCTTTCTCATTCTCTTTACTTATTCAGCTTCTAAGCACTCCTGATTTTACTTTCATATACATATGTCTGTTTCCACAGCCTCCAAAGCATTTACATTTTGAGAATGCCTTCCAAAATACAAATAAAACTTTCCAACATTAGTCTGCAAAAAAAGGATAAATCATGTTAAAGCATTGGATTAATCCTGGGTTATAAATTGCATGACTCAAAGGAAGCAAAATGTAATTTGCATTAGATTTAGCCAAATCTTGGCAAATTAAAATATATCAAAAAAATATATATCAAGTAATCATTTAACAAATGAAGTGCAAGAAACAGAGTGAGATAGAGTGGGAGAGTATAGATTAGAATAGACTTGAAAGAAATATCAATGTAGAGAACTTATTTGGATCTTGATTTAAACAAACTATAAAAAAGCATTTGTTAGAAGTTGAAAATTTAATACTAATTAGATATTTTATGATATTAAGAAATTGTTACTTTATGTGTGATAGTTGTTTCAAAAATAGTTGTTTTAAAAGACTTCATCTTTTAGATGTATATGCTAAAATATTTTCATATTTTAGCCATTTCATAGGGGAAATGGTATGACATTTAGTATTTTGTTCAAAATTATGTAGAATAGGGTAGTGGATGACAGTACAAACATAACAGAATTGCTGTAGGTAGGAAGCTGAAGCTGGAAAATAGGTACATGAAAATTTATGACACTATTCTGTCTACTTTTATATAGATTTGAAATTACACAATAAAAATCTTTGAAAGAAATTGAAATTTGCCATTTTTAAACATTCAATAAGAAATATGAATGTAATCAATACAAACTTTTCAGATAAAAATATCTGTGATCCTTCTCCTTTCCAATCATTCTTTTCTTGATTTTATGTATTATCTATCATCTATTTATTTATCTATCTACCTATCATTTATCTGTTTGCTTGCCAATCTATCCTTATTTTGTCAATAACAATTGTTCTAATATCTGACTCAGAGTTGCTGTCTTAATTTGGATTGCCCCAGAAGGAGACCCTAATGAGGGTTCAGGTGCAAGCAGTTTATTTTGGAAGTGCAGGAAATATGCAAACAACATGGATAAATCTCAAAACATTAGGATGAGCAAAAGAACCTAGGTACAAAAAATATATATACTATAAAATTTCTTTTATATGAAATGTTAGAACAGGCAAAACTAACATAATATGGCAGAAACATATCAGTGGTTGCCTAAGACAGGAGGTCAGGAATTGACCACAGGGAGGCAGAAGGGAAGTTCTAGGGTGGATGGAAACAGTCTACATCTTCATTGTGGTGATGGTTTTGTCAAAAGTGAATATTTGTGTCAAAAGTCATCAAACCATAGACTTAAAATGGGTGGATCTTATCACATGTACATTATATTCTAATGCTGACTTAAAAAAAAATCCGTTTACCAGTAGACAGAGCGTCAAAATAAAAGGGATGTGTAAAATGACCCGACCTTTTAAAAGAATTACTGTTAAAACCTTCAGCTTGAAGCCAGTTTCTTCCTTGGCCCCTTTCTCAGGGAAGCTCAGCGAAAAAAGAGCTTTCAGGATTTCCTCCCCACCTTCATTTTCTTCCTAAGGAGGAAAGTATTCCTCATCAAGGAAATGAAGAGTGAGTTTATTGTCAATTTTTTATATTCAGAGTTGATTTAATATGAGTTAGAATTTTGGGAACAAGACAGTAGTACTAATTCTAACACTTTAAAGTATTAAAACCCATAAGCCTCCAACATGCATAATTCACATTCATGAGACAGCTTTTCTTAGCTTCATAATTATTACTTCCTCCCACCTTTGGAATCGTTGGCATCTATTCATATATTTCTTGTTTTTTTGTAATCTCTTCATCTGGGCGAAGTAAGCTCCAGGAGACCTCAGGCATTTCTTAGTTTTGCCCTTCTGCTCCCAGGTATAAACACTTGGACACATATCATTTCTCATTTGAAAACTCCGCACTGTCAGTCCAAGGGTGCTGGAGGGTGTGTTGAAACCCTCTGCCGCCACCCAGCTGTCTCTGCCTCAACATGAGGACAGCCGGTTTCAGCCTCACGTTCTTTTACACCAGCGAGCCTTCTGACCCAGTGGTTTCCTGTTTGATTCCTGCTGGAGGCTCTGGGGCTTCTGCCACTGTTGTTACAGAGGATAGGAGTCACTCAGAATTGTACATTTGGTCCTATGGATTCAGTTCAGTTCAGTTGCTCAGTCGTGTCTGACTCTTTGCAACCCCATGAACCGCAGCACGCCAGGCCTCCCTGTCCATCACCAATTCCCTGAGTCCACCCAAACTCATGTCCATCGAGTCAATGATGCCATCCAGCCATCTCATCCTCTGTTGTCCCCTTCTCCTCCTGCCCTCAATCTTTCACAGCATCAGGGTCTTTTCCAATGAGTCAGCTCTTTGCATCAGGTGGCCAAAGTATTGGAGTTTCAGCTTCAACATCAGTCCTTCCAATGAACACCCAGGACTGATCTCCCTTAGGATGGACTGATAGGATATTTTTGCAGTCCAAAGGGACTCTCAAGAGTGTTCTCCAACACCACAGTTTGAAAGCATCAATTCTTCGGCACTCAGCTTTCTTTATAGTCCAACTCTCACATCCATACATGACCACTGGAAAAACCACAGCCTTGACTAGACGGACCTTTGTTGGCAAAGTAATGTCTCTGCTTTTTTTTGTTTGTTTGTTTGCTTTTTTTCTTTTCTTTCTTTCTTTTTTTTTTGAATGTAGGTTATACGCAAACACTTCGCCATTTTATATGACAGACTTGAGCACCCACAGATTGTGGTATGGGTGGGTGGGTGACTGTGTCTTGGACCCAATTTCCCTGAAAATACTGAGGAACAACTGTATCACATTGAAGCCTCTAGTAGGGAAGAAGTACATTTTAATCACCATTGCCAAAAACGTAATTTGTTCTTACTGTCACTAAGGCTAAGTCATGTCTTACTCTTTTGCAATCCCATGGACCTTAGCCTGCCAGGCTCCGCTGTCCATGGGATTTCCCAGGCAAGAATACTGAAGTGGGTTACCTTTTCCTTCTCCATCTCTGCTTTTTAATATGCTGTCTAGGTTGGTCATAACTTTCCTTCCAAGGAGTAAACGTCTTTTAATTTCATGGCTGCAATCACCATCTGCAGTGGTTTTGGAGCCCATAAAAATAAAGTCAGCCACTGTTTCCACTGTTTCCCCATCTATCTGCCATGAAGTGATGGGACCGGATGCCATGATCTTAGTTTTCTGAATGTTGAGCTTTAAGCCAACTTTTTCACTCTCCTCTTTCACTATCATCAAGAGGCCCTTTAGTTCTTCTTCACTTTCTGCCATAAGGGTGGTGTCATCTGCATATGGATTATAATGTCTAAAAATCCAGATGTCAACTTCCCCAGAATCAAGGGCATAGATGCCATAATCTGCTGAACAGTGTTATCATTGAAATCAGCTACAGTGTTACCACCATCCTGTGTAATAACCAACATCCTGTGTAATACCTGGCTAGCCAGCAACCTAACATTCTGGGATTATTTTCTTCCCTTGAAATTTCTCTTCAGAAATATCTGCACTGTAGTTTATCCCACAGAGCTGATTTCTCCTGGGTAATTCAGAGAAACATGTTTTTTTCCCCCTTCCAAACCTTGTTATCCAACATACAGGTGTAGGAGTACCCACAGGGATTTAAAAAAAAAAATGGATTCCCAACCCTTCTAACTGTTGGTGGGAATGTAAACTGGTATAATCACTAAGGAGAACAGTATGGAGGTTCCTTAAAAAACTAAAAATAGAGTTACCATAGGATCCTGCAATTCTACTTCTGAGCATATACCCAGAAAAGACAAAAACTCTCACTTGAAAAGATAAATTTACCCCCATGCATGTATGGTAGCACTGTTTACAATAGCCAAGACATAGGAGCAACCTAAATGTCCATCAACAGATGAGTAGATAAAAAAGATGGTACATACGTATAGTGGAATACTACTCAGTCATAAAAAAAAGAATGAACTAATGTCATCTGCAGCAACATGGATGAACCTAGAGATCATCATACTAAGTGAAGTCAGACAAAGATGAATATCAAATGATATCACTTACAGGAGGAATCTAAAAAAAAGGGATACAAATGAACTTAGTTACAAAACATAAATAGACCTACTGCTGCTGCTGCTGCTAAGTCGCTTCAGTCATGTCCGACTCTGTGCGACCCCATAGATAGCAGCCCACCAGGCTCCCTAGTCCCCGGGATTCTCCAGGCAAGAACACTGGAGTGGGTTGCCATTTCCTTCTCCAATGCATGAAAGTGAAAAGCGAAAGTGAAGTCGCTCAGTCATGTCCGACCCTTAGCGACCCCATGGACTGCAGCCTACCAGGCTCCCCTGTCCATGGGAGTTTCCAGGCAAGAGTACTGGAGTGGGTTGCCATTTCCTTCTCTGAAATAGACCTACAGACATAGAAAAATAATTTATGGTTAACAAAGGGGAAAGGGTAGAGGGAAGGATGAATTAGGAGTTTGGGATTAACAGATGCACATTACTGTATATAAAATAGATAAACAACAAGAATCTACTGTATGGCACAGGGAACTGTATTCAATATCTTATGATAACCTATAATAGAAAAGAATAAAAAAAGAACATATATATAAAATATATATAAGTGAATCACTTTGGTGTACACTTGAAACTAATAAAACATGGTAAATCAACCATATTTCAATTAAAAAAAGATTCCTAAACTCACTAGTAGCCAAGAAATGTAGATGAAAGAAACATGGTGCCACACTTCGCACACATAAGATTGGCAAATGTTTCAAAGTCGATATCTCTGTTATGCATGGCTGCATAACAAACCACCTCCCTTAAGATTCTTAGAATCTCTCCTACATAACAAAGATCTAGGAGACAAACCTTCAAATCTGACATCTCAAAACCAGAAAATGATCGTACAGTTGCATCCTTGAATTTGATGATTTACCTCAATATTTATTCTAAGACCAAACTTTATTGAAAAGTCTCCAGATTTAATCTTCGCATTTTCTTACTTTAAGGGCCTTTTGCTTGGCTAGAAAGACTACTCCGGGGTCTCACATTTTCTTTAAATGCTGCTGTAAAACTAAACAGTTCCTTCTGTAGCCCATCTATCTGGCTTCTCAAAACCATATTTACTTGTTTTATCACAGGCATCAAGAAGAAGCCATTTGTCACCTTTAACTTTTTACCTGGGAATGTCCCCAACCAGATGTTACCAGATGTAGTGGGCCCTGTAGTTAATTTCTGGGAAGAACCTTGCATCTTCTGCTTGACAGAGAGAGTAGAGTCTGGCACCTGGATTAAATCGGAAGGGAGAAATACATCCTACACTAAGATTTTCATAATTCTAACCTCCCGGAGAAAACTCTGAAATTCTCCATTACTCTTGAGCCCTGAAAAACTGAAGACTTTCAGTTTGTGACTATATGCCTGCAGATAGATTTATCTTGCAAAACAGTGAAGTATGCAGAATCTTTGAGGAGCCAATATTTATTAAACAAATTTCACAGGAGAGTCACTAAAAACATTATGTGCAGTTAGGTAAATAAAAAAACAGTTTTTAAAAATCTATTATCTTTTAATTACCTACTTTTTGTTTTTTTTAAACAAAGGCCTGCTTAAGGAACTTGGCTTGGAACCAGGCAAAGAAGAGTAAGGCATAGGTGGCTTCCCTGGTGGTCCGGTGGTTTAAGACTTTGCCTTCCAATGCAGGGGGTCCAGGTTCCATCCCTGGTCAGGAAGCTAAGATCCCACATGCCTCAAGGCCAGAAAACCAGAACGTAAAACAGAAACAATGCTGTAACAAATTCAATAAAGACTTTAAAAGTGAGGCATAACCCCTGCTTTCAAATTAGGTAATAGTTCATAGAATATGACCTAAATAAATATGTGACGACATACAATTATATTCAAAGTGATCACTCATAATTGCTTTTCCAATTGTTTTTATTACCATAGAGTCACACGTGAAATCTTTAATACAGGATTACTGATCTTGAGAATATCCTATTTAAAAAATAAATCATTTGTGTTGA
This sequence comes from Okapia johnstoni, assembly GCA_024291935.2. NCBI lineage: Eukaryota > Metazoa > Chordata > Mammalia > Artiodactyla > Giraffidae > Okapia > Okapia johnstoni. The sequence continues at coordinate 72,650,721 of CM044310.1, forward strand.
AAACAGATTTTTAGTGTGAATTTAATGAAATGTGAAGTCAAGTGGGCCTTAGGAAGAATCACTATGAACAAAGCTAGTGGAGGTGATGGAATTCCTGTTGAGCTATTTCAAATCCTCAAAGATGATGCTGTGAAAGTGCTGCACTCAATATGCCAGCAAATTTGGAAAACTCAGCAGTGGCCACAGGACTGGAAAAGGTCAGTTTTCATTCCAATCCCAAAGAAAGGCAATGCCAAAGAATGCTCAAACTACCGCACAATTGTACTCATCTCACACGCTAGTAAAGTAATGCTCAGAATTCTCCAAGCCAGGCTTCAGCAGTACGTGAACCGTGAACTTCCAGATGTTCAAGCTGGTTTTAGAAAAGGCAGAAGAACCAGAGATGAAATTGCCAACATCCACTGGATTAGCAAAAAAGCTGGAGTCAAGATTGCCAGGAGAAATATAAATAACCTCAGATATACAGATGACACCACCCTTATGGCAGAAAGTGAAGAAGAACTAAACAGCCTCTTGATGAAAGTGAAAGAGGAGAGTGAGAAAGTTGGCTTAAAGCTCAACATTCAGAAAACTAAGATCATGGCATCCCATCCCATCACTTCATGGCAGATAGATGGGAAACAGTGGAAACAGTGGCTGATTTTATTTTTGGGGCTCCAAAATCACTGCAGATGGTGACTGCAGCCATGAAATTAAAAGACTCTTACTCCTTGGAAGAAAAATTATGACCAACCTAGATAGCATATTGAAAAGCAGAGACATCACTTTGCCAACAAAGGTCTGTCTAGTCAAGGCTGTGGTTTTTCCAGGAGTCATGTATGGATGTGAGAGTTGGACTATAAAGAAAGCCGAGCACTGAAGAATTGATGCTTTTGAACTGTGGTGTTGGAGAAGACTCTTGAGAGTCCCTTGGACTGCAAGGAGATCCAATCAGCCCATCCTAAGGGAGATCAGCCCTGGGTGTTCATTGGAAGGACTGATGTTGAAGCTGACACTCCAATATTTTGGCCACCTGATGCGAAGAGCTGATTTATTTGAAAACACCCCGATGCTGGGAAAGATGGAAGGCGGGAGGAAAAGGGGACGACAGAGGATGAGATGGTTGGATGGCATCACTGACTCAATGGACATGAGTATGAGTAAACTCTGGGAGTTGGTGATGGACAGGGTGGCCTGGTGTGCTTCAGTCCACGGGGTCGCAAAGAGTTGGACACGACTGAGCAACTGAACTGAACTGAATGCATACCATCTGGAAAAAGTAAATTCAGGAAAAAAAGAAATATTAAAAAAAAATAATGTAGTACATTGTATTTCTGAATGATTCTGTTTGGAAAAAATCAGTGTCTTGGGAAGCTATGCTATTTTATGCCTATTTCCCAATTCTGTTCTTTTGCTTTTCCCTCTAGAGTGACATGAGAGGAAGAGTGTGGGCTTTGAGGTCAGTAGATCTGGGTTCAAATCCTGGTTCTATCACTTACAAGCTGTGTGACATCGGGTGAGTCAGTGAATGTCTTTGTGTCTCAGCTTCTTCATGGATAAAATGGAGATGGTAAATTACATGTCCAGCCCATAAGGCAGTGTCTGGCTGAGTGTCAGAACTCAACATTTATTAAATAGACAAACAATGGAATAATTTCAGAAATATTCCTGGCACATGGTTGACATTTAATGACAAATCTCCTCTGCGTGGTTATTGCTGTGGTATTGGAGAAACTGTTTCTTCTTTAGCTTATTTTTCTCCAGATAACATCTGGGTCCCCCATTACCAGCACTCTTCTTGGTTAAACACCTGCTAGGGTCTCTGATGATCCGGTGTGGGTTTATGCTTCATACTACCAACTTAGTTCAGGTGTTCTGTTACCATGGACTCCAGAATCAGTCCATGGCTTGACCAGCATGCTTATTGTTCTCCATTTTTGAGCTGTTGCCATTCCAATGAGGTCAAACGAGAAGCTGAGGTGGGAGCAGCAAAGTGTCAGGTTCAAGGATAGGATCTATTTGACATGGGTGTCTTATGTGGTAAAGTGACACAGGGACAATGATCAGAGCAGAGGTCAGAGAAGGGGAAGTGAGTGTGAAAACCTAGGTGAATGCGAGAGGAGCGAGACAAGTCACGGGGAGTCACCCTCTGCCAGTATTTGTCAGATTGCCATCTGCTTTACCTGGATGGTCTTGTTTGATCCTGTTGCAATTTTGAAACAACATACAGTTGCAGATGGTGATTGCAGCCATGAAATTAAAAGACACTTACTCCTTGGAAGGAAAGTTATGACCAACCTAGATAGCATATTTAAAAGCAGAGACATTACTTTGCCAACCAAGGTCTGTCTAGTCAAGGCTATGGTTTTTCCAATAGTCATGTATGGATGTGAGAGTTGGACAGTGAAGAAAGCTGAGCACCGAAGAATTGATGCTTTTGAACTGTGGTGTTGGAGAAGACTCTTGAGAGTCCCTTGGACTGCAAGGAGATCCAACCAGTCCATCCTAAAGGAGATCAGTCCTGGGTGTTCATTGGAAGGACTGATGTTGAAGCTGAAACTCCAATACTTTGGCCACCTGATGCGAAGAGCTGACTCATTGGAAAAGACCCTGATGCTGTGAAAAATTGAGGGCAGGAGGAGAAGGGGACGACCGAGGATGAGATGGCTGTATGGCATCGTCGACTCCATGGACATGAGTTTGGGTGAACTCCGGGAGTTGGTGATGGACAGGGAGGCCTGGCGTGCTGCGATTCAGGGGGTCGCAAAGCATCGGACACGACTGAGCGACTGAACTGACTGACTGACAGTTACCCTTGCTACTCCTGGGCAGACAGGGTTTTCTCCCATCTAGACAGTGCTGACAAAAGAATTTTAGCAAGGGATACCATCCAGATTAAATATGCTTTGAGGAGAACACTGTGACTTTGTAGGGTGCATCCAGGGACTCCTACTTTACAACGAATGTCTGAAATCCAGTGTGTCTTTTATCCCGGGGCAAGTGAAAACATAGGGCCATATGGAAAACAAGCTAAATATATCGCAAAGAAACTCCAGGATATGAAATCGAGCTGTTGGTTTCGAAGGTAGCATCCTCTCTGTGCAAATAGTTTGTTTGTCCAAACAGAGCTAAACAGGGCACATTTATGGGTTAATGACTTTCACAATGATTAATGTTAACATTAGAACTTACCGTGTAGTAGGAAGCTTATAGCTCTGTAAGAACTTATAGAGCCACCAAATAATTTTAGTAAACTGCTTATGGAAAGATATGCCTATACGACGAGGGGAGGTCAGACCACAGACTCTCTTTAAGAACCTGCCAACACAGCTTGGGCTCAAATGATAAGGTACCTGTGTGTTCTCTGAAGCTAGGATTGGGAAAATGAAAGAGTGTTTTGGCAGGCAAGTGGAGAAACTGATTTTTCTTCATAAAAGACATCTTAAACAATGGAAGATCTCTTGGGATTTTCTTGAAATTACTATTAGAGCTGTATCTTCTCTTCCTCTCCACATATAGCCCACTTTGATAAAGTTCGTCAACCAACTTGAATGTCAGTGAATGCATGGTTGTATACCTGTGAATGGAATGATGATATCTTTTAAATTGAATTTTATATCCATTAGCCCACCCAGTGGGCATGACACCCATGCCCAGACACCCATGTCAAATAGATCCTATCCTTGAACCTGACACTTTGCTGCTCCCACCTCAGATTTTATATCCATTAGCCAGTGGTATTCAGTTTTCATCCCTAAGATCTGAGATGGTAAAAGGTTTTAGTTGCTTGATCGGGTGGCTTTGTCTTTGCGGCATTAACTGAAGTGTCTGCCTCCAACACAGACAGCTCTCTTAACGGCTGGGGCCACAAACACCCTTGATCCCGTCGGTGGCATTCTGTCCTTAAATTGGGTATGCGTTTCCTCAGAGACATGATGAAATGGTTGTATTTTACAGTTTGATTAGAAATAAACCTGAGCATTGAGAGACCGAATAAACAAATGGACAATGGGCAGGCCACACATAAAAAGAGAACTTTGATTAATAACATGCAGTAACCCGCCCAAAAAATCAAACCTTCATCTATAATAAACAACTTAGGAAGTCAGCCTGCTAAATGTCAGACTTGGCAGGAAGTCAGTTAGTATCTCCAGTGAGCTAAAAAAAAAAACTTTATAATGGTCAGCCCCAAATAGACAGAACTTGATTAATAACTGACAATTATCTTACCTAATTTTTGTCCCCACTTCTAATTTGGGGCCAACTAGAGAAGGACTGATGTTGAAGCTGAAACTCCAATACTTTGGCCACCTGATGTGAAGAACTGACTCATTGGAAAAGACCCTGATGCTGGGAAAGATTGAGGGCAGGAGGAGAAGGGGATGACAGAGGATGAGATGGCTGGATGGCATCACTGACTCGATGGACATGAGTTTGGGTAAACTCCGGGAGTTGGTGATGGACAGGGAGGCGTGGCGTGCTGCGATTCATGGGGTCTCAAAGAGTCAGACATGACTGAGCAACTGAACTGAACTGAACTGAACTGAGAGAAAATAACAGGCTTCCCTGGTGGCTCATTGGTAAAGAATCTGCCTGCAATGTAGGAGACATGGGTTTGATCCGTGGGTTGGGAAGATCCCCTGGAGAAGGAAATGACAACCCACTCTAGTATTCTTGCCTGGAAAATCCCATGGACGAAGGAGCCTGGTGGGCTACAGTCTATGGGGTCACAAGAGTCAGATGTGCCTTAGCTACTAAACCACCCCCACCAGAGAAGGTAAAATATGTGACCCTAACCAATGACTTACAATATACTGCTTCTAGCTGGCTGCCTAGGGCTTTTCAAGGCATTGACAGCATCAATCAAGGCATCCTCAACCCTTCCCTTCTTCCCCACTGTAAAGCTCTACCACTCTCTACCTCCTTTTGAGTCTCTGCCAAAGCACAAGGGATGGTGGCTGACTCCCTTGCTATATAGCAAGTTCAGAGTAAAGTCTTTGTTTTTTCTCATTTGCTGCTGCTGCTGCTGCTGCTAAGTCGCTTCAGTCGTGTCCGACTCTGTGCGACCCCATAGACAGCAGCCCACCAGGCTCTGCCGTCCCTGGGATTCTCCAGGTAAGAACACTGGAGTGGGTTGCCATTTCCTTCTCCAATGCATGAAAGTGAAAAGTGAAAGTGAAGTCACTCAGTCCTGTCCGACTCTTGGCGACCTCATGGACTGCAGCCTACCAGGCTCCTCCGTCCATGGGGTTTTTCAGGCAAGAGGTACTGGAGTGGGTTGCCATTGCCTTCTCCGTTTTCTCATTTGATTGGTCATTAATTCCATAGCATGAGTGCGTGCTAAGTTGCTTCAGTCGTGTCCAACTCTTTGTGACACTATGGATTGTAGCCTGACACCAGGCTTCTCTAAGAATACTGGAGTGGGTTGCTATGCCCTTCTTCAGGGGATCTTCCTGACCCAGGGATCAGATCCTTGTCTCTGGCATCTACCTGCATTGGCAGGTAGGTTCTTTACCACTAGCGCCATCTAGCAGTGTGGTTTAAATACATTCTGTAGACCAACTGGTTCCCAAATCATCCAACTATTGTTCATTCATCCATTCATTTAAGAAACATTTATCACAACCTTTAATATGAGCCATATTCCTTGCTAGGTGGAGAGGAAAATGAAAAAAGATATAGTTCTTGCCTTACAGGACATTAATTAGCTTTACAACTAAGAAGATGAACATGAGCAACTCAGCAACCAGGAATATGGGCGTTACCGTGCTGGGCAGTGTTCTTCAAAAAGTGTTATGCTAACTATGGCTTCGGTGAGATAACTTCCAGGAAGTGTAAAGGGTTGAATGTTTTTACTTCAATAGCTGTAAACTTGAGGGGCATGACGCTAAGTGAAGTAAGCCGGATTATAGAAAGACCAAACTTGCATGATTTCACTTATATATAGAATCTAAAGGAGCCAAACTCCTAGAAACGGAATGTGGAATGATAGTTGTCAGGGGCTAGAGGGAGGTGGAAATGGGGAGGTGTTGGTTCAGGTGCAGTTTCAGTTAGGCAAAATGAATTCGCTCTGGACGTCTAATGTATGCAATGTGAATAGAGTTAATAATCCTCTGTTGTGTACCTGAAATATACTAACAGGGTAGATCTTCAGTGTTCCTACCAAGAAAGAGAGGAGGGAAGGAGGGGAAGGAGCAAGGGAAGGGGGGAAATGTAGCTGTGTGAAGTCATGGATATGTTAGGTTGACTGTGGTGATCATATACCAATGTATACATGTATCAAAATGTACACCTTAAATGCATACAATTCATATTTGTCAACTATGCCTCAATAAAGAAGGGAAGAAAAGGGGGGAAAAAGGATTTCAAGCTCTACCAAGCCCATGGTTTCACAGATATTAGTTTTGTCTGTATCTGTCAAAATCTAGTCAGGAGATAAAAGTCACCTTTCTTTTAACAGGGGAAATTCAATATAAATAACTGTTAATGGGGTATTAAAAAGCCAAAAAGGCACAGAGAGAATACTCAAGGTCATCATGCAGGAAGCTGCCACTTAGGGAAGAGGCTGAAATCATTCAATTTTAGAAGCTTGGAGGACCCTGGAGAGCTGAAATTCAAGATCCTTTGACAAGTTGCTGCTCAGTTAAAACCAGCATCTCTGAGCTGTGAGTGGGGGGTTCCTGTGGGCCAGGGTACCAGATAGACATAAGAGGGCATCAAGTGTTACTGACAGCTGTGACTGGAACGCCAGCCTCTGATGGGATGAAGAGGTATTGGGGGAGGGGTGTGGTGGGCAAAGGAATAGGAAGCAAAGAGACAGAAAGAACTGAGCCCCTTCTCCCCCGGTAGCTCTGCTGTCTCCTCTGGGCTCCGTCGGCAGATCCCAGCAAGGAGGCAGCTGGCGAGAGAGATGGGATTTGCTGAGCGCTCCCCTTGTGGCTCAGCTGGTAAAGAATCTGCCTACAGTGCGGGAGACCTGGGTTCGATCTTTGGGTTGGGAAGATCCCCTGGAGAAGGGAAGGGCTACCCACTCCAGTATTCTGGCCTGGAGAATTCCATGGACTGTGTAGTCCATGCGGTTGCAGAGTCGGACACGACTGAGTGACTTTCACTTCACTTCTTCACTTAGCCCAGCATCAAAGCTGAGTATAGAAGTGTTTGAATCTGAGAAACAATAGGTTAGTATCTGCTACAGTCCGTTGAGTGAGCCATTCAGCATTCATGTACACACACGCTTCTAAACATGATTAAACATCCCAGAAGAAGAAAAGCTCCATTTCTCCCAAATCAATTGCAAACATCCTTTGTACAAAAGATTTTCTCTCTCTTCTCCAAAATCCCAGCAGACATTGTATCTGTTTCTGGGAAACAGTCACACTATTCATCTTATTTCCTGTCAGTTATACCTAGACTTTAGTCAGACTCATCTGAATATTGTTATCTCAAGGCTAAATAGCAAAGTTAACCCTCTTTAAAAAAATGGACACAATACTAGGAGGAAGGAGAAGTGAGCACACATACATACACCAAGGAAGAAAATGTGTGAAACTGCTTGGTAACTTGTTTCTGTAATTGGTTGCAAGGCTGTAGTTAATCGACTTCATTTTTTCCCTACACACTCTGTATTTCCTCTTTCCTCAGCCAGTATCTCAACTGCTCAGGGCTGACACTTGCTAGAGTGACCCAAGACTCCAGAGTCTAAAGGGTTGAAATCTTTTTCACCTCTGAGGTTGTTCCTTTAAAATTTGTCACTGGACATGGGAGTGCTAAAAAAAACATTCCCTATAGGATGCGCTGGGTTTGACATCCTTATCACCTGTTGCGTAGGAACAACACAAATGTCCCTTTGTTCCCAAGATCACAAGCACCAGCCCGGAGAGTTAACATTTTTTGCCTGCTGGTTTAGTGGTAAAATGATCAGCTTGTTTCAATTTCTGTCTTCTTGGGACCACTGTTGTCCTCCCTAGTGGAAACAAACCTTCCTTGGGAACCCAGACCTCCAAACAACAGAGATCAAAATTGAGGGACAGGAAGCAAAATGTCTGTGTGGGTTAGTGGGTGTAATAGTGACAGGAGCCATTCCCTTTGCCTCCGCTGATTCCAGACAGAATGTGCACTGTCCTCACCTTCACAATGAATTAAGAGCCAAATTAACTTCAAAGTCATAACTTTTTTGTAACTCACCAGAGAACTGTGGTCACAGCAGTCTGAATCTAAGGTGCTCAAGAGAGACTCAAAGCATTCAATTGCTAGGACAGGAGAAGGGAAAGGCTACCCACTCCAGTATTCTGGCCTGGAGAATTCCATGGATAGTCCATGGAGTCACAAAGAGTTGGATACGACTGAGCAACTTGCACTTTCAAGAGGTGGTGTGGTTGGTGGTTAAATTTTACTGGGTTGAACTATCAAAAATTGATCACTGTTTTTGGCCCACTAAAAGGTTTCAATTTAATACATCACCTTATTCTAAATTAATGGCTGTTGGACATTACCAATTGGACAAAAGTTCCAATACTGAATTAGACTAAAATTATTTGATAAGAGAACAAAATGTACATGAAAACAGGTATTTATTATAGAACAATGTCTAAAAATTAATTAAAGGCTTAAACAACACCAAAAAACATAATTCCACACATTGACATTGACTTGGTAGCATGAAAATACTTAGCCCAAAGAGGCAAGTTTGTTCTTGATGAATTAACATATAATAAATTCTCATGACCTGATTCCAAAATATATGTATGAACTGACTTAACATGTTTATAAACATAAGGGCAATTTAAACACTGGTATTAGTTTTCATGAGTTCAATTTAAGGTCAGTGACTGGGAGTTATATTAAAAAAAAAAATCTGAGATAAAACATTCTTTAGAGAGCTACCACGTACCTATGTACATTTGAAGACCAAGGGTTAAAAGTCCACTCTTGATGAACACCATTAAGCAAAGGATGTATAACATCCATCACACATCTGTTCCAAAAACAGCATGTTTCCAAAAGTATACATTTCTTTACAAATAAACATTACGACATTAATAACTACAGAGGAACTGACAGAGTGAGTTCCAAAATATGCTCTCATCCTTGAGCCATATCTTAAAGCCTCCACTTTAATCTTGGGGCTTTAAGAACATCTTCTTTGCTTTAATTGGTTTTATGTCTCCGTTTTCATCTTCTTCGTAAATGGCACGGTCTCTTTTCTTGGCAAACTTTTTCCCAATTGTCCCCACCAAGGTCTCATATCTGTTAAGACGATAAAACAGAGTAAGTTTAGTTTCAAATAAAAAAGGCAGGAATCAAAACTTGTCAAGAATATCAAACCAAATACACAACAAAGAATAAGAAAAACCAAATCTATGATTAAAAGAAATAATCCGATTTAAAATTCATGAATTTCTCTGCGAACAATTCTTCACTTTTTTTGTGGGGGGGTGGTGGGGGAGTGGTTTGCATTATCCTAATAAATTAACATGTGTATTTTAAAATATGTATTAGAAGCAGCACTAGAAATTAGCCCTCAGCTGCCAGCCTGTGACAGGTACGAATGCACCCCAGGTCATGTTAGAAAAAGCAGGAAGTCCCCTTTCTGCTGGGGTGCTCCCTTCAAAGGTATGGTAGACCCCTTACCGGGAGGGAGGAGGGTATGTGGGAGTCAGTGAATGCTGGGCTCAGATTATAAACCTGGTCTAAGGTAACACTTACCTTCTAGCCATTTCTTCATCTGACACATCGAGCTCCACTGTTTGCTCTTCAACTTCTTCTGCTTTGTTCTTAGCGTTCATCTGAAGCATTAATTTCTGAAAAAAACACAATGGTGGTGACTAGCAGGGCTGGAAAAAGCTTGTTAAAGGAACTAGTGACAAACACATTTGAAGGTAAAGCCACAGAATCTACAGGACTAGACAAAACTTACAAGGGAGTCTCTGTAAAATTTAACCAACTTTACTCCACAATATGTTGATATAAGCCAGCTCTGAATTAAAAAAATAGTAAGACAAAGCCCCACTAGATTAGACTTACTGCTAATGAGTTTAAATTGAATTTTAGATCAGAAATTTATTAGTTACTTGTATCTAAAGCAGGCACACTGCTAACACACTGTAGTGAGTGGGGGAAAGAAGAAGTAACCTTCATGTATCCTCTGAACTTCCCACTTTTGAGCCAAATGGGAGAAACACTACAGTCAGGAGTAATTTTCAATGCAGCTTTCGTGGTAGCTGGGGAAGGGGAGAAGTAAAGTGCTGGAAGAGCTGGAAGGCTGGCGCTGGTGTAACTGGGGGGCCTCCTCACCCCTAACACGCAGGTGGATAACACACTGATGTCCACACAATGTCTGTGCGCCATGGATCCTTCCTTGAATTCTTTTTCTCACATTAACCTTTTCTTGATAGGTATCCCCCGACAGACTTAAAAACAATATCCTCTTTATCACAAAGGTGGGACCAGGAAAGGAAAGCAGAAATCACTTCTGAGTAGCTTTTCCAACGTTTAAAGGACTGAAGATGAAGCAGTCTCATGAAGCTCTGTGGGGCACAGACTTTGTTCCCTGCTGCACTTCAGCGCCTCCACAGGGCTGATGCACCACAGGTACACAGTAAATATGTACTGAATAAACCCCACGATAGGCATCCCTAGAAACACAGAGATACTATAAAATGTGTTCTAAGTACATCCTGCTTGGAATAAAGTAAGTGTTCCCAAGTTGGTATCATTCTTTTTATAACCAGGTACACTGAACTCTTCTCACAATTTATGACAGCTCAGACCTGCACGCCAAACAGTTCAAAACCTTTTCCCAGAGAGAATATATTCAGTGTTATAGAGTGCTGGTAATTAAAGTCACTTTCTAATAACATCCCACATCAAGTCTGGAGGGTCAGATCAACACTTTTTCCCACTGTATCACTTTGGAGTCCCTGCCCACCCAATACCCTAGTCTCTGGGCACCATTCGCTCATCATCTTTGCTATCTCTTTTTACCTTTTACCCCATTGCCCTCATTCTCTTCCTAATCTAAAGCTTTCAGCAGGCCAGAACAGGAGATATATTAAAAACAAACACTTCCAGTGTTGATTTTGCGTAAAGATGATTTTAACCACCTTAATTACCACACTCACTCAAAACAAGGAGACAAAGGAAAATCAACCTGCAGTCTTTATAAATAAACACTGGTGTTTAGTTTGGCTAACTGTGGTTGCTCCAGGCATCCTTAGAGAACCAGTTTTCAGCCAGGGATGATTCTGCTCAGGGGCCCGTGGCAACGTCTACAATGTCTGGACACACTTCAGGTTGTCACAACTGGAGTGTGTACGTGTGTAGCTAGTGGGTAGGGGGCAGAAGTCAGGGATATTGCTCAACATCCCACAGTGCACAGGAAAGCTCCCACCACAAAGGAAGTTGTAGCCCCAATGTCAATAGTCCCAGGGCTAAGAAACTGTGGCTTCATGAGATAGTTACCAAATGAAAGCTTTGTATCAGAAACCTCCATTTGGTTGGTTAAGTACTGATAGGAGAGCTTTCAATACCTGAGTCAGAGTTCTAATAATTATTTGTTAAACGGAGGTCTGTGCTTCTCTACAAACCCGAGGCAGGAAGATTAAAATGAACAGCTCAGTTATAAGGTGAATACTTCCTTTGAAGACAAACTTTCTAAAGAATCATTTAAAAATCTATTTACAAGCTTGGATTAAAAGCTGTCCATTAAAAAGTCAAATTACTCAATTTTTAAGTAACATTTTTTCCATTAGAAAAGATAGATTTATAGATGCCAGAAAATAATTTTTCATAATGGCATCAAATGAATAAAATCCCGACATTCCTGTAAAAGACCTGAGCTAAAATTCTAATACTTACAGTGGTACTGTCAGGGACTGTATACTGCTAAATTAAATCATCTACTCAATTCTAACATAAAACTAGACTGCAATGCCTGCAATTTCTTTAAATAGCTATGGCAATATTTCAAGACTTGTTATTTTCTATATAATGAGGAGAAATGGTATCTGTTGGGAAAAAACCTAAACCAAATCATTAGCAGAAAGAATTCAATTGGAAAAAATTTAAATCTGAAGCAATTATATTTAATACCTCAACCTCAGGATTAAATCCTCTGAATGACATTCTTCCATAGAGAAGATCTTCACACAACAAGAAACTCTGCTCTTCTATAATGAAACTCCTAAATGAGAAAATAAACCTGTATTAACAGCATGTCTACTTGTAGCAAAGCACAGCAAATAAAAGTCAAGATTTCAAATGCAAAATAGATCTTATGGTTCTTAGTGGAATCAAGGAAAAATATACTAAGATTTCTAACCTAAGGTTAGAGATAAAAATGGATCGCTTTGGTCAACAAAAGCATTGGGAGGCAAGAACAGAGGGCACCTGAATTTTTCAAATGTAAAGTGAAGTTTCCTTGATGTTTATGCTCCCCAAGTTTTTATTAAATTTGCAGAAATCAGTGTCCTAGGCAGCTTTAAGTGAGTGTCTTAGTTGGAGCTCTCAGCTATAAATAAAATGACTGATGCTGGATGACTTAAGCAGAGAAGTAATCTACTAAGGATACAGGGTATCTTACAGACACTGGGAGAGCCAGATGAGCGGGACTGGAAAATGAGCAGAAATGAGTGGCTAGGTGGCTGACCCCAAACCAAAATCATCCAAGTAAAAATGGTGCTGCTACTGAGAGGGCTCAACACTGGACACCACAGAGGGCATCCAGAAAACAGGATGTAGGTGTGGATGTTTCAGTGTCGGAGAGGGATTCTTCCATGAGTCACCAGTTCATAACCCCAATCCCAAGTGAGCATATCCAACTACAGCACATGTTCTCCTGAACTTTTTGTTCAGTCTTTCTCATAAACTTGAGATTCCCTTTCAACTGGCCAATCTTGTTTCTTGTAGAATGCAGGTGATAAAATATCACAAACGTCCCAAGTAAATCACCTCCCTCAGGAAAGCACCACACATATGCATTTAAGCATTCACTTAAGTCAAAAGGTGGACCCAAAGGCCAGCAAAGGATTCATGGAAGGACCACTGGCTCCTCAGAGGGCTTCCTCATGCATTTCTATTGACTCAATAACATTGGTATGAAAAGGCAGTTTGTTATCTACAAGCCTAGTTTCAATGATGAGGGACACTCATGGAGCTAGCAAATAAGGGAAATACTCCAAAATATAACTGAAAACATTCTGTATGTTAATTTCCCTGTTTTCATTAATCAGAATCCATAACTTTAGAGCTAAAACACATCTAAGAAATTATGAATTTCGTCAATTATTGCAGATGAGAAACTACTGCTCAGGAAAAAATATACATATCTGCCTAGGGCCACAACTAACGAGCACTACAAAACAGGGCAAAAACTCACTGCTGGGGAACAGTTCTCTGTGGGTCTCCTTCATTTCCGCACACCTGTGAGTGATGCACTAGATGTCCTTTCGTTCTTTTCAAGGATATGTGCACAGTGAACAGCTTTGAAAGGTTAAGCTGTTGTCTCCCTTCTTCTGCTGGAGCAATGCACTGACTTGCTTTAAGGCTCAAAATGAGGATACTGCTTCTCTTGGGGCCAAGGGCAAGTCTGTTTGCAGTCCAGTATCAAAAACTCAGGGTACCTAAGCTCAGGACTTCTCTGTTCAGATGTTAACCTACTGTGGGTAGCATGTCATCCTTCCGGGGATAAGAGGAAATGATGCCAATGTGATGCTCAAGCTGCTTGTGTGCTGTGAGTAATAAAGTCCTCTGTTTCTGACTCAGAACTCTCCTACCTTCCACCAGTATCCGTGAAACTGTAGCAGGCTGACTTGTTAGTTTGCAAGTAGGGTCAATCTCAGACTTCACAGTTCTTGAAGTTCACCAGGCCACAATACATGAGCACAAGAAGCACAGAAGCCAAAAATACTTTTTAAACATCATCCTGTGGCAGGCGAGTAATCAAACTGGCTATACTCACATCCTCTAAACCACAGCACATCCTTTGGAGAAAAACAACATGGCAACAACAGAACAAAGTCTCTGATCTGGTAACTTCTACTTCTATACTAAGTAATTTGTATCAGGTTTCCTGGTAATAGGCTCTGAGACAGAGTTCTGTGCACAAGTTTCACTGGGGAGTGCTGGCTTGGAGATACCCCTCTAGAGAAGTGAGGGCTGCAAGACTGGGCTGAGGGAGCAGCTGACTTGTAGCGTGGCTACACCAAGACCTCAGCGCCTACAAGGAGCTCCAGAGTTAGGAAGCCCTGCAGTTGTTTCAAGCTGAGGCAAAGCAAGCAGGTCTTAATCCACCCACATAGCCTGGTCACTGGCTAGGGGAGGTATGCACACTGAATAGTCCTAATGGTCATCACTGAGTTACAGTCCAATATAGCTGAATGGCAACCTCTAGACTCCCAGAGCATATACACAATGAAATCTCCAGTTTCACAGAGATCGGTAACCCTTTGGAATAATTCAGATGGTACTACCAAGCAAAGGTTCACAAACACAAATGAGCAGAAAGAGTGGTTGAATTTCCTAATACTCAAATATAAGGAAACACACATACTGCTAACACTTTGTGCTTTATGCCTAGCACTGTGGTCACTGCTTCACATGTATTATCTCATTTACTTCTCGTATTATCACACCCAATATACCAATGACGAGAGACAGGTTCAATAACTTGTCTAAGATCACAAGTAAGCAAGTGGCAGAGGTGGGCATCAAACCCAGGTCTGCCTGTCTCCAGAGCCCATGCACTAAATTAACCAATCCATCCCACTACCTGGGGTGTTAAAGCACACACATCTCAGGGACACGTCATCCATTTATCCTTCTAGGTGTACTCCTCACTCCCCCCATAGCCCCCACCATCAGAACCTTGGGAAGCCGATCTGAATGTAATACATGGAATGGCTTTCTTCCTACAGGATTACCTGGGCTGGTTGTGCCCTCAGATGAAGATGGCAATTCTTGTAAGATGCTCCCATCACACAGCCCGTCTTCAGATTCAGTAACCACTCCCTCCCCTTGACCCTCCAGGCCTGGGGGAAATTATTTCTACTACACAAGCCACCGAGGTGCTGCACTGCCCATAGCTGCTTCCCTACCGCTGCCCATACTTTGGTGGTCTCTGTTATACGCTCCTCAAATTACCCAACTTGACAGCTTCATCTCTTCCAGCGTCCTAAACTGATCTTCATTTCTAAACATAAATATGACACTGAATGCAAAAGGTTATTATTAATATTTACTGCTATGTGAAAGTTCGTGTCCCCACACAAATTCATATATTGAAATCCTAACCCCCAAAGATGAGGATATTAGGAGGTGAGGCCTTGGGAAGGTGCTTAAGTCATGAGTGTGGGACCCTCATGGATGGGATTAGGGCCTTAGGAGAGACCCCACAGAGATCCTTAGCCACTTCTACCAGGTGAGGATACAGCAAGAAGGTGCTGGCTGTGAACCAGGAAGAGGATCACCATCAAAACATGACCAGGCTGATATCCTGATCTTGGACTTCCAGCTTCCAGAACTGTGAGAAATACACTTATGTTGTTTATAAGCTACCCAGTCTGTGGTATTTTGTTATAGAGCCTGAACAGACTATGTCACATACCTCTCTAGGAAAGGAATCTAAAGGTCATTTTTCTGGAAGTAATACTGCTATGTTAGGGGGAAAAAAAAGAATACTGAAAACAAGATACAAACGGTCTTGCTTTTCATTAAGTAACAAAACATCTGGAATACTCTTGAGCAAGTTTAGCCAAGGCATAAAATTAAATTATACCTCCTTACCAGTAACAGTCCCTTTCCTACCAACCCCTGCTCCCAAATCCATACCACCTTCAGCATCATCTTCTCCTTCCTGACATCTTGCCTCCTCTGAGAAGCAAGAGAAAAGCAAGTTGAGAAGTAAGCAGAAAAAACAAAGTACTTTCCTTCCATTCCTCCTGGTGGGACGTACTTTCTATCTTTAGAGAAGGATGTTTAACTTTCCAAGAAAGATCTAGAGAAGATCAGCCAAGTAAACAACGGACAACTGTGTTAGAAAGAAAAAAATTAATAAATCTATCATCACATGTACACCTGTGGCTGATTCATGTCAATGCATGGCAAAAACTACTACAATATTGTAAAGTAATTAGCCTCCAATTAAAATAAATAAATTAATTAAAAAATTTATCATGCATCAACCAAGCTTAGAGGTAGAAGAGAAATGATCTAGTGTGTTACCCTGTTTCAGTAATAACTGTCTGGTGACCCTAAGCAATTTACCCTCCCTTGAGCTTCAGTTTCCTCAACCATAAAATGGGTGGAATGACAGTAGCCAGGTCTCAAATTTGTTGTGAGGATTAAATAATTAAGAGACATATAGAGTGCTTTGCCCAGTTCCCAGTATACACTAAAGACTCAACACATGTTAGCTAAGATGACTGGTATTAATAGTAAAAACCAGAAAAAAAAAAAAAAAAAACAAATAAAACACTCTTGACTTTACAAAGCTCAATCTATGGAGAACTCTGTTACTGAAACAAAACTGGAGAGACCTGAAGTACACATTTAATCTTCAGAACTTAATACAGTAGAGAGCACATTGCAGATTCTCCTAAAAGGTCCCCAGTTATCACCAAAGACGTACAGCTTGGATTCCTTTACTCTAAATAAGGAATGTAAAAAAAGAACAATTTTATAAATGATGGTGAGCATCAATAAAAACATTATAAATGCAAGCAGAACTCTTACAGACTTAATAATTTAAAAAAAATATTTGCAGGGCTAACTCAAGAAACTGAATAGATATCAGTTCATGGGTTTTATGTCACTGGAATGATGAATCACATTTACAGGGATGTGAACCTCCAAAGTGTCATAAAAAACCTACTCTTTCTCTTTCAGCTCAGGCAAATCCAAGTACCAGTGCTCTTCACTAATGATTTTCTTTTCTTCCTCTTCTAGTTGTTTCTTGGTTTCTGAGTCCAGTCCTCTTTGCATGAACTGTCAAAACATAACAAAATCAGAGTCAGCAACTATTTTTCCCAACAATCTCATTTCTCTGGGAATCCCATCTCATGGGTGGGGGTGGGGATGGGCAGATCAAGCAGCTTAGCTGACCAAGACAAGAGGCCTTCCAGGACACTAGAAAATAGACAAGTCAGTACCAAATCCTCAACCCTCTCATTCTTGCTCTATACTTAGCTCTGGCTGAATAGCTACACTAGACAAGGAAACCTAAAGCAGCTGCTCCCTTGCTTCTCATACGACACCCCACTTTATCGGTATACTCTGTGTCTCCTGCTGTCCTGCCAGAAGGCTTTTTGTCATCAATAGCCGAACTTGCTAGAGAACCTGGGTTATTGTTTCTCTCTCCTTTGCTTCAAGTGTCCAGTTGAGTGTTTTCCAACCACCCAAACAGGGGTAGGTAACTTTTTTAAGTTAACTTCTTTCTTTCCAATTCCAGAGTCAGATTGTTGGTCTGAGCCCTAAGCAGCCAGCATATCTTCATTTGATTCATTCCAAGACTAAAACTGCTAAAATATTCCCAATGCCTGCTTTGCCAATACACTTCTCTGAAATTTACATGATTACAAACCATACGCAAAGAACCCCCCATGTTCAATGAAGATTCACATTTTGCTAATACATATCAAAGAAGTACTTCAGAAATGATTAATTACACTACTATTTACTCTCCACCCTCACTCACTCTATTCATCCCAGGTTATACTCTAGCTCAACTCCACTCATGTCTTGCACATGCAACATTTACTCTTCAATGTTTCAAAACATTATTTATGCCCTGCTTCCCTTCACTGCAAATTCCATTATTCTGTAAACATGACATCTGGCAGTTTGCATCTAGACGGTAGTGTTCAGTGACACGCAGTACAGAGTTGTACTGATAATTAAGAGCAGGGGCTTCAGAGCCAGACTGCCTGAGTTTAAGCCCTGTCTACAGATAAAGGTCCATCTAGTCAAGGCTATGGTTTTTCCAGTGGTCATGTATGGATGTGAGAGTTGGACTATAAAGAAAGCTGAGCGCCGAAGAATCAATGCTTTTGAATGGGGGTGTTGGAGAAGACTCTTGAGAGTCCCTTGGACTGCAAGGAGATCCAACCAGTCCGTCCTAAAGGAGATCAGTCCTGGGTGTTCATTGGAAGGACTGATGTCGAAGCTGAAACTCCAATACTTTGGCCACCTGATGTGAAGAGCTGACTCACTGGAAAAGACCCTGATGCTGGGAAAGATTGAGGGCAGGAGGAGAAGGGAATGACAGAGGATGAGATGGCTGGATCGCATCACTGACTCGATGGACATGAGTTTGGGTGGACTCAGGGAGTTGGTGATGGACAGGAAGGCCTGGCGTGCTGCGGTTCATGGGGTCTCAAAGAGTTGGACACGACTGAGCGACTGAACTGAACTGAACTGAACAGATTTCTCTGGTGGCTCAGAGGTTAAGGAGTCCGCCTGTAATGTGGGAGACCCCGGTTCAATCCCTGGGTCGGGTAGATCCTCTGGAGAAGGAAATGGCAGCCCACTCCAGTACTCTTGCCTGGAAAATCCAATGGATGGAGGAGTCTGGCAGGCTACAGTCCATGGGGTGTAAAGAGTCAGACACGACTGAGTGACTTCACATTTTTTATAAACTGTGTAACTTTGGGCAAGTTACCTACTTCCTGTTTCAGGTGCCTTAGCTGTAAGAGAGGGATAATAACTGTACCCACCTCAATTGGTTATTATGTGGCTTTCCCGCCTTATAATATGCAACTTAGTTTTGCGCTCGGCCGCCATTCTGACTCCCACCGGGCGCCGCGGTCTGCAACTGGACCCACCGCGCCTGCGCGATGCCCGCCTCCCTCGCGTCCCCGCACCTTCATGCGCAGCAAGTTCTTGGACAACTTAGTTTTGCGCTCGGCCGCCATTCTGACTCCCACCGGGCGCCGCGGTCTGCAACTGGACCCACCGCGCCTGCGCGATGCTGCGTGTGCGTCGGCGTCGTCTTACGTACCGTGCGTCGTCCCGCCCCGTCGGCTCCGCCCCTGTTTCTCGCGCTTCGCGTTGGCCCGCGCTTTTTGCTCGTCGCCTCAGAGAGCTTTTGCCTCAGGAGGTGCTTGCCTCGCGAAGAAGCCCAGGGTAAACAAGTCTGTCAAAGCAGGAGTGAGAGCGACTTGATGCCGAGAGAGAGGGAGACCCCCCCAAAGCGGCTGCTGCCTCAGGAGGCCGTAGTCCTGGGCGCCGTCGGCCTTCCCTGAGGGCTTCGATTGGTCCCCTCAGGGCTGCACACCGGCCTCGTGCCACCCGCCTCACGGACCCCGTCTTGCGGCGCGTCGCCGACCCAGTTGCCTTGGTGAGACCTTTGAGACAGTGGCCACACCAACCATTCCCCCTGGACCGTTTCTTTGAAGTGTTTCAAACGTGGCTGGTGGGTTTTCTGTGTCACTCCATGTGTGTAATAAGTTCATTTTCCTGATAACCCCATGGGGCTGTCATTATCCTCTTGTTGCCAGTTGAATAAACTGAGCTACAGGGAGGTTCCGGAACCACCCCAAAGCCAAGGTGAGGGAGGTGGGGGTAAAGCCAGGCAGTCTGGCTGCCTAATGGCCCTTACAGTGTCAAATCTACCTGTTGACTGGAGTGTGTGTGTTTAAACCTAAGTGGCCAGTTAAATAGGAAGAATAGGGAGAGGTAGATGTCAAAGACACGAGCATGAGAGCATGACCTTATTTTCATACTAAGAGTTAAAATAACATTGCCAAGATGATAGTTTTAATGATGCGCATTACCACCTAAAGAAAGTTTTCACACCTTTCATAGCTGCCACACTTTGAAAAACACCCATTCTGCTAGCTCTTCAGCTGATAGCGTGCACTATATGCTGAATTCTTGTGCTAGGTACCTTGTGTCTTTTATTTTTTATTATTTTTTTAATTTTATTTTAAATTTAAATTTATATTTTATTTTTTTCCCCTGGGAGTGTGTATTACTTTAGTTAATACTCATAAGAACTTTGAAGAACGTATTGTGGTCCTCATATTGTTTGGGAACCTGAGGCCCAGAGATTAAGGGACTTACCAGAGTTTACACAGCTAGTAAGTGTTAGAACTAAGGTTGATCACAGAGCTGACACTTGAATAAAACATAGTCATGCCCTGGCAGGTTTTCTCAGAGGAGGAAAAAAGTCATTTTTAATATGGTAAGTGGGTATAGAAACTTACTCATTCAGGTCTGTGTGTGAGACACTGCGTTCATCTCTGAGCTACACTGATGCATAAAATCACATGACCTGCCTTTCTTGGAGCTGACTATCTGGTGAGAGCCATGGCAGAAAGAAAAGGATGATGTGTTAGAGGGACTTTTAGGGTGACATTAGATAAGCTGATCTGGGATTGCTCTTGTCAGATGATAGTGCCTACGCTTGGAAGTTGAAAAAATATTTGTTGTATGAAGGTTTGGAGGTAGAATGTACCAAAGGGAGGGAATAGCAACTATGAAAGTCCTGTAATGAGAACAAGATGAGTTGTCATAGAGTTTACCAAGTGGGAACAGTAGAGGTAATTACGTGTTATGGGTGGAATTGTGTCCCGCCAAAATTCATCTGAGTTTTGTTTCAGAATGTGGCTGTATGACTTAGAGAACGAACTTATGGTTGCCAGGGGGAAGGATAAGAGGACGAGATAGGGAGTTTGGGATGACATGTATACACTGCTGCATTTAAAATGTGTAACTGGCAAAGAGCTACTGTACAGCACATGAAACTCTGCTAAGTGTTACGTGGCAGCCTGATTGGGAGGGGAGTTTGGGGGAGAATGCATATATGTATATGTATAGTTGAGTCCCTTCACTGTTCACCTGAAACTATCCCAATGTTGTTAATTGGCTCTACTCCAATATAAAATAAAAGGTTAAAAGAATGTGGCTGTGTTTGGAAACAGGACCTTTAAGGAAGTGAATAAATTAAAATGAGGCCCTTAGGGTCGGTGGCAATCTAATCTGACTGGTGTCCTAATAAGAAGAAGAAATTTGAATACACAGGAAGCTACCAGGATTGTGCATGTACAGAGGAAAGACACAGCAAGAAGGTGGCCATTTGAAAACTGAGTAGAAGAGGTCTCAGCAGAAACCAAACCTGCCTACACCTTCATCTCTAACTTCTAGCCTTTAGAACTGTGAGAAAATAAAGTTTTGTGGCTTAAGCCACCTGGTCATACTATTTTGTTATGACACCAAATTAGCTCTCAATTACAATTATGATAAGAGCCCTACGTGAAAAATATGGGACTCATGAGAGGATATGGAAAAGGCATCTAAACCATTCTGGCCTGGAAAAGGAAGTTCTCTTAAATGTGTGACATTTGACATCTGAAAGGGGGAGGAGTTGGCATGAGGAAAAGCCTTCTAGTCATTTAGTTTTGTGCTACCTTAATTCCCATACATCCACAGAAAACTTATCTTGCAAAACTGAAATGCTACTCATTGAACAAAAACTGCTCATTCCCTCTCCCCCCAGCAAACTAAACTACTTTTTGCCTCTATGAATTTGACTTCTGTTCAGGATTTTGAAAGAGGTTCTGTGAGAGCCAAGGTGAAGAAGTGGTCCATTCTGCCATCTGCATCCAGGCATCCAGGAAACAGCTGACTATGAACACTATCTTGAAAGATAGGCACATGTCTTGTCAGATTTAAGAGGAAAACAATTCCTGAAGAAATAAGAGCATATGCACATTTACCAGCTATTGTTGTCTGAAGCTAGAAGTTCTACACATTTTCCCCTCTAGAAAACCTCTTATTGTTTAAAACAATCCCCAAAGTTGGACAAGTGAAAACCTCCAATTCCTTCCAGTTACTAGATCCATTAAGAAAAGGTTCCTTGAGTCTCTTCACTCGTGGAGCCGATCATTTCTAAGGCTATGCAGCCCAGTACAGTAAGCCTGTGATTAATATGTTGCTACTGAGCTACTTGAAATGTGGCTAATGTGACTGCATAATGGAATATTTGTTTAAATTTAAAAACTATAGCAGTGTAAAATATTTTCCTGTTTTACACATTTTATTATTTTGGAAAGACTGTATTTCACTTTAGCCTGTCTATGTTGAGATGTGCAGTAAGTGTAAAATATATACCATATTTCAAAGACTTGGAAGGAACAAGAGTAAAATATTTATATTTTTCATATTGATTAAATGTTGAAATAAGAGTTTAGATGTATTGGTCTAAATAAAACCTAGCATTAAAATTAATTTCATCAGTTTCTTTTTTTAATGAGTCTGCTAGAAAATTTAAAATTTATATATATAATTTCTTTTACTATGGTATTTCTTTTTTCTTTTCTCTTTTGTGCTCTCTCTTTCTTTCCCTCTCACTCCCCTTCTTTCTTTTTATTTCTTTCTGTTAGCTTTTGTTCTTTTGTTTTTTGCAAGTACCAGAAATTGATCATGGCTTATTAAATAAAATGGGGATTTATTAGAAGGACATTTCTAGTAGTTTATAACAAGGCTGGAGAAAAGGGCAAGTTAAAAGGACAGAAACCAGAGCAGCGCAGATATCTAGGAAGCGGGAATTAGTGTCACTGCAGGAATAAAGAGCATCAGATGATTGCTGTTAGGATTTTCAAATATTCATAGTCAAGGAGAGAATCTCATTGAGTCTTGGCTAAAGAGGGCAAGACCTGATATATAGCCCCTTTAGGACTATACACAGTGGAGGAGGGTAATTTTTTAAAGAGGAATTAGGTGCATAACCCAAAGAAAAGATAATCATTGTAATAGCCCAAACTGCAAAGCCAAGGTTAAGTATCTATTTGAGGCAGGAAGGAAGAGAGTTCCTTTGACACAGCCATGGAGGACAAATAAAGAGCATCAGTTGGGAAACTGACACACATCAGATCTATCATTTCTCACAAAATGTTTTCCCTCTTGCTGCCAAATCTTACTACTTTTATATGAGTAACAATCATAGACTCCTATTTTTTCTGCCTTATGCCTTTTTCATTCTTCCACAAATATTTTTAAATATCTCTTATGTTCTTGGCCCTTTGGTAGGTGGTAGGGAAACTACCTCTTCCTGATGGTATGTTGTAGACAAGGATATAGGTCTTAAATGCTGTCATTGAGATAAGATGTTGCAGGAAACCTAATCTGGATTTGAGGAGCTTGGAGAGTCGTCCTTGGGGAAGTGACACCTAAGCTGAGACCTCAAGATAAATTAAGCATATGCCAGACAAAAAAAGGGAAAGGGGCAGGAGTAATGAAGGAGATGTTTAATTCAGATGGAAATGTGTTTCAGTGATGGCAATTGTGTAAGTGACAAGTGTGGAGAGGCAAGGTAGGGCCAGATCTCAAAGGCCATGTGTTAAGTCAGTAGGATTTTTAAAGTTCCTGTGAAGCTGTTAAAACTGTTTTACCAGGACAATGGCATCATTTCAGAATTGCACAATAGAATTGTGTTCATCTTAAGAGCACTCTGAAAGTAAAAAAAGTTACAGTGTTGCTCAGTTGTGCCTGACTCTTTGCCACCCATGGACTGTAGCCTGCCAGGCTCCTCTGTCTGTGGAATTCTCCAGGCAAGATAGAAGAATGGGTAGCCATTCCCTTCTCCAGGGAATCTTCCCAACCCAGGGATCGAACCCTGGTCTCCTGTATTGCAGGCAGATTCTTCCTGAGGTACCAGGGAAGCCACCTTGACTGACCACCAAAAACTATTAGAAGTAATAGATGAATTCAGTAGAGTTGTAGGATACAAAATTAATATGCAGAAACTTGTTGCATCTTTATATGCTAATAAACTATGAGAAAGAAATGCAGGAAATAGTCCCATTTACAATTCCATCAAGAAGAAAAATTACCTAGGAATATATTAAACCAAAGAACTGAAAGATCTGTACTTTTGAAAACTATGAGACAAAGACAAAAGAATTTGAAAACAACACAAATAAATGAAATGAGATATGATGCTCATGGACTGGAAGAATCAATATCCTTAAAATGTCTGTACTACGCAAAGCAATGTACAGATTCAATGCAATTCGTTTCAAAATTTGCATAGCTTTTCCCACAGAACTAGAACACAATGGTAACATTTGTATTGAACCACAGATGGCCCCAAATAGCCAAAGCAATTTTGAAAAAAAAGCTGAAAGTATCACACTCTCAGACTTGAAACTATAGCATGCTACAAAGTTCTAGTAATCAAAATTATGGTACTGGCACAAAAGCGTACACATACAATAATTGGATAGAAGAGTACAGAAATAAACCCAAGCTCTTATGGTCAGTTGATCTATGACAAAGGAGGCTAAAGTATATAATGGGGGAAAGATAGTCTCTTCAATAAATGGTGTTGGGAAAATAGGGCAGCTACATGAGAAAGAATGAAACTGGATCACTTCTTACACACTCAAAATGGAAAAAAGTCTTAAACGTAAGACCTGAAACTGTTAAGCTCCTAGAAGAAAACTAGGCAGTAACTTTTTGACACCAGTCTTAGCAGTCCTCTCAGGCAAGGGAAACAGAAGCAAAAATAAATGGGACTATATCAAAGTAAAAAACTTTTGCACAGTGAAGGAAATCACCAACAGATCAAAAAGATAATCATGGAATGGGAGAAGATATTTGCAAATGATATATCTGACAAGCAGTCAATGTCCAAAAAAAGAACTCATACACCACAGTATCAAAAAGCAAAACAACTCCATTAAAAAATCAGGACCTGAGTAGACATTTTTCCAAAGAAGACAAATACATGGTCAAAAAGCACATGAAGAGGTGTTCAACATCACCATCAGTTCAGTTCAGTTGCTCAGTCGTGTCCAACTCTTTGCAACCCGATGAATTGCAGCACACCAGGCCTCCCTGTCCATCGCCAACTCCCGGAGTTTACCCAAACTCATGTCCATAGAGTCGGTGATGCCATCCAGCCATCTCATCCTCTGTCGTCCCCTTCTGCTCCTGCCCCCAATCCTTCCCAGCCTCAGGGTCTTTTCTAATGAGTCAACTCTTCCCATGAGGTGGCCAAAGTATTGGAGTTTCAGCTTCAACATCAGTCCTTCCAATGAACACCCAGGGCTGACCTCATTTAGGATGGACTGGTTGGATTTCCTGGCAGTCCAAGGGACTCTCAAGAGTCTTCTCCAACACCACAGTTCAAAAGCATCAATTCTTTGGCGCTCAGCTTTCTTCACCATCCAACTCTCACATCCATACATGACTACTGGAAAAACCACAGCCTTGACTAGATGGACCTTTGTTGGCAAAGTAATGTCTCTGCTTTTTAATATGCTATCTAGGTTGGTCATAACTTTACTTCCAAGGAGTAACCATCTTTTAATTTCATGACTGCAATCACCATCAGCAGTGATTTTGGAGCCCCCCAAAATAGTCTGACACTGTTTCCACTGTTTCCCCATCTATTTCCCATGAAGTGATGGCACCAGATGCCATGATCTTAGTTTTCTGAATGTTGAGCTTTAAGCCAACTTTTTCACTCTCCTCTTTCACTTTCATCAAGAGGCCCTTTAGTTCTTCACTTTCTGCCATAAGGGTGGTGTCATCTGCATATCTGAGGTTATTGATATTTCTCCCAGCAATCTTAATTCCAGCTTGTGTTTCTTCCAGCCCAGCGTTTCTCCTGATGTACTCTGTATATGAGTTAAATAAGCAGGGTGACAATATACAGCCTTGACGTACTCCTTTTCCTATTTGGAACCAGTCAGTTGTTCCATGTCCAGTTCTAACTGTTGCTTCCTGACCTGCATATAGGTTTCTCAATAGGCAAGTCAGGTGGCCTGGTATTCCCATCTCTTTAAGAATTTTCCACAGTTTATAGTGATCCACACAGTCAAAGGCTTTGGCATAGTCAATAAAGCAGAAATAGATGTTTTTCTGGAACTCTCTTGCTTTTTCGATGATCCAGAGGATGTTGGCAATTTGATCTCTGGTTCCTCTGCCTTTTCTAAAACCAGCTTGAACATCTGGAAGTTCATGGTTCACGTATTGTTGAAGCCTGGCTTGGAGAATTTTGAGCATTACTTTACTAGCGTGTGAGATGAGTGCAATTGTGCAGTAGTTTGAGCATTCTTTGGCACTGCCTTTCTTTGGGATTGGAATGAAAACTGACCTTTTCCAGTCCTTTGGCCACTGCTGAGTTTTCCAAATTTGCTGGCATATTGAGTGCAGCACTTTCACAGCATCATCTTTGAGGATTTGAAATAGCTCAACAGGAATTCCATCACCTCCACTAGCTTTGTTCGTAGTGATGCTTTCTAAGGCCCACTTGACTTCACATTCCAGGATGTCTGGCTCTAGGTGAGTGATCACACCATCGTGATTATCTGGGTTGTGAAGATCTTTTTTGTACAGTTCTTCTGTGTATTCTTGCCACCTCTTCTTAATATCTTCTGCTTCTGTTAGGTTTAGGGTTACTGGTGATAGAAGCAAGGTCCGATGCTGTAAAGAGCAATATTGCATAGGAACCTGGAGTGTTAGGTCCATGAATCAAGGCAAATTGGAAGTGGTCAAATAGGAGATGGCAAGAGTGAACGTCGACATTCTAGGAATCAGTGAACTAAGATGGGCTGGAATGGGTGAATTTGATTCAGATGCCATTATATCTACTACTGTGGGCAGGAATCCCTTAGAAGAAATGGAGTAGCCATCATGGTCAACAAAAGAGTCCGAAATGCAGTACTTGGATGCAATCTCAAAAACGACAGAATGATCTCTGTTCATTTCCAAGGCAAACCATTCAGTATCATGGTAATCCAAGCCTATTCCCCAACCAGTAATGCTGAAGAAGCTGAAGTTGAATGGTTCTATGAAGACCTACAAGACTTTTTAGAACTAACACCCAAAAAAGATGTCCTTTTCATTATAGGGGACTGGAATGCAAAAGCAGGAAGTCAGGAAACACCTGGAGCAACAGGCAAATTTGGCCTTGGAGTACAGAATGAAGTAGGGCAAAGGCTAATAGAGTTTTGCCAAGAGAACGCACTGGCCATAGCAAACACCCTCTTCCAACAACACAAGAGAAGACTCTACACGTGGACATCACCAGATGGTCAACATCGAAATCAGATTGATTATGTTCTTTGCAGCCAAAGATGGAGAAGCTCTATACAGTCAGCAAAAACAAGACCGGGAGCTGACTGTGGCTCAGATCATGAACTCCTTATTGCCAAATTCAGACTTAAATTGAAGAAAGTAGGGAAAACCACTAGACCATTCAGGTCTGACCTAAATCAAATCCCTTATGATTATACAGTGGAAGTGAGAAATAGATTTAAGGGACTAGATCTGATAGACAGAGTGCCTGATGAACTATGGATGGAGGTTCGTGACATTGTACAGGAGACAGGGATTCAGACTGTCTCCATGGAAAAGAAATGCAAAATAGCAAAATGGCTGTCTGAGGAGGTCTTACAAATAGCTGGGAAAAGAAGAGAAGCAAAAAGCAAAGGAGAAAAGGAAAGATATTCCCATCTGAATGCAGAGTTCCAAAGAATAGCAAGGAGAGATAAGAAAGCCTTCCTCAGTGATCAGTGCAAAGAAATAGAGGAAAACAACAGAATGGGAAAGACTAGAGATCTCTTCAAGAAAATTAGAGATACCAAGGGAACATTTCATGCAAAGATGGGCTCGATAAAGGACAAAAATGATATGGACCTAACAGAAGCAGAGGATATTAAGAAGAGGTGGCAACATCACCATGGAGGGATGCAAATCAAAACCACAGTGGGATACCTCATACTTGTCAGACTGGCTGTTATCAAAAAGATAGGAAAGAAGTGGTGAGGATGTGGAGAAAGGGAACCCTCGTGCACTGTTGGTGGGAGTGTAACTTGGTTCAGCCACTGTGGAAAACTGTTGAGAGTCTTCAAAAAAAACCTAAAAATAGAACTGCTGTATGATCCAGCAATTCCACTTGTAGGTATTTATCTGGAGAAAATACAAATTCAAAAAGATATTTGTATCCCTATGTGCATTTGTATCCCTATGTTCATTTGTATCCCTGTGTTCATAAGCCATGCAGATGTAATGTACATATAGGGAATATTGTCAATAATATTGTAACAACTTTATATGGTAATAGATAGTAGCTGGTTTTATTTTGGTTATTTCATAATGAATAAAAATACTGAATCATTATGTTGTACACTTGAAACTAATAGTTTATTTTAATTATAATTCAATAAAAAGTGTTTAGAGACCAAATTTAAACTGAAAGTGGAGTAGGGAAATGGAGGAAGAAAAAAAACAAGAGAGGGAGAAAGTCTAGCCCTTAAGTAATCTCAAATGTTCCTTTAGATTACTCTTCCTGGGAACTCCCTGGTGGTCCATGGGTTAAGAATCTGCCTTCCAATGTGAGGGATGTGTGTTCGATCCCTCATCTGGAAACTAAGATCTCACCTGTCCCAGGCATAAAGCCCCTGCATGACTTAGCTAGAGAAAGCCTACATCTAGTGAAGACTCAGTGCGGTCAGAAAAAGAAAAAAAGATAATCTTCCTAATTTCTTTTAATTTCCTGTTTTAACTAGTTTATCCTATCATCTGTTAGATAAAATCCAGACTGATTATCAAGGCTTTCTACACCTGCCCTCTAGCCTTATCTCCTACCTTTTTGGTCCTGTCTTGTATCAGACATGACTGAGCGACTGAACTGAACTGAACTGTATGCCTGAACTTCATTTCTTCTAGCCAGACTGATCTACTTGCTGTGCCTCCAGACATTTCATATTCACCTTCCATGTAAATATTCATGCTGCCTTCTATTTCTGGAATGATGCCCTGAGTAATGTTTTCTCTTTTTTTTCAACTTTTCAAATCCTGCCTATCTCTCAAAACCCAATTCAAATTTCATCTTCCTCTTACATCAACCAAAAATGATGACTTTCTTTTTTTCCCTTCATTGCTGATAGGGCTGTTTTACAGTTTCAGTGTTTAATTATACACTACTTTTTATTGTCACCTAACATGATTGCAGGTACTAGAGGGCAGTTCTGGGCTTTATAGTTACCTGAATCTTTCACAGCTTCAAACTGTTCTTAGTATACTCAATAAATTTACTCAAATCAGTAAGTGAAAAACTGTTCTTTAAAATGGGTGAGATAGCATCTTTTAAAATTACACACATTCTTTAATAACTAACTGATAAGCCCCAGAACACCTAACCAATTCTATCTAGCGAAATTGACATTTAAATTTTTATTTTACAAAAGAAAAAAAATAAGAGAAATCAAAGGCCAGGGATGTGGTAATGAAACCACCTTATTTTCCTGAATTAATTCTATTCAAAATATTCCGTTCAGTTAAAAGATAATGATATCTTTGGACTTTTCTGTGGAAGTTTCTAAAGAAACCAGTTGCTATGGGGATTGAGAAGACAAAAAATTTAAAAATATGATCAAATTTATGCATATGAAGCTACCATGTTTAAACCTGGAAGACATTTATTTGATGGAGGGGGTTCACAGAGGGAAAAAGAATGTGGAAATGAATTGTTGGGGGAACATGTTATGGTGGTGGAAGTCAAGACACAGTTAAGATGGGTGTTTATTTTCTTCAAGGGAAAATTGTGTGTTTACTAATAATAAGGAAGAACAAAAGAAAAGTTAAACAGAGGGCTGGAGAGACTAAATGGTTTTCTCTTTACCTATGACAAGTTCTTGCTCATGAAAAAAATTATAGAAGTCAAAGCCAGTAGTTGAAAAGGAGGCTGCTGGGACTTTGAACCAAGCCAAATCAGTGGCTTTCACTATTTTATATCCCTCTGTCACTCTTAAGAATATGAGTCCCACACTGCAAAAATAAAAAGCCCATTCTTTTTCTTACAAAGAAAGTTATGTTTGTAGCTACTGTTATTTTATTAAGTTTTACAGACATTAAAATGCATTTTTGCCTTTTGGAGAAGTATTTCCTGTTACAGCTTTACGAAAGAAAGAATCCCCACCCTGCCTCCCACCCCATTTTCCTCGATTGCTACCTGTTTGCTCTGAGTATGCCTGAAAAAGTGATAGCAGATGCATTCAACCTTATACACTCACCAGATGGTGTAGGTTGATGGAGAGTGAAATTTTCGTTCTGGTGCTGTTCTGAATCCTTCTCTGGTGTTCTTGCCACAGTTGGAAATTCCTGGCCTAGAGGACATGGACAAGCCAGGGCAGGGTTTTTCATGGCAGAAGTGAACTATTAGAGAATTGAAGGTATTCTTTTTCAGTTCCTGAAAAGAGAACCAGCAATGATGTTTTGTGATAAAGAGGAAAATAATTGAATTAGATATTAGATTCCTTTGATTAAAAACTATATATTTTTCAAATTACAGTGTGTTATAAAAGTAATACATTTTATTGTAACCAATACAAAAATATACAAATGCACTAAGTAGAGAAATGAAAACCTTACCTGCTTCCTTCCCCCAACTCCCATTCCTCACAGGCAACTTCTGTGAAATCCTTTGGCTTTCAAAGTTTGAAATAGAAAAATACTCTCTAAATAAACTTTATGTCTGTTGAATAGTTTTAACTTTAAGAAAGATATCTGTTTTCTGATAGTAAGAAGGCATTGCAAAGTGTTATAATCTCTTTTCTTTCGTGGCTATGACTGTGAGTGTTTATTTTGTTCTGTTTTTCTGTTTCATGAGAAGGTTTGGCCATGACTTACTACCACCATTGGGTGGCAGCCTAAATTGCAACCTCTTAAGAAGTCATCCTCATTGGGTTCTGTGAAATTCATCCGAGAAATGACAACTTTGCACAGATGTTTTTAAAGGAAGAGTTGAATAAAATTTTCCTCATATTCTGAGAGAGAGAGAATGCAGCTGAGCAAAGGAAATAACTAATGACCAGATACCTGGGAGAAAATCCTCTCTTCCAATAAGTCACTGGCTCCTGCCCCATCTACTCTCAATGGTTTAAAAGCTGCTGAACCCTCTTAACCCTGTGAGCATCAAATGAGATAACAGGTGAAAACACCTTACCAAATGTACAAAGCTGTGCAGATGTGAAAGATGATCATCATCATAGCACGGATGTGGGTTGCTTTCATAGCCAGTTTTATTGGCATGATTGCTTTATAAATTGAGTCATCTGTGTGAATTAAACAGAATTTACAGGTCTGCAAAAACTATTGCACATATTTATTTTATTTGAAGTCACTTAAACCCAGATCTAAGTAAAACCTCATCATACTTCTGGGATGGCAGGAATTAAATCTAAATATTTACATAGTACTCTCCTGTCCCAAACACTGTGCAAAAATTCAGGTTCTTGAGTGAATGAAAGTCGCTCAGTCACGTCCGACTCTTTGCGACCATGGAATTTACAGTCCATGGAATTCTCCAGGCCAGAAGGGGATCTTCCCAACCCAGGGATTGAACCCAGGTCTCCTGCATTGCAGTTGGATTCTTTACCAGCTGAGCCACAAGGGAAGCCCAAGAATACTGGAGAGTGTAGCCTATCCCTTCTCCAGGGGATCTTTCCCAACCAGGGATGGGCTTCCCTGATAGCTCAGTTGGTAAACAATCTGCCTGCAATGCAGGAGACTCTGGTTCAGGATCTTAAGTGGTGCCAAATCATAGTGAAGATCATAGCTCTTGTAATTGATCATTGGACCTCACTGGAGATGCCATTGTCTAGCTAGCTAGGTCCACTAGACTCTGTTTTACCACTATTTGTAGTCCATGCTTGGTGTTAGGAATCTTTGAAAGGAATAGGGGGCCAAGCATTCAATCTCTCTGGGTACACCACACAGAAACCCTCTTGTCTTGCCATGCCCTGTGTCTTACTAGACCTTCTGAATCCTTCTGACCTCTTTCCAATACTGAGAAAACTTTTCCTTTTACCTTTTGCTGCCTTAGAGGGTACTCTGGCTATCCTGTCTGGCTTCAGGCCTCATGGATGTACTTCTTTAGTGAGTCTAGACACTGCCAAGAGTCAAGAAGAACTATAGAATCCATGCAGCTTGTGTTCTGTGGACTTTAAGATATTAAAGGGTTGTCTGCCTTCTTGAAACTACTGAGGTATATATAGAGAAAAATACAAACCAAAGATTCAAAAAATATTATACTCCAGTGACATACAAAGGTCTCCTCTTGGCTTCAGGGGGTCAGAGCTTTGGTGAGTACACCAGAAAGATAAAAAGATTGTGTCTTTTTATCTGGATGAGTAGAGCACACAGCATTATCTTCTTGATTTTTTCTTTTTCTTGCTATACATAGACTAAAGAACTGTTTTTCTATTTTCATCCAGCTGCTCTAATTTCAATATAAGAGAAAAGCACTTTGTCTGTCATTAACTCTAAAAAGTAATAATTATAATAGTTTATAATTTACACTTGTTGATAAATACTCCCATAACATTAGTGAATATTGCTTTTCTGGGCTGGTTATTGTATTTGGATTTTTATAACAACATTCAGACTATGAGGAAGCTAAGTTTGTTTGTGCTGCTTAGGGGATGGGTGTTGGGAACCATTGGTTTGTTGATTAAATTACCTAATCACAAATTCTATGCCCCGACCAGTAACGCTGAAGAAGCTGAACTTGAACGGTTCTATGAAGACCTACAAGACCTTTTAGAACTAACACCCAAAAAAGATGTCCTTTTCATTATAGGGGACTGGAATGCAAAAGCAGGAAGTCAGGAAACACCTGGAGCAACAGGCAAATTTGGCCTTGGAGTACAGAATGAAGCAGGGCAAAGGCTAATAGAGTTTTGCCAAGAGAATGCACCGGTCATAGCAAACACCCTCTTCCAACAACACAAGAGAAGACTCTACACATGGACATCACCAGATGGTCAACATCGAAATCAGATTGATTATATTCTTTGCAGCCAAAGATGGAGAAGCTCTATACAGTCAGCAAAAACAAGACCGGGAGCTGACTGTGGCTCAGATCATGAACTCCTTATTGCCAAATTCAGACTTAAATTGAAGAAAGTAGGGAAAACCACTAGACCATTCAGGTCTGACCTAAATCAAATCCCTTATGATTATACAGTGGAAGTGAGAAATAGATTTAAGGGACTAGATCTGATAGACAGAGTGCCTGATGAACTGTGGATGGAGGTTCGTGACATTGTACAGGAGACAGGGATTCAGACTGTCTCCATGGAAAAGAAATGCAAAAAAGCAAAATGGCTGTCTGAGGAGGCCTTACAAATAGCTGGGAAAAGAAGAGAAGTGAAAAGCAATGGAGAAAAGGAAAGATATTCCCATCTGAATGCAGAGTTCCAAAGAATAGCAAGGAGAGATAAGAGGGCCTTCCTCAGTGATCAGTGCAAAGAAATAGAGGAAAACAACAGAATGGGGAAGACTAGAGATCTCTTCAAGAAAATTAGAGATACCAAGGGAACATTTCATGCAAAGATGGGCTCGATAAAGGACAGAAATGGTATGGACCTAACAGAAGCAGAAGATATTAAGAAGAGGTGGCAAGAATACACAGAAGAATTGTACAAAAAAAGATCTTCATGACCCAGATAAACATGATGGTGTGATCACTCACCTAGAGCCAGACATCCTGGAATGTGAAGTCAAGTGGGCCTTAGAAAGCATCAGTACGAACAAAGCTAGTGGAGGTGATGGAATTCCAGTTGAGCTATTTCAAATCCTCAAAGATGATGCTGTGAAAGTGCTGCACTCGATATGCCAGCAAATCTGAAAAACTCAGCAGTGGCCACAGGGCTGGAAAAGGCCAGTTTTCATTCCAATCCCAAAGAAAGGCAATGCCAAAGAATGCTCAAACTACCACACAGTTGCACTCATCTCACACGCTAGTAAAGTAATGCTCAGAATTCTCCAAGCCAGGCTTCAACAATACGTGAACCGTGAACTTCCAGATGTTCAAGCTGGTTTTAGAAAAGGCAGAGGAACCAGAGATCAAATTGCCAACATCCTCTGGATCATCGAAAAAGCAAGAGAGTTCCAGAAAAACATCTATTTCTGCTTTATTGACTATGCCAAAGCCTTTGACTGTGTGGATCACTATAAACTGTGAAAATTCTTAAAGAGATGGGAATACCAGGCCACCTGACCTGCCTATTGAGAAACCTGTATGCAGGTCAGGAAGCAACAGTTAGAACTGGACATGGAACAACTGACTGGTTCCAAATAGGAAAAGGAGTACGTCAAGGCTGTATATTGTCACCCTGCTTATTTAGCTTATATGCAGAGTACATCATGAGTAACTGTGGGCTGGAAGAAACACAAGCTGGAATCAAGATTGCCAGGAGAAATATCAATAACCTCAGATATGCAGATGATACCACCCTTATGGCAGAAAGTGAAGAACTAAAGGGCCTCTTGATGAAAGTGAAAGAGGAGAGTGAAAAAGTTGGCTTAAAGCTCAACATTCAGAAAACTAAGATCATGGCATCTGGTCCCATCACTTCATGGGGAATAGGTGGGGAAACAGTGGAAACAGTGTCAGACTTTATTTTTTGGGGCTCCAAAATCACTGCTGATGGTGATTGCAGCCATGAAATTAAAAGACGCTTGCTCCTTGGAAGGAAGGTTATGACTGACCTAGATAGCATATTTAAAAGCAGAGACATTATTTTTCCAACAAAGGTCCGTCTAGTCAAGGCTATGGTTTTTCCAGTGGTCATGTATGGATGTGAGAGTTGGACGGTGGAAAAGCTGAGCACCGAAGAATTGATGCTTTTGAACTGTGGTGTTGGAGAAGACTCTTGAGAGTCCCTTGCCTGCAAGAAGATCCAACCAGTCCATCCTAAAGAAGATCAGTCCTGGGTGTTCATTGGAAGGACTGATGTTGAAGCTGAAATTCCAATACTTTGGCCACCTGATGCAAAGAGTTGACTCATTGGAAAAGACCCTAATGCTGGGAAGGATTGGGGGCAGGAGTAGAAGGGGAAGACAGAGGATGAGATGGTTGGGTGGCATCACCGACTCGATGGACATGGGTTTGGGTAAACTCCAGGAGTTGGTGATGGACAGGGAGGCCTGGCGTGCTGCAATTCATGGGAGTCGCAATAAGTCAGACATGACTGAGCAACTGAACTGAACTGGAATTCATAGCTGTTTGGAATTTAGCAGCTAAATTTTAAGGATTGAAAAATGTTAAATTTTTTGATATAGAAAATTTCAAAAATATTTAAAAATACAGAGAAAAGGGTTGTCTTAGTAAGACTTATATGGGGACTTCCCTGGTGATCCAGTGGGTGAAAGTTCACCTTGGAATTCAGGAGATGCAGGTTTGATCCTTGGTAGATAAACTAAAATCCCATATGCCCTGAAAAATAAAAACACTCATATACTCACCAACCAGCTTAATTATTAATTCATGGCCAATCTTATATTCTTTTTGTCCCCTCATTTTCCTTCTCGCTATCCCTCTTCCAATTATTTTGAAGCCAATCTTAGGTATGATGTAATTTATCGGTAAACATTTCAGTGAAAGTGAAAGTTGCTCAGTCGCGTCTGACTCTTTGTACCCCATGGGTCCATGGAATTCTCCAGGCTAGAATACTGTAGTGGGTAACCTTTCCCTTCTCCAGGGGATCTTCCCAGCCCAGGGATCAAACCAGGGTCTCCTGCATTGCAGGCGAATTCTTTACCAACTGGGTTATGAAGGAAGCCCCAGTATTTCAGTAGATATCTCTAAATGGTAAAGGACTTAAAAATTAATGTAATCACAAAGCTGTCATTGCTCTTAAAAGTTAAACATGATGAAAGAATGCTGCCTCTTTATTTTCATCATTTATTTTTTCTCCTTATTTAAAATTTAATATTAAACTTACGTCAACAGCATAAATCTTCATATAGTAACATATACTGAAGGATATCCTGGACATGTTGTTAAATGAAAGAGCAAACAATAGAGTAATTTTTATAACATGATTCAATTTCTACTTTAAAGGATTATAAATAATCACATCTCTTTTTGTTTAAGCATGTAAAAGCATAGACACATATATAATGCATCAAACCAAGAATAGTTGTTACCTTTAAAGTAAGATAATCACAGTTGGTATTAGAGAGGATATAGGACTCTCACTTTTAACCTATTGTTTAGTATTTTTTATTTATAAAATATATGTGTATTACTTTCGGAAAAGTTTTCCAAAAAGAATTCATGAAAGGAACAAGTTAAATTATGTCAGTATGAGAAATGAGAGACATTTTTAGATCAGGCTATCCTGTCCAGATAGTGTCCCTCAGTTGAATAATCCTTACTCCTGGGTTAATAAGAATAGCAATTAGCACGTATAGAGTGTTGGCTAGGTGCAGACACTTTGACAATTGCTTTCAATCTGATTATTTGTTTCTTACCATAACCCTTTGAAGTGGGTATTCCCATTTCACTTATGAAGAAACATGATCTAGAGCAGTTAAATAACTTGCCAGAGTTTGGAAGAGGCTGACCAGGCTTGGAAATTAGGTGCTGGGACTCCCCTGCCCAAGCACTTCACTAATGGTTCCACTTCCCTTGGATCTGAAGATCTCATAGTTACAGAATGAGTTTCACTATTTCAATTCATACTTGTTTGATTCTTTTGTTGCTTAGTGTCTATGTTAGCTTTAATAACTTTGTTTTGCAATATTTTACCTTATTTTATTTTACTATAAACTTAACAGCTCAGGCAAGACCAAGTAGTAATTCCTCTCATTTCCCCCCATCGTCTGTAGAGTCTGGCCCAAAGGACTAAGGGAAGAAACAACCTCAAAAGAACATCATGCTTTTCTAATATGAGAAACATTTAAATGACAGATAGACAATTCTTGTCAATATCAGCTTTATGTGCAGTTATCCAGCTACATAATTTTTCTTTCTTGCTGAAACTTCTTATAAAGCTCTTCTTAATTTATCTATGCCATAAATGTAGGATAGTGGAATTACAAGTATATGGGAATAGAAGTGCCCAGCACTTTTATTTGGGATACATTTTACATTATAGATGTAGACATGCTAAAACTATCTTTTTAAAAAAGTTGTTATGGATTAGTCCTTGCATACTGTAGCAGATTTATTTTTCACAACTTGACACTGGCATTCACAATGCTTTGGGCTTTCTTAGAGTAAATTTTTGTTGTTGTTGTTCAGGAATAACAAATTAACTTATTATTTAACATAAAAAATGCAATAGCAAAGCAAAATAGCCTATATAACAAAATACACAAACACACATAGTAGGATACAAAAATTATTTATGTATTCTATATATTGTTATATCCTTTACCTACTTGGAATAATTGAGATATTACTGAGTATCCAAAAGAAAATTGTTTCTAAACAAGGAAAACATCCTTACACAAGTTTGCTGAAATTATTCAATTAACTTTTTAAAAAGATGAATGTTTTGAAATTTTCTATCCTTTGCACTCCTTTTCTCTGTTCATCCTGTCAGGGAGCAACAGGAGTTCTATAGATTTTAAGAAAATGCCCCTGTCAGTCTTCCAGAACTTAGACCACTTGATGCCCTCTTTACACATAGTGAAAAAGAACAGCATGTACTTCACACACTGAAAGAAAATACTGTCCTATCTTGGTTGTATTATTGAAATAAAATTTGTTTGAGACTTTAATCATTTAGGTTTAAAATTTTGCTCTTCAGATAAGCTGAATGGCCACTCTAGTGGGTAGTTCACAGGGTTTGGAGAAATAATTTAATATTAATTCTTCTGCAAATGTGTAGCTCTATTCTGTATCTCTGTCTGTATACTCCAAAGAGGTTATTTTGAGGAATCTTACAAGTACTTGTAATTATGTTTGTTGAGATGTTTTAAAAATAATTCTAATTTCTTAGTGAAAGTTAGGAGGTCCAGACAGAAGGGGGCTTATTGCTCTGAAGGGTGAAGAGTTTTCCACTGCCTCACGTCAGAAAATATTGTACATGCTTTGGAAGCTTTTAGGTAATTTAGAAGCCATAGTGTAGAAAATCCAGTTATGTAACCTTTCCTCTAGGTAGGTCTCACACCCAGCATCTGAGGAAATTCATGAGTTTAGGTCTGATAAGCTGCAACTGTATTCCTCCAAGGAGATGTATTTTTCCTGACTTATACCATGATTGGCTTTTTAGTTATTTCTTCCTCTGTATTATCTTCCAATTGTTACTAGAAGGTAAGTATTCAGACATGGGTGTTTGGTTTTGTCATAAATGCGACTTTAATATAAAGAGTTTGACAGAGGATGATTCTGTAAGGTTACAGTTTTCATGATATTTTAAGTGTTAGAGCTAGAAATTTTCTTAAAGATCTCCATTTAACTCTTTATTTAACTCATTAGAAAATGGTGGTTCCAACAAAGTTAAGCAACTAGTGGCAGTTCTAGGACTAGAGAGGTCATATTGAACTATGGATAAGTGTTTTGCCTCTGAAGTTCTACAGCCTGCCCCTGCCACTTATTAGTTGTGTGACCTTGTGCCAGCTAGGTCATCTTTCTGTGCCTCACTTTCCACATCTGAAAAAGGGGTATTCATGGTACATAGTTTGTTGGGATATTATGAAGATTAAATAAATGAATGTGATTAAATGCCTAGCACAGTGCCTGGTACATAGTGAGTACTGAAGAAATGCTGTTAGAATCCATGTTTCTTCCCTCACAGTGGATTGCTTTATGGTTGTGCCACATTGTTGCTCCTGACATCACTTAAATATATTTGATATGGCATTAAAAATATTTCATCAGTGCTCTCATTAGAATTGATAAAATATTTTAGAAAAGAGCATATTTAACAAGATTCATAGCTATTTTTTCCATGTGTGAGATGGCCATGTAATAAATGAAGAATTTGGAATGAAAGGAAAAAATTAAATGATGTATGTCTGAGTATATTCAGATAGTACTTTATATAATAGATTACTTTTTAATGCAGCCACAATTCCTAATTTACATCAAGAATTGTCCACTTCAGTGGCTCATTAGATAAATTGAGCCCAACTAACCAACACAAGCTTATTATAAATGCACATCTGGAATGTGAAACTATTACAGGAAACTCATTGGAAGAGAAATTTCCTGTAAAGGGAATCCTTGATTTTTCAATAAAAGAGGAAATATCTTTTCTGGGTTCATATAGATAATATGGATTTAGCCATGATTTGTTCTTCAATTATAATCACTTACTGCCTTTTAAAGGGAGATTCATATCTTTGCAGATTTCTATGAAGACATACCTCTGCAACAATGGCTAATCTTAGATCTGTGATACTGTCCATCAGTTAAACCATTAGTGTCAGCTTTATGCATTGAGCCATGTGTAGTGAGTTAAGGTCTATTTCTATTCTTATTAGATGTATGTAGCAGATACGTCAGGCTGCCTACTCCACTAACCTAAAATACATCTCCTTGGAGGAACACAGTTTCTTGCTATTAGAATCCTAATTTTCCCTCAGATATTAGGCTTTAGGGGAAGTTGTAGTAACCCTCAACCTTAAGGGGAGGTAAATCTTGAGCAGTTGAAACCAGACATTCTAACTCTCATTATTACCCTTCCAGTAGTTGATTTACACGTGAGTTTGTGACGTAGTTTTGACCAATGAGAGTTGAGAGGAGTCTTTGGGAAGGAGGGTGCTTCTGGATAAAATTTATGCAAAGAAGGAAACATTTCCGCCTCTTAATGTTGCCATCTTTATATAGTGCCTGGAATTGCAGAAACTGTCTTAGGACAGTTTGAGGAGGACAAGCCTCAGGGGACAAGCCATACTTTCACTGGCAGAGTAGACAGATAGAAAGGCCTGGTTCCTACTTGATGTTGTTGAGTTACCCAGTGAACTCACCTTGGAGCTACTCTACTGTGGACCTCTTATTTTGTGATATAATAAAAGTCATTGTTGAAACCAATTTTACTCAGCCTTTTACTATTTTCAGTGGAAGCATGCTAATTGATATAATGTAAAATCATGTAGTTATAATTCTGGTTTCTGTATATTCTTTGCTTGTAGCTGCCAGAATGAGCTGAGGTCTGAAAATTGCTCAGCAGGACCAAGCATAGCAGGGGCCTCTCCTCTCGTGGTTTTGCTTGCCAATGACCACTGTCTTGATAACTGTAAGTATTTAAACTTGTATTAACCAGTTACATTTCTTTATAACTGGAGTTATTGTTTTAGTTATAATCATGTAAATATTAAATTATAAAATTATTAAACCTCATAGGGTCTCATTTTGCTGCAATTTCATTTCCTTTTGGGTACCCCATCATTTTGGGGCCAACCTGAATGGGGGATTACTTCTGTCAGTGTAAGGAATGCTGTAGATCTTTTGTTACATTAACATAGCAATCTCTTTTGAATTGACATAGTGTTTTCCTACCAAAAATGCTTAATTTAGGTGTCTTAAAATTAACTTTCCTCCTTTTTTAAAAGTCGTGAGCACAGAATCATGCAATAGCAGCTGTAGATTAATAAGACTGAACATATGTGAGAAAGGATTCATGTTGTGATAAG
Source organism: Okapia johnstoni (assembly GCA_024291935.2). NCBI lineage: Eukaryota > Metazoa > Chordata > Mammalia > Artiodactyla > Giraffidae > Okapia > Okapia johnstoni. The sequence goes on from CM044310.1 coordinate 72,691,077, forward strand.
TGAAACAAAAAATTAACGTACATATATTTCAATATATTTAATTTTTCTTTTGGATGATTACTAGCTGCTAGACATAGGCATTAATTGATTCATGTAAATAACCAGGGTTACAATTTATAGGAGACTTATAAAATAAATACATTTGGTTAATTGGAGAATGATCAAGTCTACAGGGAGATCTTACCACCTTTAAGAAATTCTCCTCAGGTAGTTTACTACTGAATAAGACACTGCGTTTTGGCTACTGTCTCTTCACACACTCTTACTGTGTAGAGTTACTGACAGAGTAGTATTCCTTTTCTATAGTAGTAAAGGGGGAGTCACTTTTCATATGGCTTCATCAAGAGATTTGTTATTAGTTACCAGACCATGAATGTAGATGATGGAGGGTCTCAGTAAAGGGTGACAGTGTCCCTTTAGGTATTTCATCAGTCATCTAGGCAAAGCCAACTGTGAGTGAGCTGCACAGATGGGCCTATTCAGAGAGACCTGTAGGAAAGTGCCCAGGTGGGGCCTGGGCCCTTGGCATGACTTCTTTTCGTGGTGTTAAATAGACTAATAGATGATGATCACTGTTCTTAATCAAAGAACAAAACCCCCATCCCCTTTTCTGGTAGACAGGCTGCTGTATATTTAGAATGAGGAAGAAAAAGAAACATTTGCATAAAGCTTAAGAAATACCTGCTTAAAGCCTGTTAATTGAGAACACCTGCTTGCCAGTACTTTTTACTAGGTACCTCTGTAGAGAGAGACTGGGAAGAAATTGTTCTTTCCTGTCCCATGCAAGGCAAAATGAAGGTGTAAAGGATGTCACTGTGGGTTTTTAATTTCTGTTCATAGACAATTCAAACCTTTTTTAGGACTCTGTCTACTTTCTGGGAAACCTTCCTCCAATTCAGCCCCTAAGGAAATCAGCCTTGGATAATTAAAATTCTTTCACTTTTAAGCAGAATTCAGGAAGTAGTAAGAGTGATACTGAGATATTATTTAGTGTGTCATTTGATAGGAAGTGAAAAGCATGTGAGTCTCAATCTTCTGGCCTCCTGAAATTTCTTCCCCATCTTGCTATAAAGAATTAAAGTGGAGTTTTTGCTGGAGATGAGAGGCATCTCAAATTTGGGAAACTATTAGGACAGGCCCTAAAAATTGTCTTTAATGGCGTCCATGAGGCTCCCTGCCTCATGTTGAGCTCCTTTGGGGAGTAAGAATGTGAATATTTGTTGGGGTCAAGGGGTTTGGGTAGCTGTTGTGCTGGACTCCATAAACTTGACTGCTTTTTAAGAATCTTACACAAAGTGAAATAAAAGTCTTTTTGAAAATCTTAGTATGTCTCATTTGTATTGAGGAGTGCCAAGAAAACTCTGTGTGTGTGTGTGAGAAAAATCACAGGACAGAGCAGTGATTACTTGATTAGCCCCTACCTCCTCTGGGAGAAACTCTTTCAAGTGCTGAAAGCTTTCAAGTGTTTCATTTCAGTGGTGTGGTTTAGTCCCTAAATCATGTCTGACTCTTGTGACCCCATGGACTGCAGCCCACCAGGCTCCTGTGTCCGTGGGATTTTCAAGGCAAGAATACTGGAGTGGGTTGCCATTTCCTTCTCCCGGGGATCTTCCCGACCCAGGAATCAAATCCAGGTCTCCTGCAGGCAGATTCTTTACCTCCTGAGCCAATAAGGGAGGTGAAATCGCAAGGCTTTATGGGTCACATAAAGCCCTAAATAATTACATGACAGATTATATTCATTTTCACATTTCAGAGTATTCTTATGTATTTTGCAATTTTTTTGCCTGGTTCTACCCTGTAATGTAAGCCCCCTTTATCAGCAGATCTTCTAATTCTTTTGTATTTTTGCATATGACACACTCTGCAAACTGCAGGGATTCAGTATATCCTGATAACTTGCAAGTTTTAACTAGTAGATAAGATAGTCCTCTAAAGGTTACAAAAAAACTTTGGCAATTAGCAGCAGGAGCAGTCTTAAGCTCTTTTCTTAAAGAACACATTTAGGGAAGGATGTGTAAAACATTTCAGTTGTCTTGGTAGCATTCTTCCTATGATTTCCACTTCTTTAACAGACATAATTTAAGCACTTTAGCTATTGTCGTCATCTAATCTATTAAACACATAATTGTCCAGTATACATTTCTTTTATTTATCCCTGTCAACTATACCATATTTCCTGTTTTGTTTTTTAGAATGTTTTCATTGTTAGTTCAAATGCCAGTTTTCCTGTCCAGTCAAGGTAGATGTCAAGTACAGGAGGGAGGCCAGGTCTTCGGCATATCAACACTTCTTTGCCCTGGTCTTATTTAACCCACTATTTGCCTTCTATCACTAGAGTGTGCGCCTGACCAACGATTAGCATTTAATGGCAACAGTGAAGCCTGTAGTATCCGAGAGGTGCTGCTGCTGAAGGAAGAAGCGAACACAGCAAAATAGATATATCTGCCTTGATTAACAAAGATCACAGACGGAAATACTTTTTACCCCCATGGACATGCTGGGATTTTAGAGCTGATGCTATTAATCAATCTGTCCTAAAACAGAAATAGTTGCAAATATGTAATATACAGTGTCTGTGGGATAGAAAACAAACCTTTAACTAAGCCTGTTTTTTTTTTTTTTGAAGTTGGAAAATGTTGCCATCTCTTTTTGATGTAATTGAAAATGTTTAGAAGCTTTCCTGAAGAGTTGATTAATATATCAAAATCAAAAAAGGCAATTTTGAGTCTAATTTTGTTTGTTTACTGTGTAATACAGGATTCTTGGCTTTGAAATTCTGCCATGCAGGGTGAAAAATGACTGTCAGTGTGAAACAAAGTAGTCTATCGAAAAGATAGTATTGTAATTCCAAGATAGAGAGTCCAGATTTGGCCAAGGGTTGGGGTGGAAGTTCTTTTGCCCCACCTACATCTGGAGTAAGAATCCCAAGGTGGAGAGTTGGTTGGGAGGCTTTTTGGTCGAGGCTGGAGGAACCAGGATAGTTTGCAACTATGATTAGCTGCATAGAATCGAGCATCCCCACAAAGGCAGAAGTGATGCCATGAGGGGAGGGTTGGTATTGCAGGAAGGGGGACCCCTTCCAGGGTCTGAGACTGTGCTCTTGTCTAACACTCGGAAATGAATTGTCCGAGGAGACACACGTGTTGACAAAGCAAGAGACTTTATTGGGAAAGGGAGCCTGGGCAGACAGCAGGGGGGTAAGGGAACCCAGGAGAACTGCTCTGCCATGTGGCTCACAGTCTCGGGTTTTATGGTGATGGGATTAGTTTCTGGGTTGTCTTTGGCCAATCATTCTGAATCAGGGTCCTTCCTGGTGGTACACGCCTTGCTAAGCCAAGATGTATTCCACTGAGGAGGCTTCTGGGAGTATGGTAGGACATAAGGCATCTCCTTTTGATCTTTCTCGGATTCTTCTGGTTGGGGGTGGCTTGTTAGTTCTGGGTTCCTTACCAGGACCTCCTGCTATAACATAACTTACACTGGAGAATACTATGTTGCCTGGCCTGGGTGAGTGGTTTCAGTCAGAGTTTCCCCTAACACTGGCATAGGTTCTATAGGAGGGCCTGGAGTTTTACTATATTCCAAGAAACTTTTCTGAGAGCTTCTTGATTTTCTAAATACAAATGAACTGAAGTAGTTACTTATATTTTTGTTCTCAGTTTTTGGACGAAGAGGCCATAGTTCAAGAAAACTTGCTGTACTAGGAAAAAACAAGTGAATGCTAACCAAGAGTTTCTGCCTATCAGATTATCTACTCTAGGAGTTTTTCTAGTAGTCATGTGCAGATGTGAGAGTTGGACTATAAAGAAAGCTGAGTGCAGAAGAATAGATGCTTTTGAACTGTGGTGTTGGAGAAGACTCTTGAGAGTCCCTTAGACTGTAAGGAGATCCAACCAGTCCATCCTAAAGGAAATCAGTCCTGAATATTCATTGGGAGGACTGATGTTGAAGCTGAAACTCCAATACTTTGGCTATCTGATGTGAAGAACTGACTCATTTGAAAAGATCCTGATGCTGGGAAAGATTGAAGACAGGAGGAGAAGGGGATGACAGAGGATGAGATGGTTGGATGGCATCACTGACTTAATGGACATGAGTTTGAGTTAGTTCCGGGAGTTGGTGATGGACAGGGAAGCCTGATGTGCTGCAGTCCATGGGGTCGCAAAGAGTCGGACACGACTGAGCAACTGAGCTGAACTGAACTCCGGGAGGGGAAAATGCCTGCCCTAGAGTGGTTCTGCAAGTTCCTTTTCCCAGGGAAGTCCTCATTTCAAATATTTTCCCCATTGTTTCAATCATTGACGTCTCCTAGAAACTCAATATTTTGGTAGCCAATAGTACTGTATCTGCAGGACTGTCTTTGAAAGACAGAAGCAACACAGTCTTCTTAGGACCACAGATCTTGGTTTGGGGTTAAGAAAATAATGTCACTGTATACAGAAGGAGGTGAATGAACGGTAATACAGAAAATCAACTAAATTTCATACCTCATTGGGTAGATACTAAAGTATCTGGGCCAGGTTGTCAGATGGCCTCTGCTTGAATATCTCCTCTGACAGAGTGGCAGTTCATAGCTCAGAAGGCATCTAGTTATTAGTAAACTTCTTTGTATCTTTAGTCAAACCTATTTCATCAGATCAACAGAGAAGGTCCACCTGTTTATTGTGATGGTCCTTTTCAGATAGGCAAATTGTTATTTTATCCCCACAAGTCTCTTGTCTCCCAGGCCAAGCTTCATCAAGCCCTTTCTTCTTTCTGTTCATGACAAGATTTTCACCATTCTAGTGCCCTTAATACCCTACTTTGACTGTGGTTTCCTAGTCTAACTTCTGCAGAATAGAACTGGGTCCCCTCCCTTTAAAAAGTCTCAAATAATACAGTTTAATACCATTTTAGTTCATTTGGTGGCCACATCTTAATGTTGATTATTGAGCTTGTGATCAATGGGTTCCTCTTGGTCTGTTTCAGATAAATGAGTACTTCCCCATCCCTTCCTCCCCGTACCATGTGCCTGTGCACTTGATTCTTAAAATTGGCATATGGGACTTTACCTTTGTATGTTTTTTTAATTCTGACCTGCCATTCAAATATGTCAAACTCTTGTAAATTCTTGATTTTTTTTCATCTAATACTGGCTTTCCTGTCAGCTACAAATTTAAGTAGTTTTTTCCCATGTTTTTGTAAGTGTTATCATATTATTGTAAAAAAGCATGTGCTTTGCAGTGAGACAATCTTGGTTTTTAATTCCAGCTTCCTGTACCTGCTGTCTCATGTTGGCATGTTGAATTTCCCAAGCCCAGTTTTCTCATATTAAAATGAAGATGATAATAAATTCTACCTCTTAGGTTTGTTGTGAGCATTTACTATAAGTACCTATTGCAGAGTAGGTGATGGTTTTGGTAATAATAATAATAATAATAATAATAATAATAATAATAATAATAAATGTATTTGTGACATGGACTTGGAACCAATCCTCTTATTTTCTCTCTCCTCATCTGAGTCAAATTTAATATTTTGGATAGGGTTAAGAACAGAGCCATATAGCCTCTAGAGACCATTCTGTAGCCTGACATCCATTAATTAATCAAATATTATTGAGAAATGAATATTTATTGAGCACGGCTATGTTTTAGTACTATTCTAGTGATTGGGGTTATAGTGGTAAAAAAAAAAAAGGCAGTGAAATCCTTGCCCTCATGGAACTGTCATTCAAAAGGGCAGAGCTACCATATAATGTCGGGACCTCATTCACATAGAATTTGTTGACTCTGCAAGAGGAGAAGATAGACATATGTACATAAATGCATACATACACACATACAGTCACCTCATATATACGTAAAATACAGTGTCAGTGTATATAATACAATGTCAGATAATAGTAAGAGCTATAATGCATAATGTGTCTGATTTTGCAACCCCATGGACTGTCTAGCCCATGGGATTCTCCTGGCCAGAATACTGGAGTGAGTAGCCTTTCCCTTCTCCAGGAGATCTTCCCAACCCACGGATCGAACCCAGGTTTCCCATGTTACAGGTGGATTCTTTACCAGCTGAGCCACAAAGGAAGCCCACTATATAATGTGACATCAACTAATTGCAAGAGCTATTTATGTAGAAAAATAAAACAAGGTACTCAGAGTACAATGGGGGCAAACGTTATCTTACATGATTGGAGAAGATCTGTATACATCATGGAATACACCTTTTTTCTCATGTTGAAAGATTGGAATACTATTTTTCTAGCTCCATTGCCCTGGTGCCTTTTCTCATCTCTGTGATCCCTTAAAGATTACTGACAGTAACTCTTAGATTACATCTGCAAAGTCTTTCCATACTCTGGGATGTAATTTGTTTAGGCCTACAGACTTGAACTCATTTAAAACAGCAAGATGGTCTCTTGCTATCACCTTACTTATCTCATACTTCAATTCCTTCCAAACTACATTTATTCAACCCTCCTGAGTTTAAAGATCATTCTCCTTGATAAAGAAGATGGAAATACAACAGAAGGTGAGATATATGACTTTCTCTTTGTTGTTGGTTAATGTTGTATCATGCGCCCCAAGCAGTAAGTGCCTTTTTTAGGTTCATCCTTTTTACTTTGTAGCTGATAAGGGTGTGTGTGTGTTTCTGAGTTTGTGGATGGAAGATTTAAGCATATTTCACTACAGTGCAGCGAGGGCCTAACTCCTGTCATGTTCTTTCAGTTCAGTACTCCTGTATGCATTTTCTCTTGTTTTAGCGTCAGTTATGAGTGAAGGCTCTGGAACTGCACTGTGTTAGTCGCTCATTTATGTCCAACTCTTTGCAACCCCCATGGACTGTACTGTCCTTGGAATTCTCCAGGCAAGAATACTGCAGTGGGTTGCTATCTCTTTCTCCAGAGGATCTTCCCAAATCAGGGATCAAGCCCGAGTTTCCCACATTGCACGCAGAACTACATAGTCCAAGGGCAAATCCTGGCTGTTCCATTTCCTATAGCAGTGAGACCATGGGCAGGTTAGTTAACTTCTTTGAACCTGATTTGCCTCACCTGTACAGTGGAGATAATAATGCTTGCCTCCTAGGACTTGAGAGTCAATGATTTAATAATTTAATACACATAGAATGCTTAGGATTCTGTTTGGCACATAGTAAGTGCTTATCACAGCCAGCACCACTATTATCATTTCTAATGCATTCCTGCCATCTTTCAAATGTATTTTAAAGAGACTGACCTCATCAGAGAGGTTTCTGGTCAGTTTGCCTTGTGGTTAGGGGCCCTTCAATCCAATTTTTGTATCTTGTGTTTCTGTGTATCCAGTACCAAACAGTTAGAATTGATGTAAATAATGATTCAAAGACCATCATCAAAGAAAGATTAAATCATGTTTAGTGTGCTCATGGCAGCAGCAAAATAAATGGATGAATTCTTTATAAAGTCTGTCATTTGAATCTGGCTTGAAACGTTTTAAAAAATAATTTCTTCCTAATCAGGGAATCCAAGTAACCATTATACACTTCCAAGCCTTCTGACTTAATTTAAATGCTAAAGGAAAGCTTGTCTTGGTCCCAGATGAAGCTAAACAAATCCACAATACCGCATGGGAATCCTCAAATATGGTTTCATAACAATATGAAAAGGTAAAACTTGCAGTCACTCACTCATCCTGAGCTATCAGATCTTTGGACCATAAATAGGGACTTTGGTGGATGCTTTGACAGATTTGAATGGTTGCTCTAAGAAGAGACTCTCCATTCCCCTGCCTTTGAGTTTTTATGACGGATTTCCTTTGTCATAACAATCATCACATTTTTGGCATTTTCTGATAGGAGAAAGAACTAAACCTACTTAACTCACATCTTTCTTTCTTGGTGGTCTCCATTCTGCAGGATACTGACACATGTTGCAAACTTACAGAAGCAGCCCCTGCCTGGGTGGGTAGGGTTCTAGAGGGCTGTACAGTGGTATATTGATGCCTGTGATTGGTGGGTAAATCTGCCTAATTGAGAGGTAATATTAGCAAGTCCATTTGTACCCAAACATCAAGCCAAATTCTCAAATCAGTTTTTATCAGTAATAATGATAATGCTGGTGTTTTGATCTCTATTTGTCTGTCTTCCTTGTCTTATTTCCTAATACATTCTTGAGAACTTGGTATTATTTATTGATCCGCTCTTACCTCCAATGATGCACACAATAAGAGTGAAGACAAGCAATACTCTTTCCTTCCTTTCTTCAAATGTAGCCAGGATATGAACCAAGATTGTCTTTAAGTAGCTTGTGCAAAAATAACTAGGATTGACTATTCCCTGGGAAGTGAAAGTTGCTCAGTCTTGTCCGACTCTTTGTGACCCCATAGAGTATGCAGTCCACGGAATTCTCCAGGCCAGAATACTGGAGTGGGTAGCCTTTCGCTTCTCCAGGGGATCTTCCCAACCTGGGGATTGAACCCAGGTTTCCGCATTGCAGGCAGATTCTTTACCAGCTGAGCCACAAGGGAAGCTGAAGAATACAGGAATGGGTAGCCTGTCCTTTGTCCAGTAGATCTTCCTGACTCAGGAATTGAACTGGGTGTCTCTTGCATTGCAGGTGGATTCTTTACCAACTGAGCTATCAGGGAAGCCCCAATTCCCTGGGAAAACCTGCTCTTATTTCTGCCTTTCATCAGGGTCAAACAGACAAACAAATAAACCTAGAAGCCTGTGATGAAAAAGGAGCTATTGGTAGCACCTAGCCAGAGAGGAAAGCTAGACTGAGCTGATTGGAAAATGACTTTCAGAGCAGCTGTGGTGGGAGGCTATTTTTTTTTTTTTTCTTAGAAGAGGAGGTAGTGGAGTGTCACTGTCCTGGCGACAAGGGACAGTTTGAGTAGCATGAAGGGCACAGATCATGTTTAGATGCACAAAAACTAACATTGGAAGTTTCTTAAAACTGTCCATATAAAAATCCATGCAGTGCCTAGATGCATTTTTAGGTATCCCCTCAACTAGTGCACATATTAAGCTTCATCCTTGCTGAGTTAGAGTTAAAGAGTAGACCAGAGAGTGGAAATAAAGCAAAAGGTGGCCTGGGTATACAGGAAATTGGATAGATATGACTGAAGAACTAAGAAATAGGACCAGGTTTAAAAGCTAGTTAATGAGCACAATTCAAACAGATTGACCAGAGGAGAAAACCCTGGAAGTGCTGTACAGGACCTTTTGGGAGTGGAAGGAAATGAGGAGAGGAGAAGTTAGAGTTCTGAAGGTGAAGAACCAAGGAGAACCACAAATTATTTCCACTGCATTTCTAGGAAAGCCCAGAGAGAGTGAGTGGAATTTGAATGGAAGATTGATTTTCCTAGAGGCCAGATATCAGAGTTGAATTTAAATCCAGAATTCATGAGCTATTTATTGTTCAATTGCTATATGCCCATCACTGTGCTGAGAACTGGTAAAAAAAAAAAAAGGTGAACCAACACGACCTAATTCTTGTTGTCACGGGGCTTAGAATCTAGGCGGTAAGTCGTAGAGCCAATTAAGATGTTGCAAGTGCTACATAGTACAGGGTACCATGGCAACACAGAGGCTGTACCTGATCTTATAGCTGGGAGGTAGGTCAGGAAAATCTTTCCGGAGAAAGTTCCATGTGAACTGAGACCTGAAAGGTAAGTCAGAGTTAGGTAAGTCAGAGTTAGGTGATCAAGGAAGACAAAGTGAGTAGGAGGTGGCAAGGCCAAGGCCTAGGGGATGGGTGAGAAAGAGCTTCAGAGTTAGGCACTCAGAAAGCTGCAAGTGGTTCAACATCATGCTCCAGGTACTTCTTTGTAGGTAGTCACTTTGCCCGAGGTTTGAGTCTGCAGAAACAATAAAAATGGGCCTTGGCAAGGTCACCAGGTGGAGAATGTTCTTTGGTGTCTGTCTGTTGGGATGCAAAGGATAGAGCAATAAAAAGTGGCATTGATGGGGGTTCTGGGAGAGTGGAGTAGGTGTTTTGAGATTCTCTGGATGCTGCAGCAATGGGCAGAGGGACAGCATGCCACTAAGTCCAGAAGAGAAGAATAATACTGCATAGGAAATTGAACTTTGTGCATGGCCAGGAAAAAAAGATGATTTAGTTTTATATGTTACATTTTAATAATAGTCATTTGTAACTGCATAATGAAATTTGCGAACAAAAGTTCATTTCCAGAGGAATAATCTCTGACTGATATGCAATGCCTCAGTAGGATTTGGCCAGGTTTTAATTTTAGTTTGAATAAATAATGTAAGATACTAGGCTGTGAGATAAAAGGAAATCTCTGTACTTTCATCTCTCCATGATGGAAATAATAACTACTTTATTTCAAAACAAGTTTCCAATTAGTTTCTGTGAAATATTATTATCCCCTTTTTCCAGATACTGTAGCTCATTTTGAAACTTAATTTTGATAATATATAAACATTTCTGAAACTTACTTTATAGGAATGACAGTTATATTTGGAGTTAGGAATGCAGTTGAGCTGTAACTGTATTTTTGGTTCTGCTCTAAATAATAGTAAAAATAACAAAAGAGAATTAGTCAAAGTATAATCTTGTTTCATGGCTATTCATGACCTGGCATGGAATTATCTTTACCCTAGAGTATAGATCAAGGCCACATCCTCCAAGATTGTTCAATGGATTTTTTTTTTCCTTTAAGATTAGTTATGTTTCACTTGAAGTTAGTTATATATTGTCTTTTCCCTATTTAAATAATTGATATTATTTAAATAACTAATGTACTCATTCAGTAAACACAATTGAGTGCTAACTGTGTACTAGACCCTGGGCCAGACACTGGGATTTGTGTGGTGAATCGGGCAGCTGGACCTTTCTTTTGAGATGCTTACAGTTAGAGATACTTGAGGAATTCTGAGGACACTTACTGGGGAGAGATTCCTCCACCCAAGTATTTACCCCTAGATCCTATAGAAGTAAAGACCACATATTTTAATTAGTATTATAAGTCAGGACCTCACTATTATCTTGAATCATTCAAGGTGGATAAACTGAGGCACAGATTCAGTTCAGTTCAGTCGCTCAGTTGTGTCTGACTCTTTGCAACCCCTTGGACCGCAGCACGCCAGTCTTCCCTGTCCATCACCAACTCCTGGAGCTTACTCAAACTCATGTCCATCGTGTTGGTGATGCCTCAGGCTCAAATGATTTGTAATAAAGTGGTGACTTTGGTTGAGAAGTTGGCCCCCTGATGAGTTCCTCACTTCCTAGGCCCCATTAGCTCACTTTTGTACAATTGCAGGATATTATTTGCTCTGTTTTTCTTCCCTCAATAGAGAAAGGCAGACTGGTAATGCTATTTTTCAGATGAAGAAAACAAGGCATAGGGAGTTTACCCAAGGCCACTTATCACTTTTATGGAGGAGCCAGAATCACAACTCCTACCCTTAGAGTTTCCAGGCTGTTGCCTAGCTACCAAACCTCCCTGCCTCTTCCACTGCACAGCAGCTGAGCAGGCACTTAATAATCATAATTGATGGTGCTGGCTAAAAGGGAGAGCTCAGAGTGATTCCAGGAGTTTGTTTTCACATACCAGTGAATTTTATTCTTCCTGTGGTCAATAACCTCTACCCATTTGTTTTAGATCGCATCCCTGTCTTAGTCCACAATGTAGCTTTCTTACCTGCATTGATGATTTCTGTTTTCTCTTTCTCAGCTATTCTTTCTGGGGGAATTCAGTTGTGTCTACAGGTATTACATATTAAAAAAAATAAAAAGCAAAAACAAAACAATATCTGCTCTAGGGCTTCCCAGAGAAGTCTCACTATAGCAGTTTTAAAAAACAGACTGCAATTAACTGAAAGTTAGATACATTCTGCTGGAATGTAATACTTCTGCTTCTTAAAATATTAGCTGCATTAATTAATCGATTACTTGTGTTAAAAATATTTGAGCACCTATTTGTTCCAGATACTAGTGGAAATGTACTATGTGCTCAGTCGTGGGCTCTTGCAGGAGACCACTGACAGGATGTGGTGACAGATTAGATATGGCAGGTAAGGGAGGAGATGCTGGAAATGACTCCTTAGTGTCTGACTTTTAAAGCTATGTGGATAATGACGCATGCATGCATGCTAAATTGCTTCAGTTGTGTCTGACTCTGTGACCCCACAGATTGTAATCTGACAGACTCCTCTGTTTATGGGATTCTCCAGGCAAAAATATTGGAGTGGGTTGCCGTGCCCTCCCCCAGGGGATCTTCCTGACTCAGGGATTGAACCTGGGTCTTCTGCATTGCAGGCAGATTCTTTACCATCTGAGTCACCAGGGAAGCCCATGGATGCTGCTGCTGCTCACTGAATTGCAGCAGTCTGGAAGGTCAGGTTACCGGAGGAAGTATCCATTTCTATGTGGTCCTCCTGATAGAAAACCCAATATAAACTTGCTTAACCAGAAAGAGAATTAGTTGACTTATACAAATAAAAAAATAGCGTAAACTGGCCTTGGGAATGGCTTGTCTTGGGACCAGTGGGATAAGAATCAGTCTCTTGGATACCTTTGGCAATTTGGGGAAGCAAGATGACCACATACTTAAACCACCATACAGAAAGAGGGATTTTTTTTCTCTAGGAGCCCCAACTAAGATACCACTGTGACTCATTACACCCACCAAAGTGCTCATTACCATGGAGAAGTTCCTGACTTTTGTTTTGAACAAGTTTTGAGGCATTCAAGAGATGATGGATGTGTGGGCTTAATCTCAGAGGAGAGTTCTGGGTTGGATATACCTTTGCCACAGAAAAGAAGAGAATAAAACAAACAGATTTAGACTAAGTACTACAAATCTGTTTCTTTTGTATACTACAGTCAAGGCTTGCTACTGAAATTTTTCTTCAGCTTGGAGGGGAGAGAGAGAGAGAGAGGGAAGGAGGGAGAAAATAAAGAGGGAGAATGTTACAGTTGGTTTTAATTTATCATCTAAATTTTTCATGGGTTTGTTTCTCAAGTGATAGAGTATCTCCCTTGCGGGAGTCGGGGGTAAGAAATTCCATGAATTATTGGTTAGAGTTTTGTGGAAACAGCTGAAGAAAAAGACATTTTTAACACTATAAAAATAAATGAATTGTGTTCAAGTCAACCAAGGGCAGACATCTATCCTGACCCGAGCATTCAGTTTTCATCACAAGTGGATGTACTTAGATACCCAGCCTGTATCATGTGATGCATGACTGATGGTCCTAAGCTTATTTTTATTTATTTATTTATTTGTTTTTTCTAAGCTTATTTTTAAAAAGAAGGCATGAGTGTCCCACCCTGCAAGTGTTTTCCTGAAATCTCTACAGTTTATTAAGTAGATAATAATAAAGATTATTCTTGAAATAATTTTAATCTATTTCAAATCCAATTAATGAAATAAGGAAGGATGAACTTGGCTTTACCTTTTAACCACAGGATTCTGGGAATCCCCAAATAGAGGAAGCGTTCTACTTCCCCTATTACCTTCCATGCAGACTTAGAAACTTAGGTATGAATGGACTTTTTGGCCTGGATAGAACTTTTTCTCTGGACTGGGTCCAGTGGAGTTACTGGAATCCTGTTGGATGCAGGAGAAAATGGATCAGAAATCCAAAGAACCAATCCAACTTTGAAAACAATGTATGTCAAAGGTCCAACATGAAAACCAGGGTGAACAGATGTAAAGTGGGGATTATTGGGTTGGCCAAAAAGTTTGTTTGGCGTTTTCCATAAGATGTTATGGAAAAATCCTAATGAACTTTTTGGTCAGCCTAATACATTTGGATTCCTAGAATCCTTAGAATATCAAAAGAGTTGTGGAGTTGTAGTGTTATTCTGGTCCAGCTCATTTTGGGGAAAGTGACTTATCCAAAGTCCCCAAATTGCCACTGGCTAAGTAGATGCTGGAATTTTGTTCTCTTAAGCTATTCCTTAAATGTCTTTTCCCCTGACATTTGTATTCAGAAGACCTGGGCATGAGTCTGGCTGTAATGTTAACTGCAGCTGTTATCTTGGGTAAATCACAGATTGTCCCTGAAACTCCTTTCCTCCACCTGAAAAATGTGAATATTAATACCTTTTAGGATGTAGTGGATTAAATGGGATAATATGCTTAGAAGCCCTTTGTAAACTGTAAAGTGCATAGAGAAGTTATTAGAGCTGAGGGATCAAACTAAGTCTGGTTAGATCCACTGACATGCCCTAGGAAATTTCATGATAGACCTTGACTTGCCTTCTTCCTGGAAACCTTCGGTATGAATTGAAGCCCACTAATATCTCATGCAATGAGCTGTGGTGAGGTCGTCAGTCACCACCTCAGTAGGGTCATCTGGAAGGGCCCATTTATACTCTGGAAGGAACCTGATTCTTGAGAGCAGCCCCTAATCTTCTTTATGCTGTGAAAAAAAATATCTTTAATAGATTTCACTGATGTCTATAGGAGTGTTCACCAGGGATCTTTGGGAAGAGTAATCTTCACATTTAGAAATCTTCTCATTACGGATAATGGGATGATGAGGTGAAAAATGATCTTGGCTACTTATGATTCTGAAAAGTCTTCAGACTGAATAATGTATGGTGAGTTAGACATAATGGCAGAAAAGAAATAACTCATTTAGTACAAGAAGGTCCACTTAGTTATTTAATCACTTTTACTGTCATATAAATACATACTGCCAGCCAAAGTGGTGAAAAGTTAGTAATAGCAAAAAATGCAACTGTATAATGACAGCCTAGCAAATGCTTTAAAAAGGAACTTAATTCTGGACAGTTCCATGATTGAATCAAGGCTTCTCACAGCATGTACATTGTAGAGGAGCAGTGACTGGAATACGTCACTTTGTCTCTGCATTATTATATATCATGGAACAGAGAGGTATAAAATTGGCCAGTTAGATCTGAATCCTGTTTGGACTGAAATGAGATTGTTAGAGTGAAAATACTTTAGGAGAATACTAGTAGAATATAGCATTATTGTTACTTTAAATTTTTAGGTAATTTAGGCCGGAGAATGGAATGGACACTACTAGCCACATAAGCTGAAAATATCTATTACCAGAAAAACCTGTCCTGGAGTTATGACAGGCATTAAAATGCCCCATGTGGAGTCTGGGTGTCACCAGAAATAGTTAGCAAAAAGCACAATTGCTGAATTGTGTTACAGATACCAAGTGAGCAGGAACTTGGTCACAAAGGGCAATTCGTGAGAAGTGGAATAATTAGAGGGAGCTATGCAAAGACCTTGAAGAATGGGAGAAGTTTAGGTGTGGAAAACTGAAAGGTGAATTCCAGTCTGGTTTGTGTTTTAGGAAACTTTTCAAGGATAAGAGCTGGAAATATATGGTTCTAAAAGTTGGACTGATCCTAGTGTTGTAGTCTTGCCCTTCTTCAGGGCCTCAGAGATTTTTCAACAATGAATCAATTTGGGGATCTTGCTCAAAGATAAGCACAGGTGTTGTCTTGACACAGAAAATGCCAACAGTGGTTAATGAAACTTTTGTCCCCTCTCATGTTCATTAAATTGTAAAGCAAGTTTTCTCTCCTTTAAGAGAGCTGTGTCAGTTGCCATCATCCTCTGGGCTTAGCTCTGCTTCTTATCAAGAGCTATGACAGAAAATGTATTTGTTGGAGTAGTTCTTTCCAGTGGAAACATAATGCAAGCCGTGTACACAAGCCACATAGGCAACTTAAAATTTTCTAGTAGCCACATTAAAGAAGTAAAAGAAATCTGATGAGATTATTTTAATATATAAATATATTTAATGCAATATATGTAATAAATATAAAATTATTAATGAGCTATTTTACATTCTTCTTTTCATACCTGGTCTTCAAATTCTGGTATGTAGTTTACTTTTTTAAAGCACATTTCAGTTTGGACTAGCCACATTTTAGGCTCTCAACAACCATGTGGCGAGGTGGCTACTGTATTGGACGTCATGAAATATTCTTTATCCGTTGTGGAGAGTAGTACTGACTGAGTTTAATTCTGTATTTGAGGATGAATTTCCAGAGTTTCTGGGGTGGGGTGGGGGCATCTGTTCATATCTAATGATCCATCCAAAATCAACTCCATATGATCAGAAAAGTTTAAAATATTTATCAGAAGAATTTGTATGAATGATGGTTTATATAATTTTGAGGAGGAAGAAAATCACAAAGGAAAAGGTTGGTAGATTTATCATCATAACATAGAAAGCTTTTAGAATAATGAAAAAGTCAAAATTATCATTGAAAAAGGGCACCCAACAGATTGGGGGAGATATTTGCACTTATTCTGAGACAGGTTTTAATGAATACCTAGCCTAGTAAATATCTGTCCTGCATAAAACTCATTCAAATGTAAGAAATAAAATTAATACCTCATTTGATTAACGAAATATGTAACAGTTTGTAGAAGGAAGCCAGTAGCTGTTTCAGAAAGTTTAATCTGTGTATTTCTTACAAAAAAGAAAATTAACCATCATTAAAACCAGGAAAATTCTTATACTTATTTTTGAAGCAAAAACAATAATGTCCAATGCTGACAAAATTCTAAGAATACACTGGTAAAATCATTTTGAGATGCAATATGACAGAGTAGCACTAGAATCTTAAAACTGCTCCTGTCCTCTTATCTGCAGTTCCATTCTTGGGAATATATTCTAAGGAAGTAATACATCAGAAGAAAATAAAGTATACATTTGAAAATGTTCATTTCTACTTGTCTGTAATGATGAAAAATTAGAGGGTGGTTAAACAAATGATACTAGATCACCTAAATGTACAATTATATAGCCATTAAAATAGTAATTATGAAGATTGCATGGGAAAATGTTTAAGGCATATTATATGGAAAAGAATGCAAAATTGTGAGTACATTTTGATTATAAAAATATGAAACCATTATGTGCGGACAAAGACGAGAAGGGAGTATAAAAAGATAAAGATACCTGTGTAAAAGGTGGAGGGATTATGATTTGGTATATTTTTTTTACAAATTCTAAGAGATTGGATCAAGGTAGTAGGAAAGGAGCATATGCCCTCATTTCACGTGCTAGCAAGATTAAGATTATGCTCAAAATCCTTCAAGCCAGGCTTCAGCAGTATTTGAACTGAGAAATTCCAGATGTATAAGCTGGATTTAGAAAAGGCAGAGGAACCAGAGATCAAATTGCCAACATCTGCTAGATCATAGAAAAAGCAAGAGATTCTGAAAAAACATCTGCTTCTGCTTAACTGACTATGTTAAAGCCTTTGACTTTGTGGATCACAACAAACTGTGAAAAATTCTTAAAGAGATGGGAATATCAGACCACCTTACCTGCCTCCTGAGAAACCTGTATGCAGGACAAGAAGCAACAGTTAGAATCAGACATGGAACAATGGACTGGTTCAAAATTGGGAAAGGAGTACATCAAGGTTGTATATTGTCACCCTGCTTTTTTAACTTATATGCAGAATACATCATGCGAAATGCCAGGCTGGATTAATCAAAAGCTAGAATCAAGATTGCTGGGAGAAATATCAACAATCTCAGATACGCAGATAATACCACTTTAATGGTAGAAGAGAAGAGGAACTGAAGAGCCTCTTGATGAAGGTGAAAGAGGATAGAAAAAACTGGCTTAAAACTCAGCATTCAAAAAACGATATTAAAATTAAAGACACGTGCTCTTTGGAAGAAAAACTATGACAAATCTAGACAGTGTGTGAAAAAGCAGAGACATTACTTTGCCAACAAAGGTTCTATAGTTAAAGCTATGGTTTTTCCAGAAGTCATGCATGGATGTGAGAGTTGGACCATAAAGAAGGTTGAGCACCAAAGAATTGATGCTTTCAAACTGTGGTGCTGGAGAAGACTCTTGAGAGTCCCTTGAACTGCAAGGAGATCAAACCAGTCAATCCTAAGGAAATCAACTCTGAATATTCATTGGAAGGACCGATGCTGAAGCTGCAGCTCCAATACTTTGGCCATCTGATGCGAAGAGCTCATTGGAAAAGACCCTAATGCTAGGGAAGATTGAGGGCAGGAGGAGAAGGGGGTGACAGAAGATAAGATGGTTGGATAGCCTCACTGACTCAGTGGACCTGAGTTTGAGCAAACTCCAGGAGGCAATGAAGGACAGGGAAGCGTCACGTGCTGCAGTTCATGGGGTTGCAAAGAGTCAGACACGACTTAGCGACTGAACAACAATAGTAATTTTATAAGTGTGGGTATTAATTTACAAATAGATAAATCAGATTCTTTAGCATCTGAGCCAGGGAAGCCCCAAATAGAATAAAATGGGGCAAAGTTCAGAAACAGTCTAGGGAAGTGTGGGAATTCAGTTTATTATGAAGCATTCAATCAATAGGAAACTAACAGACCGTTTAGTAAATGATGTTGGGATCATAGGCTCTTCATTCAGAAAAAAATCTAAACAGACATCTAGATTGTATCATATTTTATTATACACAAAAATCAATTCCAAGAGTGTTAACAAACTAGGTGCAAAATCAGCACTACCACCAACCATGTAAGCAAACAAAGCTATAAAAGCTACCATAGTTTAAAAAAAAAGTATTTAAAAATAATATGAGTAAAAAAATTATTTAAAAATAGTTTTTAAAATAATTGAGTAAAAAGATGTATTAAATAAATTATTTTTAAAAATTAAAAAATAATAAAATTATTTAAAAATAATTTTAGACTTACATAAAAGTGCAAAAATAGTTCAGACAGTTTTTGTACACCCTTCTCTCAGATTTCTCTAATGCACACATCTCACGTACCCAAAAAGTTTTGATGACCTCAAATGAAAAAAATAGGCCTATTAAAGACAAATTAATGAAAATTATGTTGAAATTCAGATTTTGTTGAGAGGACAGACTGATATAAAATATTTTCAACATATAGAATGGGAATTTTATTAATATCCAGTAATGAGCTCCAACAAATCAGTAACTACAAATAGGAAACATCTCAATAAAAATGTGCAGAAAAAATTAGACAATTCACAAAAGAAGAAAAACATAATATGTAAAACATATACAGAACTGTACATAAACATATACAAAAACATAAACAGAACTCTTAAAATTCAATGATACAAAGCAACCTAAATAAAAATGGGCTAAAGACTTTAATAAACCCTTCACCAAAGAGGATATACAGGTGGCAAATACGCATATGAAAAGAAGATCCATTTCATGTACCATCAGGGAAGTGCAAATTAAAACAATACTGTGATACCATTATACACCTCTTGGAATGGCTGCAGTCCAGAACATTGACACCAAATGCTGGTGAGGATGTGGAGCAGTCAGAATTCTCATACATTGCTGGTGGGAATGCAAAATGGTATTTTAGAAGACAGTGTGGTGGTTTCTTACAATGCTAAACACCCTTACCATACAATCCACCAGCTGAGTTCTTTGATATTTACTCAGAGGAGTTGAAAACTATGTCTACACAGAAATTGGCATAGGCCTGTTTGTATCAATTTTATAATTGCCAAAACTTGAAAGCAACCAAGATACTCTTTGGTAGGTGAATGGGTAAATAAACTGTGGTACATCAAGAGAATGGAATACTACTCAGAACTAAAAAGAAATGAGTTATCAAGCTATGAAAAGACATGGAGGAAATTTACATGCGTATTACTGAGTGAAAGAAGTCAGTCTGAAAAGGCTACATGCTGTGTGATTTCATCCTCTTGATATTCTTGAGAAGGCAAAGCTATGTAGACAGTGAAAAGATCAATGGTTGTAGGGTAGAGGGTGAGGAAGAGAGATGAATAGGTGGAACACAGAAGATTTAAAAGGCAGTAAAAATAATCTGCATGGCACTATATTGGTGGATACCTATCATTATACATTTGTCCAAACCCATAGAACATGCAACACCGAAACTGAGTCTTAAGGTACACTGTGGATTTGGGGTGATTATAATGTGTCAATGTAGACTCATCTTTGGTAAAAAAAATGTACCATTCTAGTGAGTGATGTTGATAATGGGGAGGCTCATGTGTGCAGGGCAGGGAGTATATGGGAAATCTGTGTACCTCTTTCTAAATTTTGTTTACTTTTTAAGAGCAGTTTTAGGTTTAGTAAACTCTTTAAAAGAAAAGGGGATAGAGCTGTGTGCTTAGACATGGGGTGATATGATCTCAAGGATGTGTTGTTAAAGTGAAGAAAGCAAGTCAGAGGATGCATAGTAGAATCTAATCCCCTTTATGTTAAGAAAGTGTTCATATATGTAAGTCAATACATGCAAAAATGATATGAAGGGTGCCATCAAGGGATAGGGAGAAGGAAGCATTCATGTTTCAAATTATGTAATTTTGGATGTTTGAATCTTTCACAACATGAATATATCCCCATTGTATTTATGCAATGCAAATTGAAATGAGAGATTTTATTTTCTTTTTATCTATTTACTTTACGAATATAAAACAGTTCTTTTCTATTGACAGTATGTGCTTAGTCGCTCAGTCATGTTTGGCTCTTTGCAACCCCATAGACTGTAGCCCACCAGGCTCCTCAGTCCATGGAAATTCTCCAGGCAAGAATACTAGAGTGGGTTGCCATGCCCTCCTCCAGGGGATCTTCCCAACCCAGGGATCAAACCCAGGTCCCTTGCATTGCAGGCAGATTCTTTACTCTCTGAGCCACCAGGGAAGCCCATTGACAGTATGGGGATTTAGAAAGAGTGAGGATATTTGAGAATATTCCTCCACAAAGGGTGTCTCTCAATACTGGCTCACATTTCTAAATAGGCCAGCTTACCTTTTGGGAGCACAGCTTTCCATATCAGTTTCTTGTATCTCTCAGGGATTTCCTAACTGTCTCCCCAGCCCTGGCCTAGAGCTAAGTGGGCATTCAGTTTCTAGGTGCAGGCTGGCAGTTGGCAGTGTTTGCTCAAGGGCAGGTTGACATTCTAATCAGAGTGTTTTGCCTGTAGCACTGGCATTTCAGAAACACTGACAACCCAGGAGGAAGCGACAGATAAGCAGCATATCACTGGGCAGAGCAGGCCTTCCTATTTCTCAGATTAAATTGAAGCATATGCCCAATTGTGAATTTTAAACAGTGTCATCAGGATGGTTGACAGCTCATTCAGGAATATAATATGGTTCTATTGAGGCAAAAGCTACAATCCAAATCTCAACATTTCTCTTCATCCATCAGTGAATGAGAATGATATGTGTATAGCTTTCATATACTTGGTATTGGTGTGTATGTGCACATGTGTACCTGTGTGTGTGCATGCACACATTCACATGAGTACATGCATGTGTTAGTGTGTATGTGATAGCCCCAGTTTAAAATATTTCATTTTGTTTTCTTTGGTAACAATGAAAATATTCCCCAAAGACAAAAAATTCTGATGTTGAAATCATAGTCCCAAGGGATTGGGGGACATAGTGGGTATGTGGGCAGGAGATAGCACAGAAAGAAAATTCTGGTTGTGGCTATGCTGTTTAATGATTTAGGATACCTATTCTAACTGTGTATCATCCATCCATCTGTTCAAGAAGTATATTTTGTTTTAAAAAAAGCCAGAAAAAGTACTGTAGAGCATTGAATGTAGAAAACAACTTCAGTTCAGTTCAGTCGCTCAGTTGTGTCTGACTCTTTCCGACCCCATGGACCGCAGCACGCCAGGCCTCCTTGTCCATCACCAACTCTCAGAGTTTACTCAAACTCATGTCTATTGAGTTGGTGATGCCATCCAACCATCTCATTCTCTGTCATCCCCATCTCCTCCCACCTTCAATCTTTCCCAGCATCATGGTCTTTTCCAATGAGTCAGTTCTTCGCATCAGGTGGCCAAAGTATTGGAGTTTCAACTTCAACATCAGTCCTTCTAATGAATATTCGGGACTGATTTCCTTTAGGATGGACTGGTTGGATCTCATTGCAGTCCAAGGGACTCTCAAGAGACTTTTTCAACACCACAGTTCAAAAGCATCAATTCTTCGGCTCTCAGCTTTCTTTATAGTCCAACTCTCACATTCACACATGACTACTGGAAAAACCATAGCTTTGACTAGAAATACCTTTGTTGACAAAGTAATGTCTTTGCTTTTTAATATGCTGTCTAGGTTAGTCATAACTTTTCTTCCATGGAGCAAGGGTCTTTTAGTTTCATGGCTGCAGTCACCATCTACAGTGATTTTGGAGCCCAGGAAAATAGTCTGTCACTATTTCCATTGTTTCCCCATCTATTTGCATAAAGTGATGGGACCAGAGGCCATGATCTTAGTTTTCTGAATGTCGAGCTTTAAGCCAACTTTTTCACTCTCCTCTTTCACTTTCATCAAGAGGCTCTTTAGTTCTTCTTCACTTTCTGCCATAGGAATGGTGTCATCTGCATATCTGAGGTTATTGATATTTCTCCTGGCAATCTTGATTCCAGCTTGTGCTTCATCCAGTCCACTGTTTCTCATGATGTACTCTGCATATAAGTTAAATAAGCAGGGTGACAAAATACAGCCTTGACGTACTCCTTTTCCTATTTGGAACTAGTCTGTTGTTCCATGTCCAGTTCTAGCTGTTGCTTCTTGACCTGCATACAGGTTTCTCAAGAGACAGGTCAGATGGTCTGGTATTCCCATCTCTTGAAGAGTTTTCCACAGTTTGTGGTGATCCACACAGTCAAAGGCTTTGGCATAGTCAATAAAGCTGAAGTAGATGCTTTTCTGGAACTCTCTTGCAACTTACTTAAGTATGAATCTTTCATGGAACTATTTTTTAAAATGGTTCCATTCTGAGAATCTTTTAAATCTTAAAACAATTTTTAAATAATTGATGTATGTATGGCCATAATTTTGTGTTCTTGAAAGGCATATCTTGGATGTCAGGATGTTGCCAGTTTCTATATCCTGTGCAAGATGTGTGGGGCTGAGGCAGCTGTCAAAGAAGTAGTGTGTGGTGTGGCGGTGCCTGTGTGAAGGGTGGGTGTGTGGAGTGAGGGTAGGGAAGGCCAGAATTAGACCAAGAGCCAAAGTGGGAGCCTTTGTTCCTTCTCTTCTTCCCTTTCTTCTTTCCTCCTTTCCCCCTTTCTTCCTTTTATCTCTTCTCCTGACTACTCCTAACTTCTCCTTCACCTCTCCCCTTTTATTCTGTCTCCTTTTTCACACTTGCTGTTCTTTTCTCCACCTCACACCTCTTTTGTATGTACAATTATGGAATTTATAGAAGTTTTTTTAATTATGCTTTTATAAGACATCTTTAGCAGAAGACAGACTCATATGAATTGCTACAGTGCTTCAAATTCCAGTTGTTCTAGCAGTATATCCCAAGTAACTTTGATAGGGAACATTCTTGGGGAATTAATAAGTTATATTAAGAGTAATCATTGTGAAGAATAAAAGCAAATAACTTTTTAAAAGGAAAAAATACTTCTAATTAAAAAATCATGTTCTTATTGGAAATATCTTCACTTAAATTGAATACAAAGAAATCAAAACATTGTAAGAAAATGTAGACCCAATAAAATCTCATATTCTGTTTTAAGTTTACCTTTTTCCTCAACAAGTACCTGATTTCAGTTGTGACATTAAATTCTCAAAGTTATCTTGTGTCTTATTAGCGGGTATTTGTGATTTTGTTGCTGGTTTAAAACAATAAAAGTATCCAGTATGTACAGACTTGAATTGACAACTAGAACGGCCTATTGCCTAAGACTCAATAATCAGATGCCAAACCAGAACATTGTAAGAATGTTCAAACTAATCAAGCAAAGTTTTCATTATATCTTAGCATTTGCTGCTGCTGTCTCCAGAAAAGATCGTGTCCTTTTGTAAGTTAAACAATGTCTAATAAATACAAAACTCTCATCGCTGATTATATGTATTACAGAATGGAATGCAAAGCTGTTGCTAAGTTATATTAAGCCACATACAAAAGATGCAAAATCTATAGTGAAAAAAGTTGGCTACTAATGAGTCCACTCTTTAGTCAACAAATATTAAAAAGCACCTACTATATACCATGCTCTGGAGACACTGGGTGAACAAAACATCCAGACTGTTTACTCTCCTGGAGCAGACACTCTGGTGCAGTGTAGAGACCCCACAGAAAGGAGTGATCAGGAAAATACCATCAGATAGTGGGACAGTGCCAATGATTCCCAGAGTGGTCCCAGCTAAACAGTGTTGTTGTCACCTAGCAGTTTGTTAGAAATGCAAATTCTCAGAACTCTCAGATCTACCCCAGACCTACTGAATCAGAAACTCTGGAGGACTGGGCATGGAATTTGTGTTTTGATAAGTTCTCTGTGTGGTTCAGATGTTTGCTCCAGGTTGATAACAATGGCTCCATGCACAGAAGTAGCATTGCTTAATGTAGTTGAGAGTACTCAGGTATTTCATTTGGGTTGGGTGCTGGGGGAAGAACTCTCTGAAGAGCTGATATTTAAGTCAAAATCTGAATGTCAAGAATACTCATCCATGGTTCCAGATAGAACAGAGACCCTGTGTTGGGAATAAACATGGCATATTGCAGGAGCAAAAAAGGTTGGTATGGCAGGAATACACAGTGACCATATGGTGGTCAGTGGGTAGAGTAGTTCAAGTTATGGTCAGAGGTGTTTGTGGTGAGGGCTCAGCTGGTGGGGAAGGGGGCTTCCCAAAGTTAAAGGGCATACGAATTACCTGGGAATTCTGTTAAAGAGCAGATTCTGATTCAGTAGATCTGGGGGTGGGATTGAAATTCTGCATTTTAGCAACTCCTTGGCAATGATGGGGGTGCTAGTCCGTTGACCACTCTTGCAAGTGGTAAGCAAGAGGGTAAGACTTTGCAGTTATGAAATGCAATCTAATACCAAACCTCTGTGAGTGTGGTTTGGGTTTATTTGTTTAAAATTCTGTGGTTCCTTCAAAACACAGCTGTGTCATCCTCTCCCACTCAGGTCCTGTGCTTTTTGAATTCCTGGGCTGACCAGTGGAACCTTCTCATATTGCTGCCTTTTATTTAGGGTTTCTTTGTCTGCTCAACTCCTGCTCAGTGGCTTTTGGAATGTGTAATCTTCATCTCTCCAAGTCCTAGCTTCTCCTTAGTGATCCAGTTATAAGAAGTTTAGGTTTGTTCATCCATTATCTCCCTCTGGAGTCCCAAGATCTTGAGATCAGCTGAGGGATGTTTCCTGCTTGGGCCAGGGCTATGAACCTTTAGATGATACCAGGTCCCCAAAATACAATCCATCCAAATTATTTTGGACCCACTGTAGGAGTCTCTTACTCATCCTAACCTCCTCATACATTCCTGCCAGGTTCAGGGTCCTGCCTGTGCATCCTATGACATCTGACAATGCTGAGCCCCTGAGTTTTGGTATCATGGGGGTTGTCCTCCCTTCCTGCTCTCTGGCCTTTCCCATTGGCAATCACAGGAGAACTTTCTTCTGGGGAGTTAGCTTTTGCTCCTTAGTTCTCTGCTGCCCTCTGCTGGGTACCAGGAGCCAGAGCCCTTCACTTGGCTTGACTCTGGAGCTCTTGTTCTGAGTACTGATCACCTACCAAGATGCTCCACCCTTCTCACATTCCTTCCTTCCTTTTCCTATTCAGCAAGAATGTACTGAGGATATTCTATGTGCTAGAAACTGCATAAGGCCCTGGGGTACGTAGGTGAATAAACTTAGTCCCTATCCAGAGGGAAGACAGAAGGTAATCAACAATTAGAAGACAGTTTGAGAAGGGCCAGATGAGAGACAGGCAGAAGAGGGATGAAACTGGAGAAAAGAAACATTAGCATTGCTGGCAAAGGTAGGGAAGCCTCCACCAGGATTTCAGTATTTGAGTTAGATTTTAAAAGATGGTCAAGAATGGGCAGGCTGCTGGGTTCTTAGGTTTACAGACTAGGAGGGATGGAGAAATTACATTCTGGTTCACCGAATAACAAGCCATCCAGAGTGTTAGAGGACAATGTCATAGCTCATTTAAATTCATAATCATATTCGCCTTGAGGCTTAAACACTGGGGTCGTTTTATAGTCCTGATGCCTTATATTTAAGCATACAAATACCCAACAAAAAATAAGCACCAGAGTTTTTCTGCTTAAAATCAGACCAAAAAAAAAAAAAAAAAGGGGAGAGAGAGAAAACTTTATGAAGAAAGAAAGAAATAAGGTTCTGATATCTCTGAGATAACCTGAGAGAGTATATACTCTTCCTCTCCTAAAGTTGAGGAATTTGATATTTTCATTCTTGTATTATTTGAGATTTCTCTGCTACATACCAAATAATAACAGTAAATACATTATCCCCAGAAAGGTGTTTTGTTCTTGTTGCTGGTGAAAAAATTAGTTCACTAACACTTCACCCCCAATTATGCTGTTCTTGCACTGGAGCGCTACTCATCAAGATAACTGACAGCTTCAATTGCTATTTGTAAAAAGTTGACACCCAGGCTGGGCATCCTGCCTGCAGAACGACATAAGCTAAGGAGGAATGGTAAGTTAACGAGCCTCACCCACCTTCCCCCCTCTCCCAGCGCCCCCAACCTGAGGTACAGTAAACAGCATCTGGCTTAGTAATACAAATGGAGAGACGCTGGATCTCTAAGGAAGGTGAAGTTACTACATTCTTACCTGGTTAACAAATGAAAATGTAGACTTCTTATTGGTGAAAGGGGTACATGTCTCAATATGGAGCATGGCCCTGGCATTATCTCTTTTGTGTTCCTGGTTCCTCTCACAGGATCTGGCCTGTGGTGGGTGCTTTCAAAATGTTAGTATAACTGGGTTAAATTCTATTGTCCTTCAGACAGAAGCACCATCTTTATGTCTTCCTAGTTGGTAGAGCTCCTAGAAAAGTGGTTACTTAGTTTCGTATTACATGGTACATGCACAGGCTCATCACAGAAACTATGGAGGGGCCCTGTTTCTTTCCACTGACTCATTGGGTTCCCTTTTCTGAAGCCTCAGGCTGCCCTGGATTCTCATATGATTCAGAAAATACTAACAGCCTGTGCCAGTCCTTCCTAAAGATTCATCTCTTTCCTGAAATAATTCATTGGTAACAGAGATGTGACATCAAAGATGAGACAGATACAAGGAGATATCATGACATACCATAGATAAAAGTCTTTCTAGTGAAAAAAGTGTGGCAGAAATTGAAGGGAAGAGTCTTATAGAAGCTGTATGCCCCAGCTAGAAGCATGAAGTAAGTGGGTCTGAGATTGAACTTACCACTCAAAGAGTCTCTTAAATTTCTGTAAGCATAGAATATGAGACTAGAGAGCCTTTAGGAATCACGTATTCAAAGTCTGTGATTTTTTATTAATGGTGTATTTATATTTGTTCCATCACTAGAAACAGATATATTTATCTGCAATGGTTTAAAGAGAATAGAGTTTTATTTTTCTTACACAAAGTCTGATAGTGTTGATTTGGTGGCTCAAAAGTACCAGTATCCATCATCACTGCAGTTTTCCTGGCCTTTCTCTGTTGTGCATTGTCTCATCATGAGGCAAAAAGGCTGCCACAGCTCTAGCCCTCATATCCATATTCAAGGCAGGAGAGGCGAGTGAGAATGGTTTTAGCCACATCTGGAAAGCAGAAATTTTCCAGAAGTTCTCCAGATAGCTTCCTCTTACATCTCTTTAGCCAGGCACCCCTAGACATAGGGGAGTAGATAAAGTGGGGTGTGGATATAATGCTGCCATGGAAAACACTGAGGGGCAGTTAGCAAGAAAGAGCTGAAAGTTGGACAGTGCAGGCAGTGACAGTGTTTTTCACAGATGAAGAAGCATACCAGGACTCAATACTGGTGGATAAAATATTTTTAACTATATATTTTTAACAATCAGTGTTCATCCCAATGCAAACAAGTTAATGCTATATTTTTAATGCCAGTTATTATGCCCAATGCCCTGACAGAATGTAAAACAGAGGTGAGTTACCTGGTTTTGACTGCTTTGGGCACCTACAAGTGGCTCCGGTAGTCATATGTGGTCATCCTAGTGAGATTTATCTGCATTATGGAAGATAATATGCATTTCTTTTTGGAGAAGGCAATGGCAACCCACTCCAGTACTCTTGCCTGGAAAATCCTATGGACAGAGGAGCCTGGTGGGCTGCTGTCTAATGGGGTCGCACAGAGTCAGACATGACTGAAGCGACTTAGCAGCATGCATTTTTTTGCATATTGCGATTCCAACACCTAACAGGATTGAGCTATACAATGGTACTTGGTGTTTGTCCTGAGACTCTCAAGAATCCCCCAGATTTATGAAAAGCACTGGTGAGCAACAAACTAATGTCAAATGCAGGTACTGGCTCACTCACTACCTAAATGACTAATTCCCCACATACCAGCTCACAGTGGGGGTGATTCAGATCAGTGCCTCAGCAAAATTACAAATTGCTGCATGTCATAATCCTCCAGGATCTCTCTCACATTGTCAAACCCATGACTGTTAAATTTACAAGTGGAAAAATGCCTACTGTGCATTTTTCAAAATGCTTTCATGTCAGCAGTGAAGTATCAGAGCATAATGACAATAAGACTTTTCAATATTTATTTAAGAAAATATTGAAATGACATTTTTACTATTTTAGTTTGTTAAGAGGTGAGGCCACTGTCCTCATCTACCCATCATCCTCACATATTGTTCCTGATCTACCCATCGTCTCCAGATAGATGACCAGATCAAAACCTGAGCTTCCTTCATTTTCCAGGCTTGAATCTTTCCAGATAGGATTGTTGGGAACCAAAGTCCTGATTAAAACTCATGATCCAAGCATAACTGGGTTCAGGTCTTAATAGAAGGGATGGTGGTCTGAAGATAAAACAGAAGCAGAATAAGTGGGGTAATCTAACTCTAAAAATAGGTGGAAGGTTAACATCACGGAAAGTTCTAGGAATTGGCCCTAACCCTAAAATTTCCTCCTTCCTCTCTTCACTATCCTATTATCCTTCTTAGACTTCCCTCTTTTTTTTTTTTAAGCCCTCTTTCTCACAGACTGAATTCTGGAAAAAGGAGCATGCTAAGGTGTCTGGGTACATACATATATCCATACCTACCCATACTCACATTCACACCCACATCCATACTTGCACCTATACCTGTACCTATGCGTGTGTGTTCAGTTGCTCAGTCATGTCTGACTCTTTGTGGTCCTATGGACTGTAGCCTGACAGGCTCCTCTGTCCATGGGACTATCCAGGCAAGAATACTGGAATGGGTTGCCATTTCCTCCTCCAGGGGATCTTCCGGACCCAGGGATCGAACTCGTGTCTCCTGCATCCATCCCCTCCATTGGCAGGTGGATTCTTTACCACTGAGTCATCTGGGAAGCCCCACCTGTACCTATACTTGTACCTAAACCTATAGCTTGTACCTATCATCTATTGGTATTTGGTCATCAAAATTACCAATATATTTGTACTTACAAAAATGGCAGGGAATATCTAAATATGGCAGACTTGTATTGCAATCACAGATTTTGTCTAACATGAGATATGCAACAACTCTGTAAGAGTGAAAGTCCATGCATTAATTTAGGCATTCCCCAGAGTTTGTACATAATGTTCTCTCTCAAAAACTAGTGGCAAGTCATATATATAAAACTTAAACAAAATTTCCTATGTGTTCTGTTACCAGAGAACTGAAAAATATACTGACATCCCTAATCATGCTTTGCCTTTTAGGCATCATCCTTGGTGACTCATATATTTCATACATGTTCTTTCCCTTCAGAATGTTGACCAGCTTGAAGTCAATGAGCATCTGATTGAGGCTAATGACTTATCACTTTCCATAGGCCTAATGATTTCTATCTTTGCCTCAATTGCATTGACTTAATGAGACCTCTGCTTCTTATCATGGATATCAGCACGTTCATTTTTCCTTTCTCTACTCATTTTTGTAACCTAGTAAGGGAAAATGTAATGAAATATTCATATAATTGCACAAACATTGCTTTACCTTCAAAAATGGGGATGCATCTGGCCAGCAGTCCTACTGTGAAATAGCCAACCCTGTACAGATACAAAAAAACTCTTATTTAGGGAGTTAAATCAATAAGCTATCAATGTATGGATTGCGTGGAAGTTGAATACATGGAAATGAAACATAGCCTTATCACAGTTTTTAAAGTTGGTCATTAGTCATATACTGAGTGTCAAAAGCTAAAACCAGGAGCCAGTACTCCTAACTCCAGATAATTAATAATAATTAGTTCATTCAACAAATATTTATTCAACATATATTCTTATATGCAAGATAGTCTGGTAGGAAAAAAAATCACCCTTTATGAAATAGCATGGAAAATGATTTTGCTCTGTAAGGAGAGTCACAGGTTGAATTGTTGGAAGTAGACATCAAGGTAGAATTTAGTGTGCAAGATATTTATTAGAAATTAAGGTCTATGGAAAGGAGGTGGAAGCAATAGGATTGGGCAGGGGGAAAAGTTGAACTGGGCTATAGGACAGGCACAAATTTCTCTGACTCCATGGGGAGTTCTGAGCATATGTTTTCCGTCAGAGTTGACCCTCGTTGGGCTGGACTGGCTGTGCATTTTCACCGAAGTCCTATCAGTCACTGAGTGTGGACTACCCCAGGAAGAATATTCCCTTGGGCAAGGTGGCTGACTGCGGCTGAGGCATACCTTGATGGAGCTGATAGCTAGGGCAACAAGTCATCCCTTCAAGGAGGAATCTAGTAATGCATCTCTGTAGGATAAAAATCTCAGCAAACTAGGAATGGGGGGGAAAATTTCTCAACTTGATAAAGAATATTTGTGAAAACCTAAGTCATACTTGGGAAATGGCAACCCACACCCCAGTGTTCTTGCCTGGAAAATTCCATGGACAGAGGAGCCTGGCAGGGGCTCTGTGGAGCAGAGTCTGATATGACTGAGCACACACACGCTCACTATTAAGTATGTCCACGTCATACTTAATAGTGAGAAATAATGCTTTCCCTCTGAGTTTGAGAATAAGGCAAGAATGTCCTTTCTCATATTAGTCAAGGATTCCTAGAGAAACAGACATACATATAAATATACTAGTAAGATATGTATAAATCTAAAAGGAGATTTACTGTGAGGACTTGATTCATGTAATTATGGAGACTGAAAAGTCCCACAGTCTGCTCTCTCTAGCTAGAGACCCAGAAAAACTGATGGTGTAATTTAACCTGAGACTAGGGGAACATATGGTATAAATCCCAGTCTGAGGGCCAGAAGAGATGAGATGAGATGTCCTAGCTCTACCAGTGAGGCAGGGAAAAAGGTGAAATCTTCCTTCCTTTGCCTTTTGTCCTATTCTAGCCCTTGATAGGTTAGATGATGCTTGACCACACTGGGGAGGGAAATCTACTGAGTCCACTGATTCCGATACTGATCTCATCTGGAAACACCTTTCATAAACACAACCAGAAATAATATTTAATCCGGGCACCCTGTGGCCAATCAAGTTAACACAAAAAATTAACAATCATGTTCACCATATCTAGTCAGCATTTTACTGAAAGTCCTTGGCAGTGCAATAAGAAAAGAAAAGAAAAGGAAACAAAATATATACAGAATGGGAAGGAAAAAAATAAAACCATCTTTGTTTTCAGATGATATGATTGTCTATTTAGATTGTCTGTCTAGACCACCAGGCTCCTCTGTCCATGGGATTCTTCAGGCAAGAATACTGGAGTAGGTTGCCATTCCCTTCTCCAGGGGAATCTTCCCAACCCAGGGAACCTGGGTCTCCTTCATTGCAGGCAGATTCTTTACTGTCTGAGCCACCAGGGGAGCCAAACACCCTGGTAATAATATATACCTGGTACCCATATTATGGGCTTCCCAGGTGGTGCTAGTGGCAAAGAACCCGCCTGCCAATGCAGGAGACATAAGAGATGCGAGTTTGATCCTGGAGTCATGAATATCCACTGGAGGAGGGCATGGCAACCCACTCCAGTATTTTTGCCTGGAGAATCCCACAGACAGAGGAGTCTGGCGGGTTACAGTCCATGGGGTTGCAAAGAGTCAGACATGACTGAAGCTAGCTTAGCATGCATGCACCCATATTATGGTTTCTAATACATTCTGCAATGCAATAAACTTCTTGGATTCTAAGACTGGGGCAAGAAAAAAGAAAAGAGTGGGGCAGGTAATATACCATGTGAACCTGAAGCATCTTGTAGAGCCAGAAAGTAAGACAGTGCTAAACAAACAAAACCCCCACAGTGATGGGGATATGTCATAGGAAGTCAACTGAAAGAGCTTCCAGTGGCCAAAGCTGAAACAGTTTAATTAAAAAAACAGTATTAGATTGAAACTTAAGGTATAAAATCAATATCCATGCGTTCATACAGATGCAAATAAATGATTGTATAAATAGATGAATGATAGTGGTGGAGTAGGGGGAGAATACACAAATATCTTAAGCAAAAGAAATAAAAATAATTTATGTAGATAATGTACCTTAAAGTTGGTGGAGTATAATTCTTGATTCTCATAGTGTGGGGCTTTGCATTATGACTTCTTCCCAAGAGTAAAGTATGGAAAAGATGGGGTGGGGTGGCTGACAAACTCAACCCTGGTCAGATGGTTAAAGTAACAATCAACAGTAATGACTGAGTTCTGTGTACTCTTGATATGATGTGATAACAATGACATTTTACCTTTGGGTTCTTTTGTCCCAAAACCCATAACCCTTGTCTACTCATGGGGAAAACATCAGACAAATTGCAACTGTGGGGCCCTCTACAAAACACCTTACTAGTATTCCTCAAAACTGTCCAAGTCATCAAAAACAAGGAAATTCTGAGAAACTGTCATAGGATGAGCCTAAAGAGATGTGGTGACTAAATGTAACACGGTATCCTGGATGGGATCTTGGCATGGTATTAGAATATTAGGCAAAAATGAAGGTAATCTGAATAAAGTATGGGCTTTAGCTAATAATAATGCATGGATATTGGTTCATTAGTTGTGATAAATGTACCATACTAATGGAAGATGTTAATAATAGGGGAAACTGTGAGGTTTAGGGAGACTTTATATTATCTTTGCAATTTTTCTATAAATCTAAAACTGTTCCAAAAATAAAATTTGTTATCAATTTAAAAATGCATTGCAGCCATTGTGCCAGGCACTGGGATAACTTAGACATGACCCTTCCCTCAAAGAGCTGAAATCTGTGAGTCCACGAATGTGTGAATATACAGTCTAGTGTTCAAGTCGGAAATAGAGGCACAGGCACAGGGCTTTGGAAACCTGGGGTTTTAGATTAATTGAAGATGTCTATTCGACATCCTATGAAAAAGCCATTGCTTTACCTAAAAACTTCTGTAAATACCTGTTCAGAGGTAGTGGTTATCTTCTTGTTTCCTGGTCTGGGTTTCTGTTGCTGTTGAGCTGGTGCCCTTTCATCTCTCACTACCGTCTTCTCTGCTTATAACCAGGCTGTGGGACTCAGACTGTTTCCTTTTTTTTACCCACCCACATGTGTTGTCAGACTTTATTAAAGATTGAAGATACAGAGATATTTACATGTTTTAAATGCAAAACAATTAAAAGTGTATATTTGACACCTGTTCTTAAAACTTCCGTGGCCACACTGCCACAGGGAACTTCTCATTGGCACCCTTGATCTGCAGGCTTCAGTTTCCTGCCACGTTTGGTCCTCTCTATTGCATCTCTTGGATATCTCCAGTATTCTGGATTGTTTCTTCTGCAGCAAAGCTTACCTCTTTATTTCTTGTTCTCTGTATAAGGAAGGTTTGGGATCTCACTTTCTCCACCCCGAAGTAGACCGGCAAATATGAGTTTTAATAAAGATTGGTTCTTCTAAAAAGCAAACAGGTACAATAGAATAGAATAAAAAAATAGGTACCAGTTGTTAAAATAGTAGTTTCTTTAACTGCTATACCAGGTCAGAAAACAAATTGAGGATTTCAAATCAGAAAGGAGGGCTATTAAGCAGGTATAGGAGAATATTGTCTTACAATAAATTGGGGTGGTGGTAGCTGGACACCGGGGAGAGGGGATCAGGAGTCCCTTTCTGTCTTCCCTCCGACTCTTTGTAAGGAAGTACCTGCTTCATTCTTCTTTCCTCGCAGTTCTTGGACAGCTCATCTGCTTTCATTTGTTCCCTTGTAATATCCTAAAATGACCGCCTGGCACCTGATGCTGTCTGATGTTTCAGTTTAGCTCTTCTTTGATATTTGCCTCAGTTCTGTCAAAGCTTTGCCCATGTTCCATCAATCCGCTTTTATCTGGCAGAAAATCACTTGGCCATGGCCATGGCCAAGGTGCCTAGAAATGTTAGTTGTTAACCATTGTTTTGGGGTTATTATTTATTTTATCGTTCAGAACAACTTCCTCAGCCAACCTCAGCTGTAACCTACAGCCATCACATGAGAGTCTACAGTTTTGTACATTTTCTTTCCTTTTATACGGACTCCTCCTTCATCCTGAAATGATTAAGACAGAGCCATATTTCCTCAAGTGTCTACTGAAGTTGGAAGGAAAGTCAGGGATTGTACTAATCATGACTCTTTTTGTTGCAAGCTATAAAAATCTAAATTCAACTAGCTTAAGCAATGGAGTGAATGGAAAGTGGAGTGTTTCTCAAGAATAGAGGAAGAACTAAAGGATTCAGACAGAGCACCTTGGCAACAAGATTTATGTATGTCTCCTCATTTCTCATCTTTTCCCCTTTGTTTGGCTTTTCTCTGTAGGTAGGTCCTGCTTACAGCTGTAGATTCCCATCCTCCTTGTTCAGCCATCCCACTAACAAGAGAGAGCCTGTTTTAATGTAATGTTGAATCAGTGCCAGAGAAGAGCTCTGGGCAGCCCACCTGGGGTCACACACTTTCTCCTTGGATCATTGTTGTAGGAATTATGATTGGCTGGTCTAGAACCTTTGCCGTCTCTTAGGGAAGTTGTTTAGGGGACTGTGACTGATAGCGTGTGAATGATAGGAGGTGGATATAGGGCAGACAAATCAACCTGTATTCACTGCCAAAAGAATGTTGCTTTTTCATGCTGGAATAGTGAGTGTAGGTAGATTTCTGGAAAGACACTGGGGATAGAGAGTGAGGTTGGTGGATCATGTAGGTAGCATCCCTCTCTTCTTAGGACCTCTTAGCCTGTGCCCTGTTCTCAGGAGGAGAGTGCAGCTCACCCAGGCGTGTTGGATTACATGGTTTAGAGAGCACGAGGTCTGGATGAAGCGGCTTGGGGATACCTTCAGGGATCATTGGAGACTCTCACTGGGTTATGGGGCCTCAGCTGGACCTGGAACCTCAGCACAGATGCATGTGGCATCTTCTCTGTGCTTCCACTTTTACCCTCTAACTTTTCTGCTCAATAGACTTTATTAACAGGGCAGCAATGGAGAAACAGACATAGAGAATAGACTTATGGACATGGGGAGAGGGGAGGAGAGGGTGAGATATGGAAAGAGTGACATGGAAACTTGCATTACCATGTGTAAAATAGATAGCCAACAGGAATTTGCTGTATGGTTCAGGAAACTCAAACAGGACTCTGTGTCAACCTGGAGGGGTGGGATGGGGAGGGAGATGGGAAGGGGGTTCAGGAGGAAGGGGATGTATGTATACCTATGGCTGATTCATGTTGAGGTTTGACAGAAAACAACAAAATTCTATAAAGCAATTATCCTTCAATAAAAAATAAATAAAAAAATAGACTTCTCAGTCTGAATGTGTCTGGAGTCACACAGCTGATCATGATTGGTAGTACTCTCACCCTGGACTTCCACAAGTCTGATAGAAGAGTTTGAAAAGGGCTTTATTTCTCCCTTGCCTGAGAGGTTGGAGGCCCTACCTCCTGAGGGCCATTCCTAGTTCCAAACAATAAAGTGGTTAAACTGTAGCGTGTGGGTCTTTTTTAAAATTAATGATTGCAGTGGATTATAAAAAGGCATGGAAGTGCTTGCATCCATTCAAAAGCACCAGTACAATAAGAGGCCAAAGAAAATCTTTTGAGAGTGCACTGAAAAGTAAAAGTAACATAAAGAGTGTTAATAGTTTTTGTCATTGCAAGTCCTGGCAGGGATTCTGGGGTGAACTTATGCCATTTTATTTTCAGTTCCAATCACAGTCTAGTGGAGTCAAGTCAGAGTTCAGCTGGGGTCTCTTTTTAGGCTCAGGAGAAAGTTACACAGAACTCATTCAGTAAATATTTGTGGAGTGCTTTCTATGTGCAAGACAGGGGTCAGGGCACTCCAGGCTTCATGTTTCTGCCCTCAGAGAGCTAACACTGTAAGCAATGAAAATTCACACACAACTACTGCACAAGACTAAATATGAATAGAACCCTGAAGGAGGTAAAAGCCAATGACTTGGCTTGGAGGAGAGGGCCGTTTTCTTTGACCAGGTAAGGACAAGGGGTTGGTGGTGAAGTAGGTAGTAGAAAGGGGAAAAAGATAATTATTTTGTCACTAGTGTATATCTGCAACCTCCTTGGAGTTCAAAGAGAAACATAAAGTAGTGTCAGGAACCTGGTTTGCTAAATCTTAGAATACTTGCATGATTTCATATTTTCAGAGCAGACAATGAAACATCTCAAGATTGGCTTAAAACATATTTTAAAGAGCTGTATATACATTAAAATATCATTCTCCTTATTGTGGTATTTCATAATACTCTCCAAATTTAGACTTTTCTCTGCTGTCAGCATAAGTCCCATTGACTCAGGAAGTGGGAGGAACGGTATAGTGGGAGAACCTGCCAGAAAAATATGTGTCTCCAGTTAGGAGAGAGTAACTGGAGGTCTCTTCCAGTAAGCTTACCTTCTTATGCCATACAGACCCCCTACTCATGAGCATAAAAGAGTTTCCAGAGAGAGTCAGGCTAGAGTTGCCAGATAAAATATAGGGCACCCAGTTAAATTTGACTTTCAGACAAACAAATAATGAATAATTCCCTAGTTTAAGTATGTCCTGGCAACCTCCTAGGCTCACTTGTCATCTTGGCCATAAATGGATAGTCTGGTTTCTTCCCCATATCTAGCTTTATTGGATCAAGTTATTAACAATGCTACATGTCTGGAAAAAACAGTCCCCACCCTAGTCTCTATTCTAGTTCCCCATAGAATAACAGAAGGAGGACTTATGGAAGAGCAGAGGAAAGACACTGGCTGAGGATATATATATTGAATACTGAAAAGAAGTCAATCTGGGAAGTGTTAATGTCTGATAGCCTTCTTAAATGCCATCCCAGGTTTAGACCTTGGTTGGCCTCCTACCCTGGTCCCCTGCACCATCCTTAGAATTCAAAGAATCACCACCCAGAGAGAGTAGAGTGATGGAGCGGAACTCACGCTGGAGGCAGAGCTTGTGGGAGATGAAATCCAGGGAGAGTGAGTAAAGAGGTCAAAAGGATCAATTAAAATGAGGAAAGATACAAAGCAGTGAGTTTTCTCAGCTCATTGTGAGTGGCTGGCCCTAAGGGGAGTACTCCGAAAGTACAGAGTTATGGTCCCATTGAAGAAATTGTTGACAAAAACAACCCTTTTTGAACTTTAATGTCCATACAAACTATCTGGGGATCTTGTTAAAGTAGAGACTCTGGATTCAGCAGGTCTTGGGTGGGTCCTGAGATTCTGCATTTCTGACAAGCTCCTAGGTGATACTGATGCTGCTAGGACATGGTCCACATTTCGAGTAATGCTGAAGAGAAATTATACCAGGCACTTGTTAAAGATGGAAAGGAAAACTTTATTCAAGACTATTGCAATAGGGGAGAGAGACTGAACTTAACGTTGAATCCAGCACTGCAGCTGGGGATTTATATCCTACAGGCAGGGTGAGGGATAGGATGGAAACTTACTAAGAGGAATTGGTTAGGTATCAAGCATGGTTGAGGAAGTTGATCGGGTATCAAAGGGGATTCTTGCTCAACTGGCTTAGCAGAATTCCTGCTAAAATCATCAGGCCTTTTGCTTTACAATAGATTTTGTGAACAGTCTCCCCTCCCCTGCCACTAGGATCATGCATTGCTGATGTGTTATGAACACTGAGGCAAAATTCAATATTGCAGTATCTTTCCAAAGAAAGGAGCCTGGTGCATATAGTGATTTGCCCATTCAGCAACAGGTAGGTCAGTTCAAGATCATCTCATCTCAGGGGGTTAGCATTTCCTTGAGGCCATGAAGGACAGGGATTCTTTTTTAATCCCTTTCATAACTTTCCCTATAACCTTTTTTTCATCTTTTTCTGGTGGACAAACAGCACCTTGAAACCCTCTTCTGATTCCCCAGGTAAACCCTGTAGACTCTCTTGGGAGGAGAAACTTCTAACTACAGGGAAAATGTGGGAAAGGATCAGTTTGGGATTTTAAAAAAATTCTTGAAACAGGGAATGAGAAGTCTTCAAGAGAGTGCAGAGTTGAGGAGAGTCATCTCCCCAGGATCTAGGGTCATCTTTCTCCAGCGCCGTCTCACCCTCTTCCATCCCAGGCTACCGTTGGTAGCCCCAAAGGCCTCTGTGGCCCTTTCTTTTCGTGTATTGCCCGACATCTGTTTCTTTCTCTTATTTAAAACTTCATCGTTGCTTTGTTTGCTTTTAAAAATGGAAGCCAATGATTTCCTCTTGTTGTGAGGCAGAAGGAGATGTAGAAAGAAAAGACCCCAAGATTTGGAGCCAGAAAACTAGGATCCTTCTTCCACCAATTCTTTCCTTGAAGATGTGTGTGTGGGCAATGGTAAAAGTAAGAGCAGTCTCTTCCACATGACCTCTCCAAAGGCCTTGGGCAATTCATTGACTGCCTTTGGCTCTAGCTTCCTTATACAAAAAATAAGGGTAGAAGTCATTCCTCTCTGTCCACATGAAAGACATGGCTGGGAAAGTGTTGTGTGCAAGATAAACTGCAAATCATACGTTGGTTATTAGTAATGTTGTTTTTATTTTTGCCACTATAAGGAGAAAACACACATTTTTTTAAATTAGTTTATTTATCTATTCTTTAACTTTATAATGTTGTATTGGTTTTGCTATACATTGACATTAATCCGCCATAGGTGTACATGTGTTCCCCTTCCAGAACCCCCCTCCCACTTCCCTCCCCATCCCATCCCTCCAGGTCATCCCAGTGCACCAGCTCCGAGCACCCTGTATCATGCATCGAACCTGGACTGGCGATTCGTTTCACATATGATAATTTACATGCTTCAATGGCATTCTCCCGTATCATCTGC
Source organism: Okapia johnstoni (assembly GCA_024291935.2). NCBI lineage: Eukaryota > Metazoa > Chordata > Mammalia > Artiodactyla > Giraffidae > Okapia > Okapia johnstoni. The sequence continues at coordinate 72,730,168 of CM044310.1, forward strand.
CCTGGCCCTCTCCCATAGAGTCCATGATACTGTTCTATATATCTGTGTCTCTTTTGCTGTCTCGCATACAGGGTTATCTTTACCGATTTACTAAATTCCATATATATGTGGAAAATACACATTTTAACAAGTTTTTTTTCTTCAAATGAGTAGGAGAAAGATATGGTAAAAATACAGAGTATGAAAATTATACAGTGAAAACTGTCTCATTCCTACCATTAGTCCTTTCTCCGAATAGTAGCTACTTTTAACCATGTTCTTGTGTTTTCTTCCAAAAATATTCTCATCATATATAAGCATGTGTGTATGTATATATTTATATAGGTAAGTTTGTATGTAGATACTTATTTTTCAACACATGGTAACTACCTTCTCCATCTTTCTTTCTGCCTACTGTATAGTTTAGTGACTGTTCCATATCATCCTGTTGAACTTTTGTCATTCTCTTTCACATCTGCATAGTGTTGTAGAATCCATCGTCTCATACTAACTGAAATGATGGACACTTAGTTTATTTCCAGTGACTGGCTATTTCAAGTTATGCCACAGTGACCATCCTCTGCATTTGTGCAAGCAGATCTATATCATAAGTCTTAGAAGCGTGAGGTCTATGTCCAAGTGTACAGGCTCTTTACATTTTAATAGAAATTGTCAAATTGCCCTCTGGAGAAATGTCCACAATTTACGTTTTCAGTAATACAGTTTTTCTGCACACCTCCGTCAATACTGCAAATTGATCTTTATTAATTTGAATTTATAATGCTATCTCATTGTGAGTTTAGGTTTGTATTGCTGTAATTTTGTGTGAACTTGAGCATCTATCTCTTTATTTGTTTGAAAGCCATTTACCTTTGGACAGCTTGCTTATGTTCTTTTTCTATTTGAAAAAGCACCTATTAAGAGGGCTGGCCCAGATTGGCCAGGCTTTGCAGGGTTACTTTCCCCAAGGATTATCTGGGACTCCCTTTCCCCACCCCCACCTTCCATCCATCTCTGTTTTTGGTGTCTGGATGCAGCTCTGGCAGTCGCAAAAGCCCTAGGTCATGTATCTGCACCATTGCACCCATCCATTTGCCACGATAAGTGAAAGCTGATTGCACAGTTCCGTATTTATTTATGACTTTCCTTCCAGCTACGAGAAGTTTTTTTTATTCCTCTTCACTCAATCCCTGGGAGCTGGTGTGAAGCAAGTGTCTTCTCAATTTTATAGTAGAGCAAATGGAGATGTGAAGACATGTAATTGGCTGTCTGAGCACCTAGTGAGATGACTGCTGTGTCTGTGGGTATAAGATGTTAGCTGTGTGACTGGGAGGAGCATTGTGCTAGGAGGTTACAGATACGTGCATTCTGCTTCCAGTTCTAGCATGGAGTCACTGAGAGAGACTGGGCAGGAGACACTGCCTCTCTCAGGGTCAGTTTTGTCATCCACCAGCCCTCAGGGCATGATGAAATTCTGAACCTGCAGAAGGAGAGGGGGAAGGAAAGAGGATTGGGTAGGAAGAGCCAGAAGAGCAAATCTGAGAAAGTTTCAGCTGTGCAGATGGGGAGCTCCAGAGTAGAGACGGTCTGTTAGAGGAGCATCTTGGACAGGGACTGTTAGGCATATTACCCCTGTCGTATCCAGTCATTGGCTGGGACCTGCCCAGCCTGAACCCTGGGGCGCATGCTAAGGTTGTGCAGCTGGAGGCTTTTGGCTGCCTGGACTCCTCATGACTGACCCTCCCTTAAAAGGAGCTCTGGTTGGTACACCTCCATGGCTACAAGAACTAGTTTGTTTGGGTAGTTTTTTTTTTCTTTCAGCATTCAGGGATTATTCTGGACCCCTCTGAAACCACTGTAAGTCTGGAGACATAATTACTCCAGGATGAAGCACTGTAATACCCCTCTGTTTCTAATATGTCTTCATTTATAAAATTATTAAAATTATATGTTGGAGGCAATCTGCTCTTCTTTGTTGTGGAATACTTACAAGTATGTTTTTTTCTATTGTGTATATAAGTTGTACGATTTGGAACTTATCTGGACACAGGAGAGCAGCCAAGTACCAAAACAATGAGAAAAGCTCATATTCCTAGGTGTTTATGGGAAGAGGGGCATAGTAAGCCCAGATACCACAAAAGGAATTAGGCACATGGAAATTTCAGTGGCAACCCTTCTTGAGTTTTCCTAGGACCCCAGAGCTCCACACAGCAGACACTTTTGGTGCCCTGTTTATCATGCCCACTTCTGATTTTAGCCACAGCTATGGAGGGCAGTTCTATGGAGCTCAGATTCCCCTGGCACTATCCTACCTGAAGCGCAGAGGTACAGAGTTCCTTTCTGTGTTCTGCCCTCATAAATTTTCTGGGTTGCCAGAGTCTGCTTGGCTCCTGCAAAGCCACCCTGGGAGTGTCAAGGAATTGATGTGCCTGAGGTCAATCTCAACCAACAGTGGATGGAAGCCTGTGGATGAATGTCCCAGTACTTGTCCTTCAAGGGGTAGTTCTGGGAGGCATCCTGTACTTGTTTCTATTTAACCCTAAGCTCCTTGGACTGGGAGGTGTTTGGTAAATGTTTGCAGAGTTAACTGGATGTTTGTCCCCATCCTGCTCCCTGGCCACATGGTGTCTCCAGCTTGCAGTCTGATTCTCACCTTGCTCCTATACCTATATTGTTCTAAGCACCTGGTGAACAGACCAGTGCTTCTGGACTCAGTATCTCTCGCTGTCTTCTGCAACCAATTTCCAATTAAAGTCCTGACTCTGACCTGGAAATTATGACTTAGACTTGAGATTAGGCTCTCTTGACATAAGAGAGCCTCATCTGCTGACAATAAGAAACAGGGTTGTGCAGTGATTAAATGAGATGGTGTATGTACAGCATCCAGCAGAGGACCTGGCTCATGCAAGTGCACAGTAAATAGTAATTAGTATTATTAAGCATTCTATTCTTTATTATATGCGATTATATATTATATACACACATGTATGTACACACATAGTATATAAAGATTGTTTTATATATGTATAAAACAATGCTTTTACTCCTTATAGTCTTATTGCATCAAAAAATCATTCAAGGTATATGACATTGAAAGTCACTTACATAAAATAATCATTGAGATAAAAACAAAATATCCAGAGTAACATTTTTGAGACTGCTACTGCTAAGTTGCTTCAGTCGTGTCTGACTCTCTGCGACCCCATAGACGGCAGCCCACCAGGCTCCGCTGTCCCTGGGATTCTCCGGCAAGAACATTGGAGTGGGTTGCTATTTCTTTCTCCAATGCATGAAAGTGAAAAGTGAAAGGGAAGTCGCTCAGTCGTGTCTGACTGTTGGCAACCCCATGGACTGCAGCCTACCAGGCTCCTCCGTCCATGGGATTTTCCAGGCAAAAGTACTGGAGTGGGTCGCCATTACCTTCTCCGTTTTTGAGACTAGGGGATTGTAAAATCATCATTCTAGGCTAGGGATAGTTGTGGTACTTAAACATCATATTTAGCTCTGAGCCAAAAAGGAAAAAAAGCAAGAAACACCTCCGTTATCTCTTTCTCTCATATTTCAAGGAACAAAAGGAGAAATAAAGAAGAAAGAAAGCCACCTTGGTGTCTGAGTAGTGAGTCATTGTGGGGGACCTGATCCTTCTCTCAATGTTTGCTGAAGAGAATGGAGTGAGAGCAAGTGAGAAGGGATTGCAGAGGGGACGTTTGCTTCTCTGTTTTATGCTTTTGGGACAGGAGAAATTATGATGGAATAAGAGAAATAACCCCTTTTTGGGCCAGAGTGTAACTGTTCCCTTTGCAGTGCTCATAGTTCTTAAAAGACAAAAGATGCTTCCCTGTGTGGTAGAGTTACGAGACTGATAAAACTGATGTATGCATGAGCAGACAATGCTGTGTTGGCTAAGGCCTCTGATCTAATGCAGGTTTCTCTGTCTAACTGGCTGGATTACTGTCCTTGGTCACTAATATCAATACTTAGTTTAGGTATCCATCTTCCCAGTGCATTTTCCTATGAATTGTGGCTTAGGTTTGAAGTTGTGTCTGGTACAACCAAATTGAGCTGTTTGTATCAGTGAGGATGTCAGAATACTTACTTCTCTTCTCCCCACCCAATAAATTCCATGAAAGCACTACTTGGGGCCCCTCCTCACTGTTGTGGACTGAATTTTTTTCCTCCAAATAAATATGTTGAAGCCCCAACCCCCCCAGTGTGACTATTTTTGGAGACAGGGCCAAAAAGAGGTAATTAAGGTTGAGTGAGGTCATAAGCGTGTGCCCCTAGTCTGATAGAATTAGTGTCCTTATAGAAGCAGGCAGCAGAGTGTGTGTTCTCTCTCTCACATGCTCTCCCTTCCTCTGTCTCTGTCTCTCCACCATGTGAGGACACAGCCAGAAGACAGCTGTCTGCAAGCCAGCAAGGCAGCTCTCACCAAATCAGCTGGCACCTTGATATTGGGCTTCCAAGCTTCTAGGACCATGGGAAATAAATTTATGTTGTTAACGACATCTAGTATGTGGTATTTTGTTAATAGTAGAGTAGACTGAGACTGAGTAGACTAATACTCACCCATCCCAGGGACTAGGAGAATAACACCATCACTGTTCCCAACTCTAGGTCACCAGTGAGATCTCAGGCTCCCATGCTCTGCTTCTACGGTGATCATCTTCACCCAGCTTCATCCAGTTGGAGCCATAGCTCCTCTCTATTATGTGAGGGCCACACTTAGAAAAGGATCAACCCATTGCTAGCTCAAGGGAGTGAGTGGGTGAAATGAGGCCTGTGGAGGCAGGCCCCTCTCTTTCATGGGCATTATTTGGTCTGCTCAGAGGGTATGAGGCTGGGCCCCTGAGGCCCAACTCCATAACAATAGCTCAGTGGAAGGTGTTAATTGAATTGAGTTCAAATTATCAATATGACATCAACCCTGAAGCAAAAGAGAAGCATCCAAAAGAAATCATTATAGTATCAATGGCTACCTTTTAATGAGCATTAACCATAAGCCTGACATGTACCAGGGGCTTCATATAGTACTTTCAACAACCATGCAAAATTAGTAGATTAATGCTGACTTAGAGAATAAAGTACAACAGGGATAAATGTGAAAATTTGCATTTTGGTTTATACATTAGTTGTATATTAAAGCTGGGGATGGACAAGCTGAAGAGCAAGTTTCTGTTAAAAATAATTTTAAAACATTGACTTAACTGCTCACTAAGTCAAACCAGCCATGCAATGTGTCTGGCTCTTTTAGAAATAAATGTATTCTCAAGCTAAATTAATGGAAATTCAGTTTGGAGCAAGTGGTATAATAGTCCATTGAATTCTGTGCTGGCTTTTTATAATATTATATGCAGTTTTGGGCTCTAAGATTTAAGAGGGTTGTTTGTAACCTGAACTATTTTCAGAGAGGAACCCAGAGAGTGGAGGCCCAGGCGTCCATACTGCCTGAGGGCTGGCTAAAGAAACTGGGACAACATCTGGCCCAGACAAGACTAGATTCAGTGGGACAGGGCATGACCTGCTGACGTTTGGAAGGTTATAACTGAAGGTCTACCAGGGCTAGCCTCTATACAGTTCACTAATATGTATCTCTAGCACTCAGAGGATACCTTGAACATCAATATAAATTTGATGCTAAGTGACTGAACGACTGAATCTCCTAATGGGTATTCTGGTTGATGACTTTTGTTACAAGGAATAGAGGCTCTTACATTGTATTTACATTGTTCAAGTATGCGGGCTTTGTTGTAAACATACAGAATCAGTTCAGTTCAGTCGCTCAGTCATGTCTGACTCTTCATGACCCCATGGACTGCAGCACGCCAGGCTTCCCTGTCCATTGCCAACTCCTGGAGCTTGCTTAAACTCATGTCCATCAGATCAGTGATGCCATCCAACCATCTCATCCTCTGTTGTCCCCTTCTCCTCCCACCTTCAATCTTTCCCAGCATCAGGGCTTTTCCAGTGAGTCAGTTCTTCATATCAGGTGGCCAAAGTATTGGAGTTTCAGCTTCAGTATTAGTCCTTCCAATGAATATTCAGGATTGATTTCCTGAAATACAGAAAAGTGCTGTCCAATAGAACTTCCGTTGATGATATGAATGCTTTTCATCAGTGCACTTCCAAGGGGAAGCCATTCAGCCACATGTGACTCTTGAAATGTGGTTAGGGAAACTAAATTTTTCATTTTTATTCATTTGAATTTAAATCTTAATAGCTAATGGCTACTGTGTGAACAGAGCAGATGTAGATTTTAAGGACAGGATTGCGGAATTTGGGGTATCTCTGAGTGATGGCTCCTCTTAGACTTATGTTCTTCACCTTGCCTCTCATCTCTATTTCTCTCTGTGCCATTCTCTTCTCTCTATTGAGAGTTTAGATGCCTCATAACTTGAGCTTGCCGTTGACTGCCTTGAATGTTCCTCTTCACATCATAAATGTTCTTTGTGCCCTATCCACCACCAACTAGCATTGCCTTCTGTGTGTCTCATTTCCAACTCCTGAAACAGGGGGAAAGAATATGACTTGTCCAGCTCATCTTTACAGAGTACCTGGATCAGTTGTTCCAGCCTTGTTGAATCAGTCAGGATAGAAACAGGGCTCTGTGGTGTGAACACAGCCCCATAGGCAGTAGGACTGAGGGTGGTGAGCAGATCCCTTTAGAAAGGCTGTGTGTGATGTGGGGGAGCTGTGGACAGAGCAAGCAGCAATCAGCATTGCTAGTCAGGACAGAGCTTTTACAAGTCTGTAGAGGACAGTGGAGTTTACAAGGAGGTAGACTAACTCATTCGTTCATTCATTTAGCCACTATTTTATTGAGGGTCCACCATGGGCCAGACTGAGTGTTAGAGCCTGGGGATACCATGATAAGTGAAACAGATGTGACTCCTTTATTACTATATTAGTCAGGATGCTTGGAGAGATAGAACCAATAGGATAGATAGATCTATAGATAGAAGAAGAGACATTATAGGAATTGACTCACATTAGAAGACCTACAATCTGCTGTCTGTAAACTGGAGAACCAGGAAAGCTGGTGGTATAACTCAGTCTGAGTCTGAAGGCCTGAGAATCAGGAGGCCAATGGTGTAATTCACGATGTGAATCTGAAAGCCAGCGAACCAGGAGACAGATGTCACAGGGCAGGAGAAGATCTATGTCCCAGTTCAAGCAGAGAGTAAATTTGCCCTTCCTCTGCCTTTTTGTTCTGTGGGAGCCCTCAATGGAATGTACACTCACACTGGATAGAAATGCTTGCTTTACTCAGTTCACCAATTCATATACTAAGCTCTTCCCCCCAAAAACCTCAGAGACACACCCAGAAATAATATTTTACCAGTTATGTGGGCATCTCTTGGCCCAGTCAAGCTGACACATAAAATTAACCATCACAGATACCTAGCTCATGGATTAGTGAGAAAAGCAGAAGATGAAGCAGGTGATAACAATAAAGCATGTCAGATGTTCTTATAGTGGAGCGGAGGTGTCTGGTGAACATAAAGCCGGAGATCCTAAGTCAGTTTGGAGGATCTAGGGAAGGCTTCTAGAAGAAATGACAAGAGTTTGGCAGGTAATAAGGAAGGAGGAGAAAGAGGGCCTGGAAGGGAGAGAATTCACATTTATAAAAACTGAAAGGAGTTCTATGAGGCCACATTGTATAATATGTTGTGAGACTGTGGTTCCCTGACCTGTAATTTAGTGAACATTGCAATATACTGCACATTCTTGAACATTCCCAGTGCATATGAGGCTCTGAGAAGTCCTCAGTAAAAAACCCTTAATTCCATTTTATTAAACATTTCCAAAACTTATTTAACCATGAAACTGTTTTCTGTCTAAACCCATGGTCCATGGTACACATGCTAAGAAACTATGGTCATTTCAGTTGTGTCCAGTAGAAAGAAACTATATTCAAGACAGATCTTGCAGCCCAATCAAATCTGTTCTAGACCTGAAAATAAATGTCTTTCTGCCTGAAAGGTTCTTGGCACACCCAGAGCCAGATTCATTAGGTCATGCAGGTGGCAAAGCCCTTGATTTCCACTTGGAACTCTCCTCTAGGGGTTCACACACATTGAGAAGGGACTTCATTTTTTCTACTGCTGTTTGTTTAGTGCCCAGGGATATAGGAACTCAGTTTCCCTTTCCAGATGTCCAGATATCTGGAAATTCCCTTCTTCAGCAAGTCTTTCATGGCTTTCCCTGAAGAAGCACTTTCCCTTCAGGGAACTATGAAGGATATCAACTGGCCTGGCCATTCTCTTGGTCCTCAGATTATGCTCCTCATCTTTTCATATGGGTGCATCTTGTCTCCTCAAGTAGGCATTGGGTTCTGGAGTCATATTTGGCTTCTGTCTTTGACCAGGTAATGATCATGTGCAAGCAACTTAGCTACTCTGGGCCTCTGATTTTTCATTTGTAAAACAGAAATTAAATTACCTATTGTATAAGATTCTGGAAGTTCAACATTTTGCTAAATGTTCTAGAGCATTTAAAACAGTGCTGCCACATAATAAGCTCATACCACCTTTTAAGAAGAAGATGGTAATGCTAGTTTTCCTAGATTTGAGTTTCCTTCTATAGAACATGAGGGTATTAGTGTCCTTATAAGAAGAGAAGGAGACTAGAAGTTGTCCACTCACACTCACTCGCTGCTTGCAGGCACTGAAGAAGGCCGCATGTGGACATGGGAAGAGGGCCCTTACTAAGAACCAGATCATGCTGACCCTCTAATCTTGGACTTCCAGCCTCTAGAACTGTGAAAAATAAATGCCTGTTTTTTAAGCCACTTGGTCTATGGTATTTTTATTATAGCAGCCCAAACTGACTGATACCTCACCTATCTCTCACCCCCATTGCCTGATACAGTGAACACAGGCTTGAAACCCATGGAAATTATTTATGAATAATTTTCAGGGCTTGTCACCCTTTGATTAAGAAGACAGATGCATGATTCAGGTGGCAAGCTCAGTGGATGGTGATGACTTTGTGGATAAAGAAATGGAGGGCTTAGTTGAGGGCCAGGAGAAGCTTTGAGGAAGGGTGCCTGAGGGGAACTAATAGGTTTGTTTCTCAGAAGACGTTTGTGGAAGATTTAGAGATTTTAAAGAGCAAGTTTGACTCTTTGTCATCTTGCTCTTACTCTGCTAATGGCGTGATGCCTCCTTCAAGGAGATGCTGGAACTTGGCAGAAGGTCACAGGGGCTTGGGGTCTAGTGTGGAAGGCAACATAGTCACAGACAAATTGCGAAACCATATGAAAAAGGCAAAGATAGGCATGTGTACTGGGTTGGGAGTAGTGCTGATAGGGAGCACCTGAAGGGGAGGTCAGGTTGTTAGTTTCCTTAGGGCCGTCATAACCATCTGCCACAAACTGGGGGCTTAAAATAACAGAATCCATTGTCTCCCGATCCTGGAGTCCAGATATCTGAAATAGGGATGGCAGCAAGATTATGCTCTCTTTGAAAACTCTAGGGGAGAATCCTTCCTCACCTCTTGTAGTTTCTAGTATCTCCAGTTGTTTCATGGCTTGTGGCTACATCACTCCCATCTCTGCCTCAGTCTTCATATGACCCTTTCCTCCTACTCCCTGTGTCTACCCTCTGTGTCTCCTGTAAGGACACTTGTCCCTGGATTTAGGGCCTACCCAGATAATCCAGGATGCTGTCATCTCGAGATTTTTAACTTACACCTGCAAGCCCCTTTTTCAAGGGTCAGGTCACATTCATAGGTTCTGGGGGTTACGATGTGATTATATCTGTTGAGGGGACTACCATTCACCTATTATATCAGGGAAGCCTCCCTGGTTGCCATAAAACAGTAGAGTTAAAAATATTGAAAGAATTAGGTAGGTGAAAGGGCAGAGAAATTGTTCCAGAAAGATGCCATGGGGAGGTGGGGGTCAGAATGTGCAAAGGTCCTGTTGGAAGAGACTCCACAGTCGTGGTGTACTCTCGAGTGGAGTGAGTGAGTGAGTGAGTGAGCGTGTGTGTGTGTGTGTGTGTATAGTACAGTGTGGCATGAGGAGAATGGGGCAGTTTGGGGCTAGAGAAGTAGGCAAGGCTCAAATTCCAGAGCATCTGGGAAGACGTGAATGACAAGGAGAGAATAAAGAAATTACTAAAGCATTTTAAACAGGGAGGTGATGTGAACTGACTGGCATTTTAGAAAGATCACTCTGGGTACTCTATGGAGGGTGGGATGCAGCCAGGCTGGTGGTAGAGAAACTCGTTAATGAAACTTCTGCTCAGTAAAATGTGCATCGACTTGAGTCTGTTCTCTCCTTACTTTTATTTTTCTACATTGCTTGTGATTTTGGCTGGGCTCTTGGAAGCAATTTAATGCTACTAAGCTGCTCTGTTTACTTGTAATGCTCGTCACTAATAGGAAACAAGATGCTGGCCTCACAGGGGAAACTGGCCCTGCTCAGTTGACAAAGCCCCCTGCATTGATGATGAAAGATTGTAGATGGATCGAGCAGGTTGATGGTGTCAGTTCCAATTTGTTAAGCCACTGAATCTTGTTGTCAACAATTAGCATCTGTAGAATATGAACACACATGCATCACCCTTTTACTAAAAGACTGAGAAACTCTGGCAGTTGCTCTTGGATGTGACACAGACCTTATCATTGCTTTGCCGTTGTTGCCGAAATTAAAGTTTGAGCAATTTAAAAATATTCATTGAGCCCCTTCTATGTGTCAGGCACTGTGCAAGATGCCCAGGCTTTTAGCAGGGGACCGATACATATCACCCACAAATCCCATTGCAGAAAGAGGGAGGGCTTCATAAGCCCTCTGTGTATCAGCTCCATGCTATGGTGCCTGACTCTTTGACATGAGGCAGTCTTATTCAGTGGTGGGAATGCAGTTGAGTACAGAGCTCCCTTCCGACTGATTCTGTAGGTGTCCTTGCTGTTGTTCTACCTTCTCATCTCCCTCTTACTGTTCACTCCATTTGAGGGGGTTAGCCCCTTCCTCCAACCCAAGGGGTCTCTTACAGAGAAGAAGTGCCTTTCTCAAGGTCTGCTTGTTTATTTGTTCATTCAACAAAAACATATCAGTTGCTGGCTGCTTACAATGTTCTATGCCAGCTGGAGGTGGGGGTGTCATTATACAGGTTTGATATTGGTTCTGCCTTTAAGATGCTTATGTGGTCTATGGAGGGGTGGTGATAAGGCAGGGTGACACTGCAGTGGCAAGAGCCATTGCTCTTGCTTGGAAGGTGGTGAAGTGGCTGTAGCAGTGTTGGGAAAAGCAAGGCTGGAGGAGAAAATGTTGAAGCTGAGCTTTGAAGGGTTTGACTAGGTGGGGAAAAGTGGCATTCACTCCAGTCTGATTCCTGTTCTGGAGTCAGACTTCTGGGTTCAGACCCCAGCCCCAAACTGTGCTCAGCATGAGACCTTGAGCAAAGGCCCTCTCTCACCTGGCTAAGTCCCAGTTTCCTCATCTACGCTGTGGAGATTCAGCCGTCTACATGTAATGCTCTGGGCACAGTGCCCAGCACAGAGTAAGCACTCAATCAAAACCAGCTGCTGTTGCCATTAGCCGTCCTTGTGAGAGTAGGGCCTTTCCTGACATTGTTTGCTTTGAAAAGCACCTGTGATCATATATTTGAGAGAGTAGCATTGAAACATACGTATTACCATATGTAAAACAATCAGTGGGAACTTGCTGAATGATGCAGGGAGCTCAAACACAGTGCTCTGTGACAACCTAGAGGGGTGGGATGAGGTGGGAGGTGGAAGGGAGGTTCAAGAGGGAGGGGACATACTTATACCTACGGCTGATTCATGTTGCTATATGGCAGAAGCCAACACAACATTTTAAAGTGGTTATCTTCCAGTTAAAAATAAATAAATTAAAAAAAAGACACTGGAGTGGAGGGCTTGGTTGATCATTTCACTAAGTTGTAGACTTGTTTTGTTGCAAGAAGGGGCAAAAGGTGAGCCAGTCTCCTGTTCAAAGCCCTGTTAAAGGTTTTCTATTCTTTCCTGGCTCTGGGGCTGGGTTTTCTACCTGTTATTATGATAACATGGCCTGGAATATCTCTAGCCAAGCTGTCTAGAACCTGTGGGAACTGTCAAAACTGGGATTGGAACATAAATATGAAATGACAGGCAGCTTCATGTGCCATTATTAAACTTCACAGCTAGAAAATTTAAAAGCAAATTATCATGTAAAGATATTCTTATGTTAAACTGGAAATGAAAATGACTTATTTATTTGCTTAGATTAAATCGTTGGAAGCCAGTTAGGATGTATTTTTCTCCCTGCCAAATGCTTTGATGTGTTCCTTTAACCAAACAGTTTAGATATGAATATTAGTTAAGATGCATCAGCCACAGTGGGGTTGTCAGCCTCCTAAGGATTGTATCCTTTCAAATGGGTGAATGAATAGAGAAATAAAATAGGAGTTGGAGGCTTTAATGTTTCTGGCATTCAACCAAGAGAATAGGTCAGCCGGAGGTGGCTGAGAAATGGACTTATTATGGGAACAGAGACACTCCTCTTTTTGTGTCCTGGTCTTTAGGAGCACATGTGGGTGTTGCTGGGGCCCGGGACTCACCTTGATGGCCACCAGATGTCACCATTGAGTCACAGACACACAGCTTGAGGGGCTGAGAATCCTTCCAGGGAGGACTTTTAGAACAACTTTACCTGGCCAAACGGCTCACTCCTTACTTTAAATATCTGTTAACCTCAGGAGCCCAGGGCAAACTTAATTGAAATCAGGAGAGTACTTTAGAGCATGGAAGAAAATTAGAGCCGTGGGGGAAAAAATGCAGTATTTGCTCTTTCCGTATTCTGTTGATTCTCCTTGTTGTTCAATCACTTCTGCATGCCTGGTCTCGCCACAATTCCCAGCCCAGAACTAGGCAATAAGTGCACTGAACTGGTTAGACCTGCAAAGTAATTGAATGTCAGAGTAGGAAGGGGTCCTTGAGGTCATCTAGCACATTGCTTCAGCTCACATGTGGGCCACCCAGAAGAGAATGAATTGCCCAAGAGATTCTAGGCTGGGAATCTTTCCTAGGGCTACTATGGGTAAGTATGAGATGGTGGTTCTCAAAGTGTGGTTCCTGGACCAGCGTCATTACTTCCACCTGGGAATTTGTTAGAAAAGCTAATTCTTGGGTTCCACTGCAGCCCTATTGAATCAGAAAGGCTGGGTTGGGACTCAGCAATGTGTTTTTTAACTACTCCTCCAGATCTGATCTGACTGAAGTGTAAGATCTACTGTTAACCAGAGTAGGAGGGCATTAGTTCCTACTTCTGTGTGCTATAAACATCTCTTCAACCTCTGGCCTCTGATGAGTGCAGCCAATTTTCAGTTTCTTGCTGGAGCTTGACTTCATTCACACATTCCCTGGGAAGAGTGTCTCCCAAGTAGACATATCTGTGCTGGGTTGGATAAAAAGACACTTGTGCTCTATACTCCACTTCTCCATGCTCTGACTCCCATCCACTGGGTGCAGCTCACTTAGTGTGCTTCCTAATGGCTCTATTGCAGCCAAAGACAGCTTGAGGCTCAGCCTCATTTTTTCCCTCCTCTACTCCCATATCCTCATTAAATTTATTTCCCTATGCCTCTCACTATTCTTTCTCCATTGCAGGAGAGAGAACTTAGTGTTATTGAACACCTCTTAAGTGCCCAATCCTTCTACATATTCTTGAAGTTCTCATGACAAACTCTGGAGAAGAGAGTTTGACCAGCATCACATTTTTTTATGGGCAAGTAACGTCCAAGGTCACTAGTGAGGGAGTGTATACACAGGGAAGCTTTCAAGGGCCTTGCTTCAAGTAAATGAAGCTTTGTTTCCCTTCCAGTCTCTCTTTGCATTTTAAATGGGGCTCTAAGCCCCAAGAGGGAGCCAAGTAAAAATTCTAGATTCCCTTGCTTGGATCTGAGGACAGAGATTTCTAGAGGGTAGGAGATGAAAGAAGGGATTCCTTATGATTCCCCACAAGGTGTCCTCCCACACAAGAGAGCCCATGTTCTGTGCCTGCAAAGTGGTTAGATCCTGGTTGGATCTGGAAAGAAATATTCTTTAGCTTAAGCCTTCACTTCATGGTGTCATTTTCTAGGTGTGTTTAGGCCTGCTGGCTCTTCTTTTCCATGTGTCCTTCCATGGCTTAACCTCAGGTTAGATTAATCTCAGATTTGCTCTGCCAGATAAAGTTAGATTGGCTTTGCCATTTCTAGCATTTGTCTCTCTTTCCCCTGTTTGTATGTAGAGAAAAATATGTATTTGTCTGATTTTGCTACTGTAGTTGTTGGGGAAAGTCTGATCCAAACAATGATTTGATGTGCACAAGGAAAATACTGCTTAACCCTGTTCTTGTCTTTTCAAGGTCTACTTTTTATTTTCTCTCAGTAAGTGATACAGGGGAATTACAATGAACTCAGGAAGATAAAGGAAAGCAGACACCAATGACTTCCAGCATCTTTCATCATTAGCTTTTCCTCCCTAGCAGACACATCTTTAAAGTTTTAGAACATTTATGTTATTTCATTTTTAGGCTTTCCTCCTTCTTTCTGGGGTATTTCTTTGTAATATAAGATTTAGTTCAACTTTTACATTTTTAAGTGAGAATTTATTTCCCTTTATGTTTAGGCATCCACTTATCAGCTTAGTTTATTCTGCTGAGAGTACTGAGTGTTCATGAGAACACTCTTCTCCTTGCCTTTTTCTCATTACTTATTCTTTAAGTGTGGGTTTTGGAGTTAGGCCCGCCTGTGCTCACATCTTAGTTTTGCCTCTTACTGGACTATATGAACTTGGATGAGTAGCTTCACCTTTCTGCATCTCATTGAAAGTGAGCCAGGTTTAGGAACACAGTTGCAGACTGCTGGGCCATCAGATTCTGGTGATGCCTCATATCTGTAGGCATTATTGTGGCTGACTTAGGAGGATGGGCCTAGATCTTCCCCAGGAAGCTGACATGTGAGGGGCTAGTTTCCCTGGGGTGTGTCAGAAGTGATGGAAACTGAGTGCAGGAACTCGGCCTCCCCCAGGGTGAGATTCTTCCTAGATCCAGGCATTTCCTTCTTTTCTTTTTTAAGCATGTGTCCCATTAAGTCCCCACCACCATCCCTTTCCACCCATGTTCTCCCAGCAGCTACTTGGACTTGGGCCACCAATGGGCAGAGAAGGCAACTGGTTAGACCTGGGACACCTCATGTTTTGTGGTCAGTTCAGTTCAGTCACTCAGTCATGTCTGACTCTTTGTGATCCCATGGACTGCAGCACGCCAGGCCTCCCTGTCCAGCACCAACTCCCAGAGTTTACTCAAACTCATGTCCATTGAGTGGGTGATGCCATCCAACCATCTCATCCTCTGTCATCCCCTTCTCCACCCACTTTCAATCTTTCCCAGCATCAGGGTCTTTTCCAATGAGTCAGTTCTTCGCATCAGGTGGCCAAAATATTGGAGTTTCAGTTTCAGCATCAGTCCTTCCAATGAATATTCAGGACTAACTTCCTTTAGGATGGACTGGTTGGATCTCCTTGCAGTCCAAGGGACTCTCAAGGGTCTTCTCCAACAGCACAGTTCAAAAGCATCAATTCTTCGGCGCTCTGCTTTCTTTATAGTCCCACTCTCACATCCATACATGACCACTGGAAAAACCATAGCTTTGACTAGATGGACCTTTGTTGACAAAGTAATGTCTCTGCTTTATAATATGCTGTCTAGGTTGGTCATAGCTTTTCTTCCAAGAAGCAAGCATCTTTTAATTTCATTGCTGCAGTCACCATCTGCAGTGAATTTGGAGCTCCCTTCCCCCCAATTTTCTCACTGTTTCCATTGTTTCCTCATCTATTTGCCATGAAATGATGGGACCAGATGCCGTGATCTTAGTTTTCTGAATGTTGAGCTTTAAGCCAACTTTTTCACTCTCCTCTTTCACTTTCATCAAGAGGCCCTTTAGTTCTTCTTCACTTTCTGCCATAAGGATGGTGTCATCTGCATATCTGAGGTTATTGATATTTCTCCCGGCAATCTTGATTCCAGCTTGTGTTTCTTCCAGCCCAGCGTTTCTCATGATGTACTCTGCATATAAGTTAAATAAGCAGGGTGACAATGTATAGCCTTGATGTACTCCTTTCCCGGTTTGGAACCAGTCTGTTGCTCCGTGTTCAGTTGTAACTGTTGCTTCTTGACCTGCATACAGATTTCTCAGGAGGCAGGTAAGGTGGTCTGATATTCCCACATCTTGGAGAATTTTCCACAGTTTGTTATAATCCACACAAAGGCTTTGGCGTAGTCAATAAAGGAGAAGTAGATATTTTTTCTGAAACTCTCTTGCTTTTTTGATAATCCAATGGATGTTGGAAATTTGATCTCTGTTTCCTCTGCCTTTTCTAAAACCAGCTTGAACATCTGGAAGTTCATGGTTCATGTACTGTTGAAGCCTGACTTGGAGAATTTTGAGCATTACTTTGCTAGCGTGTGAGATGAGTGCAATTGTGCGGTAGCTGGAACATTCTTTGGCATTGCCTTTCTTCAGGATTGGAGTGAAAACTGACCTCTTCCAGTCCTGTGGTCACTGCTGAGTTTTGCAGATTTGCTGGCATATTTAGAGATCTCTTCAAGAAAATGAGAGATACAAAGGGAACATTTCATGCAAAGATAGGCTCGATAAAGGACAGAAATGGTATGGACCTAACAGAAGCAGAAGATATTAAGAAGAGGTGGCAAGAATACACAGAAGAACTGTACAAAAAAGATCTTCACGACCCAGATAATCATGATGGTGTGATCACTCACATAGAGCCAGACATCCTGGAATGTGAAGTCAAGTGGGCCTTAGAAAGCATCACTATGAACAAAGCTAGTGGAGGTGATGAAATTCCAGTTGAGCTATTTCAAATCCTCAAAGATGATGCTGTGAAAGTGCTGCACTCGATATGCCAGCAAATCTGAAAAACTCAGCAGTGGCCACAGGACTGGAAAAGGTCAGTTTTCATTCCAATCCCAAAGAAAGGCAATGCCAAAGAATGCTCAAACTACCACACAATTGCACTCATCTCACATGCTAGTAAAGTAATGCTTAAAATTCTCCAAGCTAGGCTTCAGCAATACGTGAACCGTGAACTTCCAAATGTTCAAGCTGGTTTTAGAAAAGGCAGAGGAGCAAGAGATCAAACTGCCAACATCCTCCGGATCATCAAAAAAGCAAGAGAGTTCCAGAAAAACATCTGTTTCTGCTTTATTGACTACACCAAAGCCTTTGACTATGTGGGTCACAATAAACTGTGGAAAATTCTGAAAGAGAGGGGAATACCAGACCATCTGATCTGTCTCTTGAGAAACCTGTATGCAGGTCAGGAAGCAACAGTTAGAACTGGACATGGAATAACAGACTGGTTCCAAATAGGAAAAGGAGTACGTCAAGGCTGTATATTATTGTCACCCTGCTTATTTAACTTCTATGCAGAGTACATCATGAGAAACGCTGGGCTGGAAGAAACACAAGCTGGAATCAAGATTGCTGGGAGAAATATCAATAACCTGAGATATGCAGATGATACCACCGTGATGGCAGAAAGTGAAGAAGAACTAAAGAGCCTCTTGATGAAAGTGAAAGAGGAGAGTGAAAAAGTTGGCTTAAAGCTCAACATTCAGAAAACTAAGATCATGGCATCTGGTCCCATCACTTCATGGGAAATAGATGGGGAAACAGTGGAAACAGTGTCAGACTTTATTTTTCTGGGCTCCAAAATCACTGCTGATGGTGATTGCAGCCATGAAATTAAAAGACGCTTGCTCCTTGGAAGGAAGGTTATGACCAACCTAGATAGCATATTTAAAAGCAGAGATATTACTTTGCCAACAAAGGTCCGTCTAGTCAAGGCTGTGGTTTTTCCAGCGGTCATGTATGGATGTGAGAGTTGGACGGTGAAGAAAGCTGAGTGCTGAAGAATTGATGCTTTTGAACTGTGGTGTTAGAGAAGACTCTCAAGAGTCCCTTGGACTGCAACAAGATCCAACCAGTCCATCCTAAAGGAGATCAGGCCTGGGTGTTCATTGGAAGGACTGATGTTGAAGCTGAAGCTCCAATACTGTGGCCACCTGATGCGAAGAGTTGACTCATTGGAAAAGACCCTAATGCTGGGAAGGATTGGGGGCAGGAGGAGAAGGGGATGACAGAGGATGAGATGGCTGGATGGCATCACTAACTTGATGGATATGGGTTTGGGTAAACTCCAGGAGTTGGTGATGGACAGGGAGGCCTGGCATGCTGCGATTCATGGGGTCGCAAAGAGTCGGACACGACTGAGTGACTGAACTGAACTGAATATGCTAGGCCCCATGCTATGTCTGGGGTTTTCATTGTGAGGAAGACACATATGGCCATTGTGCTTGTGGTGCTGCTTGTAGCCTGTTGTGGGAGACAGATACAGCACATAATTTTGCAGGTGATTAATTCACTACAGTTTTGACAAATGCTACCAAGGGACTAGGCTTCTGTGGTGGCTCAGACGGTAAAGAATCCGCCTGCCAATGTAGGAGACCTGGGTTCAATTCCTGGGTCAGGTCAATCCCTTGGAGAAGGGCATGGTTACCCACTCCAGTATTCTTGCCTGGAGAATTCCATGAGCAGAGGAGCCTGGTGGGCCACAATTTATAGGGTTACAAAGAGTCAGACACCACTGAGTGACTAACACTTTCACTTTCACACTTTCACCAAGGGGCCAAGGAGGGACTAATGAGACCTGAACTGATCTGGGGGATAGAAAGTGGCCTAATAGTCAAGCTGAATTTCAAGGATGAGTTAGGATTAAAACTCAACATTCAAAAAACGAAGATCATGGCATCCGGTCCCATCACTTCATGGCAAATAGATGGAGAAGAAGCAGAAACAGTGACAGATTTCATTATCATGGGTTCCAAAATTACTGTGGAAGATGACTGCAGCCATGAAATTAAATGACGCTCTTGGAAGAAAAGCTATGACAAACCTGAACAGCATATTAAAAAGCAGAGACATTACTTTGCTGAGAAAGGTCCATATAGTCAAAGCGATGGTTTTTCCAGTAGTCATGTATGGATGTGAGAGTTGGACCATAAAGAAGGCCGAACACAGAAAAATCAATGCTTTTGAACTGTGGTGTTGGAGAAGACTCTTGAGAGTCCCTTGGACAGCAAGAAGCTCAAACCAGTCAATCCTAAAGGAAATCAACCTTGAATATTCATTGAAAAGACTGATGCTGAAGATGAAGCTCCAATACTTTGGCCACCTGATGTGAAGAGCCAACTCATTGGGAAAGACCCTGATGCTGGGAAAGACTGAGGGCAGGAGAAGAAGGGGACGACAGAGGATGAGATGGTTTGCTGGCATCACTGACTCAATGGACATGAGTTTGAGCACGCTCTGGGAGATAGTGAAGGACAGGGAAGCCTGGAGTGCTGCAGTCCATGGGTTGCAAGGAGTTGGACATGAGTTAGTGACTGAACAACAACAACAAAGGGTACCCCAGGCCCTGAGGAGTGAGCACCAAGCCCTTTTGAGGCGCTGGGAGCAGGACTCTGGGAAGAGCAAAGGGAAGAATGCAGAGAATGGGAGAAGAGAAGCCTGTGAGATAAATTTGGATACCATGATGACAGTTCTTGTGGACTAAGTGTTTTTTGAGTTGTATCCTTAGAGCAATGAATACATTATTGACTATTCCAGGCAGGGAAGTGACATGCTTGGATATATCTTTTAGAGAGAGAAACTTGTTTGCATTGTGGGAAATGAATTAGAGGTGTTAAGGAAGGGATCAAGAAGACCTATTAGAAACCCATAGCCTTTGTCTAGGATAAGAGATGATGTTCAGTGGTGGTTTTAGCAAGCACAGCCTGTAGGAGCACTGGGTAATAAGCATTAGGATTTGATTCAGTTCATTTCACAGAAGAGAAAAGAGAGATCAACGGTCTAATAACAGTGAGAGGACTGGCTCCTCCCAGGAACAGGGGTCCACTCCTGAGGGCAGCAACTTCAATGGTCAAGGAGGGTCCCCAGAGCTGTGTAGGTAAGGTTTGTGGAACTAGGAAGTTCAGTGACTTGGAGTTTTCTCATGAAGCTTGAGTTAAGCTCTTCAGCTGTGGCTGCATTTTTTTAAAACAGAAAAAAGTAAAGAGTTACCAAAAGATGCCTGCTGGCCACACCTTAGGCTAGTTGAGTCATAATTTTTGTGGGAGGAGATGGAGGGAGTTAATAAAAGTTCCCCTAGTTTCTGTAATGCACAGTTTCTTGGGGCTCTGTAAACTTGGAGGGATGGAGGTTGTCTTGGATGCTGGATACTGGGGGATTCAGAGGAGGCAGGTGCAGTATTTGGGGGTTCAGGGATGGGGAAGGAAGCTTACATAAGGCCAGATTGGGATCCGATAATTTTGTGGAAGGCCAGAACTGACACTTCTCTGTGCCAGACACACAGCTGCAGAGCCATCACTAGACCTGCTACTTGGAGAAGAGGACTGTGACCATGCCTTGGCGTGGATGCCCAGCAGGCTTCCTCTGTGCCAGGGACTTTATTTAGGGAAGGCCTCTGCTGTCAGCTCCTCTCATCAATTTCTTCCAGCCTTGCTATAACAATAAAGTTTAAGCCACACATTGATTGGTAGCTTAAAGCAACAGCAGCTCATTCTCTCATAGTGCTGCAGGTCAGAAGTCCAAAGTCAAAGTGTCAGCAAGGTTGGTTCCTTCTGGAGGCTACAAGGGAGAGTGTTCACTAGTTTCTGGTGGTTGCTGAAATCTTTGGCATTCCTTGGCTTGCAGCTACATTACTCCAATCTCCACCTCCAACTTCTTATGGTTTTACTTGTGTATCTTTTTCCATTCTCTTCTTACACACACTTGTTATTGGATTTAGGGTTCACTCTAATCAAGGATGGTTTCATCTCAAGGTCCTTGATTACATTTGCAGACACTTTTTTTTTTCCCAAACAAGGTCACATTCCTTATTCCAGGAAGGTGGGCTTCCCTGGTAGCTCAGCTGGTAAAAATCCACCTGCAATGCAGGAGATCCCAGTTCGATTCCTGGGTCGGGAAGATCCCCTGGAGGAGGGCATGGCAACCCACTCCAGTATTCTTGCCTGAAGAATCCCCATGGACAGAGGAGCCTGGCTGGCTACAGTTCATGGGGTCGCAAAGAATCAGACAGGATTGAGCGACTAAAGCACAAGGTCACATTCATGGGTTCTGGATAGGTTTTGGGAGGCTACAATTCAGCCTGTTGCAACTGCTATGTTAAAAACAGATTTAGGGCAAGTCTGGGAGCAGGACACAGACATTGTAGCCTAAGCAAGTAATCACTGAAGCTTGGATTAGGATATTGCTGGAGGAGGTGTAAATTTTGGCTCTGGCTCTTAGGAGCTGAGTGAACTTAGGCTGCATAAAGCCTCTGAGTTTTAATTCCTTCCTTGGAGAAACAGGAATAATAATAGTTCCTATTAGGTATGATGCTATGAGCATTAAATGAGACAATGCATAAAAAGTACTTGGCATGACCTCTGGCCCATAGTAGTAGCTCAGTAAAATGTTATTGGCTTTTGGTGTTGATAATATAAGCAGGACAATCAACCCGATCAACTGACCTTGTGACTAGGGGCTGGTTGGTCTTGCCATGAATTGGAGGAGCAGTTTGGATTTTGGCCATTTGGGAGCTGGCTGTGTGGTCAGTGGTGGTGGCAGGAGTGCCTGAGACAGAAGGAGAGGATCAGTCAGGGTTCTAGTAGGGAACTGAGCCAAAGTGTGTCTTTCAGGCTGGCCAGTCTGAAACCTATAGGGAAACTGTGAGACTGCATACTCTTGAGCAGGAGCTAATGCTGCAGCCCACAGCTGGGATTTCTCATTCCTCTGGGAAACTTTACTTTGGCTTCTAAGGCCTTTCAACTGATTGAACGAGATCCACCCAAGATTCTCGAGGATAATCTCTCTTTTTCAAAAGTCAAACTGATTGCAGATGTTCAGCATATGTACAAAATACCTTTACAACAACATCTAGACTAGTGCTTAATTGAATAAGTGGGTACTATTGCCTGGCCAAGTTGATGCATAAAACCAGCCATCCCAAGGGAGCTGGCAATGAGGCCCATAGCCTGGGTTGAGACCAGGGCTGTGGGAGACAATAGGCAAGACTAGAAGGAAAGTACAACACATGAGTCGAGAGCTCAGGGCAGAACCTTGGCAGACCTGGGTGGTCCAGAAAGAACTGGAACTCTCTGTTAGTGGTTAGAAGCCCAGGAGATAGACCAGAGGGTGAGTGGAAGGCCACTGGCTGGCAGGGATGCAAGCAGGCATTGACACCTGTAACCTCAGAATTCAAACTCATCATTCATAATTCTAAAAAGCCAGGTTAATATTGGTATGGCTTCTTATTGTCTGGGTATGGAGAGTCTAATCTTGATTAATGTCTTACCTTAGAAATTGGTATAAAGTGACTCTCATAAAGACTAAATGGAAGAATGTTGACAAGTAACCTTGTATTTGTATGTAGAGCTCTCTGAAAAATCCAGATATTGATAAGGCATATAAAAAGAAGAAAAAATACAAAGGATTAAAAACAAATGCTTATCCTCTAACTCAAAAAGAATGTCCCTGAACTTAAAGAATCATGCTGGCTGCTGGATGTTGGGTACCTTCTATGCCTCAGGGACTCGGCTAAGCATTTTGCATACATTTTCTCATTTAATATTCACAACAACCCTCTGAGGTGGATATGATGATGTTTTCCATTTAGAGAAAGGGAGATTGAAGTTCTGAAAGGGTAAGAAACTTCCCCAAGGTCATGCACTTACTACGTGGCAGATCTGGGACTCATGATGGTCTAACTCTAGAGCCTGTGCTCCTAAATGTCTCACTTCATCTAAGACCTAGAGAACCGAAGCTTGAGAAACAATTGAAAAGTGCTTTCATTTCCATTTGGGGGAAAAAACAGATGAACAAGGCAAGGACTGCTTGGGGGAGACTTTAACTTGTGAGAGAGAAAGCAGAGCTACTCAATTGCTGTTTGAATTTTGACTTGTCTACTAAGAATGATTTTGCCACAAGAGAAAAGTAGAATAAAGAGGAGGGAGTCAGGGCTCAGTGTGGATGTGAAGGCAGGAAGCCAGCACAGCTCCTAAACATGAGCTCAGGTCTCCAGGCTTAGATGAAATTCATCTTGTGGGCCTGTTAGTACTTTCAAACATAAAATCTATGGTGCTGGTTGCTACTTAGAACAAGAGATGCTCCCTTTGAACTTCTCCTTTTTCTTTTGCCTGGTATCTGTTTCTCCTCAAGATATGTTCAGACTCGGATGGCAAGATGTTTTTTCCCCTTCTCCACATCTATTCCTTGAGAGACTTTTGGCATAAGAAGAATATGTCACACATGAAGGTATATACCACATATGTGGCAAATTTCTTAATGAGTTAAGTGTTAAAATGTCCTCTCCCCCTTCTCTTTGGCCTTATATTGGAGCACTACCACTAAAAAGAATGGTGTGTAGCAAAGATAATTCCAAATAGCAAACAATGAAAAATAAACTTCTGTCGCTCATATGTCTCAAGTGAGTTGGGAACAGACTGGGTGGCTCTACTGATCTTGGCAAGACTTGCTCACATGTCTGGAGTCCACTCAGGAGGTTGCCTAGTGTAATCTCTCCTAGGCAGGGGAAACTAAGGCCACACGGGTCTTCCCCACCAGTTCCTCATGCTTGCGTGTTGTCCTGGAGTGTTCTCATGGTGGTGGCAGAGGCACAGGAACATAAGTGGAAACATAAGGCCTGAGGGCCTGTCCTTGGAACTAGTTCTGTTGGCCAAAACAAGTCATAACTGAGGCCCAGACTGAAGAGATGGGAAGATAGAGTCTGTTTCTTTAATAAGAGGAACTGGAAAGTCACACGGCCATGAATGATGTTAATCTCCCTCAAGTGTCTGCTTTGGGCCAGGCATTGCTTTGGGAGTATGAGTGTAAATAGTCATGTCCCTGCCCTTGGGTTTTCTAATTTAGTAAGGCCAGTACCAATATGCCAGCAAATTTGGAAAACGCAGCACTGGCCACAGGACTGGAAAACGTCAGTTTTCATTCCAATCCCAAAGAAAGGCAATGACAAAGAATGCTCAAACTACTGCACAATTGTACTCATCTCACACTCTAGTAAAGTAATGCTCAAAATTCTCCAAGCCAGGCTTCCGCACTATGTGAACTGTGAACTTCCAGATGTTCAAGCTGGTTTTAGAAAAGGCAGAGGAACCAGAGATCAAATTGCCAACATCCACTGGATCATTGAAAAAGCAAGAGAGTTCCAGAAAACATCTATTTCTGCTTTATTGACTTTGCAAAAGCCTTTGACTGTGTGGATCACAATAAACTGTGGAAAATTCTGAAACAGATAGGAATACCACACCACCTGACCTGCCTCTTGAGAAACCTGTATGCAGGTCAGGAAGCAACAGTTAGAACTGGACATGGAATAACAGACTGGTTCCAAATAGGAAAGGAGTACATCAAGGCTGTATATTGTCACCCTACTTATTTAACTTCTATGCAGAGTACATCATGAGAAATGCTGGGCTGGAAGAAACACAAGCTGGAATCAAGATTGCTGGGAGAAATATCAATAACATGAGATATGCAGATGACACCACCCTTATGGCAGAAAGTGAAGAAGAACTAAAGAGCCTCTTGATGAAAGTGAAAGAGGAGAGTGAAAAAGTTGGCTTAAAGCTCAGCATTCAGAAAACTAAGATCGTTCTATCCGGTCCCATCACTTCATGGGAAATAGATGGGGAAACAGTGGGAACAGTGGCTGACTTTATTTTTCTGGGCTCCAAAATCACTGCAGATGGTGATTGCAGCCATGAAATGAAAAGATGCTTACTCCTTGAAAGGAAAGTTATGACCAACCTAGACAGCATATTAAAAAGCAGAGACATTACTTTGCCAATAAAGATCTGTCTAGTCAAGGCTATAGGTTTTTCCAGTGGTCATGTATGGATGTGAGAGTTGGACTATAAAGAAAGCTGAGCGCCGAAGAATTGATGCTTTTGAACTGTGGTGTTGGAGAAGACTCTTGAGAGTCCCTTTGACTGCAAGGAGATCCAACCAGTCCATCCTAAAGGAAATCAGTCCTGGGTGTTCATTGGAAGGACTGATGTTGAAGCTGAAACTCCAATACTTTGGCCACCTGATGCAAAGAGTTGACTCATTGGAAAAGACCCTGATTCTGGGAAAGATTGAGGGCAGGAGAAGAAGGGGACGACAGAGGATGAGATGGTTGGATGGCATCACGGACTCAATGGACATGGGTTTGGGTGGACTCTGGGAATTGGTGATGGACATGGAGGCCTGGCGTGCTGCAGTTCATGGGGTCGCAAAGAGTCGGACACGACTGAGTGACTGAACTGAACTGAACTGAACTGAACTGAAGGCCAGTACCTATCAATACTGGACTGTTCCCTGGGCTGGAATGTGAAGCTTTGGGTAATGCATAAGTTTATTGCGAGTTCTTTATTCATGTGGGACATGTCTTTTTTTTTTTTTTTTTACTGTGTGCTGCCATTTATATCCCCATGGTTGACTGTAGCAAATGGTTCTCTAAAGTGGAGAGATTTGTTCCAGTAAACATTCCTACTCAGCAATTGCAGACCATTGTCTCATTATTTTTCTTAAAATTTCCAAAGAGGAAGGAGAAGTTCCTTGGTGTGTATAAGCGGGGTGGGGGAGTTGAAGGTCAGACAGGGAGAACACTAGGAATATGCAGCCAAAGTTAGTAACTCACATCCCCTAATCTCCCCAAAGATGGGCCTGGTGAATCACATCATTGATTCTCTTGTGTTATGTTTCCTTGATTGAAATAGAAGAGTCAGCAGTCTTCAGCCTAACTCAACAAGAATAGCAGCCTCATCTGCTTACTTCAAGACTTCCCAGATGGCTCAGTGGTAATGAATCTGCTTGCCAATGCAAGGAGATACAGGAGACATGGGTTCAATCCCTGGATCAGAAAGATCTCCTGGAGGGGGTATTCTTGCCTGGAGAATTCCATGAACAGAAGAGCCTGGTGGGCTACAGTCCATTGGGTCACAGAATCCGTCATGACTGAGTGACTGAGTACACACACACTGCTTATGAGGTTGTGGGAAAGGAAGTTAGGATTTCTCAGAGCTACAGAGCTTTCACCGAGAACTAGTCATATTGAACCAACTCTTATTCCTTTTATGATCATATTATTGTACTGTCATAACAGCCTGGAGGCATGACGTTCGTAATGCTCAGCAAGGCAGCTGGTAAAATATTTTATAAAACTCGCATAGTCAACAGGGTGAAACATGACTTGGATAAGTTAACAAGTTGATTTATAACTGAGTGTTTATATATGAAGATCTTATATTAATTTCAATTTTTGGAGGATAGGATGGAAATTTCTCCACCGGAACATTGCAGGACATTCTTTTTTGTGATATGGTTGGATACAGTTGTAGTGGGCAAACCTGTCAAATTTCCAAATGATTCAAAGCCAGAAGGAAGAAGTTTGTGTAATGGATGGTGGAGTCAGGATTCTACATCATGTGACAGACCAAGATGATGGGCTGAAACTAAAAGATGAATTCGAATAGGAATAAATCCACAGCCAAGAAGGGACCTTGAAGAGTAATTTGCAGAGGTATGGGATAGCAGAGCCCCAGCTTAACAGCACACAGTCAATTAGAGCCAACTCTGTGACATGGTGGATAAAAAGCTCTATGCCTAAACTGAATTAATAGAAGTGGAGTGTTAAGATCAAGGGAGATTATAGTCTCCCCTGTCTCCTGAATTTATCAGACCACAAACATTCAATAAAACATTTATTAAGTAGCTCTCTGTATCAAAATCTTAGCCAGGCAGTTTACTTGTTAAATAAATTGACGTGAGTTACAAGGAATTCCTACATCCCAGGGCTGAACAAAAGGTATCTGAAAACTCCTACTTACAGTTGGGCTACAAGTGCCAGGACTTGCTGTATGGCCTGAGTGCTTATTTATAGCCTGTGGTGTCAACTTGCCTTTTGCTCATTCACCATTTCTTAACTCAAACCTCTTATTGCAAGTAAATGGACTTGTTTACTTTGATTTTCTTCTTTTATTAATCAACATCCCTTTAATGGCTCATATGATAGCATCAGGGCTCTGTGTTCATTCCTGTTCATCCTTTTGATGTTGGTATCATTCTCTCCTACTGCAGAGAGCTTCTTCCATATTTCAGTGGAAATGGCCAGAGGGGCTTAAGATTATATTATCCTTAAGTCCCATACTCTTAGAGCAAGAGCCAGACATTCTACTGGTGCTTATATATCAGAGAAGCTCTGCTTGGACTGACATGTCATATAGTCACTCAAACTGTCCACTTCTGAGTAATGGTGTTCACACCTATCATGGCTGTAAGGGTGTGTGTGTGTGTGTGTGTGTGTGTGTGTGTGTGTTGTTGTGGAGGGACTGTGAATAGCAAGTTTGGGCCCACGTAAAAACCACACGAAATTTCCCACAGGGAAGAGCATAGGTTCTATTCCCAGAAAAGTGAGGATAGTATGCTAGGGAGACAAATATATCTATAAACTCTTCTCCTAAAGAAATCATTAGAATACGGGTAAGAGAAGGAAGAAGAAAGATGGCTCAGGGGACCCATTTATTTTTAAATGTGCTAACCAGTTCCTGAATTAAAAGAGAAAGTTAAAGTATTAGTCGCTCAGTCCTATTCGACTCTTTGCGACCCCGTGGACTATAGCCCACCAGGCTCCTCTGTCCATGGAATTCTCCAGGCAAGAATCCTGGAGTGGGTTGCCATGCCCTCCTCCAGGGGATCTTCCTGACCCAGGGTATAAACCCAGGTCTCCCGCATTGCAGGCAGACCAGGGATAAGCCACCAGGGATGGCTGCAATTCCTTCTGGTCAGGCATTATGTTAAGACTGAAGCAGAGGACAACTTTGAACTGAGATTTGCTGCTGCTTTTTCCCAACTTAAATTTGGGGTTTGTACTTCCCACCTCCCTTCTTCTTCTGTTGTTTGGATGTGTGAAGGAACATCCTGGGGGAGCCTGAAGTCCTCAGGTGAAAAAATATTAACAAGGAACACACTGATGATGTCCTCATAATTTTCAAGGAAGTCCTGGATCTCTTTTGCAGATGGTCCAGAGAGAAGTGGGAAAAAGCACACTCATTTTCAGCTCAGCTCCATTTCTGTCTCTGCTTGTTGTGGCTGATCATTTTGAAGACTCCCATGGAGCAGGGAAATGGGGACTTTCAGCCTCACTTCTCCTGGTCTGATGGACTAGCTGCAGGACATGTGGTGGGGTTACGTGCTCCCTGTGAACGGACAGGGAACATGGATTTCTGGCTCTAGAGAATCTGACACTCAGACTAATTTGCACTCCAGGATCCCCGAGGCCCTTCCACACCATCACATCCTCCATCTCTTGATTACTTGGGCTGGCAGGGAAACGCCTGCGTGGACACTCAACAATGTCGTTAATCTTGATGTCACCTTCTTTGGCTCTGGACTTCACTCTAGGGCTTGAGAGTCATTTTGCAGAAAATATTCAATCCTAATGATGTTTATTGTGACTGATATTAGAATGGGTGAGTTCTGTGAATGCCGTCAAGCCGGCTGGCCTGTGATTGGAAGTCATTTGGTATAAGAAAACTGGCTTTCAATGGAAAGGTCACCACAGATTATACACAAAATAGGTGAGCCATGGGATGTTTGGAGTGATTGTTGGTACTCAAGTTTAGATCCACAAAGGGCTTATTTTTGCTTATTTTGCTTATTTTTGCTTATCCTTTTGCTTATTTTTCCTTCCTCCTTGAAAGCTGTACATTATTTGCCTTTCCATTTATCTGAGATATTAAAAGTGGAAATCTGCTGCGATTTATCTACTATACATTCTAAGAACCCGTCATGTTTCATTGCCCCCAACCCTGCAGAAAAATGTATACATCAGGTTTTTAAACCATAATAAGATTTTATATGTAGAGATATAATATTAAAAGATTCATATAACTGCATAAAATATACTCAGTGGATATATTAATATATATACATTTAAAATATATTTTGTATGTGCAATATCTATTTAAAATTAAAATTGTATGTGAGACAGCGAAAGAGACACAGATGTATAGAACTGTATTTTGGACTCTATGGGAGAGGGCGAGGGTGGGATGATATGGGAGAATGGCATCGAAGCATGTAAATTATCATATGTGAAATGAATCGCCATTCCAGGTTCGATGCATGATACAGGGTGCTTGGGGCTGGTGCACCGGGATGACCCAGAGGGATGGCATGGGGAGGGACGTGGGAGGGGGGTTCTGGAAGGGGAACACATGTACACCCATGGCGGATTCATGTCAATGTATGGCAAAACCAATACAATATTGTAAAGTAAAAAAATAAATAAATAAATAAATATATATGGCATACATTTTATCTTCTTGTAACCCTGTGAGATAAACATGATTATCCTCATTTTTAATAGATGAGGAAACAGAAGAAATTAGCTAGCTTTCACAAGATCACAGAGTCAGCTGCACAAAATAGACACCAACCCTGATTCATTTCAGCAGAAAATAAATTTATCAAAATGGTATTGTGTAGTTCACAGCATGTCTGGGAGGGCTGAAATACAGGTCTAGAGGCCACAGTCAGGAATAACTGCCAAAGACCATACTCCTGCTGCCTCAGGTTCAAACCCCGAGGTGTTTCCTGCTCACAGACACCTGAGAGAGAGAATGGGGACTTCATCATTGCAGCCCTTGGAATACAATGAGGTTGATGCTACTGTCTTTCTTAGAATGGCTGCCTCAGGCTCTGCTTCTTTGGTAGACCTGCTTCCATTTTCAAGTTTGGGCATGTGAGTCTGATGGGAGGCTTTTACTTTGAAAGGGATATATGCATTTATAAATGGAGGAAAAGATGTGTTTCAAACACTAATTCTGCAACTTGGGCAAAGTTCAACGTTATAATGTAGTGAATTGTTAGAGAGTCATTGTAGTATAATCAAGAACAACAACAAAAAATGGGCAAATAATGTTGGTTTGGAGGAACTAGGAGAGTTTTAAGCTTGTGACAAAGTGGAAGATCACAGAATGTCCTTGCTGCAAACATATCTACAAAGCAACCAGGTAAGTGTTTTAATTTTTTTCAAACACAGGTGGTGCATGAACATTTAAAAATAGAATAAATATTACAAATAACCTTCAAGTTACCTTGACCATCACCAGCAATTTCTAGAGAATTCCTCCATATGAGAAACCTCTTATTTAGTTAGATTCTTTTAAATCTATTTGTACGTATTCTCACCCATAGACTTGTATCCAAGAAAATGGGTAGTTTTATTTACTGTGTGATGTGTTTCCTTTAGCACCTAATCTTAGAGAGTTTCTGTGTTGGGACATACAGAATTCTCTCACTAGTTTATGTACTTCATAGTATTTCATTATATGAGTACACTAGTCAGCTTGCTCCAACAATCCCCTATTGGTACACATCTAGGACATTTGCAGTTTTTAGCTTTTGCCAACACTGTTCCAATGAGCATCCTTGAACATGTCTCTTTGTGGACTCTTTCTCCACAGTGGCTATGAGTAGTGGAATTGCTAAGTCACTGGGGATGCACATTTAAACTTAATAGGTACTGGCAAATTGTCCTTGTAAGCACCTGTACCAAATTATGCTCTCACTTGCAATTTAAAAGTAACCATTTCCCCCCATCAATGACATTAGCAAACTTCTTAATTTTTGCCCATGTGAAGTGTTTTGTTTTGTTTTTAATTTGCCTACATGAAGTCCTTGAACTCTGGTGATGAGGAACATCTTTTTGTGTATTTGTTGGCTATTTGTATTTTCTCTTTTTTGTATGCCCTTTTCCTACTCTTCCTCATCAATATCTTGTTGTACTTCATCTCTAGACTCCTGAGGATATTTCCTGCCTCCTGAGAAATCTGTATGCCTCCTTACCTGCCTCCTGAGAAATCTGCATGCAGGTCAAGAAGCAACAGTTACAACTGGACATGGAACAACAGCCTGGTTCCAAATCGGGAAAGGAGTACGTCAAGGCTGTATATTGTCACTCTGCTTATTTAACTTACATGCAGAATATATCATGTGAAATGCCATGCTGGATGAAGCACAAGCTGGAATCAAGATTGCCGGGAGAAATATCAATAACCTCAGATATGCAGATAACACCACCCTTATGGCAGAAAGTGAAGAAGAACTAAAGAGTCTCTTGATGAAAGTGAGAGTGAAAAAGCTGGCTTAAAACTCAACATTTAGAAAACTAAGATCATGGCGTCTGGTCCCATCACTTCATGGCAAATAGATGGGGAAACAGTGTAAACTGTGACAGACTTTATTTTGGGGGGCTCCAAAATCACTGCTGATGGTGATTGCAGCCATGAAATTAAAAGACATTTGCTTCTTGGAAGAAAAGCTATGAACAACCTAGACAGCATATTAAAAAGCAAAGACATTACTTTACCAACAGAGGTCCGTCTAGTCAAGGCTATGGTTTTTCCAGTAGTCATGTATGGATGTGAGAGCTGGACTATAAAGAAAGCTGAGTGCCGAAGAATTGATGCTTTTGAACTGTGGTGTTGGAGAAGACTCTTGAGAGTCCCTTGGATGCAAGGAGATCAAATCAGTCAATCCTAAATATAGTCATTCCTGAATATTCGTTGGAAGGACTGATGCCAAAGCAGAAACTCCAATATTTTGGCCACCTGATGCAAAGAACTGACTCATTGGAAAAGACCCTGATGCTGGGAAAGATTGAAGGCAGGGAGAGAAGGGGACGACAGAGGATGAGATGGTTTGATGACATCACTGACTCAATGGACATAAGTTTGAGCAAGCTCCGGGAGTTGGTGATGGACAGGGAAGCCTGGTGTGCTGCAGTCCATGGGGTCGCAAAGAGTCGGACACGACTGAGTGACTGAACTGAACTGAGGATATTTCATATAAATGGAATCATAGTATCGGAGAAGGCAATGGCAACCCACTCCAGTAATCTTACCTGGAAAATCCCATGGATGGAGGAGCCTCGTAGGCTGCAGTCCATGGGGCTGCGAAGAGTCGGACACGACTGAGTGACTTCACTTTCACTTTTCGCTTTCATGCGATGGAGAAGGAAATGGCAACCCACTTTAGTGTTCTTGCCTGGAGAATCCCAGGGATGGCGGAGCCTGGTGGGCTGCCATCTATGGGGTCACACAGAGTCGGACACGACTGAAGCGACTTAGCAGCAGGAGCAGCAGCAGCAGCTTGACTTATTTTACTCAGCATAACGTTTTTGAGGTTCATCCATATGGTATATGCATCAGTACTTCATTCGTTTTTATGGCTGAATGATATTCCATTGTATAGACGTTCCAAATTTTGTTTATCCATTCATTATTGATGGCTGTTTGGGCTATTTCCACCTTTTGGTTATTGTGAATAGTGCTGCTGTAAACATTTGTGCATGAATATCTGAGTATTTGTTTTTCAGTTCTTTTGTGTAGGAGTAGAATTGCTGGTTCATATTGCAATTTTATGTTTAATTTTTTGATACTATGCTGAGCTGTATCTATTTTCTTCCTTAACCTTCTCACCAACTCAGTGAGGAAGGGCTATAATTACCTCTTAACAGATAAGAAGTTAGAGATAAGAAGAGTGAGAGGCCCAGAGAAGTTAAGTGGTTTTCCTAAGGTTGTGTTCATGCTGCGTGCTAAGTCACTTTAGTTGTATCCGACTCTTTGCCACCCTTTGGACTATAGCCCACTAGGCTCCTCAGTCCATGGGATTCTCCAGGCAAGAGAATCCAAGAAGACTGGAGTGGGTTGCCATGCCCTCCTTCAGGAGATCTTCCTGACTGAGGGATGGAATTCTTGCATCTTACGTCTTCTGCATTGACAGGCAGATTCTTTACCAGTAGTGCCTCCTGGGAAACACTTTCCTAAGGTTACATAGCTAGTAAGTGGTAAAGTAGGGATTTAAACCCAGGCAGGCTGGTTCTAAAACCTGAGCCCTTAACTGCTATGCTACCCTCTCCTATAGTGCCTAAGGAGGATGATGTCAAGACATGAGTTAGTTTGCTTCTTCAGAGGATTATTAATTGAAAGAAAAATCCTCTTACTACGGGAATGCTACCTAATGGCAAAGCTACAAAGCCACCTACCATCTATTAAACTGTTTTTAACATCAAAGGGAAAGTGAACATCATCTCTGTGGGCACTTTTCTGCTCACCTGTGCAGGTGGCTCACCTGTGTCACCTGGAGGAGCGGGAATACTTATTCTCCCAGCCTCTCTCCCTTTCTGTCATCCCTTCAGTCTCTAACAGCTTCTAAGCACTTTGCCCCTGGGGGACTGGTAATTTCAGTTACAGTGGAACTCTCAAGCCTTGTATCTCAATGGGAAGTTGCACAAACATTTGAGTCTTCATTTCATGCCTGTCTTTCCTACCACTGGTCATGGAGAGTCCAGGATAAGTGATGTTCATTAGGATTAATACCCATTGACTGTGGAAATGTGAAATTGAATCCAGAAAGCCTTTGAAATAAGACCCCAGGGTGACTGAGTAGTAAGGCAAGAGCAAAGTCTCCGCTGGGTCACAACTGAGACCTGGTAACTGCAGAAAAGTGAAATGGATCCTAAGAGACACACGATTATTAGAAAGTGCCAGCGTCACTGTGGGGGCAGACAGGCAGCAAAATCTTTGCTGTATCTACTACCCCAGAGAGGACTGAAGAGGCTAGCTGTATCCTACAGTGCTCCCATCTTGTTCTAAAGTGTCATCTTTCTTCTGCCTACTAGAAGGGGTGGGATGCCCCAGTCACCTGAGTATGTTAATAGCTGGCTGCCTACCAAGGTATGTGCTATTGAAGCAAAAAATTGCATTTTCTAATTTTTAAACAAGTTTTCAAACTCTCTTGGCAAGTTGAAATCTGTTGCCTATTTCATATAAATAAAAGCTTCTGGAACATACCTTGAGTTATTTCTCTGTGTGTGTCATGTAGTCAGCCATTAAGCTGAGCATCTTCCATTTGCTCTGCTAGATCCATCAGTGGGTTCTTTTGCCCTCTGGTTTCTCACTGGATTTGGTCAATGTGAGGCACTAGCAAGAGGTTGGAGGGAAGGATGAAATGGAGTTGAACACATTTGAATTTGTGATTCACTTCCTGGTGGGACACAGGTCAGTAGTGGTTGTATTTTTCTGTGGTGGGGCATAGCTCCTGTCAGGTGGTCCTCTCCCAAAGCTACAGATTTTTTTTTTTTTTTACTTTTGGTAATACTTCCTCCATTTGTCCCTTCAACAAGAGGGTAGTATCTACTTCCTACTGTTATAGGAAGAGCTTTGTGACCTGTGGGTTTTCCTCAGCTTGCCACTTCTTTGTATGCCACCCCCCTTCAGCAAGCCATCTGTTTCTGGCCATGATTCTGACTAGGACAGCCACTCAATACCTCTGGTCTCTATGACAGCTCTCAGACATTGACAGGTAGGGGTAAGACTGCCAAGGCTGAAACAGAATACAGATCAACTATCAAACTGTGACCCTGTCATCTTGTACCTAATGAGACTGGGCCAGAGAATGGGAGATCTGAGGGCTGAGGGATTTGGTCAGGAGATGGGGAGCACAGAGGAATCTGGAAAAGTTATCTAAGAGAGGCATCCAGAATAGAGGACAGAAAATTAATGCTGCAACTCAAGGGGCAGTTGATGAGATGATCTGTGGATTTCAGCTATATACACACACACACTTTCATACATGCCTTTATTGCTTGAGTAAATTTTCCCTTTCCTTAGTATACATTGAGAAGAGTCACTTTTCATGTGCATCTAAGATCTCCCCACCCCTTTACCCCAGGATCTGAGCTCCTTGCAGGTTCTTGGAATAACCCAAGCCATTTCTTACTCCTGTCCATTCAATGCAAATGGTTCACTTTGACAACTTTTTCATCATGATAATTTATAGTCCTTCTTTAAGGCTTAGTCAACCATGATAATTGTTAGTCTTTAAGATCAACTGAGAGGCCCAGGAAGCCCTGGTCTGATGGAGGTGACTGCATCATACTGCTTCCCATCCCCCCCACTGGCAGAGCATTGGACAAATCTGTCCAGTAGGATTTTGTTTCTACTTATCAGCCAGTTGTAGTTTAGAGATTGTAGATAGAGGGAAAGAATGTTAAAATTTCTAATATTTGGGGGATTTGGGGGGCAGTGGGATAAAAAAGTCTGTATCTGTACTTTGAGAATGGGAAAAGAGCCCCCAGAAGTTCTGAAAAATTCTGTTTTACAAGGTGAAGACATATACCTCTAGACATGAAATCAAACTCCTTATACATTAAATAAGATGGAACACATCAACAGTGGTTCAAGGGAAAGCAAAATCCCCTAGGACAGAAGGCAAAGAAACAACTCTTGGGGTAAGAGGGCATTTTCTTCATGATTCACTAAGCTTTTCACCCTCGGGAGGGCCCAGATAAATGTGTATGAAGAAAACTATGTATCTGTTTGTCATGGTGTGTGTGGGAGATCCTCAAGACCACCCCCGGATTTGATGATTTGCTAGGAGGATTCCTAGACTCAGCATATAGCTATACTGATGGTTATGATTTATTATAGCAAAAGGATACAAAGCAAAATCAGCACAAGGGAAAAGTGCTTAGGGCAAAGATCAAAGGAAACACACTACAAGCTTCCAAGTGTCCTCTCCCAGTGATGAACATCACATAGGATGTGCTTACTTCCCCCAGCAATGTGTTATGACAACACTTGAGATGTGTCCACCAGGGCAGTTCATTAGAGACTCAATGCCTAGGGTTTCTACTGGGGTTACCCTCTGTCTGGCAAATGGCTACGTTCCAGACTCCCAGGAGGAAAGCAGGCATTCACCACAAAAAAGTCCTACTGTTTTAATAGTCTAGGCATAGTGAGCCCTTTTCTCAGTTCTGGGAAAGGTGGAAACCCCCCTCAAATCCAAATTTCCAGATGCCATCCAAGGGCCAGTCTTGTAAGCAGGCCTTTCTAAGAAGAGCAGTCCTCAATACTGCTATGTTTTCTCCTTTTCTCACATGGTGTCACACTGGTTCCCCCTGGTTAATGGGGGCAGCTCTATAATTCACCAGCAAGTAGAATCCCTTTTCCTTAGATTCCGTGAGGAATTGGGGCTTCCTAAGATGTCAACTCAGGTTTTTCTTCACAGATACCTTACCACTGATTTCCAAGCCACCAAGGCACTGCTAACAGTTGGCTTCAATTAAACTGTTACCAACACCACCTTCTTTGCATCCCAGCCTGAAGGGCTTAAGTTCAAATTCCCAAGAGCCATCCCTGCTGTATGTAAGACATATCTCAGAGCTTTGCCAGGAGTTAAATCCCATGTCACAGGAGGGCTCCTGTGAAATAAACTCTTTTATCCAAAACACTTTATATTCTGCCCTCATTGACCAAGCACCCAGGGATTCATTTCCAGTCATGGTCTCCTGGTTCTTGCTCAGCCATGTAAACCAGTCCTGTGGCTACTATGGCATGCATCCCTCTCTCCCTAGCAGGCCCAACACTTGCTCATTAGGTTAGGCTGAGAGTTAACACTTGCTGTTGGTC
Organism: Okapia johnstoni; assembly: GCA_024291935.2. Classification (NCBI taxonomy): domain Eukaryota; kingdom Metazoa; phylum Chordata; class Mammalia; order Artiodactyla; family Giraffidae; genus Okapia; species Okapia johnstoni. The sequence goes on from CM044310.1 coordinate 72,766,739, forward strand.
TGGTAGTCAGCAATGGAGGTGGGAACATTGTGTCCTTAGGCACCTGGCCCACTTGTGGCATTGCTATTCTTCAAGCAGAAAACGGGGCCTGTCTTCCAACAAGAAAAGGAGAACACTTTAACAGGCCCAGGCAGTTCAGGGGGCTTTTCGGGGCGAAAGTAATCAAGTACATCTTCCCAGATATCCCCACCCCAGTTCTCAGAGTTCCACTCATTCCATCAAGGCCCTGACTTGAGTGTAGGACATGTGCCTAGTCTGAAAATTCAGCCTTCTCTAAAGTTCTGCCACTCTTAGAGATAAGTCCTGTATCTGTTCTCCAGCTCTGTTTTCATGCTGAAGAATATCAGTGTTCCTTTAACTACCGCCAAGGAGGCTTTCTCACACAACACAATTTACTCTAAATTGTTGAAAGATTGCCCTGAGGCTGTCATTTTTTTCTTTCCGATGCATTCATGGTATTCAGCAACAGCCACCCAATTTTACAGTCCAGATAATTACTATATCTTTCACTCCTTCCCAACACCAGTGATGTTACAGAAGCCAGCGCATCCCCTTCCACCTTTAGTCTGTCCTAGTTATCCACAGGTCAAAGTCTTAGTAATTGCACTGTGCCAGTGTGCCAGGGATGGATGGTGCTCCATCTCCCCTCAATGATGGATGCTTCTTTGCCAGGCAGCCAAGTCATGATTCAACTCCAAATCCCTTCCTTTGAATCTCATTCTTAGGTCTGCTTCTCATACTCTCTTAGGTTAGTGTGGAGGGAGCAAAATAATGGCCCTCCAGATGTTCATATTTTAATTCCTGGAACTAGTATCTTACCTGACACAGTAAAGAAGACTTTGCAGATGTGATTAAAGGAAAGATCTTGACAAGGGGAAACTAGTCTGGATTATCCAGTGGGGTCCAATATATTTATAAGCATCATTGTAAGAGGGATGAGGGAGGGGTCATAGTCAGAGAACGTCAAGTGACAATGGAAGAAAAGCTTGCAGTGAAGGTGGGCCATGAACCAAGAAGTGCAGGTGACTTCTAGGTACTGGCAAAAGTGAGGAAGGGATTATCCCCAAGAATCTCCAGAAGAAGCATAGCCCTGCCAACACTTTGATTGAGCCCAGTGAGACCTAGGTCAGATTTCTGACCTCCAGAATGGTAATATATTTGCAATGTTTGAGTTGCTAAATATGTGGTAATTTGTTACAGCAGTGATAGGAAGCTAATAAATTTGGGTTCTCTAGAAGCAGAGCCTGAGACAGGGATTTGGGTACCCATGATTTATTGAGAGAATGCTCTCAGGAGACTCCCATAAGAGAGTAAGGGAGATAAGATGAAAGGGAATTGCTAATCAGGGCTGTGGCCCTGATTAAAATCTAGCCTTGGCCTGATTCATGGAGGGTGGTTGTGCTCTGGATGTAGGTCACATTGCGGAGTTATTCTCTCTTGAGGCAAGGAGGCTACCCTTTGATTCCAGTTTTAGCCAGTCATTGGTGGCTCCTGGGTTGATGATAGTCATTAGGCTTGGGAACAGCATGTATCCTCCTAGATGACATGAGTCCTGTAAGCAGAACCATTCTCTGAAAAGGGAGGCACCTGTGACCTGTTAGCAGCTAACACAGAGCAGGGAAGGGTGCACAGTCCCAGTAAAGGTGATCCTTGTACAGAGCAGAACTTTACACCACAAGGAAACCACCTGACGTGCCAGACAAAAGGAATAAAAAATATGTAAGCAAGTGTGGCTTTTTTAGCCTGATTGCTTTGGCCTCCAAATGCAGACTCAATTTGATTTGCAAAAACACAGCTAGGTGGATTTATTTGCCTAATAACCAGTTACTCAATGGTTTTACAGAATTCAGCTGCTTTACTGAATTCTTCCAGCTTCTGTTTTAGTTTGTTTAGGCAACCTTGGCTTGCGGTTGACATCAGACCACTGGCAAGATCACATTTGAGTGAGAAGTCCCTTAGACTCACTGATGTGACTGGTGATTTTTGGCTGGTCTGGGATTTCCAGGGGAGCAATGCTGGTCCTGGAATACTGATCATTGGTCTGTCCCCTGACTTGATCAACACAGGAAGTGGGACACTGGTAGACAATCTCCAGTGGAGATAGGTTTTCAGCCTTAAGTATTTTACCCTATAATGGCACGATGAACACATCCAAATGAATGGAAAGTGGGATTCTTCACTGAGCCGCATCGTGCCCCAGATCCGTAATTTGATACAAAAGCTTCACACAAATTGAAATTAAAATGCATTTTAGATGCTTCCTCCCATCAAAGCAGTTTGCACCAGCAGGCTTCTCTCTTTCACGAGTTTGCTATAGAAATAGGGGAACAAGGCAGCTTTGCTCTTGGCGGCTGTGGAAGTAACACAATCTCCCTGCTTGTCAACTGCAGGCAAGAAAATGAAATAAAATGAAAACCAATTGGAGGTCTAATTATCCTTTTTAAAATGACTTCATCCTGTACAGTGGCCCACTGAATACATAAAAGGCACCTTTCTTTTCATTTCTTTTGTTCCCCTTGGGTGTTTGGGGCCACAGTAACAGAGGGAGTCACATTGGGATACAGGAGAGGGAGTACTCAGTGTTTGAGTCCAATTTACTTGCTTAACAGCACTTATAGCGGGTGTAGCTATCTGTCAAGCATTGTCTCAAATACTCCTCAGATAGTACACATTTATTTTTCATAAAGACTCTACAAAGGACATCTCTTACCTTCTGAGATGGACTGTATTCTGCCTATGGAATGTATGAAAGTGAAAGTTGCTCAGTCCTGTCACTTTGTGACCCCATGGACTATACAGACCATGCAAATCTCCAGACTAGAATACTGGAGTGGGTAGCCTTTCCACTCTTCAGGGGATCTTCCCAACCCAGGGATGGAACCCATGTCTCCTGCGTTGCAGGCGTATTCATTCAACTGAGCTATCAGGGAAATCCACAGTTCAGTTCAGTTCAGTCTCTCAGTCATGTCCGACTCTTTGCGATCCCATGGACTACAGCATGCCAGGCTTCCCTGTCCAACACCAACTCCTGGAGCTTGCACAAACTCATGTCCATTGAGTCAGTGATGCCATCCAACCATCTCGTCCTCTGTTGTCCCCTTCTCCCACCTTCAATCTTTCCCAGCATCAGGGTCTTTTCCAGTGAGTCAGTTTTTCGTATCAGGTGGTCAAAGTTTTGGAGTTTCAGCTTCAGCATCAGTCCTTCCAACGAATATTCAGGAATGACTATATTTAGGATTGACTGATTTGATCTCCTTGCAGTCCAAAGGATTCTCAAGAGTCTTCTCCAACACCACAGTTCAAAAGCATCAATTCTATGCTGCTCAGCTTTCTTTATAGTGTGACTCTCACATCCATACGTGACTGCTGGAAAAACCATAGCTTTGACTATGTGGACTTTTGTTGGCAAAGTAACGTCTCTGCTTTGTAATATGCTGTTTAGGTTGGTCAAGCTTTTCTTCCAAGGAGCAAGCATCTTTTAATTTCATGGCTGCAGTCACCATCTGCAGTGATTTTGGAGCCCCCAAAAATAGTCTCTCAGTGTTTCTATTGTTTCCCCATCTATTTGCCATGAAGTGATGGGACCAGATACCATAATCTTAGTTTTCTGAATGGTGTTTTAAGCCAACTTTTTTACTCTCCTCTTTAATTTTCATCAAGAGGCTCTTTAGTTCTTCTTCGCTTTCTGCCATAAGGGTGGTGTCATCTGCATATCTGAGGTTATTGATATTTCTCCCTGCAATCTTGATTCCAGCTTGTGCTTCATCCAGCCTGGCATTTTGCATAATGTACTCTGCATATAAGTTAAATAAGCAGGGTGACAATATACAGCCTTGATGTACTCTTCCTGATTTGGAACCAGTCTATTTTTCCATGTCCAGTTCTAACTGTTGTTTCTTGACCTGCATACAGATTTCTCAGGAGGCAGGTCAGTTGGTCTGATATTCCCATCTCTTTAAGAATTTTCCACAGTTTGTTGTGATCCACACAGTCAAAGGCTGTGGCATAGTCAATAAGGCAGAAGTAGATGTTATTCTGAAACTCTCTTGCTTTATCAATGATCCAACAGATGTTGACAATTTGATCTCTGGTTCCTCTGCATTTTCTAAATCCAGTTTGAACATCTGGAAGTTCACAGTACACATACTCTTGAAGCCTGGTTTGGAGAATTTTGAGCATTACTTTGGTAGAGTGTGAGATGAGGGCAATTGTGTGGTAGTTGGAACATTCTTTGGCATTGCCTTTCTTTGGGATTGGAACGAAAACTGACCTTTTCCAGTCCTGTGGTCACTGCTGAGTTTTCCAAATTTGCTGGCATATCGAGTACAGCACTTTCACAGCATCATCTCTTAGGATTTGAAATAGCCCAGTTGGAATTCCATCACCTCCACTAGCTCTGTTCATAGTGATGCTTCCTAAGGCCCACTTGACTTCGCATTCCAGGATGTCTGGCTTTAGATGAGTGATCACATCACTCATCTTCTTCTGTGAGAACTCCAAGTCCATAGTATATCTCTCAATAAATCTGCTTCTAGTTAAAAGAAACCCAAACTCTACAAAGTAACTAGTGATTATTGCTATTTTAGGGGCACTGAGGACTGTTCCTCAGTTCCTCACCTCTCTGTAGAGGTGAAGTGACTTTCCCAAAGTCATACAGCTAATAAGAAGCACTAGAGTTGGAATTTTAACTTGGGTCCAAGTTCAGTAGTCATGTATAGATGTGAGAGTTGGACCATAAAGAAGACTGAGTACTAAAGAGTTGGTGCTTTTGAACTGTGGTGCCGGAGAAGACTCCTGAGAGTACCTTGGTCTGGAAGGAGATCAAACCAGTCCATCCTAAAGGAAATCAGTCCTGAATATTCATTGGAAGGACTGATGCTGAAGCTGAAATTCCAATACTTTGGTCACCTGATGTGAAGAACTGACTCCTTGGAAAAGACCCTGATGCTGGGAAAAACTGAAGGCAGGAGGGGAAAGGGATGACAGAAGATGAGATGGTTGGATGGTATCACTGACTCAATGGATGTGAGTTTGAGCAAGCTCTGGGTGTTGGTGATGGACAGGGAAGCCTGGCATGCTGCAGTCCATGGGGTCGCAAAGAGCCAGACATGACTGAGCAAATGAATTGAACTGAACTGACAAAGAAAACTCAGAGGATTGAGTGACTTGCACAAGATCTTAACATAAGTGAGTCCAGAATCCAAGTCTTACAATTAGTCAGTCATTCAATTGATATTTATTATGGACCCACCACTATACTCAGCCGAGGAAATAGTGAGGCAAATAGGTGCCTACCTCCATTCTAATGTACAGGCTATTGAAAAAAATAGCAAAACCCATCATGGTGTTTTTAGCTTTCAGTACTTTTTGACTGAAAAGATTTTGGAATACATGGATATTCTTTACATGTTTTTGGTTGATTTTGTCAGATTTCCATTTGAAGGCAATCGAAAGAGCAAGCACTTTTACTGAGCACCACACAAAACATGAGGTGTCTCAGGTCTAATCAGTTGCTTTTCCTGCCCATTGGTGGCCCAAGTCCAAGTAGCTGCTGGGAGAACAGGGTAGAAGGGGATGGTGGTGGGGACTTAATGGGACACATGCTTAAGAAAGAAAAGAGGGAAATGGCTGGATCCAGGAAGAGTCTCATCCTGGGGGAGGCAGAGTTCCTGCACTCAGTTCCCATCACTTCTGACACACCCCAGGGAAACTAGCCCCTCACATGCCAGCTTCCTGGGGAAGATCTGAGCTGACTCAATGGAAAAGACCCTGATGCTGGGAAAGATTGAAGGCAAGAGGAGAAAGGGGATGACAGAGGATGAGATTGCTGGATGGCATCACTGACTCAATGGACACGAGTTTGGGCAATCTCTGGGAGATGATGCCAGTGCTGGAGTTTACCAGGTCACAAAGATTTGGATACGACTTAGTGACTAAACAACAGCAAAGTTCAGGACCTTAATACACTATGGTCTTCATTGTTCTTGTGATGTATCTGGGTGGAGCTTGGCTTTCACAAAGAAAACAAAGTCTCTCATCTCTCCAAGCTTCAGCTCTAAACCTGATGGCCTCCCACCGTCCTACCAGGCGGTCAGGAGTGCAGATCCAGGTGTGTCCACAGCACACTCTGAGGATCATCCTCAAATATGAAGCTCCCCATATTATTCACAAACGGGTTGTACTATGCATACTGTTTCGTTCTAGAATCTTTCTCTTATTATGATACTTTGGCACACTGTCCTACCAGTGGACAGAGTTACCTCATTCTTGCTTACATCTGCCTCATATTTACCATGTACATTATCCATAATTTAACCAGTGCACTACTCCCAGACATTAGGTTTTCCAGATTTTCTGTCATTAAGAGTAGCAATGTAATAAATATGTTTATATAGCCAAGTGTGTTTTTGTGAGAGTATCCCCAGGGCAGGATCCTAGCTGTGAGATTGCTGGGTCAAAGGGCATATACATTTTTAATTGTGATAGTTCTTGCTTCATTGTTCTCCAGGCAGGTTGTTCCAACTCATATTGTCCCCAGACGTGGATTGAGAGTACTTGTTTCTTTACTCTCTTGATAGTACTGTGTATTAGAAAACCAAAAAATTGACCATGTGATATGTGAAAAAGATCTTATTGTGTTTCAGTTATGAGAACAGTTATGCATCTCTTTATTGTTTTTTGGCTAGTTTTATTTTTTTTGGTAAACTGTCTACTTAAATCCTTTGCCCACCTTTTTTTCTAATCAAGTTCTTTATCTTTATCTTCCTGGTTTGTGGGTACCGCCTTCATTTTTTAAAGTCTTGGAGAGCTCTAGATATTTGCTTTATAGCAGGTCTTATACTCTAGCCTGGAAAGACTTTTATTGAACTAACTTTCCTCCTTCCTTTTCTTTGCTTTTCTCCTCTTTAATCTTTATTTCCAAGTACAGTGCTGTGCACCCTGTGGACACAATAAACATGTGCTGATTGACTGTTTTATTTATCTGATTTTTATGGCTTCTTCCCTCCGAAGAGCTCCACAGACTTTATAGTCATTAACTCAATAACCCTCAAAGCACTCTAGTGTGGCAGCTGTAGTTACTGTCAGGGTTTTTGAGATGGTGAGACAGAGGAACCGAGATTCTCCAGAATAATTTTTTGAGAGCCTCAGGAGGGGATGTGGGGAGAGATCAGCCCTTTCCCAAGCTCTGGACCAAGGGTTCTTCAGAATGACTGTAGGTTGATGGGTGGGTGATCACTGGGTCTACAAAGATTTCTCCAAGCCCAACTCTTTAGTCTGAGAGAGAAGTAAAAGTATTAGTTATGTGTGCCTGGTTCAAATCCTAGTTCCTCTTCTCAACAGTTGCGTGATGATGAGAGGTAACAGTCACTAATGTTTGTTGGACTCTTATTATATGTCAGACCACATCCTGAATGTTTTTCATGCACTGCCTCACTTGACTGCCAGAAGGTTAAATGACTGGCCTGCACTGGCATGGAACTAACTGTTGGTGTCTGTGGGCTGGGTGGTGGCCCTGGAGAGATATGTCCTCATCCCTAGAACCTGTGAATGTGACCTTATTTGGAAAAAGAGTCTGCAGAAGTAATTAGGTTAAGGATTGTGAGACAAAGTCAACCTGGAATATCTGAATGAGCTCTAAGTCCAATCACAAGTGTCCTTATAAAGAGATACATGGAGGGGAGACAGACACAGAAGAGCAGAAAGCCACACAAAGACAGAGGAGGAGATGGGAGTGATGCCGCCACATGTACAGGAGCATCTGGAGCCTCCAGAAGCTGGAAGGGAAAAGGAAGGATCCTCTCCTAGAGCCTTCAGGGGAAGCAGGCAAGGGCCCTGCTTGATTTTGGACTTCCGGCCTCCAGAACAGTGAGAGGACAAGTTTCTATTGTTTTAAGCCCTCCAGTTTGTAGCAGCTTGTTATGCTATCCCCAGGAAACTCACACCACCTTGACATGGGAACCACGTATGGGGGGCTTCCAGCTCTACACCCTCAGCTCTGATGCTGTCATGTAAGCATATGGCTGAACCTCTCTGTTTGTTTCCTCACCTATAATCGAGTACAGCAATTGTGCCTACATCAGAGCACTGCTGTGAGGATTAAATGGGACAGTGTATAGCTGGTGGAGGACAGTGTTCACTAGGTTTTGACTCCTGTTGCTCCTAGCATTGTGGTGGTTTTTATTGAGTTTCATTGAGGCTCAGCTACTTCTGTGCAGACCTCACTTAGGGACCGGGTCAGTGTCCGCAGCCAATGCTGATCCCACAGGGAGGGTACTTTGGGAATTTTAGGCTATATAAGTTATCATTCTTGTAGTTGGTAGTTGAGTGAGTACCTTTGAGACACAAGTTATTGTCCCAGTGTTTTTGTTTTGTGATTACTTATGAATTAGGTATTTTCATTTCTTTTTGTGTTTTCCTTTATTGTTAATACTAATAATACTTACATTTATTGTTAACTTATCTTTTTCTACTTATTGTTAACTTAGAGCAAACCATACCTTTAAGTCTCCAAGAACACTCGCAGGTTTGGTGATTCGCATGGAGGACTTGTAGGACTCAGGGTATAGTTGGATTCATGGCTGAGACATAGAGTAAAAGGATACTCAGCAAAATCAGCGAAGGGAAGATGTTCATGGGGCAAAATCTGGAGGAAAACAGGTGCAGGCTTTCAAGATTCCTCTCCTAGTGGAGTCACACAGGATGTGTTTAAAATCCCCAATGATGAGTTGTAACAAAATTGTGAAGTGTGGTTTACTGTTGAATATTGTTAGAGACCCTGTGCCCAGGGTTTTACTGGGGGTTGCTCACGTAGGCACCTTCTGCCTAGCATGTACCAAAATTCCAGACTACCAGAAGAAAAGCAGTTGTTCAACATAAACCATATTGTTTGCACAAAATTGAGGTATAGTAGACACCTTTATCAGCTTTGGAATAGTGGGAATGCTCTTAAAACCCAAGTTCCCAGATACGAGCCAAGGGCCAAACCTGTAAGCAAACCTTTCTAAGAATGACCATCTAAAGTGTGCTAAGTTGGAACTTAAGGTTGGAGTCTGCCTTCCAATGAAGGGGACACAAGTTTGATCCCTGGGAACTAAGATCCTGCAACTAAGCCTATATGCTGCAACTACTGAGCCTGCGCACTCTATCCTAGAGCCTGTGCTCTGCAACTAGAGAAAGCCCACACACTGCAACAAAGAGAGCCTGTGCGATGAAATGAAGACCCAGCACAACCAAAATAAAAAGGGAAAAAGAGATAAGGCCTACTATGTTGACTCTTCTTTTCAGAGCAAGCAATAAAATGTATTCATTTCTAGACATTATTCAATTATTGCAAGAAACTTACAGCATGGTTAGTATTATTATTCATAATTTAGGGATAAAGAAACTGAGATTGAGGGGGATTTAAGAACCCTACCCCAAATCATCTGTGGTAGATCAGAGAACAGAAATGGTTGTAATAAGTATGCAACAAGGGAGAAGAGAAGGAATTGTTTAAAATGGCTCTAACAGAGAGCACGTATGAATTACGCTGTTCAGTTCAGTTCAGTTCAGTCGCTCTGTCATGTCTGATTCTTTGCGACCCCATGAATTGCAGCACGCCAGGCCTCCCTGTCCATCACCAACTCCCGGAGTTTACCCAAACTCATGTCCATCGAGTTGGTGATGCCATCCAGCCATCTCATCCTCTGTCGTCCCCTTCTCCTCCTGCCCCCAATCCTTCCCAGCATCAGGATCTTTGCCAATGAATCAACTCTTTGCATGAGGTGGCCAAAGTATTGGAGTTTCAGCTTCAAATCAGTCCTTCCAATGAACACCCAGGACTGATCTCCTTTAGGATGGACTGGTTGGATCTCCTTGCACTCCAAGGGACTCTCGAGAGTCTTCTCCAACACCACAGTTCAAAAGCATCAATTCTTCGGCACTCAGCTTTCTTCACCATCCAACTCTCACATCCATACATGACCACTGGAAAAACCATAGCTTTGACTAGATGGACCTTTGTTGGCAAAGTAATGTCTCTGCTTTTTAATATGCTGTCTAGGTTGGTCATAACTTTCTTTCCAAGGAGTAAGCGTCTTTTAATTTCATGGCTGCAATCACCATCAGCAGTGATTTTGGAGCCCCAAAACTAAAGTCTGACACTGTTTCCACTGTTTCCCCATCCATTTCCCACAAAGTGATGGGACCAGATGCCGTGATCTTAGTTTTCTGAATGTTGAGCTTTAAGCCAGCTTTTTCACTCTGTAGCAATCCTCAAATCTCATGACTTATAACAACTTATTTTATTTTCCAGTCAAGCTCCATGTCTATTGCAGGTCAGCTGGGGTGCTGCTTTGTGCCATTCTCACTCTGGGACTCAGCCAACGGAGGAGTCACTGCTGCTTGTCACTGGGGCAGGAGGAAAGCACAAGTGCACATTGTACTTTGGCTCTTAAAGCTTTCACCCAGCAGTGTGTTGTGCATCATTTCCATTGGCCAGTGCAAGTCACATGACCTCCCCCAGCTTCCAGGGAATGGGAAAGTGTTATCCTACTGGGCCTCTTCATTGAACAGCCACCGACGACTGCATAGCAGCCGAACAGCATGAACTTCTGGTTATTTGACTTTCCCTTTGAACCCTCTGGCGAGCCTCCATGCCCTCTCCTGAATCTGGTCCCGTGGCCTAGAGGGCACACCTGGAGCCCAGGGGCAATGTCACGTGTCTACTTTCTTTGCCCATAGACTACAGACTCTTAGGCTAGAATTTACAACAATTAGTATCTTTGGGACCGCTCCTTCACTAAGCCTCTGGTTTGCCCCTTTTCCTCTGCCAGCAAACCAAAATCACATGAAAACTGAAGCAAGGGAGAAACCTCTCAGCTTGATCAAGCTCTTTGAATCCCTGGCAAATGTTGCCTAGATATCTGAAACCCTGGGTTCCTTAAAAAAGAATTCCAGGGGTATATTTATTAGCAAGCATGAATTTTGACAGATTTTCATGTTCCTCTCTCTTGGCAGGGCGTGCAGGGATCTCCTGCCAGTTTCTGACAGCCTCGTCGCTAGGTGTTAAGTGAAAAACATCATCAGCTCCATCTATTGATAGGTTTAAGTAGGGCATATGGCTTCCGGCGGGCTGCCCGGATTGTGCCAGTGTCACCCAGCCCTGTGCCAAGTGGAGCTGTTGAAGCTGCTGTGCCTGGTGCTCCTGAAAAGAGAGGTTTCAGCCAAATTTGTTGATTCGTGCTCTCTGAGACTGCCAGGGTGCTCTGCCTGCTTGGCAAGGCTCGTCTCTCTCATGGACAGACCTCACTCTGCCTTCTTCCGCTGCCCTGGGGACAGTGATCTCTGCACGTCCTCTAGTTCTCAGCCTGTAGGTCTGGTGGGTGCCCCCTTCTCCTTCCAACTCTAGTCCCACCTGCTGCCTCCAGTCCTTCTCTATCAGAAAGTCAGAGTGATCTTTTCAGAATGCAAAGCTGATTGTGGCCAAAATGATTAAACAAACAAATGGCAACCCGCCGCCCCCGACAAAACCTCAAAACCACTCCAATGCAACAAAAAGCTTCATTAGATTCTCACTGATGTTAGAATAAAAAACCCAAATTCCTAACACTGCCTGAATGGTCCTGTGTGGCCCCTGCCCGCCTTTCCTGCCTCATCCACAAGAGCTCCCTCTTGCTCTCCAGGCTTGAACCATATCAGCTTCTTTAGGTTCCACAGCGGCCATGTCTGTCTCCTTCATGGGACTTGGCACCCGCCCTTTCTTCACCCCTAGTTTCTCCCTCCCTGTTTAGTAACCCCCAACTTTAGCTGCACATTAGATCTATCTGGGTGCAGGACAAAAGATTCTAAAGGAATCAGTGCTTTGATCTACCACCAAAGAGTTGGATTTCATTGGTCTGGAGAGGGCCTGGTAGTCAGCATTTTAAGAGCTCCACAGGTAATTCTAAATGCCTTTAGGGGTGAAACCCTGACCTGGTTAATTCCTGTGCAGTCTTTAGATCTCAGCTCTGTGATCCGTTTTTCAAGGAAGCCTTCCTGCTACCCCTGAATAGGTCAGAATATTCCTATTTTGCATTCTTGAAGAGCCACTCACCCTACCCTTCCTCGTAGTACTCAAGAGTCTGAATTTTACACTTAATTATGGGATAATTGGGTTAATATCTCTCTTCCTTAGTAGACTTTAAGCCTCATGTAGGCAATAGTTATGTATCATTTTTTTTTCACCATTATAAATTCGGTGCTAGATCTCTTCAAGAAAATTAGAGATACCAAGGGAATATTTCATGCAAAGATGGGCTTGATAAAGAACAGAAATGGTATGGACCTAACAGAAGCAGAAGATATTAAGAAGAGGTGGCAAGAATACACAGAAGAATTGTACAAAAAAGATCTTCACGACCCAGATAATCACGATGGTGTGATCACTCATCTAGAGCCAGACATCCTGGAATGTGAAGTCAAGTGGGCCTTAGAAAGCATCACTACGAACAAAGCTAGTGGAGGTGATGGAATTCCAGTTGAACTATTTTAAATCCTGAAAGATGATGCTGTGAAAGTGCTGCACTCGATATGCCAGCAAATCTGGAAAACTCAGCAGTGGCCACAGGACTGGAAAAGATCAGTTTTCATTCCAATCCCAAAGAAAGGCAATGCCAAAGAATGCTCAAACTACTGCACAATTGCACTCATCTCACACGCTAATAAAGTAATGCTCAAAATTCTCCAAGCCAGGCTTCAGCAATACGTGAACCGTGAACTTCCAGATGTTCAAGCTGGTTTTAGAAAAGGCAGAGGAACCAGAGATCAAATTGCCAACATCCTGGATCATCAAAAAAGCAAGAGAGTTCCAGAAGAACATCTATTTCTGCTTTATTGACTACGCCAAAGCCTTTGTGTGTAACACAATAAACTGTGGAAAATTCTGAAAGAGAGGGGAATACCAGACCATCTGATCTGTCTCTTGAGAAACCTGTATGCAGGTCAGGAAGCAACAGTTAGAACTGGACATGGAACCACAGACTGGTTCCAAATAGGAAAAGGAGTACGTCAAAGCTGTATATTGTCACCCTGCTTATTTAACTTCTATGCAGAGTACATCATGAGAAATGCTGGGCTGGAGGAAGCACAAGCTGGAATCAAGATTGCCGGGAGAAATATCAATAACCTCAGATAGGCAGATGACACCACCCTTATGGCAGAAAGTGAAGAAGAACTAAAGAGCCTCTTGATGAAAGTGAAAGAGGAGAGTGAAAAAGTTGGCTTAAAGCTCAACGTTCAGAAAACTAAGATCATGGCATCTGGTCCCATCACTTCATGGGAAACAGATGGGAAAACAGTGGAAACAGTGTCAGACTTTATTTTGGGGGGCTCCAAAATCACTGCTGATGGTGATTGCAGCCATGAAATTAGAAGACGCTTACTCCTTGGAAGGAAGGTTATGACCAACCTAGATAGCATATTTAAAAGCAGAGACATTACTTTGCCAACAAAGGTCCATCTAGTCAAGGCTATGGTTTTTCCAGCGGTCATGTATGGATGTGAGAGTTGGATGGTGAAGAAAGCTGAGCGCAGAAGAATTGATGCTTTTGAACTGTGATGTTGGAGAAGACTCTCGAGAGTCCCTTGGACTGCAAGGAGATCCACCAGTCCATCCTAAAGGAAATCAGTCCTGGATGTTCATTGGAAGGACTGATGTTGAAGCTGAAACTCCAATACTTTGGCTACCTCATGCGAAGAGTTGACTCATTGGCAAAGACCCTGATGCTGGGAAGGACTGGAGGCAGGATGAGAAGGGGATGACAGAGGATGAGATGGTTGGATGGCATCACTAACTCGATGGACATGGGTTTGGGTAAACTCCGAGAGTTGGTGATGGACCGGGAAGCCTAGAGTGCTGCGATTCATGGGGTCGCAAATAGTCAGACACGAGTGAGCGACTGAACTGAACTGAACTGAACAGCCTCTTCCAGGGCTAAGATTCTGTGGCAGTGACTTCTCATTTTGTTCACACAGGACAACAAAAGATGCAATGGAAAAAAAAATGGTTCTGGGAATATCTTTTTAATAGCATTTAATTTCTGGGATTCTATATTCAGCTGTGTTGTTTTCATTGTAAGTTTCCTCAAATCCTTTGTGGAAAGAGCCAAGCTATATAAATCAGTATGAGTAAATAAAATTAAGCTCTACTGTTTCCCTAAGTCATCAGACAATAGAAACCTCAATAACACAGCTGCCTTCATGACTAATAAAATTCTGACCCAGCTTTGACCAGGAGGCATTTCCAGCCCAGGCAAGATGGCACTGCAGGGCTGGAGTGTTCTTAAGTACCAGGGGGTCAAGCCATGTAAAGTGAATTACTTTTCTACTTTATATTCTCTTCCTGGAATATTCAGATGTGAGCTTGTCCTAATGGACAAAGCCCTTACTCTAAAGTTGGCAGACCTGAGCTTGTGTTCTGTCACCACGGTTTGTGCAAGTTGGCTACCTTTTCTGAGTTTGTCTCCACATCATGGAAATAGTTGAAAAAGACCCTGTTGGGATTTGTAAGAACTTGGAACAGTAAATACAAAAGGCCCTGTCTTGTGCTTGGCATGTAGTTGGGACTTGTACAATGGATATTACTCTTCCTCTTCCTTTTACTGTTATTTAAAAGTTATGATCATCATAACTCTAATTATCTTTATTCCTTCTTCCCACCAGAGAGACTCAAATAATTGAATCCCTGCTACCGATGCTCTTGGAGCCTGATAGCAGCACAATGACAAATTAAGACCTGCATTAGCTCCCAGAGTTAATAGTCCATCTCCTTGAAATGTCCCTCAAGGAACTTCCAACAATGCATTGCCTATAAGATATATAATCTGTATTTTAAACCATATATTTGGAAAAATACCTCTAAGGCAGGCTACAAAAAGGCACATTCCTCTCTGGTAGCATGGCCTCCTAGGGTCCATGGTAAGCCCAGATGCACTCCTGTACCCTTGAAGCAGGACATCACTGAAGGCTTCAGGATGGGTGGTCTTATAATATATTTCCCAAGTTCATTCTCCTGGCTGAGAACACAGGTCAGAACAATTGATGAGGGGCTGTCCTCTCTTAAAATGAGAAACCTTTTGGCCCAATCTCTGAAAATCGTTTAATGGCAGCTGTGGTATTAGTCACCGTAGCCTGTTCCATAGGGCCCTAGATTTTAAACTCAAATGCCTAGTCCTTTTCTCCTTTCATTAAGAATAAATGTTACAGGGGACTGGGGAGGTTTCTTGAGATGGCACTGAATTACAGAAGGTGGGCACTTCGCAGACGTGATGATTCTCTTTCTTCAATGATCTGAGATTGAAGTTTCTTTACTAAATGACAGAGATCTAAAAATTAACCCTATGAGTTTATAGGCAAGTGTCCAGCAGGGTTAATCACAAGTAAACTATATTTTTTCACTTTTTCCCATGTTTCAGAGCACCTATCTGTGTTAGGTGGGTGCAGAGATGAACATTCACAACTCTCACCTTCAGGTCTCACAGATGGGTGCAGAAATTCAGCACCATGTGGTAAGTGCTACAGTGTGTGTACATATAAGGTGATTGGAGGTAGTCAGAACAACCCAGATTAAGCTTCACAGCAGTGTAATGTGTTAATGGAAAGCTTAGGGTCAGTTGGGTTTGAACCCTAGCTCTGCCACTCATAAGCTGTGTTACCCTGGGCAAGTTGTCTTACCTCTCTGAGCCTGGATTTTCATATCTGGGAAATGAGGATAATGACAATACTTAAATGGGGGTGAGAATTAATGAGGTAATATATGTAAAGTGCTTAAAACAGCACCTGGAAAATAGTGAACACTGAATAAAATTAAAAAGCACCTTGAATAGGGCCAAGCTCATAGTAGGTCCTAAAATAGTTATTGAATGGATAAATGAATAAATACCAAAAATACTATAGCAATATAAAGAGATATGTTTAATTTACTGACAACAGAATATTGGGAAAAATTGTTGGGTAAATGTCAAACCTGTGTTGAACCTGGAAGGGAAATTCATTCATTCATTTATTTACCGATTTAAAAGCTACGGATGGAAACATGTATATTATCATATGTAAAACAGAACACCATTCCAGGTTTGATGCATGAAACAAATGCTCAGGGCTGGGGCAATGGGATGACCCAGAGGGATGGGATGGGGAGGGAGGTGGGAGGGGGGTTCAGGATTGGGAACACATGTAAACCCATGGCTGATTCATGTCAATGTATGGCAAAAACCACTACAATATTGTTAAGCAATTAGCCCCCAATTAAAATAAATACATTTATTAAAAAATAAAATAAAAGCTATGTAGCAAACCCCTTCCATGTGCTGTGCACCGAGGATAGAGTCATGATAGACAAGACCTTGTGCTTTAGAGGTTCTGTCTTAGCTACTGATTGAACAAGAGCTGTGTGCCACAAGCTCTGCTAGGCGCTCTCCATATGAGAGCATGGTGTATGTGGGGTAGGGGAGGCAGCCCAGGCAGAAGTGAAGGTGTGAGTGTATTCATTTCCTAGGGCCACCACAACAAATCACCACATGTTTTGTGACTTAAAACAATAGAAATATTTTCTCTTACAGTTCTGGAGGCCAGAAGTCCAAAGTCAGGGTGTCAATTGGGCCATGCTTCCTCCTGAGACTCTAGGCAACATTTCTCCTTCTAGCTAGCTAGATATTCCTTGGTTTGTTGCAACATCACTCCAATCTCTGCCTCTGTCTTCACATGGCTTTTCCCCTTTGTCTTCTCACTGTGTCTTTGTGTCTCAAATATCCCTCTCCTGTCTTTAACAAGGACACTAGTCATTGGATTTAAGGCCCACCTTAAATCATGATCTCACCTATCAGTCCTCAGCTAATCTGCAGAGATTCTATTTCCAAACAAGATCACATTCACAAGTGTTGAGGGGTTAAGACTTGGCCATATCTTCTAGAGGGACACTGTTTACACCACTACAGTGTGTAATGGAGAAGGAAATGGCAGCCCACTTGAGTATTCTTGCCTGGAGAATCCCCATGGACAGAGGAGCCTGTCAGGCTACAGTCCATGGGGTCGCAAGAGTTGGACATGACTTAGTAACTAAACCACCACCACCACAGTGAGTAAATACCCTGAGTCTATAAAGAACACCCTGGAGCACATAGGGTATTGAGTCCAGTTATTTGGGAGGGCAGAGTATTTGTTGGGTTGACCGGGGCTCCTGGAGAATCTCATCAATTCACAGGCAAGCAGTTATAGAGTGCCCTGCACTCAGAGGGGCTTTGTACTGTGTTAGTGCTCTGCTATAGTTGTCCCGAAGCTCTAGGGAATTTTATCTCTGAACTCATGTTCTGCACATGAAGTCTGCGGGACAATGAAGCATGCATGTGAGCAGAACAGGCACACAATGTGTGTGTGTCCAAGGTCCTTGCCACCTGGTTTGCATATCACATTTTCACTGCTCTGAGAGTGCAGAATTCTGAGGGGCCCACCATATACATGGGGGTTCAGGGAGATTCAGAGCAAGTTCTAGGTAAGTACATCACATGTACTGCTGAGAAAGTGAGGGAGTTGACAGCACTGGGAGGCCACGCTCTCCATGCACACCAGAACTGGGTTTGAACACAGAAAGAGTGTCGTGGCCTTCTAAGAAGCATGAGTGATCAAGGGGCCCTGGCACTCCCTGTCTTTCTTACTCATATTGCTTTCCTATATTAGGCAGCCATGTAGGGTGAAGGTGATGACAGAGAAGGAAAGGGAGTAGTAGTGTAGTGTTAGTCGCTCAGTTGTGTCTGACTCTTTGCGACCCCATGGACTGTAGCCCACCAGGCTCCTCCATCCATGGGATTCTCCAGGCAAGAATACTGGAGTTGGTTGCCGTGCCCTTCTCCAGGGGATCTTCCTGACCCAGGGATCGAACCCAGGTCTCCTGCATTGCAGGCAGATTCTTTACCATCTATCTGAGCCACCAGGGAAGCCCTGACAGAGAAGGGAAGGGAAGGACTGGGCAGCCCAGAGTTCCTTTTCCTTTTAGTCCTCTGTACTCATCAGTAAGCCAGAGCTAGAGAGTGTTGGTGGAAAGTGCACATGTCAAGAAGTGGGATAAGTTGAGTTATTTGGCACAGCATTTCCACTGTTATGGTAAGAATGACATTCATAATTCATGTGGAATGCGAATTGTGCAATTTTTGTGCTTCCACATATGAGTAAAATGCTCATATATTTGCATTTGAAACTGGTAGCACACAACTCAAAGATGAAAGTTCATGCTAATATTTAAAAATTTTAATTTTGCTTTATTAAGAATGATGTTAAACAGTATGTAAAAAGTATTGTGACAAGTTGAGAGAAAGAAAGGCTGTGGAAGAAAGAAAAGCTTATATTTTTGTGCCATTAACAGCACAATTTTCTGCTTTGGGAGCAAGAGGCTCCGCATTTCATTTCATTTTGCACTGCGTCCTGCAAATTGTGAGGCTGGGCCCACAAAGAAGACTGTTGGGCAGAACCCCACGCATCGCTCAAGTCCATCGCCTCCGGAGCCCTCACCCCGCTAGGGGCCGGCAGTGTTCTCATCTCCGGCTTCACTTTCATGGCGAGCAGCCCTCGCTTTGTGTTTTTCCCCCACTCAGGTCACAGTTTTTCTGATGGTTTTTTTTTAAAGGAACATTCTTGCTCTTCTCCCACGTCTTTCCCCTCTCCTCCCCCTACCGTTTTTCCAACACTTCAGGGGGTTTCAGGGGAACGAACAGGCCCATTAGGAACTATCCACGCTGGCTGGTCCCTGGTGTCCCGCTGTGGGAGCCACCCGTGAGGAACCACCGGCGGGGCGCTGCCGGGTCTCAGCAGGACAAGTCTGCTAGGTTTGAGGGGAAGTGGCCAAAACAGCTCTCAGTCTCAGGAACCTCTCTGTGAGGCAGTGATGGGTGCTTCCTGGCTGGCAGTCTCACCCTTGCTTTCTGAGAGGAGGACCGTTTCCTCAGCCAAGCCCACTGACGAGAATGCCATGCTTGGCCCACCCCAGTGCTGGATGAGAACCTATTTCTGTAACTATCATTCCTGACTCTGCCGGAGAGGCTCTTCCCTCCTCAGCTCTTCACAGGCAGAAAGAACCAGGCAGAAATCCTATCCTGATTAAGAAATTGTGAAGAGTAGGTTGCTCTTTTTTGACTGCCCGTGACAGGAAGGGAGCCCAGTATAGAAAGCGCCTGTGGAAAAGAGTTTTCTCAGACCAGGGCTTGTTTCTGTTCTGTTCTGCTTGATGTGGGAAGGCATCACACACCTGACTGCCTCCCCGTCCTCCACCCAATAGAGACGTGTGAAGACTGGAAACGCTGCTTAGGACTTGGTGAAACTGGCATTTTCTGGGCTTTTGTTCTCCTTCCCATTGACGGCTGGTTTGGGTCCTCTCCAAATGCTGGGCTGGCTGGGGACCAAGCACTCAATGCTGTTGCATCGGCAAGCATGGCTTTTGCTAACTAAATAGCATGAGGAGGGAAGGCTAATATTTGTGGAACATAATTTCAATCCAACTGCAGGGTCTTCGTAAGTGCCACATAAATGTTGAATCGATGAATGCCTGACGATCTTACCCTACCCGCAGATTCTGCGCCAGGCCCCGTATGGTTTGCTCATTTAATTCTCATCAAGCAGACATCTGATATAGGGATTATGACCCCCTGTTTTATGGTATGAAACCAAGGCTTACTGAGAAAAAGCAATTAATTCAAAATCATATAAAAATAGAAAGCAGAGTTGAAATCTCTCTCCAGGTCTTTTTCTTCCTAAAGCATGATTTCTTTCTCCTGTGCTACACTGTCAAATCCCAAATGACAAATCATCTTTCCTTTCCTGTTTCCCTCTCCCCTCTCCCTCTTTTCTTTCTTCCTGGCTTCCTGCCTGCCCTCACCCTTCTTCCTTTCATACCTCCATCTATTCAGTCATGCCTCTCTTCTCCCTTCAACACACACTTTTCCAAAAAAGAAGTTCAAATAACTGATTGATTTCTCATTTTAGAATTTAAAGACCTTCAGGAACTAAGTCTTGGTAAGAATGATCCTTTGCTTCAAAGTCTCTGTAACATATTCAGACTGATTTCCTCAGTGTTTCGTTAACATACTATGTACATTCCTGCTCCTATCTCCTTCTCCCATCGTATCCTTTCTGAGCCATCACCATGCTCAGCCATTCTAGCCGATAGTGATCTATCATTCCTGTCACAAACGGTAGCTAAAATTTATAGAACATGTACTATGTGCCAGTTACTGCTATAAGCATGTCACCCACATTTACTTAAAGTAGCCTCAGTCCAATGAAGTGGGTGCAAAATTGTTGTGCATGTAACTGAAAGACGAAACGGAAGTCTGGGGTGTTGGTGGTGGGTGAGTAATTTGTCCAAAGTATAAAGGTAGTGATAGAGTTGTATTACTTCCTAATGATCATGTCATTCATTGCTGCATTTTTTGAGACAGTGTTTTGGGATAGCCAACTGTTTCATATAAATATCTTCTGAAGAAGATGATCTCTGATTTGAAGAATTACATCTGTAATTCTTTATGTGTTTCCCAGAGTTAACAGTTTACTTGCTGAACAGTGAGGGGTAAAGGTAGTGCCCTGTAACATAATGTAAAACATCCAGAAATACATGTCTTATTATGCTACCAGAAACTACCTTTTGGAACCTTAGATAACAAATGAGAAGTTTTGGGGATATAGGAATGTAGAACTAGAAGAGAGGTTTTGAAAAAATGGCAACCCACTCCAGTCCTCTTGCCTGGAGGGTCCCATGGACGGAGGGGCCTGGTAGGCTGCAGTCCATGGGGTAGCGAAGAGTCAGACACGACTGAGCGACTTCATTTTCACTTTTCACTTTCATGCATTGGAGAAGGAAATGGCAGCCCACTCCAGTATTCTTGCCTGGAGAATCCCAGGGACAGGGGAGCCTGGTGGGCTGCTGTCTATGGGGTCGCACAGAGTCGGACACGACTGAAGCGACTTAGCAACAGCAGCAGCAGCAGTCCAGGTATATCAGTTAAGTAAAGCAAGCTTCTGTAATACACAACTTTGAATTATAGAGTGCCAAAGATGAAGTTGTGTGTGCTTAGTCACTCAGTCATGTCCGACTCTGTGACCCATGACCCACTAAGCTCCTCTGTCCATGGGGATTCTCCAGGCCAGAATACTGGAGTGGATTGCCATGCTTTCCTCCAGGGGATCTTCCCAACCCAGGAATCGAAACTAGGTCTCCTGCATTGCGGGTGAATTCTTTACTGTCTGAGCCATTAGAAAATCCCAAAAGATGCAGTTAGTTAGTATTTATTTCTTGCTGTTGTCAGTGAGGCTTCCTGGCTGGCAGATGGCCTTCCTGCAAGAGGTGACTTGGGGCTCCATGCTTCTTTTATCTTGCAGCTGTACTACCTTCCATGTGAGGACTTTAAGGTCATGGTGTTTGTCTGCATCAATCCATAGAGGGGGAGAAAGGAGCTTGGAAGCTCCCACATGGGCAGTGTGGACAGGCCAGCCTGGACGTGGTGCCTATCATTCCCACACACCTTCTGTCAGCTGGGACTCTGGCACATGGCACCCCTCTCTCAAAGAAGGAGGGGAAATGTAGATGTGTGCCCATCAAGCAGAGGGAGTGGGTTCGGTGCTCTTCGAGCACCCATTTCTGTGACAGGGATGGTTAATACATGTGTTTGGCCAATTCTGATGTGTTGGGAATGGCTGTCTGGAGTGAGTTGTGGAGGAAGATTTTGAGACTTAGTCCTTGCTTTGAAAGAAAAAATATGAAGGATCACTCTTTCTGTGCTCTAGGGATTGAGGGTGGGGGCGGTGGCAATACATATGTCTCTACTTGCTGTCCCTGATTCTAATTGGAGTTCTTTATTTTACCTTTATTAATTTATTCATCTTACCTGTATAGGACAACTGCCAGATGATGGAGACACAGAAATGGGTAAGTCACAAGCTCTACCTGCAGTAGGTCAGTTGGTTCAGGAGAGGGAATTTATGATGGAGTATGGTCCCTTCAGCAAAGGGTCAAGACAGAGAACTGTGGAAATGCACGGGAATGAGCCATAGCAGAGCAGACAGATCAGGAGTCAGTGACCAGCTCCAGGTCACACTGCGAATATGCAGCAGGTACAAGGCAGGCACACCGAGAGTCCTCATCTAGAATGTGGGAGGTTGCCGGCAAGAACTGGTGGGGGTAATGCTCACAAATCTCCCTGCAGTGTCTCTCATAGCCAGTGCTGAACTCACATGTACTGTTCTTCCTGTGCTTGTTCTCAAGATTCCATCCGTCTGCCTCTGGCAAATGTGAACTCTATCAAGAGTGTGCTATGTGCTTTATTTACTTACTCAACAAACATTTATTGAGTAGAGCTTACTGTGTGCCAGGCACTGTTCTGAGACCTGGGAGGAAGTCAGTGAACAAAATAGACAGAAATCCCACCTTTACTGAAAACTGATGCTCCAGCATGGGGGTGCAGACTGTAAACATACGTGAGTCAGAGAATCCAGGAACAAGTGATGAGTACAATGAAAAATGGCTCCTAATAAGAAGGATTGTCCATGTTTAGGAAGGGGGAATGATGGCAGTTAAATTTGAAAAAGGGGTAGTCAGCAGGCTTCACTTCAAAGGTGATTCTTGAGCCAAGCCCCGTAGATATGTAAGATGCGGTTATGTTCTCAGAAACTCCCAAGTTGGGTAGGACTTATCCCCATTTTGCAGATGAGGATAGTGAAGTGAAGCTGATGGAGGTAAAGCAGCCTGGTCAAGCTCCCATGAGGACTGGGATTCAAATCAGGCATCTTGACCTGAAGACCCGTGAGGCAGAGATGGAAGCAAGTGGGAGGGGATGTGAATCCATGCTTGGAAGCCTGGTCTGGAGGGCCGGGCTGGATCTGGTGTCTTTCTCCTGCGCTGTCCTTAATCACACTCTCTTCCCACTTGGTTTCTTTACTTTTGCATGTCACCTCTCTAGATGTAATGAATAATATTTGGAGCTGCAAACCAGAGAGCATTTAGTGGTCATGAGGGCTTGATAAGATGTGTACATAGTTTTAAACATTCCATTGTAATGCGTGGTAAGTCTCAGTTAAAAACGAGAGCACGCAGAAGCCTGCTGGATTTGATTGATGACTTGCCATCAATATTGATGGCCATGAGCACATTGGGAAGTTGGGATGCTGTATTTCTGCTGTGTCCTGCTAGCATTCAAGTCTGTAGGGATGATATATCGTGTAAAAGCCCGGGTATCACACTGCTCTAACACTGACATTAAGTAATGATAATGGGGCTCAGACTTAGTTTGAAGTAAAATCAGTTTCGAGTGAAACATGGGCTCATAGAGCCTGAGCTGGGGGGTTGTTCCCCACATTGTTTGCTCCGGCGCCATCCATGACCATGATGCTGCACTAGCCGCCCCTGCGTTGGAGGCTGCTTGGACGCAGGAGAACTGGGGAAGTCACAGCCCTCACCAGCAGCCTTAGTTTTAAGCCTGGCTAATACTGTAAGGCAGGCAAGGTATTAATACTAAAGGGGCTCAAGTTTAGAACTTAGAACTGAGAGAAACTCAGTGTTGGTTTTGATTCCTACCTTGTTGCTTGGGAAGGCAGCATTATACAGTAGAAAGAGCTTGAACTTCAGAGTCAGGCCCTGAATCAAATCCCAGAACTGCTGTTGACCACCTGGTAACCTGGGGGAAGTCATTTGATCTCTCTGTGCCTTAGCTTCCTCACCTGTAAGAGAAGGATAACCAATCTACCTTAGAAAGTTATAACAAACATTAAGTGAGATGTGTCCTTGGCACATGATTGACTGGGGAACGGTGGTCCCTTTCTCTTCTGTTTACTTTGTCCCTAGTCATGGAATTGAGGGATTTGTCCTTGACTTTCTGGGCTGCAGTCCTGGCTCTGTCATTAACTGGGTTTTTCCTAGGAAGGTAGCCTGCCTTGCTTGGTCCAGAATGCAGACTTAGACCATGAGCAGGCCCCTTGCTTGCTGACATCAGCAACGTGTGGTACTGCTTTCTGTACCTGTGGGGTTGATGGTCTTCCTTCTGGCGTCTCTTCTGCCCATCTGCTCAGACCCCCTCCTATGTATTGATAAGCATTTTTTAGCAACCAGAAACAAAAGCCCTAACTCAGCTTGTTTAAATGGAAGAGAGGATTTCTTATATCCTATAATTAGAAGTCCTAAAGTGGGTGGAAAACTCGGGTTTTCTGACAATCTTTTCACAATGGCTTATCTTTCAGTCTTTTTTTTCTCCCTTGGTAGCAATGTGATCTGAGTACCACATTCAAATATGAGTGTCCAGCAGAAGACAGGCCTTTCTTTCCTTCCTTCCTCCTTGCTTCCTTCTTTCTCTTCCCTCCCTCCCCACCCTCTCCCCACTTCCTTCTTAGGGAAAAGAAAACCTTTCCTGATACTCCCCTGGACCTCCCATCAAGTCTCACTGGCTGGCACTATGTCTCAGCCTAACCAATCACTGGTAGATGAAATGGAGAGTGTAATTGGTTTAGACCATGCATAATTTACTTCCTGGGAGGAGAACTGGGTCCACCTCCTTTGAGGCACATGGCTATGTAAGGAGGGAGTAGCTACCTGAGCAAAACTGGAACTTTTTCAGGAATTGTGAATGGTTGTTGGGTAGGCAGCTGACAGTGTCTGCCTCATGCAACTCTTGGCATATGCTTGGATCTCCTGCTATGCATTGGAAGTTCTGTCTAATCTCAAATTCATAGACAGAGAGCATAGTGCTCATTGAGCAAGCTAACTTGAGTTGACTGGTAGTGGGTACTTGGAATAAGATAATGAGGATTCTGGCCACATCTGGACTCAGCAGGAATGACAGCCATGATTGATTAACAATGTCTGCCAGGGATGTGTGTGTCTGTCAGAGTGGGGACTTAATAGGAAAATTTTCTTCCTTTAAAAAAAACATTTTTTTAAAGCTCTAAGCTTTGTCTTCCTAAACTGTTTCACTCTCTAAGGACTGCTTATTATCCTAGTTTTTAGAAACCATGTTTACATATTTCACAGGCAGATGTGTTGCAGAAAGTTAATTGGTCATTTATGAATAGGCTCCTTGTCTCTGACTTGTCAGCCTCCCTCATAGCCTCTGAGAAAGGACCGCAAGTCTCTGGCTTCCTCTTGGTTGAGTTCAGGCATTATTCACTTCCCCGAAAACCGCGGGAAGCTGCCTTCTACTGTTCATGGTTCACGCCATCAACAAGAGGCTGGCGGTCCAGAGGTGGAGGATGTGACTGGAACAGCTCAGAGTTTTCATTCAACTTCAGAAGAGGCGTCTAGAGCCCATCTTTCTTGCCCAGAGTCTTCTTTCCCAGTAAAAAAAAAAAATTTCCATGCACTTGTAATTCTTCAATTTTGGGTCTGCCAAGGGAGCAGTATTTTAATTTTAAAATCTTAGCCAATTATCAAGAGGGTGGCTTTCTTCTGGGTATCAGCATCATCTCTGTAACAGCTTTTTTTTTCCCTCCTCCCTGCTTATCTTTGGAGACTAGCCGAGCCCAGCTGCTTCGTAGATGCAATCTCTCCAGGCATACTAATAATGGGGATTTTTTTTTTTTTTCCCAGAGCAAGTTTTCATTATTTTGGGTTTTTGTCTGTTTGTCACATGTCCAACTAATTTCTCTTTGTTTTAGAAACAAAGGGTGGTTCTAAGAAAATGAAATTGCAGCAATACATTTTATGCTGTTTCTGAATTCTTCCTTCCTCCTCCCTTTCTGTCCTTACAGTAAATGCAAAGTAGTTTTTTTTCAGGTTATGTTTGACAAATCTCTGGACACAGTCAGATAATTTTGCATTTCTAGACTCAGTGAACCACATGACAAAAGTTAATTAAACTGGCTAGGATAGGAGTATCTGCTGGTAGATCAGGAAAACTGTCACATTTCTCAGAATAATCATGACTAACTGAGACACCTCAATGCTCTCGATGTTGTTTAATAAACATACCATTTGGTACTTAGAGATACCCGTAAGCCACCATTGTCTTAAATTGTCATAAAAGGAATTAAATTATTCTATATACTCAGAAACTCATTACTATTTCTTTCTCCCCTCAAACCTCAGTCTGAAAAATCCCCTGTGTCCCTTAGTCCATATATTTGTGGTGGTACTGTCTCGCTATCTAAAGAGAGTGGTTATGCTGTACTCACCACTGTGCTTTGGAATGGGCCCAGGCATTGTCACTTTACAGGTCTCCAGATGGTTCTACCATGCAACCAGATGGAGAACCCCCTAATACAAGAGTTTCTGCTATATAGTGATCAGGATAGGCTATGTTCTGCTACAGCAAGAGTTACTTAAGTCTCACTGACCCTACAACAAATTTCTAGACCTTGTCACTTGTCCATAGTTGGTTGGCTGGATGCTCTGCTCCGCCTTTCCTGCCTCTAACTCCAGCGCTGTTCTTGCTTACTGTCTGGACCATCATCTGTGGCCACGGCATGGAAAACAAACATAACAGATCACATCTAGGCTCTCAAAGCTTTCTTCTGGAAGTGGAACAATTCACTTCCACCCATACAATTAGCCTAAGCCAATGCCACAGCTGCACTTGGTAGGAATATGGAGACCGTCAGCCAACACACACCACGGCTCAGGCCAAGGTCTGAAGGTTTCCATCCTGGAACACCAGGTCAAGGGCAGATGACAAGACACTATCAGGCTGCCCTCCAGCCCAACCCATGATCTAGGGGGTGATGGTGACTTTTGTTGTGACACAAAGCTCAGGAGGACTTCCCTGTAGCTCAAACGGTAAAGAATCTGCCTGCGATGCAGGAGACCAGGGTTCAATCCCTGCGTTGGGAAGTTCCTATGGAGAAGGGAATGGCAATCCACTCCAGTACTCTTTCCTGGAGAATTCCATGGACAGAGAAGCCTGGTGGGCTACAGTCTGTGGGATCGCAAAGAGTTGAACACGACTGAGCGACTAACACACACTCACAAAGCTCAGGCAGTGACCCTTTAGGACAGCCCAGTTACAACGGTGACAATTCATCACTAGGTAAGGAGACATTTACTTGAGTCAAGGCATCAGGGAACTAAGTCCTTATGAGAGCCTGGAATGGAGCTGAATGATGCCTTCATTTTCATTTACAAAGTACACAGCAATGGCCGTGGAAAAAGTCAGAAGATGAAAGAGGTGCAGAAAGGGTGTGTGCTGGTAAAATCTTTGACTTTAGAAATCTGGAGATGCCTGTAATACTCCTTGATTCCCCTGACAAATTCCAGGAGCTGGATGGGTTAAAAATGGCCAGATTTTATATTCTCTCCCGAGTGGGCACATGTGACAATCTGAATCTTGTAAGAATAAGAGATTAATTAGCTTTTTGGGACCCAGAACCCAGAAGAGAATGCAGCTGGGTTGCACAGGAACTCAGTGGCAGCACTGGAAGAGGACCTGGGCAGCGCATGGCAAAGCTACTGGCAGGAGAAATAGATGGAGGGGTGAAGAGATACTTTCCCATCTTCTCTGAGGACAGCGGGAAAGGCTATTTTAGATAGTTTTGTTATTTTTCTACAGATAGTTAAAGGAAAATGGGCTCCACCTGTAGCAGAAGGAATGCTAGTTGACAGAATCATGTCCTAGTTAAGCATATGGCCCTGGAGCCAGGTACCTGAGCTTCAGTCCTGGCTTTGCCATGGCTAGTACAATAACCCTGGGCAAATCACTTAACTTCCTTGTGCCAGTTTGTAAAATTGGGATAATGATAGCACCTACTTCATTTTTCGTGAAAGTTAAATGAACTTACACATGTAACATACTTAGGAAAGTATCTGGCACATAGCTAGCATTTATTAAATACTCTATTTAAATACTACTATTAATATTATTATTGTTATTATTCTAATAACTTTTCTAATGTTAGCATGATTAAAGAGTATAGTGAGGGAATGGGGGGAATTTCACTATCTTTATCTGTAGACTTTAAGAATTAGACCAGCACTTATCTTGGTTAATTATACTATTCATTCATTATATTTGGATGGAGGTTTTTAGTCTAATTGAACTTTAGAAGTCCCCCACCCTCCACCACCACACCATCAATCACTTAAGAAAGAAAACTTACTAAACCCAAAGGCAGCAACGAAACTGCCTGATGGTTAGGAAAAAAAAAAATCTCAGACAAGCTTTTATAGCATTCCACATCAACCCCAGCTGACTTCCTTGACGGGTATGCCATGATAGATAGAGGTACAGAAAGAAAAGAAAAAAAGAAAGACAGTCACTCAGTCATGTCTGACTCTTTGTGACCCATGGGTATATCCATGGAATTCTCTAGGCCAGAATACTGGAGTGGGTAGCGTTTCCCTTCTGCAGGGGATCTTCCCAACCCAGGAATTGAACCCAGATCTCCCGCGCTGGAGGTGGATTCTTTACCAGCTGAGCCACAATGGAAGCCCAGAGGTACAGAGGTTAAGTCAAATAGATTTGAGATCTGAAACTGAACCTTGGAACAAGCTCTCTGTGCATCTGCCTTTTTGACAGCCCCACTGTCCCCGGGGAAGATGTGTGTCCAGGAAGCAGCAGTGGTTCCACTGTGTGTTTATGCTCAGAACCTGGGGCTGGATGGTGTTTGTAAATAAGAGAGGAAGGGCTCAGGGTCACATGGTAGAGGAGATGTGCATGATTAGGTGGTTAGCCTGGAGAGGTGGCTGTCCGTTCTCGGAGCTACTGTGTTCAGTTCAGGAATGCTCTAGTAACTGTCCTCCCCGGCGAGCATGCAGCTCCTCACATGTATCCAGCACACCCCCTGTGATAAGGGGTCCCAGTCTTAGCAAATCTGAGCCAACTGCTTGATAGGGGAAATGTCATATATTTTGGCCCAGACAAGCAGAGAAGCCTCAGCATGTGAGAAACAATGATCTTATATAAAGTAAACCCATTTTAATACTTGAACAGGACTCTGAGAATCTTCATGTTATGGAAACTTTTTACAAAAAGCAAGTCTAAGCTTGCTGATGGAGAATGCCAATTTGTGGGGGCACCTTGTCCCAGACAAGGCCTGTCCATTCTTGTTAGCTCTGACTAGGGCAGTGCTGAAAACTGGTGAGCAGGCACAGATCATGCACAGTCCAAGCCTTGTGACTTGGGGACAATTGTGCACAATTACCAAGCAAGACCCCATGCAGCCAGGTAAATGCATGAATAAAACAAATATTAGAAAAAAGAATACTAATAAAATGAAATTTGCCATGGGTTTTTAAGAAAAACACATTGATGTGATAATAGCAAGTCTCACAACAACTGTAATTTTGAAGAACTGTTGAAAGGTGAAAGGTAAAATGTATTTTGAAGTTCCTGCAAAACATGTGTGATATAAAAATATCTGTAACTTGTATTGCTGACAACATCACAGACACTGCTAATATAACTGTGTTCTGCTGCTTATGTTCATTATTGAAGGGAAATGCTAAATTTCACTTAGAAGATCCTGAAAACAAAGATGGGGAACTTTTTTCCTTTTCAGGTGCATAGACCATTGAATTCTATCCACAGACTCCCTTCCTTACTCTGCTGCAGTATTTCTCAAAGTATTGGGCTAGCAATATCAGAGTAAATGAAGGGTGATAGGAAGGGAGGGGGGAAGAAATGAAGATTCTGTTTTGGAAAATGCAAATTAAAAAAAATTAGAACAGCAAACCCATTTTTGTTCTCTCCTGAAGTGAATCTTACATGTACTAAATTTTGAGAGCCACTGATGTAAAGTAAATAATTTAAAACCTCTTAGCATCATTCTCTTTAACCATAAAATGGGGTTGGGGTATGAGCCAGCTGAGTCATATAGAAGTAAAGTATATTTTGAATGCAAACATAGCTTTTGAAATGTTTAGAAATAACCTAGTGATGCTGGATGTAGGCAATCTCAAAAGCTTTCTAAAGATGACATTTGGTTCATTTAAGAGAGCTTCAGAGTGTCTCTGCAATGGTTGAATTATGTCATCCTGAAAAGCAAATGCTTTTCTGACAGAATCCTAGTGTCTGCTGCCCACTGCAGTGAGAACTTTGCTCATTTTCTTGTCTGACCGGATTCCAAAGCATTCATACAGGTGTCGTACAGGGTGAAAGGGACACAGAAGGGCACAGTTCTAGTCCTGGCACATCATAAGAGGCTGAGTGTTATCACTAATCTGTGGGATGCAGGGCTTTGCAGCTTGTGACTGGAGGCACAGTGCAGGTTAAGAGCAACCAAACTCTGGGTAGACAGAATGAGCTCAGAGCTATTGGCTTGGAGACACCAGAAGTCTTCAGAGGTAATTAATGACAAGAAGGGGAGAGAGGAGTAATGGGGTAAAGCAGGAGTCAAGAGCAGGGGTGGCTGATGCACCCAGAACAGGGAAAGAACCCTAAGCTTATTGTGAAAGGACAGTGTTTTCCTTACTCCCGTGGCTTTGGGTCTGGGAATACTGTGGGATTTCCTGCTTGGGACTCAAGCTACTTCAGTGATGTCTAGGATGTGGGCTCGCTCTTCTGGGCAGATTTCACACCTGACAAGGAGAGGGGCATCTTGGGAGCAGCAGAGGATTAGAAGGTAGGCAAATTGTTCACTGTCAGTTTTTTCTCTTTATGCTGGTAGCAACATAACATGGTGGGTGACAGCATGGGCTCCAGGTCGGCACTGGAATTCCAGCTTTGCTACATATCAGGTGGCTCATCTTGAATAGGTACTAATCTTTCTGTGCTCCATGTGCACAACTAGCACCGGTATAGCTTCACATTTCTATTAGTTGTGGCTATTTATGGAAAAAAGGTGCAGAGCTTATTAGGGCCCAGCAAATCAGAACGACTTAATCTTAAATCATCATAGAGTTCAAAAGTGGCAGTATAGTGTGAAGACGCTGTAAACTGCCATCTGCTTCTCAAAGGTCTCTTAAAACAAAATTTGGAAAAATACTCAGTATCTCAGATATAATAACTAGCAAAAATATCTCCATTAACTACTTTTTGCCCAGAGTGATTAAGAACAGAAAAATAGGAGTTCTTACTGCTTTATTATCTGATAAACTGATAATAAACTCCTGTTAGAAGCTCTTTAGACATTACACAAAGTCATCTTGGTCTTCTGATTTTTTATATATATATATATATGCATTTTTTTCAACTAAAGAAATATTTAACAGATGTAAACTATTTATTGAATATTTGGCAGCAAATGTTGTTAAAATACTATCTTGTAGCATATCACTTTCAAGTTAAAATGTCAGAAACAAACTTCAATATTTATAATTCTTTTAAGGAAAGTTATATAATGACACATTAAGGCGTAAATTATTTTGGCTTAGCATTCTTAAAAGAATGATAATAGCAAAAGTGATGCAAAATTTTGTGTGATTATGATTAAGCTATATTTTATAAAAACATGGTGTAATATGCCAGTAATCCCATTCAACATCCTGGATTATTAGATCCATTCAGAAGGGACTGATAATTTATACAGTCAAACTTTAAAATTTACGGATAAAGACAGTCCAATGCTGCCACTGAGAAGTGTATCTCTTAACATATACAAGTTTCAGGCCATAGTTTTGAGGTCTGAAGTATCAAGTCGGTTTGATGAATTAGTTGGTTGGCACTTATGAACACATTTATTGCCTTGTCATCTTTAAAATAGGTTTTCAGTGTACCACTGAAATTTTCGGAGTACCACACAGCCCCTTTCTTTTGGTCTTCAAGTGCCCTGTGGTTCTGGTATTGATATTTCTTGAAGACACTGATCGCTGTTTATCAAGAAGTTCTTTTATTGCACTTGCTATATCCTTGACTGTCTGCAGAAACCTCACTCTGTCGTTGATCTCATCTGGGATCTTACTGAGAATTTGTTTAAGTGCATGTGCCTTTTCATTTAGGTCTTGGAATTCTGGCTCTGGTCGTTTAATCATGTACTCTTCTACATCATCAGCTGTCATTTGAAGAAGGGACTCTGTGAAGTTGACTTCTACACTTTTTTGTCCCTAAAATTTTCATAATGATGTCTTGTATGAGTCATGGATCTTCTTTTTCAGCCTTGATGAAAGCTACTCTCTGTGTCTGAGCTACAGACAGATTTACTCATTCTATCTCATTAAACACAGGATACATGACTGCATAGAGGGTCATAGAAATCATAGAAGTGGTCTCAGCTTCATCTCTTCCATTGTCATCCTCATTAAAAAGCCAACTCCTTAGGGAGACCACATCATGAAACTGGAACTGAATCATAGATCTCTGTCAACATTTGACTCTTCCTTCTACAGTTCTCCTCGGCTACTGAGGCACTGACTTCACTTCCCACCTTTGGAGCCCTCTTCCTAGCACATTTTTATTCGATCACCTCTCAGTGGTCGTTAATGTTGTCTCCATGTCTTGGCTGTTGTAAATAATACTGCTGTGAACATACGAGTGTGTGTATCTTCTCCAGATGTTTGCCCGGGAGAGGGATTGCTAGATCACATGGTAGTTCTAGTTTTAGTTTCTTAAGGGCCCTCCATACTGTTCTCTATAGTGGCTGTACCAATTTACATTCTTACCAACAGTATAGGAGGGTTCCCTTTTCCCCCACACCTTCTCCAGCATTTATTGTTTTAGACTTTCTGATGATGGCCATTCTGACTGGTGTGAGGTAGTACCTCATTGTAGTGTTGATTTGCATTTCTCTAATAATGTACGACCTGAGCATCTTTTCATGTGCTTTTTGGCTATCTGTATGTCTTCTTTGGAGAAATGTCTATTTAGATCTTATGCCCGTTTTTTGATGGGTGACTATAAGATGCTTAAAGCAAAAATCATAACCTTGTGTTGCAAGGTCTATATTCATAGATGGAAGAAAAAGATATGTGAATATAGCACAAAGTATGAGGAAGGATAAATGGAATTGTGCTGTTGTGGGAGAACTTCATTGCTAATTAAGAACTTAATATTATTTTAGGCTGGACTGTGATAAATTAAACATACATATTGTGAACTCCAGAGCTGTTCTGTTCAGTACAGATGAAGCAGGAGCCAGATCACACAGGGCCTGGAAGGTACACTCAAGAGGTTGATTTTTATCTCTAAGACATTAGGGAGCCAGAGAAGGATTTGAGCAGGGGACAAGCAGGTTTTAGTGTTGAAGAAATCACTGCTGGACTCTCTTACTTGCTTTTAGGAAAGAAGAAAAAATTTGGTTGCCTAGATAGCAGCTCTTAGTTTTCATGCCTTTTAATTCTCATTTACACTAAGTATTCTTCCCTTTCTATCCAAAAAAGAGTTGAGTTCGCTTCAGACAAAGTAGGCAACCATATCTTCAAGGCTGCAGGCAAATCATTTCTTCTGGGACTTCTGGGGTGGCTGTTTGAATTATGGCAAGAGTAGGGAGCTTACCTGAGCTGGGCTGTGGTCCAGAATGGGCTGGAGAGAGGAAATGGACTTGAAAGCACTTGTCTTCATCTAATCGAGACTGGTGATGCCTTGGGGCCAGCTGCTGACGGAGGACAAGGAGGCAGAGAAGCAAGTCTTCATTCCCCAGGCCTGGAGGCTGGCAATATATCGCTGATGCTCAGGTTCCTTTTCACGGCCAAGGTCATTAATAGTAAAAGCACTTCAGATATTTCTGTTCTGCAAGGATTACAGTTTTCCCCCTAGCAAATTTCTAAATCTCTTTAATGATTAAAGTAGACAGTCATCAAACCACTCAGTAGGGGAGAAAATAAAGATAGCCTTCAGGGTTAGGTAAAGGAACAAAATTACACCTGAGCAGGAGGCCTAGCAAGGTGATAGGAGATTTTTCTCTTCTACCTTTAGCAGTGGCTGTTGACTGGCAGAGACAGGACTAAAGGAGATGGGAGGGCTTCGGTTACTGGGACTGTTCTTTTGAAAGGAGATAAATTAAAAAAAAAAAAAAAAAAAGAACAAGCAGAGCTGTTATGGGGTTGGTGGTCCCTGCCTTTGGACAAACATGTCTATGTAAAAAGCTATCCAGACCACCACTGAATAAACATTTGCGTGCTAGGTCCACTCTACATAGCTATAGCCCATGAGATATGATTACTGTTTACTTTTGTTGTAATGGACATAGATTGATTCTGCTCATTCAGTATCACTTTCTCATTTCTGCTGGTAATAACACATTGGTTTTTCTTAGGGAGCCACCTCTTCCCCACTCTCAGTGTGTGTGGTTTGGGTGGTTAGCCTCACTAGCTCTAGATCTTGTTGTAGGTCTGAAACTGAAGCCCATTAGAATACACAGTCACTCTGGCTTAGAGATTTGTTCAAGGATCGGTAAATGACTTGAGGTGTTCCAAATAGGATGATCCTAATTTTTTGCTGAAACAATTGGAAAAGAAGCTTGCTTATTCTTCTAGAGTTACTGAAAGGGTAGATGTGAGTTTGGACCAGCTGGTGGCCATGTTGCTCCAATAAGGAGAGAGCCTGGTTGAGAACAGAATTGAGGTCCAAGAAAGACGAACCAAGAAGATCCAGATTTTAGATAAATTCATGTAGCACCTGGATCTAGTTGTGCTACATGAAGATCGTGTATGCTGCAATAGTATGTGAATTGAGAACTTCCAGTTGTATAAGCTGGATTTAGAAAACACGGAGGAATGAGAGAACAAATTGCCGACATCTGTTGGATCATCAAAACATCAAAAGAACTTCAGTAAATCATCTACTTTTGCCTCATTGGCTACACTGAAGCCTTTTATGTGTGTGCATCACAACAAACTGGAAAATTCTTAAAGAGAGGGGAGTACCAGGCCACCTTACCTGCCTCCTGAGAAACCTGTAGGTAGCTCAGGGAGCAACAGTTAGAACTGGACATGGAACAAAGGACTAGTTCAAGATCGAGAAAGGAGTACGTTAAGGCTGTATATTGTCACCCTGCTTATTTAACTTATATGCAGAGTTCATCATGTGAAATGCAGGGCTAGATGAATCACAAGCTGGAATGAAGATTGTGTGCTTAGTTGCTCAGTTGTCTCTGACTCTTTGCAACCCCTGGTCTGGGGCCCACCAGGCTTTCTGTCCATGGGGATTCTCCAGGCAGGAATACTGGAGTGGGTTGCCATGCCCTTCTCCAGGGGATCTTCCCAACCCAGGGATTGAACCCAGGTCTCCTGCATTGCAGGCAGATTCTTTACCATCTGAGCTACCAGGAAGTGAAGATTACTGGGAGAAATACCAACAGCCTCCGATATGCAGATGATACTACCCTAATGGCAGAAAGCAAAGAGGAACTAAAGAGACTCTTGATGAGTGTGAAAGAGGAGAGCAAAAACCTGGCTTAAAGCTCAACATTCAGAAAATGAAGATCAAGGCATCCGATCCCATCACTTCCTGGCAAATAGATGGGGAAACAATGGAAACAGTGGCAGATTTTGTTTTCTTGGGCTCCAAATTTACTTCAGACATTGACTGCAGCCATGAAATTAAAAGACACTTGGTCCTTGGAAGTAAAGCTATGACAAGCCTAGACAATGTGTGTGTGAGAGCAGAGATATCACTTTGCTGACAAAGATCCATGTAGTCAAAGCTATGGTTTTTCCATTAGTCATGTACGCATGTGAGAGTTGGACCATAAAGAAGGCTGAGTGCTGAAGAATTGATGCTTTCGAATTGTGGTGCTGAAGAGTCCCTTGGACTGCAAGATCAAACTAGTCACTCCTAAAGGAAGTCAACCCTGAATATTCATTGGAAAGACTGATGCTGAAGCTGAAGTTCCAATACTTTGGCCACCTGATGCGAAGAGCCGACTCATGGGGAAAATCTCTGATGCTGGGAAAGATTGAGGGCAGCATGAGAAGGGAGCAACAGAGGATGAGATGGTTGGATGATATCACTGACCCAATAGACATGAGTTTGCGCAAACTCTGGGAGATAGTGAAGGACCGAGAAGCCTGGCGTGCTGCAGTCCATGGGTTGCAAAGAGTCAGGCATGACTCTTAACGACTGAACAACAACAAATGTTGCAGCCTATACTAAACACTTTTGTCTTTAGATAAATTATGGAATGTCATGATTGAAAGGAATCCTAGGACTGTCTAGCTCAGGGTTTCTTACCCAGGATCATTTCACCTTCCATAGTGTTTGCTGCTTCGAGGCTGGCACAGAAGTCTGGGGTGCCTGCTTGCTTTTCATATTCCTAGCAGCATCTGTGACATTCAGACTGGCTTATGTATACGAGAACCCGTTCATTAAGTTGCTGTTGGAAGTTCTTAAACACGTAAAGAAAATGCTCCAAGTGTCGTTTTCAGAGGAAATGAACAAAATAGATGGATCATCTGATGCAGAGAAAGATCTTCTCCTAGCTGATGGATTTTATTTCCCCTAACACAAGGCTAGGGCCGTCAGAATGTGTCTGTTCATTACTGCATCTACTCACTCACTCACTTGAATGAATGTTGAGGAACTACCCTGTGCTCAGCACTGTGCCAAGAGGAGAGGGGAGTGTGAGTGACAGTCAGTGCCAGATTTTTATCCTCAAAGTGTTCACATTCCAGTGATAGGACAGAGGCACCAAATACATAATTGCCATCCAACGCGTGGGTGATAAGACAGGTATCAGAAAAGTCTGGTTGAAGACAAAAGAGGAAAGTGACTAAGTTCTAGGTTGGTGTCTGGGAAGACTTCAGAGAGGGTGACATTTGATCTAGGTTTTGAAGGATGAGGAAGAGTTTTCCAGGCAGAAGAGGCAGGAAAGTCCAGCCAGGATGTTGTAGCCACGCGTTCTGGGAAACAAACTCACTCATAAGGACAATGCAGATAGTGGAGTGCAGTTTATTACACTGGCGGGCCCAAGGCAGAGTCTCCTCTTAGCCAAGGACTCCACCAGTTTTTGTGACCTTGTGTACCCTAAGTGTACGTGCCCAAACCCACCTCCCCAAATCCCCTGAAACTAATCTGAAAAAAGGAAAAGAAAGATACAATCAAAGTTAACCCGTGATTCATATACCTTAAGTCTAGGTAGTTAACAGTGGACAATTATCAGTAGGCCTGTGGTCATACTCCAATAAGCATAATAGAATTTATGATTCTATTCAGTTACACAGATAATTAGGGTATTCTTTTAGGTGATGGAGAGTCTAGGTATGAGCCCTGGGGCTCTTCCATCCGGGAGGGTCTGGTTTTCCAGTTGGTGTGTCGTTTCCATAGATACTGGGCATAGAGCTCAAAGTCCACAGTCAGGCCCAAGATGGAGTCCTGCTTTCAAGATGGAGCCTGTTCTGTCTGTTTCCTCCTTCAAGGAAAGAAGAGGCT
Organism: Okapia johnstoni; assembly: GCA_024291935.2. Taxonomy (NCBI): domain Eukaryota; kingdom Metazoa; phylum Chordata; class Mammalia; order Artiodactyla; family Giraffidae; genus Okapia; species Okapia johnstoni. The sequence goes on from CM044310.1 coordinate 72,803,953, forward strand.
TACCTGTGGCTCGCGGTGCGGAGAAGGAAGCAGAGTCTTGTACGCATGCCTGCTGCGCAGTAGGGGTAGACAAAGGTGTAGTTGGGAGATGCCTGGGCTCTGGTGACCTAAGCAGGCAAATGATGTGTTTTAGGGAAAGAAAAGAGGAAATATTGTATGTAGAAGTAAAAAAGAATGAATGAAGGAATCCTACATGTCCTAAAGCAGTTAATCTCAAATTGGGCTGCACAATAAAATCACTAGGAGACCTCTGAAAAAAGCCCCATGTTTGTTCCCTCTTCATGCTGATTAATTGATTCTCAATTTCTAGGGGGTGGGGTCCGGGTGTCTTGACTACGATGAGCAGCCCAGGTTGAGAACCGCTGCTTTAGGGCTTCTTGGATGCACCTGAGTGTGTTGGATACACATGACAGTGAGAGGGTAACAGGCAGGAAGGTGAGGGGTCCCCAAGCAGAGGAAGTAGACTGCAAGTGTCAGACGTTTTTTTTCCTCTCTCTTAAGCCGCAGGAGGAAACAAACCACAAGTGTCAGACGTTTTTTTCCTTCTCTGTACAAAATTAAAAGGTTTCTTTTAAAATTCTGTGTTGCCAGGACGACACCTGGTTCCACCAGAACTTAACTTTTCTCAAAACTTGAGCTATTTTATTACATTTAAAGTCACTCAGTCATGTCTAACTCTTTGTGCCCCATAGACTATATATACAGTCCATGGAATTCTCCAGGCCAGATTACTGGAGTGGGTGGCCTTTTCCTTCCACTCCAGTGGAACTTTTCTCAAGCCTTGAGCTAACCAATGTGCTTTTCTTATGGAAATGTTTTTCTCAAGCTATGTTAATGAACTATGTATTTACCTTAGAATCTGCCTTTCTTCAAGTTGGTTCCATCTAAAACTCAGAACCAACAATGGCTCAACAAACCAGTATTGGTTTTACTCAGGGAAAAGTTCTCTTAAGCTATGTGAATGAAACTATGTATTTGCTTGTAAAGCTGCCTTTCTTCAAGATTCATGTTGGTTGTTTTATGGCTCAGGATGACTCACCTTGTGCCAATGCTATCTCAAAATGCATGTTGTAGGTGAGAGGCCTCATGCAACTCTCTCAGTTTTGAGGCATTTCCTTTCTCTAATTAGCTAATAGAGTTTTGCCAAGAGAACGTACTGGTCATAGCAAACACCCGCTTCCAACAACACAAGAGAAGACTCTGCACATGGACATCACCAGATGGTCAACACCGAAATCAGATTGATTATATTCTTTGCAGCCAAAGATGGAGAAGCTCTATACAGTCAGCAAAAACAAGACCAGGAGCAGACTGTGGCTCAGATCATGAACTCCTTATTGCCAAATTCAGACTTAAATTGAAGAAAGTAGGGAAAACCACTAGACCATTCAGGTATGACCTAAATCAAATCCCTTATGATTATACAGTGAAGTGAGAAATAGATTTAAGGGATTAGATCTGTTAGACAGAGTGCCTGATGAACTATGGACACAGGTTCGTGACATTGTACAGGAGACAGGGATCAAGACCATCCCCATGGAAAAGAAATGCAAAAAAGCAAAATGTCTGTCTGAGGAGGCCTTACATATAGCTGTGAAAAGAAGAGAAGCGAAAAGCAAAGGAAAAAAGGAAAGATATTCCCATCTGATTGCAGAGTTAAAAAGAATAGCAAGGAGAGATAAGGAAGCCTTCCTCAGCGATCAATGCAAAGAAATAGAGGAAAACAACCGATTGGGAAAGACTAGAGATCTCTTCAAGAAAATTAGAGATACCAAGGGAATATTTCATGCAAAGATGGGCTCGATAAAGGACAGAAATGGTATGGACCTAACAGAAGCAGAAGATATTAAGAAGAGGTGGCAAGAATACATAGAAGAACTGTCCAAAAAAGATCTTCACGACCCAGATAATCACGATGGTGTGATCACTCACCTAGAGCCAGACATCCTGGAATGTGAAGTCAAGTGGGCCTTAGAAAGCATCACTACGAACAAAGCTAGTGGAGGTGATGGAATTCCAGTTGAGCTATTTCAAATCCTGAAAGATGATGCTGTGAAAGTGCTGCACTCGATATGCCAGCAAATCTGGAAAACTCAGCAGTGGCCACAGGACTGGAAAAGGTCAGTTTTCATTCCAATCCCAAAGAAAGGCAATGCCAAAGAATGCTCAAACTACCACACAATTGCACTCATCTCACACGCTAGTAAAGTAATGCTCAAAATTCTCCAAGCCAGGCTTCAGCAATACGTGAACCGTGAACTTCCAGATGTTCAAGCTGGTTTTAGAAAAGGCAGAGGAACCAGAGATCAAATTGCCAATATCTGATGGATCATCGAAAAAGCAAGAGAGTTCCAGAAAAATATCTATTTCTGCTTTATTGACTATGCCAAAGCCTTTGACTGTGTGAATCACAATAAACTGTGGAAAATTCTGAAAGAGATGGGAATACCAGACCATCTGACCTGTCTCTTGATAAACCTGTATGCAGGTCAGGAAGCAACAGTTAGAACTGGACATGGCACAACAGACTGGTTCCAAACAGGAAAAGGAGTATGTAAAGGCTGTATATTGTCACCCTGCTTATTTAACTTCTATGCAGGGTACATCATGAGAAACGCTGGGCTGGAAGAAGCACAAGCTGGAATCAAGATTGCCGGGAGAAATATCAATAACCTCAGATAGGCAGATGACACCACCCTTATGGCAGAAAGTGAAGAAGAACTAAAGAGCCTCTTGATGAAAGTGAAAGAGGAGAGTGAAAAAGTTGGCTTAAAGCTCAACGTTCAGAAAACTAAGATCATGGCATCTGGTCCCATCATTTCATGGGAAATAGATGGGGAAACAGTGTCAGACTATTTTTTTGGGCTCCAAAATCACTGCTGATGGTGATTGCAGCCATGAAATTAAAAGATGCTTACTCCTTGGAAGTAAGGTTATGACCAACCTAGATAGCATATTTAAAAGCAGAGACATTACTTTGCCAAGAAGGGTCCGTCTAGTCAAGGCTATGGTTTTTCCAGTAGTCATGTATGGATGTGAGAGTTGGATGGTGAAGAAAGCTGAGTGCTGCAGAATTGATGCTTTTGAACTGTGGTGTTGGAGAAGACTCTTGAGAGTCCCTTGGACTGCAAGGAGATCCAACCAGTCCATCCTAAAGGAGATCAGTCCTGGGTGTTCACTGGAAGGACTGATGTTGAAGCTGAAATTCCAATAGTTTGGCCACCTCATGCGAAGAGTTGACTCATTGGAAAAGACCTTGATGCTGGGAAGGATTGGGGGCAGGAGGAGAAGGGGACGACAGAGGATGAGATGGTTGGATGGCATCACCGACTCGATGGACATGGGTTTGGGTAAACTCCGGGAGTTGGTGATGGACAGGGAGGCCTGGCATGCTGCGATTCATGGGGTCGCAAAGAGTCGGACATGATTGAGCGACTGAACTGAACCGAACTGAATAGGTATATAACTTCTTGCTCTAAACAAGCAAGGGAGCACTCTTTCTGCCCCCTTTTTATGTCTATGTCAGAAGCTTTCTCTCTTTTGCAATTTAATAAAACTTTATTACCCAAATGATCTGTGCAATCAAGCCTCATCACCGGCCCTGGATCGAATTCCTCTCCTCCAAGGCAAGAATCCCGGCATCGTTCATACCTCATAGCGGCAACGTTTTCAACAGGGCACCATGGGCCAATGAGATTCTTATTAAATGGACCTGCAATTTTTAAAATAAGCTTTTAATTTTAGAACAGTTTAAGGTTTACAAAAATTTGGCAAAGATGGTACAGAGATTTCCCATATACCCCACACCCAGTTTTTCCTATTAATAATGTTTTACATCTGTCACAATGAACCAATAATGATACATTCTTATTCAAGTCCACACTTTATTCAGATTAACTTAGTAAATTTAGTTCATGTCCTTTTTCTATCCCAGGATCCCATCCAGGTACCACAATACATTTAATCATCATCTCTCCTTGGTTGCCAGTTTCTCAGACCTCTCTTGGTTTTTGATGACCTTTACAGTTATTGCGAGTTCTGGTGAGGTATTTTGTAGAATGTCCCATAATTGCAATTTGTCTGATGTCTTTCTCAGGTTTGTATTGAGATTATTGGGGTTTTAGGGAAAATCACAGAGGTAAAGTGCCATTTTCATCATATGGTATCAGAGCACATAAAATCAACATGACTTATTGTTGATGTTGACCTTCATCACATGGCTGAGCTTGTGCTTGTTGGGTTTCTCCATGCACTTCCCCACCCCTCTTGTTTATTCTGTACTCTTTAGAAGGAAGTCACTATGTACGGCCCACACTTAGAGAATGGGCATTGTGCCCCACCTCCTTGTGGGCAGAATATCTACATAAATTATTCGAAACTCTTCTTTATGAGAAGTTTGTGTATTCTACCTTACTGATTGATTGCTTGACTGAGACATGGCTCTTTGTATTATACTTTTGGGTTATATCCAATACCCCTTTATTTTCTTGCTCAAAGCATTTCAGCTTTGGCCATTGGGAATGATTCAGTTGATTCTGTGTCTCTTTGACAAACTTCCATCATTGTGTTTTTGTTTTATTAGTACTTCCTCACTTTTTGGAACTTTGAGAAACTCAAGGCTTGTCTGTGTATTTCTTCTCATGGTCTGGAATCAGCTATTTCTCCAAGAGGTCTTGATTTGTTGTGTTAGAGAGTGGGACTAGAAACCAGCATCTGAGTAGTAGGTGTGTTTATTGCTTCTGGAGTCTTCTTGCTAACAATGGACCTGTATTTTATAAAATTTAATGTTTAAATTAACCATATTGAAGTATGGGAGAAGGCAATGGCATCCCACTCCAGTACTCTTGCCTGGAAAATCCCATGGATGGAGGAGCCTGGTAGGCTGCAGTCCATGTGCTCGCTAAGAGTCAGACTCGACTGAGCGACTTCACTTTCACTTTTCACTTTCATGCATTGGAGAAGGAAATGGCAACCCACTCCAGTGTTCTTGCCTGGAGAATCCCAGGGACAGCGGAGCCTGGTGGGCTGCCATCTATGGGGTCGCACAGAGTTGGACACAACTGAGGTGACTTAGCAGTAGCAGTATTGAGGTATACTTTACGAACAGTACACTTTAAGTGAACATTTTGATGGATTTGGACAAATTTATAATCGACTGTGGCCACTACCTCAACCAAGGTTGAGAACATCCCCACATTCTTGTGCCACTTCCCACTTACTTTACACTTCCTCTTCCCCCACCCCACGCATCTACTGATACTCTTTCTGTCACTATAGGGTCAATTGTCTTTTCTAGAGTTTGACATAAATGGAAACATACAGTATACCCTTCTGTTCCTGGCTTCTTTGGCTTACCATAATGTTACTGAGATTCATACATGTTGCGTTTATCAGTATATCATCTTTTTCACTACTCAATAATATTCCATTGTATGAATATTGCACATTTAGTCTATCCATTCACCTATTAATGGACATTCGTGGTTTTACAGTTGTTAACTACTATAAATAAATATAAATACATTTCAAATAGCATTCCTAATGATTCTGATGCTGATGGTCTGAGGAGCCCCACTGAAAGCAGTTTTAATGTAATTTTGGAGGAGAGCACCTTCTGGCATATCTTTTCTTATCACTTGTGTTTAGGCTAGCTTGCTTTCTTCCTTAAATTCTGATCAGGCATTGAGGAGATATGGCTTTTGTCTTCTGTCAACTCATCAGTGGTTTAGTGATTTCAATAGACCCCTCCCTGGGTCCGAGGCTTTCTAATCCAAGATGTTTCTCAGCCTTTGAAACTGGTCATATGTCCTCCAAGTTTCCTGGGCTTTCTCTGTGCCTGAATCTATGCCTCTAAATTCTCTGACCAGCTTGAGAATTTCCTTTGTATTTTTTCTTTCTTTTTTTACCTCTCCTCTCCTCTGTGACAGAAATCATGTCAAACTAAAGTTATGTTTTCCTTTTTCTAAATCAGTGGGCATCTAATTCCCTTTCATGGCTCATACTTTATTACTGGGCTCAGTGGAAAAATAAACCACATTTACTTTTTAATGTTAAAGAACAAAAACTTACAAAAGCAACAGAATACAGTTGAATTATCATCTTATTCATCACCTATCTTATTTTCTCATTTAGCTTCTCTGTTTCTCCCCCAAATCCCATACCATTTCTATACATTAATATTGTATCAGCTATGATACGATATAACCCCTAAGTTTCAAAGTTTATCTATCGCCTATGTCAAACTGCAGTGCAGGTATTCTGATTAAAGAAATTTCTCCCAAGTGATGATTCAGGATCTTAGCTTTTCGTGTTTTGTGAATCTGCTGTCTTCAATGGGTGACTCTCAAGTTTGTCACTGGTGGCGAAGCCTCTTCATTCAAGGCTGCCAGAAAGAGACAAAAGCATGGAGAGCATCTTATGCAGAAAGTTTTTTTCAGGCCAGGCTTGGATATGGCTTCTCATCACCTGTGTTCTGTGGGCCAGACTTTGTTCTGTTCACCTGTAACTGCAAGGAAGGCTCTGTGCCCAAGAGGTAAAGAAAACACTGTTCACAAACATGGTGGTACTTTTACTGTTTTTCTCTTAGCCTTAAGGCTTCCACTGAGCACTGTGCAACACAGGGTGGGGGAGCTGAGCATTTCCTTGTGCCTTTTTTAAGCCCTTGGTATCAGCTTTTTGCCTCTGGGTTCCTTGGGGTGAAAACTGTGTTAAAAAAGTCACTTCAGCGTAAGCTTCATGGGAGTAAAAGTCTTGTCTCCTTTATTGTCCATTGCATCCCTAATACATTGAATAGTTCCTGGCATTGCATGAGGGCTCAATAGATATTTATTGAATGGATTTTTATAAAATGAATTTGTAAGTTCCAAGTTTTGTTTTGGCTGGGTGCTCGTGGACTGTGTGCAGGCTACCAGTAGGTGGCAGTGTGGTTTGAAGTGTGCATTTGGGAACAGGAAGCTAGAGGACTGCCCGGTGGCCCAGCTCCTGCTGGGCTCTTGAGGCCGTCTGAGGTGGAAGCAGAGTGACTGCAGTAGAGTAGCAATTTGGGGGTGTTTGCCATGTGCCAAAGCCACACAAAGAACTGAGGTCACACAAGGACTGATTATTGACCCAGTTAATCCTCCCACAACCCTGTAAAGTTGAATGGATTACTCTCCTGACTTTGCAGACGGGGACTGTGATTCATGGAGCAGTTAACTTACCAAAGGCCACATAGCTAGGAAGAGGGTCAGGATTTGAACCCAGGCAGCCTGACTTGGAGTTCACACTCTTAGCTGTCATGCCACAATGCCTAGCAGTAATTTCTGAAGTCTCAGGGAAATGACTCACCCTGGGGAGGAGCTGGTCACTCTGCAGGTCGAAAGAACCTTCTTGGGCATCAAAGGCCAAGCAAGGGGCCAGGGAACACAACAGAGTTGGGGGCCCCCACCGCAGTCAGGCCCGTTCTTACAGGGGAGCAGTGAGACAGCATAGGCTGGATGAGGAGCAGAGCCTTCAGGTGGGGTTGGCACCAGCAACTACCAGGAGTGCCGTGAACACCAGGCAGGGGCAGATGCACAGATGTGTGATGGGGGAAGGCCACAAAGGTTCCCAGTGGTGGGAACATGCTGGAAATTCTGAAGAGGGGGTTCTAACCCTGTGAAAGGGCTGACTCATGCTTTCTGAACGACATCTGGAGAATTCTGGGCTTCTATGGAGACACATGGGTAGCCCCTGAGGTTGATGGGGAGTGAAGGTGGGGGGTTCCTAAGCCCTCCTGTCAACATCAGCTGGTGCATCACTACACTGGCCTCTTCTGTGAGATTGTTGGGATCCTGTGTAGGGGGTTGTTTGTTTTAAAGTCTCTAATTTGGAAACTGTTCAGCCAAATAGCTTGTTGAGTCCTTCTTTTGATGTCTGAAGTGGAAATGGTATTGGAAGCCCTGCTGACATAAAGATGAAGTATCTTCCATGGGCCAATTGCAGAATCGGCTTTGATAATGTAGGATGAAGCCTTTGAACCTGCTCTTCCCACCCTCACTGCCATGTCCCGTTCCACACTCCAGTGATAGCCCAGCCAGGGGTCATCTTTGCAGCAGCTCAGGAATCCTCTGGTTTGGACTGTGTCGTCTTGTTTCCATCCAGGCCTGGGCCCCACACTGGCCCGGCTTGAGAGCATGCATGCCTGGCTCATTGTCTAAAAGAAATGGCCAGAGCATCAGCCTGCTGAGAGCGAGGAGGAAAAGGAGAAATAGTAACACTGATTTATTTGGGACAGGAAGAGCCGCAGAGTAGGGAAGCAGGGAGAGAGCTATCGTAAAGCTGGCTCCGTTCTGTGACCTGCCAGGGCAGAGACCATCACGGTGAATGCAGACGAGGTGGATGTGGGAGAGCTGTCCATTCCTCCCCATCGCCGAACAATAAAGCTAGAAGTCAAGGATGAAGTAGGTGGGTTGGGAGCCCCTGGGCCCCGGCTAAGGGCGAGCCTGGTGCCTGCCTTCTGAACGGCAGCCTGCGTTTGTGTCGCGCTCGCTGCAGCCGTTCTGTGGTAACAAAGGCTTGGGTGGCAGGCTTGTTCTTCCATGTTAACCCCGCCACTCGGTTGTCAGCTCAGCCGCTGCCAAGAGACCCACTTCATATTCTTCTCCTGTGGGGCTCCTGGGGCCTCAAGGGGTGGAACTTGCCAGCGCGTGACTCCAGGCTGGCATCTGCTCTGGGATCAGGGTCTACTTAGGACAACTCAGGCCAAGTGGGTGAGGTTTGAAAGGTCAAATCAAGGATTTCCTCCATAACCAGGTTTATCTGGGGACTCAGGGACTGCATAGCCCATTCCATTGAACACCAGTTCTGTAGATTGCTGCAAATCAGAGTGGGGTGAAGCACTTCTATTTATTTATTCCTTATTTAAGGGTTGGGGAGGGTTTTTTTTTTTAATTGTACAAATTGAAGCATCTCCCCAGGTGGTACTTCCTCTGAGGCTGAAAGACAATTAGGTATTGTGTGAACTTGTGTTTCCATGACAGTTCAGGCAGAAAAGCAGCACCCACTTGGAAGAGTCTGAAATATTTTCCACTGAAAACCTTGTGCCTGTGTTTGAGCCACGTTCAGTGACCTGGCTGAAGAGCTGATACCCACACGTGGGCTGCTTTTGTCCAATGGACTGGTGCTCTGGGAGCAACATGGCTAAATTATCTGGGTGTGGGATGTTGTAGGGAGAACAAGGTTCTAGGTTACCATTGTGTGCTAGGGCACACTTGTTTCCCCTCATCTTAGAACCTGGGGAGTCCTAGTCATCCTTCCCCGGTGTTTACTGATCATTTTCTCCCCTGTTTGGTGTCGAGGGAAATGCCTGCCACCTAGGGATGGTGGCAAAGAGCCACCAGAACACCTGGATTCCTAGCCCAGCTCTAGCCTGTGAGCTGTATACCCTTGGACATGTTCCTTCACGATGTCAGACCTCAGTTTCCCTGACTGTCAAGAGTGAATGGTAATGGTACTTCACGGGATATTTTCCATTTGTCCCTCCAGATTCATTATTCGCCCTTCTCCATCCTTCCATGGGCTGAGGAAGTTGATTTATATGGGCTCTATCAATGGGCTTACATGTCCTATTGGGTCGCAATGAGTTTGTCCGATGGGATCTCCCAGAAGGAAATTGGATAAAGGGAAGAGAGTGAGGTTAGGGAATTTATTCCTCCTGCTCCCTCCTTTGTAAGTCACTGTGGTTGGTTTTATCCCTGTTCCTAGCTTTAGTGGCCCTCTTCCAGTGCTGCATACTCATCCTTGCCCTTGCAAGAGTTTTCAGACCCAGGGGAGTCATGGCTCCCTGCTGTTGCTAGCTCTGTAGTACCACACCAGTACTTGCTGGTTCCTGGAACACTGCCTATACTTTGTAAGTGACCCTTGATCAAGCTTTCCTCATTTGCCACATTTGCCTACTTTGTCCTGCCAGAATCTTACAGAAACCTCTTGCAAAGATACCATTTCACAGAATGGTTGTGATGGCTAAATGAGTTTATGCATATAAAGAGCTTAGAACGGTGCCTGGCATAGAGGATGGACTTGTTACATCTTAGCTGCTGTATGACTGTTAATTCTCATATTATTATTGTGTCTCAGAGTAACGAAGCACATTGGATGACTTAGGTACATGATTTCATGACCATTAGGCCGTCAGTCATGTTTCTGACAGTTACACGTTCTTTTCTCTCTGAAGTTTGGGTTGATGGGTGGGTCAGCCTGTACTACTCCTGAGCCCAGCAGACTCCTTCTCACACCATGCTTGACTCTAGACTCTCTGTGTGGTTCTGTTGAGCCCTGTGTCATGGCTTACCCTACTCCTGAAGTCCAGAGAGATGGGGAGCATAACTCGTTAGCAGCAACGTTTGTTCAGTCACGCAAGACTGAAGCGTGTGATTGTGCAACCATCACTGTGATCTAGTTTTAGAACATTTTTTGTCACCCAGAGAGGTCCTTCATGCCAGTTTGCAGTTACTCCCCATTTCCCCCACTCAGGTTGCCCCTGACAACCACTGATCAATTTTCTATAACTATAGATATTGTTTTCCGGGCTTTCATGTCAGTGAAAAATATAATATGTGGCCTTTTGTGTCTCTTGTCTTTTACTTAGCATAATGTTTTCACAGTTCATCCACTGTGTACCATTATTATTAGCATGTCATTCCTTTTTATTATTGAATAATATTCCATGGTATGGATATACTGCATTTTATGCATCCATCTCCTGTTGAACATTTGGGTTGTTTCCATTTTTTGGTTATTATGAATAATACTGCTATGAACATTGGCATATATCACATATGTTATTTATTTCTTGATGATCTGACTTGTCTCACTAGAATTTAAGCTCCATGAAAGCAAAGTTTGTCATGTATCATATACCTTCCAAGTATCTACATATATAATTAGTATAAATATACATGACATATATGGGCTTTCTACATATATGTATATGGGCTTCCCAGGTGGCTCTGATAAAGAATCTGCCACAGGAGATGCGGGTTCAATCCGTGGATTGGGAAGAAGGGAAGAAAGAAATGGCAACCCACTCTAGTATTTTTGCTTGGGAAATCCCATGAACAGAGGATTGCAAAAGAGTTGGACACAACTTAGCGACTAGACAACAACAACAAATGACATGTATAAGTGACTAGTTGTGTTTGGCATTTGGTAGGTGCTTAATGAATTTTTTTTTAAGTGAAAAGATTAACAATAGTGAAAATAGAAATAAATCAACATGGAAATCCACATTGGTAGAGAATACGTCTCAGGGGCATCGTAGAGGTGCCTCCTCAGCCTCACTCAAGGGGCAGGGCCAGGGAATCTGCATCTTAGCAAGCTTTCCAGTAGATTCGGAGCACCCTGACATTGGAACAGCCTGTACGCAGGTGGCGAAATGAGGTAAATTTGTCCCTGCCCAGAAAGCTCTCTCTTACAACTTTGTTTACAAGTGCAATGGAGTTGCCTTCCTCCCCCAGTAATGATCCCACGTGAGGCATCTCTGTCTGGGTCAAGTTGAGGTTGAAGAATTTTCCAAGAGGAACTCGGATTTTCTTCCTTTGCCCTGTGTACCATCTCTCTCACAATTCATCCTTGAGGCACAGGTTTTCTTTTGTTATGGGGGTTGCTGAACGACTGAAGAGGCAAATAAAGCAGCTTGCAGTCGACTCAGCAAAAGGAAAGCGCAGAGCTTTGGACAGGACCACGGGGAGCCATAGAGCCTCGGGGAGGGTAAGCAGCAGGCAGGGTGTGTGAGGACCAGCAGTCTGGATGAGCAGGAAGGGGCCATCAGGTACCCCTGCAGAGGCACATTTCAATGTCCAGGCAGGCTCATAACTCTCCCTTGCTTTGTATTGAATCGGGTACACTGCTGGCTTGCTTTTCAACTGTGCAGAGATGTACATGACTATCTTTTCTGGGAGAAGCTACTCCTGGTTTTTAGAGGAAAGCTTCGCTCATTACTTTGATCTGACTTCTAAAAGAATAAGACATATTATTTTTTATAGCAAAGGAGACTTCTAAGAAGTTTGAGTATTTAAATTTAAAGTCTCCCCTCAGCGTGTGAAAGCAATATTAGTGTCAGTTAGGTGTAACGGATGAATAGTTAATATAACAAGAGACAGAAAACCTGAAAAAGCTCCATATACAAATGAAAATGTATGTTTGAGCTAAACTACTGCCTTTTTGCTACTTATTTTTTATTTGATAACAAGCATTAGCTACATATGGGCACTGAGAGGCTCTGTGGGATAGATAAAGCATATGGCTACCTGAAAATGCATGTAAATTCAGCATAGGACTTAGCCCTTTTCTCTCCTTCATGATTCTGAATGAGGAAGACAGGTGTATTATACAATGTGGAATGTGTATTATAAAAAGTAGAATAGATGCCATTGTCCTCTTCACAGCCTATATTGCCTACCCACCTCTATCAGAACTTACATCACATTGTACTTAGTTAAAATCTGTATATTGTTTATTGGATACTCTGTCAGGCACTATGTTAAGCCCTTCATATACAATACTTTGACCTCAACACAGTCCTGTGAGGTGGGAATGATCATTAGTCCTATTTTACAGACTAAGCAACTGAGGCTCAGAGAGAGGATGTCACTTGTCAAGGTCATGCATTTAACATGTGTCAGAACTTTGACGTGGGCCACCTGTGCCTGACTCCAAAGCTGACTCTCTTAACTACTCATTTGATTCCAGCAGTTCTCAAACTGTGGTCCATAGAACCCTGGGGAATTCCCTGAGACCCTTTCAGAGGGGGTTCATGAAGTCAAAACTTTTTTCGTAATAATTAATTCATCATTTGTCTTTTGTTGATATTTATACTGGTGGAGTTAAAGCAATGATGACTGAAACTTCAGGCATCTTAGTACAAATCAAAGCAATGTTACCAAAAAGTGAAAGTGAAGGTCATTCAGTTGTCATTCAGTCGCGTCTGACTCTTTGTGACCCCATGGACTGTGTCATGAAATTCTCCGGGCCAGAATACTGGAGTGGGTAGCCTTTCCCTTCTCCAGCAGATCTTCCCAACCCAGGAATTGAACCAGAATCTCATGCATTGCAGGTGGATTCTAAACTGTACCATTGAATTCTTCCCTGCCATGTACAATAAAAAATACTATTTAATATTTGATATTGTATATAATTAAGGGGTGCTGTATAACTCACTCACTGAATACTTTCCAAATGACCAATGCATGATGTAATAAAATCACGTCTGGGAAAAGATCCATGCAAAGTTGATTGTGCTTTTTAAAGGAATTAAGAAATATTTTTTTAAAAAATTTGTTTTAATTTCTGAAATGGCAAATATTGATAGATATAACCTTTAAAAACAAAAGCTCTTTAGGGCCCTCAATGTTTTTTAATACTGGAAAGGAGTCTGGAGATAAAAATATTTGAATGGCACCGCTACAGGTAGCTAGGAGAATGGGGGGTTTGTAAGCAGGAGAGTTGTACCAATCATATCTCAGTTACTGATCAAGTAACTCAGTTAAGCAGAGACATTACTTTGCTGACAAAGGTCCGTCTAGTCAAGACTATGGTTTTTCCAGTAGTCATGTATGGATGTTAGAGGTGGACTATAAAGGAAGCTGAGGGCCGAAGAATCGATGCTTTTGAACTGTGGTGTTGTAGAAGATTCTTGAGAGTTTCTTGGGCTGCAAGGAGATCCAACCAGTCCATCCTAAAGGAAATCAGTCCTGAATATTCATTGGAAGGGCTGACACTGAAGCTGAAACTCCAATACTTTGGCCACCTGATGCAAAGGACTGACTCATTTGAGAAGACCCTGATGCTTGGAAAGATTGAAAGCAGGAAGAGAAGGGGACGACAGAGGATAAGATGGTTGGATGGCATCACCGATTCAATGGACATGAGTTTGAGCAAGCTCCTGGCGTTGATGGACAGGGAAGCCTGGCGTGCTGCAGTCCATGGAGTTGCAAAACATCGGACACGACTAAACGGCTGAACTGAACTGTGCTTGCCTAGAGTGACATATATCTAAAGCTTTCATTCTTAAGTGCTTGTTCTCTACCAGATATTGTGCTAAGCTGTGTTCACATATTATTTCTTTTAACCTCAATAATCCTGTCAGGTATTATTACTGTCTCCATCTTAAAGATGCGGAAACTAAGACCCAGATAGATAAGTGGCACAGACAGGTTTTGACTTTAGTGTCGATTCCAGAGCCTTCAGTTCTTACCTTGTTTGTTGTACTTCTCACTTTAAATGAAATGAGAAAGTCAACTGGCTCGATGGCAGATGGAAAACATTGTAAATATAAAAGAGATTAGGAAAGAGGCATAGAGGCAGAAATGCAGGCACTGTAGAAGGGCCTGGAGGTGAAGTGTATTGGGGCAGGAAGCAGCTGAGTTTGTTGTCGTTGGTGGTGTGCATGTGTGTTGAGTGCCTTGCACTGTACAGGGAGACATCCAGGGCATCTTCCAGACCCAGGGATTGAACCCGGCTCTCCTGCATTGCAGGCAGATTCTTTCATTATAGCCTGGGAAATATCCATCAAAGATCGTGGGCTATAGCGAAATTGGAAGGGGACTTGAATAACTATCCCTACCGAACTGAGTCAGCATTGCTTTCGGCCCCAGGGTCCGTATGTCTAAAATGGAGATGGTGGGACTTTCCTGGTGGTTCAGTGGTAAAGAATCTGCCTGCCAAAGCAGGGGGAATGGGTTCTATCCCTGGACTGGGAACTAAAATTCCAGATGCCACAGGGCAACTAAGCTTGTGCGCTGCAACTAGGGAAGCCAGCTCACTCTAGAGCCTGTGTTCTGCAACAAGGGAAGCCACTGCAATGAGAAGCCTGCACACCACAACTCGAGAAAGCCCATGTGCAGCAACAAAGACTCCATGCAGTCAAAAAGAAATTCAAAATAAATAAATAAAAATGGAGATGGCAATACCACTTTGAAGGACCGCTATGAGAGATAAAGGAGGTAATGTATAGGAAGTCACATTGTGTAGTGATCAAAACATACCACGTACTCAAATCCTTCTGGGACATGGTGCCAGGTGGTGCCTTTGTCTCCACCATCCCTATTCTCTCCAGATATTTTTTTCTAGTCTTTTAAAGACACCATATATGGAATGTTTAGAGTATCATTTGGGGACCAGATTGACTAGGCTTTTTCTTTTCTTTTTCTTAGTTTTACAAATCTGATGAGGGTCTGGTGGGGTATACATTTGGGAAGACGCCCCAAACTCAGCCCTGGAGGCTCCTCCTGAGAAGGCCAGATCTCAGCTGCATGTGCCTTCTGGAGTCCAACCCCAGGCAGGAGAGGGGCTGGTTTCCCAAGCTTGGGCTGTGGAGGCATCACCTGGGTGCAGGCGAGCTTACGGGACAGCCAGGTCCTTGCGGCTGAGATTGGGGCATGGCCTGCTTCTCGGGGTTCACTCGTTTGTGCTGGGCTTTGCCTGTCAGCCAGCAGTGCTGGGTCTTGCTGTTACGAGTGGTGCTCAGAGGCTTCATAGTGGAGTCCTGGGCCTGGCAGGGATGTTTCCTCATGTGCAACACACACAGTTGCTACCTACTTACTAGCAGCACAGTTTTGGGCAAGACACTTGACTCTCCTTGCCTTATTTACCTCAAATGTGAAGCAATAGAACAATAGTCTCTACTAGTAGGGTTGCTGTGAGGATTAAATGGCATGAAATGTGTAGGGGGTAGAGCACAAAGCGTGACACATTGTACAAGCTCAATAATTATTCCTTATCATTAGTGTGGCTATTATTTGATTTGATAAGTGTTCTTCTAGGCACTAAGTGCCATGCCATTGAGTCTCCACAACAGTTTGGTGGGATAGGCACCATGATCCCCACTTCAGAGACAAGAAAACTGGGCTTAGGAAATAGGGAATCATGGTGCAGATGTAGACCTTCAGAGCTTCCTCTTTCCTCTGTCCACCACTCCACACTGTGAGCCTTCTATTTGGTTTTAACCAGTGCTGTTGATTATTTAACAATTGGCTGTGTACTGAGTGACTTGAGACTCAGAGTCGGACTGCATTTTAATTTCCCATTAATAACTCACTTCGCAACACTGACGACCCAACAAGATCTTGTATGTGAAAGGACGGTAGAACTTGGAAGCACTCTACAAAATATTTGTTTTTTTATTTATGTAGGCCCCCATCGTGCTCCAGAGAAGGGATCTGAAGTAGCCTATTAGTTGTCATTAGACTGATGATGATTAATGACTATAATAACAAGACAGGCATAATTGGTGCCAATTGTGCCTTTTGAAATGGCCTCCATGGAGGCCAGGCGGTGGGGACGGAGAAGGCAGCCTCTGCCTCAGGGAGCTGAAAAGATGGGACTAATTGGTTAAAAGCAGCTTTGCTAATTGCTTTGGCAAGGGCCTGAGAGAAAGCTTTGGTATGATTATACATGAACGGGGTCCCTCAAAGCCCTGTGATTCTGGGCTATATCTGTTCCTCAAAACACAAACAGAAAAGAGAACAGATGTTCAGCCACTTGACAGAAATTTAATAAGACACTTAGAAAAATTACCATGTTCACTTTGCCCCGCCTGACCTCTTGGTAGGAAGCTGGAGGAAGGCCTGTTTCTGAGGCTGATATGAGTGGAACTTAAAAGGAGCGTGTGCTAGAGTATTCCACCTATCTGAGACCCTGCTGTGTTCTGCACCCCCACCTGCCACCGAAGGGTTCTTGGAAGAGGCTTGATTATGAGCAGTATATATGCTTTAAATTCTGGTTGAGAGTAAGTGGGCTGAGATTGAATTACCAAAATAATCTATCTGGGGAGTGAAGGAATAATGTGAAACCAGATCACAGCTCAAAATGGTAAATAAATCTCCATGGTATGTGCTGGAACACTCAGGAGGGAGAGAAGCCCAAATATGAGATTTTTCTGGAAGAAAAAAAAAAATCCCCTCCCTCCCTTGTGAAAAGTGTTAATCAGAATTCAGAGACTGGCAACTATAGTGTATCGGGGGACTCTGCTCCAGTCAGGGGGAGGCCTGGGAAGGCTTGTCAGTGGCTACCAGTAGCTGTAGGGGGTCAGAGAGTGGCCACCTGGGTTCAAAACTGACTCAACAGTTCACTGGTTGTATGCTCATGCCAGTCACATAACTGCTCTGAGCCTCAGTTTCCTCTCTTATACCTCATAGGGTTACTGTGAGTGTTCAATGACACAAAGCTCATGTATTCTTTTTCTGCCTGTGTGTGCTAAGTTGCTTCAGTTTTGTCTGCATAAGGCATAGCATGCTTAAGGCTTAGTAAGGATGGGCTAGGATGCAGTGGGGTTGATATTAAACATATAAGCATAGCATATTCCCATCTTTGTGATCCTGTAGACTGTAGCCCTCCAGGCTCCTCTGTCCATGGAATTCTGCAGGCAAGAATACTGGAATGGGTTGCTGTGCCCTCCTCCAGGGGATCTTCCTGACCCAGGGATTGAACCCATGTCTCTTATGTCTTCTGCATTGGCAGGCAGGTTCTTGACCGCTAGCACCACCTGGGAGGTCCGTGTTCATTTTCTAGGGATGCTGTAACAAATCATAATAAATTTGGTGGCTTAAAACAACATAAATTTGTTCACTCACAGTTTTACAGGCCAGAAGTCAAGGTGTTGGCAGGGCTTGGCTCACTCCTGAGGTTCTAGGGGGAGTCCTTACTTGCCTATTCCTAGCTTCTGGTGGCTCCCTGCAAACCTTAGTGTGTTCCCTGGCTTGTGGCTGCATCTCTCTAATACACAATTATTTGTTAACTATATGCATTTGTATAAGGCATAGCATGCTTAAGGGTTAATAAGGATGGGCTAGGATGCAGGGGTATTGATATTAAATATATTCAGTTCAGTTCAGTCGCTCAGTCGAGTCCGACTCTTCGCAACCCCATGAACCTAACACGCCAGGCCTCCCTGTCCACCACCAACTCCCGGAGTCCACCCAAACCCATGTCCATTGAGTCGGTGATGCCATCCAACCATCCCATCCTCTGTCGTCCCCTCCTCCTCCTGCCCTCAATCTTTCCCATCATCAGGGTCTTTTCCAATGAGTCAGCTGTTCGCATCAGGTGGCCAAAGTATTGGAGTTTCAGCTTCAACATCAGTCCTTCCAATGAACACCCAGGACTGATCTCCTTTAGGATGGACTGGTTGGATTTCCAAGGGACTCTCAAGAGTCTTCTCCAACACCACAGTTCAAAAGCATCAATTCTTCAGCGCTCAGCTTTCTTTAAAGTCCAACTCTCACATCCATTAAATATATTAGCATAGCATAAATTCACAGCTACAAAACTTTTAGATCACAGATATTGGAAGTTTATATTTGTTTCATGCCAGGGTTTCTTTCTTAGTCATCTTCCCTAGTATTGAGGCCAGAAGAAAGGGAACTGGTATTGGACTCAGAGATCTCCAAGTTTAAAAACTGAATCTGCTTGAACTTCCAGGAGCTCCTGTTTCTTTTTCTGTAAAATGGAGCTGATGATTGATTTCTCCCTTCCTCAAAGGGTTTCTGTGGATGTGGAGTGAATAAGGGGAACAGCTGTGGACCCCACAGGGTAGGGATAGAAAGTTAGAGAAGGTCTTGGATCAAGTACCAAACGAACCAATGAGTGACACCAAATTCAACCAGGCAAGGACATGGGCAGAGTCCACAAGGAATCCAAGATGAAAGTGGTTAGGGGAACTTTAATGTTCCCTTCCAATGCACAGGATGGTGACCAGTGGTTCATAGGGCTCTGGGCTAATTCATTCATGTGGGCCAGGTGCTGTTTTAAGTGTGGGAAATTTATAGTGGAGAGCCGAAAGCACAGCCTTTACTATCCTGGGGCTTATAGTTGAGAGGGAGAGGCAGATGTTCTTTAAAACTGAGATATAAAAACAAACTGTGTTAGTGGCTGGGAAAGAATTGCATGGGGAGTAGTTATGAGAGACCAGGTATCATGGAGGCTCTGAGCTGATCTGGAGGAGGGGAGGTTAAGAAAGGGTTGTCCTAAATAAAGGGACATTTGAATTGAGAGGTAGAAGAGGAAAAGGAATTTTTAGCCAGATATGAGATGGAGTGAAGTGGAGGGAGGTGGGGAGGAACACATGGGTTGAGAGTGAAGCTTGTGCCAGAATCTTGAGCCCTGCTGTTCCTACAGCAGGAGGGGCGGGGGGTGGTTTCCTTCTCTCCAGTCCTGGTGAAAATGGCCAAGCTGTCTGCTCCAGGTCTCAGATTTGGCAGCAGAGGATCACAGGCGTGTGTAGCTTGGCCCACATGTGTTTTGATTTTGGAGGTGGGGGAAGAATTGCCACCAGTTAAGTCTGGGAAAATTACATACAGTTTTGGAATCCCAACTTCTCTTGTAAAATCAGGAACTCTGGTAACACTGGCCTTCGTCTCTTCAAGATGACCCCCAAGGGAAGATGAGTAGCAGTTTTCAGATGCAAAATACAGAGACTCCACAGGCCCCGTCTTTCTGTATACTTCCTGCCTGGTGAGACCTCTGATCTCTGCCTTACCTGGAAAGGTCAAATAGGAGAGAACAGACCTCCTTGGTTCTTTGGAGAAGATTGTTTCAAATTAAAATTTGGATACCAAATTAGGAAGACTTTTTACATTCCTTCCCCAGGAAGGACATATCCCCTCTCCATGGAAGGATTCTGGGTGCCCTGTAAGTGGATTTCTTTTATTTTTCTTTTTTTCTCCTTTACATATTTAAAAAAGTAGTAATGAAACTTTTTGAGCAAAGACTATCTCATGTAAAAATGCAGCCTAAGTCACAGACCAAAGTGAGTTTGCTCAGACTGAATCTGGACATTGGCTACTTGACTTTTTCCTATTCTCCTCCCCAAGGTAGCTCAGGGGCACCCCTAAGGGAACCTGGGACTCCTCAGAATAAAGTTGAGAACTAACTCACACCTAAAATGTTGAGGGAGAGGCTCTGCCATTTGAAGAAAAAGGGTATAGAGCTAAATATATAGCCTGAAATTGGCCAATTTGCCTACTGCATGTCGTCCAATTTCAGACGGACCGCAAAGTTCAGAGGTGAGGAGACAGCAGTGCCTTCAAGACACTAGATTTACCTTGGTAACTAGATTTCTCCTCTCCTATTTCCCCATCCCTGTCCTCTGGCATTGACAGTGACAGCTCAAGTAGCAGCCAGTGAGCATTAGAATCACTCCTGCAAGTGTGCAAGGTCTGATTGTCCTTGTGACTTGGAAGAGACCTGGAGCTGACCTCTACTCAGAAGGTGTGACTTCCTGTGGCACGCAGTGTGGAAAAAGCAGTTGTTGCTCTGCAGGAGCTTTAGAGTGGAGGCCAGCTCTTCTTAACCTAGTAGGTGCAGGTACACAGAACTCTGGGGCTACGGCCTTGACCACCCTCTGCTGGAAATGCCCAGTATATTCCCCGCGACCAGAAGGAGGTTTCTGAGCTTCTTCAGCCTAACCTAGCAGCTGTACTGTCACATTATTACAGATGCTTGTCACTGAAGCATCACTGTCTGCAACCTTGACATGCACCGTTTCAGATTCATTTTTCAGAATTGCTCTGAAAGCCCAGGGCCCGTCCTATCCATTAGTGGAAGTTCCCTGTGACAGGTGTTGGGGGTGATGGAGGTGGCAGAGAACGCCCTGTGCTCTGCTGATTCATGGGAGACACATTTGAAAAGATATAGGCTGGCTGGGGCAAAGCCTCTATAGAGGTTTGCAGGCAGTTTCTTCCCTCTCAGAGGAAGGCATCCTGCTTCTGTAGGGCTGCCTGACCCCTTCCTGGAAAAACAGTTTCCTGGCAACTGAACTTGCACACACCCCTGAGGGCTAAACTCTTCAGAAATGAGAGCATCACCTGTCCAAACTGTACGCTCTTAGGCTGAAGAGGAAAAGTTAAAATTTTACATAATCTTCTTCTCCTTCTTCCTCTGTAACTCAGCTTACCCCTTGCAAAGTCTAGATCACGTAGGTCACGTAGTCTCAGAAAGTGGGGACTTGCAATACTAGGAAATGGAGTTTATCTTGCTCACCCTTGTCCTGCTCTTTGCAGTCACCCAGCCCCTGCAAACCTGCTTAATCATGCCTGTCCAGGCCAAGCATCCCCCTCCTCATCTTGACTGCTGTCCCCACGCGCACGAAACCCCTTCGTTTAAACCAGCCTATTACAGCTAGTGTTGCCCACTACAGTCTGTCTATAAAAACTCTGTAGTCCCTTTGTTCGGGGCTCAGAGCTTGGAATGTTAACTCCTCTGGGCCCGCTGGCATAATAGACCTGAGTTCTCCAACTCTCCTAGTGTGGTGCTTGGTTTCTCGAGTACTGGTTTCTGCAGCAAGGCAAGCTTCTAAGACTCTGTAGGTTTCCATTTCCTCATCCCCATAAAGAACTAATAATATCCATCTCCCAACCTCATCTGTATAATAGAAATCATATTACCTATCTCGCAATCTCATCTGGTTAGTAGAAATTATAATACCCACCTCTCAATATCAGTTGTAGAATAGAAATAATAATGCCCCTCTTGCAGTTTTGTTGTGAGAATTAGAAATAACATACCTAAAATGCCGAGCAGTGCCTTTAGTACATTTAATACCTAATAGGAACAGGAATTCTTAGCTTTCTAGAGGCCTGAGCTAATTCACTTGCTCAGCCTCCAGGTATGTTTAAAAAAAAATAAAGATATCCCCAAATTGTTACAAGAATCACACATTTTAAATGTTTACTTTGGATGGATGAATGCTTCTAACAAACATACAAGAATAGAAGGACTGTGTATATAGTCTCATTTGAGGGTGACCTCAAAACTCTAAATCCATGCCCTTGAAGAGATGGGGTCTGGGCCAAATGCTCCCTGCCCCAACCATGACCATTATAGGCCCTGCTGCTGCTGCTGCTAAGTCGCTTCAGTCGTGTCCGACTCTGTGCAAGAGTACTGGAGTGGGTTGCCATTTCCTTCTCCAAAGCATGAAAGTGAAAAGTGAAAGTGAAGTTGCTCAGTCGTGTCCGACTCCTAGCGTAGGCCCTTAATAAATGGTAGTCTTCATACATAATGTAATAGTACCAGACATGTCCCTTGAAATTATAAACAGTATTTCCTCTCCCAACTCAATCTGCCTATAAATTGGCTGAGTTTTCTCAGCATTAAAACACTTCGTGAAAGCCTGTGAGCTATGCTGGAGGAAGCTGGGATGAAGCCGGCTTCAGCTGTTGGCGCTGCTGAGAGTTACTGTGGCCTGAGTGGTCCCACATCCATGGCTTGGTTGACCCACAGACCAGATTTAGTTTGTACTCTGGAGGATGTGATGATTTAGGGTAATGTAATCCCTGCCGGTTACAAAATGCCCCAGGCTGAATGGGGTCAGACTGGGATCCTTTCAGACTGGATTTAATTCAGCAGGACTCCAGGTGACAGTCCTGTCAAAACAGCTTTCAAAACAAAAACACAAAAAACGTAAAAACCAGCTTTCTCCTCACTTGGACCAGTAATCCCATACTTCGGCCATGGGTACATGACTTACCACTCCAGTATTCTTGCCTGGAGAATCCCCATGGACAGAGGAGCCTGGCGGGCTATAGTCCAGGGGGTTGCAAAGGGTCACGCACACGACTGAGTGACTAAGCACAGCACAGCACATGACTTACTAGGAAGAAGGGATTTATCCTTCTAGAATTTGGCTGAGATGAAATTCCCAGGTCTTCAGATGTTAACCCTAGATAAAAGTTGGTGCCTTATTACAGACCCGCGAGAGCATAAAAGCCCCTGCTTCGTATGCAGTGATAGGAAACTATTCTCGCTTGGCTGAGGAAGACATGTGTTCCAGAGATGAGTGGGATACTTTGACTTGCAAGTTCTCAGAGCTACTAAAGTTTGATTGTCAACCCACATCAACCAAGTCCCTGATCATACTTGTGAACTAAAAGTAGGAAGCACTGTATGGCCAATAATTGAATGCCCATGAGAACTGCAGTCATGGGGTATTTTAAAATGGGGACCTTCTGTGAAAATCCAGCACTCATGACCATAACACATAGAAATGAGTGTTCACAGCTTGTCTTTTTCAGACCTGGGCCGCCAGCAAAGATCTTGCTTTTTAGGAGTTAATTTTGGGACCACTCATTACTTTGAAATCACTCGGCAGACATGTTGAGAATTTGCTGTTTTCATCAGAGGGAACTTACTGCAAAGTTAATTTGAGATTATATTTAGTGATATGCTTTATCATTGTTGTAGCGAGAGGTAATTAGGAATAAAATGGGAAACAATTCCTATAAAAGATTGTGATTAGCATTGATTATGCATACAATCTGAGTTTTTCTACTCCCACCTTGTTGCTTCTTCCTTCTCACTAATAAGCATTAATTTTGCCTCCCCACATGCTCTGAAACATAGATCCTGGTTCTGACTCCATTCTCAGGCTCCCTTACCTTGTCCCTCTCTTCTCTGGATTGAGGATTAATAAAGCACTGCTTTTGGGGCCCATCTGGCCAGACTGCCTCCTTGGTTTTCCACTTCTGGAATCCTTGAATTTCTCCCTCCTGCCCCCTCACCTGCCCTTCATCTAGGTGCCAGGTGAAGCAAAGGAGACTCCTTGGAGGAGGCAGCTAGTGACTCCAGAGTTGCTTAGAGGTGACAGGTATCCTGAGGCCAAGACTGAGGGAGGAGAGACTAGATTAGGGGAAGAAGAGCTAGAGTTATTAGCTGTCTGCAGGCGATACTGGGACTGCTGTCTCTTCACCATGTCACCCAGTGTCCAGGCCAGTTAGGGATAGAGCATCAGCTAAGAGGTCAAAAGAATGGTCTTGCCTTCCTCTGTCTGCTGAGAAATGAAGTATTTCCTGCCATATTAGTAAACAAGGATTTCACAGTTGTCAGGGATTCCAGCCCTCCAAATGTGAATTCCTGAGCCTTAAGGGCCCTCAGAAAGGAGAAGAATGCCTTTGGGATCTGACAGCCACTCGCTGTGAGCACTAAGGAACTCAGGATGTGTAAAACGCAGGACCTTGGCCCTAGATAGCTTAGATGCTTATGAAAGAAATGATTTCAGTGAGCCGTGACTCTTGCATCTTCCCATACATAGAAAAGTGCTAAATTCCTAAACTTGGGATGTCCAGTTTTCTTTAACAATAATCTTTTGATGTTCAGACTACCTGCCCTTTGTCACAGCAAAACTTCTACATAATCTGGCTCCTCCCCTCGCCTCCTTGGAGCAGTTCTTTCAGGGTTACTTGAGATGCTGTCTCCCGGGCTTGAGGTCCTAAAAATTCCCACTGAATAAAACAGAACTCTCAACTTTTAGGTTGTGACTATTTTTTAAGTCAACACTGCAAACCTCTCCACTTCTTATTTCTGACAGACTGGAATTCCTAACTAGAGACAGAATGAAATCATTGCATACTAAGGGAACTGGGGCTTAAACAGGAAAGAACGAGATCGTCCACACACTGATGAGAAGAGTTTCAGGTTCCAGGGTAACTGGCACATCAGACTTTTGTGCTTTTGGGTCGAGGTAGGGGCTAGAGAGCATAGGAACACTGAGTGACTGGGGGTGGTAGCTGCTGCTGCTGCTAAGTCGTTTCAGTCGTGTCCGACTCTGTGCAACCCCATAGATGGCAGCCCACCAGGCTCCGCCGTCCCTGGGATTCTCCAGGCAAGAATACTGGAGTGGGTTGCCATTTCCTTCTCCAGTGCATGAAAGGGAAAAGTGAAAGTGAAGTCGCTCAGTCATCCGACTCTTAGCAACCCCATGGACTGTAGCCCACCAGGCTCCTCCGTCCATGGGATTTTCCAGGCAAGAGTACCGGAGTGGGGTGCCATTGCCTTCTCTGGGGGGTGGTAGGGGAGGACGGAAGAATGCTGAGTGGAGAAGCGACACAGAGGGGAGAGGCCTGGAAGTAATGAAGAAAGAACTCAAGCCTGTGGAACCGATCTGCAGAGAACCCTGCTCCACTGTGGTTTGCCTTGTCCAGCTTGACCACTGGGGAACTATAGCTGAGGCCAGGTCCCTGGGCTTCTGGTGAGGCTCTCCAAGGCTACAGTGTTTTTCAGGGAATCTCAAGTCAGATCCGCCCTGGGCCCTTCCTCCTGACATGTGTAGCAAAAAGATTTGGTTGGGGTGAGGAGGGAAGAGACATGATTTCCTCCATCACAGAGGTTAAAAGCTACCTTCACGGCACCCTGCTCCACTCTACACCTTAAATCTGGCTTCCACCTGAGCTCTGAAAATGCGAATGAGATCATACCGTGCCCAGCGAAGAACCTTCCAAAGGTTTTCCAATGGTAAGAAAATCAAGATTCCAAATTTCAAAGCCCTATATGAACTGGTTCTTGCATCTCTTTAGATGTCATCTCCTACCCCTCTCTTTATTCTTCCATCCATCTGTCCTTCTTTCCTTCCATGCGTCCTTCTATCCATCCATCCATCCGCTCTCACTCACAGCTGCTTTCTTACTGTTCCTTAGGTGCATTTTGGTCATTCCTTCTCTGCACTTGCTGTTCCTTCTGCCCAGAATACTCTTTCCCTCAGTACCCGTGTGGCTTATTTATTTGCTTCCTGTATTTGGGTCTCTGTTTTAATGTCATTTCTCCAAGAGAAATTTTCTTCACCATCCAGGCTTGTGACTGGAAGAGGGATGGCAGAGGCTCAAGTGTGGTCTTCTGTTCCCTGATCTGAGTGCTTGTAGCATTTTTGTGTTCAGCATGTTAATATCCAGTCAGCCATAAACTCTGGCTTGTGTACTTCTCTATGTGCCTGTTACACTTCAACAGAAACTTGAAAATAAATACCCACATTCCCATCTCATCCTGCTCCTCACTTTGTTTTATTTTTCTTCATGGCCATTATCACTACCTGACATTGTCTTACATCCTTATTTTCATCGTCTGTCATCCCCACGCCACATGTAAATTTTATGAGACCAAGGATTTGGTCTAGTTTCCTGTCTTATACCTATTGCTTAGCCTAGTGCCTGGCAGGGGGAAAGAGATCATCGTTGAATGAACATGTGAGCGAATGTTTGGATACTTTAAGCTGCTAGAAGGTGTACACAAACTGAGGACAGGGATAGCTAATTCATCTGGGGCTTTAAGTTGTGAAGGTCTCAGACAGGACTCAGCTTCCACTAGATTTCCACTTTCTTCTTGGAAAGTTCTGCTCTCTTGACTCTCCATGACTCAGAGCTTTGTTTCTTTCCTCCAGTTGCCTCTCAACACACTGCCCTCAGACAGGAACCTCATCACCAAAGACCCAGTTTAGAGCATCCATGTGGTACAGAGTCAGTTGCCAAACAACAAAGTGTCTTAGAAAGGAGTTGGGTCAGAAAGTCATTCCCCTGATCTCTTCATCTGCAGTGAGCACAGTGGTAAGAACACCAGCGTTGAGAGATCTGGGTGTGAATCTTATCTCTACCTTGTTTTAACCATATGATCTTAGGCAATTTACTCAGCCAGCTAAGCCTCAGTTCCTTATCCTGCTAATGATGCCACCTGGGGTTGTTCTGAGGATTAGGTGAAGCCCTTGGCACAGCTCCTGATGTTCCAGCCTTGTTAAGAATGCTTGACATTCTTAAGCATGTAGCTTCAACAGCATTTGCTGTTGACATCCATACCCCTCCTATGACATTACGTGCTGCATTTCTTTCTGCTCATACCTTTAGATCTCACCACTGAGCCCCCGACCACAACTCTGTCTTCACATGAAGTATGATATTTTAAGAAATGAACTTTTGATTTATTTTCTGGCATCTTAAACAAGACAGTGTGTGTGAAGAGGCTTGGAAAGCCATAAAGTGCTTCATAGATGTACTTGTGCACTCAACGACTCCTGTTTGCTCCTTAGCCTCTTTTGGAGTTAGCATGAAAGAGCAGGACCCCTGTGGACCTTGGCTGGAGGGACAGTGAGCGATCACCTAACTTCTTGAAGGCTCAGTTTCCTCATTTGGGGAATGGGGATAATAACAGGGTCTACTTTCAGACTGATTCTGAGTGTCCGTGAAGGTAGTAGGTATAAAATCACTTTCAAGAAAGAATGGCATAAGTGTAAATGTTCCCTGCTTCCTCTGTCCCCATGCCCTTCTTTCCCATCTCACGTGTGGTTTTGTTAAATCTTAGAAGAGCCTTTTATTTGTCTTATCCCAATTTTTTCCAAATTATTATTTTTACTAGCCATAGATTATTAAAAACGATTTTTTTTTTTTGCCTCTCCTACTGGCCTCCTTATCAACCTTTATCCTGAGGACCATGGAAGAGGCCCAGTGGGAGGGACAATTCTCTGCAGAGATTCCACACTTAGATGTGAGCTGCACCGCGGATGCATTCTCCTGGTATTTGACTGTATCCTGATTCCCTCAACTGTAGTTTTTCCACACATTATACTGGGTCATTATAATCGTAGCACCTTATTGATTTTAAACCATGTGTCTTCCATTTCTCAGAGAACAGCCAGTAAGCTCTGGTTGATGGCCCAGTTAGAAAAATTCATGTGTCTGAAGGGCAAGAGGAAAAGGATATGCTGTATTTGGTTTTTATATCTTTAGTTGTCTAGAGAAATGAATCTTTTTTTTTTTTTTACTGCTTCAGATATCTTGATGGAATTGACTCTCTTCTTTTATAGTCAGTGGACCTCTGCAAACTTTGTGATCAAGCGGTGGTTTGATCACAGACTGGCAGGATGAGAGCAGCAACCAGAAGCTTGTTAGAAATGCAGAATCTTAGGTCCTGGTCCAGTCCTCCTGAATCAGGAATCAGAGCTTGCATCACCACCTCCACCCCATGACTGCTGTGCCCTGAAAGATGGAGGAGCACTGTTTTTACAGCACTGTGATCCTGGCTGGACCCAGCAGGATCTGGGCCCATTTTCAGCCTGGTAAGGCAGTAGGGAGCTCTGGGCTCTGGGGTGACATGCGGCGGAGAAATGGCACAGCACTTTAAAAGACCACTCACTGAGGGGTCAGACAGGCTTCTGGATCTGTGGACCCTCTGGCTGTTTGCCTGGTGCCAGATGTCTTTGGCCTGACCTCATTTTTCCCTTCTGTGTAGGACTGTGGTCCCGCTGGGTACCAATCACTGTAGCTGCAATCATTGTTATCTTTCCTGATGCCTCCAAAGCCTCCTTAAGAGCTTACTGACTGATTTCGTTAGAGAAATCCTAGTATTGAGAAAGGAAGCTCAAATGAATTTGTTTTTGTCTTGCTTATCTGCCCAGAGAAAGCATCCTTGCTCTTTCAAACGTCTGATAAATGGACTTGATTATCCTCTTCAAGCAAACACGTGGTGGAACGGTGGGAGTTGTGGGTTGCTGGAAAGTCTATGGGCTGCCAGCAAATCTTTCTCTTCACTGTTTTCTTTTCCATCCTGGTGACAGAAAGTATTCTGAGACACAAAGCCCTGGTGTAGGTTTCGGTAGTCTGTACCCCACAAAGAGCTGGAGTGTCTGAGAAGGGGGTTGCAGTGACTGGGATCGAGGTCCAGCAGAGCTACCTGTTGGTGTCAATTCAATACTAACAGTGTTGTTGGTTAGTCAAGCTGATTTTTCCTATTCATTCAACAATTTGCTTATTCAGCAGATAGATATTAAACTCACAACATAGTGGTTCCCAGCATGTGTTCTGCGGCCATATTTCCTGGGTTTGCATCCTGGCTTGCCACTTAGCAGCTGTGAGGCCTCCAATGAGTTTTTTTTTTTTAAACATCCCTGTACTTGTTTCCTCACTGATAAAATTGAGATAATAGAAAGACCCATCTCCAGAGTTGTCGTGAGGATTAAATGGGTTATTATTTCCATACATTAACTGAGAGTCATCCCTGGCATCTGGTGGGCACAGTTTAAGTTTGCTGCTGTGTTAATACTGTAGGTCAGACACATTGCGAGGCAGCAAACGTAGGGGCAAGGAATGCGGCAGGGTCTAGCTGGTAAGGACCCTTTACAGAGTGCACTTTCCCTGGGGAGATGGGCAGTATACCACTTCTCAGCAGATCGACATTGAATTTCCCCAGGGAGAAGTACAGGGAGAGACATGCAGGGTGCAGTAAGACTGGGATTCCAGTGGACCTGGCCCACTTGGGGCATGTTTTGGAAGGTGTCCCTAGGAAGGTGACATTTGTGTTGGACTCCCAGTGTGGCAGAAATACAGATAGTTGGGGGGTGGGTGGGGCATGGGGCAGTGGTGGTGAAGGCACAGAACTGAGAAACTGGGTAGGGCCCGAGATAGAAATTCTTCCGTAGGGATTCTCAACATTTAATGAACTTCAGAATTTCTCAGAGATGCTGCTTAAAGATGTAGATTCCTGGACCACCCCCAGAAATTCTAATCCAGATGATCTCAAATGGAATCTTCACTTTAGAAAGAATCTTGGGGTGGTTAACATAGTGGATTCATAGAAGATAGTGTCGACAGCACAGCTAGACCTTGTTAAAAACATATTTTTATCTTAATCTTGAGAGAATTGGGGAACTATTCAGGAGTTTTTTATGGTATAGTTACAGTAAAATTTACATACTGTTGAATTCAGTTATATGACCACCAGTCTATCACAGTCACTGTGTAGAATATTTCTTTCACCCCCAAAGTTGTCTCTTGCCCTTTTTTTAGTCAAGCCCTTTTTTCTGTCCCAGCCCTGGCAACCACTGGTCTGTTTTCCTTCATAGACTTTGTCCTTTTCTGATTGCTGTTTAAGAGGAGTCATACTGTATTCAGCCCTTTGAGTCTGACTCCTTTCACTTAGTAAGATGCTTTTGTGATCAATCCATGTTATTGTACATGTCAGTAGTTTATTCCTTTTTATTTATGAGTAATATTAAATTGAACGGCTTGCTTATCCATTCAACAATTGATGGATATTCAACTTATTTCTAGTTTTTGAAGACTGTGAATAAATCTGATATAAGTATTCTCATATAGGTATTTGTGTAGACATGTTTTTTTATTTATCTTATATAACTACCTAATAAAGAAATTGTTACATTGTATGGGAAGTGCATGTTTAATTTTTAAGAAACTGCCAAACTGTCTTCCAAATTGACTGCACCACTTTGCATTCCTACCAGCAATGAATGAGAGATACTGTTGGTCTATATGTTTACCAGCACTTGGTATCATCAGATTTTTTTTGAAATTTTAGTCATTTATTATGGTTTGCATTTGCAGTTTCCTAATTGCTAATGAGGTTGAGCATCTTTTCTTGTGTTTATTTACCATGCATTCATGGCTTTTCTTCAGTAAAATGTCCATTCATATATTTGACCATTTAAAAAAAATTGGAGTTTTTGTTTTATTCCTATTGAGTTTTGAGAGCTCTTGATGTAGTCTAGCTGTAAGTACTTTATCAGCAATGTGTTTTGCAAATATTTCCTACTATTCTATGATGTGTCTTTTGATTTTCCTAATAGTTCTTTCAGAGAGCAGAAGTTTTAAATTTTATGAAGTTCAATATATCAATTTTTTGTTTTATAGTTCATAGTTTTGTGTTTTATCTCAGAAATATTTGTCTCACTCATTATTGCGAACAATTTTTCCTAGAAGTTTTATGGTTTTAAGTTCTAAATTTAGGTCAATGATCCATTTACATTTACTCTGTGACCTAGTCCTGAAATGCAGTATGCTGCTGCTGCTGCTGCTAAGTCGCTTCAGTCGTGTCCAACTCTGTGTGACCCCATAGATGGCAGCCCACTAGCCTCCTCTGTCCTGGGATTCTCCAGGCAAGAACACTGGAGTGGGTTCCATTTCCTTCTCCAATGCATGCATGCATGCTAAGCCGCTTGAGTCGTGTCCGACTCTGTGCAACCCCATGGACAGCAGCCCACCAGGCTCCTCTGTCCATGGAATTCTCTAGGCAAGAATACTGGAAATGCAGTATAGGTCAAGATTTTTACTACTGTACCTTTATTTAATAAGTTAATTGACCATATATATTTAAGCTTATTCGGGGAATTCTATTTTATTAATTCAAATGGCCATACTTTATCATTACCACCCTGTAGGGATTGCCAAACTATGGCCTATTGGCCAAATTTATGCTTCTGCCAGTTTTTATAAATAAAGTTTCATTAGAACACAGTCATACCCATTTATTTATGTATCATCTGTGGTTGATTTTTTGTTCTGGTTCTGTTCATCATCTGTGTAATGGCAATCAGTTTACATAAATTCCATGGATCTGTTTCCCCATCTGTAAAATGTAAACATTCTTTGCCTATACTTTGCCCTGCCCATCTAACAGAATTTTTGTGACAATGTTTATAGAATATATGAAATGTATCTAAATGATACTATGAAATGTATCTATATGATATTATGAAATGATATGAAATCATGAAGGGCTATAGCTATAAATGGCTTTAAAATCTAGGGAATTGCTATTCTGATGATAAGAAGTTATAAAGTCGACAGGGAGATAGTCTCAACTCAGAGAAAGGCAGCGCCCTGAGGGCTGATGGTCTGAGAGAGGAGCCTGGTGGCTTTTAATAGCCTCTTTCCAAAATCACAATCTTATATTTTCCCTCTCCTTGCTGGACACCCACATGGCTTCCCTTTCTTCTCAGGGTAACTCTCACCTCTTTTTCTAGCTTCACCCTCTGTGCTTCAGCCATTTGAGCTGCTTCTGTCAAATGTGCTAAATGCTCCCTCTCGTCTCTCAGGCTGGGCATATGCTGTTGCTTCTGCCTGAAATATGCTCCCCCAGCCCTGAATATCATTAAATCCCACTTGCCTTTCAGATCTCAGCGCCACCAGAAAATCTTCCCTATTCCCTCATATCTAAGTCAGCCATCCTTTTATGAATTCCTATACAACCTGTGCAAACACATTTTGTTTAATATCATCCTTACATTGCACTGTTAATTGCCATTTGTCTCTAAAACATATTCTAAAGTCATGTATAAATTATAAAATACTTCAGTATGAAAAATCCATTACACTCCTCTGTGTGAGTGTGTTTCTTCTTTGTCGTGCCCTACATGCTAATGTCTCTCAGTCGATGACAGTTGTGGACTCAGCTGACTGTCCTCTACACCTTGATCAATAAATGTCATTGTACACCTTGGGAATGTTCTCCCTTCATGAGCACCTACAGCATGATCTTGAAGGAAGTGTGTTTGGCAATATGTGTTGTTTCCTCTGCAAGAGCCTTTCTCCCTGCCCTGTATGCTTTGTGTCCTACAGAACAGTTCTGACTCCAGTAACTGGGGACAAGTATGCGGGTGTTGATACCGGGCCTGCCTCAGAGAATCCAAGGAAGAGTGTCACACTGGAGGCTGGCACACACTTTTGACAATGACTGGAGTTCATGGTAGAGCAAGTGTAAGGTATAGAACAGCAGATGTTATGGGCAGGTTGGCCTCTAACATAATGACGTTGCTGTAAAAGTCTGAGGGATTGTCTGACAATAGCTTAAGACCAGCCACTGAAAGAAATTATGGAAGGGTGGCAAGTTATGATGTAGGGAATTTGAAGACTGCCACAAGTCCAAATAAACTCAATACAGTTTTTTTAAAAACATTAATTCATTTTTGGTTGTGCTGGTTCTTTGTTGCTATGCATGGGCTTTCTCTAGTTGCAGTGAGCGGGGTGTACTCTTTGTTGTGGTACACAGATTTCTCATTTTGGTGGCTTCTCTTGCTGCAGAGCACAGGCTCTAGATGTACGGGCTTCCACAGTTGTGGCAGGTGGGCTCAGTAGTTGTGGCTCACAGGCCCCAGAGTGAGTGGGCTGCAGTAGTTGTGGTGCGTGGACTTAGTTGCTCTGTGGCACATGAAATCTTCCCAGGGCAGAGATTGAACCCATGTCCTCTGCATTGGCAGGTGTATTCCTATGCACTGTACCACCAGGAAAGTCCTCCATATGGTTTTGCTATAGCTACCACTCTCATTCCAGGAACGTTCTCCCATGCTGAATGGATACAAATGTGTATCTGTAATGGCATCAAGTGCACTACAAATAACTGTTTCTTACAAATAATGCTTCTCTTTCTCTCTCCCTGTTGGCTCATAGAATCTGTGAGGGCAGATCTCTTGTCTGCCTTACTCATCACTGTCGTGAATGATGTGGTCTACCGTCCGTTTCCCGCTCGGGAATTAGGTATTCATTCCCTGCCTGCCGGATGTGTTGCCTACTGATGGCTCACAGCTGAGCTCTTCCCAGGGCGATGCCCTGCCCTTAGGGAACTGCCTTGTCCAAGATTATGCCCCCTCCCTGTGATCAGACAGCTTTCAATGAGTCGTAGATGGTGGTGTGTGTGTGTGGGTTGTCCGCCATTGCCCCAATTTGGGACGACTCTGAAGGGCCCACTAGTCCTAGACTGGTTGACTGAGATCATTCTGCAGCTGCATCACAGTTGAAATTATTTCTATCTAATTTGACTTCTCCTGTTCCCTCATGGGGATTGTTTCCCTAGTAAGCTTCCTGCACACAATTCTGCATCTTAAATTCTGTTTCCCAGGAAATCAAAGATATCCCCCAGTGCTTGACCCCTTTCCAGCCTTTTTGTGGTCTGTAGATCCTCCATTTTACAAATGATAAAATGGAGGTTCAGTGTACTTCTGTGACTTGCCCAAGGCTACCTACATACTATGTGCTGAGCTGGGAAAATACTTATTTCAAAGTGTTGATGGTTTAAATGAGAATGAAAAGTAACTATAAAGAGTAGTTTCTTGCTAAATGCTAGTGTTCTTTTTCTAAAGGGTTGGAAGTATCCTTGCAGAGTTGGAGGAGAAGGGAAGGAAGTTTATAGAGAAGCTTGCATAGTTTGCACTTACCTGTGATAAAACAAGATAGAAGGCCAGTCCTACATCCTTGTTCTGGGTCAGAGATTAAGCCTTTTCATCTGTGCTCATGTGGTTTGTCTCCCTGTCAATAGCCTACCTGCTTAGAAAGAACCCTTCTTTTTTAGTCATAGTTGATGTAAGGAAACATTAGCCTATAAATTAACTACTCCCTAGAGACTCCTATTTCCATGTACCAGAATACTTCTTTTTTTTTTTTTCTGTTGGAAAACATTTTGACCACACACCGAGCTGATTATCAGTGTAATTGTGCTGTAATCACATCTGAGGAAGCTATCTAGCAAATCAACTCTGACTGTCCGCCTACTCACAGAGAAGAGACTGAAATCTGTCAAATCAGAACACAGCAACAGGTGACCTCATTCACAAAGAGGAATGCTCCTTCTACCACACAGCTCTTTTTGTGGATAAATAGAAGAGGTGTGCAGGTCGAGAGGCATTCACCTAACACACACAGAGAAGCATTCACCTAACACACACAGAGAAGGTCTGCAAATTGATAGCAAATGGCTAGTTATTTTCCTCAGAGATTTTTGGAGTAGGTGGTTTATGAGATACTTCTTTTTTTTTGCCATTTGGGATACAAAGATGCAAAAGGTACTAGGCTGATAAAGAATTAAAGGCAAAACCTTATCAGTCTCTGTCTTAAACTTTTAAACTCAAGAGATCTGAGTTTGGATACTAGCGCGCTGTGTGATCCTGGAAAATCTTTTGAACAGTTCAGGTCAGGTTAGGTTATGTTGAGTACATAAGCCCCTCAAAACTCCATGAGTTTACCATCACTCACGGAAAGTCCTCTGCTAATCTAAGGCCTCTTCACGTCAATTCTTTTCTGAATGATGACTTAGGGTCCAGGTGGCTCCACCTTGGTGTTCCATCCTCTCCACAAGTGGTCACAGCGATCTTTATACCAGGGGTATCTGAGAACTGAGAGCAAAGACACATTCTTCCAAGCTTTGATCCTGAAAGACCACATTTCTTTAGCCACAACACAATGGCCGGAACTAATCGCATGCCTTTGTCCACTGCAAGGAGGTTGGGAAATGTTGGGGAACACAGAGATACTGGGGGAACAGTAAACATTTCTGCCATAACTGGCTCTCAGTTTCTATGTTTCCGAATGAATTCACCTATCTGTTAAATGATGCATGCATCAAAGAGCTAGTGCATGCCTTTTATGTTTAGTCATTGTGCTGAGCTCTCAGCAGGTAAGAGGTGTGCAAGGTGTGCACCTTCCCTGCCTTCACAGAGCTTCTGTTTTGTGGGTGTCAGAAGCTCAAGCAATCAATGGCAGGAAATGCTGTGAGTGCTGCCATAGAAGAAATCAAGGGTACAGCCTCAGTTCATGGTTCCAAATACAGATCTGGGTTAAGGACAGCTTCTTCTGGAGGAAGCGTTATCTTAGCTGAAATCAGAAGGATGAGGAGGAGGAAGGGGAACGTTCAGGAGAGAGATTGCCACTAGAAGGCCTGAGAAATGAAAGAATATCTCCTCCTCCTCCACAAGGGGGCTGGGAAATTTCCTTGAGGTATATTTAGAGTATTTCACAAACAGAGTACTCTACATGTTTGTAGGGGTTACTGCTCAATGCTCTGTGCAGAAATTTGAGTACAATGCCTGCTCTTAGACAAAAGCAACTTTATGGACACAGAAGCAGTGGAAGTCAGGAGTTGAATACAGGCAATCCAACTCAAGAGTCCAAGTGTTTAACCACGAAGCAACACTGATTATTCACAAAGCAAGATGGAATGCAAGTATAAACCATATTATTATAGGGGTTATTATTATATAATATTATATAATATTATTATAATAATATTATTATAATAATATTATTATAATATAATAATAATATAATAATATATTATTATATTATATAATATTATATTAATATTATTATATTATATATTATATTATATTATATTATATATATTATATTATATTATATTATATATTATATATATATATATATATATATATATATATAATATAATTATTATTATATAATTATATAATATTATTATTATATAATAATTATATTATTATTATATTATTATTATATAATATATATAATAATTATATAATAATATATATATATAAATAATTATATTATTATTATATAATATTATATAATATATATATATATTATATATATATAATAATATATAATATATAATATATATATATATATATATATATATTATATATAATTATATATATATATATTATATATTATATATTATATTATATATTATAATATATATAATATATATATAATAATTATATTATTATTATAATATTATATAATATTATTATAATAATATTATTATAATATAATAATAATATAATAATAATATAATAATATATTATTATATTATATAATATTATATTATATAATATATTATTATATAATTATATTATATTATATTATATTATTATTATAATATTATATTATTATTATATTATATATTATATTATTAATATTATAATATTATATTATATAATAATAATATAATAATATTATTATATATATATATATATTATATATTATATTATATAATATTATATTATATTATATATTATATAACTTGATCCAACTTATAACTTGATCTTACTTTCATATAAGAGTAAATGATATACAGCTTTGACAGTTCATTTTTAGCAGCAGATTGTTATGTTCTGATTAATTATGAATTATGTTAAAGCAATGTGCGCTTAAAACTGGGCACTGCAGTTAAATCTACAAGACTGGGCTAGAAAACTGACCTACTGTCCACAGCCAATCCAGAGAGATGAGAATATTTTCTTTAGGCTTAGTAGATCATGTCTCTGAAGGTCCAGAAATCATCCCTATTTCTATCAGATTCAGCCAAGCACCTGCTAATTCAAAGATGAGACAAGTGTCCCCTCCCTCACCCTCACTCACTTGAGACTTCCAGAGAAGTAGAGCCAAGGGATGAAAGAGGCAAGGACTGGGAAGGAATAGGCAGAGAAATAAGTCTGTTGTGCCAAGGAGAAATTGGTTCCTTTTGCAAAACCCTGGCACGTCAATTTTCCACTCATCTGAACTAATTTTGCCTCCATTGTTATGCGAGGACTAAAATATTCATTTCATGAAGAAATTGTCAAACTTTAGTGCTTTGAAATAATTGATGCATTTCATCAGCTCACAGAGTTGAGAGAATGACTCGACAGAGGTCTACCATCAGGCAGTCTCAGCAGAGAATTCTTTCATAACATTCATGCGAAGAGCCTCCTTGGAGATGCTGGTAAACGGCTCAGCAATAGGGAGAGATTGGGGAAAGCACACTTGCAGAACCAGACAGGGAACAAAGGGCTTTCTCGGCCAGGAAATGCACTCACTGGGGCCTTGTTGGTCCCAGGCTCTGCTTCTGATTGGAAATGCAATCACTTGGCTGTGTGTAGCTGTGTCCAGTAAGGGGCCGTTGGCGGTGATGCTCCACTAACTAGAAACCTCTTCTGCAATCAAATTAAACACGGCCACAGCTTCCTTGTGATTCATGCCGGTTATCACAGAGACATTTTATTGCAGAAATGCTTTTTAAACATTAATTATACTGCACATAATGCAGCCCAGCTAAAATATGGGCGGTTATGACTTGTCTGTGGCTTTGGGGCATGCTCTTAATCCCTGCCAAGGGCTCAGAGGGAGAAAGTGGGTTGGACCTTTTGTTTTGGATTTTCATTCCTGGGGAATTCTGAGCCTGCACTCCAAAATGTTAGTCACTCAGTCATGTCCAACCCTTTGCAACTCCATGGACAGTAGCCCACCAGGCTCCTCTGTTTATGGAATTCTTCAGGCAAGAATACTGGAGTGGGTAGCCAATCCCTTCTCCAGGGGCTCTTCCCAATCCAGGGATCAAACCTGGGTCTCCCACATGGCAGGCAGATTCTTTACCATCTGAGTCACCAGGGAGGAAGGTTTCGGTTTTGATTGCTCACTCTGAATTAGCCTCATTCTTCCCCTATACTCCCATATCTCCCAGAGGGACCACAAAGACTCCAGATGGCCTGGGAAGGTCCTGATATTAACTTGGGATTATTGTTGTTCAGTCGCTGAAGAGAGTCCGACTCTTTGTGACCCCACTGACTTCAGCCCACCAGGCTTCCGTCCTTCTCTGCCTCCTGGAGTTTGCTAAAACTCATGTCCATTGATTTGGTGATGCCATCGAACCATCTCATCCTTTGTTGTCCTCTTTCCCTCTTGCCCTCAATCTTTCTCAGTGTCAGGGTGTTTGCCAATGAGTCTGCTCTTTACATCAGGTAGCCAAGGTATTGGAACTTCAGCATCAGTCCTGTCAATGAATATTCAGGGTTGATTTCCTTTAGGATTCACTGGTTTGATCTCCTGGCTGTCCAAGGGACTCTCAAGAGTCTTCTCTAGCACCACAGTTAGAAAACATCAGTTCTTCGGTACTCAGTCTTCTTTATGGTCCAACTCTGACTTGGAGACCCACCCTTTAATGACTTTCAGCCTATGCCAGGCATAGACATTCTTTGTTTCCTTTAATGTTGACACCAGTGTGCTCTGATTGGTGGCTGCCTGTGCTTCACCATTTGTTAAATATTGTTACTATCACCCCTGGAGATAGGCTTTGCCCTCATTTTTTATATACAGAAGACTATGCTCAGAAAACATATGTGACTTGGCCAATATTTCATCTCATTGTGTAAGCAGTAGAGTTGGACTCCAGTCTATTTTTTTTTTCTTTGTGATCTTTCTTCAGCAGTTTTAAAACTATTATCTAAGGCAGTAGAAATCTTTCATTAGAGGCAAAAAATGAATGCAAGTAGTGCTGCCCTGGATGGAGGAGGGAGTCACACTCAGCCCCTTCCCATCATTTGCTGTGGTCTGGAACCTCTCATTGTAAAGATGATTGTCCTGTTACCGTACCAACCATCTCCTAGAGGGCCTTGAGACAAATCTCTGGCTGATTCATTATTTGTGCAGCCATCCTCTGTTCCAGGACTCTTTTAAGTGCTGGGGAAGCAGCTGTGGCCCAAGTAGTCAGCAGATCCTGCCCTCTTGGAGCTTGTCTTCTCCCTGAGTGAATGGAGAAAAAAAACCAAAGTGAGAAATGTGTATTCTACATTAGAGAACACAAATACTGTGAACTAAAGCAAAACAGGACTGGAAGATAAGAGCCCTGTGGCAGAGGAAGTTGCGCCATTTTTAGAAAAGACCTCATCGGAAAGATGATATTTGGAGTGAAGGGGGTAGGCCATGTAGCTATCTGGGGAAGGACCATTTCTGGATGTGAGAAGAGTAAGTGGAGTGGCTGGTGCAATGGAGAGAACACCTGGAATGTTTGAGGAAGTAGGCCACGGGGCTGAATACTGGGGATGTGGGAGCGAGGTCACATGGGCCATAGTGAAGGAGCCATTGGGCCAAGTTTTGAGTGAGATATGAAGCTATTGGAGGGTTCAGAATTAGCAGGAGATACATTGTGACTGAAATCTTGACAGGGCTGATATCTGTGTAGAGAACAATCTGAAGGTGGTATAGAAAAAGCCCTGGCATAAATCAGGTTTGCTTTGAGAATGCTGTCTTGGGGTCAATAGCCCCATATATTGGATTCCTTTTGTTTCAGTATCCCCATCATCTGTGGTGTCCAATTGGAAATTGAGGTTGAAGGGAAAAATGAAAGCATGTGTGTATGTGCACACTCACGAATGTATAGGAGAGTGAATGAGTATATGAACATGTGTGTAAGTGTATGAGTACATGGATCAGTATGAGTGTGTGAGTGTCTGAGTGTGTATACAAGTGTGTGAGTGCGTGTGAGTGTATGTGTGAAAGTGAGTGGGTGTTTAGGGGAAAATGAGAGTGTAGATTCCTTGCCTAGGACTATCTGCACCAGATCTTGTGGCAGAGACACCTTGGAAAAGTGCTCTAAACCAGTAGAGTGAGGTCAGTGGAGGGACTGAGAGACACAGAAAATCTCAAGGCACCTCAGTCCAAGCTCCAGTCACCAATTCCTGTCTCAGTTTCCTCCACCCAACAGAATCGGTTTTAAGGTCAATTAGCTGACTCACCAGGGTAAGGGCATCATTCTCTCCTTGTCTCCCTTGACGCCATGTCCAACAGTGAACTTCCTTTTTTTCACCCTCTTGAACTGCGATGGGCTGTTCCCATTGCCTGGCTAACTTATTGAGGGTTTTGATCACATCTGATTCTTTGTGGTAACTCCAGGGCTCAGCCAGTGCCTGAGACTTGGAGGGAGCTCAGCATTTACAAAATGGATATGTCTTTCTTCTCTTTATGTGCATTCCTATCAAAAGTGTGTTTACATAGAAACCATGCCCGAAAGCTTGACTGCACCCACTGAATAGATTTTTCTTCAAAGCTTTCTCAATGATCAATCACTAACCAGTTGGTTACATCAATTTGCCTGGTCAGTCTAGTTTGATTGTAAATTTAGATGGTGGAAGGAGACTGCTTTGTGGTGCGTAATTGGTCTCTTTTAATAGCAACATCGGATCCGAGCTGAGTGGCAGTGAAATAGCAATGGATCATTGTTTAGGCCTGATCTGAGCCTTTGATGATAGTGTCTGGTCAACGGGGAGCCTGTCTAATGCTCAAGACAGACTGAATACTATGGGAGAGCTGGGTAAATATCCCTAAAGAGGAAGTGCCAATGAGGGCACTTACTATAGATTTGGGAGAAGATACATGATGACCTCAGGGAGTCATGGTGATAGAGCGGTTTGGTGACAGCTGGAGTCTCAGTCATCTTGGGCTGTAACTCCAGCAAATTCTCACTGCCCCTTCCAGAGTAGCTTCTTGGGTTCTCGAGGGGATCATCTGGGCTGTGGATTTCTGTAGTGTCTGTGCACTGCCTTGGGAGCTGTTTGGAAGAAGGATACTGTGCACACATGACACAGCACAGAGGATGGTCCCCATGTGACTCACAATGGAGTCTGAAGCACCAGAGGAATTGGATTAATAAGATTCAAGGCAGGAGAGAAATTGGGTCACATGCCATCCCAGGAAGTGGGAAATCATGCTATATCTGGCTCAGGAGGAGGAGAGGGGTGCCCCTGCTGTGAAAGAAACAGGGCAGTCTGGACAGTCCACATAGGGAGGTGGTTGTCATGTCTGCAGGCCAGGGGCCATCCTGGGGTGAGGGGGAGCACAGTGGATGGGAAGGTATGGACTGGGGTCAGGAGGCTCAAGTTCAAATTCTACCACTGCCATCTGCTTGCTATCTTTATGAGCTGGGCACCTCAGGATGTGACTGCATCTGGAAATGGGGCCTTTAAAGAGATAATTAAGGTAAGATGAGGTCATATGTGTGGATCCTCATCCAGTCTGACTGATGTCCTTATGAGAAAAGGAGATCGAGACCCAAACATCTTGAAACATCCAAATGGTCTCTGTAAATGACACGTGTTGTACAGATGATTGCCATGGTTTATAGTTTTCCTTAGGGTTTCACCACTGATTTATCACTCATTCCATAAATATTATTGAGTGCCTAAGACCCTGATCCTGAGAAAGATTGAGGGAGAGAGGAGAAGGGGATGACAGAGGATGAGATGGTTGTATGGCATCACCGACGCGATGGACATGAGTTTGAGTAGGCTCCGGGCGTTGGTGATGGACAGGGAAACCTGGCATGCTGCAGTCCATGGGGTCGCAAAGAGTCAGACAGGACTGAGAGACTGAACTGAACTGATGATGTGCCTGAGACCATTTTTGGGGCTAGGGTTAAGCTGCAGAAAATAAATACAAATATCTCTCTGCCTTCCAGAAACTTTGCATTCCAGGGGATACTGGGTGGGGGGCAGGAGTGTGGGAGAGTAAGAAACGGTACCCAGATATCAAGTAAAATATATGGTATGCAAGAAAAGACCAAGTGCAACGGAGAAAATAAAAGCAGGGAAAGGAAGAGGGAGTGCTGGGGTATGAATGGGGATTGTCAAGAGTTTTTAAATAGTGTGGTTGTAGAGAAGGGGAAGTTTGAGCAAAGACAGGTGGTAAACAATGGAGCAAGCCAGGTAAACATCTGAGAGAAGAGTGTCTGCAAAGAGAAAATAGCAAGTGCCAAGGCCCCAAGTCCCAGACTGAGAAAGTTTCAGGTACTTGAAACCCACGGTGCTCT
This sequence comes from Okapia johnstoni, assembly GCA_024291935.2. Lineage (NCBI taxonomy): Eukaryota > Metazoa > Chordata > Mammalia > Artiodactyla > Giraffidae > Okapia > Okapia johnstoni. Next base: position 72,845,815 of record CM044310.1, read on the forward strand.
GAATTAGATGGTCTGGAGCGTGTTGGGCATTTCAGGGACTGTGTGATAAATATCTTTCTTTATCATATATGTTAACCCATATGATTATTACTAAGGATGGTACTGATAGACTGTGCACCTGTGATTGGGAGGTCGGCTTGGGGAGACTGTCTTCTTGTTTATTGGAGAGAGGACTCAAAGGCAGGGTAGAACTAGCTCAGAAAGTCTGCAGAGGTCAGTGAGCCTCTTCTCTTGGGCCTGAAACTCCTACAATCAGGCAGTTAATAACATTTCTCGGGGCTGAGAAGCAGAAAGAGCAGAGGGCCCAGGTGACCTGGGAGCATAACAAGAACAGGATTTCATTTTAAAAGAAGAGGGTAGAACCTATATTAGTTTGTAATTTTAGTGAGAGAATCCTATTATAACTAGGTCCTCACAAGGAAATTGCAGTTTTATGCATATGAAATTGTAAATCACAGACAAGTAGAAAGTAAAAGAAAAGTCACCCCCTAGGTACTGGCCCAAGTAGGTGTTTAATAAATTTTAGATGATGGCGAGAGTAAATAATTGTGTTGAGTAGGAACTATAACCGTGAAAGAAGGAATAAACTGCTACCATGCTGGTATACTTCTCTAGCTATTATCCTCTCTCTATTCCATTTAAAAAATTCTTTTTATAACCTGATTTTTAATCTTAATAATAAAACAAGCCCTTTTTGTTATTGTATAACTTTCCATAAATAGTGCATCATTACATTTCATTGAGTGAACTATTTTAATTTATTGAAACATTTGTCCAATATTTGCATACTGTGATTATACCTCCTATTGTAAATAAGACTGTATTGAACATCTTTATGCACGTTGCTTTCTTTTTCTTTTTTATTTCCTCTTCCAACATTCTTAGGATTATTTTCCTAGAATCAATTTCCAGAGGCAGAATAGAATTACTTTAGTAAAGGGCACAATTTCTTCAAGCCTGTCAAAATCAATATGAATCATCTTTATTTTACTCTCTATTGGATCAGTTATTTCACTCAGTTTTGTTTCCTCTGTAAATTGGAAAGGCTTTCTTTCTGTGTCTTTATCCAAGATGATACTAAACATGTGAGTGGTATAGGTTCAAAGACACGATTTACTCCAGTTTGAAAGTTCTTTATGCTTGAAATTTCCACTTCTATAAATCATAGTACACTATCTTTCCTCATGCTAATTTAGAATTTTGTCCAATTATCTTGCTTAAAGAAGGTTGCCTGAGAATAGCCATTGATGTCTAAGTGTGCAGTATATGTTTTCCTAGTAGTGAGAATTTCCAAGCTTGATGTATTTAAAGAAAGATTTAAAAAAGCATTTAGCACTAGTATCAGATTTATTTAGTTTTAATTGTTTTATGTGAGTTGAATTGGTATGAGTAGATTTGTGATGTTCTTTGCAAAATTCCTTTTTTAGCAGGGCACATTTCACAAAATAATCTTGAAATGACTAGACACCCTTATCTTTTTAAATGGTTTTTAACTCCTATTAGCTATAATGGGATTTCCACAAATAAGTTGCTGCATTTTGTTGGAAGATACGAGAACCCCAGCTAACCCTCCCTCCAGCATAGGGGGGTTTCACTCCATGCTCACACACGTACCATTTTTTTCTTTCCTCAATGGAGCATGATTTAAAAACTGTAAAAGAGCAGGAACATGTTTAGTGGACAATGATGTGATTCTGGTTTTTGAAGGCTGACAATGTGCTTCCATCAGTGCCTTTGGCTGACTGAGAAAAACAATTCTTTAAAAGCTCCCAATAAATGACATAAATAAACCAGTGAGGAGCCAGGGGCCTGCTCAGACTTGGCTGAATTATATGTCCCTGTGACAATCTGTTGTTTGAGGACAAAGACAAACATTTTAGACCATCCAGAGAAACCACTGGGGGAACTTTTGTTTCTCTCTAATAGCCCCCGAAGTCTTTATAGCTAATAGCGTGTATAATGAGTCCAGTTTTCTAGCCCCTGAGAGGACAAACTGGATTGCTTTAGTGTGGGCAGGGAAGGCCTCTGAAGTTTTGCCCAATAGTGATGGAATCACTGGAAGGGAAGCGCAAACCTTTACAGCTGGGGCCGCTGGGGAGAGAGGGAGAAAAGGTGAGGGATGTAGACTAAGATGCCAAGTGAGGGCGTCAAATCTGGATCCCAGGTCAGAGTAAGGTGTGAGGTTTATTCAGAACATCACGGCAGGGATATTAACTCAGTTGGAAGAGGGAGTGTGTTGAGGCTTGGAGGACACCGCTGGCACACTGGGACCATCATCCTCTGATGTAAGGAGTCCTCCAGGTGATTCTGATGCATGTTTATGGCTGAGAACCACAGGTGCAGAGTTTAAATCAGGAGGAAAGGCACAGCTAGTGAGGCTGGGTCTGGGCTTGTGGAAACGCGTAGTGTAATGAGCTCATCTTACCTGCCTCAGAGACAAGGAGGAGGCTTGCATCCCCTTGTTGGATGCGGGCCTCTGTTGCTCTGGCTGAGGGTAATCGGAACCCACAGCTGATGAAGACTGGGAGTATCAGAGGCTACAAGAAGCAGGGGAGGAGATGCCAGCATCCAGGCATGCACTTGGGGATATTCAGGCGGCACGTCCTTCTCCAGAGCCAGGGCTGAGTTCTGCTCACTGCACTGTCTGCCTCTCTCAGTGAGTCCTGCTGGATCCGTGTGGGGAATGAAGCCGAGAATTCCTAAAAGGTTCTGTGTCCAGCCATGCTCAGATGATAGTCCTGCCACATAGCTAGTATCTTCCTCACTGTCAGTACAGGTGATCCACAGCAGACCATGGAGTTATTCAACACACAGTTTTCAAATAAGATCAGGGTTGTTCAGGGTGGTTTGGCTGTAGACTCAACACACAGTTTTCAAAGATCTCGTTTATTTCCACGAACAAAAGCAAGCAGAGACTTCTTTTCTGAGAGGGCAGCCATGATACACTCACAGTGAGATGGCAGAAATACATGAGGGATGGGTATGTATGTATATATACTACATATATATATATGTATATATACTATATATATACATATATATATATATCTCCCTGGGCCCTCCATTCATGTGGATTATTTTGCTGCTTAGAAAGACTTGTAACTGAACTGGCTTAAAACAGGCACAACTTCACATTTCTGACTATCACATGTAAGAATCCTCGAATGCCTCTTTTCTAGTATGATTCTGATGGCTAATTTTATGTGTCAAATTTTTTTTAAGGTGTCAATTTGACTAAGCCAAGGGATGTCCAGATGGCTAGTAAGACATTATTTCTGGGTGTATCTGTGAGGGTGTTTCCAGAAGAAATTAGTGTTTGAATTGGTAAATGGAATAAAGAAGACCACTCTCACAAATGCAGGTGGGCATCATCCAATATGTTGAGGGTCTCTGTACTTGAACTGAGACATTCATTTTCTGCTGCCCTAGGATATCAGTGCTCCTGGTTCTTGGGCATTTGGACTCATACTGGAACTTACACCATCACCACCTCATTATCGGGCATTTGAACTCTGACTGAACTGTATCACTGGTTTTCTTGGTTCTACAGCTTGCAGATGGCAGATCATGGGACTTCTTGGCCCCTACACCTAAGTGTGCAAATTCATACAATTAGTCTCTTCCTATATCTATTTATGTATCTATATATATCTTAGTGGTTCTGTTTCTCTGGGGAATTTTGGCTAATACAATGATGGATATGTTAGAAATAATAACACTTGAGTTGGTGGCACTGAAGCCCACATTATGAATGTGTAGTCTAAAGTGACCACTTGAGAAAGAATTCCTGGGGTTCCTGTGATCACTGAATATGTTCAAGGGGCTTATCCTTCTGCCTTGAGTTAGAAACACACCTTCTTCTTTGACTATAGAAGGCGGAAATATTATGTTTTGTCTTGAGCTAGAATGTTACTAAAAATTTTTTCAGTTTGTATGTAAACAGATATTTTCTAAATCTTTGTGGTTTGATAGAACATTACTTTCTCTAGCTCACCTTGGCATGATGTACAGAATTTGTATATTTTTGATGGGAACTAGATATTCCCTGGTAGCTCAGTTAATAAAAAATCTGCCTGCAATGCAGGAAATCCCGGTTCAATTCCTGGGTCAGGAAGATCTGCTGGGGAAGGGATAGACTACACACTCCAGTATTCTTGGGCTTCCCTGGGAGCTCAGATGGTTAGGAATCCACCTGCAATGCGGGAGGCCTGGGATCGATCCCTGGGTTGGGAAGATCTCCTGGAGAAGGGAACTGCTACTCACTCCAATATTCTGACCTGGAGAATACCATGGACAGAGGAGCCTGGCAGGCTATAATCCATGGGGTCACAAAGAGTTGGACATGACTGAGTGACTTTAAACCAAAACCAGACATTTTAAGACAGTTTCCATTAGGCAATTAATTTTCCTGCATATGGGAAATGTCAATGGAGACATATCCACTTGCTTACAGCAAGGAACCTCAGCCTTCTGAGATGGCTGAAATTATTTTAAAATTTTCTATTATGAAGATGTTTAAGCATAGGTAGAAGTTGACAAAATAGTACAGTGCAACTTCATGTGGTCATTACCCAGATTCATCAGTTCTCAGCAGCTGTGTTGTATCTTTTTCCCCACCTATTTCTCTGTATCTCTTTCACCCCTGACAAATTTATTTTGAAGCAAATCTCAGTCAACATTTAGTTTCTTCTACATATAAATCAGTATGTATGTCTAAGAAAAGAACTCTTTTTAAAAAAGCACTATCACAATACCATTATCACATGTAAAAAATGAAAATATCTTATTACCATCAAGTATCCAATCAGTGTTCAGTTCCCTGATAGGAACATACATGGTGTTTTTTATGTATTATTATTGATTTGTTTGAATCAGGATCTAAACAAGTTCTAAACATTATGCTTGAATAGAATGTTCTGAGAAGGTGACTTTAAATCATTCCTCATACTTGCCAAGTTTTATCTTTCCTTTGGGCTCAGAACTCCCATATAAATGTGAAGGGGCTGAAGCCATCATGTTACACCTCCACAACCCAGATTGGCCCAGAAAGCACGTCATCTACCAAACAAGGAGATGAGCACAGGTTGCCAGGATTCCAGCTTGGGTCTGAGCTGTGTTTATCCTAAAATCTGGACATGCTTTAAGCACTGGTAGAGGATTCATTTGGGAAAAGACTTAGATAAAGAATTAAAAGATAAAAGAGTTTCTCCTAAAAATGGGTCACAAGGTAGGGCTGACCATCACCTGGTCCAATGCCAGTAGACATCATTTATCTCCTGGAAGCATGCAGTGTAACCTCATTCACATTCTGAAAGTGTGCAATTCGATGGCTCTGGGTTTGAAGGCTGGTAGAGGACAGTGCCTTCTGTTGTTGCTGTTCAGTCAGTAAGTCATGTCTGAATATTTGCAACTCCATGGACTGCAGCACCCAGGCTCCTCTGTCCTCCTCTATCTCCTGGAGGTTGCTCAAATTCATGTCCATTGAGTAGGTAAAGCCATCTAACCATCTCATCCTCTGTCACCCACTTCTCCTCCTGCCATCCATTTTGTCCAGCATCAGGGTCTTTTCCTAAGAGTCAGCTCTTCGAGTCAGGTGGCCAAAGTATTGGAGCTTCAGCTTCAGCATCAACCCTTCCAATGAATATTCAGGGTTGATTTCCTTTAGGATTGACTGGCTTGATTTTCTTGCTATTCAAGGTACTCACAAGAGTTCTCCAGTACCACGGTTTGAAAGCATCAATTCTTCGGCACTCAGCCTTTTTTTATGGTCCAACTCTTACATCATACGTGACTACTGGAAAAACCATAGCTTTGACTATATGGACCTTTCTTGGCAAAGTTATGTCTCAGCTTTTTAATGTGCTGTCTAGGTTTGTCATAACTTTCCTTCCAAGGAGCAAATGTCTTTCAATTTCATGGCTTCAGTCATCATCTGCAGTGGGTTTGGAGCCCAAGAAAATAAAATCTGTCACTCTTCCACCTTTTCCCCTTCTACTTGCCATGAAGTGATGGGACCAGATTCCATGATGTTAGTTTTTTGAATGTTGAGTTTTATTTCAGCTTTTTCACTCTCCTATTTCACCCTCATCAATAAGCTCTTTAGTTCCTCTTTGCTTTTTGACATTAGAGAGGTATAATCTACATATCTGAGTTTGTTACTTGAATCCTTTTCTTGCTCAAGATTAGGCGCTCATTAAAAAATCTCCCTGGAACTTTGAGAATTCAAGTTGCCAGCACTGGGGAACCAAACCAAAGTAGGTGATGAATTTGATTAAGGACCATGGTCTGTGAATGGAGTATCAGATTGGAGAGATACACCATCATGCTTTGGGACACAGTTTTTGGCACCTCTGTTCCCTTAAAGGAAGATAAGAGAGAGCTCATCCATCCAGTCATCCATCTGTCCATCTTTCCACTCATCCCTCCATGTATCCATTTCCTCCATCCATCCACCCATCCCTCTATCCATCCATTTCTGTTATCTCTACTGGTCTTTGACTCTCCTTTTTGGCAGACAGTTTCTTTCCATGTGTCTGGGGACAATGTCTCTTGGTAGCCCCGGGTTATTTATACCAACATAAGGGGAATTTCTCTCTTCCACCATCTGCATGTCAATTCCAGGGAGGAAATCCTATTGGCCTTTGTTGGATCACATGCCCTAAGTCACTGTGTTCAGAAAAACAAGATACTCCAATAGGTAAGTTCCTGTAAGCTGTCCACCCCTGTAACTAGAGAAGAAGGAGAAAAGAGAGGAGTATATGGGATAAGAAAACTAAGAAACCACAGTAGCTATCTCACCCCAACCTGCACTCTCCCCCACCGCCACAACAGACTTGAATAGAGTTCCAAGGTAGTCTCCAAGGTTGATGATGAGACAGAATGAACAGGGATTATCGCCACTTTCTAAGTTTTGAATTTTATTGTTAAGCTTGTTTAATTTTATTTAGTGGGGGGGGGGGGGGGGGGGGGGGGGGGGGGGGGGGGGGGGGGGGGGGGGGGGGGGGGGGGGGGGGGGGTGGGGGGGGAGGTAAGGGGGAAAAAAAATGTACATTTTTTACATTTTCTCAAAAACTCCTGAGAAACTTTAGAAACAAAATAGACCATTCACAATTTCAAAACAGTCTTTCTAAATATAAACAAACCCAATTGTTAAATAATAGCCACTATATTGGTTTATATTAAATGTAGTCATAAACTTTATATGTGGTATGTTTACATTTATTTTATGGAATAAGTATAATTTCTGTAAGTTTTAAAATGTTCAGAAGAGTTTATGGTAGATCTTTTCTTTTATTATATCCTTGTTATAACTGTAACTTTACTGATGCTAATCATTGGTCAGGAACATTTTACCCCTTTACAAAATTGTTTCCAAGAGAAAAGGAATGTTTTTGTGCAATGATATGCTTGAAAGTAACTTACAAGAGTATTCTGTAGAAAACAGTTGGGAACTTCCAGTGCTTTTCTTTAGAGTGTATTATAAACACGGTCAAAAAGTCTGGGCATGAGTTAGAAACAACTGAATATTAAAAATGCAAATAGCACAGCTGAACTCAAGGGAAATGCTTCATAGGCAGACAAAAGTACCATCAGAAACACTGTAGTGGTGTTATGAAATTTTAATTCATGATCAAAACATCTTCTCCCAGGTCCCAATACTTCTTTCCATTATATCTTTCAAATTATTGTGGGAGCTGGTGGATACTGTTTAAATATCTCTCAGATTGCAAGAAGATGAACATTTGGCCTAAATACTTGAAAATTCTTACTCTGTCTAAGCTTGGGGATTCAGTAGGAAGAGTTACATCAGCAGAGTGCAGCCCTGCCTCTTATATCTTACATCTTCCAGCAACTAGAATGTGTTTCAGGCACGCATTCTGGAGTTATGCTTAACAATCCCAAGACATCATCTCTATTCAGCCTCATAGCCTCCGGTGAAAGATGAAGAGAATATTAAATAACCAGGATGACCTGCCGTGAAATCCTGCCACACCCAGTAAAGCCCAGCATTAGGGTGACTGCTTTTTTTCATACTGTATTTGCATATTGTTTTAGAAGTAATATGCTTTAAACTCTTAAAATCAGCATTACTGGGTGATTAAGGTCAGGTGCAACCTTGAGTATTGACGGAATATTAAAGGAAGCTGTGGTTTAACTCTGTGAAAAATAAATTCCTTTGGTATTATGCTAAAACAATTTATTCACATGTGACTGAGCTTGCAAGACCTCAGGTAAATCATCCACACTATAGTGGTGTGGAAAGAAAGGAGGGATTAGTGGAAAGTAAATGTTTTGTGGTTAGCAAAGGGCCTGAGGTGTTTGCTGTGACTAGAGGTCTATTCCTGGTTTTATTAGTTTTCTATGGCTACACACCAAATGACCACAAATTTAGGAGCTTAACAATACCTGTTTATTAGCTCACAGTTCTGTAGGTTGAAAGTCCAGTGCAGCATGACTAGGTTCTCTGCTCACTGTCTCACAGGGCTAAAACCAAGATGTTGGCTGGGCTAGTTTACATCTGAGTTTCTAGGAATGAATCTGCTTCCAATCTCATTCTTGTTTTCTTGACAGAATTTGATTCCTGGTAGTTGTAGCCATGAGGTTCCCATTTCCTTGCAGTCCTCTGGGCCACTCCCAGGCTGCTCACATTCCTTGCCACCTTGGCCCCTCCATCTTCAAGTCAGCTTCAGTTCAGTTCAGTTGTTCAGTTGTGTCTGACTCTTTGCGACCCCATGGACTGCAGCAGGTCAGGCTTCCCTGTCCATCACCACCTCCCAGAGTTTACACAAACTCATGTCCATTGAGTCAGTGATGCCATCCAACCATCTCATCCTCTGTTGTCCCCTTCTCCTCCCACCTTCAATCTTTCCCAGCATCAGAGTCTTTTCAGATGAGTCAGTTCTTCACATCAGGTGGCCAAAGTATTGGAGTTTCAGCTTCAACATCATTCCTTCCAACAAACACTCAGGACTGATCTTTAGGATGGACTGATTGGCTCTCCTTGCAGTCCAAGGGACTCTCAAGAGTCTTCTCCAACACCACAGTTCAAAAGCATCAATTCTTTGGTGCTCAGCTTTCTTTATAGTCCATACATGACTCCTGGAAAAACCATAGCCTTGAATGGATAGACCTTTGTTGGCAAAGTAATGTCTCTTCTTTGTAATATGCTGTCTAGATTGGTCATAACTTTCCTTCCAAGGAGTAAGCATCTTTTAGTTTCATGGTTACAGTCATCATCTGCAGTGATTTTGGAGCCCCCCAAAATAAAGTCTGCCATTGTTTCCACTGTTTCCCCATCTATTTGCCATGAAGTGATGGGACCAGATGCATGATCTTAGTTTTCTGAATGTTGAGTTTTAAGCCAACTTTTCCACTCTCCTCTTTCACGTTCATCAAGAGGCTCTTTAGTTCTTCTTCACTTTCTGCCATAAGGGTGGTGTCATCTGCATATTTGAGCTTTTTGATATTTCTCCCGGCAATCTTGATTCCAGTTTGTGCTTCATCCAGCCCAGCATTTTGCATGATGTACTCTGCATTTAAGTTAAATAAGCTGGGTGGCAATATACAGCCTTGACGTACTCCTTTCCTATTTGGAACCAGTCTGTTGTTCCATGTCCAGTTCTGACTGTTGCTTCCTAACCTGCATACAGATTTCTCAGAAGGCAGGTCAGATGGTCTGGCATCCCCATCTCTTTCAGAATTCTCCACAGTTTATTGTGATCCACACAGTCAAAGGCTTTGGGTCAGCTATGGTATGTCAAATTCTTCTTGGGCTTTGAAGCTCTGACTTCCTCTGTTGCTGACCTCTAGACCCTAATTTGAAGGGGTCTTGTAATCAGGTCAGGCCCAACTGATTTAAGGCATAATTATGTATGTAAACTCTCTTTATAATAACCTAATCATGAGAGTGATATCTCATCATACTCATAGTTTCAGGGATTATACAGGGTTTGTATATGAGGAATGAGAGACCCGAGGGCATCTTAGACTTCTGCCTAACACCATGGTGTCAATATCCTCATTCTGCAGCAATAGGCCATGCTTCCTAGAAGACCATGAGCTTCTGGTGAGGCTGTCAGATGGAAGGAAGAGAACTCCAGAATGATGCTTAGAGGCTAATTACCTAGAAACCACATGTGTCATCTACCACGTTTGCTTACTAATGTAATAGACAATTCATCATGTCCTTCTTAAGACTTCAAAGAATAATATGAACTATCTAGAAACCTTCTGAAGTGAAAATATAAACCTAGTTAGAGATGCAGTTAAGAGCCAGGCTTCCTCTTCTGTCATTGCTGGGAATCCATGAAAACTGGGGAAAGATGTCCTCTCCAGTTGGGTGGTTCCACCTGGTCAGTGGGCATCAGACCCATGTCAGCCCTGCTTGTCCCTCACCTGGGCACCTTGTACACAGTTATGCCCAGCATCAGTGTATAGACTATGTGGTCCAAGCCAAGTGGACCAGTCCAGTGTGTTTGGGCAGTAGACCCCACATTTTGTAGCCTCTCATAGAAGAGAGAAACATATTCACTCCAACTCACACAGCTAAGGGCATAGAGCAAAGTTTCTTGCAACAGCACCATTCACATTTATTTGGAGCCAGATAATTCTTTGTAGTGGGGGCTGTCCTGTGAATTGTAAGATATCAACAGTACACCTGGCCTCAGTAATGTACCCCCTAAATTGTGACAACCAAAGATATTCCCTGATATGGCCAGATGTCCCACTGGGGAAAAATCACCCTTCGTTGAGAACTACTGCCACAGATGTATAATGCTATGACATAGATTGAGTGAAGAATTTAGAAAAACTATACAATATAGAGGCTTCCTATCTTTTATGACTGGGAGATGGTATAAATACTGGGGAAACCCAAAAGTACTTATGTAATATTGCAAGGCAAAATGTGCATGTGAGGGAAGAGAGAGAAAGAGTAAAAGAGGGGAAAAGAGGAGAGGGGGGCAGAGAGGAAGAGGGATATCTCTCTGCTGAAGTCTTGATCCAGCAGTACCTGAACCGTGAAGTCAGTACTATCCCTGGGCTTTTAAATTACATGCTCCAAGACATTTCTTTTTATCTTAAGTCAATTTCTGTCATTACCTTGGATTTGTGTGACTCACAAGCTAAAGAGTCCTAAGTGACACAAGGGGATATTGCTGAGAGAGAATGAAAGGACTAAAGACTCTGCCACACCAGGGCCTGGTCAGGTCATTTATGTATGAGAAGGATGAGACTGGGGAGACTGGCTGGGATCAGATAATCAAAGGGCCTTGTATGCCACCCTGAGAGGTTGGAACTTTGTTCTCTACCTGTTACAGATGGTTGGTAGACTAAAGCTATTCAGCATTCCTGCAACTCTGAGCCTGGCTTTTGTAGCTGGAAGTATATTGGGAAGTATCCATAGTCTCACTGTCTTAGATGTCTCACTTCCATTATAGTAAAGCAATGGAACTGATACTAGGAATGAAAGTCCATAAACGTCTAGAAGAATGTAGATCCGCGACGCATAAAGCTGATTTATAAAGAAAAATTTACCGAGAAAGCTTGATTGCTTTTATTGATAGAATGGCTAAATTAGAAGATGAAAGGATCATAGAAATCATAGATCTTATTTCAGTAATGCAGCTGATATATCACAAAATTTTGCTTGACAAATTAATTCAAATTGGGTTGGCAGAGGAGCCATTGGCACAGATTGAGAGCTGGATGAAGACTCATAAAGCCAAGGCAATGACAAACAGCTATGGGTAGAGCTACTGCAAGCTGCCCAATGTGCTACTAAAGGGGTGATATGGCTCTGGCTTCACTGAGTCTCTTAATTCCTTATTGAGAACAAGAGACCAATAAATGCAGGGCAGTCGGCCTTGGCTGCCTGATCACTTACCAGATGGGCTGGGGAGGTCACCAGGGATTGAAGAGGGATGTGGAGGAGAAACTGGATAGTCTAGCCATCCTAGGTTGAAGACTTCTGGACTTATCAGCAAGCTGAGATCACAATAGCACTGTGAGACAAGCTGGGAATCCTGGTTCGAGTGATCAGCGAATGGAACAAGCTTATAATGGTGATAATTTTTCCTGTATCTGGGGGGATGTGTATCCTGATATAAAAGCACAAATCCAAATGCTTATAATAGGGCCAGGTGGAGAGATGACAGAGAGTGAAATTGAAGAGTGCATGACCCACATGGCAACAAAAATAAATGGAGTGTGTCCACCAGCATGATCTTCCAACCACGATGTTGAGTAAAAGTAGCTAGACCCAAAAGAAGACATTTCATAAGAATTCATCTCCATAGAGCTCTACGTAGTTTAGAGATGCATACCATGGTAAAAACATACTGAAAATCAATCCATGATTATCACAAAGGTCAGCATGGTGGTGACCCCAGAGAGAAGTAGAGGCTATTATTGGAAGGACATATGGTCTTCTGGGGGTGCTGTCCATGTTCTACTTCTTGACCTGGGACTTGGTTATATAGATGTTGGCTTTACAATTACTTTGTTTCTTTCTTTCTTTTTTTAATTGGAGAATAATTGCTTTACAACATTGTGTTGGTTTCTGCCATACAACATTGTGAGTCAGTCATGATATGTGTATATATCCCCTCCCTCTTGGGCCTCTTTCCCACCACCGCCCCCCCCATCCCGCCCCTCTAGGTCATCACAGAGCACCAGGCTGGGCTCCCTGTGTTACACAGAAGCTTCCCACTAGCTATCAGTGTTTCCCTTGTGGCTCAGCTGGTAAAGAATCCGCCTGCAGTGCAGGAGACCTGGGTTTGATCCCTGGATTGGGAAGATCCCCTGGAGAAGGGAAAGGCTACCCACTCCAGTATTCTGACCTGGAGAATTCCGTGGACTGTATAGTCCATGAGATCGCAAAGAATTGGACATGACTGAGTGGATTTCACTTTCACTAGCTATCTATTTGACACACAGTAGTGTATGTATGTCAATGCCACTTCCTCAATTTGTCCCACCATCTCCTGCTGCTATGTCCACAAGTGCATTCTCTATGTCTGTGTCTCCACTCCTTCCCTGCAAATAGGTTCATCAGTATACAATTACTCTTTAAACTGTTCATGTATTTTATGCACTTTCCTGAATATATGCCATATGTCACAATGAAGAAAGGAAAGAAAAAAGGTTCAGGGACTCTCCAAAGGGAGCAGCCGCTAGTTAGCTCCAGTTGATAGTTGCCATTTGGGACCAATGTTGGGAGATTAAGCTTTTCAAAAGAGTAAGATACATGGATTTTTTTTTTAAATGTTAAACAAGCTTGTAACTAATTCAGGAATTATTGAGACTTTGTGCAAACCAACAATATGAGCCACATTAAAGTAGATATAAAGGTGAAATTGAGCTCATTACTGCCAGTTTGTGACTTCTGCACCAATCCAACGGATGGAGAGAAGTAAAATATTTTCACCCAGCTACAACTAGCAGTGTGTTTTCACTGCTTTTTATTTGGGAAAACTGATAACTGCCAATGACTTAGTGGGTCTTTACCAGCAGTGCCCAAACATTTCCATCTTTATTCTTACAACTAATCCATTTTAGCTGACACTCAGAAAGTTTAAGAAAATTTCCCAGCATTATACAACTAGTAAGTGGGAGAGCTGCGGTTTGAATCTATGCCAACTTAACTTCACAGCCTGTGCCACCCACTGATTTTGCGGGGTCTGTGAGTAGCCGGGAGCCTTGTGTCTCTTTTCAGATGCTCTGCCCCAACAGACATCATTAATCGATCAGTGCTCTTTCCTACTGAGCTGAGACTTGTCTTCCAGCGTGTTTCACCTCCACACTCCAGGAGCCCACTCATAATCAATTGGAGTTGGCGACTTAGATGAAATGTGTTTATACTCCTTAAGGCATGCTAAACTACTCCTCTGGTGGTTCAGGGTCAGGATGGACTGTTCCTGAAGGGTATTGCTAGAAGTGAGTATTGTCAGCTACAATCTGGTTCTTTTCTGATAAGTAACTGGTTAATCTATCTCTCACTAGCCTGGATTATTTTTGCTGTTGGTGTTAATCTTACTGTATTTACCTGCCAGAACTAGAATGCTGGTTGGGTGATCTCTAGAGCTTGGCATATGCTCAGTGTAGAGAAATCACCTTGAAGCTGCTCCTTTTACTGTATCATTGGAACACATTATCAAGGGTGACTACTTGGGGTCTTAAATGATCTTTAGAAAAAGAGAAGCCCAATGATGTGCATGACATCAGGAGGTTAGTGCAGAAAAGAGAAAGGCAATGATGATACATAGTAACCCCCATCTGGTTCTGGCATCGTGATTAGAACAGGACCCAACCAGAGGGACCATTCCAGGAAACTGCCGACCATTAGATCTGATGGAGCCTGAGGGAGCACATGTACCATCATCTCCCTCATTTCATAAGTAAAGACAAGGAATGGGATGTGATTTATCCAAGGAGCAAGGATGCTTCATCACACCCCAGTGACTCTCACCATAGTAAGAAGAAAACAGTGTAGTAGTTGAGAGAATAAACCTTGGGTTTATATTCCAGCTCAGGTTTGTTCTAGCTGTGTGACCTTGGGCAAATTTCTAACCTCTCATCTCCAACATGCAGGTAATAGCAGGTAATGGCAGGTAAGTTTATAGAGTTCCAGGGATTATAGGAGAAAATGCAGGTAATATTGTGTATGTCTGATGCCTGACATGAAGCAAGGACTCAGAACTTAAATATATTTTAACACACACTCATATATACATACAGTTGTATATTTATATAAAATCCTCATATCTATGGAAAGTTAAATGCTGTAAGACCTATATTTCTAAGGGTGTCAATAGTTAAAATTGACTCTTCTTTTATGGATTTACATGGCCATTTCAGTTCTGATATGTGATCTTAGAAGGACAGCACTGTATCTTTTATAAAGAAATATTGCCTAAGTGTCACCATGAAAGCTAACACATCCCAGTAGACCCCTTGGCCCTGTGCTGGCACCATTTTCAAAGATGTAATGCTTCTTAGTGCCAGAAAGGTGAATGTAAGTGACAGTTTTCTGCTTTGAGTATCTCTTAATAGTTGAAAGATTTGTTTGAAATCAGGTCTTTAAAAAGAGAAAAGATTTATTGAGAACAACGTGGATCCAATTCATAGAGGTAAGTGAACTATGTCCTGATGATTTTCTGGGGTCCTTCTTAGACAGCCATACCCTTGGGGGTACTGCTCACTGGTTGAGGTAACTGAGTTTGGGTTGGTTAGAGGTGGGGTTGTGGGTACTTACCTATGGAGTGGAGTTGGGTATGCAGGGGTGGACCCAAGACCCAGAGCTGAACAGTCTATCTGAGTGAAGGCCAAACAGAGGGAAGAGGTTATGGGAAGAGATGGGGACACTAGGGCAAGTGCAGACTGGAGAGGTTCCCAGGCTTTCTGGAAGTTGTTGCTTGTCTTTCCCAGGAGGAAAGTATGTGAGTGAGGCATTGGGGGTGGGAGGTTCAGGGAGAAACGCCTGCTGTTAAGAATTATGAACCAATTCAGGCAACAAAGATAGATGGATAGATACTATTTAGATAGATAATAGATAAGCAATGGATAACCGATTCTGTAATCAATAAGTCAAATTGAAATTGACTGGCTAAAATAGATGTGGGGATTGAATCTATCTGCAGTGCAGGAGACCTGGGTTTGATCCCTGGGTTCGATCCCTGGGTCTGGAAGATCTGAAGAAGGAAATGGCAACCCATTCCAGTATTCTTGCCTGGAGAATTCCATGGGCACTACAGTCCATGGGGTCACAAAGAGTTGGACACGAATGAGACTAACACTGTGTGTACGTGTGTGTGTTAGTCGTTCAGTTGTGTACAACTCTTTGTGACCCCATAAATTGTAGCCCACCAGACTTCTCTGTCCATGGAATTCTCCAGGCAAGAACACTGGAATGGATTGCCATTCCCTTCTCCAGAGGAACTTCCCAACCCAGGGATTGAACCCTGGTCTCTCCACTACTAATCAATAAGTGACAGATAGATAATAGATAAGTGATCATAGATAATAGCTAAACAGATAGTTAGTAGATTGATGGATGGTGTATTAGTTTTCTACTGGTACTGATCTCAGGTGACAGATGCCATCTATGAGAAGGAGAAATGCAAGGTGAAATCCATCAGAAGGGCGCACATCTAGACTTTGAGGGTCTGGAAAAACTTCACAGAAAAAGCAACATCTAATCTGAAACCCCAAGAAATGTGTAGGGATTAGTCATATAAAGGAAGTGGCTGCCTTGAACACCAAACACCTCATCAACTCTAATTCAGTTGCACTGGTTATTTCTGTTCCTAATTGCTACTGCACAGATCTGTGCATATGCTGCACATTTAGGATGTGTTGGTACTTTCAAATGCAAATGTGTTCTGCAAAAATGTCTTCTGCTTGTACAGAAGAAGTTCTCTCTAAAAGTTCTCAGCAAAAGTTATCTCTGCCTTTGGAGTGGTGTGGGCTTTGTAGTTTTTAATTTAAATTTAATCTTTTACCTTGGGTAGGGAGAAGTGATTTTCAGTGTAGATGCTACCAATATGATTCCTCTTCATTGCTAAGAGAATCCTGTGCTCTATTATTGCTGTGTTCCCTGAGTACAGAAGCTGCTGTTAAAGCTCTACTCAGGAAAAAATGCTAAAGCAGCAGAGGTTTTTGTTTAATTCTCTGCTTCCTAACTGTGGAGTCACAGTGTGGGGGAAACAGCTGAAGGAACTAGACAAATAAGAAATAGGGACTCAAGCTCTTGCCCCTTTTCTCTCCTATCCTGAAAACTCTAATTTCTAATTACTTCCTACCTGCCCATAGCTCCCCACTCAGAACTCCAGTGGTTTCCAGGGGAAGGTGGATCCTGGGAAAGGAGCTGGGATGATTGGAAACCTTATTTTCCTCCAAATGCTATGTGATCTAGGTTCTTGCAATTAGCAATGTAGGAGAGCTTTGATAAATCACTCACTTCTTTGTACTTCCAAGCCCTAATTCTAAACTCATTGGAAAGAGTTTAAAAAATACTAAAGGAGTGGAATGTGCTAGTTAAGACTATTAATTTTTTAATTCAGTTCAGTTCAGTTTAGTTGCTCAGTCGTGTTGGACTCTTTGCGACCCCATGGACTGCAGCATGCCAGGCCTCCCTGTCCATCACCAACTCCCAAAGTTTCCTCAAACTCATGTCCATTGAGTCAGTGATGCCATCCAACCATCTCATCCTCTGTCGTCCCCTTCTCCTCCTGCCCTCAGTCTTTCCCAGTATCAGGGTCTTTTCCAATGAGTCAGCTCTTCACATCAGGTGGCCAAAGTATTGGAGTTTCAGCTTCAGCATCAGTCCTTCCAATGAATATTCAGGACTGATTTCCTTTAGGATGGACTGGTTGGATCTCCTTGCAGTCCAAGGGACTCTCAAGAGTCTTCTCCAACACCAGAGTTCAAAAGCATCAATTCTTCAGTGTTCAGCTTTCTTTATAGTCCAACTCTCACATCCATACATGACCACTGGAAAAACCATAGCCTTGACTAGAGGGACCTTTATTGACACAGTAGTGTCTCTGTTTTTCAATATGCTGTCTAGGTTGGTCATAACTTTCCTTCCAAGGAGTAAGAGTCTTTTAATTTCATGGCTGCAGTCACCATATGCAGTGATTTTGGAGCCCAGAAAAATAAAGTCAGCCACTGTTTCCACTGTTTCCCCATCTATTTGCCTTGAAGTGATGGGACCGGATGCCATGATCTTAGTTTTCTGAATGTTGAGCTTTATGCCAACTTTTTCACTTTCATCAAGAGGCACTTTAGTTCTTCTTCATTTTCTGCCATCAGGGTGGTGTCATCTGCATATCTGAGGTTATTGCTGTTTCTCCCGGCAATCTTGATTCCAGCTTGTGCTTCTTCCAGCCCAGCGTTTCTCATGATGCACTCTGTATATAAGTTAAATAAGCAAGGTGACAATATACAGCCTTGATGTACTCCTTTTCCTATTTGGAACTAGTCTGCTGTACCATGTCCAGTTCTAACTGTTGCTTCCTGACCTGCATACAGGTTTCTCAAGAGGCAGGTCAGATGGTCTGATATTCCCATCTCTTTCAGAATTTTCCACAGTTTATTGTGATCCACACAGTTAGAGGCTTTGGCATAGTCAATAAAGCAGAAATAGATGTTTTTCTGGAACTCTCTTGCTTTTTCGATGATCCATCGGATGTTGGCAATTTGATCTCTGGTTCCTCTGCCTTTTCTAAAACCAGCTTGAACATCTGGAAGTTCATGGTTCACTTTGTTTTTGGGGGCTCCAAAATCACTGCAGATGGTTAATGCAGCCATGAAGTTAAAAGATCCTTGCTCCATGGAAGAAAAGTTATGGCCAACCTAGATAGCATGTTAAAAAGCAGAGACATTACTTTGCCAACAAAGGTCCATCTAGTCAAAGCTATGGTTTTTCCAGTAGTCATGTATGGATATGAGAGTTGGACTATAGAGAAAGCTGAGTGCTGACTTTTTAAATTAGCTAATTGATTTTTGGCTGCACTGGGCCTTCGTTGCTGTGTGTGGGCCTCTCTAGTTGTGGTGAGTGGGGGCTACTCTCTAGTTGTGGTGCACTGGCTTCTCGTTGTGGCTTCTTTTGTTGCCCACCATGGGCCCTATAGTGTGTGGGCTCAGTAATTGTGGCCTGCGGGCTTAGTTGCTCCATGGCACATGGAATCTTCCTGGACCAGGGATCAGACCTGCGTCCCCTGCATTGGCAGGTGGATTCTTAACCACTGGACCACCCAGGGAAGTCTCAACATTATTAGATTTTAGAGTTCGCATTTGAGTCATAGTTTTGCTCCTTATTGATTGTGTAACCCGAGGCATATTATTTATCCTCTGTGAACTTCAATTTTCTCATCTGTAGAATGGAACACTGTTATATCTTCTAGGACTCATTGAAAGAATGTACACAAGTTTATTTGCTGAGTGCCTGCTAAAAGCCTTACAGTTTTAATCATTGTCAAATTGTCTGCGTGGTTCTGATTCCTTAATATAACCCCTTGCTGTAAGCAACCCCCTCCCTGCCATCATGATCTTATTTTATTGACCGTGAAGAAATGGTGAGAAGTGGACAAATGTAAAATGTAGATGTGTTAAGAGGAGTTGATGGCAAGCAAACATAAGAATGTATTCTAGAGGTTTGATTTCTGATATTATTAATGCCGGTTAAAAATTAAAGTTGGATATGGATGCAGTATTCATTTAATTTTGACAATGAATTTTAAAATGGGGAGAAGACACACTTTCAATTTTGTGACAGAATTTAGACCATCAAAATTCTGTCCGTGTGTTTTTGTAAAAAAATATATTCATAGATAGATAAGCCTTATTCCAATGTCTGCATAATTATGAGTTGATGTTGAACAATAAAAAGCTTTTCCAGAGAGTTAACATTTGTTTATTAGATAATAAGGCTTGCTCTCATCCTTCACTTTATCTCTGAGTTTAGTTGATTGACACCTCATTATTAGTAATCCACTCTCACTAATCATTCATTCTCACCACACAGAAATTGGAACCTTTGGATGGCACTTCTCTCTCTTTTTTAAATCTCTGTGTGTGTTTTTATTTATAATGACATATTGATAATTTTATAAAGGAGACATATGTCTATAGAAAATGATTGCAGATGTTGGTAATAATGAAAAAGATGGCAGTTATTGTCTTTTTTTTTTTTTTTTTGAGAGAAAGGCAAGATGCAGCGAAAGTTTAGTTTTTAGGAAGCCACAGCTCAAGCATATTGATAAACTGAGGAAGTGTCTGTAAAGAAATTAAATATAGAATGGAAATATAATGAATGGAAGAGTGGAAGAGAGAATAGCTCAGATGGTGACATTAGCCTTGGTGATAAATAAGAGGCCTCTTTTTTTGAAACAAAAGTAAATAAGAAGAGTGTAAACATGGAAGAAGAGGAAATTAGGAAATGAGCCTCCATTCTTTGGTGAACTGAAGTGAGATCATCTCCTGACAGAGGAATTTGGGAGTGACTGGCCAAGGACTGGAAAAGTTTGTTAGTCACTGGACATGAACAATTGGAAACTAGAGATATTAACAGAGTCTTACTGAAACAAGAGGGAAAGGGGCAGGGCACAGCCTTTGAAAAAATGACATAGCCCAAGGACACAAATTAAACTGGTTAGAACCAACTAGGTCCAAGATGGTGGAAGAGAGAATAGTGAGGGTATATCCAAATATTTGAAGGGTTGCCAAGAATGTACGGGGTGAGAAGAACTGCCTCTGCTATGTGCTACCAAAACACAGAGCTAAGACCAGGAGGTAGAATTTATAGGAAGCAAGATCTTGACAAAAATAAGAAAGAAATGAATGCCTTTGGAGGGAATGAATTCTGTGATTCTGAGGATATTCGAGCAGAGAACAGGTAGGCAACGGCCATGATTAATAGAGATGGTTCAGGCATTGAAAGGCAAGTGGCAGCTGATGAGCTTTAAGACACCTTACAACTCTGTGAGTCTGTGAATCACTACGTGTCATTGCACGATGTCACTTTCAGAAATTATTGCATAGATTGTCATGCTGCCTGAACTGTTGTCAATGTGCATTTATTTTATTTTAAGGGATGGGAGGACCCCAATTAAAGTACAAGTCTATTTCTTTTAAAGTAACTACTCTTCTATTTTCTTGTGATTAAGACATTTATTTAAAGCCAGACTTGCTAGTAAAAAGGCATATAATCACTGGTTCTCTTCAGCCCCTGTCATGACAGATTAGCATTAATAATTTAGAGAACAGCAGCATTAAAAGTAATTACAAACTGTCAGAAAGATAC
Source organism: Okapia johnstoni (assembly GCA_024291935.2). NCBI lineage: Eukaryota > Metazoa > Chordata > Mammalia > Artiodactyla > Giraffidae > Okapia > Okapia johnstoni. The sequence continues at coordinate 72,866,618 of CM044310.1, forward strand.
AAGAAATATGACATAGCTCATAGCTTCTTTTCAGACCTCAAATATTATTTGAGGTGAAAAATAATTACATTTTCCTGTTCATTTCCTAATACAAATAACAGGAAATCTCATAATTCTTGAAATTTGCAATTAATTCTTTGAAAAACTGATGTCACTTTGGGGAAAAAAAAAGGCATCTCTGGCCGCAAATTTCCACTGTGGAATCATTCTTGAGGCATATTCCCAATTGCCTTGTCATTGCTAGTTTCAAATGCATTAACATAGCAACATGAATAAATCAACTAGCATTTAAAAATATAAATCATCTAAACCTCCTTCAATTGTGTACACATTTAGCTCTTTCTCCTTTGTCTGTCTAAATCCTACAGCCTCTTGGTTTAGATACATCTCCCTAAAAATTTACCTAAGATACCAGAATCTACTAAAATTCATCCCTATGAACTTTTGTCCAGTTCAAGCCTACTTTGTTCTGTCTGTCCATTCAGTGCTGCTCTCATATGAAAAATGAGAAATGTGTCACTATTTTATATTTTAGTAAAATTTACAAGGCATCTTTCTCTTTCTGCAGTCCCTTATTTGATCACATGTCCTCTGCCATGGGAAGAAATAAGAACAAAAATGGACACTCACTTCTGTCCTTATCCTCTATTATTCTAGATAAAGGAGGAGAGAAAACATTTTTCCCCCATTGTGAAGTACCAGTCACTAAAACATAGACATTGATTCACTGTATTTAAAATTTATGCAATCAAAGAGATGTATTAAACATGTATCTTGTGGTAGTCATGTCATCTTATATTTGCTATTTCGTAAAATCAGAAAAATCTTAGTAGGATAGTTTTAAGTAGAATAATTTCACCTCGGGAACAGATTGTATGTGGCAGCAAATCTAAGCAAATTGGAATGGGGGTGTTGGATTGATGTCCATGTTCTTCGTACCCTTACTGTGCCTGTCATATTGCGGTACACAGGATGCTGGGTGCAGGTCTAGCACGTCCCTTGAAAAACAAGGAGGGGAAGGGAGAAAAGAAAGAAGAATGTTATTGCATTTGAATATTTGTTGTTGCTAAAACATCGCCATTTTATATGACACATTCTTTAGATAGATCATATGGGTTAGTCTGCATGCTATCATGTGAAGTACTGGTTTATATTTGTGTCAAATGATTAGAATCTTAATTGGATCAACAATGTTCTGAAAGAGAGCTAATTAGACTCAACAGTATTTGCCATACCATGCACATAAACTCCACTAATCTTTCTTTCATTCTCTCTTTGGCTCCTCTATAGTAGCTCGTCATCTTTGGGAAAGTTACTCTTCATATAAAATGGTTTATAATGACATGGATGCATTAAATTATTTGAGTGAGTGAGTGAAGTCTCTCAGTCATGTCTGACTCTTTGCAACCCCATGGAATGTAGCCTACCAGGTTCCTCTGTCCGTGGGATTTTCCAGGCAAAAACACTGGAGTGGGTTGCCATTTCCTTCTCCAGGAGATCTGCCCGACCCAGGGATTGAACCCAGGTCTCCCGCATTATAGGCAGATGCTTTATCATCTAAGCCACCAGGAAATATTTATACTCTGGGGCTTCCCAGGTGGCACTAGTGTAAAGAACCTGCCTGCCAGTGCAGGAGTCACTGGTTCGATCCCTGGGTCAGGAAGATCCCCTGAAGAAGGTCATGGCAACCCGCTCCAGTATTTTTGCCTGGAGAATCCCATGGAAAGAGGAGCCTGGTGGGTTACAGTCCATAGAGTCTCAAAAAGTTGGACACAGCTGAAGCTACTGAGCACACATGCATTTATTCTGCTTGTTATGAAAAAGTTTATATTGACATAGATACATATATTGTGAGACAAAATCATGTTACTGTCTCTAAACAGCTAATATAACACAGCTCCAGTGAGGAAAGCCTTTAAAAATAGTCCTTAATTTTGTTTATTATACAAGTTGTTCATACCTACAGTAGGACAATTAGGATAAAGAAAACCAGGTGATCACAAAGAAGAAAATCAAAATTCACTATCCAGTGATAGTAGCTATTATTAAGTTCATGCTTGTGCTTCCAAATTTTTTCATACATTCATCCTTTAGAACAATAAGTCATACTGTGTCTGCTGTTTGAGACCAGCTTTTTTCTTTCAATAGTATAAAATGGCTGTCTTCCTTTATTGACAAATACACAGCATTATCACAGTTTCTAATGACTGCAGAGTATTCATTGTGTGACTTGATTTAAGCCTTTTTTTAATTTAAGCATGCTCTGTCATTGAAATTTCAGATAATTTCTGCTTTGTTGCCAGTAATGAATTCTGTGATGGACATCCTTGTGGTTCTCTTGTCCTGCATTCTCAAAGAGAGCCTCCAAGTGTCCTCCAGGACTTGCAGGAAGTAGCTGCCATCCCAGCCAGAGACAGGGTCAAACCCAGGTCTCAATGCTACGTGGGCATGGCCTGACCAAAGGAAAAGTAAACCAAAAAGATGAAGCTATGGGCAAAGGAGAGTCTCTGGGCATTTTACCCTTTGACTCAGCATCTTTGTAACCCCTCTGTTAGTCTGCGTTAGAAATGGAGGCAGTCTACACAAGACTTTTCCGAAGGAAAGTCATGCATTTCCTTAGCTATAGTTATCGGTAATGAGCCTTGTTAAAGAAAAACAACAACAGTAACAGCGACACAAAGCGACCCTCTATCTATCTGATCGACTAATCAGTCTGTCTTTCTCGGTGATATTTGGCAGCAAAGCCAAAGGATTCTGACTTTTCTTTTTGTTTTTTTCCTGGTTCAGAATTTTATTTTGTTTATTTTTTCAGTTTTGTTGAGATATAGTAAGACAAATAAAATTGTAAAATACTTACAGTGTCACATTGTAATTATTTGATCCCTGCATATGGTTTCAATGTCATGCTAGAGTACTGATTAACAAGCCCACCTAAGGGTTATGTGGGATTTTTTTAGGGTAGCAGTTGGCAAACTTTTTCTTTAAAGAGCCAAATAATAAATAATTTAGATTCTGCAGATTATATGGTCTCTGTTACAGTTTTTCAACTCTGCTGTTGTAGCTTTAAGGAAGCCATGGACAATAGATAAATGAATGCACATGACTCGATTCCAATGAAACTTAATTTACAAAAACCTGGGGCAGACTCAATTTGGCTCCTGGGCCTTAGTTTGCTGACTTCTGCCATAGGGGTATGTAACTTTGACTATTTACTAATAATTGGCAAGTTACAAATTGCTTTTGTCTCATAGAGATGCAAATGATTTATGTGCAGTAGAAAAATAACCCCAGTTGTAATGCTTTTATTGCCTAATTCAGCAATCTTCATCCAGCATATAGAAGGGTCCTATATGTATTGATTTCTGTATCCAGTTTTGTCACCCTGCCAGTTCTTTCATTGATAAGCTAAATAAAACTTTGACATGCACTCACTGTTTATATGAGATTTATGTTTTTAACTTTGGAAAATTATACCCTGACAGCCTGTACTTCACAGGCAAGGCAACCCCTAAAAAGAGGACGTTGCGTGGAGCATGACCTTCAGAGGTCAAATCAGCCTTGCATCTGCTGCTTTATGCAAGCAAATATGTCTAGTTTTCTGTCTGTCTCTCCCTTGCTGTGACCAGATTACTTTCTGTCCCCTAGCATCACTGTTCGTCCCCAAGATGCTCTGCTTTTCAAGGACAGGACATCTTCATCAGTAGAGGGATAGTCTTCTTTCTAAACACTTGTGACAGTTCTGCTAAGTACATGCTGTGGCCCGTGGAATGGTTCCATTTGCAACTCACTTAGGAAGAATAACACGTTTAGCTAGATTATTAAAAAAAAAAAAAGATAAGAAAAAAAAGAGTCTTCACACTTTCTTCTATTACAATTTTATCCTGAAAACAGAACCAAGGAGTCAATCCTCTCAAGGTTTTGCAGAGAGCCTGGTACTCAAGGGTCACACTGAAGTGCATAGTGCCTTAGGGCTTCACTTTTGCCTCCAGTGACCAGGTATCGTTGTTCAGCATCCTCTCCTGGTTCAGACCTTTGCTGTGTTTTTCCATTTCTTTTCAAAAGCTGCCATGTAAGTGTGTATACAGAGTTGATTTTCCATTTTCCCCTGCATCATTTCATTTGTCCCCCAGCCCTCCTAGGAGGCTGGTGCACTACCATTGTTTATCGAGGAGGAATCTGGAAACTCAAAGAAGGCTAGGCACTTGCTTAGGTCTAGTTACTGGCAGAGATAGAATTTTAACCTATTTCTGTCTGCCCCCCAGACTCAAGCTTTTATTCTGTCCTGTACTGCATCTCCAACTGCCCACTCCTAGATCTTCTGTTGGGATCTATCTTTAGATCAGAACTAGTTTCATTTCTTTGCCTTTATGACCATGGTAGAAAGGATTATACTAATACTGTTTTTTCTTTCTTTTTAAAATTAAGACTTCGTTTTTAAAAGAGTTTTAGGTTCCCAGCAAAACTGAGGGGAAGGGCCAAAGATTTCCCATATACTCCCTGCCCTCACACATGCATAGGCTCCCCCATTAACAGTGGTACCTTTGTTATAATTGACGAACCTATGTTAACATGTCCTAATCACACAATCATGGTTCACATAAAAGCTCACTCTTGGTGCTGTACATTCTGTGGGTTTGAGTAAATGTGTAATGAGATGTATCCATCATTATGGTATCACACAGAGCAGTTTTACTGCCCTAAAAATCCTCTGTGCTCTGTGTATTCATCCCTCCCTCTCTAACCTCTGGCAACCACTGATCTTTTTAACTGTCTCCAACTTGTTAATTTAATCAAGTTTTGTTTTTTCTAAAATGTCATGTAGTTGGAATCATACTGTATGCAGTTTTATCAGGTTGGTGTCTTTTACTTAAATATGTATTTAAAGTTTCTCCATATCTTTTCATGGCTTGATAGCTCATTTCTCTTTAGTGCTAAATAATATTTCATTGCTGGATGTACCACAGTTTATTTATCTATTCACCTACTAGGGGCATCTTACTTGCCTCCAAGCTTTGGGAATTAGTGAATTATGAATAAGCATCTTGCTTATAAACATCCATGTACAGGTTTTTGTGTAGACATAAGTTTTTGACTCCTTTGGGTAAGTAGCAAAGAGTGCAACTGCTAGATCATATAGAATGTTTAGTTTTGTAAGAAAACTGCCGAATCGTCTCCTTATTAGAACAAAACTTCCAGAGCAATGTTGAAAACTACCGATGAGAGAGGTTATCTTGCCTTGTATCTTATTTTAGTAGGAAAGCTTCAAATTTCTCATCATTAAATATGTTGCTAGCTGTAGAATATTTGTCATTATTCTTTATCATGTTGAGGAAGTTTCCCTCTATTCCTAGTTTGCTGCAAGTTTTTATCACGAATAGATGTTGGATTTTTTCAAATGCTTTTTCTTCACATATTGATATGATTATGTGATTTTTTTGTTTTAATCTGTTGATGTGATGAATTATGTTAATTGATTTTCAAATGATGAACTAGCCTTGCATACCTGGGATAAATCTCACTTGCTTATGATGATATTCTTTTTGTACACTGTTAGATTTAGTTTACTAATGTTCCTTTGAGAACTTTTGTATTTATGTTCATGAGAGATACTGGTTTCTCTTTTCTTGTAATTTCTTTGACTGGTTTTGGTAGTAGAGTGATGCTGGCTCTGTAGAATGAGTTAGGATGTTTGTATGTATATTTATGTATATTTGTATGATTATTTGTTGAGAAGTCTGTTCTTTTTCAGTTGAATCATATTTGAATATTTGTAAAAGATTAATTGTCCATACATTTGCAGGTCTATTTCTGGATTCTCTATTCTCTTCCACTGATCTCTTTGTCTACTTGCTCACCGATCACAAACTGTCTTGATTATTGTCTACAGGTTGTCTCACAGTCAGGTAGTGTTAAGACCTCCAACATTTTTTCTTCTCATTCACAACTATCTTGGTTATTCTAGGTCTTTTGAATTTCTGAATGAATTTTAGAGCCAGAAAAAGTCTGCTGGGATTTTCACTAGGAATAGGTTGAATCTACAAATCACTTTGAGAAGATTTTGCATCTTTACAGTATTGAGTCTTTTGATTCACAAGTGTGATATATTTCTCCATTTACTTAGACCATGGATATTTCTCAGCATTGTTTTGTAGTTTTCAGTGTACATGTCCTGCATATCTCTTGTCAGATTTTCCCTGTGTATTTCATAATTTTTGATACTATTGAAAATAATATTGTTTTAAAATTTTAAGTTCTGAGTACTTCTTGCCTTCTTGCTGGTATGTATGAATACAATTTTTAAGTATATTGATCTTGAATGCTGCATTATTGTTAAACTCTTACAGTAGTTCCAGTGATGTTTTGGGGGGGCGGTTACATGGGATTTTGAAAAACATTTAACAATTATTTAATTAAATTTAGATAGATGATCATGTTCCCTGCTGATTAAAGTAGCTTTGCTTAATCCTGAATGTCTTTATTTTTTCTGCCTTCACTCACTGTCTGGAACCTTAGGACAATCTTTCATAGAAATGACAAAAATGAACTTTCCTTGCTTATTCCTGAACTTAGGGGTAAAATATTTAGTCTTTCACCATGAAGAATTATGACAGCTGTATTATTTTTGTAGATGTTCTTTATCTGATTGAGGAGTTCTATTCTTAGTTTGCCTAGAGGTTTTATTTCCTCTTTTTTTTTTTAAATCAGAAATGGATATTGAATTTTTTGAATGCTTTTTCTGCATCAGTTGTAATAATTATATTTTTTTCCTTTAAAATATTCTAATTATCATAAATTACTTTGACTGATTTTCAAATGTTAAACCAGACTTCCTTTCCTGGGGCAATCCTCACCTGGTCATGATGTATTATCCTTTTTATACATTGTTGGATTTAATATGATCACATTTTATTAAGATTTTTTCATCTATATTCATGAGTGACACTGGGCTGTGTTTTCCTGTTTTTGTATATCTGTCTTTCTTTTTTTTAAAACCAGAGTAATGGGCTTCATAGAATTAGTTGAGGAGTATTCACTTCTCTTACAACTTTCTGGAAGAGTTTTTCTAGAATTGGTATTATTAGTTCCTTAAATATTTGGTAGGAATTCCCCGTGAAGCTACCAGAACCTGGAGTATGCTTTGTGTGGGAATTTCTTTTTTTTTTTTTTTTTTTTAACAATTTCATTTGAGAAAAGTGCTATTCAAGTAGTCTAAGTTTCATCAGTTCAGTTTAGTTGAGTTCAGTCGCTCAGTCGTGTCTGACTCTTTGCGACCCCGTGGACTGCAGCACGCCAGGCCTCCCTGTGTAAACTTTGCAATTTTGTGTCCTTGACTCATTTATCTGTCTTATCTAAGTTGTCAAATATATCGGCATAAAATTGTTCACAATATTCCTTATTATCCTTTGACTGTATGTAGAATCAGTCATATCACCTGTCTTATTTCTAATATTGGAAATATGTGTCTTCTCTCTTTTGTTCCTGATTAGCAGATAAAGGTTTGCAATGTTAGTTATTGAGCTTGTAAAGGAACTGAGTTTTTGTTTTATTGTTTTTCAGTGTTTTTTTTTTTCTTCTAATTCACTGATTTCCATGCTGATTTTTATTTCCTTTCTTATGCTTATCTTAGGTTTTATTTTCTCCTCTTTTTCTTATAGTGGAAGCTGAAGTTATTGATTTGAGACCTTTCTAATTTTCTAATATAAGCAAACCATAAAGTTTCCTTACAAATTTGTTTGCATCCAACAAATTTTGAATAAATCGTGTTTTCTTTTTCATTGAATTCAGAATACTCTTTGGATTTCTTTAACTCATGGGTTGTTTAGAAGTGTGTTATTTACTTTCCAAATATTTGGAAGATTATCTCTAACTATTGGTTTGTAATTTAATCCCATTTGGTCAGAGAACATACTTTGTATGACTTGAATCCTTATACATATGTTGAGTCTTGTTTTATAACCTATGATATTATCTGTTTTAGTATATATTCTATGTGAGCTTGAAAAGAATGTATATTCTGTTGTTGAGTGTTGTAGTAACATCAATTAGGTTAAATTTGTTGATAGTATTAATCAGGTCTTCTATCTTCTTACTAATTTTCTGATTGCATGGCTTACCAACTATTGAGAGGAGATTGTTGAAATCTGACAAAAATAACAATTTTTCTATTTCTTACTGTAGTTCTATCAATTTTGGATTTATGTATTTTGAAGCTTTGTGTTTAGGTGTGTAAATACTTAGAATTATTATATCCTCTTGAACTGACCTCTATATTACTATTAAGTGTCAATATTTAATTTTTGTAGGTTTTACTCTGAAATCTAACATTGTCTGTTATTAATATAGCTTCCTCACCTTTATTTTGATCAATATTTTGATTAATATTAGCATGGTATATATAGCTTCATCTTCTTACCTTTAATCTTATCTTTATATTTAAAATTATTTTCTTATAGGCAGATATAATTGGATATTACTTTTTTATCCAAGTTGACAATTTCTGATTTTTAGTTAGGAAATTTAGGCTATTACATTTAATTTGATTATTGATATGTTTGACTTACACATATATGTGGGCAATATCCTGCTATACTGTCTCATTCAAGGTTTCTTTTCCTCTTTTCTACCTTCTCTTGGATTGAATATTTAAAAAAAATTCTATTTCTTTTTGGGCTATGCTGTGTCTTCACTGCTACACGTAGGCTTTCTCTAGTCGGGGTGAGCAGGGGCTACTCTAATTGCGGTGCCCGGGCTTCTCATTGTAGTGGCTTTTCTTGTCATGGAGCACGGGCTCTTGGGTGCATGGGCTCCAGTAGTTGTGGCACAGGGTCTCAGCAGTTGTGGCTCATGGGCTCTGGAGCACACAGGCTTAGGTGCCCTGCCGCATGTGGAATCTTCCCAGACCAGAGATCGTACCTGTGTCCCCTGCATTGGCAGGTGGAGTCTTAACCACTGGACCACCAGAGAAGTCTTAGACTGAACATTTTTAATGATTTCATTTTTTCCCTTTGTTTATTTGTTAGCTATAGCTCTTCATTGTGTTATTTTAGTGGTGGCTTTAGGGTTTATAATTTTTTAAGTTTATAATTTTATATACATATGCTTATAACTCTGGAAAATTCTTAAAGAGATGGGAATACCAGACCACTTGACCTGCCTCTTGAGAAATCTGTTTGCAGGTCAGGAAGCAACAGTTAGAACTGGACATGGAACAACAGACTGGTTCCATATAGGGAAAGGAGTATGTCAAGGCTGTATATTGTCACCCTGCTTATTTAACTTATATGCAGAGTACATCATGACAAATGCTGGGCTGGATGAAGCACAAGCTGGAATCAAGATTGCCGGGAGAAATATCAACAACCTCAGATATACAGATGACACCACCCTTATGGCAGAAAGCGAAGAAGAACTAAAGAGTCTCTTGATGAAAGTGAAAGAGGAGAGTGAAAAAGTTGGCATAAAATTCAACATTCAGAAAACTAAGATCATGGCATCTGGTCCCATCACTTCATGGGAAATAGATGGGGAAACAGTGGAAACAGTGTCAAACTTTATTTTTCTGGGCTCTGAAATCACTGCATATGGTGACTGCAGCCATGAAATTAAAAGACTCTTACTCCTTGGAAGAAAAATTATGACCAACCTAGACAGCATATTAAAAAACAGAGACATTACTTTGCCAATAAAGGTCCATAGTCAAGGCTATGATTTTTCCAGTAGTCATATATGGATGTGAGAGTTGGACTATAAAGAAAGCTGAACACCGAAGAATTGATGCTTTTGAAGTGTGGTGTTGGAGAAGACTCTTGAGAGTCCCTTGGACTGCAAGGAGATCCAACCAGTCCATCCTAAAGGAAATCAGTCCTGGGTGTTCATTGGAAGGATTGATGCTGAAGCTGAAACTCCAATACTTTAGCCACCTAATGTGAAGAACTGACACATTTGAAAAGACTCTGATGCTGGGAAAGATTGAAGACGGGAGGAGAAGGGGATGACAGAGGATGAGATGGTTGGATGGCATCACTGACTCAATGGACATGAGTTTGATTAAACTCTGGGAGTTGGTGATGGACAGGGAGGCCTGGCGTGCTGCAGTCCATGGGTTTGCAAAGAGTTGGACACGACTGAGCGACTGAACTGTTCTTGAGACTAAATGTTCTTGAGAGTTTTTCTAGAACATAGTAAATTTCTAGGAAAAATTTTAATCCATGTGGGTCTTGTTTTTAAACTTTGCTAGGTGGAACCATAGCAGCCTTTTGTCTAGGATTAATTTTTTTAATACTACTCAAGCAAGACCCTTGTTAGTAATGTAACCAATGCCCCATGAATTATGAGATTTTTCATTCAGGCTGTTGGGAGAAGCCACTAATACTGAGTACTGTTGTAATCCTTTTGGGCGTTTCTCTCCCTATACTTAGAGAAGCTTCCTCACACATATGTTGATTGGTTCTCTAGGTGGACCCTCTGCAGTCTTCCTGAGTTCTTTCTCTGTGCATCCTTCTCTCTGGTACTGGGCTCTGAGAATAAGCCTGAGCTCAGTCAGGCTTATTAGAATTGCTCACCATCACCGCTAACCCCTTTCCTGTTAAAACACACCTTAGCGCTGCTTAGAATGAGGTTATATCATCCCAGACTGTTTCCAGTAGAGCCTACATCAGCTCTGGGCACTGGGAGGCCTCTGGGGGCCAGCTCCCTTCTTGTCTCTCTCTCTGTTGATTTCATGGGCAGTCTAGACTCTGTTCCTTCCCCCTTCTCCACCCACTGTAGTCTATTTCTCCTACTTGTTAACTTTAGAACTGGGACTGAGCTTGGAATCTCTACACTTATCTTTTATCAAAACTGTTATCTCCTATTGAATCCTGATGAAATCATAGTACAATGGGCCCTGATTCTGTCCTTGGGATGCTAGGCCACCTGAGCCCATTGGCTCTGCAAGCTCTGCCTCACTTACCTTCTCTACCAATTCTTCTATTGCCCTCCCACCCCACAAGCATCATGCATATTATGACATCAGTTATGTGTCATAGACAGTCTTGCCATCTTTAGTAATTCCTGGAGAGATGAGGCCACTTTGATGTTGAACCAAAGGGTCATGAAACCAAACTCCCCATCTACCTGTGGTCCTGTCTTTTGTATTATCAGTCCACCAGTGTGTGTGGGGGGAGCCTTCCAAAGCAGGCAGATTTTTAAAAATTAATTTATTTTTTCATTGAAGGATAATTGCTTTGCAGAATTTTGTTGTTTTCTGTCAAACGTCAACATGAATCAGCCATAGGTATACGAAAGCAGGCAGATTTAAAGCAGCATGTTGATTATACATGCTTAAGAACTTTTCCTCCCAGTTTCCCCCTCCCTCCCTTCCATCATGCAACTCCTCTTCCTGCCCATCACTCTCTCTGTAGGCCACTCACAGTGGTCTCTTCTTTGTTCCTCTATCTCTAGTCAGCCAAGAATATGCCTTTGTTCCCTTATCTTGTCTTGTTCAGAAATGTTATCTATGTGGAGGCCTAATTTATTTCATCACCTCCTTTACCTCCCCAGGACCTCGTTTCCACTGCTTTCTTTTTTTAAAAAAAATTAGTTTATTTTCTATTTTTTAATTTTACAATATTGTATTTGTTTTGTTATACATTGACATGAATCCACCATGGGTGTACATGTTTTCCCCTTCCAGAACCCCCCTTCTACCTCCCTCCCCACCCCATCCCTCCAGGTCATCCTGGTGCACCAGCCCCGAGTACCCTGTATCATGCATTGAACCTGGACTGGCGATTCGTTTCACATATGATAATTTACATGCTTCCACTTACCAAGGTTAACCCTAGTCCCCTCTCTCAAGAAATTGGCTCCTTATCTGTGTAGCAGGGATGCATTTTATTTTCCAACACCACGGGGCAAGAAATGTCACATTCTTTTTGGCTATCCAAATCATGTTTCATCTGTAATAGCAGAAAATTCAATGTCTGTCCTTACCTGAACTTCTTCCACTTCTAACCTTACCCCTATAGGGTCATACAAAGGCTCTGGATATCCTTGCAGGGCAGCGTTTTCAGGGAAAGGTCCATTTGTCTCTGGTCTACACAGGTTACCACTTCCAGGCTTATTGTTCCAGCTCTGGTGTTACTTGAAGGCACAATTCCTAGGCTTCTGTGCCAAGTTTGAGTGGCACTGTGGTTCTCAGGGCTAAAGCTCTAACAGTTCAATTACCACCCCAGTCACTGATGACTACTAGGCATGAACCAGCTTTTGTGAAAACCCTGAAGGATTTTGTCCTCGTCATCTGGTCAGATAAATATTCACCTGTCCTCAATTCAAGTTACTTGTAAAGGTCCAAATAACTTTACTTCTCTTGGTACGGTATAACCCATCATAACATCCCTCAGAGAGGCAAAGCTTTGGGGGGGAGAAAAAAAAGGCTAGGAAGGACATTATCTTCTCTACTGGCTAGGCTGTTTTTGTCTCTGACCCACAAAAAACACACTCAAGACAATGTTACACATAGACACAGTTACCTTTCTGAGCTCACAAAGAGGAGAGTCACTTTGCAGTAGGGAGAATGAATCACATTTATATTTTAATACCCTGGTTTCTGCCACTTATTAGCTGTGTGGCCTTGGGCAGGTCATATTTCTGTTATCTATAAAGACTTCTGCCTTCTGACTTCTTAGGGTTGTTTTTTTAAGGGTTAAATGAGTTAATAGAGGGAAAAATGCTTAGAGCAGTGCTATAAAGTGTTAGCTATTTTTATTATGAGCTAGTTATGCTGTTTGTGACCTTTTCCCTGTGCTGTTCATTTTATATAGTGCTATTGCATCTTAGGTGGAGTTACCCGAGTCAGCACTTAAGGTGAATACCTTCCATGGCCAAAATTACCTCCAAATTCCATTGGAGACTAACCATCTTATTTTTTGATAAGTCCAACCCAGACAGTTTTCCTGCCAGCATTAAATCTGATTGCGTTGTCTTGGGTTGAGCTCTGGATAAAGGTATTACTTACAGATTTATACCTCTCCTTACACAGCCAATTCAGAGCAGATATTTTTTTCGGCAAAAAACTGCAAAATCATGCACACTGCTTGATTTTTTTCCTCTCTGTGAAAACTGTTGAAATTCATTTAATTTTAGTGAAAATAAGCTTTAACTCCAAGATTGCCTAGCATCCATACCATCATAAGCATAGCCGGATAAGAAACTGAAGTCCTTACACTGGCCAGAGTGGGCAAAGAATGAAAAGTTTGAAGAATCCCCTTTTGCCCCTCTCATATTGCTCACAAAGGAGATCATCTTGCTGTTCAATTAGAATTTGATAGTAACCAAAGAACTTCATTGAAGTCTTATCTTTCCCTTGTCACAGTCCTTGGTGAAATCTATGAGTACTTTACACTGGGCATTGAGGGGTATGAATTAGGCTTCTATATGGGGTGTTCATCCCTGGTAGAGAGTATACAAGTATTGTTTAACTGTAGTCACTGTTGGGCATTGCCTATAGTTCTGTTCATCTCAAGAGAGACTCCATTTCTAAAGAAATGATGGAGGCAGATATTAACCACATGTACTTGAATCGGGTGTAAACAAAAACTGAAAAAAACAATACAGTGGGCCATGTACCTAGAGAGTTTGCTTTTTTTTTTTAACTGTCCCTGTCACTAATCAACTATGTGCCCTCAGATGAGTCCCTTCCCCTCTCATAGGTTCAGTTTTTTCATTTGTAAGATGAGGGGGTTACACAATCTTTTCCCAGTTCTACTGTCCTGTATCTGTGATTCCACTTAATCAGTGTGAATTCCTTGAAAACTTCCTATTGTAAAAATGACTTGAGGAATGGGTCGGAGAATGTTAACTATTTCTTAGGAATAGTCACCTGGTGTAGCAGTTTAATAATTTTAGTTTCCTTTGGAAACCCACTCCTGCTCTAATTTGTATTCATCCTCCTGGGGATGAATTCACCAGGACTATAAAGAAAGCTGAGTGCCAAAGAATTGATGCTTTTGAACTGTGGTGTTGGAGAAGACTCTTGAGAGTCCCTTGGACAGCAAGGAGATCCAACCAGTCCATCCTAAAGGAAATCAGTCCTGAATATTTGTTGAAAGGACTGATGCTGAAGCTCCAATACTTTGATCACCTGATGTGAAGAACTGACTCATTGGAAAAGACCCTGATGGTGGGAAAGATTGAAGGCAGGAGGAGAAGGGGAAAACAGAGGATGACATGGTTGGATGGCATCACCGACTCAAGGGACATGAACTGAAGCTCCAAGGGTCATTCCATTCCCCTTGCCACAGTGATTGGTTCAAGCATAGACATGTGACTCCTATGGTCCATTCATAGACACTCCAAGGACTTTTGATGAAGCTAGTTGGAAAAAAAACAGTTTCTTTTCTCTGGCATTGGTAAACAGGGAAGCCTAGAGTTGGTTACTTTGGCCACCTGATGCGAAGAGCTGACTCCTTGGAAAAGCCCCTGATGCTGGGAAAGATTAAAGGCAGGAGGAGAAGGGGATGACAAATGGTTGGATGGCATCACCAACTCGAGGGACATGAGTTTGAGCAAGCTCCGGGACTTGGTGATGGACAGGGAAGCCTGGCATGCTGCAGCCCATAGGGTTGCAAAGAGTTGGACATGACTGAACGACTGAACTGAACTGAGAGTTGGTGATGGACACTTATGATGGAAAAAGGAGAGAGCATGCAGGAAAATGAGGTTGACAGAGGCATACATAAATACAGAGACAGACAGAACCACACAGAAATAGGGAGATAGTGTCCTGCTGGCACGTTGAGTCCCTTGATCCTGGCTTTTACGCTAGACTTCACAGATACAAGAGGCACTAAATACTCCTTTTGTTTAAATTGTATTAATTAAGATTCTGTTATTTGCAACTGTATGGTGCTTGACTAACACGTTCAAGTCTTCCTTTGCAATGTTGCACAGAAGAATTTGCTTGCCTCCAGATGGCTTGATCTGAGTCTTGGGAGTGAGAGAAGGAGTTGTGATATCTGATAGTAGAGGTTGTGTGAAGAGGGAAAGAACCTTTGATGCGCCAAGTACTATGCTGTGCTTTTCATGTTTTTTTTTTTTTGTCATTTCATACCACAACCCTAGGAGGACAGTGCTGTTTTTATTATCCCTGTTTTGCAAAGGAGGAAACTGGGGAGCAGACAGATAAGGTCTTACCCGAGGTCACACAACAGAGGTGGCAAAGCTAAAGGTTAAAACCAGATGCTTAGTCTCTGGAGCTTGAGCTCTCAACTGTTGAACTAAAATTTTCTGGGTGATTTTTCTTTCCTAATTCTCTCCTTACTTACCACATAGCTGAGGTGGAGTCACAGTTTGAGTCTAGGTTGGCTGGACACCAGTACATGAGTAAATAAGCCGTAGAGGAAGAATAGATGGAGGAGATCTCTAAGTGGATGGATAATATGGAATAAAAGCATGGGATATAGTTACTCCCCATGCTCCACCCCCATACCCAGTTAGTTATATTTTAATATTCTAAAATTTAAGAAGAAAGAAATTATCTAAAGAAATTAATTTTTTAAATGGAAACTTTTTTTTGCAACTTTGACAAAATTGTGATCCATATACACAGTTTTAAACTGTTAAATAATTTAGCAATAAATTTTGAGATGAGAATATATTACAAATAGCCACATCAGCGTTTGATGAAGCACATTGCAATTTGTTAGTTATTGGTACAATGTGTTTCAGTATATCTGTTTGTGATAGTCAAATATATCATTTTAATATTTCCTTTCACATGCAATATACATGAGCTCATACGATGTTGAAGCTGCCTCTAAGAATTTCTATTACTTCCCTTTTCCTTTTCTTTTTCTTTTTTTTCTTCTCTGGCTCACTTACCGTGCATTTATTTTCATATACTGTCTCCCATTTGACTATAAAAGAAAGATCCATGAAGGGAGGGCCATGCATTGCCTGTGAGCTCTTGTGTCTTCATGGTGCCTGGCACATAGTAGGTGCTCGATAAAGTCTACTAAGGGAATATATTATATAATAATTTGGCTTATCTCAAATTATAAAAAATACCAAATAATGTGGAATAAGTAATTTTTAAACCAAGCTTATTAATTGAAGTTAATATCCATCCTGACACTTGCATAATTCATAAGTATATAGCTTTATGGATTATCCCAAATTAAATACACTAATGTAAACACCACTCAGATATTTTTAAAAAATGACCCATTGTCAGCTTCTCAGCAGCCTCTCTACATATCTTCTCCAGATAACCATTATTCTGACTTCTACTACATAAATCAGTTTGGTCTGCTTTTGAAACTAATATAATTGAAATCATATAGTATTTTCTTTCATGTCTAGATTTTTTTTTTACTCAATATCAGTTTTGGGAAATGTATCTATTAGTTCAATGCAGTAGTAATTCATTTTATTTCATTGTTGTATAGAATTATATTGTAATAGATTTATAATACATCATAATTTACTTAATTTTTCTACTATTGACAAACTTTGGGTTGTTTCCAGTTTTTTTCTCTATTGTGAATAATATCAATATAGACATTTTTGTACATTTTTGGGGTACACATGGGTATTTATTTACCTAAAATTAAAATTTTGCAGTCACTGGACATGCATATTTTCATTTTTTGGTAGATCTTGCCAAACGGTTTTCAAAGTAGTTGTGTCAATTCACATTGTCAATGCCCTGCAACAAAAGACCGTCAGGAATACACCTGTAGTCAGATAAAATTAGGTTCACTGGTTTGTTGCAACAAGGAGAATGCACACCTTGGGGATTGTGGAGTGTCTCAGGAAAAAGGTGTTATGAAGACTTTCTGTAAGATTTGGAATTCTGTTAGGTGATTTTGTGGAGGGTTCAAGGAAGTTGGTCTTTGCTCTTCACTGGATGCTGTCAGAAAGTAGGGTTAATTCTGTAGTTGGGTTTCTCAACCATTTTAATCCAGAAGACCAGAAGGACCAAATGAGGTTAAACTGGAATTTGCAAAGAAGCAAGAGTTCCCTCATATTCACTGGTATATTAGATTGCTAGTTCTGCTATAATCAAGTGTCACACACTGGATGGTTTAAAGCAATAAGAATTCATTTTCTCATGGTTTTGGAGGTGAAAATTCCGAAATCTAGGAACGATGCCCCTCTTGACTCGTAGGGGCATCACTCCAGTCTCTGCCTCCATCGTCACATGGTGTGCTCCCAGTGTGTCCGTCTCTGTCTCCAGTCCATTTCTTGTAAGAAGCCAGTCCTGTTGGAGTAGGATCCATACCAATGACCTTTTCTTAACTTGATTACACCTGCAAAGACCCTATTTCCAAATGAGGTCATATTCACAGGTACCAAGGAGTACGATTTTACTGTATTCAACCCCTAACAGCCTAGATATGGGGTGTTTGGTCATTTTGTGACTTCAGCAGTGTTCCTAATTTTGTCTGTGTTCTGATATGACTATAGAGTGGTCTTGTTTTGTGTGATATGACAGGAGACCATGTTCAACAGGAGGATACTATGGGCTGGCTGGCTTCCTGCTGTCAGGCATGGCTTCTCTCCATCTCAGTAGCCTCATCACATTTTATATTGTTAGTCTTTTTAATTAATTTCAGTGACTATGATTGGTGTGCACTGTCCTCTTCTAGTTTCAACTTGCATTTCCTTGATGACAATGAGATTGAGCACTTTTCCATATGTTTATGAACTACCCTGGATAACCTCTTTCGTGAAGTGTTTATTTAAGTCTACTGCTCATTTCCATATTAGGTTGTTCCTATATATTCTGGAAATGGGTTTAATTTTTTTTAAATAGCCTTGTTAGTAAGATCAAAGAGGAATAAAAATGATATGTGCTTATAAATTAATGAACCTTATTCTCTAATATGATGCATAAAGTAGTACTAAAGAAAATTAAAAAAAAATTCCTGGAGAGTTTTAAGCAATGACAGCATGTTGGGAATAATTGAGTTGCCTTTCAATCACCTGAAAGTTTATATAAAATCTGGTCTTATTATTAAATTAATGTGTTAGACATACTAATGATGGCTATCTTTTTTATACCACATCTGATAGGTCAGGTGATATGCTAAGTACTTGATATGTGTCAGCTGATTTAACATCACAACATCTCAATACTGTCCACATTTTACAGATATGGAAATGGATGCTGAGAAGATTAATTAACTTTTCAAAGATTATACAAGAGAAGTTTAGGAGCTCTGTGTCAGGAACTTGCACCTAACTGCTATGCCATCCTGCCTGTCTTTACGTACTTGAGAGTTCTGCAGTGAGGAAATAGGAGCTTTCTGTTCTAGCTAACATAGCTGTGCACCAGTTTTTACACATCTAAGCGTGTAAAAATGCCACTGGCTTATTATGCTCACACATCTGTGGAGCAGGAATTTGGAACAGGCTTAGCAAGATGATTCTACTATACTCCATGATATCTGAGGCCTTATTAAGGAAGGCCTGAAAACTGGAGGTGCTTCAACAGCTGGGGTCATCCGAAGGCTCACACAAGCAGGTATCTTGGGATTGATGCTAGCTGTAGGCATATGTACACATGTGCGCGCGCGCGTGCACGCGCACGCGCACACACACACACACACACACACACACACACACACACATTGGTCTCTGCCCCTGGCTTCTGGCACAGAGCTTCAAGAACCTTTGCGATTTCCAAAGTGATAAAAACACTTGGAGCATCTTTTGTTCTAATGTTTGGTCTTTTACATTGGCTCCTGACACAGAGCTCCTAAATTTCTTGAAATTTCCTGGGTGATAGAAGTGTCTTTTGTTCTAATGAGGTGATGCTTGGTAGGCTCCTGGATGGGGTTGGTCATCAGAAAGACCAAACCATGGATAGAAGCTTGGAAATTTCAGCCCTACCTATATCCTCTAGGTAAAGGAGAAGTGCTGGAAATTAGTTACTTAGTGATCAACCATGCCTACATGCCAAAACTTCCATAAAAATCCTAAAGGTATTGGGATTCAAGGAGCTTCTCAGTCACTGAACACATGGAGGTGCTGGAAAGTGGAAGCCCTGTGTGCCTTCTCACATACCTTGCCCTGAGTGTCTCTTCCCTCTGGATGTTCATCTGTATCCATTATCATGTCCTTTTATAATAAGCCAGTAAACCCTGAATTGTATGAGCTATTCTAACAAATTCTGGAACCCAAGGAGGGTGTCATGGGAACCTTGTTTACAGCCAGTAAGTCAGAAGTACAGGTGACAAACTGGAACTTGTGATTGGGATCTGAAGTATGTGTGTGTGGGACTTGAGACAGCTGATCCTTGTGGGACTGAGGTCTTAAATCTATGGAATCTGATACTAATTCCAGGTAGACAGCATCAGAACTGAACTGAATTGTAGGATATCTAGCTGATATCATAGAGAATTCTTTGATAGGAAAAAAACCCCACACATTTGGTGACCATAAGTGTCAGAGGTGACGTGTTCTTTGTGAGTAAGTAAAGGAAAAACATACATTTTCTCCTGCACAGTTTGGATCACATACCATTCTTTCCACCACAGTCACAGGCCCACCCAGGTTCAAGGTAAGAAGACGTAGTCTCTGTCAACCAATGGGAGGGAGGCCCGAGTCACTTAGCAAAGGGAATGTGTGAGTTGGATGTATTGTGATGGCCACGTTTGGAAATCACAGTCTGCCACAAATCATAAATCCATCACATACTGTCTATGTGGTACTGGAAATTCCTTAAGCCTCTCTTAGTTTTATCAGCTGTAAAACAGAGAAAAGAAGTCCTTACTTCTTGATGTTATAAATAGGTAAATGTGGCAAATAATATAATATCACTGACCTATACACATTTAAGAAGATGGAGAGCTTCAAATCTGTGGATTCCAGAGTTGAAGTTTATAAAAACCAATTAGAAGATTTTATGAGACATTAGCCAAGAGCCTGGTAAAGAGGGTAACAAGATTACATTCTGAGACTTAAGTCCTAAAAACAATGGAAAGTGAAGATGGCTTCTAGGCTACAAAACATCTCAGCAATCTGGTTGAATGAATAAACATATCTCATGAACAGTGTATTACTCAAAAGGGATTTGAATATGTTCATACAAGCAGTGAGAAAGGAAAAGAAAATCTTTGAGGTAATTTTTAGCAGTGGCCATACAGGGGAAAGTGGTATTGCTAACCAACTTGGAGAATTTTGGTACATTCACAAGGGCATCACTTGTAGAGATAGTTGAAGAAAGTGAAATCAGTTGACTTTGGTCTATTGTCAAGGTGCACTGCCTGGATCAGGTTATCTCTTGTGCTGCTCCTACACATCCAGTGCCTTTTGATTCCATTAAACTTTAAAATGAAATTGATTTGGCCCCCTTGTAAGTTGGCCTCTACAAAGAGGCTGGATTAATTGGGAGAACTTTTAAAAGTTCCCATGCCAGTCATTAATCATTTTGCATTAATAAGTTGACATTCTAGTTTTATAACAAGTCTCATGAGCTTTAGTAATGTAATTCCACATTTGAAGAAGGAATGATCTTTCTGTGCTAGAAAAGGCAGTTTTGTGAGCCTCTAAGACTGAGCAGTCAGCTCTTGGAAGCCAGTAAATTCACCAAGGGAGTGAATTTCACTTCATGAGGCCTTTTGAGAAGTAAACTACTGGCCTAATTCTTAGTGGTGGGCCTACATCTGCACTTGGGAGTCTGTGACTGTTTCTTGAAGTCTCGTCCAGGTGGAACACCTGATTTTCAGCTGCAGTTCCACCAGACTCCCCTGCTTATGAATTCATGCTCATTTAAGTGCTTCGGGTCTTAGTCTTAGGTAGGCATCATCAGGCATGTCACACTTTTTGTAGATGTGCCTTAGGGAAGTTGTGAAATGTTTAGGTCTTATATCAACTACTTCTCCCAACCCAATGACCCCTCAACTATTTTCAGTTTGTCCCTTAACAACATATTCAGATTTCTAATTTTCTTATCAGATGCAAGGCCACAGTAAAAAAAAAAACAGTCATTTGTTACTTACAGTAAACTTACTTACAGTCTAAACTGGACAATGTGATGAAACAGCCGTTTTTAATTAGCCATGTCCACGGTAAATGTAGGGCTTCCCAGGTGGCTCGGGGGTAAAGAATCCGCCTGCAATGCAAGAGGTGCAGGCAGACGTGAGTTTGAGTCCCAGGTTGGGAAGATCCTCTGGAGAAGGGCATGGCATTTCACTCCAGTATTCTTGCCTGGAGAATCCCATGGACCGAGAATCTGGCAGGCTACAGTCCATGAGGTCTCACAGGGCCGGACACAACTGAAGCGACTTAGCATGCGTGCGTGCTGTTTATCCTCTTATATCTACGGTAAATATGGCCCCTGATTCTGTTCCTTTCATTTTCTCTTCAAATCAACCCCATGCTGGGGCTTTCCTCTTTCTTCACAGCTGGGAATTTTAGGTTTTGTTTTACCTCTTGCCATCTGTTTACGTCTGCCCAGAAAGCTGTGGTCAAGACACTTTGCTGCATGGCCAAGATAGGGAAAAGGGACAGAGATAATCAAATACTGTCATATTTGGGTGATAAGATCCCAACAATGCATTCAATACACTACACAGGGGAGGAAAAGACCTTGCTCATTCAACTCAATGAGGGAGCTGAACATCCAGAGATATGTAACTACCATGTGGGGACTTAACACTTGACTTCACTAAAATGTTGTTCAGTAGGAAGACTGACACTGCTACCATATGTGAATACACAGTTTTAAAGGCAGATGTAGGGAGAGTTAAGTTTTGCTTAATGGTCTACCTAGAAAACAAAGAGTTAAGTGGTATATAGTCAGAATGCATTCAGTTGCAAGCAACAAAATGCCTATTAGTGGCTTAAATAATCAAGGTATTTAAAATACCACATAACAAGTGCTTTAGCAGCTCAGTGAGGTCTGAGTGGGATTCAGTGTCTGTAACTTTATTTTTGGCCTTTACTTTATGACGGGGAAAATGGTTGACACTGCTTCAAGCATCAAGCCCTCCATTACAAGCAGAAAGTCAGGGAACAAAAAGACTTTCTCTCCCTGAAGCTCTCTTAGCAAAGAGAATCTTCTCAGCAGACTTCTCATGTTTCTTTGGACGGAACTTGGTCACATGCCTACATCTAGGCTAACTGCTGGCAAAGAGGGAAGGAATTACCATGGTGGTTTAGACCAACCTGAAGCTGAGATGACCTGATACCATCCATGAGATGAGGAGATTTCTGCTCTCTACCTCATTCATATAGGGTTCACTTAGCTGGCTGTGTAGAAATAAAGGTATCTTTTATAAGTATTTTTTGATTAATTATATTAAAGAATTCTTCAAAAATTTATAAATGTGTAGGGATAAATGTCAAAGAATTTCTTCAAGGTGAGAGCTGTGGGGAGGAGAGAGTGGGTGGGTTGGATGCTGGGATGTGCTGGTGTTCAAGGAAAAGTGCAGTGTTTGCAGTGTTTACTGACCTTCTCTAGGAACTCCCCGTCACGTTTCTTCCAGTTAGCCTGCATCTGGGGGATAACATACAGGGAAATATCCGCCTTCATGGGCCACACAGCATAATTGTCACTTGTCACAGATGACTGCCTCTTGCCGGCCCAAATCCTCCAGACTTAAACCACTCAGTTAGGTCACTGTCTGTTGTTCCTTGATAGCGAGGCCTGGCACACCAGAATACCTCAGGACTCCATCCAGGGTGGCATCCCACGCACAAATGGGATGCCCATGGAGTGCAAGACTGATACCATTTCTAGTTAAACCAGAGCATCAAGCGGTCAGTGGGATCTGGCAGAAGGGAGGAGCAATCACATTTTCTGTAAGGATGTGAAAAAGTGGTTTATTAGGTAAGCTGGAGACAAGAGCAAAATTACCTAAGTATGAAGAGACTCTGCCTCGAGTGGCTGAAAACAGCAGCCCTCCCAGATGGGCTTAGGTGACTCTGGAGGCAGAGGGATGTTAGCAGTAAAGGGCCAGGACAAGGAAGGGAGGCACAGGCAACTCAACAAAAATTTGACCTGGTTCTCTGCTGTGTGGAAGTGCTTGGCAACACCTTTTAAATGAAGATGGTGTGTGAAGATTCACGGTGGTTCATTCTCTGAGTCTGGAGCTATTTCTAAAAGAGCTAAATAAAAATGTGGCAATTAATTGAGGCACACCATATGTAAAACTAGTGTAATGCCAGATGGAGGGAATGCATCTCTGCATTGTGTACCAAACAGTGACCTTGTACTGTGAACACTGTGCATTCATTATTTCATTTAATTTGTACAGTCGTTGTCTGAAGCAGGTGCTTTTATTATCTCCATTTGACAGATCGAGAGGATTGTAGCTTAAAAGGCTTAACTAGTAAGTGGAAAGGGCAGGACATAGACCCAAGCTGTCTGAATCCAAAATCTGCATTCTTAACCTCTGCTCGGTACTGTCAGCTGAAATTAAAAAACACTGGAGGGATAAAAAGAAGTTAGAACTCTGGATAAACTGAATTCTAGGGGGTGTGTGCTCCCCAGGAGTAAGATGATGTTATAGATTTAGGAATATGTAGACAGACTCCTGCCACTGTAAGTGACAGATTTCCCGGCCTAAATTGGCTCACACTAAAAATGGAATGCACCGACTCCTGTGATGGGTTAAATAATGGCACCCACAGTCGTCCATATCCTAATCCCCAGAACCCAAGAGTATGTTACCTTAAATGGCAGTAAAGGCTTTGTAGTTTAGATTAAATTAAAGTTCTTGCAATAAGGAGATTATCTGGGTGGGTCAATGTAATCACAAGGGTCTGCTGAGTACAGAAGTAGATGTGAGGATGGAAGAAAGAGGGTGGAATAATGTGATGAAGGGGCTGGAACAGGCAGGGAATTGGAATCTCCCCTGAGGCTTCTGTAAGTGACGCAGCCCTGCCTACACCTCTGTTTCAGACCTCTGGCCTCCAGAACTGTAAGAGAATAAATGTGTGTTGTTTTGTCAGCAAGTTTGTAGTAATTTGATACAGCAGCCATAGCAAACTCATACAACGCCTGTACCTAAAGGGTCCAGGGTAGCATCCAATTCAGGGTTGGCTGGTTCCAGGTGCCCTGATGAACTGGCCATGAAGCCATCCCTCTTCATTCTCTAGCTCTGTTTTCCTCTGTGATGGTCTTATTCAGAGGCAGACTTTCCCTGAGCAGGGAACCATCCATAGCTGCAGGCTTCCATTTCACCGCTTTAGCAACTCTGGCAATGGCACCCCACTCCAGTACTCTTGCCTGGAAAATCCCATGGATGGAGGAGGCTGGTAGGCTGCAGTCTATGGGGTCACCAAGAGTCGGACTCGACTGAGCGACTTCCCTTTGACTTTTCACTTTCATGCATTGGAGAAGGAAATGGCAACCCACTCCAGTGTTCTTGCCTGGAGAATCCCAGGGACGGGGGAGCCTGGTGGGCTGCCATCTATGGGGTCGCACAGAGTTGGACATGACTGAAGCGACTTAGCAGCAGCAGCAGCAGCAACTCTGGCAGAGCAAAGAGCATCCTTTCCAAATAGTATCAGCAAAGGGTGGCCATCACTGGCCTGGTTTGTACCAGAATCTATTGCCGTGGTTCTGACTGGCCAGACAATCAGAACCTGCTTTCCTTTGGGAAGCACCCTCCACCTTGCAAGTCCCTGAAGTTCGAGTGGGGCTGGTGTCCCCAGGGAGGAAAGGACCCCTGGCTTGTTGGATAGGAGGAGGGAGTGGCCTTTGGATAATGTAAGTGACAGCACCTCCTTGCCCTGGCTCCTGCATGGCTGGTGAGAAGGGGTCTTGCAGAGCCGACTTTACACCCAAGACAAGCTTCATCTGGCCTGTGGTCCCTTCACACTCTTGGAAACCCTGACAGAGAGCTCTTTTCTCTGAAATGACCCTCAGATTGGAGCTGAGATTGGGCAGTGCTCGCTTTCTGGGTGGCCACTCCTTTTATCTTTAAAAATGAGTGACTCCAGTGTGACAACACTGTGTTGTATTTTTGAAAGTTGCTGAGAGAGTAGATCTTAAGACTTCCTATCACCATAAAAAAAAAATTGTAACTATGAGGTGATGGATGTTAACTCAGCGCATTGAGGTGATAATTTCACAGCACACACGTTTATCAAATCGTTGTGCTGTATGCCTGAAACTAATACAATATTATATGTCAAATATATCTCAATAAAATAGGGAAAAAATGAGTGAAGAGATAGATGATATCGCTGCCACCGTGGCAGGTAAGCTCTGAAATCGTGGTCCCTTCAGGGTCTCGTTCAGACTGTTTTTTCTCTGCATGGCTCACAGAAAGAGCTTCAGATGTGTTTCCCTTATTCTCGTGCCTGTCAGCGTGCCTCTCTCCTTTGGGACAGAATGGACATTTTAGCCCTCAGTTCTAATATTGATTTTTCCTGGTCATTAAAAAAAGATAAGGCAGATTATATCATCTCTTGTCTGGGCCAGGGCTATCTGATAGCTTTTTATCCCTCTCAGAGTGAGGGCCAAGTCCTAACAAGCCATACTTGGTCTTACACCCTGGGACCCTCTGCTAACTCTCTGGCTTCTCACCTGCTACTCTCACCCTCGCTCAATCCCCAGCAAACACCCCGACCTCCTCACTTACTGATTTTATTGTCTGTCTGCCCCATCTCCCACTATTAAGCAAAGCTCAAGGGGTCAGGAATATTTATTTTTTATTTCTTTCTTTTGTGCTTACTGCTGTATCCTCAGCATCTAAAGGAATATCTGTGCATAGTAGGGACTCAGTAAGTATCAGTTGAATTGAGTTAATGTATTAACTAACACGTATGTATGCATTCATTTCTCCAGCATTTGCTAAGTCTGTACACAGTGCCAGCTAGTGAACTTGGAGCTATACTTGGCAAAACAAGCTCAATGTGGTGTTTGCCCCTAACAGCTTATACCCTAGTGAGGAGAGAGTGGCATGCAAACCAACAATAGCAATCGAATATGACAATTACTAAGAGGTGCTGTAAACCCATGGTGCTAAGGGAGCTTGGGGAAGGGGGCACGGACAAGGTCTGAGAGTCCTTCCCGCCTTCGTATAGCTCATTCCACGTGAGCATCCAACACATAATTGCTGTTTCATTGTTTATTTCCCATTGGGACCGTCTCTACGTGTATACACTACTTTTATGAGCAAATGCGTCTCTTAATCCATTAGGTTTCTCTGCTCCCATTCTTGAGGTCTAACTCCTGGGTTGCTTAGTTCCCAAATACTGGTGTTTGCTGATGGAAAATTGCCATTTCCTCACTGTGATAAGAAGAGGTGGAAGATCAGAGCACCTTGGTACCTCTCGTTACCAAGTAAAACGTGCAGGGAACGGGGCCAGGCCCTTCTGATTGCCGTGTGCCCCTAAAGGGCTCCTGCTGGTTGGCAAGGAAGCCAGCACAGCTCTTACTACCTGGACTTGGCAGTTGTTTTCCTGATGCAGGCTCTCCCCAAGGCTGTTGAGACGGCCACTTCTCATTGTTCAAGCCTCAGCTGAAGTGCCACCTCCTTGGAGAGGAGTACCCTAACTAAAATTGTCACATCCCCACATCAGACCTAATAATCATTTTCTTCATTCACTGACTACAGTCTGAATACATCCTGCTTCGGTTCTGTCTTCCTCGTTAGAAAATAAGTTCCATATGGACAGGAACCATTTCTGTCTTGTTTGCTGTTGTGTCCCCATATACATATATATGTATATACATATAGATGTATATAGATGTATATAGATGCTCATATAGTATTTATTAGATAAACAGCTGACAGAGGAGCACCTGAGCTACAGAATCATGGAATATTGGTATTTATAAGATTAGAAGGAGCTGTGCTTTTTAAAAAAAAAATTTTATAAAATTAAAAGGTTTTTAATTCCTTAAAAAACTGGAAATAAAACTGCCATATGACCCAGCAATCCCACTGCTGGGCATACACACCGAGGAAACCAGAATTGAAAGACACACGTGTACCCCAGTGTTCATCGCAGCACTGTTTACAATAGCCAGGACATGGAAGCAACCTAGATGTCCATCGGCAGACGAATGGATAAGAAAGCTGTGGTACATATACATAATGGAATATTACTCAGCTATTAAAAAGAATGCATTTGAATCAGTTCTAATGAGGTGGATGAAACTGGAGCCTATTATACAGAGTGAAGTAAGTCAGAAAGAAAAACACCAATACAGTATATTAATACATATATATGGAATTTAGAAAGATGGTAACAATGACCCTATATGCGAGACAGCAAAAGAGACACAGATGTAAAGAACAGTCTTTTGGGCTCTGTGGGAGAAGGTGAGGGTGGGATGATTTGAGAGAATAGCATTGAAACATGTATATTATCATATGTGAAATAGATCGCCAGTCCAGGTTCAATGCATGAGACAGGGCACTCAGGGCCGGTGCACTGGGATGACCCTGAGGGATAGGATGGGGAGGGAGGTGGGAGGGGGGTTCAGGATGGGGAACACACGTACACCTGTGGCTGATTCATGTCAATGTATGGCAAAAACCACTACAATATTGTAAAGTAATTAGCCTCCAATTAAAATAAATTAATTAATTAAAAAAAATTAAAAAGTGAGACCCAGGAAAGCAGGCAGTTCCACCAAAGCCACCCTGGAAGAATTCACACCATTGTCCCACCCCAGGCTGTCACACCATCTGCTGCCCTTGTTGGGAACTATAATCTCGTGGGTCTCTGTTGAGATGAGTGGTATACAAAGTTCATCTGTTGGGAGCCAGTAGGAACCACAGCTCCCTGGCTGGTTCTGACAGAGGTGCCCAGTGGTGCCCTCCAGGGGCAGCTGTCAAGCGCTGTCACAAGTAATCATTCATTTTGGCTGTGTGCATGTCCAGGAGTGGGATTGCTAACATATTTTTGGTTTAATAAGTAGGACCAAGAATTTCCCCCAAGTGGTCGTATCCGTTTACACTTCCATCCACAGTGAAAGAGAGTTCCAGTTCCTTCACAACTTCACTAGCTCTTGATACTGTTGGTCCTTTTAAATGGAGCCATCCTGGGTTGTGGTTGCACTTTGCATTTCCCCCATGACAGATGGTCTTGACACATTTACTTATGTTTATTTAACTCTACATTACAAACAACTATACCTTCTTTCCAGTATATGTACTCTCTCAAGGTTTACAACTGCATTTAAACTCACTGTCCTTTTTCATGAACCTTTCCCTGTGTTTCCCTACGGAATGAAGGAACATGTAAGAATGCAGACTAGAAAACTTGACTCTCTCCTTACTCTCTGCGCACAAGAGGTCACAATGTCTGACTGCCTCTGTTTCAGAAAGGTCTCCTGAATGTTTGCTTCCCTTCATTCTCATTGTGATTGTTCCAGTTCAGGTTTTATCATTTTTTTGTCCCTGTTGGCAGAATTGACTGCTTGGCTATTTTATTATAGTTGCCAATGGTGCTTAACTGAAAGTTACAGGATCTTATTTCATAAACATGTTTTGCTTTTCTACACAGTTGTAGATTTGAGATTTATAGTAATGTATCTGGGAATGAGGTGGTTTGACAGCTGCCATCTTGGCTAGAGAAACATTCTCTTGCACTTGGAAACACTGTGGTTTCCAGGCCAATATTTAGGTTTGAGTCTCCCCAAAGCCAGCTGTGGAGGAAACCATTGGTGAGAGCTATGAATCACAGGGGAAACAGGTCAAGCAGTGTGGGTGGGTTCCAGCAGACTACCTTCATTAAAAGATACCTGACTCCTCCTGTAGGTGCTAATGCTATCTTCTCAAGTGAAGAAGACCTTCATTGTATATCAAAGGGGATGTGTCTTTTTGGAGCCAGCAGTCTCAAGGAAGGTGCAGCAGAATTGATTACCATTCCCTCCATACAGGTTCAAGGTGGGGGTCAAAACAGTCAACAAGCAACAGTGACAGTTCCCCGAACTCCAAAGAGTACAATCCCTTAGCACCCTGGGTTCTTACCTGGCTTCATGAAGGATGCAGAGATTTCATCCTCTTTAATTCAGACCTTCAGGACTACCCCCCTGGTGTGCTACCAAGGATTAAATGCAGAAGCTAAGATTTGCTGAGCAATAGCAATGTCTCAAGCATTGGGCCGAGCATTTTATTGGCACAAGCTTATTTAAAAGTCACCACAGTCCCTCATATTATGAGGGAATTATTTTTATGATGCTGATTTTGCAGATGAGGTTTCTGAGAACCAGAGAGGTTAAGTGAAAAGTCTTAGGTTAGTGCTTCTCCATGCATCCTGGTGGCTCAAACAGTAAAGAATCCTCCTGTGATGCAGGAGACCTGGGTTCAATCCCTGGGTCGGGAAGAGTCCTGGAGAAGGGAATGGCCACCCACTCCAGTATTCTTGCCCAGAGAATTTCATGGATAGAGGAGCCTGGTGGGCTACAGTCCATGGGGTCACAAAGAGTCAGACATGACTGAGGGACTAATACTTTCTCACTTCTCAGACTTCAGTGAGTTTATAAATCATCTGGGCTGATGAACAGATTCTGACCTTGCAGGGCTGGGGTAGGGACTGGGACTCTGCATTTCTAACAAGATCTTAGGTGATGCTGCTCCTGCCGGTTGGGGACTGTACCAAGAGCTGGCAGTGGTAGAGCTGAGACTCTCACGGGCAGCAGGAATCTCTGGGACTTCCTGTCTTCGTTGCTGTGCTGCATTTCCTCTTACTGCTCTGACAACCTCTGTTCTCTCACTCATTCTTAAGCCTGAGATGCACGAGTGTCCTTGCTTCCCAACCGCTAGGCCCGTGAGTGTTTCCCCTTTCTTTCTGTGCCCCTGTCTCCCTAACCTACTTTCTATCCCGTTTACCTCCTCCCCTTGCACTTTCCCACTCATTCATGGGATTGTCCTGCCATGGGGCTTTCTGGTCTTCTCTTCCTTGGAGATGATGCTCTCTGAAATAGCTCCCCTTGTCCTTGCAACCTGCGCCCTTTCTCCTCTTACCCTGCTGTGAGCTTCTTCAGAGCATGTATCACCACCAGATAGAATATTTCATGTACATATAGTTTATTGTCTTTCTCCCTCACTAAAATATAAGAACCCTGTCAATTTTGTTCATTATTTTGTCTTTAGCATCTAGATCAGTGTCTTCAATATAGTAAGGCTCAATAAATATTTGTGAGATAAATGAATGAGATTATGAAAGAAGGAATGAAAACATAGTTTGACTTCTTAATTATAATAACAACAGAACCATCTAACATTTCCTGAACATATATAATGCCAAAAAACATGCCAAGTACTCTAGCCAGTTGATCTCATTTGATTCCTATAAGAACTCTTAGAGAGAGCTGTTATCATTATTCCTGGTTTTCAGATAAGGAAATGGGAGGCTAAGAGAGATACACTAATATGCCCAAGATCATATGGCTATTCAATGACAGAATTAGATTTTTCAACTAGATCTAACTCTCCTGAAGTCACTAAAAAGTCAATGTGCTGGGCATGTGAACTCACCATTGTTTCTACAACAGGTCTTGTTAACTGTCTTGGGGGATCAACTGGATGGAGACACTGAGCTTGGAAAGTGGGACTCCAGGCTGGAATCACAAATGTTTAAACAAGCTAGAAAAAAAAAAAAACATCAGATGACTGACTTAGTAAATTAATCCTTATTTTCTCCACTTTTAATTTGCATCTTATAAGCCTCATCTTGGTCGGGAAAAATGATTCCACTCGATGTTTGCTTTTAATTTTACAAAAATAACCTCTGCTATGTGGAAGGATATATTTTGACATCACAAATGTGCATGTTTAACCCCAGTACTGGGGGGTCATGCTACTTCTTACAGCAGGCGTGTAATCTCAGAGTGGAAGGAGAGAATGGGAGCCAGGATATCATTTTGTACCCGGTGCCCTCAGCAATTTCTGATGCATTGTAAACAGTTAGATAGGAATAACCTCTTCCTAATGTTGGAAGCAGGTTAGTGGGTTTATTTGATCACTGACAAAAGGGTATATTTTCCAGGTGGAAATGAGAGCAGAGAAGGGTGTGTGAGCAGCTAGGTGGAAGAGGCACAGGGCCGAGGCTTTGAGCTTTTACACAGTCCGACAGTAATCCCAAGATCCCTGCTTTAGAGGGGAGGGCGGCGTCCCCTCCCTCTCTGGTGACCATCAATGGCCTCTTGCATATAAATCTGTGTTCTCAGGGCAGCTGGGTCAGCCCTGGGCCCTCCAGAGTTCTGCCAGTATTACCACATGCCCCAAGAGACTGGGGATCACAAAGGCTTTTCAAAGTATTGCTTTATTTATTTATTTATTTCAAAGGCAAAAAATTCAGGTTAAGGTCTGTCGAGGCTCACGTAAGAAGCTCCAAGAAGTGCGGTATACAAGCCCCGAGGGTCACATGGTCGTGTTCTGGGAGGCCTTTTGCATCTGAGTTGTGTGGGAAATAGAAGCGGACTCCAATCCAATATGCAGTCTTTGAGAATGGGTAAAAGTTCTAATCAATTAATGATGTTTATAATACGAGTAATAATGACAATGACAGCAACATTAACAGCACGGAAAGCACCTTGAGGTCTCTGCCTTCAGTTATTCCCAAACTCCAGTGGGTGGAGGGCTCTGGAGCCCTACACCCCAGGGTGTAAGGAGACTGTGAGTGCTCAAGGGTTAGCAACAGCCAGGCTGTTAAAACCCCTGGTCCTGAAGGGGCAAGAAGAGGGAATGGTTGCTGGCCCCTAGGCATCCTGCTGAGAGGGTCTCCTCAGTGAGGCTGGGGCTTCCTTGTAGGGACACACCCGCCCTTGCTGACCCTGCAGGGAGGCAGCCCGGCCCCATCCTCCCCCTTCCTCTGCTGTCCTGCTGGGGCTCCCCCAACCACACCCGAGCAGAAGTCAGAGTCAAGGAAGAACTCTGATGCCATCCTGACAGGGCAGGGGTCAGGCGGACAAGGGCTGGATGTGAATCAGCAGGGGCTGCCCGAAGAGAGCCAGCAGGCTGAGGGTGACTGGCCAGAGTGGGCTCCTCACCGGAATCAGCCTGGTCAAATCTCTCTCCTAGGAATTCAGAGCTAGGACTGAGGATCAGCTTGGAATGATGTTTTATTTATTTATTTTTTTTTGAAGTTTGATAACAAAGTGAAAGTAGCTCAGTCATGTCTGACTCTTTGCAACCCCATGGACTCTAGGCCAGGGTACTCGAGTGGGTAACCTATCCTTCTTCAGTGGATCTTCCTGATCCAGGAATTGAACCAGGGTCTCCAGCATTGCAGGTGGATTCTTTACTAACTGAGCTATGAGGGAAGCCCTTTGGAATGAGGTTGGGTGACGGGAAATTATTTTGACTATACAATATTCAGGAGCCCTATTGGGTGGTCACAGTCCACTGAGAGGACACTAAAACAGAGAGAGCCAGGGCTCAGAGAGGGAAGGAGGGTGGAGGGGCATAGAAAGAAGTACATCCAGGAAACGGAGGACCGATATCCCCCCAGGTCCTGCCTGTGGACTCTTTCTGAAGATAGTCCACGCCCCCTGCCCTTGAGTTCTCCCAAACATCCCTCATCCTCTTAATGACCCTCCCCTGCTTTTTGCTAAAGTAGCTTCAGTGGAATCCTAATTTCCTAATTTATATAAATAACCACCATCTTGGAACATTTATTGTAAGTCAGGAAATGGGCTAAGTTCTTTATATACATTAAAGTGAAGGCACTTAATCGTGTCCAACTCTTTGCGATCCCATGGACTATAGCCTACCATGCTCCTCTGTCCATGGGATTTTCCAGGCAAGAGTACTGGAGTGGGTTGCCATTTCCTTCTCCAGGTGATCTTCCCGACCCAGAGATCAAACATGGGTCTCCCGCATTGTAGGCAGATGCTTTACCATCTGCACCACCAGGGAAGTCTCTATACGCATTATTCAGTTTCAAATAATCCTATATAATGCTCCTTTTCCAGAAGTGCAAACTGAACCATGGAACCTTAAACAGCTCACCCAAGGTTACACAGCCACAGAAAGGCTGACCCAGGATGCCATCCCAGGTCTACACTACTATAAATCCCAGACATCTGACTCCTTCTCTCTCCCCAAACGAGATGAGTCTTCACTGACCTTCAAGTTGGCTTTGGGGTGTCGGTGGGACATCAGTGCGGGGCTGTACTTGATCTTGTAGCCTGTCTGTCCCTCAGCCCTTCAGGCCTTCCCTTGCCCTCTCATAACTCTGAGCCCTTGAGCTGTGGCTGGTTGCTACTTGTTTGCTCCACCCGCAGACCCATTCTCTGCCCTCTTCCATTCTGTACCTGGTCTGACCTCTCTGGTCTGACCTCTGTGGACTTTCTCTGGTTTCCACTGGGGCTCAGCCACTAGGGGCACAGAGGCAGGGGTTAGTGACCAAGAGGAGCAAGAGCAGGGCGTTTCTTCCCCTGTGGCCTCCGTGCTCATATTCCCCATGGGCTCTCGAAGTAGTTTCTTCCCTGTGCCCTTTCAGTCCTAGAAGCGATAAGGGCTTTCTGCTGATGCTACTCTTACACACCTGGTCATCCCTTACTGTTTGCTAACTCCACCCTCATCTGTAAACAGGCCCTTCCTTAAGTTCTTTTTGAACCCAAGTGTGTCTTCTGTTTCCTGCTGGGACCCTGTCCTATAAACTGTGTTTCTTTCTGTATTTATTGATGTTCAATTATATCTTCAGGACGCCTGGTCTAAAACCCGGACGTCCAGTCCCATAAGGTCACTCCACTGGGCACGTTGGTCTCATAGTTGCAAACCCATTGAAAGCTTCCCTTTTGGCTCATGACATCCAGGCCTGAGTCCAGGGTCCCAAACACCCAGAAGTGCCATCAGTGATTCTGGCTCAGGATAAACAGGGAGAGGCTTCCTTTTCAGAGTGCTCCTTAATAATGCATATGACAGCTATCAGGACATCTCAAGAAACCCAGTGACAAATCCCTGGACAGCTCTGTCATTACAGTAATAATTTGAATCAATAGTGTAGTAAAGCTGCCATACGTTTATTTCACCCAAGAGATTAAGTGAACAATTATATAAAGCATTCTGCAGAAAAAAACCAAATGTTCCAAATGCACAGGGAGATTTGCATGCTGGTCCTGAACCAAATGCTTTTCCTTTAATACATTTATTTTTTGCATTTTTATCATCAGACCCTAAATTCCCACATTCAGAAAGAATCAGCTTGTTAATTTGCTGCATTTTGTCCTCCAGCCAGGAGTCCCACTGTGTGTATGTGTGTGTGTTTCTCAAATGTCCCCAGATGCACAAGGCCAACCTCACCACCATATACACAGCAGAAGCTCATTGAGTGCCTGTGTACAGTGGCCACAATGGTTACTATTAAAAATAATTGCTTGGCAAGACTTGTGAGCACAATGGGTTTCTCCCGGTGATAAGGCTTCACTTCTTTCTGCATTCCCTTTTCAGCATATTGAACCACTAGCACCACCTTAACATGTTTGAAATGTCCACTGCGATGGTTTTATCTTCACATTGGTCTGAGGGATATGCAGCTGGGAGCATCTCAGATTGGAGGCAACATTCACTTCCAGAGGCTAGATTTTCCTCTCTCTTTAGAATATCCAGACGGTTTTCTAATGTACATTCAATAGTTTGAACTTGGCCATAATTATAGTCTTATTATCCTCACCAGCTTTACTTATCTCATTATCTGCTCCCTCTTGTGTTAGAGGTCAGTGGAACATCCCTTTTATTAGCCACTTAATCCTTCTATCTAGTAGTTCAACTCTGATTGATCCACTTAAGGTCCTTCTCCGTAGTTAACTTTGCTGACATTTGCGATTCCACCCCTTGAGTCCTTTCATGGGGTACAAGCAGCCCAGTCCTCTAGATCAGAAGTTCATTATCATTAATTTTATTAGAAGGAAGTAGAATTACATCTTTGTTCAATGAGCACTGCTTTATTTTTATGCTCCCACCATACATGTTCTGCATTTGGCTCCTCTATCTTTGCATAATTTTTTTTTGGTACTCTTCTTTCCAAAACATTTTAGCAACTGGAAGGGCTAAGACTGACATCTAAAAATGTCCAGTTTCATAGGAAAGGACGTGACCTCATGTGCAGGCATATATAGATTGGTAGAGGCTTATTAAAATGTGTGTGTGTGTGTGTGTGTGTGTAGAGAGAGAGAGAGACATGACACAGGTGTGTACTGAGAATAGTCCATTTATTGATTCATTCAACAAATATTTATTGGGCATCTTTCTAGTATTCACTGATATAGGCACTAAATCATCCCAAACCATCATTTTATGTTGCTTCTAACCCTGTACATCCTTCGCCAGGAGACTATGCTCACAATTTGTTTTTGTTTTTAACTTCTATCCTGATGATAAATTTGTAGCCTATATACCATTGTAGGACAAATCCCATAATTTTTACTTTATCTATTTTACAACTTACAGAGATGCTTTTATAGCATTTTGATAGTTCTCTCATATTTCTAACAACCACTATTGAAAATTCCCTGCCTGGAAATGCCAGGGTGGGGGTGGATAGGACAAATACTACTGCCCTAAGCAAAATTTAAGGCTCAAGAATTGTAGCTGGCATCTGTGTAGTGTACCCTGGTGGTCGTTGTCGGGGGCACTGAGAGAATTTAAGAGATTATGATCTCTGTGGATGCACAATGAAACATTCTGGAGTTAGGGTCAGATACTATCCTACTAAGAGATATTCGCAAGAGATACCCCATCACCTTCATCAAGCACCAGTCCACCCCACCAGGAGGGTTGGGAAAAGTGAGGTTGCAGTTTCTTCTGGGCAAACTAGTTCTCCCAATTCCCTCCTATGAGTAGATAAGAGGGTTGGTAGGGAGAATAGATTCCCCAATGATGCCAATAAAATTGCCTGGCCAGTGGCAGCGTCAATATGTATCAGAGATGTTCAGCTGCAACAGCTTCCAGAGGCCAGGTCACTTTGGGACTGCATTTGTTCTTGGGTGTTGGCCTCTAGCATGCATCAGAATCCTCTGGAGGGCGTGCTAAAACGCAGACTGCCCAGCCTTAGATCCACACTCCAGTGGAATCAGAAACTGAGAGTTTGCGTTCCTAACAAATTCCCAGGGGACGCAGGTGCTGCTGGGCCTTGGACCCCACTTTGAGATTTGCTAGCACATCCTTTCCCTGTCCTCCTCTCAAATGTTTCTTTGGCGGTTTAAAGGGTTTATTTCCTTGTGAGCTGGGGATATAACCAGAAGAATATGCCTTTGGTGGGGAGAAATTTTTTAACTATAATTATGTAAAATACAAGAAAATTATAATGAACCACGGTGCCAACTTCTATACTTAACAAATGTTATCAGTGTGCCATATCCATAACAATAGCTATTGCTTATCTAGGTGATTTACATGTCATAGCTTATTTACTTCTGACAACTGTGTGAGTGTTAGTCGCTCAGTTGTGTCTGACTCTTTGCAACCCCATGGAATATAACCCCCCAGGCTCCTCTGTCCATGGGATTCTCCAGGCAAGAATACTGGAGTGGGTTGCCATTTCCTTCTCCAGAGGATCTTCCCAACCCAGGGATCAAACCTGGGTCTCCCGCGTTGCAGGCAAATTCTTTACTGTCTGAGCCACAAGGGAAGCCCATGTTTCCATGTTACTCTCTCCATTTATTGAGCACCTACTGTGTGCTAAGTACTTTCCCAGGCAGTGGATGCAGCAGTGAGTGAACAAGGCAGACAAAAATCCTTGCCCTTCCAAGTGTTTACATTCCTACACCCTCTAGTACTCTCTTCCCTGCTGTTTTTCAGATTTTTCCAAACTCTGTGCTTGGCAGTCTAACTTCCAGCCTGTTATCCTCGTCCATTCAGCCCTGGTTCTCTTATTCTGTACTTTATTTCTCCAAAAAGACATTGATTGAGGGTGTAAATTCCTCTCTGAGCATGAGGGCAGGTGTGAGCCGCAGACATTGCATAAGCCTGAGGTTTTCTATTTAATAGAACAACGTTGTCTTGAAGCAAAGCTGTAGGTGGAAGTCTAAGCTATTAAAGCAGATAAGAGGGGAACTGTTTTGGTACAAGTGAGGCAGGAGATCTGGGAACCCCTTACCCTTGCGTGCGCATCATTTTCTGAGGCGATTCCCAAAGCTTCTGGCACAACAGCCTAGGGTGCAGCAGAGCAGTTTAAGAACCACTCTGCACAAGTTGCCTGCTTACTAACATGCACTTTGGGTTGGGGCTCTGCTTGTTGAAATGCCAAAGGGAGGGGAAAAACTGGCAGTTCCTGCTCACTCTACCCCCGGCCCAGGTCACAGTTTCCCAAGGTCACTGTCCGAGCCTGCATTTGGGTGTTTGCTTTTCCTTCCTGTTGGCCGGCTTACCGGACCGCTCATTCTGTCGTTATGTTCTTTTGTTGTTGTTGTTGTTGTACTTGTCCGGACTTATTTTCTTTGAAGAAAAAGGGCTCAACCCACATATTATGAGAAATTGGCTCTGACATGTATTTCTATTCCTTTCCGAATGAAGTTTCTCTATACATTTTCTCAAAGTGTCATTAAACTCTAATAGGCTTCTCCCTATAACTCCCCCACTCCTGAGCCTGACTTAACCAAGCGTTTTCTGGAAACAAGGTGACTCTTATTTAAGGATTCTGAATGTATTCCAGTTCTTGGCAATCTTAAGCACACAGCTGAATGCGTGCTAAGTCTAGCATGGATAATTGCACCAGCTGTGACCTTTTAGAAACATGTATTTGGACTAAAGTGGTGTTTAGTCACTTTTGATTGACTTAGGCTTTACTTGGTTTATGTTTGGTAAACTTCAAATATTTGCTTCCGTTTAAGCTGGTTAAACTCTGAAAGATGAGTGCCATGTGTGGCCTCCTGGGTAGAAGGGCTTTTCTGTGCTGTCTGTGACACAGCAGACTGTGTGTGCTTCTGCACACACACATGTGCTCTCGTGATCAGAGGCAGGCGGATCGGCAGGTGACACTGGAAGTAATGTAACATGACATGGCCATGCATGGTGCATGAAGTCAGAAAGGGCATGGGCTGTCGGGAGACAGACACAAGCTATTATCGCTTTAAAGACAGCTTCCTTGCAGCTGCTGGAGAGGCAGGAGACAGCACTTGGAAACGAGCCGCTCTCCCATTTGTGCTCACCAGTCCAGCAGGACCTTGGATGGGCCTCTTACTCTCTAAGCCTCAATGTTTCCATCTTCAAAATGGGAATGGTGTGACCCCCTCCCTCCCCTGCCTGTGCTGTTGAAGAATTAGGGGTTCTGCTTATTAACTGCCGGTGGCACACAGTTGGAATGCAGTAATGGTAGAGTACATCCGTATTTGAGTTTCTCGCCATAGGCTCATTCTTCTGCAGACTCTGATTTGGGCACTGTTCTTCTGCTACACCCCCTCCCCCAAGCTTGATCACTTGGTATAGCAGAAGCTGCCAGAATCCTTCCCACATTGTCTTGCCCTTTCCATCTCAGTGGAAGCCCTTCTGAACTCTCAACTGCCAGAACCTGCATTTATGCCTGTAGTTGCCAGAATCTACTCCACCAGACTGGCAATCTTGGAGAATTAGTATCCTTTCCACCTCCCATCCTGGAGACAGTCCTTCCCCGATGACCAATGAGAATTCCTGCATACACCCCAGCTCCCTGGGCCCTCAGGTGGTTGACGCTAAGATGCATGTTCTATGATGAATGCCAGAGTTCCCCAATGGGAGCAGCTTCAGTTGCCCACAGTGGTCGCCAACCTGAAAATATTCTTTCTATTGCTTCTCGAGCATCTTCACACGTGGCAGCTGGCATTTGGACAGTCCAAGAGAGCAAGGCGAAGCAGCAATGTCTTTCCTGACCTCTAGTTTCCTATGGCTGCTGTAGGAAATGGCCAAGAACTTGGTGGCTGAAAGCAACACAGGTTTATTCCCTTATAGTTCTGCAGATTGGAAATCTAACATCAGTTTCACTGGGTGGAAGGCAAGGTGTCAGCAGGGCCATGTTCCCTCCAGACGCTGGAGGGGAGACTCTGTTCCCTTGACCTTTCTAGTTTCTAGAGGTCGTCCTCATTCCTTGGCTCCTGGCCTTATCAAATCAGCTTCTTCCTCTTCAGCGGTGAAATCATCTCTATTCTCCTTTTATAAGGACCTGATAACTACTTAGGATCCTCCGGGACAATCCAGGATAATCTTCCCATCTTGAGATCCTTAACCACACCTGTAAAGTCCTGTTTGTCATTTAAGGTAACATTTACAGGTCCTAGGGATTAGGATTTGGACATTATCCAGCTGACCACAACCTATCTTTAGAGGCCACATGCTATCATGTCCTCCACATTAATTAAAAATGAGTTACTAGGTAGAGCTCACATCCAAAGGAGAGGAAACCCTAACTAAGACATTTTGGTACCAGCATACATATCCTCTAGGTTCTTGCACTTTCTCTGTCCTGAGTTCAGTTGCTCAGAGACTGAGGTCTTGCACTGACCAGCCTGCTCTTTCTCTGGGTTCAGTGAGTTCCACTCCAACCCTGGGACACTCAGTGCATTTGATTCTCAGCTGCCCTTCCTGTGACAGAGTGCTCATAAGGACACCAAAGTAAAAATAACACATGTAATCTTAAACTCCAATGGTCTGTTGCCTCTTGTGCTTTAGAGGGGGTCATAATTCGTATGGCTGAAATATAAATTTCTGTGCAGAGATTAGAGGCAGCAGAAGGAAAAAGGGCTGGGATTTTACATTACCTGCCACTATTTACCTCTTTGCTTTAACCAGTTATTTATTGAGGGGGGCTTCCTAGGTCAATCAGTGGTCAAAGTCTGCTTGCCAAGGCAGGGACTTGGGTTCAATTCCTGGGTGGGGAAGATCCCCTGAAGAAGGAAATGGAACCTACTCCAGTCTTCTTGCCTGGGAAATCCCATGAACAGAGGAGCCTGGCGGGCTACAGTCCTTGGGGTCGCAAAGAGTCCTACACGACTGAGAGACTAAACAGCAGCAGCATCTATTGAGAGCATACTATATGCCAGTTGCTGGGGCATCTGGAACAGAGCAATGACCTTGTGGGTACAGGGCCTGCCCTCCAGGGGCTTCCAGTACCATGTGGCCTCAGACAGGGACAAAATGACTCCTCAGATGTGTTGTAATCACAAGGGCCCCCTCCTTCTCTCCCCTTTCTCCTTTTCCTTCTTCTTTTAAAAGTGTTGGAACTTTCAAAAGTGGCTGGAAAAGGGGCCACCAGAATGCCTTTCACTGTCAGCACCATCAAGCCAATGCTATTTCAGAGAGGCCCCCACAGCCCCAAGTCCTGAGCAGCAGAGTGATTGAGAAGCTTGTGGTAGATGAGGCGTAAGGTAACCATGTGACAGAGTACACTGGGACGTTCCATCCAGCGCCACCTCAGGAACTGGCTTCCTGTGGTCTCAGAACTGAATTCCGGGGCTCCAAGAGAACCGTGCACGGAGGGCCTTTGAGCCGCTGACTTCAGCTTCTTCAGATGCCTCAGATTATGGAAGAAGCAAGTCTGCCCCCCGGAATCCGGCCCTCAGCCTTGACGAGGATTCTCAGTTACCTATCCCTGGTAGCAAGAGTCGCCCATGACAAACCTTTGTGGCATCTGCCACCAGCCTGTGTTTGCCTCTGATCCTGGCTCAGGTGTTTTATGCTGGTCCTGCTTGCTTTATTATTATTATTTTTTTGGTAACAGCTTTATTGAGATAACTCACATACCATATGGTTTACCCATTTTAAAAGCACAATTTAATGTTTTTTGTATATTTATAGAATTGTGCAACCATCCCCACAATTTTAGACATTTTCTTCACCCCCTAAAGGAACTTCTTACTCTTAGCTGTTACCCCCTAATGCTTTCATCCCTCCCTCCAATGCTAGGGAGCAACTCATCTACTTTCTGTCTCTATAGATTTACCTATCTGGATATTTTACATAGATGGAAGTATACAATGTTATAGACTTCTTTCACTGAGTAGAGTATTCATCCATGTTATAGCGTGTGTCAGTACTTCATTTCTTTTTATGGATGAATAATATTCCATTTTATGGATATACCAGGTTGTGTTTATCTATCTGACATTTGAACTGTGGTGTTGGAGAAAACTCTTGAGAGTCCCTTGGACAGCAAAGAGATCAAACCAGTAAATCCTAAAGGAAATCAGTCCTGAATATTCATTGAAAGGACTGATGCTGAAGCTGACACTCCAATAATTTGGCCACCTGATGTGAAGAACTGACTCATTTGAAAAGACCCTGATGCTGGGAAAGATTGAAGGTGGGAGGAGAAGGGGTCCCAGAGGATGAGATGGTTGGATGGCATCACTGACTCAATGGACATGAGTTTGAGTAAATTCTGGAAGTTGGTGATGGACAGGGAGGCCTGGCGTGCTGCAGTCCATGGGGTCACAAAGAATTAGACACGACTGAGTGATTGAACTGAACTGAATTTATCCATCCATTGGTTGATGGACATTTGGGAATTTCTACCTTTTGGTTATTATGAATAATGCTGCTATGAATATTCAAGTTTTTGTGTGGATGTATGTTTTTGTTTCTCTTGAGTGTATGCCTAGGAGAAGAATTGCTGGGTCACACGGTGATTCTATGATATCTTTCTGAGGAACTGGCAGAATATTTTCCAAAGTGGCTGCCCCATTTTACCATCCCATCAGCAAAGTAGGAAAGTTCCAGTTTCTCCACATCCTTGTCAACACTTGTTGTCTGTCTTTTTGGTTATAGCCATCTCAGTGAATGTAGATTGGCATCTCGATGTGGCCTGATTGGAGTTCAGCATCTTTTGAAGTTTGACTTTCCATGGGGACAATCCTTTGGCACCATCTCTCCATATCTTGCCAGGTGCCTAGCTCATGATAAATTCTCATGCACCACATGGGTTAGATGAAGGGGGTGGTTTTCCACATTTGATGTTCCCAGTCATGCTCTGTCTCGTCTCCTGCCTCTCAAATAAGACTTTTCACTTTCTATCCGTGATTGCCTTTTACCATCTAAACATCCACCCTAACCTTTGGTTTTATATTTCTGCCCATGGATGGCCACTTCTTACCTGACAACCAAGTGAGCTCACATTGCTTAGAAGAGAATCTACTTCAAATGTCCAGAATGCACCACAAATACCCAATCAAGTAGCTCATGTTAGTTCCTCCAGCCCAGTACCTGATCCACAAATGTTACTAAGAAAATCTTCCTTCCTTTGTCTCCTGGCCTTATGCATTAGTTTTTCATGGCTGCTGTTACAAATGACCACAAATGTGGTGGCTTAAAACAACACAGTTTATTACTTTACTGTTATGTAGCTGAAGCCCCATACAGGTCCCACTGGGCTAAAATCTAGGTATCAGCAGGCAGCATTCCTTTTGGAGG
The DNA here is from genome assembly GCA_024291935.2 of Okapia johnstoni. Lineage (NCBI taxonomy): Eukaryota > Metazoa > Chordata > Mammalia > Artiodactyla > Giraffidae > Okapia > Okapia johnstoni. The sequence continues at coordinate 72,908,896 of CM044310.1, forward strand.
CTCCAGGGGAGAGAATCCATTTCCTTGCTTTTTTTTTTTTTACCTTCTGGAAGACACTCCTGTTCCTTGACTCATAACCCCTTCCTCCATCTTCCAAGCCGTCTTCACACATCTGTCAGACCCTGCTTCGGTGGTCACATCCTCTCTGACTCTCCTCCCATTTTTAAGGACGCTTGTGATTACTTTGGGCTGCCTGGACAATCCAGAATACTCTCATTATTGTAAAATCAGCTATTTGATTAGCCATTTTAATTCCATCTGCAACATATTCTGTTTTGCCATGAAATGTAACGTGGTTTTGAGACTTTGGATGTGGACGTCTTTGGAGTCATTATTCTTTCTTGCCTTCCCTTCTCTCTCCCTTTTCTCCTGCCTGCTGCCACCACATTTTAATAGGGGAAGAAATCTAGCAGACTGTCACTTTACCAAGCGTGCTGGCAGGTCAATGGCAGTTCTGGGGTCGTTACTGAAATGCCAAAGGCAGTAAAAGCTGTCTGTCAAAACCGGACTTGGAATTTGTAGGTCTTTCAGAGTATATTTTTAAATGGAACTTTAACTTCACAAGGCTCATTTTTTTCAAGAATATTATGAATTTGCAAATTTTAGAGTGCAATTCTTTCATCCTTTAATCAGAACCATTCAAAAGGCAAGTTATTCAGGCATTGTACACAAAGAGGATAAATTGCTTGGTGGTGCAATTGCATCTTGGCTCTGGGGAAAAAACTAGGAGGGAGGAGACCATGGGAGAGTCCTTCCGTCTTGTGACCTTCACTCCAGCCTGTGAAAGGTGGCTGATGGGGTGATGCTTAGGGAAAGGGCATCGGGGCCATAATTGGCTTAACTCTTGAGAAAGATAAACTTGGAGGGTGAACGGGGGAAGGAAAGGAAAGTAGTGGAGTCACAGAGCAATCTAGAGTTTCTTTTTAAAGTTTTCTATGATTACATTTGCAAGAAAACAGATGAAAACAATCTTATTCATTCAACAAATCTTTACTTGAGATGCACAGTTTGCAAAGATACATGTTATGCAATGCAAGAAGATCATAAGACAAAGAAACAGAAGACAATCCCCTTGCTTTCATTGAGTTAATACTGACATAATCACACCCTAGGCACTGCATGTTGGAGAGGACCTACTGATGTTGTCTGTGGTGGCTGGTTCTCATTTCCTGGGTGTCTCACACCCAACTTCTCTCCAGACCATGTCATATTTGTGGTAAGTATTAACCTGCCTCCTACTGTGGAAGCTACAGCAGGGTGAATATCTGGAAGCAGAGGGTGGACATATACCCAAGGCTGGCCAATCAGGATTGAATGGGGTCAGCTATATGGGTAGAATTCACTGATGGTAGTTTCAAAAGGAAGCTAGTAGCATGGAGGTAGTATCCTTGTCAGTCTGGTTAACTAAAAGATTCTGCCTCCTGGACCTTAAAACTGACTTGGTTCATGTCCTTTTTCCAGTTGGGTCCTTCACCTTCCCATCCATCGTGTGAACCCCAGCTTCCTCCTCTAAATTACTTTTCTGCTGAATATATCAAAACTAGTTTCTGTTGCTTGCCACTCAGAACCCTGGTAGAAAACACTCTTTATCAGCTAGGAGAAAATAAACTTAGTGGTTCCTAATTGTAGACACACAGGAAGTCTGGACATTAGGGCTTAGGGACCAGCATTTCCCTATGCCAGGAAGGGTCTTGCATTTGATCTTTGCATGTCTTGCTCCTCTTAGACATTCAGGTCATTGTTAAATGTTGCCATCTGAGAGATGACTTCCACAACCAGCCTGTCCAAGTCAGCCACCTTGTTCCTCTCTTACCAAGGACTTTGCAACCCTGATTACACATTGGGGGCTTTAAAAATACTAATGCCTGGGTCTGACCCATGATGGGTTCTGGCTTAATTGGTCTGGAGATCAGCCTGGGCATGTGGACTTAAAAAATCACTCCTAGGTGATTCTAATATGTAGTTGAGGCAAAGATTCTGATCTATCACCCTACCCTATTTTAATACCCTCTGATACCTACATTTTCTTCTTTTCTGATTCGAACGCTGGCTGTTTTCCTGCACCTGAATGTAACCTCAGTGAGAACAAGAACTTTGTTGTTCACATGGTTGTAGTAAATAATAGAGCAAACCTTGAATGAATGAATGAACAGTGCAAACCTTTCTTACCTGTTTTTCCAGCTGCCTGACTTTCATGATGCACATATTTGCTCCAGATGGTGCCTCAGCAACCTGTCTCCATCTTCCCATCCACCCACCCTCCGTCCCGATTTCTTTCTCTTGTCTCAGCCTGGGATCTGTCCCTGCTATTGTGCCATGTGGACTTAGAGCCCTGAACACTGGCACTTGAAATTTCATCTTGGGAGGGCTTTAGAGTCTTCAGGTGAGGTTGGGCAGGCTGAAAAGGCTTGGCTCTTCAGATTCTTCTATGGAGAATTGATAAAACAACATCTCTGAAGATGCAGGAGCTAAGAATGGTTGCTTCTTCTGGTCTAAGTATTGGGGTTAATTGGGTGGGCATAGGTGAACTACCTGGATTTAAATTCTGGCCCAAGCTGTGTGCCTTTCAGCAAGTTACCTCACCTCTCTGTGCCTCATTTTACTCATGGGTGAAATGGAGGCGATAATAATGAAACTCTTCTTGCAAGGCTGCTGTATGAAATGGGTTAACATTTTGTAGCCTAGTTTAAGGGTTGTGCATTGTGCTAAAAGAGCTACCAGCCCTGAAGTTAAGAAGGAATATAGGAATATAAGAGAGGGACAGGCAATAAGGTTGCCTGCAGCTCCTGGGAGCTAGGCATGGTGTTGAGTGTTTTGTAGGGTGCTGGTGGTGGTGTAGTCTCTAAGTCGTGTCCGACTCTTGCATCCCCATGGACTGTAGCCCGCCAGGCTCCTCTGACCATGGGATTCTCCAGGCAGGAATACTGGAGTGGGTTGCCATTTCCTTCTCCCGGGAATCTTTCCTGACCCAGGGATTGAACCCGGATCTCCTGCATTGCAGGTGTATTCTCTATCGACTGAGCTACCAGGGAAGTTTCATAGGGATCCTTGTATTAAATCATCAAAACCAGGTAAGCCAAGCACTGCGATTACCTCCAATTCTGTAAACATAGGAGCTGGGATCCAAACCCCAGCACGTCTGCCTGACACTAGAGCCCCAGGTGAGATACTGCTGCTAGAGCCTGAGCCACAGGCATTTATCTTGGTAAATGCATTTTTTGGACTTGAGGGACTCGGCTGGAGGTAGGATGTGAGAAGCTGGGATGAAAGAGTGGGCAGATTTCCTGGAGAAGGCACTGAGGGTAGGAACTTCAGGGAAGCGGAGAGGCTAGAGAGCAGATCACAGACATTGGTAATGGGGCCCACACAGGCAGAGGGGTGGTGAACCAGAGCAGAAGACTATTGCAGACACAGCTCTTTACCGTGGTGGAGGTGAGAAACAGTAAATATGTCGAGGGCCTGCTTTGTGCCTGGCAGTTGCTGCAGGGAACAGAGTGAGCACCCCGTCCTCACCAACCCCTCACCCCCTACTGGCTGCTGAAGCCTGGGCAGAAAGCCCCCTGCAGACTCTCCCTTCACACCAGGAACCCAGCTGGGGGGCCAGGAAAATGCACCAAGAGAATCACAAGCTGCAGGCAGGCCAGGCTGGCTTCCCTCTCAAGCCCTCCTCAGACCCATTATTAGATGATGCAATGACCACAGGGAGCCCACGTCTCCAAATGCTGCCCAATTTCCTCAGAAATGGGCCTGGCCACCCAGGATTACGTAGGCGGGAATACAGATCAGAAAATGGTTGTTTCGCTTGCCTGGAGGAAGCATCCCACAGTATAGTTCTCCCAAGAGAAAGTTCTTGCTTTGTGCCCTGAGTTCTTTCTTTTTGCAAACTACGTGCTTTCCTTCATTTTTGCTGTCACTCCCCTGAGTCACCCACTTGCACAGATTTTTGCAATAACCTCTCCGAAAGACCCTTCCCCACATCCCAGCAGCCAGAATGTTTCCAAAGTGAGATTTCAGTCATGGAATCTTTGTCTCCATTCTGGCAAATGCTTCCCAAGACTCCTAGAAGGAGCTAGGCAGTCAGCACCTTTTACCTTCAGGGCCTCAGGGTTGGCCATTGCCTCCCAGTGTGGCCTGATTTACACGTCCCTTTGCTACTGGGAAGTGCTTCCTTTTCCCTCATTCTGCCCCTCATCAATGCCTCAGCTCCTCAGTCAGATCTCAGCTCAGTTTACAAATCCCCTTTTTATAGGCTCTCCTTTAATTCAGCCCAGCTCTGACTTTACCTTATTGTTGTGGTTCTTTCATTACCTCTGTCTCCCCTGTGGGTCCATGAGAGCAGGGAGCTCTTGTCTCATTTTTCCTCATTTCTAACTAAAACTTTTAGACTTCTAGCTATTTCCCAGTATTTATTCATCCTTTCTACTCTGAATTCTCTTAGAGCAGCAATATGCTCAGCTGAAAGACTATATTTCTCAGCTTCTCTTGCAGAAAAATGAGGCCAGTTCTGGATATTAAGTATTGTCTAGAGCACAGGAGAAAGCTGTCTTATGGAATGTCACTCCACTGGGAGAAGGCATTTTTCACCTCTGCATGCTTGGTATGTGGACATGATAGCTGGAACTTGAGCAACCATCATTAGACCATGAGGTCAAGCTGTAGATTGATGGAGGATCAAGACAAAAGGAGGCTGATGATGGACTGTAACTAGGATTGAGGTGGCTATCACTGTAGTATATACAGATATTGAACCACAATGCTGTACACATTAATTTATCCCTGATAACCATGGTAGTCCCCATACCAGTTCTGAGTTGCTTGACTTCAGATTTTTTTCCCTTAAATAATTATTTTTGTTGATTCTTTCCCTTCCAAAATTTATTCAAATTACAACTATTTGAAGTGGTGAGGTCACAGCTAGAGAACAAGTCATTCTGTAAGAAATCCATTTATAAATCTCATCATAAAACCTTTTTTCTCTTCTATATTATGTATTTACCTTTTTAAAGGAGTATGCAATAGACAGCTAAACTGATTACTACCTTGCCTATTCCCAGTTTGGGGAGAAATATTTCTGTATTGAAAATCCTGTACCCCATAGGAAAAGAAATTCTCACAACCTGACAATTGCCATTTAACTTTCTCTTCAAAGCTTCCTCCTTCAAATATCTCCTCTCCTATGCATTAGTTGGAGAAGGCAATGGCACCCCACTCCAGTCCTCTTGCCTGGAAAATCCCATGGATGGAGGAGCCTGGTAGGCTACAGTCCATGGGGTCGCTAAGAGTCAGACACAACTGAACGACAACCCACTCCAGTGTTCTTGCCTGGAGAATCCCAGGGACAGCAGAGCCTGGTGGGCTGCCGTCTATGGGGTCGCACAGAGTCGGACACGACTGAAGCGACTTAGCAGCAGCAGCAGCAGCGTGCATTAGTTGTCATGTACACACTTAGTTCTTTTTTTGTTGGTCTAAATCTCAGCACACTTAGTTCTTACTTTCTTTTCCCAGAAAGTTTTAGCTACTACAACTTTGTGAACAGATCTACAGAAATGAAACAAAAAATGAACACAAGAACCACAACAAAACATGCAAACAAAACACACTCTCAAAAAGCACAAACCAGCTAGAAACTGTTCTGGCAGTGTTTACAAAGGAATTGCTATTTATGTAGAAAATTCTTAGATAATGAAAATGTGAGTAGAATATATACCAGTGTAAATAAATCCATCTCTCTACAGAATCTATACAGGTAAACTCACACCTGACATTGCAGGACAGCTTATATGTTGCTGTTTACATGGTTTATTTTCTCAAGGTCGTTCTGTCAAAATTCCCAGCTAGTAACTTTTTAGTCGTTTCACGTATGAATTGTAATAGTAGCAACTCAGTGGTACAGGAAATGTTTACTTATAAGTATATAAGTATAAGGTATAAAGATAAGGAAATGTTTAGTTACACTTAAAGTAACACAAATATTGAACTACTAGCTCACTTTGTGCCAAATGATATAAAAATAAAATGACAAATGCAAGATGGACTCTTATGCATGAAGGGAATTTTAAGATATGTTAGGGGTCCTTTCACTTTCAAATCTATAAATATGGCATTACATTACCAAATGATTTAGTAAGAAGTGAAAAAAAAAACACACACACACAACAGCCGGGTGAAATCTTTCATTAGACTTTGGAAAAGGCCTGCTTTGTGCAGCTGGCAAAGAGAATCACACAAAGCTGGAAGCAGAGGCTGCTAGCCAGAGGAAATCAATATGGAAGATGGAGAGAAGTTTGATGTTTCCTACAAAGGAACAAAACCCACAGTGCATACCTAGGCTAAACTTAGCATAAATCTCCTGTTTTCTCTTGCACCCTAATATTTCACCTAGGAAGACCACATCAATACTATGTATCAAGTCCAGTGTGTGTGAGAAGAGGAGGATAGGAATGGAGGCTGAGGAAGACAAAGGGAGATAATCTGCACTTTTGGCTTTCTTCCCGAATATCGGCTCATGCATACCTGCACAATTTAAAGTGCTGGTGTCATTGTTTCTACCTCACTGCAAATTTGCCTACAGTGAAAATCAACCTGCAGCAAACTACTGGGGCTGTCTTCTTTCTTTCTTCCCCCAAGGGGTATTTTCAATCTAATTAAACACACATAATGGAGTGCCCACTATGTGGGTTATTTACTCAATTGTATCTGACTCTCTTGCCACCCCATGGATTGTAGCCTGCCAGGCTCCTCTGTTGATGGGATTTCCCAGGCAAAAATATTGAAGTGGGTTGGCATTTCCTTCTCCAGGGGATCTTTCCGACCCAGGGATTGAACCCATGTCTCTTGCATTGGCAAGCAGATTCTTTACCACTGAGCTACCTGGGAAGCTCCTACTATGTGTGTAGCAATGTCCAGATACATAGTATCTCAATCTAAAAATTCCTCTTGAGTTTCTTTCTCACTCCCTCACTTTCTTTCATTCTCTCCTTCGTACCCACATCCCTAAGCATCTAGGGGATGGATCTTGAGGTACTAGGTGAGCCAAACCAGGCATATTCCCAGTGACCAACCAGGATGGCCATTGAACCTGCATCTCTTATGTCTCCTGCATTGGCAGCGGGTTCTTTACTATTAGCGCCACCAGAGAAGCCTAGTGGGTGCCACAGGAATACTTAAGTAGCAGCTGAAAGAAAGAAAAGGAAAGAGAATGAGAAAGAAAAGTTTGAAAAATCCACAAAGAATTCCTAATTAAGCACTTGTACAAATATGCTATAAACCTAGAGATACACTGGGAGAAGGGAGTGGGGTAGTTTATGGAGACATAAAAATCCTCACCAGGTTAGAGGGACAGAACTCTACATTTCTTCTGGACTTGCACAGATATTTGAAAATAGTTTCTTCATACTAAAGCTTTTTAGATTTTCTTTACTCCCTAATGTGACAGTATACTGCTTAAAATGAGTAGTGCAGTAACACAATAGTAGGTCCTCCTTATTTGAAGACATCATATTTGTGAATCTGCCTCCTTGCTGAAATTTATTTGTAATCTCCAGTCAGTACTGTGGCACTTCCTGGTTATTTGTATACACCAGCAAAGTGGTGGAAAATTTAAGTTGTCTTACATGTTTCCAGCTGAGGCTGAACAGGGGACTTCCTGTCTTTTTGTTTTAGCTCTCATACTGCAAACAGTACTCGCCTTTTGCTATCTATTTAGTGCCCTGTTTTTCACATTTCTGTGATTTTTGTTGGTGATTTGGCTATTTAAAATGGCCCCCAAGAGCTGAAATAGTGTCTAGTTTTCCTAAATGCAAGAAGGCTGTGATGTGCCTTATGTAGAAAATATAAACTTCCTTCCAGTATGAGTTATAGTGAAGTTGGTCGTGCACGGACTCTTAATGGCTCATAATATATATTAAACAAAGTGTCATTGAATAGAAACACACACAAAACAAGGTTATGAAGTAATTGGTTGACTAAAATGCTATGACCAGAAGCTTGAAGGAACCTAGCTCTATATTTCCTCTAGGAGCTGTGGCTCAGTATTTACTTACATAGTATTCACGGCGACTTAATAGAGCATAAGTACCAAGGATAATGAGAATAGACTTGATTCCTAAGAAGAATTAAAGAAATTCATTTCAGATTTTTGCTTCAAATCTGTGTTTCGTGCTGTTGCATTTCGTATTAGCCACAAGATACACTTTCTCCAGAGAAGGCATTGCTGGAATTGACTTTTGGGTGATGGGTGCCATTCTGCAGCCCAACTCTAGACACAGCAAGTCAGCCCAGGGCAGAGGGCAAGTATTGACACATACGTGAAAGTTGGGATTGCTCATTTCTCACTTGCTGGATTATCTGTGAGATCATGGAACCTGAGACAAAGTAAGGCTTTCCCAAGGGAGCCTGCAAAACACATGGACAGTTTTTTTTTTTCTTTTTAAAGAAAACATTCATTAAATGTCAACCTTGCTCTCAACTTTGTAGTTTACTTCACGGTAATGTATTGAAAGAAGAAGAGACAATGCTGGATTACAGATGTCCTGTTTCCATGATTATTTTTTAAAAGTGTCAATTTATGAGGAGGATTCGCATTAAGCATAATCAGCTGTACACCCAGTCTTCCACCAGTCAGAGAATTTCCAGATAATAAGCACCAAATCCAAGGAATATGGATGGTCTTTATTCTCCATGAACCATCCAAAGGATCTCGATGAGAACAGAGCTGGATCAGAGAAAAAAGACTTCATTTGGGGATGGCAAATACATTCCATCCTGGGGCCAGCTCTCATTGAATGGTAGTGATTCCTGGGGAAAGTGTCTTGAGAAGGAATCTGAGGGCAAATCCAGGCTCAGTGGTGCGTCATGACATGGTTGATTAGTGATGTCCGCTGTGTATGAGGATGGATGTAGCAGATGTGCCTGGTTGCCATCAGTAAGTTAAGGCCACAGAGCTTCAGCAGAAGAATCCCTCTGTCACCTGTTCTTAATAGGATCAAGTCTGGTTTCATTTCTCTCAGTGCTGTGCTTAGCTTTGTTGCCTCATGTAGAGTAAAAGTTGAATAAACATGCTAAATGTAGGGCTTCCCTGGTGGCTCAATGGTAAAGAATCTGCCTGCAATGCAGGAGATGCTAGTTTGATCCCTGGATTGGGAAGATCCCCTGGAGAAGGAAATGGCAACCCACTCTAGTATTCTCACCTGGGAAATCCCATGGACAGAGGAGCCTCGTGGGCTACAGTCCACGGGAATGCAAAGAGTTGGACATGACTTAGTGACTGAACAACAACAAACATAGGTTTGTATTTATATAGCAGTATTTATATAGAGGCGGAGAAGGCAATGGCACCCCACTCCAGTACTCTTGCCTGGAAAATCCCATGGACGGAGGAGCCTGGTAGGCTATAGTCCATGGGGTCGCTAAGAGTCGGACACGACTGAGTGACTTCACTTTAACTTTTCCCTTTCATGCACTGGAGAAGGAAATGGCAACCCACTCCAGTATTCTTGCCTGGAGAATCCTAGGGATGGCGGAGCCTGGTGGGCTGCCGTCTATAGGGTCGCACAGAGTCGGACACAACTGAAGCGACTTAGCAGCAGCAGCAGCATTTATATAGAGGAGCTGGAAGGAAGGGCGGCAAGTTTTTCAGGCCCCTGAAGTAGAGTAGAGGCAGCCGTGTGAGGCCACAATGTCTTCTGTTTGAAATCTTGCCCCATAGGTGGTAGCTCCCTTGCTTTCACTTAAGGCCATTTAAAGGTGAAAATTGTTGCAGCAAAACCAGCACCACTCTTGAAGAACAGACTGAGCTGCTGGAGGCCACAGAAACTCAGCAGGACCCAAGGTTGGGAATAGATTTTCTGAGATTTGTGTGTGTGTGTGTGTGTGTGTTTAAAACTACAGCTGCCCGTGAGGCATTGCATAGAAAGAGTCACCACATAAAGCCTCCATGATTGATTTGTGTCCCTTTCAGGGTCTTATTTTTCAGCGTAACTGGCTTGTTTCCTCGAGGGTACATTAAGCATGGATAGCCTGTCCACCCCTCTCTAGGCACCCTACAAGGCAGAGCGTCACCCCTGCAGCTTTTCCTCATGATCTGCTCAAAAGCCGCACAGAAGGAACACGTGTCTGAGCATCACAGGAACAGGCTCCATGGGGTGTCCATGGAGCTTTAGTGGGACCCAAGGGCCAGCTGATGGAGAGAGGCTCTTTTCTCTCCACTTTTCAAATGGAATACAAGCAGTGGTTTCCAGTATGGCACACAAGGTGATCCACAGAATTTTGTTTTAAATTACTTAAAATATTTTTTTTGTATTTTTAATATTTTGTATATGTTTTAAAATATGCATGGTACATTACCCTAGTGGTAAACTGAATATATATATATATATATACATATATATATATATTTGCAGTTGTCTAAAGCGACTTAGCAGCAGCAGAAGCAGCAGCTTGAACAACATGGATTTTCACTGTGCATCTCCACTTATACATGGATTTTTTTCAGTAAATATTACAGTACCACATGATGATTCTGGCTAGCTGATTCTGCAGATGTGGAACCATGGATCTAGAGGGCAGACTATGAGACTTGATAGTCTCATATATATGTATATATACTCAATATATATGCATATATTCAAACAAACAACCTTTGAACATTATCCATAAGAGAAGCTGGAGGACTCTGAAATGTGGAGGGGGAAAGCAGAGTAGCTAGGAATCTTGAGACCTAAGACATGGTGATGAGTTTCTATGGGCTTTAATTTTGTCTCATATATCCTGCACTGGGTTCAGGAGAAGCCAGGGAACCTGGAAATGCTAATGGATGCAGACCAAAAAAAAAAAAAAAATCCCTAAGAAAGGCCTTCTCTCTGTCTAACCAAAAGACCAGAGAAGAGGCAGTGTAGCAAGACAGGCCATTCAAACACCATGAAAAAAATCTGTGACCCCTGCCTTACCCCTTTAGCAACGGCCAAGTGGAGAGCCTAAATGTCCACACTCACCAAGGATGGAGCAGTAATGAGGTGAGATGTTTTTCTTTCACTGGCATTGTGGTATCAGAGGAGGCTTAATGGTGAGTCTGGAGGCCCACCCTCCAGCATTAAGGAGGCACCCATCACCCTTCAGTAGAGGCTGAGTATGGAACTTGGACTTCCATTCCCACCTGGTGGTAATGAGGTGTTGTAGAGTCAAAAGAAGCCTGGTAGAAAAGAACACTTAAATAAGAGCTCAAGTCTCACAATATAATAAAGCGTGTCCAGGATACAAGTGAATATCACTCACTATACCAAGAACTAGGAAAATCTTAATATGAATGAGAAAAGACAATTGACAGATGCCTACACCTAGGTGACACAGCTGTTGGAATCATCTGACAAGGATTTTAAAGCAGCCAACATGAAAATGCTTCAATGAGCAATTTTGAACATACTTGAAACAAGTAAAAAAAAAACTACAAAGTCTCAGCAAAGAAATAAAATGCTTCAGAGAAATTTAAAAAGGAGAAGCTATAAAGAAGAACAAAATGGACATTCTAGACCTGAAAGTTATGTAACTGAACTTAAAAAAACAAAAGCAAAACAAACAAAAAACCCTCAATGAATAGGCTCAGTAGCAGAATGGAGGTAAGGTTTCTGCATGTTATGTAGAAGGTTTCTACAAGTCATGTGAACTAGTAAAATGTCAATACCAATAGGCTGTGATAAGTTATGTAGTAATTTATGTATAATGTAATACTTAGAGCGACTACTAAGGAATCTTTACAAACCAATACACTCAAAAACACTATGATAAGTGAAAGTAAAAGTTGCTCAGTCGTGTCTGACTCTTTGTGATCCCATGGACTTTACAGTCCATGGAATTCTCCTGGTCAGAATACTGGAGTGGGTAGCCTTTCCCTTCTCCAGGGGATCTTCCCAACCCAGGGATCAAACCCAGGTCTCCTGTATTGCAGGCTGATTCTTTACCAGCTGAGCCACAAGGGAAGCCCAAGAATACTGGAGTGGGTAGCCTTTCCTTTCTCCAGGGGATCTTCCTGACCCAGGAATAAAACCAGGGTCTCCTGCATTGCAGGCAGATTCTTTACCAACTGAGCTATGAGGGAAGCCCAGAGTGAAATTGTAAAAAATGTTCAGGTAATCCAGATGAAGGCAGGAAAAGGGGAAATAGAAATATAAAACAAAGAAACCAAACAGAAAAAAAAATCACACTTAAATTGTAACATGATTTGAATGGTTTAAATACACAATCTCAGTTAAAATGTAGAGATTGATAGTGGATAAAAATGATACAACTACATGAATAATATCTTATTGCAACTGTAACATTATAGGTAGGAAAAGTAAAGAATAAAAGTTAAAGAATGGAAGAATGATACATCAGTAATCAAAAGCAAGCAGAGCAGGAGTGGCTATGTTAACATCAGATAAAAGAGACTCCAGAGCAAAGCAAATGATCAGGAACAAAGAGAGGCCTTGCATAATGATAAGAGGGTTGTCCACCAAGAAGACGCAGCAGTCCTGAGTGGGTATGCACCTAGCAGTGGAACTGCAAAGCATGTCAAACAACAACAACAACAAAAACTATGGAATAGAACTGAAAGGCAAAATAGAAAATCCACAACTGTAGCTGAAGACTTCAACCTCTCTCTCTTCAACAACTGATAGAACAATTAGAAAATCACCCAGGGTACAGAAGAACTCAGCACCATCAATCAATGGGATCTGATCAACATGGAATACTCTGCTCAGAAGCAGAGTACACCTGCTTTTCAAGTATCCAAAGGTCATTTACCAAGAAAGACCATATCCTGGGTCATAAAACAAACCTCAAGAGATTTAAAAAGATTGACATCATACAGAGGGTATCCTCTGATCACACAGGATCAAACTAGAAATCAATTACAGAAAGATAATGGGACAATCTCTAAACACGTGGAAACTAAACAATGCAACTCTAAATAATCCATGAGTCTAAGAAGTCTCAGTGGAAATAAAAATATAAGTTGAACTCAGTGAAAATGAGTAAATAAAGCAGGATAAAAATTTCGTGTAAAATTATAGTGTAAAATACAGAGAAACAACTAAACAGTATTTGCCTCTCAAAACAAAACAAAATGAAAGAAAAAACATTAGCAGGGGATGACAGAGAAAAGGCTCAGCGTGCTACCTCCCAGGTCACATCACTCTTTTCTGGACACTCAGAATACTCTGCCTCCCAGCTCTCTTTCCTGGTGGTATCAGTCCTGTTTGCAGCAGGAAACAAAAGATGCATTCAAATTAGTACCATCCAAGGAAGTTTAATTAAAGAGCTATTTATAAAGGTGTGGGTGGGGTTTAGGGACACCCAAGGGATGTTACAGTGCCTGATCACAAAGGACAATAGAACTGTCACTAGTCTGAGGCCAGAAGGGCCAAGTCCAAGCACCATTAAACAGCCTGGAGACAATGAGGGGTGTGCAGAGAGAGAACCACCAAGAAAGAGCTGTGACCTTTTATCAAGTGACTCAGGGGAAGAATGGCTCCCAGGTGGCACAGTGGTAAAGAATCCGCCTGCCAATACAGGAGATGCAAGAGACACCAATTGAATCCCTGGGTCAGGAAGATCCCCCGGAGTAGGAAATGGCAACCCACTCCTGTATTCTTACCTGGAAAATTCCATGGAAAGAGGAGCTTGGTAGTGGGGTAGCAGAAGAGCTGGACACAACTGTGTACGCACACGTACACACACACACACACACACACACACACACACACACACATACACAGGGCGAAGCTGGAAAAGGAAACCTCCCCCACCTCCCTCGAGTGATCTCCTACCTGGATCCCTTTTGGCCAAAGTCAACTGGAAGCCAGAGGTAAGAGGGTCCCTGTGATCTGTAATCCATAGAAATTAACCTACCAGGGCAGAAAACAAAGTGGAGAAAGGGCAGATCAAGGATTTGGGGGAGAGGGGCACAGCTGGAGGCAAACGGGAAGCTAGCTAGGTAGCAAAAAGACCCAGAGATTGGGTGACAATGGCAGCATTATAGGCTGGTCTACTTGGAGGAGAGTTGCCAGAAGGAGTCACCCAACCCCTAACTGACTACAATGTGAGTGAGAAATAAAACTTCATTATATTAAGCCAGTGAGATTTGGAGTTGTTTGTTAAAGCAGCTATATACCCAATGAAAGTGTAGGCTTCAAATTCCATGTTGAGTCACTTATTAACCACATAGTGTAGCATTCAGGAGTAATTAAAAAGTGATTCCAATATTTACTTGTGTCTCTTGAAAAACACCAATGGGGATATAATTCATAATTTTAGTAATTCCTCTTAAAGCCCATTTTATCACCAATACAATCCTCTTTTGCCCACATGTTGTTTTCCATCAACCCTGGAAAACTTCCCCCAACTCCCAGTCTACGTGGGATTTGTTCTTACTCATTCCATCCCTTTTTCATGTAGGTCACTTAGCTTCTCTCTCTGTTGTCCCCACTGCCCCTTTAGTCTCTTGCTTATCATGGAAGATCCCTGAATCTGATTACCTAATACAGAGAGATGTGTAGGACTTAAGTAAAATTAAGGTAGGGAAATAGGAGGAATCCAGAGATATAGTGAAAACGCAGGCAGTGTGCTTGTGGCAGGCTGGCTGCCCTTCGAAAGGGTCTGTGAGACTGAGTTGACTGGTGGTGTGTTTATTCAGGAGCACAGTTTGGACCAGCACCTATGGGAGGCAGAGGAAGGAAGTGGATGGGCAGAGGGAATGCTGAATGTGACACAGGAGATTGGGAGCCCACACAGCCCATCAGATCTGTCCCGCTTTGGGCCAGAATGGCTTGGCCTTTATCCCCCTGCCTCCGTCTGACACTGATATGTGACTTTGGGTGAGGCAATTCCTGAGAGGGCTGACAGCTCAAGGCTGCTCGCTGACAGCTCCCCCAGCAGCTGGAACAGTAAATCCTGCCTTGCAGGGAGACCTGGGCATCTGGTCTTCTGTACATCACCAGGTGGAGGGTCTAGGCTGCAGCCCTGGCTCTGAGCTGTCTGCAGCTTCTGTGGTCATCACCACTCCGTAGAGTTTGCTGTCATTCTATCTTTCCTGTCATATTTCCAGGAACAGGAAGGAGCAGGGGCAATGACACCAGTTATACTGTTGGGACATTTCATGCATCCAAGCACAGCTTGAAGGAAGTAGTGGGAAGTGGGACTAGATAGCTGGTTATCACTATGAAGGAAAAGCTAGATAAGAAATGTTGACTGCATTTGGTAGGAGCTATGGAATCACAAAAATGTTCTGAGGTCGGAGTGACATCACCAGAGCTGTACTTTAGGCAGACTTATTTGGCAATGTTGTGCAGAATTTACTTTAGGGATCAAAAGTAGATTAGAGACTCTGAGGTGGAGAGTGAGATGTCTGGCTGGACCAATCTGTTGGCAGTGGGCTATGTAGGAGGGAAGGGTATGAGGGTGTTCAAGAAACCAGATGCATTCAGCTTGGATGTCAGGATTGAAGGAGGTTTCAAATGCAGTAAATAGGGAGGTGATGAGACCCTTGACAGAATGACCAGTTTTGGAGGAAGATGTTGAATTTCACTTTAGAGAAAGGAATTAGAGGTGTCAGCAAGAGCATCTACATGGAAGCGTCTAGCTGCAGAGGGAATTTTGTGGCTAAAGCACAAGGGCATTGGATTATCTGCATTAAGAGCTTCTAGGGAAGAGCAGCAGGCAGAAAGCCGATAGTTCTGTTCTTCAGCGTGTAGACTTGTTTTATCTTACGAGGGACCCATTACCCAACTAACAGCTTTCCTGGCCTGAAGACAAAGGGAAACCAACTGTCTAGACGGGGTGATTGGGACACCCAGAAACATCCCATGTGGAGCAGTTTTTCCCTCCACCATGAGGCAGAAACCCTGACGCAGCGTATGTGCTTTACAAGTCACAGATTACTTCTTCCGGCCGCCCCATCAGTGTATCCAGATGACAGCATCTTTCCCGTCCACCTGCCCTGCCCCGCCACCTGCACCTCTGAGATAGATGGTGAAGAACCAGAATGTGATTTAAAATCCCGTCTCCTCCTGGAGTCCCAGAGGGCAACATTACACCAGGGCTGAGTGACACCCCAGGAGGCAGGAACACCAGATGAAAGTGAGACTGGTCTTGAGGCGTATAGGAATCACAGATCACTCCCTTTTTTCTGGAGACTGGCTGAGACCATTGTCCCTGAGTCCTTGGGAGTTTACAGTTTTGTATTAAATTTAAGTGTTTCCTTTTGATGAAGTATTTTATGGTGGGTATTATAAATTACTTCAAGGAAACTTTTTAGTCAGCAAGAATTTATGACAATGATAAATTTGGGCAATGTCTTTTTAAGTGTCTCTGTGAATGAATACTTTCAAAATTTCCCCAGGTTCCAGTCAAAGATAGAGGTTATTGGTGATTATTTTTGTACCTTCCACGTCTCAAGTGACTTCTTTTATTAAGATTCCCAAGAATAAGACTTATGATTTACCCTGATGACATATTAACAGCGAGTCATATCAAATACATTTTTCTTTCTCATGTACCAGAAAGTACTTTCTTGCCGTTAGCCTTTGGGGTACAATGAATTTCAAAAATTTCTCGGGTGTTTTTCTTCAACATTGAACATTTCTTAGCTTTGTAAGTGATCAAAATAGAGGGTCTGGAGAGAAAAAGAAACAGAAATGAATGTAGGATAGTGTTTTACCGACCAGACTTAAGAGGAGATAAAAGTCATTCTGTGGCTTTCATTTATTAAATGATGGAATTGGATCAATATTATGGTGAGTCCCAATAATGGATAAGAGGAACCACCTCTGCCCCACATTGCACTTAGCCAAAATCAGCTGGATCAGTGGCCACACTGAAATATTGCCAGTATGAAAGAGAGCTCATATTTTGCACTAAAAATCATTTTCAGGGTAGTTTTATTTGTAACAGAAACAAAATTATTTGAATTT
Organism: Okapia johnstoni; assembly: GCA_024291935.2. Classification (NCBI taxonomy): domain Eukaryota; kingdom Metazoa; phylum Chordata; class Mammalia; order Artiodactyla; family Giraffidae; genus Okapia; species Okapia johnstoni. The sequence continues at coordinate 72,925,842 of CM044310.1, forward strand.
CACAGTGTTCTTTATTGTTTATCTCTTAGGCTCTGCTTCTTAGATGTGTTTACAGCAGAAAAAGCAATCAAATCACTGGCCACTTCAGATTTTCCCAAGAGTAGATGAGTCATCCATGACTCATTAGAGGAGGGAAGCATCTTTCATCTATTGGGGAAAAAAAGCCCTTTCTTCTTTCAAATAACATAAATTGTCTTCATCCCCTGTATGCAAGCCCTCACATTTGAATTCAGAGGTCTTAAGAGCAAGTTAAAATCAAACATGTCCTTTGCGTATTTCACAAGTACCATCTCCATACAACTAGTTAAGAATTTTCATGTCTCTGTCAGATATCGTTTTGACCTTGAAACTTTAATTTGGGTCCTTATAAATAGAAGCTAAAACTGCATGAAGACAAAGGGAGAAATAGCGAAATAATAGGACTTATATATGTAGATAGTGGCTCCTTGATGCTTCTATTCTAAGGGGGATATTTCTCTTCTTTTGGAGGGGGGAAGGGTACAGTGTAGAAATGCAGAAATGTGCAGTGGACTTTCACAACTCTTGATATGCCCAGCACTGGACTATTGATCTCTGTAGAAGGAACTGTCTGGATTTGTGCAAAGAAAAGAAGTTCTGGCGCACAAGTTCTTAACATAAAATTGTTGCTCTACTGATATCAGCTCATCAAAGTAAGTTTGAATGGTTTGGAGTTTAAATTGTAATTCTGTACTGAAAATAATATATACGTGAATGAATAGATGAGGGAATACATGAGCCATTCTTCTGGGACATCAGGGGGGCCCTAGACACTGCCTTGGCAGCTTTTCCAAGCAAACTGGTGGATGCTGTTGAATCTGCAAAGTCTCTGTGGTTGGCTAGACTTTCTAGAACTCATTTGAATGAACTAGAACTGGCATGAAGGCTATAGAGCTCACTTGTTTAGCACACTCTGTTCAATGGTCATTGATTGCCCATTTATTTATCCTTCATTTATTAGTTCTACTCACTCAGTAGCTTTGGCACTGAGTTGTTTCTCCTCCAAGATGCTCACTGAATAAAGTCTTCTATTGTAGGTACACTAAGGGTTCCCTGACGATTTGCTATCCAGCTGGTATTTCCCTCCTCCCCTTACTTCCTCACCACCCATAATATATGTGCCATCTCAGCCACTTCAGACCAGTGATGAGTTGGTGTGTGTACAACGTGGACTGGGTCCTCAGTAACAATGACTGAGTCCTCCTAACAATGGCTGGATGGGCACTGATGTGAAGTGGTGGGTTTGGTGCGAAAGCCAAATGCAAATCCAAGGCAAAGGTGGACTTGGGAAGCAAAACAGATGATGGAGCGCAATCCAATTACAGGCTTAGGGTCTCAAATCAGCATAGAAGTGGTGTCGCATAGCGACTAAACGACCTTTGATCATCCATTGACCTGCTCATAGAGTTTTGCATATATCACCTCTTTTGAGCACACTGGGGACCAACCTGATGTTTCTCAACAAGCTGCCCACGGCGGGTGATCCTCCAGGGTCTCTCTCCTGCTACTCCCTGTCTACCCCATCCCTCCCTGCCGGTTTTTCTCTCTCCTCCGTGGTCAAGTACGTATGTTTGAATTTACATAAGTTGACTCTATGATGCTAGACCCTGGGAACTGGAGAGTAAAGTCCAGAAATACTTGGAAAAGTGTAAGAAATAGTTCATGAGCAGTAGACCTGCAAAACAGGGTTAGGAAGATGTACTGAGTGCTTGACTTGATGTGGCAGAACACAAAGGGATGGCGGTGCCCTCACCCACAGCCCCTCACTGACTGAGCAGCAAGGGTGTGGGGAGAACAGGGGCTGGAGGCAGCGTGCAGGGCCTCTCCCAGGACCTCTCTCCCTTGTCCCCGGAGTTGTACACTGTTTGCAGGATTTCATGACTTACCTTGTTCTAAAATGGAGTCTTGCAAGGGTTTACTGTAATTTAACATTCTCATTTAAAACTCTCATTGACACACTCAAATTGAGTCACTGATTTAAAAACAAAAAGCACTTTTAAGACATACCGTCCGAGAATGCCAATAATTTGCTATATAGATACTTTGAAGTTAAAGTATAGTGTGCTTTAGTAATAATAATAATAATAGCATAAATGTTAGGAACGGATAAAAAGATAAATTTACTGTTCCAATGTAGCTCTTTTTATTAACACATAGTCCCCTCCCTTCCTTCCTGCCCAGATTTATTCTGTGTCAACTCTTCCTGGGTACTTTTTTTAGGCCCTGGAGATACAGCATCACAAAATAAAGATTTCTGCCCCCCTGGAGCTTACAGATATTAAAAAACAGGCATAAAAATAAGTAAATTACATAGTATATTAGGAGCTTTTACATTTTATTGTACAAAAAAGAAAAAAAAATCAACCAGGATAACATGATGTGAGATTGCCTGGGAGGAAGGGGCAGGTAATGGCCTTAAGGAAAATGATCAGGGCCTGTGAGCCAAGCCTTCAAAGGGGGAGAGGGAGGTCACCGCGTGAATGTATGATAGAAGAGCAGAGAGAACCACAGCCACTTAAGTCTTGAGGTAGGAGCTTGCCTAGAAAGTTGAAGATGACAAAGTGGCCTGTGTAGCTGGAGCAAAATGAGTAAGGAGGGAGAGGTGGACATAGAAAGTGAGGTCAGAAAGATGAGATGGGAGAATTTGGGAGGGAACATGTCTTGGAGAGATTTGCTGATCCATTGCCTGAAAATGGTCTGAAAGAGAATATCTATGCATTTATCAAATTTCTTCTAATGAGTGTATTAATGAATCATTAGTATTATTGTTTGCTGCTTTAAAGATCACATGCTTCATCCATTTACCTGTGTAGAATCTGGTAACCTGAATGTGTCTGAGATTATGAGGATCTTTTCTGTCTAATTTATTGTATAAGCTGCAAATGTAAATCATACAGCGCTCACATGCAATTTCAGTTGAGAGGGTAATGGCAATGTTGCTGTAATTGAGATGTTCTAACTTGTGGTGGGGGGGGGAGGCTGCCTGCAGAACCACTGAATCGGAATGCCATTTCAGTTTTTTAAAGATATTTTTAGTTTTAAAAATAATTTCCAGAGTGTCATTTTTGCAATTTTAATTTCAATTTATAGCCTAAACATTGCAGTGAGCTCTGGGTGATATTTCAGCTTGCTTTGGGTCTTTGTCTGCTAATGTTTCTATTATTACATTCATAGTGAAGCAGCACATTAAAAAAAGAACAAAAAACTTCTGATATAAGCATTTTCTAATTATGCCCTATTACAGAGCACCAAATGCTCCAGGGAAACTTCTTGTTGTTGTTTCAGGGAGTGATGTTATGGTGGTAGTTTTACATCTTTTCTACTTTTTTCCATGGCAAGAACAAGATATGGGTCTGTGGACACTGTGAAATGCTAGAAATGGAGTGGGTCTTAAAGATGACCTACCGCACACCTTATATTTTTCAGATGACCCTGGTAAGGTAACTTGATAAAGAATCCGTACTTACGTCGTGTTTTCCCGAGCTTATCAAAATATGGATTATTATTGCGCCCTACTCTAGTCCGCATCTGGCCATGTAAAGTAAGTGGTATCTAGGTTAATGAAATTCTTGTGGGGTTTCATTATGAATTCATTCTTTCTTATTGTGAGTTTTATTTTTACTGCAGTATTCTGTTGGAAGAACAGTTTTTTAGGTTGATGAAACACATGAAACTTGAAAAAGGCAGAAGAGATAGGGTTTAAGGTGCCTTTTCTCTCCCCATAGTTAGGACACTAGACCAATGATGAGGGCAAAGATTTTCTCAAAGAGGAGACGCTCAGCTTTGTCTTCGTAAAGCTGAAGGGAGACGCTGTGTCTCGCTGTGTGCTGTCATTCTGTAGAGATTGACCAATCCTCCCTGCTAGGAAACTGCGGACTTACAATTCACCACTCGAGGGGAGAGTCACACCTCTCTGTAAGAGATGGTAATGACTGTAATAAAACAAGGTGCAGCTCAGAGAACAGAAGGTATCACCGCTGGCAATGGGGGTGTGAACGTGATCCAATTAATGGTCATACCAACAGGCTCAGGCAGCCATGAGCAATGGAATACCCCCAAAGTCGCAGTCCCAAATGGTGTGCGAATTCTGGTGCTTTGTGCTCTCTAGGTGTTCTTGGACAAGATGTTGGACCTCTGTTTCCTCATCTGTGAGATGAGAATCACGGTGTACACCTTCCCAGGGGCAGAGCGAGAGAGAAGAGCTCAGTGTGACAGAAATGTTGAGTTTTACCAGCCATAGACCTGGGAGTGTAGCTCTGGTGGCAGCTAAAATGGGAATTCCTTATAAATTCAGTGCTATAGTGTCTCCAGGTGAGCCTGGCCCCATTGTCCATACTGCCCTGTTGATTAGCCAGTGAGGCGGCGTTCAAAGTGCCCTATGCCTTACTTTTCTCTTATTTTCCTTCCCTCCCTCCCCCTTCCCTTTTCCCCTCCCTTCCCTTTCCTTCTCCTTCCTTTCCCTGTTTGTGGACTGGGTTAGCAGCTCATGAGAGCAAGCATTTGGGTTTCTCCATCATCGCGGCCTTGTGCTGACTTCTGCCCCTGACTTCTGGGTGTACTCCAGTAGCAATGTCTTGAGGAGTTTGGTTACCTGTATGCTTTTTCATTCAGGGAAGGAAGTATTGCTGTCATGAGACACTGGTATAACGGGTGCTATGGTGAGCCACCCAGAACCTCCCTTGAGTACTGCGGGAAGCACTGTAGACACGCAGCCCTCAAACAGCCCGCTCAGGAGTTGTCTCGTCTGAAAAGCATCACTTTGCCCAGGGCCACCCACCTCCAGTGACTGATATTGTAGGAGCTTTAAAGGCCTGGCCTCTCACACCATCTTGGGACAACTCTGAAGATCCTTCCTGGCCTCACAACTTCCCACAGGGCCATCTCAGCCCTTTGTAGAGCATTTCAGCTCAGTTTCCTCCTGTGCCCAACCCTGCTTCCATCCTGTCCCTTGTGTGGTGCCAATTCCATAAGCACTACCTAAGAAACCTACTCTGTGCTCCTCTCCATCTCAGACATTGTTTCCCGGAGACCCTAATCTATGATAGTGACCACATGTGTACAAAGATGTGTGCATATGGACATGCATCAAGAATGTTTTCAGTGCCGACTTTGTCAGTACCTCTTGAGAATGACCACGCCCTTTCATACCCCACCCTGCCCTGTTTATTCTCTTCACTTTGCAGTTTCTCATCATTCTCCATGCTTGGTCGCATTTATGGGCCATTGAGTTTTATTTAAAATTTTTTTTATTTAAAATTTTATTGAAATATAATTGATTTATAATGTGTTAATTTCTGCTTTACAGCAAAATGATTCAGTTATATATATATATATATGTATATTCTTTTTCATATTCTTTTCCATTATGGCTTATCATAATTAAATATTGAATATGGTTCAGTAAAGAATATTGAATATAGTTCCCTGTGCTATACAGTAGGACCTTGTTGTTTATCCATCCTATATGTAATAGTTTGCATCTGTCTTTAGTTTTCTAAGGAACCTCCATACGGTTTTTCCATGGTGGCTATCCCTCCAACAGTGTAGGGAGGTTCCCTTTTCTCCACACCGTCTCCAACATTTGTTATTTGTGGACTTTTTAATGATGGCCTTTCCGAAAGAATTCACCTGCAACGTGGGAGTGCTGGGTTCTATCCCTGGGTTGGGAAGATCCCTTGGGGAAGGGACAGGCTACCCACTCCAGTATTGTGGCCTGGAGAGTTCCATGGACTGTGTAGTCCATGGGGTTGCAAAGAGTCGGACATGACTGAGTGACTTTAACTTTTTCTGACCAGCATGAGGGGATACTTCATTGTAGTTCTGATTTGCATTTCTCTAATAATTAGCAATGATGAGCATCCTTTCATGTGCCCATTTGGCCACCAAATTTTAAATTCTATCACCCTTTTTTTCTCCTGGGAGTGGTCTGTGTCTAAGTGCAGAGGTGGAGGGTGAGGGAGTGGAGCTAGCGACCAGACCAGGCATTTCAAAAGCCTTCGGGTCAGAACTGTGCAGTTCAGATGAATAGTTTCATAGACTTAAAATTTTTCTTCCGATTTTCATCTTTAACCCCTCTTCAACTTGTACATTAGATTTCTAGTGATAAGCCATTCATTTTCAAGTATTCAAGAACTGACCAAGTCAGAAGTGAATTTTATTTTTGAAGAATGATCTGAATTCGTGTTCATTTGTTGGCTGTATTTTGCTTTGGATGGTGGAGTTACAGGTTGTTTTCTGGTTTTCACTGTTTCTATCTGCCCCCCTCAATTTCTAAATAAAAGGCATGTATTACTTTAGTAAATGAAAAAAAAAAGATGTTTAATTAAGAAACCCCCCTCGCTACATCCTGTGCATATCCCTGGCAGCTGTGGTAAGAAAACCCTAAATGCTTTTGACCTCTGTGAAACGAGCACCCTGTTTGAACCTGGAGATAAAACTTGAGGGGTTTTTGGTCCAGACAGAAATAATTGTTAGAGGATAGGGGCATGTCTCATGCCTCAGTGGGTAATCTCAGAAAATGGACTTTTTTCAGTGCAAATTACAGAAAAGAAGATGTGAGCCTTGCAGGCTGGGTTGGGAAATTTCATCTCCCTTTTTACAGATGTTCATTAACATAACAAAACATTAGTGAATGTTTAGCCTGTACTCTTGTCTGTTCTAAGCAGAGACTGAATAAAAATATGTCAGAAGTAAGCCAACTAGACTAGGAAGGCATTTTCATCCAGGAAAAAAAAAATGATGTAAAATATACGGTCACCAAAGAAGGGCCACCATGTTTTATTTTGTAATTATGAAAATTTGTCTCTTTTGACAAGTAAAATGAATTTAGGCACTCAGGCATGGGAAGAAAGTTGAATTGTCTGAAAATTAAATCAAAGTAAAAATGAAAAATATAAATGGGTGTTTCATATTCACTAACATGGGAGTCATCTTTTAGATCTGACATTTTGAAGCAATCTCTGAGAAACTTGATAGCTCATACCTCTGAGTAAATTATGGTCCTGAGCAGTGTGGAAATAATTGAGAATGTTTGTTGTTTTTAAATAAATGCAATAAATCTGGAATGGCATCAGTGGTCTAGAGTATACAGAGCACCATTTTATACCCGGAGATGTGTGATGTGCTGAAATCTGCATCACAGGGAGACACATATATGCAGACGCAATGGGTGTGGCAGGACCTGGGTGCTCACACATGCACTTTCATAAAGACAGCTGCATGGTGTTGACCAAAGGGAGCGACATCCAACAGACAGATCACATCTGGCTCCACTGTGACACAGAGGTGTGGTTTGGGGCAGATCATTTCTCTTTAAAACAGGAGAATGATGATAAGACTGTGCTTTCTAGGGGTGCTGGGAAGATTGGTAAGCATTCATTCAATTGTTTCCATCATGGTGGGTACGAAAACACCTTCAACCATAGTGCCCAGCGTTGATTTGGTGAGTAGGACCTCGATGAATGGTAGTCAAAACTCTACCTGAGTACTTTTCATAATGTGTGTGTGTGTTTTACCGCATGAACTTTGTGTGTATACGTGTGTGTACTTTGTGTGTCTGTTTATGTGCATATGTGTAATTTGTGTGTATGTGTATATGTATACACTTTGTGTATGTGTACTTTGCATGTACACGTATGCACTTTGTGTTCTCTGTGTGTATACATGGATGGTGACTACACTCAAGAAATTAAAAGCTGCTTGCTCCTTAGAAAGAAAGCTAAGACAAACCTGGACAGCGTATTAAAAAAAGCAGAGACATCACTTTGCCAACAAAGGTCCATATAATCAAAGCTGTGGTTTTTTCAGTAGTCATGTACGGATGTGAGAGTTGAACCATAAAGAAGGCTGAATGCTGAAGAACTGATGCTTTCGAATTGTGGTGCAGGAGAAGACTCTTGAGAGTCCCTTGGACAGCAAGGAGATCAAACCAGTCAATCCTAAAGGAAATCAACCCTCAATATTCATTAGAAGGACTGATGCTGAAGCTGAAGCTTCAATCCTTTGGCCACTTGATATGAAGAGCCCACTCATTGGAAAAGACCCCGATGTTGGGAACGATGGAAGGCAAAAGGAGAAGGGGGTTGCAGAGGATGAGATGGTTAGGTAGCATCATGGACTTAATGGATATGGATCTGAGCAAACTCTGAGATAGTGAAGGACAGGGAAGCCTGGCATGCTGCAGTCTGTTGGATAAACAGAATCAGACATGACTTAGCGACTGAACAACAACAATAGTGACCAGGTGATGTATGTGCATGGAGATGATTTGTGTCTGTGTGTGCTCCTTGTGTGTACGCTCCTTGTGTGCATTGTGAGTGTGTGTGCACTTTGAGCATCTTTGAGCAATGAGGTGCCTTCCAGGACTAGTAGCAAACCATTCTCTGTGCTCATGGGCCTGCAGCTCTACTGAGGAGTAAGTGTGGGTACTTTTAAGCTATAACTCAGTAAAGTGTTGGGTAACTTACATCATTTAAAAATGGATGAGTCTAAAAAAAATAGTGTCTTATGGACGACTAATGAGGTTGGGAGTCTTGAATTTTTTAATTAGTTCCATAGTCAAGACAAAACTCTTTGACCAAACTTGAGTAAAAGGGTTGATGATAGGAAGTCGAGAGTATGAGGGTAATAGGAGAAAACTGACTGTAAGCCCTTTACATCTCTCTCTGTTTCTGGTCCCTCCTTCCTTTCCCTTCCCTCTGGGAAAATGTGGTCTCCTGGCTTTGCACATCTGTGCCAACCATCCAGCTGATCTGGTTTTGTACTTCGAGCTGGTTTTTTCTGCTTCTTCTTTTTACACACAAGCACCCAAATCCCAAATGGCCACTCCACTTGGCCTTCTCAGACACCATTATTTCCTATTCTCATCCTTGTTTTCTTCCTTCCTGGCAGTTTCATTCTTCATATCCACCTCATCGATCTGTGTGATTGTTCATCTTCTCCACTGGACCCAGGCTTCTTAAGAATAGGTGCTATAACTGTCTGGTTTATTCAACATCAGAGCCTCCCACAGTGTCTGGAACACAGGAGTTGCTAAATAAGTATCTGCTATGAATGAATTCATGGATGACTTACATCATACCTGATTTTTGCGACCATCTCTTGTTTTTACCCAAGTAAAAACATCTTAGTGGCTTTTTCTAGATAGTCTCTCCATTTTCCTCTGGTTCTAAGCTAATCAGAATATTTTATCTTCTAACCACACACACAAAAAACAAACAGGTTTGAGTTTAGGACCCAAGCTGATCCAATAAGACTTAATCCGAACTTCTACTGGAACTATTAGATAAAGGGTGGCTAAACTGTCTGGCATTTATATTGTTGTGCAAAAAGGAAGTCAACATATAGGAAAGCATATGCAAAATGTAGAGAAAAATGAAGTCCTGAAGAAATTGTTTTTAGTCCTTGGATCCAGCCTTACCTGAAGCAGTTTGCGTCTGTACTTTTTAGTTGCGAGAGGCAAAACATTCTTCCTTCGTCTCCCTCAGGTTTTTCTTTGCAGTAAGCCCAGCAGATTTGGGGTCCTTATTCTAAATTCCAACCTCTCCCATCTTGAATTCACTTGATGAAAAGGCCAGCATTCCCTGTAGCAGGCAGCCGAGAACAAAGTTTCCCTTAGGATGAACTTTGGTCCAGCCCAAATCTCTTAGAGTCTGGAGGGCACCCTCTCTGCCAAGTGCCTACTATGAAGAGCTGGTGGGGTGAGGTTTATTTTGTTCAAATAGTATTACTAAGGAAGTTGTAAAAAATGAGTTTGAGGTGGGCTTATGGCAACCCACTCCAGTATTCTTGCCTGGAAAATCCCATGGATGGAGGAGCCTGGTAGGCTATAGTCCATGGGGTTGCAAAGAGTCGGACATGACTGAATGGCTTCACTTATGTTACTTTCAGCCCAAGCATCTTAAATGCAAATGTCTTCCAGGAATGTGGTAACTCAGGCTAACTAAGTTGGTCATGATACATGCCAATTTTTCTTGAGGCATCCACTCTAGTCCTGGCAGTTGTGTTCAGAGGGTCATGTGGCCTGTTCCATGCTCATCAGGAAGATGCAGAAGTTTCTTTCAGGAGATTTGGGATCAAGGAATAGAAAGGGCAGCAGAAACAACAGGGTCTTCGGGGACAACTGACAGCATTTAAGACAACATTTCTGAGGCTGACCTGGAAGTACTGGAAGGAGTGGTAAAGTCTGTGGATGCATAAAAGGTTTCGGTTGAGCTTTCCAGGGAGTTCCTGGGAGCACCCCTGAGCCTTCCTGGGTGTGGAGGCAGGAAAGCGAGAACTTTCCTCTAACCTCTTGCAGGATAAAAATGGAGGTTCTGCGCCTTCACACAGCAAAATACTAGGGTATTTTCCCTTAAGTCCTGTTCCTCCTTGGTATTTCCAAGTCTTCTGTGCATTTGACAGTTTCCCCTGTGTAGTTGCTTGCTTGGGCTCCATACGTGGAACTCAGCAGACAGAGCTCAGCAGAGCTAACACCCTACTGAGGTTCCAGTCTTCCCCTCCCCAATTTCACTGATGGAGAAGAGAAGTCTCCCAGCAGCATGTAGCTGAGAACTGGGCCTCCCTGGGGTGGGGCCAAGCCCAAGGGTCTAAGGACCGTCATTAAAGAGGGTCCAACAGGGAACACTGTTGGGAGGTAGAGGGTGGGGAGAGGTCCCTGGCTGGTCCAGGTTTTGACAGACACAGTCATTGGGCTTCGGCCTGAGATAAAGTACTCCTGTTGCCAAGGGAAACTGAGGCCTTTTGGAGGTGTACAGGGCTGGCTGGGAAGGACCTCAGCCATCCAGGGGCCAAGGGGAGGGGAGGATCAAGCTGTGACAATGGCAGCCCGGATGGAAGCCCAGCCCTGTCTCTGCCGATTCCGACTCACGGTGCATTGAGGGGCATGTTCCCTAGTGTCTTTTTGACTTGATTTCCTTCTCAGTAATGTTGGGGTGAGAAGACTTGCCTGGAAGACCTGCTGTAATTATCAGATGAGAAAAAGCATGTAGAGTGTTGTGTGGGGTTCCTGGCAGATGTGATGGGCTTGGTCAAGGCTGTTGCTCCTCTGATTTCTCTCCCTATTTGTTTTGCATCGAACGTGTCTACCTGGACCAGTAGTGCCCAGGAAGACCATCTTTCTCAGCACTAATTTCCAAGCACTAATGGCAGGTTCCCAGTGTATATTTGAGTTCCTTCCTTTATGGGCTCAGTGAATTTCTATTGAACATGTGCTCTGCACTTTGATCTACATTAGGCACAGTTGATACATCAGGGACAAGGCAGAAGCTGTCCCTACTCTCATGCTTTATGCATTTAGCCAGTATGCATTTAGCTGTCCCCCTGCTCATCGCCACCTTGGGCTATACCCCTCTTTTCCCTTTAAGGCCTACTATGACATAGGTATTATTATCCCTGCTTTACAGAAAGACAGCTGTGACTTAGGTGGACTAAGCTCCTGGGTAGACGAAGGTATAAAACAGAATGGACTCCAGGGTAAGAGATGACTTCAAGAATCCTGCTGGTGAACGGAATCTGGGCTGGGAGCTCTCCTGTGGGCCAGAGCAGGCTTGACCTTCCCCTGTAGAGGGGAGGGGCTAGGTATGCCTCAGTGAAGTGTCTGACATCTATTTTCCAATTCTAGGGTGTGTGTGTGTGTGTGTGTGTGTGTGTGTGTGTGTGTGTGTGTATGTTTGTGTTTGTATGTAAGAGAGACAGAGGGAAATAGAGACTGCAGAGTTTGTACCCTGACTGCTATTTCATAACTATGACTTTAGATAATTGTCTTACGGCTCCCTAAGCCTCAGTTTCACCATCCAAAAGATGGGGATAATGGTTTGACTGCTGTCAGAGCTGAATGCAGTGGGGCCTGTGACATGCTTAATCCAGAGCTTGGCACAGGGCACATGTGGCCCAAGTCCTCCCCTGTCCAGGCCACCAGGAGTGTGTGATGCCCATCTCGCAGTGGGGGAAATGGAGGCTCCGAGGGCTCTGATATTTACTGCTCTTCTGGGGGTCTTGCAGCTGCTGGGGGGACACCAGAACCCAGAGCCTTCTCATCTGACTCCAAAGCCCTCTCTGTGATGGATTATTGATTTTTCTTCCCTTTTAATAACACTGGCTTCTCTGTGTACACTGTGGCCCAAGAGTCTGCAAGTTGGGGGGTCCGTGGCAGCACGCTGGGATGCTCCTGGGCACTGTCGCTCTTTTCTGGGGCTTGGGGGCAGGCCTTTCGGACTAATGGCAAATTCCCGTTCCCCACCAGGACCCTGATCCCGAGGAGCAGCATTGTCATACACACAGTGACACTTTAGTTTTTTAAAAGCATGTTTTAAAATTAAACTAACAAAATCTGCACGTGGTTAAAAAAAAAAAAAAGCAGAAAAAAATGGTCCAAAGTCGAAAAGACTGTCTCTTCAAGTTCAGATTCTTGGGCTCCTCTTCCAGGGGCAATGATGGTTGTGACAGTTTCTTGCTTTTAAAATTTCCAAATTTTCTACCCATTTTTAAGTATTTGTATGCTTTTGTGTGTGTGTGTGTGCATCTATATCTACATATCCTTCATTAATGCCAATGGGTGCTTACTGTGCATACACACACACACACACTACACCCTTTTTCGCCTCTCAGTAACTTAGAGAATATTTTATATCACCTCCATTAGATCTAGCTTATTCTTTTTTATCTCATTGAATTAGGTCTAGGCTAACTGGATTTCTTCTAAGGCTGGTGGCGTAAGTCTTGCATTTTAGACCAGGAGTTGGCAAACTTATTTTTGATAGGGCCAAATAGTAATTATTTTAGACTTTGTGGGTCATATGGTCTCTCTCAGAACTGCTCACCTCTACCCTTGTAGTACAAAAGTAGCCAGAGACAATATGCAAATGAATCAATTTAGTTCAGTTCAGTCGCTCAGTTGTGTCTGACTCTTTGTGACCCCATGGACTGCAGCACGCCAGGCCTCTGTGTCCATCACCAACTCCCAAACTCATGTCCATTGAGTCAGTGATGCCATCCAACCATCTCATCCTCTGTCGTCCCCTTCTCCTCCTGCTCCCAATCCTTCCCAGCATCAGGGTCTTTTCCAATGAGTCACTCTTCACCTCAGGTGGCCAAAGTATTGGAGTTTCAGCCTCAGCATCAGTCCTTCCAATGAATACTCACGACTGATCTCCTTTAGGATGGACTGGTTGGATCCTTTAGGATGCAAGTGAATGAGCCTGTCTATATTTGACCACACCTTTATTTACAAAAACAGTGTGCAGTATTTGTCCCGTAGTCTGTAGTTTTCAAAACCTTATTTTACATCTTGCTTAAGTGGTTGTCTGGAGAAGGGATCAATGCCTCAATTTGCAGTTTCCAAATGGCCTAATTCTTACATATCTGAAACCCTCAGGTATAGGCATTAAGATGTGTAAAGTAACTGAAGAAATGGATAAATACTCATTTATGCAAGTGTTTGGGTGTTCAAGATATTAGACCTTAGGATCATGTCACCTGGAGAGTGAATGAGACTGAAAGTTCTAAAGTTTTGCCCATGTGTGTGTTTAACTTACCCTCTTAATTGTTAATATAATATCTCCTTACCTAACACCCTAATACACATTCACTGATCGAATATGGCCTGCTCTGGCCACCTTCATGGCATGGACATGGCTAAAACCATCGTTTGGAAAATAAGTATAGTTCTGCTGCTCCTGGGGTCAAACAAAACTGCCTGGGGCCCCTCTCAAAAAGGAACTCAGGTCCTGAGGGAGGCACTCTTTAGCAGCATAAAGGAGGTGAGCACAGTTGGCCAAAGCCTGAAACAAGCACTCTTGGTGCTCTGGGGTGAGGGTGCAGCAGGCGTGGAGGGAGATTGGGGGATTCGGAGGAGGCAGGAGGCAGAAGCAGGCTCTGAGCAGAGATGGCAGCCCGGGCAGGAGTCAAGGGCAGTGGTCCCTCGTTTCCCCAGGGGAAACCTTGGAAGGAAACTTTGAGACAGGAACTTAGGATTTTATTTAAGAGTGCTGATTCTTTCGTCTGCTTTCGTTCCTGTGCCTCCAACAGTCCCTAGGACATAGTAGGGCTTGGTTCATGTTTATTGGGTGAATGAATAGGATGAGTGAATGGAGGTAATGAATACCACTCAAATGACTTTTTACAGTGAATGTGACAGTTATCTATTTGCATATCAAATCATGTGAACAATACTTGGCACATAACAAGTGCATGAGTTGTGGTGGCTATTAATGTCACCAGCTATTGTCACAGTGGATTTCAAATACAAGTGCAAATAATGATGATAGAGACAAATGTTTGTTGCATTATACTATGCAAGCTCTGGTTTTAAATACTTTAAATTAATTCCTGAATTTAATTTGTGCAATAAATTAAACTACATACTATCATTGTTCCATTTTACCGATGAGAAAACTGAGTTATGGAAAGATTAACTAATGTATGTCAAACTAATAGCTAGATACGAAGTAAAAATGTGCCTGAGGTGTTTGTTGGAGCAATGGTTCTCTAACTCCGGTGAGCGTCAGACTTCCCTGGAGGGCACATTAAGACACAGATTGCTGGGCGCCACCCATCCCTGAAGATTTTGGTTCAGTGGGCCCGAGGAAAGGCCCAGGAAGTTGCATTTCTAACACATTTCCCTTTGAAGGCCAGAGGCTCTACTTAATAACTGCTGGTTTAGAGAATTTGGTGACTACCATCCCAGTGAAGGCCGATTTAGTTAATGTTGGTTATTCTTGGGCCCCCAAAGAACCTTATCAGTCCTTTAGTGATGCTGCCCTATCCTTTTCTCTCACCTCCCCTATGTTCCCCATCTCAAGGGCTCCTGCCAGTTCAGCCAGCGTGGGCACAAACTGAACCCCAGGGGAAAGACACAGAGTTGCTTCAGAAGTGATGTGCTGAGTTCAAGGTCCAGGCTCCATCTCAGAAGTGATGCCCAAAGCTTTTCTGTGAGCGGGTGGAGTATGTTTGGGCTCTGCCTGAAACACAAACACAACTCTTCTCTGATTTTAGTGTCTTACCCCTCACAAGTGCTAAATTACCCCATAAACAAAATACATCTGGTGTTTGACTCATGGTAAATATTTCTCTACGGTTGAAAAGAAGTGTGTGGACAGTCTGACTCCATTAATTTCCACTGGAGTGACTCGGAACCATCTGCTCAGGCTCTGCTGCAAGGGGAGGGGTGAGGGCTGGCCACTCGGTGGGCAGCCTAGGGAGAGCAGCGTGGGCTCCACGGGTCTCTGGGTAGGGGTCTTTGTCACTGGTGTCTCCGACAGGCTGGGGAAGGTGTCCTGAGATCGCTTTGTTTACTCCGGAGTTTTCTGAGACCCCCGGACACGTGGAGCGCTCTGTCCTGGTAGAGACAGCCTGGACCCAAGTGCCTTCTTCTCCCTGATAGGGGATCTGCTGGGTGGGCTGCTGTGGCCAGAATCCCTGTGATATCTGTGTGGTCGAGTACAGCGGATACTTCCTGGTCCCTCAAAGCAGCTCTTCTAGTGCAGTTCTGGGCCCTTCCTTCAAGGCTTGCAGGAAGTGAGCAGGACTCCCTCTGGGACCCAGCTATCTGCAGAGAGCAAGATCTTGGGGAAGGTGCAATAACTTTGCCACCAGGGCCACTAGGAGCAGCTAGGCTTTGAAGTGGCACAGACGTGGGTTCAAACCTGGCTTCTTCTTGCTGTGGTCACACGTCCTTTGCCAAACTGTTGTGAACCTCCCCGACCTCTGTATCATCGTTAAAATGAAGATTTTTTTTTTTTTTTTTACAATCAAAGTGACAGTTATCCAGTTGCTTATCAAGTCATTTGAAGAGTGCCTGGCACGTAGAAGATTCTGGAAGGATGATGGCTGTTATTATTCTCAGTTACGAATTCTATATGCCACACAGTGACTGCCCCTCCCCTGCCTCCAGTGTGCACATCTCCCTTGGGTGAGAGAAGGACCAGTGAATATGTTAGGTGATGACCTAGATAAATCATTTTCTGACATAATTGGTGGGACTTTAAATGGGACTGAACCTTTTCTAAACCCAGAGAACTGGAAATGTGAGAGGATCCGTGGAGCAAGCCATATTGCAACCTAAGAGTGGTCCACAGTCATAGCCAGCAAGGCAATGAGGGCCTCAGCACCACGCCCACAAGGAAGAGAATTCTGCTTATGACCTGAGGCAGCCTGGAAGCCATCTTTTCCCAGTCAAGCCACCAGAGGAGAACACAGCTTAGCGGACATCTTGATTTCAGTTTCATGAGACCCTGAGTAGAGGACACAGTAAAACCCTGCTCAACTTATAACCCATGGAAACTGTGAGAAAAGAAATGTGCATTGTTTTAAGCCACTAAATTTGCAGTAATAAAAGTAGCAATAGAAAATTGGTACAGAGAAAATAACATCTACCTCAGAGAAATATTATGAGAAATAAATGTGCTGATTTGCAGAGAGCATACAGGACAGCTGGTGTGGCTGCCCTGGATTTCAGGCTATCTCCCCAGCTAAGTGGTAGAGCTCTTCATCTCTCATCAGAAGCACGTTCTTGCCGTAAACCCTGAGCCTGAGAGCTGGGGTCTTACTGACCTGACCATCCTATTCCTGGGGGTGGCTGATATCTTGCCATGACTGGGTCTTGATGCCCACCATTCCCCATGTGAGGCCTAAATATTGACCACTTGTCTGGATCACTTTTTTCGCTCTATGTTTTTGCTGAAGGCATTTTCATTCTTATAAGGCTGGCTCATCCTTCGGGCTTCAGCTCAAATGTCACTGCCTCTGAGAAGGTGACACTTAGATGCCCACTTAGATGAGCTCTCCTCTCTCGCCAGCCTCAGAGTCCCTGTTCGTCTCCTTCTCCACAATTTCGCAGTCTGTAACTAAGGTTCTCTTAGCTTGTTTCGTTTAACACACTTCTCCCCAGTAGTCTCTCGGGTCCACAAGACCAGATGCCATGCTGGTTTTACTTACTGCTGATCCCAGTGCCAGCTTGGTGCAAAGCATGAGCAGGGGCTCACTCCACATGAGTGTGCAGTGCCCAGGTGTGCCCGTGTGGCTGTGTGAGGGCGCCACCACACCCAGCCCATGCTGACCCCCAGCCCTTCTCTGATAGCCTGAGATTTCTGTCCTCACTGCTCCGGGCATACCAGCTGATTCTGAGAAAACTTCCAGTGGGATTGCCCCAGATCCAGGCAGCTGGCACTCCTCATCCTCACTGCAGAGAAGATTCTTGACCCCCGTTCTCCTCCAAGCCACTCCCTTCTCTGTGTAGCTGAGTCCTATTCCCCAGGCTTCTACTATGCCTATCCCCAGATACCATGTTTTAGCCTAAATAGAATCAGATGCTTATGTACATTTCAAGAATATATCAGTCTAGAGTGAATCCTGGGGTCTCTGTATGATGAAAAACAAATACAGGCTTTGCTGAGATACAGACAAGCTATTCAGATCTAAGTTCTTCCAGTGACTAGCTTTCTGACTTCAGCAGTAAGTCATTTCCCTGGGCCTTGGTTTCATCATCTGAAAAATGAGATAATTACATCCACATGGAAGGGTGGTTGTGAAGGTGATATGAACTGTGTACAGAGCAAGCATAGTTACTGTTCTCCCCTACTTCCCCTTTCCACCTCTAAAAGTGGAAGAGAGAATGGGGGTCAAGAATCTTCTCTGCAATGAGGATGAGGAGTGCCAACTGCCTGGATCTGGGGCAATCCCACTGGAATTTTTCTCAGAATCAGCTGGTATGCCCAGAACAGTGAGGACAGAAATCTCAGGCTATCAGAGAAGGGTTGGGGGTCAGCATGGGCTGGGTGTGATGGTACCCTCACACAGCCTCTTCTTCTATAGCAAAGGAATACTATAGTGTAGTGTGAGTGACGGATGAAGAAAGAATACTGTTAGTAGGACCAGGCTGTGAACACCCTGGTCAATGTCCTGGCAGTCCTGGGCAGTGGGACAGATCTGGTCCACACTTCTTTGCATTTCCTCAGGCAGGATTCCTTCCTGTGGAGCAGGTTATCACCAATGGGACCATTTCTGTATTCATCCAAAGCTCCTGATTAGAGGCTCATGAATATTCAAATACTTGTCTTCCCTTATTTGCCTGACTATTAGCATTCTGTCTCTAGGCTTATTTTGCGGTTTTTCTCTATTGCACATTTGTTCAGTGATTCACGCTTCATCGTCTGATGTGACCGATTTTGAGATGATCCCCGCTATTCCCGGTTCTCCGAAAGGCTGGGTCTTCTCTCTGCCCTGGCTGCCAGTTTTCCCTTGCTCTTTCTGATCCCAAAGATGAGTGGGTGGTGGAACAGCCTGCAGAGTGCCGCTTTGGGAACTTGCTTCTGCATTTTGAAAATTCTTATTAATAATAATAATTCAGTACATATGTCTATCACCTCAAATTTTCCGAAAAGATTTTATATCATCCTGTTTACATTCTTGCTTTCTGCAAATGCAAAAAGCTGACATTCTTTTCTGAATGGGGCCGTGTCTATTTTCCTTCTGAATATTTAACAACAAGATTTTAACAAAAAAGAATCTGTTCTAAAGCCCAGCTGTAAAATGATTTCTCACAATGGCACGACGTAGAAGAGGATTTGTCCTTCTCCTTTCCTCTGCTGTTGGAGCTTTGTGTAAAGTGTGTCCAGCTTTGTAGGAGACTCAGAACCTAGTTGGTTCCTCTTGTTGCTGCAACACATTGTCACAGACTTGGTCACTGAGGGAAAGCACAGATTCTTCTCTTACAGTCAGAAGTCTAAAATGGGTCAGAGGGACTGTGTTCCTTCTGGAGATTCTGGAGGAAACTTCTTTTCCTTGTCTTCTCAGCTTCCAAAGGCAACTTGCTTTCCTCAGCTCATGGCCCCTTTCTCCATCTTCAGAGCCAGCACTGTAGCATCTTTCTTTCTCCCCCTGACCTCAGTTTCTTTAACCTCATTTCCTTCTATGACTTTGACCCTCGTGCCTCTTTCTTAAAAGGACTTCATGATGACTTTGGACTTAGTGATGACTTTGGGCCCACTTGGACAATCTCCTCATGTCAAAATCCTTAACTTAGTAACACCTGCAAAACTCCCTTTGCCATGTAAGACAACGTGATCACAGGAGGTTAGGACCTAAATATCTTTGGGTCGCCGTTGTACCTGCCACACCATCTTTCTGGTTTAATAAGAAAACTCAGATTGCTTGGGACTGATGCCTGCTTGCTTGCATCTAGGGTGCAGATCCTCTGGCTTCTCTTCTTCCTCTCTGTAGGGTGGACTCCCAGCAGCTGCCATGGAGTTTCTCAGCTGCAGACCACAGTGTTTCCAGTGATTACATGGAAAGGATGGTGGGCTTGACAACAAATATCCAACTGCCTAGCCAGATCTCTGTATGAGAAAAGCATCTTCCTTAAATGCAATACCCAGTTTTACCCCCGCAATAGCCTCTGAAACAGGAATTATCACCTTCAATTACAGCTGAAGTACAGAGAAGTTAAATAATGTGCTGCCTGTTTCTTGTGTAATACGTTTCAAATTCAGACCTGATTTTGTGACTTGGTACGTTATTTTACCTCTCCACCTGTAAGTACCCATTTCACAATTGTGAGCATTAAATTAGATAAGGTTTGTACAGTGCTTATTATAGGTTCTGGATCAATGCATGTTGTCTATTTTGTCATAATTATCATTACCATCAGGATTATCATTATTTCTGAGAAATGCATTTTCTGTGCTTGCTGGGAGCCTTTTTGAAATTGCTGGTATTGTTGCTTCTGGGGCATGCGCAGAGGTGATTCTCCAAGATCTGTGGGACCCTGGAAGTCCACATTGATTGGGCATGTCCTGTGCAACATACACAGGGCCAAATGCCCTGGGCATTCTATCACATCTGATCCCCAGTGGGTAAATACAACTATTGCTCCACTTTACACACAAAGGAAACAAGGCTGGGGGGCAGTGAAGCAGCTTGTCTATCATATTACTGATATTAACTGGTGGAATTACAACCCCTGCATCTGCCAGAGCCTGGGCACCTAATCCTAGACCCTCTGTGCCTTGCTGAGTCAGTCCCGGGTAGAGATCATAGGCTATGCTGTCCTCATCTGTCTCTGATGGTTAACACGCCCTGCAGCCTAGAGTCCTGAAAAAGCCTGGGCAGGCTGAGAGCCAGCTGTCGATTAGAGCTCATTGGGATGCCACTGTCTTGGGCAGAAATCGGTTCTTCTGACTCAGTCCCCATCTTGCTGGGCTCCTGTCTGATGAAGCAATGGGAGCAATGGGCCCCCTGGGGCACTTCTTCATGCCTGCCCAGAGCTATTTTCTTATATACGTCCTTCTTGATCACCATAAAAGTCAACATTTACATCAAGACCAATATTAATGCCGAAGCATAGAGAGAAACTGGGGAGTTTTCTTTAGAACAGAAAATGTCCAATTTCAGAGATCTGGCTTGAGTGCAAATAAGTGTTGACTTCAGTCCTTCTGGGAGCTGCTGCCATGCATACCAACAGGGTCCCAGAGTTGCACCGAGACATCCAGGCTTCTAACAAAGTGTTTGTCAACAGGAGGATCTACGTGGTGCTGGTGGAGTTCTTGAATAATGTATAAAATCCACACGTTTAAGTTGATTAAAATCCTTAGTGCATTATATTATCCAACTAGAGCAAAAGGCTCTTGAGTCTCTGATCATTGAAAGTCATTGATCTTCAAGGACTTTTGTTCACATGCTGTGCTCTAAGACAGTGAATTCCAGGACCATTCTATTCACAAGGAGACCAGCATGAACAAAGGAACACATAAAGACATCTCCATGTCAAGTCATAAAGGGTGGGAATATTGCATCATATATTTGATCCTCATTGAGACAGCAAGGAAGAAAAAAAATTCAGAATTTGTCTCTTTTGCTACTTATACCCAGACAGAAAACTGAAAGGAAGGAAGACGTGAGAATCCAGTCACTAGGGTGTCAAGAACAGTGTTCGGTGCTTTGTCATCTGCCATGTGTTTGATTATGTCATCAGGATGCTAAGGAAGCTTCGACCTCTGATCTGACTTGTGGGAAACAGACCTATGAACCTGGGTTTTTTTAAACATGTTTGAAGGTACATGAAGCAGGTCCCCTCAGAAAACCACTCACAAGAAGGCTCTTATGAAAGCAGATACCATGATATCCAGATTCTGGAGAGAAAACTTGATCTAGCCCAGGATGCTATGTCTGACCTATGCCTGTTCCATCATTATGTTTCAGAAGCTTATTGGTTTCGCAGGGTCACAGATGGAGACAAATGTTGCCCCAGGATGTTTCATACCCTGATACCTGGTGTTCTTATAAAAAGGGGAAATTTGAACACAGAGCAACTGTCCATAGGGAGAATGCCATGCAGAGATACATGGAGATGTTGGAGTTACACTCCTGTAAACCAAGTGTCAAATATTGCTAAGAAACCACCAGAAGCTAGGAGGGAGACCTGAAACAGATCCTTCCTCATAGCCCTCCAAAGAAACCAAATCTGCTAACACCTTGGTCTTGGACTTCTGGCCTCCAGAACTTATGAGACAATATATTTCTGCTGTTTAAGCCCTTCAGTTTGTGGTACTTTGTTTCAGCAGCCCTAGAAAAGTTTGGCATGTGAATGAGGCATTACTTTGTTCATGTGAAATTTGGTAAGTCCATTATGTAAAGCCGACCAAAGTTCTGGGTGAAGAAGAGTTTGACAACCTGGAGACTTACTTGCCCAGTTCCCTTCTCCCTGGAGTAGCTCTGGAGAAGCTAGAAGTCTCTAGAATACAGTTTAAAAAAATCACTGACTCTTCTAAGAATAGAGAACAATGCTGACATAACTTGGAAGCAACAGCTGAATAGTGGAGCTGCAGTAGCTTCCGGAAGCACTGTGTGGAGAATTCCAAGGCTTGGCTCAGGCTTCCCAGGTGGCTCAGTGGTAAAGAATCCACCTACTAAGGCAGGAGATGCAGGTTTGACTCCTGAGTCAGGAAGATCCCTTGGAGAAGGAAATGGTAACCCACTCCAGTGTTCCTGCCTGGGAAATTCCATGGGCAGAAGAGCCTGGTGGTCTACAGTCCGTGGGATCACAAAGAGTCAGACATGAATGAGCAACTGAGCACACACACAAGAGGAAAGTGTGCAGGGATTGGATTGTGATGTCTGTCCCAGGCATAGTAGTTGGGAGGGAAGTATTAGGTCACAACGATTTTCCTCCATGGAGCAGTCCAGCAAACACATTCAGTCAGCAAAGAACAGCTTAGAGAGATGAAGTGACTGGCTCGAAGCCGCACACCATCTCTAGAATCAGATGAATTGGTTGATGTTTCAAGTCTGGTTCCTGTATGTGCAAGACTCTGTAGATTCACATAGAGTTACTGCAGAGAACATGTTTCATTCAGAGAAGTCCATGTTACCAAGGTCCTTGGACTGGGGGCTGAGGTTTGCACCTAGCTTTATTCTCCTGACACTGCTGGTTGTACTGCTAGAATGTCTTTGGCTCCTACATCTCTGAAATGAGCCTTTTCTGTTCTTCAGGCTACTCCCTCTGACCAGTGGTTCCTAATCAGGGATAATTTGACTCCCAGGGGACATTTACCCCCCAGGCAGTAACTGGGCACATTTTTGGTAGTCACAACTGGGGCTGAGGATGCTAGGACATCTAGAGATGAGGTCGGGATACTGCTAAACATCCTACAACGTAAAGGACAGTCCCCACAGCAAAGACTGATATGGCCTTAAACATCACTTGACAATGTCAAGTAACTGCTTTAGAGTTACCCTTCCTGCTCTCTATTCTTCTGAAAGCTTCCTGAGAGTTATCTTAATTTTTTCTTTCTCCCTCTCCAAGAGCCCCACTTCCTAGAGGTACGTTTCTGATCACTTTTCTGTGGAAATTCCCATCTCGTGTTAGCCTGGGGCACGGGAAGCTGTGCTGGGAACAGCGAGGAGTGCAGTGGTTGGCCAGGGTCTTGACCATATTTCTGTGGAGAGTATCACTAAGCCCGCAGCCTTGAAGCAACACGTTCTGGTGAAACAGACAGAGAGGGCACTAAGGACAAGCTGCTCTCCTGAAAGCTGTCCTGCAGGTTTGACTTCCCTCCTTCTGTGGAGTCACTGCTCTCGTGATGGTACGCATCCACCCCTGGGGGCTGGGTTTAGTTTCTCCCGCTGGGCAAGATGCTGGAAGGACACTGTCAAAAATGGGACTCAGGTAACAGAGCAGGAATTTAGTCATCCCTCCTGACTCTTCCACAGGGTTTCTTGTTTCTATTTCTAGAGAAGAAAAAATTGCTTTTTATAATATCATAGGATTTTAGAAACCAAGTTTCCTCGAAGCTCCGGTTAGGGACTGTGAGAGGACAGAATCTGATGGTGTTTGAAATGATCTGTTTACATGTCTGTTGTCTGTCTCCCTTACTGGGCGGACTTCCTTGAAGTCAAGGGCTGCATGCAGTTGTTGACCGCTCTGTCTGTGTTTCTGTCTCTAGCATTATGCTGTGTGCAGGAAGCACTAACCCATGTTTGCTGAATTAATAAATGAAAGCATTGATTAGATGGGGGTTGAAACCCAAACTCTGCTTCTGTGTGTGTGTGTGTGTGTGTGTGTAGTCACAAAAACAGTGCCTGGAACATAGTAGTTGTTCAGTAAGTACTTATTGAATTAAATGTTGGGTACTGCTGCCTCAGTCTCTGTGCTGAGCATTTAATGCATAGTAATTTGCTTAATTCACATCACAACTCACAAGAAGCAGATATTTTTCCATTTTAGAAGTGGGGATGTTAGGGGAAGAGAGGTTTAGTAACTTGATCAAAGTCACACAGCTAAGGAATGTCAGAGCTAAGACTTGAGTCTGAAGCATAAATCTAAGCTGTGTGTGCTATAGCCTCACTTTGGATCTAAAGACCTTTGGGGTCTATGTTGTCTTTCACTTGACTGTAGGGAGCTTCTGCCTGAGAGATGGGCCCGGTGAAATCAGTGTTTTGGAAGAAGCATCAGGTAAGGGTGCAGGGAGCAGAAGTAGATACAGGATCTATTGCAGTAGCATGGGGAGACTCATCCAGACCAGAAGAAAAGGAAGGCAATGAGAGGGGTGGGCGGCTTGCAAGAAAGAGAGGTGGTAAGGATTTACAGTGGCCTGGGGGCTAGGGACTGAAGAAAATGAAAGTATGTGGGGGGAAAACAGCAAGTTCAGGAGATGTGGGTGTAGGGACAGCAAAATGTTGAATTTATTCTGGATCATGTTGAATTCAAGGCTACTGAGGATCATCTAGAAGGAGACACAAAAAAGGAAATAAACTACCTTCAGTATCATGTGGTAGAAACCCATCACAAATAACTTATGTTTAGAGAAGTATACACTGGCTCACGTAACTGAAAAGGATTTGATGCTACCTTAAGGCGTGATAGGATCTGGGGCTCAGTAAAGACACCAGGGCTCGAATCCTCTCCATCTCCTGAGCAGATGGATTTCACAGCCAACAGAAGCCCCAAACTTACATCTTAGCAACTTAGCAACTTGGGGGTGAGCGTGGGAGAAGCAGAGAGAATGATCTGGTGGCTTCCAGACTCCCAGGCTTCTGGAAGTCAGTATCCCTCACTGGGGTAGGGGAGGTAGGGTTCTCTGCACTGACAGTCTTTCCAGAATCACACAGAGGGCAGGTTAGCACTGCATTGTCCACTGGGTTGGTATGTATTGCTCATTCTGCTGGATGCACATCCTAGAAGGGGGTCTTTCAGAAGGCAGGATCAGAGGGGACGGTATGAGCTTATGACTCTCTTTTAAAAAAAAACACCCCCTGGCTGTTTCTTAAATTCCTTCTTGAATTTCCTCTGGGTCTCTAGGTCAAGGGTGTTGCTTGGGAGTAACGACTGTACTTAAGAAGAGGCACTTAGGCCATTAGCACAGGTAACTGAGAGTCAGTGTATAGGAAAAGGCAGCAGCCCCTTTGCAGTTTTATTGCTTGTTTTGTTCACAGTTACCTGCAATATGGCAGAGCTGCAGATGGATACAAATATGCTTCAGTGTAACACATTTACAGCAGGGGGAGAAACGCCCCCCAAAACACAACTGCTCAATGCCAAAAGCAGTCTTTGCATTTTCTAATCTGTGTTGCTTTCTGAATACATAGAGACAGATGATTGTTGCAGTAATGGACAATTGAGCTGTGATCAGACCCTCAAGAGGTCGTTTAAACCGTTGGTCATAAATATAAAATCAGAGTATTATGATTTGCAGGAGAGGAAGATGAAAGCAGACCCTGATAATGGAGCCTGAGATGAAGCTTAGAGCTAGGATTTGAAGCTGGAGAGATTCAGGTCTTCAAAGCAAAATGAGGGATGGTCTGGGCTGGGCTGACCCTAAATTTTCTGAAGACATGTGACAGACATGCAGATTGCCCTGGCCTCCCTTCAGGAAGGACTTGTGGCTCCAGATGTGTAGTCAGCAGATGGTCTTCAGTTATTAGCCCCCTTCATGGATGGCCTCAGCTGGAAGACCCATAGACAATGAGTCATTGAGGGGGTATGTTGCAGGCTGAGGAATAGCCCCATAAGACGTCCACATTCAGAACCTGTGAATCTGTTGCCTGAGATGGCAAAAAAACTCTAAAGGTAACCTCAGGGGGCCTTGTAGAAGGGAGGCAGGAGGGTCAGAGTCTAAGAAGGAACGTGGTGATGGGAGCACAGAGACAGAAATGTGGTGATGGGGGCAGAGGCAGAAGGGATGCATTTTGCAGATGGAAGAAGGACCATAAGCCAAGGAGTGCAGGCGGCCTCTAGAAGGAACACAGCTGTGCCAACATCTTGATCTTAACCCTCTAAGACCCATCTCAGATTTCCCACCTCCAGAACTGTACAAGGACAAATTTGTGTTGTTTTAAGCCACAGAGTTTGTGGTTCTTTTTTACTTCAGCCATCAGAAACTCATATGGGACCTAAAGACGTGGTTGTCCTAGCCCAAGACAGGGCAATGTCACAGGCAGACCATTCTAGCTCCAGGTCACCCTGTGCGGGGGAGCCAGGGCTAAGACTAGTCCTTCTTCAGAAACTGATTCCCCCTCTTCCTGCTTCTGCTTCCTCCCCACTCCCTTCCATAGGGCTCGATCCCAAGGACACTCACTAGTATACACGCTGACCTTCAGTCACTCTCTTTGAGTCATGGGGAGCCCATGCTGTGTTCATAGGTAGTGTTCCATACTGATTCAGAACTCGAGTATTGGGTCAGTTTGTCCTGGCCTCCCAACGTGGTAACCTTGGGTGTGTTGCCTTTGTTCTTCAAGACTCAGTCTCTTTGACTGAAAAATGAAGATGAAAAACTCCTACCCAGAAGCTTGTTTTGGTGATTGACTGAGACCACATGATACCATGTGGTACAGAGCCTGCCTTGGTGTAAGTTCTCAACAATATTATGGATGCAATTGATGATGGTGAAATTGACACTGACAGATGTCACTGAAGGTGAGAAAGGTGGTGACGGTGAAGACAGTGACTTAAGAACTCCACGGGCTTATGGCCAGGTCTGTGGTTTATAGAAGGCATTCGGTAGAAAGTTCATATGTTGCTCAGCTCTTAGTGCCCAGGATGGTCAGGGAGCAACTTACGGAGGAAAGACCTTTGTCAGGCTGATTTTTCATTAGCCCTACTTGCCTTGGCTGACTGTACAGAGATTGCTGCATTCTGGATTGAATTCTAAACTCTGCTGGAATCCATATATACCCTGAACATCAGGTGGGCATTGACCCACCTAAGGAGCTGTTTCTAGGGGTCATTCTGGCCTTAATTTCGAACTTAGCTTTGCTGGTCCAAGGCCTGGGCTCTAGGACCGTCAGTCCAAGGAGACAGGCGACCTGTCTTGGTGGGGGGGCAATAGATCTTGTTCCATCTTCTCTGGAAGGACCCAAAACCTGCACCTGTGGCTGGAAACAAGTGTCATGTGATGACCGTATAAAGAGAGAAGGCAGGAGATAACTAAGAGTTAAAGTACCTTTTTTTTTTAACATGAAAAGAAGCATAAACTATATTCGTGGATTACAACTATAAGTCTTCTCCCCCCACCCAAAAGTTAGCTCCTTAAAGAACATAAAATAATGACTCTCCTGCTTTTGTTCCTCACCTTGGATGGTCTGCCTAGAAAGTATAATTTGCAGGCAAGTTACCAAGGATGCTCTGAACAAGAACTGCCACAAAAGTGCCAGAGGACCCATGCTTGGACCTAACTCATAGTCTGCAAGTCCTCAGCATGGAGCTGACCAAACAGTTCCAACTAAATTAAACTCCATACAGTTCTCCTGGGCTGGGCTTGTGGGTGCAAAGCCCCAGCTGTCAGCCCAGCTTTGTGGCTTAAGATAAATCACTGCAGAAAATGGACTATAATGAAAACACTGACAGATCCTTCAAAGTAATGGTGCTCGAGGGTTTCCCTTTTGTTACATTCTGTATATTATGCAATTACCGCCTTGAAAATAGCCTTTTCTTCATTCTGAGAGTCCAGTCTTAGTTTCAGAAGAGGGGCTGTGGGAGTCCAAAGAGGCCTTCATGCTTGGGACTGTAGGTGTGTTGGATGCAGCCCGGGCCATTGTTGACAATTGCAGCAATTTTCTATTTCATGGAGGCTGGAATTGGCCACGTCTAATCACTAGAATCACTGCACCGAAGACCGGACAGGGCAAACAGGTCAAACCTCCCTCCCATCTGCAGTTGAGGTGTTCACACCCAAGAAATGGATTTTATGCTGCCTTCCTGTTCTGTAAGAAGGGGTGTAATTGAACAAAGAACAACTTCTTAAGAGTGCCTACTGAGGTGGCCGTGGCCAGGGCCATGGTGGGATTGGGGTATGTCCAGTTAGCAGCAGAGAAAGGGCCCAGATACAGGAGTTACAGACCCAGGCTTGTGATGACAGGTCCACAGAGAAGGACCTGGCCCACTGCCCCTCTCTGTCCTGCCTCTGGCTTCCCTAAGTACTCCAGCCTTGGGGAGCATCTAAGTCAATACGAGGGCTTCCTGATGGAAATAAGTGAAAATGTGCCCCTGAGGAAGTACTACTGTACTGGGAATCTTTTAAAAGACAAACCCCCTCAATCTGAGTGAAGTTAAAAAGGGAAATGTATTGGATAATGTGCAAGTAAAATTCATTTGAGTAAGGTATGTTTGGATGCAGAAGTCCAGCTGTATCCTAGGGTGTCCCCTCCCTGCCCATTTGTGCTGGCTTCATGCCTGCATAGAAGCCCTAGGAAATTCCAGGCTGACACGCTCTCAATTCCAGGACCAATGGATAAAAAATGATGATGTATCCCCAGTAGTTCTAACATATTTCAAAACTGAGAGCCAGTGAACTGACAGGTTCATGGATACCACACTGAACCAATCACTGTGGCCAGGGAGGTGCCAGGCACTGACTGGCCAGGCTTGGCCTGTCCCTGAGCCAATTTCCAGTTCCTGAGCCAAGGCTGGGTCATACCTCCTTCTGGAATAAATGGAGGACTCGGCTCACTTTGGGACATAGATGGGGTTTAGAAGGGCGGTTTGCTCAGAAAATAAAGAGTACAGTTATTCAAAGAACTGGGGATTAGATGCTAAGCAGACAGAGGCAGCATTGTTCCCTATAACGTGACGCCTGTCTGTCTAATGGGAGCTGGATAAGTAAGCTGAACCTTGGTTTGGGTGGATGTAGTCCTTTCTTCCTTCGTAAAATCTTTCTAGCAAAGTCACCCTCATTATTCTATTGCTGCTGTACAAATAATCTTGGCACTTCCCAGATTTCCTAGACCAGCTCTCCCTTGAGAATTAGTCCTGCCTTTTTCAGTTTTAGAGGACCATGCATCCTGGCTCAAGGACTCCATCTCTGCTTCTGGGGTACCCTGGCTTCTCTTTTATAAGGACTCTTGTGATTCCACTGGGCCCACGCAGATAATCCACGACGCGCTCCCCTTCACATGATCACTAACTTAGTCACACTTATAACATTGCTTTTGCTTTGCTAGACAGCATTTTCACAGGACCAGGGTGAAGGAAGCTTCAGTGGACTCATGCGGTCCCCTGTGTGGCCCTCTCTTGCAGCCTGTCACCCTGTGCATGACAACTTGTGCATTTACATGTCTAGACAAGGAGCCACAAGCAAAAAGAAGCTGTGTCATTCTCAACTGTGTCCTCCGCTTAGGGAGGAAATCTAGTAGGTGCTCCATGGATCCTTAAGTGAGTGAATGATGAATTGGCTTTTTACCTGTCTTGAAATTCTTGGTTTAAAACTTACTTGCTCTAAAATGTTTCTATTATACTTCCCTGCCAGTGCTTGGAATGTTTATACACAGTTCACGCTTCAGTGAGTTTTAATTGTGCACATTTGTGCTCAAGGACAGAATCAATAAAGAATTAGGTGAATAAATATTTTTAAAGATCTAGAATAAGATCTTAGCTGTATGACCTTGGACTAGTCACTTACCTCTTTGTACCTCAATTTCTTTGTCTGTGAAATGGTACTAACAATTAAACTTATCCCATAGAACTGATAAAACGGTTAAATTTGTACTGATGATATATAGAAAGTATTGAAGGCAATATAACTCTAGTTTCCAAAATACCTAATTTCAAGGAATTCCTATATATTCATAGAAGCTAAATTTTATAAAGATTTTCTTTATGGGTATCCATTTCTTCAGTGATATTTTCCAAATAGACTACTTGACAGGCCCTTTTGCTTAGTTGACTGACTTCATCCACAGTCCTTTCCATTAATCCACCTTCTAGCTAGAGGCAGCTATGTGCCACTGTTTGGAACAACTTGATATGAGCCAAAATCTGTATGGTAGGACTTTCCAGAAAGCGTTCATATTCTTTATTGAAAGAGGTTGGAAAGGACCAGCAGACTTTGCCTCTCTCTTTTATTCCTGTGTCTTGTAGAGACAATGCCTAGAGGTCCTTCAGTCATTTTTCAACATGAAGCCATGAGCTTGAGGAAAAAGAATAAGAGAATCTCAGAGAATCCTGACCTTGACTGAAAGTGACCCTTGGATCAATGTTGGCAGCCTTCTGCCTCCAGACTTCTAATTGTCCCTTTTCAAGGATGATACCAGGAATGTGGAGAAAGGGGTAGAAAATGTAAAAGTAGCCAAAATGATAAAAAAGGAGAAAGAAATTAGGAAAGAGATCAGCATCTCTCATAGGATTTTAAAGAATTACAGAAAGGAAAGGAGCACAAAACCAAGACAAACCCATACCCACCCCCTCCAGTGGACTGAAGCAACTTGAAAGCAGAGAGCATGTGTGCCCGGTGCTGTGTCATTTGTACCTGGCATCCTGCCGGGTGTAGTAGGTGTTTGTTGAACAAACAAAGGAATCTTTCTTTTCACCTCTTTTAACTTTGGCCAAATCTATCTGGCTCATCAGAGCAGTTGTGATGACGGCTGTTTGGTGGCTTTCCAAAGCCGGTACTATTTAAGTACAACACACAGCCGTAGGGGGCCAGGCAGGCAACTGGATAGCTGAACCTGGCTGCCCAGACCTGTGTTCACAAAACTCACACACTTCACCTGAATCTTAAAGAGGAAGCGGTTTCTAAACACTTGCTCCAATTTGTGATTCTCCTCGGAGAATTTCAAATGAGGAGTCAAATATAAGGTTGTTAGGAGAAACTCGCTTGTTAAAGTTCTGGTCTCTAGCCCCAGGATCATATGACCAAATGGGAGACATGTCAGCAATTTTCAGGATCCTACCTGAGCTTCCATCTTGGACACAAGGAGCAGCTCCCAGCATCTCACCTGCACCACAGAACACTTCCTAACTGTGGCTTCCCAAAGGGCAGGGACATCTCATTCCACAGCACAGACTCAGTATCTCATTCATAACTGAGATGCACAGCCAGTCTGTTGAGCAGGGATCAATCCTTAGACTTTTATCTTCATGAGCTCTCACAGGGGAGAAGCAAAGGCGAGAGAACGTGTTCCTGAGTAATTTATTCTGTTCCCTGGCATTGATGAAAGGGATAGAAATAAATCAGTGTTTCTACTTAACTCATTTGAAGGACAAGCCAAAATCACAACATTAAAAATTAACATCTAAAACAGATTGTACATTACTAAGGATGAGTTCAGACCCAAAGTAGAATAATTGGCCAAATGAATCTACAAAATGTTGCCTATGACAAATTCACTCTCATTTCCAGTGGTTAAGAAATAAAAGAAGACAAATTCTCTTCATTTCAGGCAAAGACGATTTGAAGCAACAGCTCAGTAAAAATATGAGTTAAAGGAGGCACTAGGAAAAAGTCTAAGGCCCAAGATGTGGGGCTTTCTAGAGCACCAAATTCATCACTGAGCACAATCCACCAGGTCCTGTGCAATTCATGTCAAACATTACCAGGTTGTTCCTCTTCTTGGAACCACCTAAATTCTAGTTTGGAAAGTTAAACCATCTGTTAAAAGTTCTGATGATCTAAACAACTCATTCAGGGCCCATAATATACATCTATTGATACCATCCATAGATATGAGATTCATATAGTCATTCATCCATCTATGTGTCCAACCAGCATTTAAGGGGCACCAGCCCTTGCTGGGCCCTTGCCAGGGCAGAAGATACAATGATGCATTAGACAGAAACTTTGGTTTCAAAGAAATTAGTCCAGTGCCTGGCTTTAGAGCAGGATTTTTCAATCTTTCCATGCTATTAACTGTCTGGGCTGGACAATCCTTTTTTGTCAGGGCTGTTGTGTGCATTATAAGACACTTAGCAGTATGCCTAGCCTCTACCTGCTAGATTCCAGTGGCCGTTGCTCTTCTATTCATGATTACCAAAAAATTTCTGCAGACTTTAACAAATATCCCCTGATCAGGGAGAGCAAAATTGCCCCCTGTTGAGAAGTTTTGCTTTAGAGTAAGAAACATAGCTTTTGTTCCTGCCTTGATCTCTTACTAGTCGTTTATTTAACAAATTGTTATTTAACTTTTCCTTATACCCAGCACCTAACAGTTTCTGGCACAGAGTAGGTATGTGGCAAATATTTATAGGTTAAGTGGATGCATGAGTGAATGAATGAATGTCTATAAGACCAACCTATTCCTAAGGAGCTGACAGGCTGTTAGGAGGATCTTGAGTCTTGCCGTACACAAAGCCGAGCAAGCAATATATTCAATCAAAAATATGCCTCAGCTAAGCAAGGAAAAAAGCTGCTAAGTGATGTTTAGTTGTGTAGGCCTGACAGATAATTGAGCGACTGGATTTTTCAGTTTCAACAGATTGGTTTGCCATTCTGTAGCCACAATAACAGAGCAAAGTAACAATCATGTCTATGTTTAATTTTCTGGAGGGTGTTGCATCTCTGAGGCTCACAGTCTGGCCAATTAAATGTGGCCGATTGGCACTCCCACACAAGTTTGGGGGCATTTAAAATAGCTCTGTGCAAAAGAAACAAAAAAGCCAAGTTGCAAAGAAAGTTTTTACTCTGTCAAGATTTCATATTTCAAAAGCAGGCTTGTGATGGTAAAATTGTTCCAGGTGACAGTGAATAGATAAGCCATCCATTTTGAGCATCCTGGTGTCAATCCAAGCATCAGCTTTGTGGCTAGGGTTTGTGTCTTTTGGTGAAGCTGGGTAGTTTTTTATATTCAAGGA
Source organism: Okapia johnstoni (assembly GCA_024291935.2). NCBI lineage: Eukaryota > Metazoa > Chordata > Mammalia > Artiodactyla > Giraffidae > Okapia > Okapia johnstoni. Next base: position 72,958,411 of record CM044310.1, read on the forward strand.
AATCATCAAGCTTCCATTCACTGGGGGGCTGAGGTTATTGGGCTTTTGACCATGATGCCAATGGTTGGTTCAGAGGGAGTCATGACTGTCACTCACCAAGCTTTCTTAATTGCTTAGGCTTAAATGAGAGGTAGCTGATAGAAATGGGTAAAGACTCCCCTACCTTTTTTTCCCTTAAGTCTTCCAGACACAATTCATATAGGTTCATGTGCAGGGGACTATTTTTGTTATCTGTTGCCACAGTAATGCTAAGTAACAAACAACCATAAAGTATCATAGTTGTTTAGTTGGTAAGTCATGTCCCACTCTTTTGTGACCCCATAGACTGTAGCCCACCAGGCTCCTCTGTTCATGGGATTTCCCAAGCAAGAGTGGATTGCTATTTCCTGTTCTAGGAGCTCTTCCTGACCTAGGGATCCAACTCATGTCTCCTGCATTGCAGGCGATTCTTTATCTCTGATCCACCAGAGAATCCCGAATTATCATTGACATATGGCAACAGCATTTGTTTAGCCTAGAAATCTGAAGAGTTTAGCTGATTTCAGTGGGACTCAGCTGAGACGGGGCTGGGTTGGGATGTTAGGGGTCCTGTGTATCTGGGTCAATTGCAGGTTGGCTAATAGGCTCTGATAATCCTGGCTGGCCATGCTCACCTTCTGGAGGTGGAATCGTTGTTGGTTAATTTAGGATGGTCTTGGCCAGCTTAACTGGGATGACTTTCTCTGTTCAGGGGCTAGCTGGGAAATGTGCCTGTGGCAGTGACAAAGATATAAGAGCTTGCCCTGTGTTTGCTAGCATTCCATTAGCCAAAGCTCATCACATGACTGAGGCCACAATTAAAAAATCAGGCTGAAGACACTGTCTACAGTAAGTGGGCCCTGTAAAGTTACATGGCCAAAGTGTGGGTATCAAAAGGTGTGACTAATTCAAATTGACTAATACATCAATACACTACAGAGGCTAAACTCCAGAAAGCGCTGGGGCTTGACAATCAAGCTAAATCTGAACAAGAAAGAGCCTTACAGAAATGTTCAGAGAAAGATGAAGAGGGAAGAGATCCACAACTTGGGGAATGGCTCAACCACTGGGCTGCTGTTTGGGTTCCTTACATTAATATCTGGTTAGGAAGAGTGTCTTAATGCTGGAAAGGAAAGGGTAGCACAAGTATGAGTTGGAGACAGTTTGGGTGCGGAGGCAGTCAGCTCCTGAAAGAGTCCATATTTGTAGTCCCAAGGGATTTCCACCCCAGACTCTTGAAGGACTTGACCATAGAACTGCTGACAGTGATTGTGAAGCATCCTGGTAAAACGATGGATGCTTCCAAAACAGGTAGGTTGGTTTTCAATGGTTGACGTTTGAAAGGGATATCTCCCTAAGACATCTTAATTCACAAACGTTCTGGAGTATTTAATATTCTCTCAGCCCGTCACATGCTTTTAGAATAACTAAGAATGCTGAATATATTCAACTAAAAATGAATATCAGTGGTTTTGTAAACCTAGGTCTAAGGCCATTTCTGGGCTTCCCTGGTAGTTCAGCTGGTAAAGAATCCACCTGCAATGCAGGAGACCCTGCTTTGATTCCTGGGTTGGCAAGTTCTCCCGGAGAAGGGATAGGCTACCCACTCCAGTATCCTTGGGCTTTCCTGGTGACTCAGACGGTAAAGAATCTGCCTGCAATGTGGGAGACCTGCGTTCGATCCCTGGGTTTGGAAGGTCCCCTGGAGGAGAGCATGGCAATCCACTCCAGTATTCTGGCCTGGAGAACCCCCACGGACAGAGGAGCCTGGCGGGCTACAGTCCAAGGGGTCACAAATCATTGGGCATGACTGAGTGTACTAAGCACAGTACAAGGTCATTTCTAAATTAGTTAAAATAAATTCCTCTCAAATTATGAATATACCTAGTGTCACATACCTCTTACTTTGTCCTCTAATAATAGTGTTATGTATTCACCATAGTAATAAACTAATTTATTTGCTTATTTTTGTCAGGTGTTGTGCTAAGCTATTTACATGCATGGTCTCATTTTGTCCTCACAGCAATCTCAGGTCATCAGCACCATCATTACCATTTTATAGATGGGAAAATGGGAGCTCAGAAAGATCAAAGCTTGTACCCAAGTCTGCCTGATGACTTCCCATGCTCTTAATCCCCTCACATTGGCTGCCTCTTGAAAACGGTGAGTTGTAACATGGTGAAATAGAAGTGGGATTCCAAGAAAGAAAAAAATCAGCAGTACAAGTAGGAGATCGGGAAACCCTGACTTGCCAGCAATTGATGTGAATAAATATCTTAGAGCTTTTGTTGACCACAAGTTCAATAGGAGTTAACAGAGCGAGGCTGCCGCCAAGAACACAGAAGGAAGCCTCGATTCTTTTGTAGGAGGTGTGTGGTTCTGGCCACAGACTGTGCCATTTAGGGAATCGGATTTCATTTACTAGTGATTATTAGATTGATTGAGTAACTGCATCTGTGGCTTTTAAGGTGGCACATTTTAAGAAGGTCACTGACAGTTTGGAGTGTATCCACTGAAGGAGAATTAGGAGGGTCAAGAGTTTTGTGAAATCATGATATGTGAGAAAGAATTTAGAAATGGAGGATGTGTGATCTTCTACCAAGAAGACTTAGAGGTTATATGCATAACTTTCTTCAGCTCCTTGAAGGGATTCCACGTGCAAGATGACCCAGTCTCATTTAATACTGGTCCAGAAGTCATGGGTCATAGTTATATGATCTGTTGGGCTGGTGGTTGCAATCGGGGTTGTGAATTGCTCTGAGATGTGGTGAGTTCTGTAACCCTGAAGGAATGTGGGCAGAGGAGACTTAGAGAGGGCTGCGGCCCTGAGGAAGTCCTTTTCCCCATGTTGTCTTCCAAAAATGATGATTTCATTACTTATGGCTGGACTATTTACTGCAGTTTTCTGTGTGCTCAGCCATTATGATACAATATAGTTGAGAAAGTGGTAGTCCTGCTCATGCAATAATGTACAAAAGTAGTATTTTCAAGGAGAATGTTCATTGCTTATTCCTGTTGGAAACACCATTAGTGTAACACCCCTGGTTTCTTTCTGGTCCTCTACTCATCCCACACTATTGAAGGGTGAGAGAGAAGAGACTTGCCTGCTGTACAGTTTAAGAATAATAAATTTGACATTCTGGGCTCAGAACCACCACCTGCCCTTCTCTATTGGGAGTCAGCTGTCTACAGAAAGCAAAATTCCTCCATTCTTTCCTAGGGACCCTCTTCACATCCTCATGTTGGGAGACTGAGTTTGGTGTTGCCATTACTATGTGAATAAGTCTTAAAATTTGAGGTTTAGGATTAAGAATATGGTTTGCTTTTACCTTCAGTGGCATCTTCTAATTTAGGCTTGTTTGGGAATAGAGGGGCTATGGTAGCTTCCATCTGCCACTCTCTTGTCTCATGTCTCAATTTTTTTTTTTTTGGAACTCAAGGGAAGAAGAGTAATTGGATGTTTATTTTCTGTGAGCCTTGAGTCTTACTCACACTATCTTCTCTGAGCATGCCAGCTATATATCTGATCTGTTATTACCATTCCCAGTTTATAGATGAGAAAGCTGAGGCTGGATCAAGTCAGGAAGTGAGAAAGCCAATTTTAGGCCATGCCTGCTTGAACTCAAAATCAAGGCTCTCTGTTGGTGTTCAGTGAAGAGAAAGGTTTTGAGCTAAATGAATGTTGACAGTCACAGAAGGGAATGACTTTCAGGGACACTGAGGGAGTGAGGATTATTCTGGGCCTTAGATAGTCAGAGAGATTCATGGAGGAAGAGAAAGGAGTGTGGATGTTCGAAGGATGTAAGAAATAGGATCTATTCCCTCCCAAGAGGCCCAGCTGTGGGAATAATGCCATTAATGTCACTATCAACTTTATCTTCACCATTGTCTTCATTGTAAAAACCACCATTTATTTACTAAAGATTGCTTTACTTACATCTGTTATCTCATATAGTTTTAACTGCTTTACTGAGTTATAATTGACATTCAGTAAACTGCACATATGAACAATTTGATAAATTTTAACATATGAATATACCCATTAAACCATTACCACAAATAGCATATCGATCACTCCCAGTAAGTTTCCTTTGGTCCCTTTCTAATCCTTCCTTAAGTCGCTTGTCCCCTGACCCCTAGTTCTGTTCCCACATAACCATTCGTATGCTCTGTCACTAAATTTGACTTTTCTAGTGTGTGCTGAGTCACTTCAGTCGTGTGGGACTTTTTGCAACCCCGTGGACAGAGCCCGCCGGGCTCTTCTATTCATGGGATTTCCCAAGCAAGAATACTGGAGTGGGTTGCCATTTCCTTCTCCAGTTGTGATGTATATCAAGAGTTTATTCCTTTCTGTTGCTGAGTAGTATTCCATTGTATGAATATAGCACAATTTGTTTATCCATTCACATGTTGGTGGCTATTTGGATTGCTTCTATCATTTGACTATTACATGAAACTGTTTTGAACATCGGTGTACAAGTCTTCATGTGCATCAATGCTTACATTCTATAGCCCACATTTAATCCTTACCACAAATGAATAGCATAGTACTATTGCAATCCTAAGTTTATAGATGAGGAAGCTGGAGTCTGCCAAGATCAACTACACTGCCTGAGGCCAGTGGCTAGTTTGAGGCCAGATCTGTCTGACAACCCCTTGCTCAAAGTTCTCATGCAATTCTGCATCCCCATGCTGAGCGGAATGCCTTCACTGGGAGAAATAAAGATGTTTTTTTTTTTTTTCCGCTATGAGAATATATTTCTTGGCCTATCGCTATTCCCTGTCATGGTTATCCAGATTGGCTGCTGCACCCAGACTCTCAGAGGGCAAGATGAGCATTCCTGCTGAGTTTTTTAGTTTACCCATCAACAAGAGATAAGAAAATGCTACGAGGGGCCAGGGCATTTTCCTGCCAAGAATATGAGATTTTATCGTCATTTACGGAGTACCTTTTGGACCCTGAAAATGAGAGTTAAAAAAAGAAAAGCGGATAGAAGAAACAGAGTGGCAAACATCCTTGGGCATATTCAGAATCCAAGAGCTGAGAATCTTGTGGGTAAAATTAATCCATAAAGAGAGCTCAGCTGCAGAATCAGTCAAATAGTTTAGGAGGTTCCATGGCTGCTGATCTCCTGGCATTGCAGGCAAGCCCTTTGAGGAAGCCCCACCCATATTTCTCTACATGAATCTGGTCTGGGCCTTTGTCCTGTGTCCTTTCCTCATTCTGATTCTCCAACTGATTGCTTCATTCACGTTCTGAGTGGTTACTCTGCAAGGCGGCAGTGTGCGAGAGAAGGTTTGACACCATTCCCATACAGAGGGACTTACAGGTTGGGAGGGGAAGATCTGGGCTTCCCTGGTGGCTCAGAGTTAAGAATCCACCTGCAATGCAGGAGACTCGGGTTCGATCCCTGGGTTGGGAAGATCCCCTGGAAAAGTTCATGGCAACCCACTCCAGTATTCTTGCCTGAAGAATCCCATGGACAGAGGAGCCTGATGGGCTACAGTCCACAGGGTCACAAAGAGGCAGACCTGACTGAAGTGACTGAGCACACACGCTTGCAGGGAACAATTTACAGGAACCAGACACTTTGCAAAGCAGTGTAACAACTGTTCCTGACAGAGGAGGACCTGAAGTACACTATGGGAACACTAAGCAGAGAGAAACTGAAAGAACCAGGGAAGGCTTCCCAGAGGAGGTGTCATTTAATTATTTAATGTTTTTCTTTTGTTTATACATTTTGAAATGCACATGCTTCTTATGATAAGAGATATAACCACTGGCGTGCTGGTAAATGTTTGAAAATTAGATTTCTGGAAAAAATCAGTATGTATATACATAAAACAAGCATGCATACCTTGCTGTTGTTCAGTCACTCAGCTGTGTCTGTGTGACCCCATGGACTGCAGCACACCAGGCTTTCCTGTCCTTCACTATCTCCTGGAGTTTATACAGTGAAAGAGACAAATAGATTCAAGGGATTAGATCTGATAGATAGAGTGCCTAAGAACTATGGATAGAGTTTGCACAAGTTCATGTCCTGGAGTTTGCACAAGTTCATGTCCTGGAGTTTGCACAAGTTCATGTCCAAGTTTCAGTCCCCTCCATCTTCAATGTGCTGCAGTCCATGGGGTCGCAAAGACTCAGACTTGACTGAGTGACTGAACTGAACTGATGTCCATTGAGTCAGTGATGCTATCTAACCATCTCATCCTTTACTGCCTTCTTCTCCTTTTCCCTTCACTGTTTCCTAGCATAAGGGTCTTTTCCAATGAGTGGGCTCCTCATGTCAGGTAGCCAAAGTATTAGAGCTTCACCTTCAGCATCAGTCCTTCCAATGAATACTCAGGGTTGACTTCCTTTAGGACTGACTGGTTTGATCTCCTTGCAGTCCAAAGGGACTCCCAAGAGTCTTCTCCAGCACTACAATTCAAAAGCATCAATTCTTTGGCTCTCAGCCTTCTTTGTGGTCCAACTCTCACATCCATATATGACTACTAGAAAAGCCATAGCTTTGAGTATACATACATATACATAATTACTTATGTGTTACTGATATATGGAATGTATAGCATAACAATTTACAAATAACAATAAAATATGCAATACTCTTTACTGTAAATTTCAGGTGTATGGCCAATTGATTTTTCACAGAGTGCTTTTACTGATTTTTGTCAAACTCTTATATCCTTAGCCAGCCTATGGATGTAGTTAACAAACAAATATATTTCTACATGACTGCTGATTAATAGTTTCATTTATGTTAACAAAGAAATAAGGTAATGTTATCAGTTCAGTTTAGTTCAGTCGCTCAGTCGTGTCTGACTCTGCAACCCTATGGACTGCAGCACGCCAGGCTTCCCTGTCCATCACCAACTCCCAGAGCTTACTCAGACTCATGTCCATCGAGTCAGTGACGCCATCCAACCATCTCATCCTCTGTCATCACCTTCTTCTCCTGCCTTCAATCTTTCCCAGCATCAGGTTCTTTTCCAATGAGTCAGTTGTTTGCAATAGGTGGCCAAAGTATTGGAGTTTCAGCTTCAGCATCAGTCCTTCCAATGAATACTTAGGACTGATTTCCTTTAGGATGGACTGGTTGGATATAGTGTTATACAAGACGAAAAGTGAAACAGTGAAAACATGTCAGAGCTTCACTTGTTCATCAATAACATCAGGTACATACTTGCTGAATCAGGTATCAATTTTTGATAACTTGATGAATATTTTCTCAGTATTTTGTGCTATTCACAATATAACTACAGATACACCCACTTTTGTTACCAAATTGGTGGCTTGAACATATGCCAAGGTCCTAGCCCAGGCTGAGATCCCTTGTCTTGGCCAGGGAGGTTCTTTTTTCACTTGGATTTGCACAGCCAATAACAAAACTGATGTTGAGACCAAAAGAGCCTAAATTTCATTCAATTGCCAAATGGAGAAGCATGAACAGTTCACAGATCAACTTTTCAGTTCAGTTTGGGCTGAGTCACTGTATGAAGGAGAGTGGAGGTAAAAGGGAGGAAATTGGAAAGAAAGGGAGGAATATTCATGAGTTAACTGAGAACAGGGGTGTGGTTTGGACCTGGAAATGAGGCAACACTCCTTTTCAGTCCTTGCATGGGCTTTTTCCTGCACTCCAGTATTCTTTCTGGGAAATCCCATGGACAAAGGAGCCTGGAGAGGCTATAGTCCATGGGGTTGCAAAAAGAGTCAGACACAACTGAGCAACTGAACAACAACAGTACATAAACATATATATATATATATATATATATAGGATTTGTTTTAAAATGTTTTGTTTATTAAAATATGATATTATATTATGCATACTTACATGTATTTTGTACTCTATAATAGTACAAATCTCAACAATTGTTCTAAATCTCATTTTTCATTTATTTGGTTGCATAGTATAATATTTAATGGTATGATTTTACTATAAAGTGAAAGTGAAAGTCGCTCAGTCATGTCCAACTTTTGCGACCTCATGGACTATACCGTCAATGGAATTCTCTAGGCCAGAATACTGGAGTGGGTAGCCTATTCCTGCTCCAGGGGATCTCCCTGACCCAGAAATTGAACTGGGGTCTCCTGCATTGAGAGAGGATTCTTTGCCAACTGAACTACCAGGGATGATTTTACTATAATTTAATAGAATACACAGAAGAACTGTACAAAAAAGATCTTCATGACCCAGATAATCACGATGGTGTGATCACTCACCTCGAGCCAGACATTCTGAAATGTGAAGTCAAGTGGGCCTTAGGAAGCATCACTATGAACAAAGCTAGTGGAGGTGATGGAATTCCAGTTGAGCTATTTCAAATCCTGAAAGATGATGCTGTGAAAGTGCTGCACTTGATATGCCAGCAAATTTGGAAAACTCAGCAGTGGCCACAGGGCTGGAAAAGGTCAGTTTTCATTCCAATCCCAAAGAAAGGCAATGCAAAAGAATGCTCAAACTACCGCGCAATTGCACTCATCTCACATGCTAGTAAAGTAATGCTCAAAATTCTCCAAGCCAGGCTTCAGCAATACGTGAACCGTGAACTTCCAAATGTTCAAGCTGGTTTTAGAAAAGGCAGAGGAACCAGAGATCAAATTGCCAACATCCGCTGGATCATCGAAAAAGCAAGAGAGTTCCAGAAAAACATCTATTTCTGCTTTATTGACTATACTAAAGCCTTTGACTGTGTGGATCACAATAAACTGTGGGAAACTCTTCTCAAAAAGGTGGGAATATCAGACCACCTAACCTGTCTCTTTAGAAACCTGTATGCAAATTAGGAAGCAACAGTTAGAACTGGACATGGAACACCTGACAGGTTCCAAATAGGAAAAGGAGTACGTCAAGGCTGTATATTGTCATCCTACTTATTTAACTTCTATGCAGAGTACATCATGAGAAACACTGGGCTGGAAGAAGCACAAGCTAGAATCAAGATTGATGGAAGAAATACCAATAACCTCAGATATGCAGATGACACCACCCTTATGGCAGAAAGTGAAGAAGAACTAAACAGCCTCTTGATGAAAGTGACAGAGGAGAGTGAAAAAGTTGGCTTAAAGCTCAACATTCAGAAAACTAAGATTATGGCATCTGGTCACATCACTTCGTGGGAAATAGATGGGGAAACAGTGGAAACAGTGTCAGACTTTATTTTGGGGGGCTCCAAAATCACTGCAGATGGTGACTGCATCCATGAAATTAAAAGATGCTTACTCCTTGGAAGGAAAGTTATGACCAACCTAGATAGCATATTAAAAAGCAGAGATATTACTTTGTCAACAAAGGTCCATCTAGTCAAGGCTATGGTTTTTCCTGTGGTCATGTATGGATGTGAGAGTTGGACTCTAAAGAAAGCTGAGCACCGAAGAGTTGATGCTTTTGAACTGTGGTGTTGGAGAAGACTCTTGAGAGTCCCTTGGACTGCAAGGAGATCCAACCAGTCCATCCTAAAGGAGATCGGTCCTGGGTGTTCATTGGAAGGACTGATGTTGAAGCTGAAACTCCAATACTTTGGCCACCTGATGCAAAGAGTTGACTCGTTGGAAAAGACCCGGATGTTGGGAAGGATTGGGGGCAGGAGGAGAAGGGGACGACAGAGGATGAGATGGCTGGGTGGCATCACCGACTCGATGGACATGAGTTTGGGTAGACTCTGGAAGTTGGTGATGGACAGGGAGGCTTGGCATGCTGCGATTTATGGGGTCACAAAGAGTCAGACATGACTGAGCGACTGAACTGAACTGAATATATTGCTACTGTTTTCAGTATTTTTATCCTCTTTGAGGAATGCTATAGTAAATGTCCTTGAACATAAATCTTTAGATACTGAAGCTCTTATTTTTATAAAATAGTAGGAGGTATGGCGTTTCTTGGTTGAAGGGTATGTGTATTTTTCAGTATTAATAGATATATCCATACTACTTTCAGAAACACTTCACATTTGCATCAGTAATAACTGAGAGAATTTTTCCATCAACCCCACCAGTGATAAATCTTAACTCTCCTTTTAATTTTTTCCTGGGGCAGGAATATAGAAAAATAACTCATTGGTATTTTAATTTGCCGTTCTCTGACTACCAGTGAGTTTGAATATCTTTTCATATGTTTATTGGCAATTTGGCTTTGCTCTCCTCTGAATTACCCATTCATATCCTTTGTTTATCTTTTCTGTGGAATTGTTTCTCTTTGTCAATTTGTAAGAGCTCTTTATATAGCATAGATATTAACCAGTTGTTTGTCATCTGAATTGCAAATATTTTTCCAAGTCTTTGGTTTCTCTGTTAACTTTCAATTTGTTACTTAACTACTTTTAGATAGTTTGCTGTTTATATTTATACAGTATATAATTTGTAGTTAATGGTTTACATAGAATAAACATAAATGTTTTGTTTTCCCTTTAAAATATAAGGTTTCCCTTTTGGGTATGAAGGTCTTCCACATTTGCACTATAAACAGATACACATTTTCTTGTGTGTTGGTGTTTTGTAAAACATTTATATCTAGACCTTTAAAAATATATATATAAATCTGATTTTTTCTGGCATGAGGTAATAGTCCAACTCTACATTCTTTTAATTCAGCAGCCATTTGTGCATGGCCATTTGCTAAATAAGACATTCTTCTTTCATTAACTGGAGATATGGTTTTAGCCATATTTTAAAATCTTATATTTACTGGGATCTATTTTTGGGTCCTCTGTTCTTTCCCACTGATTAACTTTTCTATTCTTATGCTAATATATATTGATTTTTTTAGAGTGATTTGTAGTGTATTTTGGTGTCTGGTAAGGCAAATTCCTCATCTTTAGTTTGGTATACGTACATATAAATTTAGTGTTCTCAAGCATTTTTTTCATCTATATGAACTGAAGGTTATTTTACTTTCAAGGAAAAGGAAAGAAAAATGCTATTCATGTTTTAATAGGAACATCATTAAATTTTATATATTTATATGTATAATTTTGACACTTTTATGATATTAGATCTCCCTAATGAAGAATCTAGTTTCTCTTTCCATTTGTTCAGAACCTTTTTTATGTCATCCAATAAGATTTTATAGTTTTATTCATATAAGTCCTATGGCTTTCTTGTTAATTATTTCCTCTGTTATAAAATTTTTTTTTAGTATTTCCATTTTTAGGTTCTTATTGCTAGCATATAGAGAATCTATTTTCCCCTCAAATTCTTCTTAAACTCTTGAATTTTATTAAATACTCTTATAATGATAGAATTAAAAAAAAATATCTTATGTAGGCATTATAGATATACAATCAAATCATCAGCCAAAGAAAGAGAGTTTTACCACTTCTTTCCTAGATGTAGGCCCATCATTTAGTATTCTTATCTTATTGCATTGGTTAGAACCACTTAGACCATGCTGACCGATTTATTAGTGATGGTGAGCATCTCTATCCACTGTCTAATTTTTATGGAAATTTTTTCTTATTTTAAAATTTATTAGTAACTTCTGTTAAAAAGTATTTGTCATATTTAAATGTTTCCTTTTGATTCTTGTTTTAGAGTATATATTATAAATGGCTGCAAGAGTTTATCAGATGTCTTTTCAGCCTATGTTGTCATAGAGTTTTCTCCTTTATTGTTGATGTAATGACCTGTGGGAATAGATTTCCTTATACTACAAATCGAATCTCTAAGGATGAAGAGGAGTCCCCTTGGAGACAATAAAAGCGTGGGGGAAAAACTGTTATTAAGGGAAAACAAGGAAGTTATGGTTAAAGCTATTCATAAAAGAAAACTATTCATAAAAGAAAGCTCTCCAGGATCTGTAAGGCAAGTGATCTGCCAATCAAAGTGGGTAAATAAGGATGCTCAGGCTGTGAGGGTCGAAGTTCCTGGGATCCAAGATGGCTGTTGGATATGTGGCCATGGGGGTGTTTTCTGTCAGAGGCGGGATAGGATGCTGTATGTCCAGTAACTGGATAAAAGCTCATGGATAATGGAGAAGCAGGAAATACTCCAATGATGAGTCTGAACAAAAATCCAGATTTCTAGTTAGAAAAATACAAGCCCATGGGGAGAGTAAGTGGACAATTCTTTGGGCACTAAGGATGGAAAAATGTACCTACTGCTTAATGTTAGAAAGATAGGGGCATTAGAAGTGAGATGTAATCAGAGGAAAGACTGAAATTGTTTCTTATAGATGAATCCTTTGTTGTTTATGTTTTGGTGGGGGCATGCAATGCAGTGTATGGGATCTTTGTTTCCCATCCAAGGATCCAACCCATGACCCTGCAGTGGAATCACAGAGACCTTGCCACTGGACCATGAGGGAATTCACAGAACCTTTTAAAGGATGTGTTTTTTATGGGCAGATGCTACATTTTAACTATTTTCAGGGCTCAGCATCCAGAAGGTGCTGAGTAGGCGCTTGATGGAGGCAGGTGAGCCCAACTTGGGCAGTAGGAAGAAGAAAATGAACTAGAAAGAGAAAACCACTGATCACCAAACATTAGAGCTTGAAGAAATTTTGAAAATGCATTCATTCATTTATTTATCACAAAGAAGGCAGAGGGAGAGTCAAGGAGGAGGGCTGGGTAGACAAGTTTCCATGTGACTGAGACCTTCCTGCTGAAGTTGAAAGTGGGGAGGGAGGGTGAGCAAAGGCCTAAAATGAGAGCCCCATGTGTGTCCAAGGATCTGCAAGAAGCAGGGTGTGGCTGCTGGGAGAGAGGGGGAAGGAGGCAAAGAGTGGAGTGAGAGGGCTAGGGGGTGTCTTCGGAGGCCTTGGGTGGTGGGGTTTGGCTTTATTCTGAGTGAGGTGACAGACAGCTGAGGGGTGATGACGCTGGCATCATGATGCTGCATCTCTGGTTTTCTCATCAGGATGCAGGTGTTTGGGGACCAGGGTCAAGAACAGACATCACTGCAACCATCTAACTTCCACTTTCCTCCATTCGTAAATGCACTTGAGCTCCATCTTCTAGGATTCTTTAGGAGCTCGAGGGAGAGAGCGAGCAAGTTCATAAATAAAAACGGATACAGATTCAGAGTGCAGTGGTGGGGCTGCCCCCTCCCCTCCCGGCATGTACTCCCCTCGGGCTCCCAGCGCCTGCACACCTGGGGCAGGTTGATAATGCTCTTGATTATCTTTGTTCTCCCAGCCTCCTCTGAATTTTGTTGAGTTTTCTATTTGCATACTTTCCCTGAGCTTTTTATGATTATCTCCCCATCTTTATAGTTTGCCCCATTATTTAAATGAGCGTGAGGTAGATGCAAAACTGCCAGCTGGATGCGAATGCTGCTTCAGTGCTTGAGGAAGGCGGCGTGGGAGCGAGCGGAGCCCCATCCGGGGTCCATGTAGGGACCCGTGTCCCTGCATAGCTCCTGCTGCCCCCGTATGAGCCCATGGTCCCGTGTCTTCAAGTTCATGGATGCATGGGGACTTTAACAGGAAGATTAAACAAGACTGCAATTGTCCACGTGACCTCTGACTGGCAACTAATTTTTACCTGTATGGATTTTTTTTTTCCCATTGTCTTGAAAAGATTCAATGAAATATCTGGGTTTCATTCTCCTCTCTCAATTCCCAATTTGGCCTGCTAAGAGTTGTTTGTTGTTTAAACACACACAGCGCATTCATCAAATGCCTGGTGTGGTACTGTGTACTTTGTTGCTGTGTTCAGTCCTCGCAACAACTCTAGGGGTAGGAATTATTGTCTTATGTACCAGAAAAAAAGAAAATCAGATGCAAGGAGGCAAAGAGAATTGCCGTGGCCAAGATTTACAAAGTAGGAAGTGGAGAAGGTAGGGTTCAGAATGTGGTCCAGCCTCTTCTTATACCTGGGGTCTGTTCTGTATTCCTCTTTTTGGGGTGTGGGTAGAGGAGGCTGAAGACTCTTGAGAGTCCCTTGGACAGCAAGGAGATCAAACCAGTCAATCCTAAAGGAAATCAGTCCTCAATATTCATTGGAAGGACTGATGCTGAAGCTGAAGCTCCAATACTTTGGCCATCTGATGTGAAGAGCTGACTCATTGAAAAAGACCCTGATGCTGGGAAAGACTGAAGGCAGGAGAAGTAGGGGACGACAGAGGATGAGGTTAGATGGCATCACTGCCTAACTAAGAAAGGTCCGGGAATTGGTGATGGACAGGGAAGCCTGGTGTGCTGTAGTCCATGGGGCTACAAAGAGACAGACATGACTGAGTGACTGAACTGAACAGAGGAGGCTGGGCCCTGACTTTCCCAACTTGGTCAGCAAGGACAGTGAGGAGGCCAGAGGACAGAGGGGCTTGCCCACTTGTCTACCACTGCCATCTCTGCCTTGAAAACGATATGGGTAACAGCTTTATAAAGTTTCTGCAGACAGGCAAAGACAGTGTTATACTGAATGACAGAATCAGGATCACGAAGATCCCAGTGGACTAGAATGAGCAGTTGAATCTAGTGCAGTGATATCTAATCAATTTAGTATATGTAAGATTTGGCCCTGGGATGAAAATAACTGGCAAAATATAGGTGCAAGAAAATCCTGGCCTAGCTGGATGGAGATCCAAGAAAAATTTACTGAACACATATCCTTTGCCTGACATTAGGGTTATAACAATAAACAAATCAGGTACAACCCTTGTCTCAGGAGGCTGATATTCTTGTGGGCTGAGAGAAGCAAAACTAAGTCAATAAAATAGTAAGTCAGCAGTGTCGATGCGTGTTGGGATCCAATGGGGACAGATGTATCGGGTGATGTGGGGGTGACAAACAGAAGAGGACCTGTAGTCCGTCTTGAGGACTTTGTAATTATGGAGTGCCTGTTAGTGGCTTCCAAACCTAGGCCTTCAAAAGGGGGTCTAGCGTGCTCAGAAGTTTGCCTGATAGCCAGGGAGGGGGTGTTCATTCTTTCATCTAATACATGCTTATGGTGTACTACATGGCAGGTGTTCTCCTAAGTCCTTGGAATAGACACTCTCTTAGGGAACATGGGCAGGAAGAGCTCTCTGGGGACCTAATAGGGGAGCAGAGACCTGAACAAAGACATGGAACAAACGTGCAAATATATAGAGAATGGTGTCTTGGCGGCAAGTGCAAAGGCCCTGGGGCGTGAAATGAGTTAGGAATGTCCTAGGTCCAGGACCAAGCCCTGTCACTGAAATGAAGTGAGCCAGACAAAGAAAGCTGGGGGATGAGTCTGGGGAGAAGATTTGGTGGATCCTGCGAGTCCAGCGGACGTGGGAGGAAGTTTGGGTTTTTTCATGAGAGAGAGGAGAAGGGCAGCGTCATGGTCCCTTGTAGCTATAAGAGATGCACTCTGTTGCTAAGTGGTACAGAGGCTCTAGAGGCGAGGACATTTGTTGTAAGGAGGGAGTGGAGGGGGCTTGGACGAGGCCGTGGATTAACAGCAGCTGTTCTAAAGTCCCACCCCGTGCCTCACATGGCCCAGGCGAGGACTCACTGGCACAGAAGCTGCTGAATCAGGTTTCCTGAGGCCGCTGGGATTAAATGCCACTTCAAGAGCAATGCATCTTGGTCAAGGGAGATTTCAGGCTCTTGGCCATAGTGACGTGTTATCTCAGCCCCGATAGTGCTGATTATTTATAGCATCGCTTGCCTCACATGTAGTTTTGCAATTAGACATACTCAAAACAGGCTCTCTCCTGATGTTCAAGTCTGCGTGTTTCCTGCCTAGCTGCCCAACCCTTCTGTTCTCCCACTGGTATCACAGGGCTCCCTACCCCCTGAGCTCATAATGAAGATGTCTGCTGACGGATTCCTAATCAATACTCGAGTGTGTCTAGGAGTCCCCATAGGGCGTTCCACACAGGCCCACATGCAGTCTCACTCGTCTCTGCCCAGAGCTGGGCAGCCTTGCAACATCTTTGCTTCTAACTGAGGTCCTGTTTTCTTCTGCTGGAAAACAGAGCTCTACCCTGGAAGCTATCTCTGTCCCACGGTGAAGGGCCAGGATTTCCTGTCTTTTTCACAGCTCCCTTATGTATCTGGCAACCAACAGCCCTCTTGTATACTAGTTCTAAGAAATGATACCTATGTTTCAGAGGGCTGCCTTGCCTTCATGTCCAATTTCCACTTAGCTTCGTCTGAAACCTCCCAGCTCAGTATTTCTCTTTGGAATCTCATTTGGAGTTGAACTCAGGCTATTCAGTATTGTTGATCATGTTTTTATAGGTCCCTAACTAGACTACAAACACCTGGAGGACAGGATCTGTGTCTTATCCATCTTGGTATTCCCCAGAGAGTTTAGTGCGGTGACTTATCTATGGTGGGTGTTCTGTGAGTGTTGCTGATTGACTGGATGCTATGCCAGCCCCAGGAGGTGAAGGGCTTCTGGGAGAGTCTCGTCAGGGCCCAAGTATTTGTCTCTCAGCCTATTCAGTTGTAACAATAGATCAAGGCAAGACTTCAATTATCCTTCACTTTCATTCCCAAACTCTCTGCTTTGTTCATCCTATTGAAAATGCCTGGTGACAGAGAGCAAGACTCCTAGAGAGACAGAATGCTTCCAGAGCCTTAAGAAAGCTGTGTAGCAGGAAGGACATATTTCAATGTAGTTATTTTCCACCAAGGCTAATATTGTGTTCCAATACTTCAGGGTCTAGTGAGCTCATCAACAATGTTTGCCTTTAATTTTACCATTTGTACCCAGTCATATGTTACTTGTTATGTTTCTGTCTAGTTTCATTTTATCAAAGACATCTTAGGGCTTTCATTGTCTCTGAAATGTTGCTGTAAGATGGACGAGCATGGATATCCATCACATTTAACTATCTCCTTCATCACGCTTCCATCGTCTGTTAAAAGATAAATTGTTCATATGCTCATTAAAAACTGGAACTTTTGTGATTGAATGGAGGGAGGAAATTGCATATTGGGTTGGGGTGTGGGGAACTCTCTGCCTGATTTCCCCCTGGGAGGGCCCTTGGCCTTTACCTGAAAGGTGAGGAGGCCTCTTGCTTGCAGGAAAGAAGAGCCTGCATTCTCTCAGAAAGGAATCCATACAGCTTCCTGCTGCTGCTGCTACTGCTGCTAAGTCGCTTCAGTCGTGTCCGACTCTGTGCGACCCCATAGACGGCAGCCCACCAGGCTCCGCCGTCCCTGGGATTCTCCAGGCAAGAATACTGGAGTGGGTTGCCATTTCCTTTTCCAGTGCATGAAAGGGAAAAGTGAAAGTGAAGTCGCTCAGTTGTATCTGACTCTTAGCGACCCCATGGACTGCAGCCTACCAGGCTCCTCCATCCATGGGATTTTCCAGGCAAGAGTACTGGAGATACAGCTTCCTGAGAGATCCTCAACTCTGAGATGCATGTTAGAATCATTGGGGAATAGATGCTGGCCTCCCACCTGCTCTGGTCAATTAAATAAAAATCTCTTCTTTGAGGCTTGAAAACTGGCATTGACAGTTTTAAAAACCCTCCAGGTGAGTCTGATGTGCAGCCAGAGGGGAAAGCGACTGACCTAGACCCATGATTCTGGGGCACTTCCGTCCCCATTGGACACTTGGAAATGTCTGGAATATCTTTGACTGACATTTTGATCACTGGGAACTGCTGCTTGCATCTAGTGAGTTGAGATCAGCGATGCTACTAAGGGTTCTGCAATGCACAGGGCAGCCCCCATGGTTAGGAGCAACCCAGTGCAGATTATCAACAGTGCTGAGGCTGACAAACCCTTCCCTAGAGAGTTAGAAAAGCAAACACACGCACATACATGCAGTTATTTGAATATAGAAATGTTTGCGGTTATAATACATTGGGGTTCTGTTTGTAAATACATTGGGGTTCCCAAAGCAGTTCTATACACTTCACTGGATGTGATCTTCACTATGACCCTATAAAGGAAATATCAACATCATGATGTTACAGGTCAGGAAACTGAGGCTGAGGACAGTGAATGATGTCCCCAAGACCACACCACCTTCAATCCCTCAGTTATGACTCTTCCCCTGCTGAAAGGCCAAAGGTGTGCACAGGCATCTTCCTTGCCCCGTGCCCTTTGCAACGGAAACGGTATAATCCATCCTCGATCCCGCTGAGTGCAACTGCAGCCTCAGAACCCTTCTCAACACTGCACTCCAGGCAGTCCCACCTGACCGGAGTCGGCGCGGGAAATGAAGCTTGCTTGTCACGTAGCTTCTCTAACCCAAGCATGGTACCTCTCCCTGAATTAGGCTGATTTGTTGAAAGAGACACAAAGGAGAGCACTTGAGAGTAGGAGGGTCTTTGAATGTCTGCAGGTGTTCAGACAATCTGTTTGGAAATTGCAGTGTTAGCAGCAGACGCTTCTGCCTGAGCCCATGAGGAAACGACCGTCTCCCTAACCCTTATATTTCTTTATAACTTTATTAGTGCATTTCACTCTCACCATATGCCACTAATTGATACACAAAGGAAACACACGCAGTTGTATTTGTCATTTGGTATAAATGAAATATTTTGCCTTCTTCTTGAGCTTTCTAGGATCTCCCTTTCAAGACTTAAACATGATCTAATCAGGAGAACATGTTGAACTATATGATTCATGAAGTGGGCAGGGCAGGAGTTGGTGTGCACTCGGTTTGCAGAGTGAAGAAGCTGGAAGCCCCTGCCTGCGCCCTGGGCAGGGTGAATTGTGGCATGCACGATGAAATGCCTAATGCCGGTAGGTGAGCTGCAGTGGGAGGGGAACAGACAGAGGGAGAATAGCAAGCACAATTAGAGACCAACTGCTCCATCTCTCAGGCAGGCAGGTGATGGAGAAGATGCAGGCAGCCTAGGGGATCATTTAGCCCCATCCTTTGGAGACAGAAGAGCAAAACAGGGCACTGAGCAGCTGCTCAATGGGGCGTGTGCCACCAGTTTCAAAAAGTTGTATGAGTCTCTTCAGAATCAACAGAGCTCCTGGCCTCTGGTCTGTCTGTGCCACCCCCGGGTTTTCATGGCATCAGTCTCCAGCATCAATCATGAACTCATCTTATAATTCAGGCGAGGAGACGGGTTTGACCTGACCGGTCTCCCTTTGTGTCTTTGGCTCTGACCTGGGGCTGCCACGTGCTCTTGAGTGTGCAGCATTCCCGGCACTCTGCAGCTCTATGCTTCCGGCACACTGGGGAGGAGGAGGCTCAGGGCCGCTCTCCTGGTGAGTACGCAGCCACAGAGCAGAGGCAGGTCTCAGTAACAGGACAGCTCATGGCCTCTGCACCTTCACCAGGAACCTGGCAACAGACTTCCCCTGAGTGGTGCCTGCTGCTGCCCTGGGGCTCTGGTGCCCACACTGCTGTCCCTTGGAATCACCTGGGGAGCCAGACTCTGTAGAAGTTTCTCTCTTGCTCTGCTGGTCTAGAGTCTCCTAAGGGCAGGGGCTTTTCTCTGTTTGGTTTATAGCTCTAGCCTCAGATTCTCTATCAGTACCTGTTGTTGTTCAGTGGCTAAGCTGTGTCTGACTCTTTGCTACCCCATGGACTGCAGCACACCAGGCTTCCCTGTCCTTCACTATCTCCCAGAGTTGGCTCAAGTTCATGTCCATTGAGTCAGTGATGCTATCTAACCATCTCATCCTCTGCTGCCCTCTTCTCCTTTTGACTTCATTTTTTCCTTGCATCAGGGTCTTTTCCAATGAGTGGGCTCTTCGCATCAGGTGGCCAAAGTATTAGAGCTTCAGCTTCAGCATCAGTCCTTCCAATGAATATTCAGGGTTGATTTCCTTTAGGATTTGGTGATTTGATCTTGCTGTCCAAGGTACTCTCAGGAGTCTTCTCCAGCACCACAATTCAAAAGCATCAGTTCCTCAGCACTCAGTCTTTTTTGTGATCCAACTCTCACATCCATACATGACTGCTGCAAAAACCACTATCTTTGACTACATGGACCTTTGTCAGCAAAGTGATGTCTCTGCTTTTTAATGTGCTGTCAATATTTGTCATAGCTTTCCTTCCAGTAAACAAGTATCTTTTAACTTCATGGCTGCAGTCCCTGTCCGCACTGATTTGATCAGTGCCTGACACTTCACAAATGAAATTTCACATACTATGTGTCAGACCTTGCTATGGTCTTTCAAAGACATCCTCTCCTCTTATGGTTCCGTAGCTCTCTATGGTGTGACTGTTCTTATTTTTATGGATGAGAAGACTGAGGCTGAGATAATTGATTTACAGAACCTTATACAGCTGCTAAATAGTAGAGCTGAGACTTGTACTAAGTCAAACTCACAGAAAAACCCAATCTCTTTTGATTCTGGTGCTTCTGCTCTTAAGAGGACTGGATGAGGGCATATAAATGAGTTTGTGCACCTTCCTCCATTATGGTAGACCAATCATTTTAGCAAACTAAGTAGTTAAGAAAAATACAAAAATCCTCATGATTTGGCATTCTTGAAAAGAGCATTTCTGAAACAGTGGAACAGGTATCCTTTGGGTGTTTCATTACATATCTAAAAAATAGGGTTTTAAGCAATAAAGAATGTGGGAATCACCATCTTTTGAGACCCTCTTCCAGGGGATCCCTGCTTCATATCAGTATAACAAAGGTCCTGAGCAGTCCTGAATTAAAGAACTCTCCACTTAATGCCAGATTTGCAAAATCTGTTTGTCTTCAGAACTTCTCCTTTTTTTTCCAGAGACAACCTACCAGTAGCTCCCAAGGCACTGGTAGCCCATTTATGACAATATCATGATCTGGAGACAGCCTGGCATGTGCTAGTATGTCGGGCTACTGAAAATGGAAATCTCAACAAAATGCGAGAATGCTCATGTTAGCAAGCAGATGCTCCAATGACAAATCTGACCTTGATTGATAAGTTGGAATTGATTCAACAGTCTTAAAAACAGGGCTAAAAATGTCTTAGAGACTGAACTAATATAGAATTTTTACTGAAGACATGCAGAATGTCGAGGATCCTAGTTCATTTCAAGCTAGGTAATATTAGCCTCCATTTCACAGAAAGAGTCATTTGTTCCACAGTGATTTACTGGGTGCTTTCAGGTGCCAGCTTCTGCTGGGCATTGGGAAGACTAGAGTACATGAGATAGGCTTGGTACTGGTCATCACAGGATTGGCAGGTTTGAGTCTTTTCCCTTAGGTGGTTTTCAGGGGTGGTGAGAAAAGAGCTGCTTTCATGTCTCCATTCATATCCAATTCATACCTCTGCCTTTTCTTCAACCAGCCCTGATTTTTTATGCATTAATTTATTTGTCTGAGAAATCTTCATCGAGCACCTACTATAGGCACAGATACAGCAGTGAATGGTAGAGATCAGAGTCCCCCCTACTCCACCCCAGGAAGGTCTTTCCTAGTGGAGCTTATATTTGGATTATTCTATATTTACTTAAAAGGTTGTCATCACCCTGAGATCACACTTGGCGTCTCCATAAATGGAAACCCAGGACCTTTTTACTTGTTTAGGGTTTTAGATCTCCTCTACTGATCCAAACCTTCCTGGTGTGACATCCTCTTATGTCCTCAAGACCCACTGATCACCATCAGTTTACTCGCTCTCTATTTCCTGGTCCTTCAGGCTTAACTGTACCTTCCTACTGTTGTCTGATTCATTCCTACAGCCCTCAAATCCTTATGGCTAGGCACTGAGCTCCAGAGATTATACAGGACAGTCTTAGTTCTTGTATTAGGGTCCTCGAGAGGAACAGAGCCATTAGGATATGTATGGACATCCACGAAAATATCTATGATGGGGGATTGATTCATGCAATTACAGAGGCAGAGAAGTCCTACAATCTGCCATTTGTGAGCTGGACTCCCAGGAAAGCCAGTGGTATAGTTCTGGTTCAAACCCAAAGGCCCAAGAGCCAGGAGAGCCAGTGTCCAATGGCAGATGATGATGAATGTTTGGACTCAAGAAGGGAGAATACATGTGTCCTTCCTCTGACTTTTTGTTCTGGTCGGGCCCTCAATTGATTGGATGACTCCCCCTGCATTGGTGAGGGCAGATTTTCTCTCAGTCTGCAGATTCAAACGCTAACCTCTTCTGGAAACACCCTCACAGACACACCCAGGAATAATGTTTTATCAGCAAGTTAGTTCAGTCAAGGTGACACATAAATTGAACCATCTCAGTTCTCAAGGGGCACAGAGCGTGGTGAGGGTGAGAGATACACGAATGAGCCGATGGATGGGCGATGGAAGTGAGCGGGCACAGAGGCAGCCTGGGCTTCCAAGAGGAGGTCACGCTGAACCTGAAGGTTGGGTAGGATGTGCTATGAAAGGACAGGGGGAAGCTTGAGAAGGAAGAGGAAGACCTTGCAGGCTGAAGGAGCAGGAAGCACAGGCGCTGGAAGAGGAGGTCGGGCATGATCAGGGCTTCATTCCTTTCAGTCTTTCTATGATGTGCTGGCTGCTACCTTCTGCCCAGCACTGAGCTGAGCTCAACTTCAGGATGAAAAAAAGATAGTGACTATCAAAGACTATGTTCCTCCTAGTCAAATGAAGGAGACAGAAACAGACCTAGAGTTTGTGATGAGGGGTGTGAAACACACGAATGTTACCTGGTGGAGGAAGAAAGCAGTCAACTGGGGGCCTGCTTAGGGCAGAGCGGATCTTAGAGCTGAGGCCCGAAGGCTGAAAAGGAGCTGACAGGGAGAGCAGGTGGACAGGCGATTCAGAGGGAACAGCAAGTGGCAGGGTGTTGAGTGGGGAGGGACTGAGGATGCTGATTAAGGTTCTGAGTGAGAGCATGGTGGGCAAAAAGGAGGGGGCAGACAGG
The DNA here is from genome assembly GCA_024291935.2 of Okapia johnstoni. Lineage (NCBI taxonomy): Eukaryota > Metazoa > Chordata > Mammalia > Artiodactyla > Giraffidae > Okapia > Okapia johnstoni. The sequence goes on from CM044310.1 coordinate 72,981,102, forward strand.
GATGGTCGTGCTGTGTGTTTTGGCCTCTGGGAGGAGTGTAGACATGGTCATGAAGGACATAGAGGGATGCTGGAGGGATCCAATCATATTTGCAGCTTCAAAAGATAGTAACAATAATAGCAGCAGGGTATTAAGTGCTCCGTGCTTATCTGTGTGCTCAGTTGCTCAGACATGTCCAAGCCTTTGTGATCCTGGGGACCATAGCCCGCCAGCCTCCTCTGTCCACAGAATTTTCAAGGCAAAAATAATGGAGTGGGTTGCCACTGAAGATCCAGGGGATCTTCCCAACCCAGGGATCAAACCTACATCTCCTGCTTTGGTAGATGGATTCCTTACCATGGAGCCCACCTGGAAGGTGATATTGAAGAATTGCTAATGACTGTTTGGGTGTGATAATGGTGAGGTGGTTAAACAAAAAGCCCTTTTTAGTTAGAAGTTCATACAGAACTATTTGCAGGTGGAAAGATGTGGACTTTGCTTTAACACATTCTAGCAAAATAAGTAGGGGAAGAGATAAAATAAGGTTGGAAAAATGATAATTGTCAAAGTTGGTTAAAGGTATATAATGAGTTTATAAACCCATTCTTATGTTTCAGGTGTCTGAAAATTTCCCTTGATAAAGTTATTTTAAATTGAAAAATAATCATATGTGGTATGTACTCAATAAGTGGAAAGTTGTTGATAATGCTAGTTGCTTTTTATTGAGCATCTACTGCATGGCAGTTTTTGAATTAATGACTTTACATTAACTCAGGGATCTCCATGATTTTTAAATTGTACACCCCACGAGCAAAAATGATGTTAAGCATATATCACCAATATAAAGACATTTTATTAGTTACTTATACACTGTCAGATGGGGCTTTTTGAGTACCTTATAAAACATACACAAAATAAGAAATTCTGAATAAATGAAACTAACTTTGAGTAAATACTATGTGATGTCTTGCTAATTGTGGTGGCCTTGTACTATTATTAGTTAAAATCTCTAAGCACAAGTTAAACATAGAGAAAAAGATTGTCATTAATAGTACTTGTTGTAAATCCATGTTACAAACCATTTTATGATAATTCCCTTTGAATGGGTGAGAGACAGTGTTGAACTATTATTTTCTTCATCTGTCATGCTGTAGTCCCAGAGGAAACCTTCACAAAGTAGGAGGAGGGTGAATTCTGTCATTTTTTGGGTGCTCACTTATACTTACCTTCTTAGCATTTTTTAAAATAGATTCTTAGCAGGATGTTGTTTTAAAGTCACGCGTCCATTTTATAAGTCTGCTTAAAAACTGGTTATTACAATCTCTAAATCCATTTACCTGAGCATACATAAATTGCCGCACCAGGCAATTTGCTCAAAGCAAATGAATAGATGTGGGTGTGTGAGCAGCTAATCTGTATTGTAAAAGAAAGAAAAGAGCTGACACACAGATCAAATATGGGTGTCAAGTGTCTATACATACATTAAATATAAGTAAAGTTTCATTTCCTTTTTTATTTTGAAGTGAATTAAATAAGCTAGAGATGAAAACTCTGATACTCTCTGCATCCCACCCGAGAGTGTGCACACTCCGCTTTGGAGACCTCTGCACTCGTGTGGGCCTCACCACAACCCGGTAAGGCAGACGTTATTATCCTCCACTTGGCAGATGAGGAGACAGCCCAGGCTGGTCAAATGGCTTGCCTGATGGACCTAGCTGTTTAGAAGCAGAGCAGGATTATAACCCAGGGATGCCGGACTCCAAGTTCCTTACTTCCTAATAATACTGCCAGCTGCTGGCCTTAGCATTGACCAGGGGCCAGGCAGTGAGCTGGGCACCATAATCCTGGTGTTATTGAGGACAGAGGGTCAGCAGAGTAACTTCCTATGATCAGGTCAGTCTGTGTGACTCTAGAGTCTACCGGTCTGCTTATGAATCCTAGTTTACCACCATGCAGCTCGGGCAAATGACTTTTTCTCCCCAAGTCTCAGTTCCTCACCTTAAAATGGGCCAATAGACCCCACCCACCTCCCCACAGAGTTTTTAAAAGATCTGGATGAGATAGTGGATGAAAATGTGAATGTTGCCTTTAATTTGTATTGTTCTATGTACTTGGGGTGATGGATAGAGTCGACTTAAATGAAAAAGAGCCACAGAGTCAGAACCAAATATCAATATACTGGAATGACTGAGTGAATGAATGAACAAGCTGCCCCAGTGGTTCCCACATCTCCTTAAACACAATACAGCTGGAATCTGGTCTTGTGTTTTACCCTCAGTGAATCTGCCCAGGGCCTCCTGTTCTCTTGGACAGGGGCATGGTGATTTCACTTGCCATGTTTGACTCTCATCCAACCTGATCTGCAGAGGCTGGAGCCCAACCTTTCTCCTCCTGCCACCAGGAATAAAAATCAGGCTCTTCCATTCTTGTTCCTGAGTCAAGAAACCCAGAAACAAAGAGGCCAGCATGGACATTGTTTCCAAATTTATGTGACAAGATCACAAATAATGTCTTGCATTCCAAGAGCAGAGACAGGCCTGGAATTTCTGTAAAAGTTTCCCAACTCACAACATATTTTAATGCCATATTTGAGCTCTGCTGCAGAATTGCTATCTCTAGACACCAGAGCATAGCAGTAAAAAAAAAAAAAAATTTATCTACTCTTAATATCCAAGTATGCTGCAAAATAAAAAGGGGAAACATTTTCAGGTGGCTCATACGAAGGAAGGGTCATCTGTCCAGCTAACCCGAGGTAACAGCAATGCCTAAGGTGGAACTAAGAGAAGGCTATAATTTACTGAATGTTCATGGCATGCCTCACATTGTGTGAAAAGTTTCCATCTATTATCTTATTGAAATCCTGTAACAGCCTTGAGAGGTTGTTATTGGCATCACTCAGAATCCTAAAAGAAAACAGATCATCAAATTAAGATCATTTGAAGATGGTTTATTTGAAAGGCGTCTATTTACAAAGATGTGGCAAGGTACAAAGAAGCCTCAAAAGGATGTGTGGTACCCTGGGGCCAGTATCAGCAGACCTGTTAACCATCCTTAGGTCAAAGAAATGAACAAAGGCAGCAGTTGCTAGATCTCAGAAGGAGAAAAGCCTGCTTTGACTGGAGTCAGGGCCTGTGAGGAGGGGCACAGCCAACACAAGGTGACCACTTTGAGTTGGAGCAAAGGGAATGACTAGCTGGACTTCATACTCCTCTCTCTCCTGATTCCTGCTAGGGCTCCCTATTGGCCAGAAGCCAGAGGGGCAGAGAACCTGTTGGTATAGCCCAGGGTTTCTCAAACCTTTGCACTATTGATATTTGGGGTTGGATAATTCTTTGTTGTGAGGAAATAACTCCTGCACACTGCAGGGTGTTTAATAGCATCCTTGGCCTCTACCCACTAGATGTTAATAGCAATTTCCTCAGCTGTGACACTCCAAAATGTCTCTGTATCTCCAGACATCCCTCGAGGGGACAGAATGTCCCAACTGGGAACCACTGGTCTAGTCCAGATAGGTCGGTCTCCTGTATAGGTTAGTGCAGATTTATAGAGAGTGGATCTGAAGAAAATATCCGAGAGAATTTGCGTTAGCCTTAATTCACAGCCAAGGAAGCTTTGGCTTGAGCAAATTAACTTTCTGAAGCACACACAGACTGTGAGTGCAGAAGCCAGTCTGCAAACCTAGGTCTGTTTGATCTCAATGCCACAACTTAAAAATCACCCAGGGATCGAACCCACATCTCCTGCATTGTCAGGCAGGTTCTTTACCACTGAGCTGCCTAGGAATCCCATAGACATCCAATCCATACAAACAATTGTAAAACTGCAACTGTGATAACTGATACAAGGAGAGATGCACGGGTTATAAGTGTAGTGTGGTGTTTCACCTTGGTTAGGGAGGTGAGAGGAAGCAGCTCCAGGGCCCAAGGGTCACACCAGTCCCCCCAGTCTTGTTATTATCTAGCTCTTGGCATACTCTTTTCTACTCTGCCTTTCCTCAGTGTTCTCTCTGCCTTCCACCCCCTTACTGCTGTCAAGATTAGATAAAGTCTTAGTAATCAAGAAACCCACACTTGCTAAAAAGTGGGATATTGCAAGCAAAATTTATTATAGTGAGGAATGTAAGTGTGAAATAACAATTTTAAAATAACATAGGTCTGCCATTGCTAAAAATTGCTCATCAACGGCAGTAACTGATACACCTTTGCCCAGCACCAAGAGGTTAAGTGACCTCTCTAAGGTTACACAGCTCCTGGGTGGGGGACTCCACATTTGAATCCAGGTCATTTGGATCCCGGGTCTGTGCTTTTATCACAATATGTGCCATTTCCCATAGAAGAAAATATTTTTATGAACTTTGATCAAATATTTTTCTGCATATGAGATAGAAATCTGTACTTGCTTCTATTAGTGCAATTAAGAAAGAATAAACTAGACAAGCGTGCATAAGTCAAGTGATTCTAGAAATAACAAAGTATATTATGTTCAAAGTGTAGGCAAGACAAATCAGTACTGATGGCCATGCATAATGGCCAGATAGAAGGAGGGTTCAAGTCAGTGTTCCAAAATGATCAATTAGTCTAATGTCCTTGAGAGTTGTACTAAGTACACAGACCTAATTGCTCATCTCCTAGGAAATGAAACCTCTAGAAAGCTGTAGAAATTACAATAAAATAGAAACAGAAATTTGTGCCTTTTTAATATTGCTAACAGATAAGATCAGTAAATTAAAGTGACAGTTTAAGAGGCAAAGAGGTGTGTTGTTGTTGTCTAGTCACTAAGTTCATGTCCAACTCTTTTGCAACCACATGGACTGTAGCCCACCAGGCTCCTCTGTCCATGGGATTTCCCAGGCAAGAACACTGGAGTGGGTTGCTATTTCCTTCTCCAGGGGATCTTCCTGACCCAGGGATCGAACTCATGTCTCCTGCATTGGCAGGTGAGTTCTTTACTGCTGAGCCAGCAGGGAAGCCCGGCAAAGAGGTGTAACTCTAGCCAAACATGACATTCAGCGTACACAGTTTGTGAGGCTATCCCTAAATTGCCAAAAAGTAAAGTCCGTGTGAAAGGGTGAGTCCAGAAAGTTCTATCTCAAGGATATAATGAATGGGCTTTACTCAATCTTATGACCAGGCTTGCATTGCTTTAGGTGGTCTTTAACTTAAAGTGGCCTGAGAAGTTCTCCTTTTACTATGGATACAGCATAACGAATACAACCAGGAAAGTTGTCAAAATGTTACAATGAAAACCCTAGAAGAAATAAAAGCTACATAGAAATAACCTGAGAATGTTACAAGTACAAGGACAAATATAGTGAAGCAGTGAATGGAATGCTTGGTGTTGCTGTTTTAGAATAGGCTTTAGTGCATCTGTAAGCATTATATGTCTGTATATTTCACCTGCTCTTGTGTCTGATGTTTTCAAGACTCATGTGTAGTGCATGTAGCAGGTCCTGCTCACATCTCACCCTTGTGCCCTCAGAACCCCATTTTCATGCACTCTAGCCCAACTCCTGATAGACTGCACCATATCTTTGTCACTGGGCTGTCCACAGACTTCCAGAACCCACCCTCATGTGTGCACAAGGCAGACTGCAAGTGCCTTGGAATTAACTATGCCTGTCGCTATCCTGTGACAGCACCTACACAATGACCGACAGGTGTGGGAGTATAGATACCTCGGTTCCCTCGCCCCTGGCCGTGATTATTTCCAGGCATGGCTTTACATCATTTCCCAGAGCTTCCTCATGTGATGAGTTTCAGTCACTAGCTGTAGTAGCTGGCTTGACAACATATCTGTTCTGGCTAACCCTCCTTTCCAGGACTGAGTCTCCAGTTCCCCCCATGACTGGGTCCCTACAGTTCCCAAACACACTGTGCACACTTGAACCCTAATCGGGGAGTGTTTCTGCAGAAAACCCAACTAAGACGACGCTTGTCATTGTAGTTTAATTTCTTTGCTGGAGGTTAGTAAAAATTTGTAAGCAACATTTACATTACCAAAAGAGTTGTTCTGAAAAACTTACCTAGGATCCGACAGATGATTTTAGTGAATGGAACATCAAAGCAAAACACAGTATTTGTGGCTGTTTATAACCAGGCACAAAAATCCTTCAGACATTAAACAATATATCAACATATCTGATAGTAAAGCTTCTAATCCACTCTGTAGAAACAGCTCAAATGTTAGGGTTTCATGGAATTGTCTAGAGTGTGTTAGCTGTTTCATTTTCTCTGCTCTCACACATTAAGTTCATATTTCTGAAACAACATATACCATGCTGTATTGTAATTGATCTGTTCACATAGAATGTATCTCCAAAATTATAATCAGAGTTCCTTAAAGGCAAACATTGAATCTCATTTGCCTTTGTCATCCTCATACCCTGATCTGGCCTTGCCATGATGTTGGCTGCAATATTTAGTTGTTGAAAAAACAAACAACTGAATGAATGAATAAGTGAATGAATAAAGGGACATCTTCCTTGTCTAATAGTTTATATTACATATCTTTAAGGACTTAGACTATTTTATTTATCATCAAAATCCCTCCAGCACTGTATATAGGGCCTAGTAAGCAACTGGGACTTATTGCTGAAAACTGCAGAAGTGAGTGAATGAATGACAAGTGAAGTCGCTGGCCAGCCCCCAGTCATTTTTGAGTGATTACAGCCAAACCCAGTTTTCTCCCTTCATTGTGTTGATAGAATGTAGCTTAGTTTCATTATTCATGATGTTTTGTTAATCAAAGAACTGTATACTTTTAGGCATTAACTTACATCACATTAATTTGGACTGGTTGTTTTGGTGTCTTGGCCTAATTTAAAATTGTGAGTTTGTCATCCATCATGTTGAATATTTCTCCTAGCTTTGTATCACTCATAAATGTAGTCAGCCTATTCTCACATGATCAACATAGAAACTCTTTGCCAGTTCGGTCCATGGCACATTAGGGTTACAGTCATTCAACCATCTAGGCCAGGGGTTGGCAAATTATAGCCAAGGGCCAGATCCAGCCAGCAGCTTGTTTTTATACATAAAGTTTTATTGGAACACAGACAGTCTTATTTGTTTACATGGTGTCTATGGCTGTCTATTATTCTCACATTCCAATGGCAAAATTGAGTAGTTACAACAGAGACAATATGGCCAGCAAAGTTTGACATACATACTGTCTGCCTATTTACAGAAAAAGTTTATTGATCTTTGGTCTAGGTGATCAATCCACATGAACCCACATTTCACTGTCTTATGCATAAAGTCTAAAGAGGAACTTTTTGCATACTCTGTTGAAATCAAAATACATTGCACTTTGCCTACAGCTTTCCTTTCTTGTCACAGCAACATTATCAAGAAGGCAATGCACTTATGTAGTACAAATACCTCCTAGTGAACCAACATGATTTCTAGTGATCACCACATTAGGAAGTAAAACACTCACTGAACATGTATTAGATCACTGTTTTTGGAATTCTATCCCTAGGTTCGTGAGTCTGGGGCTAACCATCCTTTGCTAGAAAAAATGGAGTGTGAATTCTTTTCCCTCTCTTCTATGCTTCTTCTCTTTATACATTTCCGCAAATGAAGCCTCTGTGATGTTAGATCAAGGTAAAACTGGTTTTATCTCGATGAACTATATTTTCCTCATCTGCAAGATGTTATTTTTCAGTATTAACATGAAGATCAAATGAGAAAATAAAAATCACTGTAACTGCCTACATCTATTAAGTGTTTTTTGCCAGTCTCTGTGCTGGGTGTTTTTTACATGCATTGTCTCATTTAATCTCCATAAAACACAGTAAACATTGTCCCCATTTTACAAATGAGACAGAGGGTTAAGGAACTTCATTCATTCATTCAATACATATTTATGAAGCCCTATAATGTGCCAGGTACTGTTCTAGACAGTTGGGATTTATCTTTGGACAAAATCAGCAAACACCTTAACCCTAGTGTATGTGGTGGGTTGGGATGCACAATAAACTATACACTCTGCTAATAATAACAAGCTTATTGAGTATGGTCAAAGATCGTAAGTCCTGTGGAAAAGGAAAGGGTAAGACAGGAAAAGCGAGATTAAAAATCTTGGAAATGGGAGTACGAGGGAGAAGATTTAGAGTAGTCAGGGTAGCCTTGCTGAGAAGGTGATAATGTAAACCAACACTTGAAGAAAAAAGAAATGTTAGCTCTATCTGGAAGAAGACCTATCAAAGGTCACTTCATTAAAGATGCAAAGAGGATTCCAACTCAGCTACATCAGACTCCAGAAGCCAAACTTGTATTAATCAAGGTCCATGAATTTAGCTCCCTTCTTAGTGCTCCTCAGGCAATGTGCTGTGCACCCTTGGTCTTTTTTCTTTGGCTGTTGCTTGCATTAATTTTGGCCTTTTTATTTCCCCAAAGCTTTGCATTCCTCTGGGTCAATGGGATGTCACATCTCTGTCTCTCTAATCACATGCTCTGCCTTTAGTTACTGAGCTTCTCAAAGCACGATGCCTTCCGAGAGCTAGTGTTGCCTTGCTGACTTCACCCCTTTTCCTTCTCACTGGAGCAATTTGGGATTTCATCTTTACAATCTTTTTTTAGAATCTTCCATCCGTTTTAAGTCATGTAACTGTTAAGCCTACAAAACCCCACACCCTTGTTTTCTCTGTATAAAATGGACAGCTATACTTTTTATCTTTGTTGTAGCTATTGTTGTTCTTTGCTCAAGTAGCCAGAGTCACTTCCTGTCACTTACAACCATAGAACTCTGATATATCAAGTTAAAAAAAAAATCTGCTACTAAGAATCCAGAGTTTATACCTGCCAGTGCTAGTTTTTCTCCTTCTGGATGGCCAAGAACTTCAGGAAAACAGTTACTGTCCTGTGGCTTTCTGCCACCTCCTCATCAATCACTCATTTTCCTTCCTTAACCCAGGCTAAGCCCTCAGTCACAGGTCACCCCATTGCTTCATCAACACTGAAAGGATGAAACCGTCCCCAGTGTAGCAACTCGCCAGGCCCTCTATATTTAGCCAGATTCCCAGCAGATGTCTGGATGGTACAAGTCTCCCTTAATTACTATAACTTGTCTGGGTGCCATTTTTGAGCTCTGCAAAATAGGAATTGAAAATAGAACCCACCTCATAGAGTTGTTGTGAAAATCAAATGCAGAAAGTGCACACAGAAATAGCACAGAGCCTTGCCTGGGCCAGAGACTTAGCTTGTCAGGGAAAGAGTACTGGCCTGCTTGTCAGCCTTGCTCCAGAACTTATCAGCACTGTGGTTCTCAGCGATAACTCACACTCCTTGGGCAGCAGTACCTTGTGCTATAAAGCTGGAGTGATACTATCAATTTCTGTATCAAATGAGATAATACAAGTTATAAAAATGTGTAAAATTATATGTGTAAAAATGCTGAAATAATATCTATTTAAGTATTAAATGAGATTAAGTGTATACAATATATATAGTAATATGTATGAACATGCTGGAATAATATCAATTTAAATATTGAGTGAGATAAGCTGTATGAAGTAAAAATTCTGTTTAACTAGATCAATTTGGATATTAAATGAGAAGTGTGTAAAATTAACATTAATCGGATCAATAACATTTTAAATGAGATTGGTGCGTATGAAGGGCTGAGTATGATATCAGGCACTAGGTAGACACTTGAAAAATGATATGTACCAATGTTACTATTTTTTAAAACTTCATTAGCATCCTCCTCAGTTAGGCTGCACTACTCTCAAGGCCATCCTTTCCTATAAAATCTTCTCCTCACTGGTACTGAGTGAGTGTTTAACAGTAACAATTCTGATCATACATCATTGTCCCTTAGGCATGTATTTACCATTTTGCAGATTGCGTTTTCTTCCACAATCTCATGAACTCTCATTTGAAAGTGGCTCTGAACACAAATTGGCAGTCAGATTGGGATTTTACAGGTGCTATCTCCATCAATATTTTCATACCAGTAGGCTGAATATGGTCTCTTTAGGAATTCCAAAGTTCTCAAAGGGAATAATTTTCTCCAAAGAACTAGGTCACATAGAAAGAGAAGGGGAGTAGAAGCCCTACACATCCAGAAGCTTAATAGAAGACAAAAATGTCCTATATGGGAAGAGAAGACTGGTCATACAGACTGGAGAAGATTATTTGGTCTAGGATTAAATGAAAGAAAAATTATATATAAATGATGCCACGAGTATCCTGGAGGCTGAAGGGAGCCACCCAGAGGGGAGTAGTTTGCTGAGACAACAGCTATTCATCTCACTGGGTCATGACTGGCCTGAGTGTCTCCTTCCATTGTCCCTCCAGGTCTTCTCTGCTTTCCTCCTGCCCAGTGCCCTCCGTGGCTCATGTGGATGGACTCTATCAGTAGGGCTCCTTGGTCCTCTGGACTCTGGTTGGCCATGGAAAGCCCTAAGAGGGAACAAAGAGGGTGCAGGGGCCTCAGTCTGCTTGTGTCCCTTGACCAGCAGTCACATGTCTTGTTGGGGTTACCTTCACTCCGTGACTCTCTCCTTCTGGGCCAGGAGTTTTTGAAAAGGAGTTAGACCCTAAGCTCTGTGAGGCCAGAAATGACTTGTGTTTTCTCTGTGTATGTTCCATTATACCCTAACACCATGGCTAGCCCCAAAGACACATTCAGTTAGTACATTTTGATTGCATGCATGCATTGGCGATGCCTCACTAAATTGCATTATGAGAAAAATCACCATCTAAACCTGCCTTGTGTACTAGCTGTTAAAAAAAGCCACACGTTCTCCGAGCAGTGGTTCTTAGAAATAAAGGCCCTTAATATTCCCATCCACAAGCTGTGAAACTGCATCATATTAGTGTTTTCCACTGGATGGTGCTTGGGGTCCCAGATGTTTGAGTCTTTTATTTTACGGCATTTGCTTTTTTGTGGGATTCCAATTAATTGAATTGGGAAAAGTTGTAAGCCGCATGACAGAGGAACTCTCTTTCTAACAAAACCCACATGCTGTAAGGTCTAAGATTCCTCTGTCTCCTGTTTTCTTAGATTCGTAAGGATGAATAAAACAGTGTGACTGATTTCCTGTTATGTTTGGCTGAATAGCTAGAATTTTGCTGTCATACCTGGATAGACCAGAGCATCATTTGGGGAAACCTTCTTAGGTGGTGCAGCTTTCTAGAGGATCAGGGAATAGAATGGGAATCCCAGGATGCCTACTGCTACATTCAAGGTTATTTTTTCCTGGAAACTGAAAATTCATTTTCTCTCTGTTACTTTCTCTCCTCAAAGCATCAATCAAGGTTGCTTGCAACAACAAACACTCAATTCAACAGTCCTTATATATTTCCTCCCCCAGTTCCCATACCTCTTAAACACTAGAGATACGGTATCAGGTGGCTCATCCCTTCCACCTATAGCCGGTTTCAGTTTATCCCACATAAAAGTCTTTGCAACGGCATTGTGCCCACACATCAGAGATGAGCTCTGATGGTGGGAATCTCTGATGCCCACCAGCCAGTGATTCAGCATTGGACACTCATTTTTCCCCGGGACCACTCTTGTTTGTCAGATGCCTTAGGTTTGGTTTCCCTGGAGATCAGTTCTGATCAAGGACTCGGGTACATGTATTTTACTGAGGGACTGCTTTTAAGGAAAAAAAAAAAAAAAGAAACCATAAGGGTAGCAGAAGAGGGAGGGGAAGAAAGATGAGCCGGCAAGTGGCCTCTCGTCTTGGCATAACCCATGGGGGCCTCTGGGGTATAAAGTGTCCCAGGAGGTTGTCCTCTGAACCGAGGTAACAGGATTGGGCTTTTGTCCACCTGTGTCAGCCACTCATTGACAGTGGGATGCCTTTGGAGAATGGTGTGCCCTTTCTGGTCCTCCAGGGTCTGGTTTTCTGGAAAGAGGGAGCAGCTATGAACAGCTAGCAGCCAAAGCTCACAGCAGCTGGGGGATGCAGGCACTTGATGTGGATGCTTTCCTCCCGAGGAGCTGGAGTGTGACTCCCCGCTCCTTAGGTGTGGGCTGCACAGGGTGATCTCCTTCCAGAGATGGCAGCGTGTGGTGCTGGGGGCGGGGGGCACTGGGAGCTTTACAGCAGAGAAGCCTGACAAGCCTGACTCAGCCAGGTGAACGACAACAGTGATAAATCATCGTGTACCCTGGGCATGAGGAGAAGGAAATGACACTCCCTCTGCGTTCTTCCTTCCCAAACCCATAACCCCCGTGCAATCATGAGAAAAAAAATCAGACAAATCCCAACTGACGGACATTCTGCAAAACACCTTACTCCTCAAAACTGTCAAGGTCATTGAAAACAAGGAGTGTCTGAAAAACTGCCACAGCTCAGAGGAGTCTTAAGAAGACATGATGACTAGATGTATTGTGAGATCGTGGATGGGATCTTAGAGTAGAAAGGGGAAGTTAGCTAAAAAAAAAAAAAATAATAAGCAAATATGAATATAGTATGGACTTCACTTCATAAGTATGTATCAATATTGATTCATTGATTTTAACAAATGTATTACACTCGTGGAAGATGTTAATAATAGGTGTTTACCGAAAACAGACTGCTGGATATTTCCCCAATCAAAGGTGTTTTTTTTGGGTGGGTAGTGGGGGCAATCAGCAGAGAATTGGTCTTCAGAGTCTGCAACCATAGAGAGCCAAGTGCAAATTCCCATACTACAAGGGAAGGAGAACACTTCCAGAGGGAAAAAGGAAGTTAGGAGGGCTATGAAAGTGAAAGTCGCTCAGTCCTGTCCGACTCTTTGTGACCCCATGGACTGTAGCCCACCAGGCTCCTCTGTCCGTGAAACTGTCCAGAATACTGGAGTGGGTAGCCATTCCCTTCTCCAGGGAATCTTCCCAACCCAGGGATTGAATTGAGGTCTCCTGCATTGCAGGCAGCTTCTTTGTCAGCTGAGCTACCAAGGAAATAAACAAAGAATCCATGGCTTTTCACTGGTTGAGTCCTTGCCAGGTAAGAAGAGGAGTCTTTCTTCTTCCTGTTGAGCTCTGCAATAGTCACAGGGCATGAGAGCTTTTCCTTCTGGTTTCTCACCTCTATTCAGTTAAGGCTTCTGTTATATTTTATGTAGTCTAAATTGGATATGGGGTATATGGGAACCCCACATATGGGAAGTACAGTATATTGTACTATCTGAAAATTTTCTGTAAATCAAAAACTACTCTAAAGTAAAAAGGTTATTGTAAGAAAAAAGAAAAAAATAAAGTGCTCCCTAGGGAAATTGGTATGAGAGGGTACAGCAGGGAAACAGCTACTTGAGGGTTAGATTTCAGTCTCAGGCTAATCTGAGGTGTGCAGGAGTTCTGGGGGAGAATCACACAGTAGAGTTTGTCCTGCGTGGAGTCGAGGTCACTGGACTCTGACACTCCTGCAGATGCTCAGGCATCATAAAGTCTCAGCACTCTGGCTGTCTCAGTTCGTTTGAGTGCAGTGGCTCCAGAAGTCCATGATGGTCTTCTGAAGGGCATGGGATGAAAGAGAAAAAAGCATGTCAAAGTGACGAGATCGACACACTGAATCAGTTAAGAGAATCCAGGGAGATTTAGGCAGCACCTTTTCACTGTCCTCTGTTCTCAGAGATGGAGAGAATAGCTAACTGTCCGTGGTCACAGTGCTATCAGGTAGCATAACCAGGATTCAGGCCTGGGCTGTCTGGCCCCACGATTTCCTGCTGCAGTTAGTGGGATTTATTATCTCTGATTTCTCACCTCTGTGAATCCTGCTTCTGCTATTTCTGCTACAAGAAGGAATTCTGAGTGCCCTCCACAGCTATTTATTAGTCAGCTTAGGCAACACAATGCTACTGTAATGTTAACCTTGAAATATCTGAGACTTAAGACAGTGGTAGTGGTAAAGAACCCTCCTACCAGTGCAGGAGATTTAAGAAACTTGGGTTCAAATCCTGGGACGGGAAGACCCCCTGGAGTAGGAAACGGCAATCTGCTGCAGTATTCTTGCCTGGAGACTCCCATGGACAGAGGAGTCTGGCGGACTCTCTCCCACACCAACCCCTGGCAACTGCTGAACTTTTTACTGTGTCTTTAGTTTGGGTTTTTCCAGAACATCATGTAGTTGTAATCATACAATGTGTAGCCTTTTCAGATTGACTTCTTCCACTTAGTAATATGTATTTACATTTTCTCCATATCTTTTCATGACTCTATTGTGTTTTAAAGACAATAAGGAAGTATGAGATAGAGGCTGGTAAAATAAGGCTGACTCATAATTCCTGTGGCTACTTAAATTTGTTTTAAAACATAAATTAAAACATCTTTTTTTCAGTTACACTAGCCACATTTCTAGTGTTATTGGGCTAATGACTATAATATTGACAGTATAGAATGGAACATTTCCATTATTATAGATTTTCCCAGAGTATTCTAAAATGTCCCAGAATATTCCAGTATATTCTGGAACAAGTGACTGGTTACTATGAATCTAACAAGTTTCCAAGGGGTTCACCCAGGGCCTCTGACTTATGCTTTCTTTGGTGAAAATCAGTCCAATGTGCTGCAGGAACTTCGAGGCTGTGCGAGGCAGAGATCTATCCTTCCGTGTTAGATTTACCTGAAACAACGGACTTCATGGCTACAAAAAGTTTGAAAACCACCACAGTCATATAAAGAGGCTTAGGAAGCAGAGATGCCTGACTTCAGATCCTTGTCTTTCCATTTATGTGCTGTGAAATCACAGAGAAGTTAACTGATCCTCAGAGCCATAGATTTACCCTCTCCAAAGACTGTGATGAAAGTATCCACCTCTTAATGTTGTTATGAAGGTGGCAGCAGTCAGTATGCAAATAGGCTGTCACAGGACCTAATGCTTTTAAGTAGGGCTCAAGAGATGATAGGTATCTTCATAGTTATCATTTCAGTTCTACAACCTTCATAAATAATTTAAAAGAAAGGTAATTTTGGGTGACATGAAATGAAAGGAAACGTAGAACTTGACACAATGAGGATTTAGAAGGATGTTTAAAAGGTTGAAATTGTGGGCTTAGTTTGCAAGAGGAAATTTAGTAGGGATAAACATAACATTTCACCTTGAAGTCCAGGAATACAAGTATGTACATAAGAATATTAATAAAATTGGAGATGACGTGGTCTAATGGCAGCATGTCAGAGGATCGTAACTTTTCCTTTGTCCAGCCATATAATAGGGCTGTATTCAGAAATGTGTGTGTCTTACACATATATGACTTGGCAAGCCATGCATGGGTGCTCTTTAGGTCCTGCTGTTTTACGAGAGGCCAAGATAAACTGGAGTAGTTTGCTTCTTTCAGTAAACATTCATTGAGCATATCCTGTAGTTCAGGTACTCAGGCTACAACAGCAAACACAAAGAGATTGTCCATTGATTTCTTAGAGCTCACAGGCTAGGGCAGGGGAGACATATTAAGTCACCAGCTAAAACAAACATAAAATTAAAACTGTGATACATGCCAGGAAGGAGAGGGCTATGATGTTCAAGGAATCTTTGTTGGGAGAACTTCTATTCAGGGAGATCAGTTCAAGTTTCCTTGGGAATTGAAGGTAAAGCTAACACCTGGGAAGAAGAAGCTAAGAACTGGGAGAAGGAGAGGAGTGGTCCAGGGGAAAGGTTCATGGCCAGAAGACTAGATGAGCAGGAATGAGGCACCCTGAGCTCTTGCTGAGTAGGACAGAGAGTACAGGGGGGAAACTGTGGCCAGACCATAGAGGATTATGTAGGCTGTGCTATGATTTAGATTTTTATTCCTGAAGCAACTGGAAGTCCTTGAAGGGTTTTAGATAAGGAAATAGCCCAGTCATATTGGCTCTTTGAAAAGATTACTCTGGCTGCAGTGTAGAGAATAGATTAGAAGTGGGAGAAAAGTGAATTTCAACATTTGGCTTTCAACAGTTATTCTCTTGCTATCAGTAAGGAAAAGAACCTGCTTCATTCTACCTCAAAAGCTTAAAACATGATCATTAAAGAGAAAAGTTTTGAAATAAAATCTTATTTTATTGTTTTATTTTGCATTTTTCATTGGAGACATTGAATAATTTTTGTTTATTTGGATACTTGCTTTTCTTTTATAATTCGTTTTTTGTGTGTGTGTGACTTGAAATTTAAAAAATTTGGTTTTAGAGTTGTTGTTACAGATTTTCAAGCATCCTAAAAATATGAAGGCATTATCAGTTTGTTTTATTTTTGAAACTTCTTGAAATATAATTGATATATATGGAAATACACACACATGATTTGTGGGGGTTTTAAAGAAAATTTTCCTTTATTTTGTTACTTTTAAAAGTTAAGAAAAATTTTAATTTTTGTAGAAAAAAATATATGTTTTTTTAAATCTCTTTGATGCCTGGATACTTTGAGAAAAATCAGCTAATTTTACACTTAAAAAAAAAAACTTTTAAAGGTGTCTTAGGTACACATTTAACTCTTTATTCCATTTGAGACTTACTGAATGGACTAGAACTCCTAGAAAAAATTAAAAAGTAACTTTGGATAGTATATACTCTTACTTAATTTTTGATTTTAGGAGGAATGTTGCTAGTGTTTCACTATTCAATATAATGATGCTCAATTTAATCTAATTTTCATTTCACACTAAGTCAATTTTATTTTATTCCAAATAAGATAAATTTTTGCTTTTAATTATGATTAGTTATGTTTTATTGATTTATTTTTAAATTTACCTTTAGAATTTACCTATAAATATGATGTATTGTGTTATAGATTTCCTATGTTTGGTTGTAGTAAATTTTTCTTCTGATTTATTCATGCATTCGTATAATAAATACTCATTAAATGCTTCCCACATGCCCAGCACTCCTTTTGGGGGTAAGGGCTCAGCAGTGGACAGATAAGGACCCTGTTCCCATGGGAGTCCCTGTCTGGCAGATAATAAACATATATAAAGCTAAATGTGAAGAAAAGCACAACATAGTGAGTAGGTAGTGGGCCAAGGGGAGAATCTATTTCGATCATCAGAGAGGGCATCTCCGTTTAAGTTACCAAGTGATGAGATGGTGAGAAGCCTGTAGGAACAGTCCCAGCTTCCTTGTCCATCTGGGAGTTTCTCAGCTGTCAAAGGCACACATCTGCTTCAATTTCCACATCCTCCTTTCTGCTCTTCTCTATCTCCAGTGAGGACCTAGGTTCTGCTATCTAGTATCTGAATTCTCAGTGGGCCTCAGAAGAGAGCTGTCCGTGTGCGACCTTTCCCCTCCTCTCCACTTGTTTGTCCCTGTGGCTTCTGGCCTGGCACTGCAGAAATCCATGGTCTGCCCATTTCTTTTTTTATTTTTAAGTCCTTATCAAATTTGTTGCAATATTGCTTCTGCTTCATGTTTTGGTTTGTTGGCCAGGAGGCATGTGGGATCTTAGTTCCCCAATCAGGGATTGAACCCACACACCCTGTTTTGGAAGGCAAAGTTTCAACCACTGGACCACCAGGGAAGTCCCTGCCCATTTCTTAAAAAAACATAATTTCTAGCAACATGTTCTTCTCCCCCACCCCACCCCGATGCCCATTATCCCTTTTTGTTCACTTTTTCATCTATTTATTTAGTCATTCTTTTATTCATTTGTTCTACACATTATTTTGTTAGTGTCCTCTTTTTTACTAGGTATGATATTGTTGCAATACTGTTAGCACTTCCTTAGAAGGTTAGGGGTGGCTTGTCAACAGACTGGGCTCACACCCTTAGCCAACCCACTTGGATGTTGACTTTTCTCCTCTGATCAGATCTCAGTGCTATGTACTCTCACAAGATCATATTTCATGCCCAGCTGTTACTCTTTAGTGCAGGCCTGCTGGAGCGAGAGAAGGACCTTTCTTACACCATGGTTTCTCAGATGATGTGCACAGTTCTTTGTTGTATAAGGTGGGTTTGGGAGACTATATTTCTAGTAACAGGGTATTTTCTTAGGTTGCCAAGCATCTTAGAATCAAAACTGATTCTCATCACAGCACACATCAATGTTATTGTCTTAGAATGATTACAGATTAAAAGGAGCCATTGATGGGGAGAGAAGGAATCTCCTACAGTCTTAGTTCTGGGTACCTGAGAAGGATATTCCTGGGCATTGCCTTCTATTTCTTTCCTGGGCATTGTAAAAATAAAGAGTGTAAAATGAAATTTAATGGAGTAAGGGTCTGGTATGTTACCTACATTCTTTGGGGGCATTTATTTTGCTATGAGGGGCTTTTCCATTGCCTCAGTGGGTAAAGAATCTGCCTGCAATGCAGGAGATGCAGGTTTGATCCCTGGGTCAGGAAGATTCCCTGGAGTAGAAAATAACAACCCACTCCAGTATTCTTACCTGAAAAATCCCGTGGACAGAGGAACCTGGGGGGTTCTCAAAGAGTTGGGCATGACTAAATGACTATGTATGCACACACGTATGCTGTTATGAATTAAAAGGGTAGGATTTATGGTGTATTCCAAAAATGTGCTCTTCCTTCAATCCCCATTGTCAATGAAGTTAAAGAAAATTCCCCTTGGATTTTTGTCATTCTTTTTTTCTGCAAGGGCCAGCTGCTGTCTGTTATAAGTATCTTCAAGTGTATTTTAAAACAATTTGGAGAGAGGCAGGCATAGAAGGAATGGCTGTTCTGTCTCTATGTTTACCGGAAATGTCCCTAAGAACGGTTTTCTTACAGAATTCTGAAGATGGAATATGCTGTCATTATGAGAATGTATTTCCAGTCTACAGAGGTGTTCAGACTCGAGCTGGGTCATCGTTTGACTGTGATGCTGAATTGGTGATTCCATATGTCTTGAGTCAGGAAAATAAATGGGTTTTACCTTGTGGATCCAGTCTGATGGATAGTTACTGGCCATCTGGGCTCAATTGGAAGAGTGTCATGATCCATTAACAAGGTCTGTCCTGGGCACGGGGAGTGAGGAGGGAAGAGGCACACGTGCTATGTATTTGTCATCCTTAGACAAGGAATTAAATTAGAAAATCTATAATGCACTTCAAACACAGAGAATTTCAAGAACAGTTTCGGTACTCCTATTAGATTAGTTAAAAGAACTTTATGAGCACTATTAACCAATGCAGTACTTCTAGAAGGATCCAAAAATAAAGTGTCATAGAGTTCCAAAGTGGATGGTATAAGAAATGATAAGATTCTGAGTGACATTGGTGTTACGAGGTATAGCATGATGGTTATGAGTGTGGACTTATGCATCTGAAGTTGGCTCAGATCCCTGCTTTGTCACTCACTAGTTGATTCACTTGACTTCTCTGAGCTTCAGTTTTGTCATCTGTTCAGTGGAGATGACAACAGGACTTATCCACCTGGAGGTGAAGATAATTAAACAAGATAATGAATGTAAAGCATTTAGCACCATGAAGCTGGACTATAGTAATCACTCTGTCTAACATAGGTGTGAGTGTGTGCATGTATGTGTGTGTGTCTCTGCTTCAGATCTTAAAAAACTTGAAGTTCCACAAAGGAGTCAGTTTTGTTCTACTCTTTAGAATCTTGTTAATCCATGAGTTAACAGGAGACTCTAAAGGTGATAACTATAACCCTGTGACCTTCCCCTGCCCAAATGCCACACTCAAAATTCTTCTAAACTTACTGTTTCTTCATGTGTGCTCTGCACTTCTGAATGTATTAATAGTGCCCTCTGCTGCCCACAATGCGGCAACTTAATGGGAGCTCCTGGGGCAGACGGGGTGGGAGGTGGTCTGGGCATCTGGCTCCTCCATCTTTCCTTCTCATCCTCAGACATATTTTCCTCCCAGTTCACAGCTCCATTTTCTCGCCTGCAATTCCAGCTAAGCTCTGAGTCATCAATTTCAACCTTTAATTCAAGTTTGTGCCTGGACCTGAACCAAGCCATAGATAGATACCCATAAAGGTTGTGCAGATGAGAATATATGGTTCTCTTGCTTTTGATCCCCAGGCAGGCCGAGACTGGTTCCAGGTGGCAGAAGCCAAGTCTATTTTCTTGTGTTACAACGTGAGACTTAAGTCATGCACAGAGCTGGCCGAGAGATCCTTTGAATCGGAGCCGTATGCAATGCGGCTCGCCATGTTTATCGACCGATTTCACTCTTAGTTCCCTTTTCACAGCCAGATGCCATCATAGTTCCACAGGAAAGTGCTCCAAATCTGCTCACTTTGTCTTTCGTGGTGGTATGGTGGTGTGGAGAAATTACGATGGAAGCCAGAGTAAGGACTTCTGACAAATTTAGGCTCCATTTGAACGCTACCTCACTTAGACCTTTTAGTGTAATTATAACAACTCCTCTCATGGGAATGAAATGTGACAATGTTGATGACACAATGATCAGTACCCAGAAAATCCTGTCCATTATGCCTCGTAGATACAGGTTAGACACACGGAGATGGTGGAGAAGTGTGAGGCAATGAATGGCTTTCTGCAGTGGCGTGTGTGCCTCGAGTGGTGAGGCAAGAAGCTGAGGTGGGTTTGTCCTGCGTCAGTCACACTCTCTCTGCCCTCCCCTCGGGGCCAGGGTCAGTCAGGCAGGTGCCCAGGATGGTACAGCCTGCGTCTCCCGGGTGGAAAATGTCCTTCACTTCTCCCGCATCAGAAGTTCGTCCCCAACTCATGATTCCAAGCACTGGAGCTAACCATCCAAGTTAAAGAGAAATGCAAAGTCTACAAACACTGCATATAATTTTCACACCCCAAAAGTTCTGTTTGCTTCCACATGGCTCCACAGTATATCACAGCACAGCAGTTGTGAACACAAGCTTTGGCTGACCCCAGCCATGCCACTCATCAGCTCTGTAACTTTGGACAAGCTGCCTGTTGATTTCCTTATTCCCATGGCAGGAATACCTAAACTTACCCCCTACAGAGCTGTTTTGAGAATCAAAGTCAGTAGTGCGTGCAGGCACTTTTGCACAATGCCTGACACAATTAATGTTAGTTGCTAGTTCAGTGATAGTGTCATGCTGCAAAGAAGCTGGCCCACCCTTTTCAAAAAAGGAACCAAGTGATGAGCCTGAGGAAGTGGTGGTGCTGAGTTCCTCTCCTCTCTTGCTGCCCCACAAACAGGTTGCTAACCTGGGTATTTCTCATTAGTCTGCAAGAGTGTACAGATCTAAAACCATTAGGTAAGCAACCGATCTGTAGTCTCCAGACATGGAGATTTTATAGATCTGTATCCTCCCTGCTTTGGAGGATGGTTTTAAAGACTAAATACAACACTACGTGTGAGCATGTACACATATATGTAACTCTAGGAAACTTAAATAGGCTCATCAACGTCTTATGCCAAGTAAGGACATTCAAAAACAAATGTACACCACTATCTACTCTCACCATCATTTCATAGAGGAGATTAAAATTTTACATGGTGTTGTGGATTTTTCTTTTCTCTTTAACTTGCATGATTAGTTTCAGTGTTTGGGTTGCACACTTCTGGGGCTCCAGGATGCCCAGTTATGATTTGTTAAACGTCAACTAGCATTTTCGACCCAAGGGACACAGGCTGTCATATCCGGGGCCCCATCCCTAACCCATACTCATCTCAAGGGTTGTAGAGACTGTGGCTGGAACACCGAACAAGATCACCTTTTATGTTAAATGAATTCAGCTCTATGGTAAAACTTAAGATGTTGTTCATTTTTATAGAACATGTGGAAATTTGATTTCCACCCAGCTCTTGGAAATTGTTGGCACAGAGGGCAGGAAGTCCTCAACTTTGCAAACAGCTCAGAGCTCCACAGTGAGCTCCTCTGAGAGGGTGGAAGGGGAGGATGAAGAGAGACCAGTGCTGCTCTCCTAAAGGTCACCGCAGGCAGGCAGGCGTGCTTTCCAGAATGGCTGGAGGATCAGAGAGCATGAGGGGTGGGACAGAGGTGCCTGGATTGAAGCCAAGCAATTCAAAGTGATTGGCAGAGATTACTGAGGCTTATGTGTCCTTCACTGTGGTGAATAAGCAAGTGGCATGCTGTCCCCAGAGACCAGCGCCAATCAGTCATCCGGTCCCCGAGGACATCCCAGGCTTGCCAAGTTCTGGTCCAAAGTAGAAAGGACATAATCAACTTCTGGAAGGATTGAAGGGAGGTGAGAAGCACAGCTGTGTTTAAATCTTAGTAGAATAAGAGGGAGAGAGGTTCCCCCCGACCCCATCCACACAAGAAGGTATCAATTTGACATTAATGTGACAGCAGCAGTTAAAGAGATGGGGGGCAACCTGCCAGCCTAAAGGGGTGGGTTTCCAGTCATACTTAGAGCATAACAGTCATTCCCTGTGAAGACCTAGAGGAAATGAAAGAGAGGCCCTCGAGCCACTAACTGCTTGTGTGACTATCACAAAATCATGGTGGGCAGTGGAGCCAGACAGACATGGTTTGGATCCTGGCTGTACCACTTCTGAGCCATGGAGGCTGGGACAGATGACTCACCCTCTTTATCTCTCTCCATCTTCTTGGTCTATCTCCGCCCGGTTCAGTAGCATGACCACCGGCCCCACGTAGGTGTTGGGTCCTTGAAAGGTGGCTGGTGTGACCTAAGATGTGCTGCGAGTGGTAAAGTCCCTGCTGAATGACATTTATTATTTTTTTAAAAAAATTGACCGTAAACTATTTGATTAATTATTTTTATATTGGTTACATGTTGACATGTTGAAATGAGAATATTTTGGATATAGCATTAGATAAAATTCATTGTTAATTTTACTCGCTGCTTTTTGCCTTCTTTTAAAAAAATATGGCCACTAGGAAATTCAGTTATCTGTGGCTTCCATGTATAATTTGAGGCATCCATTGCTTTATTGCAGTTTTAATCCACAGAATTAGGTGCAGAAGAAGAGAATGGGGAGAGAGGGCAGCTCCACAGAGAGTCCCACTGTGTGCCCGACACTGCACCCTGACCTTAAACCTCTCAGCCACCGTTTGCAGTAGCTACTATATTTGTTTCACCATTTTACAGATGAGGCTCCCAAAGAAGAAATGATTTGCTCAGGGGACCAACAGTTAATACACGCCAGAGGGTGATTTGAGCCCAGGTATTTGGACTCAACATCTCAAGTTCTCACTATTACTTATTGCCTTTGCTGCAGTCAGGGGTGGTCAACAGTGTCTATCTTGCAGACCGCTGTTTTAGGGATTAAATGAAATATTGTGGGTGAACTCTTAGGTTAGGGCCTGACACTTTGGAAGAGCAGCAGGAAATGATAGCTGCTATTGATATCAGTGTTAAAATAATAATAGAAAAGAGGAGGAGGAGGAGGAGGGAGAGAGGGAGGGGGAAGGGTCATGCCCCCACCACCGCGAGGGGCTAGGCACTCCCCGGGTACTTTCCACACAGTATGTAATTTGACACTCACGGCAAGCCTGGCCCATGTCACTGTCCTTTCCTTCTTGCATTTTTGCTGGTATGAACGTAAGCAAAATCTGAGGCACTTGAGTGCTCAGTCTCACTTCACAGACCTTTCCTGTGTTCTGATGTGGGATAGGAAGCTTGAGATAGTAAAGGAGGGTGCTGGCGGGGACTGGCAGGCAGTGAGCACACCACGGAGCTGAGAGGGAGGACCGGCTTGGGGTTTTATAAGGGAAGAGTGAATGCTCTATTTTTAGCATCTGATTCACCCAGGGAAATTTGGAGCCCTGTCCCCAGCACTCAGAAACTGTGAATACTAAGGAAGGAATGACCAGTTGTTGAAGACGTCAGTGAGGCAGGGGAAGGAAACAGAAAGAATGGCCATGGAGTCTCACTAACAAGGATCGTAATTCTGAACCAGCCAGATGCCAGTGGGGACGGGAGAGTGGCGTTTTCCCTTAAGGGATTCTAGAAACGTATTTCATGTGATTGGCCTTGCCCCAAAAGAAGAGGAGAGAAAGTATACTTTAATTGGACTAAATAAAGAATCAAGCCTAATTGGGTTGGAAGGCAACTGCCTTGAAGTGAGAAAGATGTGAAGGGTAGTGTGTGTTTACCGGGGGATTTGGAAACTTCTGGTAACAGAATCTATTCCCAGCCTCATCCCTGGTCAAGGGGCACGGGGCACAAAGTCAGTAGGTCAGCCGTTCCCGCTGTTGCTGCTGCTTTGTCAACCCCAAACACATGGCCTCTTGTCATCAAGATAGACTTCCCCCACTTTCCAAAGGCAGTGAGTAGATGGCAAGGGTCAGCCTTTGTCAGACTCCATGCCAGGTCCAGCTGTGGCTGCACGCTTGCTACATGTTAACCTCCTTGAATCCTTACTCTAACCCTCTGAAGTATTTCTTTTTATCCTTCATTTTACAGATAAGATTGAATTATTCTGCCAGGCCATTTAGTTAAAAGTTGGTAGATTCTAAACTAGGTCAATCTGACTCCCAGAGCAGCTGATTCTGCTACATCATGCAGCCTTTTCTTTGAACCCCACGATCAGGACCTGAGATTTCTCTACCTGCACTCGTTCCACGAAGGAGGTCTTACTGCTGTGACCTCTCGGAGGAAAGGGCTGGTTCACTTTAACCGCCATGCAGAGGGAAGGCTAGCGAGTCAGGCAGAAGGGGGAGTGGGGAATTTCTCTTTTCTTTCATGTGACTTGTTTTTGTTTGGCAGTGAGAGTGAGAGAGACAAGAGTGAGAGGGAGAGAAAAGGAAAGAAGAGAAAAAGAAAGTTCTGAAAAAAAAATTACAAGGTGCTCAATGTATTTTGTAAAATGAAATTAGATCATTGTTAATAAATTCATACTATACATCATGATCACTCACACACATATAGATCTATACACATCCATGTGCATAAGTACATATATGTGTGTGTGTAAATAGCTAGCTAGCTAGAAACTTGTTTGGGTTACTAAATTTTTTAGTGTCTACTATTTTTTATAATACCTAACTATTTGTTTATGGCCTTTAAAAAAAATCCAGAAATTGCCCTTCAAAATATAAAATAGCTAATTGACATGATTACTTGAATTGCTCAAGGAGCATCAAAAATTGAAACGATGCCCCAAATGTGAAACCACCACTCACTTGTTCCAAGCCACCTCTTCTTCCCAGAGGCAACTGCTGCTATCAGCTTACTATGATTTTTTGTAGTCTTTTTTTCCTTTTTTGTTTTGTATTTTAATTTTTACAATGTCATGTTGGTTTCTGCTGTACAGCAAAGTGAATCAGCTATATGTATACATATAGCCACTCCCTCTTGAGCCTCCTTCCCTTCCCCGCTAGGTCATCACAGAGCACAGACTAGCATTTTTGTGTGTAGGAACATAAAAAAATATGGTTTCTTTCTTGTATCAAAAATAGAATCCTATATCATATATTATTCTGCAACCTCTGCCTTTACACAATGTATCTTTTTACTTGGTGTCTATGTACCACTCCAGAACACAAAGGAACCAGAATTCATTTAACCATCCTCTACTGATAGACATTTAGGTGGTTTCTTGTTTTTCACTGTTATGAGGGTAATTCTTTAGTCTTTCATTCTAGGGAATGCTTGATGTTTTACAGTCAACATATGGCTAAGTAAATATTTAAAATTTTATGTTGACATTTTGCTGTCAAGTTCAGAACTTTTATTATGCAATTCACCTCTTGAATTATATAATATGTATTATCACTTTCCAAGTTTTAATTTACAAGACGACAGCTATAAATGTTGATTGTCTTTTTCAGACAATCTTCAGTTTCTGTAGCTAAGAGCCAGTAAACAATACTGACCCCCGCCTTGGATATATGAAAAGATGCATACAAGGGACAAAATAGAAAAGTGGAGATTCAAGGATTCCAATCCAACTTTCTTCCTCCCTGTGGAAGAACCAGATGGTTATCAAGTGAAAGCTCAGATGTATTCATGAGCAAGGCCAGTGCCAAAACTTTCAAATTCAGGGCCTTTGATTAACTGTGCTGGAGAATACAGCTTGGACCTAAGGTCAAAGTGAGCATTTTGGCAGATAACTGCTAAATCTAGAATTTGGACCTATCTGAAGTAAACCTGGGTTTTCATTTCTAATTAGTTACCAGCCAGCTGAGCATTTCCTGTTGTCCACTGACCCATCGTTTGTGGGGAAATAGAGTTATGCTGTCTGCTTATCTATCCTTATCCTTGATAAGTAAGGGACCAGAGGATGTCAAACTGTCCCCGTCTCCACAGAAAAGCTCTGACCTTCCCATAAGAATAAGTAAATGAGGAGGAGCGAAGGGGGCCAGAAGAATTCCAGTCCCACTCTTTCCTGGAGAATGGGATAGAAGTGCACTCATGGAAACATGCAAGGAGGTGAACTGGGTCTCTACCCACATAGCACATGCTCTGGCCTGTTAGCAATCCCCCTTAAGATTATAGATTTTCCTAAAAATAGTGATATTAATTTCTGTTTATAATAGTCATAAACAAAAATGTCATAGCTTTGAATAGTGTCCCCCTGCCCCAGATAAGTGGAGCTTCCCTAATGGCTCAGTGTGTTAAGAATCCACCTGCAGTGCAAGAGACACAGGAGATGTGGGTTTGATCCCTGGATGGAGAAGCTCCCCTGGAGGAGGGCACGGCAACTCACTCTAGTATTCTTGCCTGGGAAATCCCATGGACAGAGGAGTCTGGCTGGCTACAGCCCATGGGGTTGCAAAGAGTCAGACACCACTGAGCAGCTAAGTGAGTGTACACACCAACCCCCGCCCCCCAACCCCACACAGGACCACACTGTAATGTCTGCTCCCTGTGAATGGCTTCTCATTTGGAAAAAAGAAAGTCTTTGCAGATATAGTTAAGTTCAAATCCTGAGAGGAGATTATCCTGGATCAGCAAGATGGGTCCTAATCTAATGACAAGTGTCATGAGAGACAGAAGATACAGAGAAGGCCACGTGAAGTTGGAGGCAGAGACTGTAGGATGTTGCCACGAGCTAAGCAACACTAGGAGTCTTGAAGCTGGAAGAGGTGAGAAAGGATTCTTCCCTAGAGCCTTCGGAGGGAGTATGGCCCTGCTGACACCTTGATTTCAGATTCTGGCCTCCAGAACTGTGACAGAATAAATTCCTTTTGTTTTGGGCCTCCAGTTGGTGGTCATTCATTACAGAAGCTCTCAGAAATGAGTACATTTACCATGGGTAGCCTCTCCCTTCTCCAGCAGATCTTCCCCACCCAAGAATCAAACTGGGGTCTCCTGCATTGCAGGCAGATTCTTTTCCAACTGAGATATGAGGGAAGCCCCAACGATGAAATAAGGAAGTGGTATTCTAGTCCAAGGTAGCATATCTAGATAAGGCTGGCTTCCTTTACTCTAAACTCACTTCCTTCCTATCACCATTTAGAGCAGAAGTTGTTTTTTCCCCTTACTCACGACCTATTGGTTAATATAACTTGCTTTTCCATCTGGAGCATTTCACCTGAGCTTATTCACAGCCCCTGCCTGCTGATGGCCTGCTCTGGCAGGTGGCAGGAAGCAGGTGGGCCTTTTATAAACAGTGCTTACCTCAGCTCTCTTCTGCTTACCAGCTCTTCTAGGTGGATCTGACTTTTCTGCATTGGTGTTTTGATTGTCCATTAGTCTAACTCCCAGCTCCAACTGTTCAACCAGCTTGGTTAAAGCAAAGTGAGAAGAAGAAACCAAGTCTCTCTACTTTTGCCGATAACCCGAGTACTCCAAGACAGGCTTTGTCTATTCAGAAGGGTTTTTTCACCTGGGAAACTTTTGTAAGTCAACTGATTCAATTCTCAGTTCCCCAACATTGGCCCTTCTGTCACTGTACCACATAATTTTACCAAGGCCAAGATTCTGTAGCATCTTTACCTTCTTTGGTCCTTTGTTACCAACTGGTGCTTTAAAAAAGGAATCAAATCCTTCACTTTCTTGGTGGGATGTATACTGAACAACAAATTGAACAAAGCAGAACAGCTTGGGAACAGTTTGTCCAATGTTTAGCTCATTGAATTTGCACCAGGCCACTGGTAATCCTAACAGTACTAGGGAAGATAACAGGCAGAGAGAATCCTTTAGGGTATATCTTCCCAACCAGTGAGGATTCTTTCAGTGAGGATTCTCAGAGTGGCTGGTAGCACCAGCTTCATGATTGTGCCCCCCAATATAGTTACTGGGGCTAGGGATCATGAATTTGGAACATGAATTTGGGGTTTGAGTATGGCCTTAAGGTGGAAAATCTGAAAACCAGCCTAGTAAGAGCAGTAGATCCAGGAGGCAAAGCAGGAGAGATAATAAGGGAAGAGTCCTCAGGGGGAACCACCAGTGGTTCCTCAGCTCATGAAGACTCAGAAAGGCTTGAATCCCCTTTGCATGTAGCCCTTTGTGTGAGGTGGGTAGGGAGACTACTACAGGAACCACAGCCGTGAACACACACATTTGTGATCATCAGAGACCACTTTGTCTAATGGCATGTCTACTGGACTCGGGAAGTGGACAATACAAAAGTCTGCCTGTATTACTTTGCTGGGGTCCATAACAAAATACCACAGGCTAGGTGGCTTAAACAACAGAAATTTATTTTCTCACAGCTCTATAGGCTGGAAGTCCAAGATCAGGATATCATCAGGGTTGGTTTCTTCTGAGATTTCTCTCTGGCTTGATGATGGCTGTTTTCTCTCTGTTTCTTCACATGTTTGTCTATGCTCCAATCTCCTTTTCTTGCAAGGACACTGGTCATATCAGATGAGAGACCACTCACATAGTCTCATATCATCTTTACCTCTTTAAAGACCTATCTCCAAATACAGTTGTGTTCTGAGGTACTGGGAGTTAGGACCTCAACATAGGGATCTGGGGAGGAGACACAGTTCAACCCCTTGTCCTCCCCTTCCAGGTCCTCCTCAACATCAGTCTCCCATTCATCTCCACTGGCCTCTCTTAGCGACCAACTTTGGGCCTTTTCCCTTATGATCTTCCTCATTGAGAGTTGAGGTTCACTAGCTCCTGGGAAGTCAGTGCACTGCTGAATATTAAAATATGGCCTCCAAGCTCTTGAAATGCAAAAGTGAGCTGTGAACCAAGACTCTGCTCTTCCCTCAAGAAGGCATTTGGCATTTCCTTCCCTTTGTGGCTACACCATGCCATATCCAGGGCCCTGAGGTTAACTAGGGCAATTATTAGTAAATGGTTCGAGCGTGGTTGCCTCAAGGTTCTGATAGATAGGTCAAAGGAATATGAATGCAAATGCATTTTTTAAAGCACACTGCAGCTATTGTTGGGTATAATGGAAAGTCATTAAGCATATTAGCTGCTGATTTTATAATTAAGTGCTAACACTTTCTGGATGCGAACCTAAGTAACAGGAGATATTGGCCATTTGCAAAACATGTTTAAACAAAAAAGATTCAGAGACAAGAAGTGCCTCTCATCTTAATTATTTTTTTTTGCATCATAAAAACCTCATGAACAATGCGTTTGCAAAGCATAATGGATGTGGAGCAGCTGTAGAAAACATCTCACTTCCTTTGTTTGGAAACATCATTTTACATTTGGAAAGGAAAATTCTGTCCAGCTGATTTTATTCCAAAGAGAGGGCAATTCTCTGCTGTCTGAGACATATCTACCCATGTCTATCAAGCATTGGTAAAAACTCTAGAGGGAATGGTTTGAAATTGTGCTTGCTTTCTGTCAATGCTGCTTCTTCAAGGTCTCCAGGTGGCTACTGAGTCTGCAGGGGAAGGCAGACTGTTGAACATCACATCCTGTCCTTGAATCCCAAGGAGCAGACTTTCTTGCTTTCAAAAGCGGAGGAAGAACTTCTTGTCCTTTTCTTTTTGGAGCCATTCACAAGCCTTCGGCATCATTCCAGACTTGTTTTTCCACATGGATAAAATAAAACTACTGATCACATCACTAGGAGCAAAACTGCACTGGCACTTCAGCTGACAGTGCTTGGGGAAGCAGTACACCTCACCTTTCCAGGTTCTTAGAGGTGACTGTATAGCCATTGAACTCTGTCCAGTGTACTCAGCAGTGTCCAACATAGCTATGGACCCTCTGGGTTCACAACATTCCCTACCTCTCTGAGTTGACCCCCTTCAGGGGACAAGCCATCTGTGTACTTTTCTATCAGTTAGCCAGTGCCATGTAACAAACCCTCCCCAAATGTAGTGGCTTAAACCACAACTATATGCTCCATCTCATGAGCAGTTGGTGACTGGGTGGCTCTGCTAATCTGGGTCAGGTGTGGTTGATCAGGACCGGGCTTGCTAAAACATCCGTGGTCAGTTAGCAGGTCTACTTGAGGCTAGTTAGTCTAGGATGATCTTTCTTTTAAATTTTATTTATTTATTTTTGATGGCACTGGGTCTTCATTGCTATGGGGTGGGATTTTTTCTAGTTTCAGGGCCCGAGTTTCTCATTGCAGTGGCTTATCTTGCTGAAGAGCACAGGCTCTAGGGCACGTGTGCTCAGTAGTTGTGGCTCACGGGCTTAGTTGCCGCACAGCATGTGGGATCTTAGTTCCGGGACCAGGGATTGAACCCATGTCCTCTGTATTGGCAGTTAGACTCTTAACCACTGGACCACCAGGGAAGTCCAGTCTAGGTTGATCTTTGTTGGGATAAGTTAGTATTTTCTTTGAGTGTCTCTCCTCATCCAGGTGAGCCTGGGCATGTTCTAAGGATTATAAATATGGTAGATAGAATATTGGCCTCCAGAGAAGACCAAGTTCTAATCCTTGGAATTTGGGACTATGTTATCTTTACATGGCAAAGGAAATTTTGCACATGCAATTAAGCCAAGAATCTTGGGATGGGGAGTTTATTCTGGGTCATCAGGGTGGGCCCATGGAATTACTAGAGTCCTTATAAAAAAGAGGCAGGAGGGTCAGATACAGAGAAGGAGATAGGATGACAGAGCAGAGACTAAGGTCATGCAGGGTCATGAGCTGGGGAATGGAGGCAGCTTCTAGAAGTTAGAAAAGGCAAGGAATATTTCAGCTATGACCTAAATCAAATACCTTATTATTATACAGTGGAGGTGATGAATAGATTTAAGGGACTAGATCTGATAGACAGAGTGCCTGAAGAACTATGGATGGAGGTTTGTTAACATTGTACAAGAGGTGGTCACCAAAACCATCCCAAAGAATGAGAAATTCAAGAAGGCAAAGTGTTTGTCTGAGGAAGCTTTAAATATATCAAGGAAAGAAGATAAGCAAAAGGCAAGGGAGAAAGGGAAAGATATATCCAACTGAATGTAGGGTTACAGAGAATAGCAAGGAGAGATAAGAAAGCCTTCTTAAATGAACAATGCAAAGAAATGGAGGAAAACAATAAAGTGGAAAAGAATAAAGATATAGTCAAGAAAATTGGAGATATCAAGGAAATATTTCATGCAAGGATGTGCGTGATAAAGGACAGAAATGGTAAGGACCTACCAGAAGCAGAAGAGATTAAGAAGAGGTGGCAAAAATACACAGAAGAACTATACAAAAAAGGTCTTAGTGACCTGGATAATCATGATGGTGTGGTCACTCACCTAGAGCCAGACATCCTGGAGTGTGAAGTCAAGTGGGCCTTAGGAAGCGTTACTATGAACAAAGATAGTGGAGATGATGTAATTCCAGCTGAGCTATTTAAAATCCTAAGATATGATGCTGTTCAAGTGCTGAACTCAATATGTCAGCAAATTTGGAAAAATAGCAGTGGCTACAGGCCTGGAAAAGGTCAGTTTTCTTTCCAATCCCAAAGAAAGGCAATGCCAAAGAACAGTCAAACTACCATACGATTGTGCTCATTTCACATGCTAATAAGGTTATGTTCAAAATACTTCAAGCTAGGCTTCAGCAGTACGTGAACTGATATGTACAAGCTGGGTTTAGAAAAAGCAGAGGAAATAGAGATTAAATTGCCAAGAGAAAGCAAGGAAATTCCAGAAAAATATCTACTTCTGCTTCATTGACTACCTAAAGCCTTTGACTGTATATCACAACAAACTGAAAATTCTTAAAGAGATAGGAGTACTAGACCACCTTACCTGTCTCCTGAGAAACCCGTATACAGGTCAAGAAGCAACAGTTAGAATCAGACATGGAATAGCTGAGGGTTCCAGATTGAGAAAGGAGTACAACAGGGCTGTATATTGTCACCTTGCTTATTTAACTTACATGCAGAGTGCTTCATGCAAAATGCCAGGCTAAATGAATCACAAGCTGGAATTAAGGTTGCTAGGAGAAAGATCAATAGCCTTAGATATGCAGATGATGCCATTCTAATGAAAGAAAGTGGAAAGGAACTAAAGAGCCTCTTGAAGGTGAAAGAAGAGAGTGAAAAAGTTGGCTTAAAACTCAACATTCAAAAAACTAAGATCAAGGCATTCGGTCCCATCACTTCATGGTAAATAGAAGGGGAAAAAGTGGAAACAGTGACAGATTTTATTTTCTTGGGCTCCAAAATCACTGCAGATGGTGACTGCAGTCATGAAATTAAAAGACACTTGCTCTTTGGGAGGAAATTTACGACAAACCTAGGCAGTGTATTAAGATGCAGAGATACCACTTTGCTGGCAAAGGTCCATATAGTCAAAACTATAGTTTTTCCAGGCTTCCCTGGTGGTGCAGATGGTAAAGAATCCACCTGTAATGCAGGAGACCTGGGTTTGATCCCTGGGTTAGAAAGTTTCCCAGAGAAGGGAATTTCTGCCCACTTCAGTTTTCTTGCCTGGAGAATTCCATGGAGGAGCCTGGCAGGCTATAGTACATGGGGTTGCAAAGAGTCGGACACACCTGAGTGACTAACACTAGTATAGTTTTTTCACTAGTCATGTACAGATGTGAGAATTGGGCCATAAAGAAGGCTGAGCTCTGAAGAATTGATGCTTTCAAATTGTGGTGCTAGAGAAGACTCTCGAGAGTTCCTTGAACTGCAAGGAGATCAAACCAGTCCATCCTAAAGGAAATTAACCCTGAGTATTTATAGGAAGGACTGATGCTGAAGCTGAAGCTCAAATATTTTGGCCACCTTATGCGAAGAGCTGACTCATTGGAAGAGACCCTGATGCTGGGAAAGATTGAAGGCAAAAGGAGAAGGGGGAAGCTGAGGATGAGATAGATAGCATCACCGACTCAGTGGACAAGAATTTGAGCAAATTCTAGGAGATAGTGAAGGACAGAGGAGCCTGCCCTGCTGCAGTCCATGGGTTTCAGGGAGTCACATACAACTTAGTGACTGAACAACAACAAAAGCTCCTCTCCTGAAGTCTCTAGAAAGGAATAAAATCTGCTGACACCTTGATTTTAGCACATAAGACCCATTTCAAACCTCTCACTTCAGATAAGATAATAAGTTTGTGTCACTTTAAGTCACTAAGTTTGTGCTAATATTTTACAACAGGAAGTCACTGGAGCATTTTGAAGAGAATTGTGATGTGAACTTCCTTCAGTTCAGTTCAGTTCAGTTCAGTCGCTCAGTCATGTCCGCCTCTTTGCGACCCCATGAACTGCGGCACGCCAGGCCTCCCTGTCCATCACCAACTCCCGGAGTCCACCCATACCCATGTCCATCTAGTCGATGATGCCATCTAACCATCTCATCCTCTGTCATCCCCTTCTCCTCCTGCCCTCAATCTTTCCCAGCATCAGGGTCTTTTCAAATGAGTCAGCTCTTCGCATCAGGTGGCCAAAGTATTGGAGTTTCAGCTTCAGCATCCATCCTTCCAATGAATATTCAGGACTGATCTCCTTTAGGATGGACTAGTTGGATCTCCTTGCAGTCCAAGGGACTCTCAAGAGTCTTCTCCAACACCACAGTTCAAAAGCATCAATTCTTCAGCGCTCAGCTTTCTTTATAGTCCAACTCTCACATCCATACATGACCACTGGAAAAACCATAGCCTTGACTAGACGGACCTTTGTTGATAAAGTAATGTCTCTGCTTTTTAATATGCTGTCTAGGTTGGTCATAACTTTCCTTCCAAGGAGTAAGCATCTTTTAATTTCATGGCTGCAATCACCATCTGCAATAATTTTACATTTAAGAAAAAAAAATCATCGATTATGTGGAAGATGGAATGAGGAAGTAGAAGCATTTGCAGGAGTCCAGAGAAGAGATTATGGAGCTTGGTCTAAGGTGATGGCAGTGGAGAGGAGTGGTGGAATATTCATGGGTTTTAAAAATAGACTCTAGGACTCCGTATGTAAGAAATCGGTTGAAGGGGGTTAGGGAGACAGAAGAGCCTGGATAACTCTCAGATTCTCAACTTAAGTCGCTGAAAAGATGAAAATGTTATTTATTGGTTATGGTTAAAGGAAAATCAGTTTTGGAGGTTTGGTGTCTCTATGTGAAGGGAGGGAGTGGATTGAGAATTCCTTTTTGGATATATTATGCTTCAAATGTCTGTAAGACATCAAAGTATAGGTGTCAAATAGCAGTTGTTTTTTTAATGAATTTGAAACTCGGGAGTAATCTGGGCTAGAGGTCTAAATGGAATAGTTGTCAGTATAAAGATGATGCTTAAAGCCATGGGGATGGATGAGATTAAGAAGATCACAGGCTGGGGAGGGGAAGAGGTAATGTTCCATGTAGAACCCCCTAATGTTAGCTATACTCTCTTATTTGGAACTTAGGCTGGAAAATAATTCTGCTAGAATGTCAGGGTGGGAATACACAACTAAGGAGATTTCTTAGTTACTCATTGCCCTCTACAATGTATAACATGACTGGACACAAACAGGTTTTTTTCTAGCACTTATTCATAATGGAAAGAGGTGATGCTTTCTTAAATAAATAAATAAAACCACATATTTAAAAAAAGGCTGCCATCATAGCATGTGTACTGTGATACCCTTTGGCTGCGTATACCCATGAAAGTGCTTTAATATGTGTTCATCGAATAAATAATGATTATAAGAAAAGGGTAAATACTTGGAGGAAGCAGAAGGAAGTGTACTATGTGGAGGGCAGCGTGGCTTCCCAGATTGATTCATTTGCTCTTGTTGACTATTTCTATGCTATAAATCTCAGTTGAAGAGTCTAGCTGTATCCAAAATGAGGGCCCAGAAACTCCAAACAAGAATACAATAGCTCACCAGGGAAGGCATTAACCAACCTAAATGCTGCTTTCCTTCCCTGAAGAAATCTCCTCCATCTGTGCCAGAGTCGTTATCTCTGCCTTCTTCGGTAAAGAGGAAATTTGTACTATCAAAAACAGGATTAGTGTGTCCAACTGACTTCAAAGATATTAAATGATAAACTTTCCAAATAAAGAATAGAATGAACTCAAAGCTCCCCCTCTGCTTGCTGGGTAAATGAAGAAGGAGCCTCAAGCAAAACTTTCTGAGGGAAGGAAAGCAGGTTGCTTGATATCCTACCCATAGACCGGCTCTGACAAGAGCTCTGTTTCAAAGACCTTGTCCTACATTAGGGCCTCTGACTAACTCATGATAATTGCTTGGTTATTTTTTGTGTAAGTTACCTTTTATTGCAGACTACTCATGCTGCTATATTCTTGCTGGATGAAGAGTGTATCAATTAGATATTGTTACCAAAAGACCGATAATAAGGCATCCCCAAACTCAATGGCATTTTACAATAAGTGTTTATTTATGTCCATGTATCTGTGGGGCAGCTGATGTTGGCTCAGGTGGCTCTCTTCCACATATTTCACTCTTGAGCTCAGAATAAAGGGGTAACAGTTTTCTGGGGAGAGGTCTTGTGTGGTAAAGCTTGGAAACTCTCAGAAGGGTGAGCACTGTGACGTCATGTCTCTTAAGGCCTAGGTTCGAAAGTGATATTCACATTTCATTGGCCAGAGCAAGTCATATGAGCAAATCCAGTATCGGTAGGGCAGGGAAATTTACTCCTCCCATGAAGTTTGGGGAAAGGGAGTGAACACTTACCAAATGATAAGATAATCTATATAGAGAGGAATACTAATATTTCTGTTTTTTAGATAGGAAAACTGAAATACTGTGAGATCAATGCCATGTCTCTGAAATAGCTCTCAGTTTAAACTTAGAGAAATCATTTTGTATTGATTACCAAAATGGTTATTCTATCAGCCTATTTTTGCATCTCCATGTACTTAGTCACCAGATAAAGTTATTTCCTATAAGGGACCTGAGTGACTTTCCTTCTATTCATGGAATGCCTGAATGGCACTGCCCACACAGTGACCTGGTCAGGTAGTTGAAAGTTGATCAGAATGACCCTCAGATGATTTGAATGATGGTGTTGGAGGATGGAGGGAACAAAAAGTGCCCACCCAACTGAGAAGGCATTCTGAGACTGAAAAACGAGGCAGGCAGCTCCATGTAATCAATGGGTCTGTTTACTATAGGGTAACATACTCACAGGGTGGGATCTGTGACCCAGAAGCATTCACAGCTCCACTCTGCACTGCCGAGGGGCCATTGGGACAATTTTACAGTTAACCTAGGGCATGGGGGTAGGTGTTCAGAAATAGGATGTATGTTCCTAAGTAAAGACTTATGAATGGGTAATTAGTCTTCTGGGTATTGGGAATATGTAAGGGAAGGTTTTCATCATTGTTTAGGGATGAACAGAGCATGGAGATTACTTGGTCCTAAGGATTAAACAATATCTATTACCCACAAAGCCCTTGACAACAGAGAAGTGATTCACTGCACAGTACAGTTCTTGGTGGGGTCAGCAAAAGGATAGGAGAAACTATAAGTGCCCAAGACAGCATCTGTTATACTAATGGTCATAAAAATGGCTTATAATTGGATTGCATGGCACAGTTTTGAATATTTTCTCTTTCCAAAATCAGTGAGCTATTAGTTAAAATCCCTGTTCCTGGGAGATCAAATCATGACCATATTATGGCTTGAAGTTATGAATATATGGTAAACATAATTAATCACTCAAATGTCAATTAAAATTTTCCCAACTGTCAAGATAACTATGAGTCCAGTAGTGGTATAGTCTTAAAGCCAGTATGGTTTGGTCAGCTTGCCCAAAATAATGGGGGCATATGTAACCTCATGGCCTCAACAGTGAAGACTGAGGATTTTTGTGCCTGTGAGGGTTTTTCAAAGCCTAGTCTTAGACGCTAAATCCCTCTTCTAATTTCATCCTTAAGAAAAACTGAGGCCAGCTTCTCCCACCTCTCTTTGAAATCATGTGTTGGCTGTGCTACTGTTTCAGGAAAGGACATGCCCCACATTATTTTTCCTGCCATGTGTATGGACTTGGAATCCAAAGGCAGGCTTAAAAGGGAAGGAGGAATTGGTGGTCGCATGACTGTGAGGAATTCCAGAGCACAGGAGTTCAGCAGTGCCTTTCCATCCAAAATCCCCCTAGAGCCCTGAAGACAAGGCTCCAAGAATGAGGCTGGCCTCCTGAGAAGAGACATTAATTGAAGCTCACTTTGTCCATCGAATGTGTTCCACAAGACTCATTTCCTTTTCCTACTGAGCTGACAGATATTTCCCAGCCTTCCTTGCAGGTCGATGGAATCACGTGACTGAGTTCCAGCCAATGGGCTAGGAGTGCCCTGCACCACTCCCAGGCCTGCTTGGTGCAAACCTCCCTCGTTCACTCCCCACATTCTCTTTTCGCCAGCTGTCTGTCCTCACGAAGGGCAACGTTGGGACCTCAAGTTAACGATGGCAGACATGCCCTTCAGCCAGAAACACCTTCTGTGGCAGGCTACATGAGCAAAAAATAAACTTCCATTTTGTTAAGTCACAGGTATTTAGGAGTTTATAAGTTAGAAGTTAGTGTTGCGCTAATTAATATGGTTTATTGGTTTTTTTTTAGACTCACAGTTAAGTCTCTCCCTTTCCTTTGTCTCCAAGGCCTTGCTTGGACACAGTGGGCCATGTGAGGATCCAAAGGCATCTTTCCCATCTCTGAGGGCCTAGCAGGTGTTCCTGTCATTGAACCTCACATTCTGTCCATGATGAGGCTGATGACAACTAAAATTTATTGAAGACTTGCTAAATACCGGGCATTTTACGGGCTTTATTGCATTTTAACCTCACAAATCCACCAATGTTTATCCCATCCATTTTTACTGTTGAAAACATCTAGGCTCAGGGTAGATGAGTAATGTGCCCAAGATCGCACAGCTAGGAAAGTGGGGAGGTCAGGAATGGAGCCCAGGACGGGGACTCTAAAGCGTGTGTCCCTAAGAGCTGTGCTGAGTTCCCAGCCGGGCAGATTGTTAGCCCTGCTGGTAGCCCTTTCTCCAGGCAGCCTCAGACTCCCGCTTCTCACAGTCATCCTGGAAACCATGGCTGCTCTTTTGACTCTCCCAAGTGACTAAGCTTTCCATGGGTCCATCCCTGGCTCTCCTGAGAGCCGAGCAGAAGGACGCTGCCTGTGCTCCCTACTGCAACACCATTCATCTTCCAGCCGCCTCTGTTTGGAAGCAGGTCTCCCTGAGCCAGCCCTTTCATTAAAAAAATCTCTGCCTTGCCCTTTTGCTCACCCTTCCTGGGAGGCCGCGTCTGCAGGAGACTCTCCTATTCGCTCTAACGACGGAGAGACTGATTACCCATCGCCCCGCTTTCCAGATTGCTGAAGCCAGTAGCGGCGGGAAAACCACCATCAAGGCTACCGCATCAGAGCTTGGACTTACGGAACAATGATGAATGGGCTTAAAAAGGCTGGCGAGTACTCTCGCAGCATAATAAGGTGCTGGCTAGCAGGCTGTAGCCAAGAAGGGCGTAGACACTCCCTTGCTGGAATCAGGGCTGCTTTTTCTCTTTCTGGAGGAGGTCTGAGCTCCTGTCACTGTCACTCAACCTTGGTGTCAGCGTCCGGGAAACAGTCAAAGGCAGCTGAGAGAACTGGGAGGCCCTGGGAGGTGACTTGGGGTGAGAGGGTGGGACAGCCGTGAGCATGGAGCAGGGCTCCTGACCAGCTGAACCCAGACTCCTCAGCATGTCCAAGGTGGCCATGATCTGAGCCTGAAGCTGAGCCTATAGTTGTAATTGAGGCAGTGTGTGGAGTAGTGGTCAGCAGTCTGTTGACCTTGCTTGGAATGTTTACTCCATCACTTCCTTGTTGGGAGACCATACCATAGTTAATTCTTAACATCTGCAAGAGTCAGTTTTCTTATGTGTGCAGTGGAGGTTGTAGAAATAATACTGCTCCAAAAGGGGTGGACCTATGCAATAGGCAGAGAAAGCACTTAGAAGAGTTTCAGCTTTTATGAAGTTTACCTCCTAAGCTTAGCTTGTTTGTTTGAAAATAATTTTCAAGAAAACATTGGGGCCCTGGAGGAAAATTACGGAGAAATCCACTTGTGTTCTTGTAGTCATACTCGTATGCTATGACCAACCTAGACAGCATATTAAAAAGCAGAGACATTACTTTGCCAACAAAGGTCCATTTAGTCAAAGCTATGATTTTTCCAGTAGTCATGTATGGATGTGAGAGTTGGACTATAAAGAAAGCTGAGCGCAGAGGAATTGATGCTTTTGAACTGTGGTGTTGGATAAGACTCTTGAGAGTCCCTTGGACTGCAAGGAGATCCAACCAGTCAATCCTAAAGAAATCAGTCCTGAATAGTTATTGGAAGGACTGATACTGATACTTTGGCCACCTGATACGAAGAACTGACTCATTTGAAAAAACCCTGATGCTGGGAAAGACTGAGGGCGGTAAGAGAAGGGTTCGACAGAGGATGAGATGGTTGGATGGCATCACCGACTCGATGGACATGAGTTTGAGTAAGCTCTGGGAGTTGTTGATGTACAAGGAGGCCTGGTGTGCTGCAGTCCATGGGGTCACAAAGAGTTGGACATGACTGAGTGACTGAACTGAGTCATACCTTTGGGTTGGGGTACTAAGGCATTTCAGTTCAGTCACTTAGTTGTGTCCGACTCTTTGTGACCCCATGAATTGCAGCACGCCAGGACTCCCTGTCCATCACCAACTCCCTGTCCACCCAAACCCATGTCCATTGAGTTGGTGATGCCATCCAACCATCTAAGGCAGAGGTGGGAATAACCCTTTAAGTGCCCCACCCCCACCCCCAGTTCTCTCTGCTGGTGAGAGTCTATCTGGAGTTGAAGGGTGAAGAAGTGAAGTGGATGCATTTTTTCCAGTGAATGAGCATCAGCTGGCCCCGTTCATCGTCGGTCGCCTGTGTTGTTCCGCTTCCTGTTTGGAGGTGGCACCTTACTGCCAAGGTGTAGATGAGACAGAGACATTGAGGGAGGTGGAGGCTGACCGCCGAGGCAGAGGAGAGACTACCACCATGGCTTAGATCCTGAGAAGGTGAAGGAGAGAAGAGTCTTCAGGGAAACCAGAGAGGCTGACTTTTGCTCTGAGGAAGGACTCCTCTTTCATTGCAAGAGAACTTAGAGAGCCCTGCTTGGGTCCCATGGCAAGTTTGTACAAGTTTAAAAAGTTTGGTACAGGATGCCTTTTCTGGGGGATGCCCTGGGATCTGAGGACCCAGTGGTCTAGCAGGCAAGTCTCTGCCACCTCCCTGCCTTCTCTTTCTGCAAGAGAAGGTAGACCAGTCCTTTTTTTAACCGCTGACCCCCAGTTGCCTTCCCTCTGCAATTGTTGGCATTGTAGGGGTGGGGAAGGACAAAGCCACTTCCAGTTTTTCCCGAGAAACCAAGAATTTAGGGTAATTTTCTCAGCTGCTTCTTTTGGCCACCTCCCCTTGCCCTCTCCCCTCTCTGTCCCGAGTCTCTGGGGGGTATTTGGAAGCCCCTGGCTGCCCCCTCTCAGCCCCTGCTGTGACAAGGTCTGTCAGTTTCTGCTCCCTAAACCTTCCCAGGCTCCGATAATCTCCTGTGTCTTTCCCATAAGCTCTTTTGAATTCGCTCGCTCTTGTAACATGGAGGAGAAGAGCTGCGTTATTATGCCAAAGCCAGCTTCTCCCATGAGCCATTGTCACACAAATAAAATAGATGTTTGCCTTTGTTCCTTGTGCTCCACTTTTTTTTACACTCCCAGGCACAGGCTTTTAACAGAGTTTATTAGAAATGGAAAAGAAAGCCTCTAAAGGCAGCAAGGGCGCCTGAGCATTCTTCTGATTCTAGCTCCTGCCCTTCCCTGGTGCCTGTGTTTTCAATAATAAATGTGGGGGCGGGGGGTGCAGAGAGATGAATGGGGACTGATAAGTGCAAACCATTATTGCGTTCAGCTCTGGGACCCCCAGCGCCCAAGCTCCACGCTGTGACACCATAAAGCACTTTCCTGCCGTCCTCCCATGTCCTCCACCCGGACCTGTAGGAGGACTTTTCCGTAATGGTGCAAAGGAGAGAAGGCACAGAGAGTCCTAGTACTCCACTTACTGGTTCAGGCTTTGCCACCAACATTTGGGGCAACTGTGCTGTGTGACTGAAGCTTTCTGGGCTTCTATTTCCGTCTGTGTAGTGAACCTGTAAACTTGTTCCTGCTTCGGGAGGTTGCATAACTATGTATGTTAAGATAGTCTTCCTTGGTTAAGGAAGAAATATAGACCCCTACGTCCATGGGGTCGCTACGAGTCGGACACGACTGAACGACTTCACTTTCACTTTTCACTTTCATGCATTGGAGAAGGAAATGGAAACCCACTCCAGTGTTCCTGCCTGGAGAATCCCAGGGATGGGGGAGTCTGGTGGGCTGCCGTCTATGGGGTCGCACAGAGTCGGACACAACTGAAGCGACTTAGCAGCAAGCACCCAGAGTGCCTGCCACTGGTTGCTTTCCCATAGGACTCCAGAGACCAAGGCTAAGATAACTTGGTAGGATAATATCAGATGTGAAAGCCCTTGGAAAACTGTAAAGTGCTATACCTGAGTGCAGCTTTGCTTGTTATCCTTGAGTCTGCTGGTCTGTTGTGGGCCCACTGTGGGGTGCTGAGAGGGAAAAGATGAAGGAAGCTATGAGGGTTGCATAGGCCTGGTGAAAGGCTATTGACGGAGGCATCTAAGGTGAGGTAAAACCTGGACAGTGTGGAAGGGAAGACTGAGGGAAGTGATGGGTGGTAAGAAAACAGATCAGACAGTGCATTGGAGAAAGTGTTGTCTTAGTACATTCAGGCTGTTGTAACAACATGCCACAGACCAAGAGGTCTACAAACAATAGAAATTAACTTCTCATTGCCCTGGAAGCTAGAAGTCCAAGATCAGGGACCAGCATGGTTAAGTGTATCTCCTCTTAGTCACAGTGTTGTGTCCTCACATGGTCGAAGGGATGAGGGATTTCTTTTATAAGAACACTAGTCTTATTTGTGAGGGCTCTACTCAAAGGCTCCACCTCCTAATACCATTACCTTGGGCTTTAAGGTTTAATATGTGGATTTTAGTGGGGGAAGCATGAAACATTCTGACCTTAGCAGGGACTGTGAAATGCTTGGCATCTTTATTATGCTTTCAGTTTGGATTTCACCCCAGCTCCCTCATTTCTGAACCTACATTGAGTTGTTATGTTATTAGATTTAAGCTCAAATTTCAGTCATCAGTAAGAATATCACCTCATTTAACAAACATACTCCATAACTATTAATATAACCCAGAATTATAATGATCACTTTTGGTCTGTTTTTGTCAATCAAGTTTTCCTTCAGACTACCTGAACTTATTGTCCAATCTTTTGTCTCATAAGATGGTGCCAATGTAGATCTCACTGATTCTCTATTTCATATTTAAGAGACAAGCTTTGCTCTGATAAATAATGACATTTTAGATAATTTAAGGTATTGACTGGAGCCATATAGATAAATCCTTGTATGGATATTTAGGGGCTTAAAATGGTATTGATTAAGGGCTGGCCAGAAGAGAAAGAGGAGGGAAGGATCGGAGGGAAATGTGGGGTCCAGCCTCCTTGATGGCTCCAGTGGTCCCGGGCTCCAGGTGTTCACACTTCCATGGAATCTCCTCCCACAGTGACTCAGAGGGCCAGTCAAGTATGGCAGTGGTTACAGTGTGAGACTTCTGAGGCTATGTAGTGAAAAGACTACCACTTTCTCCCTGGCCCCTTGGATCTCTCTGGGGAAAGTCAGTCACTATGACATGAGGAAACTCAAGGCCCAGGTGAAGATGAAGGGTCTCCTACCAAAAGCAAGCACTGGTTTGCCAGCCATATGAGGGATCCACTTTGAAAGAAGGTTCTACAATCCCAGTATAATCCTGATTATACAGTGGAAGTGACCAATAGATTCAAGGGATTAGATCTGATAGAGTGCCTGAAGAACTATGGACGGAGGTTCATGACATTGTACAAGAGGTAGTGATCAAGACCATCCCCAAGAAAAAGAAGTGCAAAAAGGCAAAATGATTGTCCAAGGAAGCCTTACAAATAGCTGAGAAAAGAAGAGAAGCTAAAGGCAAAGGAGAAAAGGAAAGATATACC
Source organism: Okapia johnstoni (assembly GCA_024291935.2). Lineage (NCBI taxonomy): Eukaryota > Metazoa > Chordata > Mammalia > Artiodactyla > Giraffidae > Okapia > Okapia johnstoni. Next base: position 73,024,229 of record CM044310.1, read on the forward strand.
CATCTGAATGCAGAGTTCCAAAGAATAGCAAAGAGAGATAAGAAAGCCTTCCTCAGTGATCAGTGCAAAGAAATAGAGTAAAATAACAGAATGAGAAAGACTAGAGATCTCTTTAAGAAAATTAGGTACCAAGGGAACATTTCATGCAAAGATGGGCACAATAAAGGACAGAAATGGTATGGACCTAACAGAAGCAGAAGATATTAAGAAGAGGTGAAAAGAATACACATAAGAACTGTCCAAAAAGATCTTCATGACCCAGATAACCACAGTGGTGTGATCACTCACCTAGAGCCAGACATCCTGGAATGCGAAGTCAAGTGGGCCTTAAGAAGCATCACTATGAATAAAGCTAGTGGAAGTGATGGAATTCCAGTTGAGCTATTTCAAATCCTGAAAGATGATGCTGTGAAAGTGCTGCATTCAATATGCCAGCAAATTTGGAAAACTCAGCAGTGGCCACAGGACTAGAAAAGGTCAGTTTTCATTCTAATTCCAAAGAAAGGCAATGCCAAAGAACGCTCAAACTACCACACAATTGCACTCATCTCACATGCTAGTAAAGTAATGCTCAAAATTCTCCAACCCACGCATCAACAGTATGTGAACCGTGAACTTCCAGATATTCAAGCTGGATTTAGAAAAGGCAGAGGAACCAGAGATCAAATTGCCAAGATCTGTTGGATCATCAAAAACAAGAGAGTTCCAGAAAAACATCTATTTCTGCTTTATTGACTATGCCAAAACTTTTGACTGTGTGTATCACAACAAACTGTGGAAAATTCTCAAAGAGATGGGAATACCAGACCACCTCACCTGCCTCCTGAGAAATCTGTATGCAATTCAAGAAGCAACAGTTAGAACTGGACATGAAACAACATACTTGGTTCCAATTCGGGAAAGGAGTATGTCAAGGCTGTATATAGTCACCCTGTTTATTTAACTTATATGCAGAATATATCATGTGAAATGCTGGGCTGGATGAAGCACAAGCTGGAATCAAGATTGCTGGGAGAAATATCAATAATCTCAAATATGCAGATGACACCACTCTTATGGCAGAAAGCAAAGAAGAACAAAAGAGCCTCTTGATGAACGTGAAAGAGGAGAGTGAAAAGGTTAGCTTAAAACTCAACGTTCAGAAAACTAAGATCATGGCATCTGGTCCCATCACTTCATGGCAAATAGATGGGGAAACAATGGAAACAGTGACAGACTTTATTTTTTGGGCTCCAAAATCACTGCAGATGGTGACTGCAGCCATGAAATTAAAAGACACTTGCTCCTTGGAAGAAAAGCTATGTTTAACCTAGACAGCATATTAAAAAGCATTACTCTGCCAACAAAGGTCTGTCTAGTCAAAGCTATGGTTTTTCTAGTAGTCATGTATGGATGTGAGAGTTGGAAAGCTGAGCGCTGATGCTTTTGAACTGTGGTGTTGGAGAAGACCCTTGAGAGTCCCTTGGACTGCAAGGAGATCCAACCAGTCCATCCTAAAGGAGATCAGTCCTGAATATTGATTGGAAGGATTGATGCTGAAGCTGAAACTCCAATACTTTGGCTACCTGATATCAATAACTGACTCATTGGAAAAGACCCTAATGCTGGGGAAGATTGAAGGTGGGAGGAGAAGGGGACGACAGAGGATGAGATGGTTGGATGGCATCACCAACTTGATGAACATGAGTTTGAGTAAACTCTGGGAGTTGGTGATACGACAGGGAAGCCCATTGTACTGCTGTCCATGGGGTCACAGAGTCAGATACGAGTGAGTGATGGAACTGAATTGAACAATCCCAGTCAAGCCTTCAGATGACTAGTCCTGGTCTGTCTCTTGACCCTAACAGAAATCCTCAAGTCAGAATTATCCAGCTGAGCTGCTCCTGAATTTCTAACCAACAGAAACTCTGAGTGATAATAAATGTTTACTGTTATTTTAAGCCATTGAGTTCTGGGGCAACAGTAGGTAGCTAATACAGTGGTATGAACTTGGTGCCAGGGAGAGCTGCCAGTTGAAACTAGAGAAGCCAATTTTTGCTTTTAATCTACAGACTAAAAGCAGGGGTGAGAAAAAGACTGATTTTTTTTTTAAAGAAAACTTTGTAGCTTATTTGAATTACATTGCAGGAAGGAAAAGAGGAGAGTACTCACCATTCAGAGGCCTGGAACTTCCGTATCCCAGATCCTTCACACAGCAAGTTTCAGGCTTAAGAAAGTCCATGAACACAACCAAAGGCCCCTGTGGATGTTGCCCTGTGGTCATCAGGAGAGGAGGGGTCTTGTGACATTGTGGGGGAAAGATGAAATCTTGTGATTCTCAGCAGAGGAGAGGAAGGTGGCCCTTGCCATAAGTTAGCAAACTTCAAAAAGGCTTTTTGAAAAGCTATACAGATGGCACGTCTTTGAAAGAAATCACTATATTTGTCCAGTAGAACATGCAGGGTCTCTAAATGGGCTGTAGCATTTTTCCAAGAGAGTAAGGCTTTGAAGATCTATAAAGGGGTCATGGTGGTGATCAAGCAGAGTAAAACACTCTGGCTCTCTTGTTAGTTGAGATTTTTCAATTTCAGAATATGTGACATGAAGTTCAGTTGACTGTGGATTGTCACCAGCATGAGACCAGAAATAAAAGCCAGACCATAAGGATCAGGAGCTGGGCAGAGCTGGGGTGGCCAGGGTCAGGGCCAGGTCTGGGGGCCAAGTGAGAAGGACTTTACAGTTGTTACAGACATGGCTGCTGCTCAGATATATTTAGAGGGACTTAAGCCTCTCGACTGGCATAAGCAGTTCCATGTTCTGTCTAGAATTCTCCAATTTCTTTTCCAAAACTTGGGGAAAAGGATTCTGTTAGTGCTTCCCTACTCCCGGGGTGTGTAAGAAATCCATTGACTGGGCCAGGATGAGGCCACAGAGGCAGGGCCGTGAAGGAGTCTGGCCCTTGCCATAAGAGACCCACCCCATACAGGAAACCTAGGGTGGGGTTTTCACTTCCTTCAGAGAAGCCAGTTTTCTTCCCTCCCAGTTTATGTGCCTTGCCATCCAGACAGTCTGTGAAGATTGGTTGGAGTGTGCTCATCAAAGCTGATGACACTTAGAATTACTGTTATTTTCAAGACATTAAATCATGTCACCTTTCCATAAGATGGGCTCTGGATAGTATTTTTTCTGATTTAAAATAAAATGCAGCCAACTGAGGAAATAACATTAGAGAATTTTAAAAAGGCAGTAATGTCTTCATCTAGGCACTCAAAAATGTGGGTTGTTTTATATCTCCTCTGGGTAAATGGCCACAAGGGAGGTATGGCCTAGTTAAGACTGATTTGGCTATAAAAGCCAAAATCCCACTTGAAATAAAATAAGCAAACCAAAGCAAAAGCAAAACCAAAAAATGAAAGAGAAAAAGAAAAGAAAGAGAAATTTACTGGACTGTTTCCTGGTTCATTGATTTGACTTAGCTCCATCTTCCAATTTCTTGGTTCATATTCTCAAGAGAGAGAACTGAATTGGCAAGAGTGGCTTGGGATCCTTCCCAGGCAGTCAGGTAGAATTTTGGAAGGGGCCTACCCTTGTGGGTGGGGTAAGGTCATTATCAGACAGGCGGGCCATAGATTGGACGGACACTCCAGAACCTCCCTGCAAACTTCCAGCCTGGTGGGGAGCACTGGTTAGTTCATAAATGCACACCTTGAGGGACTGTAAAGTGCTGTAAAGAAATACAAGGCTGGCTGTAAAGTTGCCAGCTGAACAAAAAAAGAGAGAGAGAAAAAAGGAAGGAAGAAGCTGGTGGAAAGAGAAAAGAGGAGGGGAGAGAAAATTAAGTATGCAATAATGGTTATATAAAAATATTTTTTATTTATCTGTATGTATATTTAATTAAGCATCCTGTATTTTATTTGGCAATGCTACCCAAGGGTAATCCTTTTCTACTGGAGCTGTCATGAAGAAGGACTTGGGAGAATTTAAACTGAGCCTCAAAATGAAGTTTCCACACCCTGGGGCTGCTTGTGTCCATGTCCTGTTTGTTTCCTGTGCTCTGTTTTTATTTTCAAGAAAAGCAACCTACTGTAATGAAAAAGCAGAGAGCCTGGCTTTGAGATCTGGATCCGTCACTTAGGGACTGAATGATACTGGACAAACCATTTGGTTTGCAGGTGCCTCAGTTTTCTCATCTAGAAACCAGGGATGGCTGTGCCTGTTTAAGAAGACAGCTGTGGGGAGGAAGCTTAGGCAGGTAAAATTAGCCAGGGGGATACCACCCACAGGGGGAGGGGAGGGCAACCCACTCCAGTATTCTTGCCTGGAGAATCCACATGGGCAGAGGAGCCTGGCAGGCTACAGTCCATAGGGTCGCAAAGAGTCAGACACCACTGAAGCAGCTTAGCACAGTACAGCACATACCACCCATATAGCAGGTGCTCAGCTAATATGGATATCTCTTTCTCTTTCTATCCTCATGGGATGAATAGAAATACCAGTATCTATTACTATTCATTGAATTGCTATAATCATTTATATGCCAGGTACAGGGTTATGTGTTGTATAAGCATTGCCTCAGTTAATTCAAGCAACGGTTGAATGAGAGAGCTACTATTTTCATTCTCAGTTTACTGATAATGACACTGGGGCTCAGGTTGGTGCAAGAGGACGGACCAGAACTTCTAAAAGTCAGAACTTAGCTGTAAATCCAGGCCCGTGGGTCTTCAGAGTGCATACTCTCTGCTTCCACTCAAATAACTTTTGTTGTGCTCATAAAGCAGACACCCCCTGGCATGGTGTGTGACATGTTTGTAGTGTTGCATCTACTCACTGTCCAACCACTCCTTTCACTAATATTTGTTGTGAGCTCATGCTGTCACAGGCTTCCTTCTGGACACTGAGGATGCAGTGATGAAAAAGTCGAAGGCCTCCTTCATAGAGTTTCCATCCAGACTAGGAAATAGATAATAAACACATGGACAGACACAGGCAAGACACAGCATGTATGTGATATGAAGAAGAACAGGAATGAGAGATATAACCTGGGGCTAGGGAGTGGGAGAGAGAAATTGTGTTTATTTATTTTTAATTGAAGGGTAATTGCTTTCCAGTGTTGCATTGGTTTCTACCAAATCTCAACCTGAATCAACCATAGGTTTACCTACATCCCCTCCCACTTGAACATCCCTCCCACCTCCCTCCCCATCCCACCCCTCTAGCTTGTTAAGGAGCTCCCTTTGAGTTCCCAGAGCTGATCATAGATAAGATAGATAGATAAGGTTTCTCTGAGGAGGTGAGCTGTGAGCCCAGACCTAAAGAAAGCAAGAGGAGAAAGGGGAAGAGGATGTGGCAAAGGTAAACACAGAGACAAGAGCACGCTGGGGTGACAGTGACGGAACCCAGTGAGGAAGCCTGTGTGAAGCAGAGTGTGTGAAGGAGGGAGGCAGCTAATGAGGTCAGGCCCTAGCCAGGAATCGGGGATTTTCTCCTCGGTGATGGAAGATGATCATTTGCCGGGGGGCTGCTGAGCCTGGGACCCGCGGTGCCACCTGCAGCTTCGGGAGAAAGGCCCCTGGCGCCGAGCAGCGGCTTCATCGGCACAAGGAAACCAATCGTGCCACTTATCACCCCGGTTGGAAAAGTAATTGCAGACACATGTGTAAAGGGCAGGGCAATCTTTTCTGCCAATTATGTGCCCTGCTATTAGGCGATTAGGAGCTGGTAAAGTCCTGGTGGGTGTGAGGGATTAGCAGCACAATTCTCTCCCATCACCTCGGCATTTCTGCTTCTCTCAAGGGCGCCTTCTTCCCTCCCCAGGTGCCTCTCCCAAATTACGTCCCTCCAGACACACTTGCCCTTGTCTATAAAAGGAAAAAAGCCCTGCAAGAGACTCCTATCAAACTGCAGTTGAAAAACAAGGTTCGGTCTGCCCAGCTAGGAGGTTGCAAACTTGTATTTACAGCAATATTTGGGAAGACTGTTTAGTTCCAGGTGTTTCCAAAGCTGCTCATCACCCAGACTGTACTGGTCCTTGCTGTTCTTTTCACTTACATGCTGCCTTTCTTGCTTTATTTGGCTCTCATGCCTGTGTATATCTGCCCATTTCTTTGGGGCCTTACCTTCACTGATCCACCTGTCCCTTCATTCTTCAAGGCACTATTTCATTAAGCATGTATTTGCTGCCCAGCACAGCTATGCTTTTTGAAATTAACAGCAAAGTCTAGTGGTTAAGAGCTTCAGGGTCCTGAATAGTCCGAATTCAAATCCCAGCTCAGCTCCTTTGGGACTCCAGTAACCACATGGACCTGGAAGCCTGGGAGGAAGAAAGAAAGAGGGGCAGAGGAGAGGAAGAATGGAGCAGACACAGGAGAAGGGGACTCCCAAAAGTGTACCTTGAGAACCATGGGGTTCTCAAGGCAAGAATACTGAAGCGGTTTGCCATTCCCTTTTCCAGGGTACCACGTTTTGTCAGAACTCTCCACCATGACCTGTCCGTCTTGGGTGGCTCTACACGGCATGGCTCATAGTTTCAATGAGTTAGACAAGGCTATGGTCCATGTGATCAGTTTGGTTAGTTTTCTGTGGTTGTGGTTTCCAGTCTGTCTGTCCTCTGATAGATAAGGATAAGAGGCTTGTGGAAGCTCCCTAATGGGAGGGACTGGCTGTGGGGGAATCTGGGTCTTATTCTGATGGGTGAGGAGGCGATTCTCAGTAGATATTTAGTCCAATTTTCTGTTCATGGGTAGGGCTATGTTCCCTCCCTGTTGTTTGTCCTGAGGCCAATCTATGGTAGGGGTAATGGCGACCTCCTTCAAAAGGGCTTATGCCAGCACTGTTGTATTCAGTGCTCCTGACCATGTGGCAGGCCACTGTCGACCCACACCTCCGCCAGAGACTCTTGGACCTCACAGGCAAGTCTGGCTCAGTCTCTTATGGGGTCACTGCTCCTTTCTCCTGGGTCCTGGTGTGCACAAGGTTTTGTTTGTGCCCTCCAAGAGACTGTTTCCCAGTCCTGTGGAAGTTCTGTAGTCAAATCCCACTGGCCTCTAAGGTCAAATTTCTGAGGGGTTCTCAGTTCCTTTGCAGAATCTCCAGGTTGGGAAATCTATTGTGGGCCCCAGAACTTTCATAACAGCGTGAGAACTTCTTTGGTATAATTGTTCTCCAGTTTGTGGGTTGTCTGCTTGGTGGCTTTATGGTGGGGCTAATGGCAACCTCCTCCAAGAGGACTTAGGCCACTTGCTGGGCCTCCTAGGTCTGCTGCAGCCAGAGTCCCTGTCCCTGCAGCAGGTCACTGCTGACCCATACCACCTAAGGAGATGCTCAAATGCTCAGAGGCAGGTCTGGCTCAGTCTCTGTGCGGTCTCTGGGTCCTGGTGTACACAAGGTTTTGTTTGAGCCCTCCGAGCATCTCTGGCAGGTAGGGGATTTTGAATCTAAATGTGATTTCACCCCTCCTACCATCTTGTTAGGGCTTCTCCTTTGCCCTTGGACATGGGGTATCTTTTTTTGGTAGGATGAGACATTACTTTGCCAACAAAGGTCCGTCTAGTCAAGGCTATGGTTTTTCCATTGGTCATGTATGGATGTGAGAGTTAGATGGTGAAGAAAGCTGAGCACTAAAGAATTGATGCTTTTGAACTGTGGTGTTGGAAAAGACTGTTGAGAGTCCCTTGGACTGCAAGGAGATCCAACCAGTCCATCCTAAAGATCAGTCCTGGGTGTTCATTGGAAGGACTGATGTTGAAGCTGAAACTCCAATACTTTGGCCACCTCATGTGAAGAGTTGACTCATTGGAAAAGACCCTGATGCTGGGAAGGATTGGGAGCAGGAGGAGAAGAGGACGACAGAGGATGAGATGGTTGGATGGCATCACCAACTCGATGGACATGGGTTTGGGTAAGCTCTGGGAGTTGGTGATGGACAGGGAGGCCTGGCATGCTGTGACTCATGGGGTCACAAGAGTTGGACACGACTGAGCGACTGAACTGAACTGAACTGAACGTTCTCCTGTCGATGGTTGTTCAGCAGTGAGCTGCAGTCTTGGAGTTCTTGCAGGAGAAGATGAGCGCACATCCTTCTACTCCGCCATGTTGGGTATGCAGGTCAGAAGCAACAGTTAGAACCAGACATGGAACAACAGACTGGTTCCAAATCAGGAAAGGAGTATGACAAGTCTATATATTGTCACCCTGCTTATTTAACTTATATGCAGAGTACATCATGAGAAATGCCGGACTGGATGAAGCACAAGCTGGACTCAAGATTGCTGGGAGAAATATCAATAACCTTGGCTATGCAGATGACACCACCTTTATGGCAGAAAGTGAAGAGCAACTAAAGAGCCTCTTCATGAAAGTGAAAGAGGAGAGTGAAAAAGTTGGGTTAAAACTCAACATTCAAAAAACCAAGATCATGGCATGTGGTCCCATTACTTCCTGGCAAATAGATGGGGAAACAATGGAAACGGTGACAGATTTTATTTTCTTGGGCTCCAAAATCACTATAGATGGTGACTGCAGTCATGAAATTAAAAGATGCTTGCTCCTTGGAAGAAAATCTATGACTGACCTAGACAGCATATTAAAAAGCAGAGACATTACTTTGCCAACAAATGTCCATTTAGTCAAAGCTATGGTTTTTCCAGTAGTCATGTGTGGATGTGAGAGTTGGACCATAAAGAAAGCTGAGTGCTGAAGAATTGATGCTTTTGAACTGTGGTGTTGGAGAAGACTCTTGACAAGGAGATCCAACCAGTCAATGCTAGAGGAAATCAGTCCTGAATATTCATTGGAAGGACCGATGCTGAAGCTGAAGCTCCAATACTTTGGCCACCTGATGTAAAGAGCTGACTCATTGGAAAAAACTCTGATGCTGGCAAAGATTGAAGGCCAAAGGAGAAGAGGGTGAGATGGTTGGATGGCATCACTGATTCAATGGACATAAGTTTGAGCAAGCTCTGGGAGTTGGTGATGAACAGGGAAGCCTGTTGTGCTGCAGTCCATGGGGTCGCAAAGAGCTGGACATGCCTGAGCGACTAACTGAACTAAAATGTGTACCTAAAGCAGTCCAGATGAGCTATTCTGTACTGAGGCTGTTGCATATCTCTTGGAGCAACTTAAACCAGAGAGCTAGAGGTCAAGGGCTGGCTCTGCCCCTTGTTAGCTGCAGGACCCTGGGTAAGTGAAGCCTCTAACTCTCTGTGACTCACAGTTTCACCTCTAACAAGATCCAAATAATAGGACTTACCTCCTAGGGTGGCTGGAAGGATTCACTGAATGCATACATGCAAAATGCTTAGATGACACCCAGCACAGAGTAATTATGAAATATACATTGTTATGGAATTCTAAGTCTCTTCCCTTGTGCTTGCTCCTCCTTTCCTGCCTGTGTTTCACCAGAACACAGGTCACTATTTTTTTTATCTCACATTTTTTATGTTGTTTATTGGCTTCCCCCACCACCTGGCTCACTAGAATTCAAGTTCCTTATCTGGGACTTTTGTCTGTTTTGTTCATGACTGTATTCTACTTCTGTTTCCTGGAACATAGCTTGTCCCAGGAAAGGGACACAATCAATACTTTATTAATGGTTGAGAGAATGAATGGATAAATGAAAGAATGAAGTCCATTATCCTGTAGATTCTAATTGTGTTCTTGATAAGTTCTTAGTAATAATGGGCTAACCACCCAATCTTTCATACGTTGTGAGCATAATGGTGGTGTTTTATGATAGTGATTGTGATATTAACTTTCTGAGGATTGAGGAGTATTATATCTGTAAGATACCAAGGGTATGTGCCTGTTAGTGACATTATTATTGCTTTGTATGGTGTACTCTCTCCTCCAAGACACCTGGTTACCGCGAAGGTTTCTGACCGTAAGGAACCTATGATTGATGTAACTGAGAGAGAGGGCAGATCCAGCCTTTTGGTCCTGTGCAGTCTGGGTCTCTGGTTCTTTCCATCTTGAGGGCAATGAAACCATGTGGCCAGGCCCTAGAGCTAGAGCTCTTTGGTGGTGGCTCTCTGGAATCAGTGAGAACTTTACCATCTTCTGACTGGCTACCACTGTTCATGTATACCTAGTCTTAGATGCCACAGAATGGGCTGAGACTGAAACATTTAAAACTTCAGTGGTGGTTGTTGTTCAGTCACTAAGTCCTGTCTGACTCTTTGTGACCCCATGGACTGCAGCACTCCAGGCTTCCCTGTGCTCTACCAACTCACAGAGTTTGCTCTCAAGTTCATGTCCATTAAGTTGGTGATGCCATCCAACCATCTCCTCCTCTGCTGCCCTTTTCCCCTTTTGCCTTCAATTTTCCCCAATATCAGGGTTTTTTCCCAGCGAGTCAGCTCTTTGCATCAGGTAGCCAAAGTATTGGAGCTTCAGTGGACAGTCCCGTAAACTGTACAGGTGCCCAGTTCCAAAACCTTGATGACCACTGTCTTCTCTTTCTCAAACTGCTGGGTGGTTGCGTGAGGCCCTTAAGTTCAGGCTGGTTTCACAGTACATGAGGATTGAAGGGGTGATTTGTGGAACAGCTAGTCCAACACACTCATGAAAGAGGTCAGTAGGAGTTTTGCGTGAGTAAAGTCCATTGTATAGCAAACTGTGAGGTACACACTCTCAGCAGCCCCTTTTGCTTAAGAGAAATCCAAGATTTGTGAGGAGTTAGCAGTTCTGCAAGGTGAGAGGCAGGGTCTGTCCCTTAATTAACATACAAAGAGAAACAGTTGATGAGCTGGTTAAGAGATGGTGTTCTGTAGTTGAGGGTCCAGATTCAAGCTCTTTGTCCACTGCTTTAGTTTACTCATTTGGACTAAGTAAGTGGAGTTAGAGCTAGCCTCTTAAATTTTCATAAGTATTAAATAATCTGACACATAAAGAGTGCTTAGATCAGTGAATTATCACTATTATCAATGAAAATTAGCTATTAATTAATTATAGTTATAAGAAATAATTAAATAAAAATAAAATATATTTCAAATAGATAAAATAAGTAATAATAAAATAGTAAAATTTTAAACAAAACAATTCTCAATTAATGTTACTTTTCTTTAATTATTCCCACCATGCAGCTCAGAACTTGGCAGATGGCAAAAGCTCAGTTGGTGATGAGTTAGGTTAGCTTGCCTAGAAAGTGACAGAATGGAACTTAAACCTCGGGTATCTGACTCCAAAGGCTGTGCTTATTAACAAGCAAGGAAACTGAGGCTTGGAGAGAACTGACTTATTCTCTGCTAAGGCACAGGTAGGCCACAGAGACTGGCTTAGGACTCAGATGCTTGGACTCCCTGTTTAATGTTTTTTCTTCTATCCACCTCACCCCCACCCTCTGGCACAGGTTTGTCTGTCATTGGTCACCAGTAAAAGGGGATAATCATATTTCATAAGGAGCCGTTAAATATATTCAATGCCCCCCCAAAAAAGTGCGAAGTACTTGAAAGAGTGCTTGGCACTTAAGAATATCATGTGTACATGTATCAATATATAGATATTATTTTGAAGTGTGCTTGACACTGGGCTTATTGAGGATGTAGGTGCGAATCAGACTTAGTTCCTTACCTTAAGAAGCTGAAGGACTTCCCTGATGGCTCAGACGGTAAAGTGTCAGTCTACAATGCGGGAGACCCAGGTTCGATCCCTGGGTGGGGAAGATCTCCTGGAGAAGGAAATGGCAACCCACTCCAGTGTTCTTGCCTGGAAAATCCCATGGACGGAGGAGCCTGGCAGGTTACTGTCCATGGGGTCGCAAAGAGTCGGACACGACTGAGCGACTTCACTTCACTTAAGAAGCTGGTAGTCCAGAGAGGGACCCCAGTAAATTAATTACAACATGGTCTAAGTACAATTAACTCAGCCTGGGTGGATCTGAGGTGATTTCCTGGAGGAAGTGGCATTTGAGAGGATTGATCCTTAATGATGAGCTATGACCCAGCAAGTGGACCTAGGCCAGCACAAGAGAAATCCAAGAAAGCAACATGTGCAGAGGTCCTGTGGAATGCAGTAGCCTTGCATGAGGTGGGGTGAATGGTAGAACATTCTGTATGGCTGGTGCCTGAGTTATGTTGGGGAGATAAAGCAGAGCAGCCCTGTAGAATTGTTATGTATGACACTGAATGTTAAGTTAGGGCTTTGGAATTGAAGGCAGTGGGGAGTCACTGAAGGTTTTATATGTATACCAGGAACAGGTAGAGGAACAAAAGCCAAGAACAAAGCTGCTGTCGTTCACTGCTAAGTAAAATAATGCCTAGTTCATACTAGATGCTCGATATTCATACTTTAATTGGAAGTCAGATGGGGAGTTGGAGGAGTCTGGCAGTCTAGGGATCAATTACCTTGATTCCAGAAAGATACTCCTTTCTTTCCCCTTTTACTATGTCTTGCTGCTTATTATCAAAACAACTGCTGAATGGAGTAAGTGAACAAAGAAATGAATAACTAGTTGTCCTATTCTACTTTCTACATAAAGAGAGGTGTGATTTACGGGCATGGAAGGCCTGTTAGCTGGGAGCAATAAAGTTAGGGAAGTCCTAAAATAAATAACCCTTTAGTTGCCAAAGAATAATAACTGGGTCATGAGTATCTTCTGGGAATTTGTCAATACCTGCCTCTTCACCCTTTAGGCTCCATGAGAAGCAATGAGAATTCTTTGTCTTCTCTTTTGACATTCTGTGGTCTTCAGAGTTTCCTGGGGACAACAAGTGAATCAATAGATTCATTACATGAACAGGAACCTGGCACTCTGAAAGGCTTTAGATGAATTCCTGACCTGTGAAGTAAGAGAAACTGGTGTGAAAATACTCTACCACGTGGTCCTCAGGTGTCCCTTCAGCCTCAGAGTGTTCTTCTCTTCACCCTTGGGAAAACTGGTTCCTGAGTTCACCTAGGGGGGCACCTTGTTCTTTGCAAAGAGGATAGACAGTAGTTTAATTGGTTCACTCACAGGGCCCCCGGACCCTTGACCTCATGTTTTATACAACATAAGACTGAGGTGAGCACCCTTAATCCTGACCACATTTTTGCGCAGTGATTCTCCAGCAGCGTTCTGCAGTCTTCAGCCATTGGACGACTGCGTGGTACCCCTAATGAGATTAATGCATCTGGAGATCCACTGGTCCATCTGTTCTCATTGGCCATAAGATCATGTGTTCATTCATTTCTTTAAAAGAAAGAAAGAAGATTATTGAATGCCTGCCTGTCATGGACCAGGCCTGGTTCTAGGTCCTTGAGTACCATGATCCATAAACAGACATTTAGTTGTCATCATGAAATTCATACTGTAGTGAGGGAAACAAACATAGAAAGAAGTGAACAGTAAAATGAAATCATGACAAAGGATGGTAATAAAGAAGGAAATGAGCTAAATAAAGAGTGAACTGGTGAGGGATGGCTTCTCCTCTGAGGAGGTGATGCATAAACAGATTCTGGGAGGATGAACAACCTGGAAGGAAAGGGAAGAATATTCCAGACAGAGTGACTAAACTGTGCAAAGGCCCAGGTGTAGGGAAAGCTTGGCATGCCTGATGACTGAGAGAAGAGCAGGGCACGGTGAGCACGGGGACACTGGGAGCAGGATGAATTTGGAGAGGGAGACAGAGGAGAGCTTTGCAAGTCCTTAGTGGCTGTGACCAATTTCCCTTTTCTGTCATGTGCTAGGAGAGAATTTTATAATTCAAGACATATTCGCTTTGGAATTTTTTGCAATAGAAACAGTAGACAAAACTTCCATGTGGAGTTTTGGGACAAACCACTGCTCTGGGCGATGGATGCTGATACTAGAGGTGTATTGTTTGATAGTTTGCTGCAATAATTATGAGTATGACAAGCAACAGATGTGCAAGGCTAAACAGGACCTCTCCTATGCACCTGCACCATTTTATCGATGCAGCCCACTCTCGTGTACTGAATGTCTATTCAGAGCCAGACAATGTGTGGCCAAGGGGTGTTCAAGGGAGAGAAAGACAGATGTCATCCCTGACATCATGGAAATTGCACACGGGCCATTTGAACTCCATAAAAGCTCAGCTTAAGAAACAAAATAGTCTTGGATTTGCCTTTTCTGGTTCTCATTTGGTTAACTTCTGGCAGCTGTCACACATTCAGAATCATTAAAATATAGTTTTCTGTGCTTGCTTCCAGAGATTAACTTTCCTCAACTCATTATGGTGGCCTTGACCTCGGTCTATTCATAAAAGACCACAGAAACCATTAACCGGGTGGGTTGCTCTTTCTAGGAGCAGCACAATTTTATCTACGAGAGGCATTGGCAGATTTGGATTGCATTGTAAATAAATTTATCCACTACAAACATTCAGGGATCTGCCTTGCATTGTAAATAAATTTTCCCAAGTAATTGTTAAGTGATGGCCTCACAATTATACTGGCACAAGAAAACCAGCCAGAGACAGATTCAGCAGCTTTGCAGTAAATATTCAGACAGGAACCTTGGGTTTTGCAAGGAGACAGCTGACATGGATTAGGTGGGTTGACAGAGAGGACTATTTGGTGAGTTGAGAAATCATGAAGGGGCTTGGAATTGTGGTAAACATGAAACATCAGTCATACCATGTAAATGTTTATGCTGTTAAATTTAAGTATTCATCTCTTATCCCAAGGGTCCTCAACCTCTAGGATCTAATATCTGATGATCTGAGGTGGAGCTGATGTAGTAATTATAGAAAATAAAGTGCAAAATAAATGTAATGCACCTGAATCATTCCGAAACCATCCTCTCCCTCCTAGTTCATGGAAAAATTGTCTTCCAGGAAACCAGTCCCTCGTGCCTAAAAGGTTGGGGGCTACTGATTTTGCCCATTTCCTGAGCTGTACATAGTTTCAAGAAGAGGGTTCATTTATGTATCAGTCAGCTGTTGCTGGATAACAAACAACCACATACTATAGCGTACAGTAGTAAGCATTGATTCCTTTGGATCCGTAGGTTGGCTATCTAAGCTAGACTCTGCTTCTCACTGAAGATCTGTGGATGGGTGAGGGTGGCTGAACTTCACCTGTTTCTTGTTCTTGAACCATTTGGATAGCCAGGGTATGCTCTTTTCATGGAGATGGCACAGGTGTAAGAGAGCAAACAGAAACACATGAGAGCTCTCAAGACCTAGACTCAGAACTGTGCACTGCCAACCTTAACCTTGTTCTGTTAGCCGAAGCAAGCCATATGGTCAAGCCCAGAGGTGAGGGAGTTCACTCCACCATTAATGAGGCATGAATTAGATGCAAAGAATTGGAGCTCAAAGGAATCACCTGTAATATAATAAGTATGTTTCATTCATCTATTATTGTATACATTTCTTTTATGTGCCAGACACTGTCAGGCAGCAGGAGAGATCATCATGTAATATTCCTGCATCACCCAGTGGTTAAAAACCTAAGAGAGTTCTGGCTCTTTTATACGGTTTGTATTATAGTTTTCTAAAAGTCTCACTTCCTTAGTTATGGCCTCAATGCAATCCATCTTCCACTATGGCTAAAATGAACTTCTTAAAATGTAGATGAGATATTGAACTATCCCTTTAAGCAGTTTGGATGATTTCCCTTCACCAGTAGGATACAGTGCAACCTCCAGATGTTGACTTTTAAGCTGATCCTAACCTGGACCCCCAAACTGCCCACGGTTGCCTCCTGTCATCTCTCTGGTCATCAGCCTCTCCCCCCAGGTATCCCCTCTTCTTTATCCTTGTTTGGGACCACAGATAGATGGTGGGTGGGGGCCAGGGGCCATGGTATCACTGGAAGGCATCTTACTGAATGCACACTAAACATTATCTGTCAGTTATAAATAATGCCCCCCCACCCCCAGCCTGCTCCCACCCCACACAGACACTGCCATTTGTAATTTTGCCTAGAAGAGATTGTGAAGGAGAAACTTCAAATTAAGTTAGAGAGAGGTGCTGAATTGGAGCTGCCTTGCACTATTATTTAGTTTCTCATCAACGGGTACAAAAAGTACAACTTTTGTCAGGTAGAGATTATAATGGTTTTGACGTTCAGTGGAAACCAACCACAGTGGAGCTCTTGCCTCTCCTTAAAGACCTCCTGAGCCCCCAGAGTTCTGGCTACGTTGCCTCTTTCAGCACCTCCTGCAGCACATTGTAATAGAATGATGTCTTTCTCTCTGTGAGTCATATTTTCTGAAGCACACAAACCATGCTTTTTCATTTCTTTCCTGTTGCCTAGCTCAGTGGCTAATATGCAGTAGGCACTTTGTGTGATTTCTTGAATGAATGAATGAATCTAAGTAAGTGAGTGCTGGAGAATTCTCTAGAGGAGTGATTCTCCAACTATGCATATGAAAATCTTGTAAAACAGATTTCTGGACCCTATCCCCCAGTTTTTTTTGAATCAATACATCTGGAGTGAGGTCTGAGAATTTTCATTTCTAACAAGTTCTCAGGTGATGCCGATGCTCCCAATCTAGGGGCCACAATTTGAAAACTTCTGCTTTACCATACTGATGCTGAGATGATTCTCTGTGTAGAAATAACCCCAGTCACTAATTTTGGGTAAGGGAGACACCTAGAGGGGGGTTTTAACAGCTTCTAGTTCACAGGATAAAATTGGTGACTGAATGCCCAATTTCTCTATTAATACCAAGCCCTCTTTAGGACTGGAGTCCTAAAGACAAGTCAGTTGAACTGAGATGGCCTAAAAGTCACTCCCTGTTTTATCTCTGTGCTAATGTGGAAGTCATGATTGTATTAAATGCATTCAGAGGACACTATATCAGTGCCATACCACAGAAGCCAAAGGAGTATTTTCTGTCAAATTCTTAGATGTCTGGGCTCTTAATGCATACATTGAGGAAACTCAGAAGGCTGTCTCACCCCAGGTGTTCTTCACTGAAGATCCCCAAGCACCTAGCTGTCCACCCTAGTCTCTGTGGAACATTCCTTACTTCATCTAATCCTACTCTAGACCATCATAAGAGGAACTTGCCTTGTCATAGGCTGAATTAGATGGCTAAGTGGCAGTGAAGATTATCAAGGTCATAGGGTGCTTTCCACATGGGAGGACTGAACTGTACATCAGAAAGTATTTCTGGTAGGACAATGCATGTTGGGGGGTGGGGTGGGGTTCATATCAGCAGCACTATCTTCACTACAGAAGCTAGCTAATGCATCTTCTCAACAAAAATCATTTGAGCACTTACTATGTGCCAGACTCTGTTCTAGAAGCTGAGCACACAGCAGCAAAAGACAGACATGGGACTTATATTCCAGAGGGATATACAGATGCAAAAGAAAAGCAAATATAATCATTGGTTAGCTATTGCTGTGTAACAAACCATCCCCTGATTTAGAGCAATTATTTATTTTTAGTTCATATAACTATGGGCCAGCTGATCTGGAAGGGCTCTGCTAGGCTTGCTCAAGAATCTCTGGGTCCATGGGGGGAAGGGGTGTTCTTCTCTTCTCCTACAACCAGTGAGCTCGCCCATGAATGTGCCTTCAAAGGCATCGGCAGAGGCCCTGGCAAACAGCAGCTGAAATGTACAGGGCCTCTTAGAACTTTGACTTACAGATGGCTCTCCATCCCTTCTGCCACATTCCATGGGTCACGTCATGTTCATCTGGCCAAACGCAGAGTCAAGGGGTAAAGGGTATCGGTACAGGTGGAGTGAATAATTAAGACAACAGTGCAAGTGTGTATTTACAGTCTAAGGTCAAGTAACATAAAGGAAGAAGCCTAAAGCAGGTTCACGGCTCAAGAGCAATCAGGTATGCCTTTGGGTGGCTGGGTGTGGTGGATGGTGTGTTGTCATCACCCTGGTATTTCTAGCAGGCCACCCCGTTGGGAGAGGAATAGCGTCAACATTATGCTGTGCCACGAGGCTGTTCAGGATGGGCTTCCTTCCTGCTGTCCGGGTATATCCCAGTTACCAAGGGCTCCTGGCGTACCAAATTAGGGCATCTATTTGGTTTATCACTGTCTATGCAAATACCTCATCACAGCAGCACATTCAAAGATACCACAGTTTGAACAAGTTATCTTGGCTGGACGAAACACCAGTTGCCCCCTTTTTATATACACATACACAAGTACTTGTACACAAAAGACACAAGCACTTCACCTACCCATGTGGCCACCTCCACACACACAGGAAGGACGTCTTTGCAATGTCAGTCAATGAGAGGAGACAGTCTCAACCCCTGGCACCTCAGGAGACAGATGCTGACTGTTGGATGATTCCATCAGCTCCAAAGCCAGAATGAGGTGCCCAGCAAAGCCGTGTGAGCTTGGAATGTGTCTGAATAATGCAGACCAAGCTGCTGGGGAACCCCTAGCTGCAAAAACTGTCAGGGGCTGGTAGGGGCTGGGGTGGGAGAAGATAGAGTCAGGGTAGAAAGGGGTGGTTTTCAGCTTCAGTATTTACTTGCCAGCGTCAATCTATCAGTTAAAAGACTCTCATTAGGGAGCTGAAGGGAAAACAAGATGAAACAAACAAAACTGGATTTCTTCAAATGCCTCTAATCATTGGAGTGAAATGATTTTTCTCCAATCTTTGTTGAACAAAACTTGATATCTTTTCTTTTTTAGCAAAATGCACATTCTCTGAGAGTAGAAGGGAGTGTGGGATAGAGGGGGGAAGTGACATCAATTTGTATGTCAGTCCTTGGAGTGTTATGTTATTATTCCCATTGTGTTGATGAAGAAACGGAGATTTAGGGAGTCAAAGCAACTTGCCCAATGTAAGTAAAGTCTGGAGATTCCAATCCAGGTTTCATTTTGTGGACCAATCTTTTTGGCTTCCTAGCTGCTGTGAGTTTCTAGAGGTGAGCCTCAAGGCCTGAAAAGACTCTTGAAGTTAACTCCCCTCCGCCCCCATAATCCAGCCTGTGGGGAATGAGATAGGAGGGAATGGAGACTAGCCCGTGGGGTACACTCAACTGAAATCAAATGGGGTTGGCTGGAGCCACTCTGCCTGCCAGTAGAACAGCTCAGGACAAAAGCCCAGGACTTTGGTAAATGCTGGCACAGGTCCTGGCCAGTGACAGAACGAACAGGCCTTCAGCCAGGCAAATCTACATCTGTTTTCACTGGTCCAATCAGGTGCGTGAGGTCAGCAGCAGCCTGGGAATCATAGCCTCTGGTTACCTGTTACGGGTCACACCTTGGTTTTATGTAGAGATGACCAAGTTGAGGACAGACTGGAATATGGTCCTTGGCAAAACCAAGCTCTCTGACAGAGATTATTCCCCTCCTTGAGGGACAGCCGACAACTGGCCCACTGGAGGCATTAAGGCGCAGCCCCCTGAGTCTCCTAGGCGCATCTCGAAAGAGCTGCTCTAGTCTCAGAGCTCTCCTGGGGTTGGCTGAGGCCTCTGCTGCAACTGCAGTCATCCACCTTGCCCTCTGTCAGTCTTGTTTCCCTCCTTCTTGCAGTAGTTGTGGTGAGAATACTCCCCCACACGCCACATGCACAAATATTCATCTCAGCCCCTATTCCAGGGAAACCAACCTGTCTCACACTGGTGATTAAGTGCTCCAGCCTTGAAGTGACACCTGTCACTTTTGCTCCCAGCTCACTGGCTAGAACTAGACACACAGCCCCATGTAAGCACAAGAGGGCTGGCAAGTGCCACCCTGCAAAAAAGGGGGAAGACTGGACCTGTTTGGTGAGGAGCAGTAACAGAGATGGGGTGGGAAGACCACAGAAAGGGCCAGAAGGACAATAAAATCAGTAATGCTGCTTTGTACCTTGGACACACCCTATCCTTAGTGTGCTTCCCTGCCCAAGTGGCTGCTTGTAGAAAAGTGGCTGCAACATCATCTTTCTGCCCTCTTTACCCCTTGTCACGGTTGATCATCTCCCATGCTGTCCTCTTCTCTCTCTGTCTCTGTGTCTACTGAATCCATGGGCTCAACCCAGTGGGCCTCTGATTGACAAGATGGCACCTGCCCTGGAATGGATAAAAATTAGGGTACTCCAGGATGCTTTGATCTGAAGTCTGTCTGAATTCAGAGTACCCCATTTTATTCCTATTGTTGGATAACCTGAGTAGGCATCTCCACACATGTGGGTTCCAAGCTGGGACAATCAGATCATCTGTCCAACACTGATTGCACTTCTCAGAGACTCGGAGGTGGGTGCCTAAAGAGAACAGTGGAGAGCTGAAGAGACTGGAAGCAGCAGCAGCAGCTGCCACCTTTCTTGGGCTCTTCTGAGGGGTATTAGGCCAACATTGCCATCTCTTAGACCAGCATTGGCTAATGCAGCTGGGTGGTCAGATGGCATTGCATCTTCATCAGTGACCTTGGGACCACATGAGATGACCTTGTGACTGAACTGCTGACAATGAAGAAATTTTAAAAGGTGCATCAGTTTACATTTATTGAGTGGTTATTTTGTCACTTAATCTTCAACAACCTTATGAGTTCAGTACAATTTATATTTCATTTAACCGATGGACAAACAGAGCCACAGAGAGTGGGAAACTCCAGTGGCAGAGCTGGAGGTCAAACTTAGAAAATGTCGCTCCAGATTTTTCACCCCACCCCATCCTCTGCTACTTCTTAATTAAGTCTAGACATCTATTTAATGCCCTTGTGACTGTCTCCATGTTTCAGGGCCTGTGTCAGACTTGGGGAATACAGCCCAGCCCACTAGATCTTAGCATGGTCCATTGCTCAGTGTGCTGCTATATTAGATGTCACATCATACATTTAGTCCAATTTTTAGTCAGGGAAATTATGTCAGAAGGTATTTGTTTACTTGCATGTATAAGAACTGTGTAGTCTACATGTTTCTGTTATTGCTTTGGCCACTGGGGATCTCAGATCCAAATAGGAGGAAATATATTTGAGTTTAGTATTTCAGTTTTCTGAGTTTTTCCTCCTGACCCAGATTTTTTTTTTTTTGGTTGCATACATTCTATTGGAAAACTGTCCTTTATAAAAAAACTTGAAATTTTTTTTTAGAAGGAGGCTGTATGGAAATGACAAAGCAAGGACTTTAATACACATTCTTAAACTCCTACTGTGAAAGTTAGACCGCAAGGTCCCTCTTACTATCATTCCCAAAGCACCCCACTTATAAAATCTCTTGAGCAGTGGCTACTACTGTTCCAAATCCCTGGAGATAGCTAGAAGCTTCTAAAAGAACACATCCAGATATAGAAAAAAAAAAAGTTTCCTCAAATCATGCCTCAACTTTGGTGCCAGATGCACAATTGTGGAGCGGGCGGCCAGTCAGGCTCTCACCTGAGCAGTTAATAAAATCTATTGCCCCTTGATGGATTTTTTTTTCCTGCAAGCTAGAATTGATCTGTCGTCTTGGTGATTTGTGAGGTGGCAGGGAAACACCAAACACCATCATAACTTGGGCCACGTTGAAAAAAAAAAAATAAGAAAGAAAAAAAAATCCACCGCCAAGTCTTTCCAGGCGTAGAAAGGACTGGAACTGCTGGGGTCATTTTATTTGATTTATTGGAAATAAAGTGGATCTTATTAACATTTTAATAAAGAGAATCTCTTGCACTGGGCTGCAAGTGGCCGCTAGTTCCCCGTGCAATTCCATTCTTTGGAAAAGTGGCATCAGCTGTCGTTGCCCAGCGTGATTTGTGGGGCTGCGCCCCAACAGTCCGAAAAAGCGAACTGGCTGCCTCCTGTGAGGGGCTCGCGCCAGGCGAGGTGCTCGCCCCGTATCTGCCGTGCAAAACGAGGGAGCTTTATGAAGGAATCCGTCTTGTAAAGCCATTGGTCCTGGTCATCAGCCTCTACCCAATGCTTTCGTGATGCTGCCGCTGATCTATTTGGGAAGTTGGCTGGCTGGCGAGGCAGAGCCTCTCCTCAAAGCCTGGCTCCCACGGAAAATATGCTCAGTGCAGCCGCGTGCATGAATGAAAACGCCGCCGGGCGCTTCTAGTCGGGCAAAATGCAGCCGACAACTCCGCTCGTCCTGTGCGTTCTGCTGTCCCAGGTAGGGAAGAAGGGGCTGCTGGGCGCTCCCCGCGCCCCGTTTCTGCATTCCGATTGCCTGGCGCGGGCTGGGCGAGGGGGCTTTCGTGGGGTCGGGGGACTCCGGGTGCGGCGGCGAAGACGGCTCCAGGGCTCAAAACGGAGGTCATTCCCAGCCCCTGAAATCCTAGGGCGCGGGGGCGGGGAGCCCTGGCGGTCTCCCACTCTGGCTTGCGTGTGTGTGTGTGTGTTTGTGTGTGTATACGTTCAGGAGAGGTGGAGAGAGCTCCGAGTCCTTTTTTTTTTTTTTTGCAAGCAGGGGCGAGATTCTCGCTTACATCAAGTGGGGTAACTTTGATTCGCCTCCTCTGTAGGCTCATGCATTGGCGAGACTCGGTTGGAGGCGACTCCAGGGAGTCGTGGTTTCCCCCAACCCCGCGCCGATCGGGGAAGCGCAGCTTGGGTCCGGACTGCGGGCTGCCGGGCTGGAGAGGCCGGCCTGGTATCGCCGACTTCCCGGGGCGCCCGGGCCCCCTCGCCCGGCCGGGCGGCGCGCAGGAAGGCGCCTCCGGCCAGCCGAACGCCGCAGCCCGGCTGCCGCTGTCGCTCAAAGGCGCCGGCCGCGCCCGCATCGGGGTCCATTCCCTTCCTGACCTCGGGCCCACAAGGGCCCGAGCTCATCCTTTCGCCCGGGCGCAGGCCCCAGCAAAGCCCCCTCCCGCCCGCTCCCCCTTTGTCTAGCCCCCTGAAACTACAGCCCCAAGCTCCGACTGCCGCTTCTGCAGTGTTCGAGGGCGGGCGCGGAGCGCGGAGAAAAGTTCAAGCCTTGCCCACCAGGCTGCAGCTGCCTGTAACCCTCGAGCGCTGAGGCGCCAGGGAAGGGCCGGCGACCCAGGAGAGGGAGGCGATGGAGACTTGGTCCTTCTGCAACCATCTCCGGGATCTCAGGAAGTTTGTGTGCAGGAAAGGAGGCCAGGCTGGAGGTGCTGGTGGCGGCAGGCTCAGCTCTGTTCTGGGGCCCGTTTTCTGACAGCACTGTGACCCAGTCCCCCTGGCCTTCCTGGCAGCCTGCGGGACATGGCATGTGCTGGCAGCCTACAAGTGGGTGGATGAGATCGGTGGCAGGGCCAGGCAGAGAGGAGGGAAGGAGACAGGGAGTGCCCTGGGGTGCTGGGAATGGGTGTCAAGTTTCTGGCCAGGACTGCTGGATGCCACGGCAAGAGGCACACACGTGTGTGAGGGTGTGAGGGCTGGTGAGGGGTGGGGGGGTGGAGGGAGTTCGAGGCTGCTGGAGTCCCAGGCAGGGGCTGGCTGGAATGCAGAGATACAGTGCAGCCTTCTGAGCGGAGACCACGGAGGCATCCACATTAGGAAATGGGTCAGTGTCCCAGGAAGCGGTAACCATGGTAATGACTCAGTGTTGGGGGGTGAGGGTGGATGATGGTGCCTGGGGACAGAGTAGGGTGATGAGCCGGCTCCCAGCTCATGACTTCCTTCTTCCCTGGATCCACAGCCCCCACAGCCATACTCTTCTCTACTAGGGTTTTGGGCTGATTCTCTTGAGGTCCCTGTAGCTTTAAGTCCTGCCACAAATACTGTGCCTGTCTGTGAGCCAGTTTTCTAGACTTTCTGAACTCTTCACTGTCTCTGAGGTGGCATGTGTGTGTATAGGCATATATGTATGTGCATATGCATATATATATATATATCCTAATTAAGTAGGGGGTTCAGAGCATGTCTCTCTTCAGACAGATCCTCTGTGCCACGTGCTGCTCATACCACCTGGGCAGCTTGCTTAACCTCTCTGAACTTCCAGATTCTTCATGGTGGAGTAATTCTGTCACCTTCCTAGAATTGCTAGGCAGATTGGATTGCATTCAATAGGATGTCCTTGGTAATGCGTTTAGCATCAGGCCTAGCACTCTGGGAGCTTTCCGTGTCAGAGAGCCCTTACTACTGCCTTACCTAGGACCTTACAGTCCTTTTCTCCATGGACATGTTTGACTTCAATTTGGATTCCAGGGTTTGCCCAAAGTCTTATCTTCCTTTGAGCAAATCAGACTACATAACAGCACGCAGCAATTTCTATGCTCTAGGGGCTGACATGATGCCTTTTGCAAGGCAACTGGTGTGTCTCTTCTCCCAGGACCTGACTGGCACAGGTGGCTTTTGAAGGCTGTTGGCTCTCTCAGTTTCTTTAGGATGGAGGAGCAGAGGTTTTACCTCGAATTCAATTGCCGTCCCTGAGAGGCTTATTTCTCTCTTAGACTGTTATTCATAATCAGAGCAAATGTCCACATTAGGAAGGTAACTGATATCCTGATAGCAATAGTACCTTGCAGGGAAATGATTGTGGTGCAAATCAGTTAACCAGCAAGAGGTTCAAGTGCAAAGCTCTGTGTGACATAGCAAAAGGTGGGGAGAGTCTGGGAGCCTTTGAGCCTACAAGCAAAAACAAAACTCTCCCCAGGCAGAGAGAAAACATGCTGCTGCTGCTGCCGCTAAGTCGCTTCAGTTGTGTCCGACTCCGTGCGACCCCGTAGACGGCAGCCACCAGGCTCCCCCATCCCTGGGATTCTCCAGGCAAGAACACTGGAGTAGGGTGCCATTGCCTTCTCCAAGAGAAAACATAAGAAAGGGGAGAAACAATGTAATAAAGCAAATTAGTCACTTGGCCTTAGTGGTGTTCAGGCAAGTAGGTGTGTGTGTTTTTCTACCATCGTTGAAATACACTGGGTCTGGTTTTGGAAGCCATCAATCTCTGTAAGTTTATTGGCTAGGTTGCTGTTTTAGGCATTTTGGAAGAGGGAAAAGGAATTCAAAGCAACAATGGCTGGAAGCTGGCAAAGCAGAGAAGCAGTCACCTCTCTTCTCCCCTGGGGCATTTTGGGAAAGGCAGTCCCAGAAGTGGCCTCTGGATTTGGCTATGGTAAATAATGAATGCAAAACAAATCAAGAGAGGCGTGAGCTAGAAATTCCACTGTAAAATGTGATTCCCCCACCCCCAGCCCAATTTGGGTGTCACATCTAGCCAAAAGCTCTAACAATGAATGAGTAATCTCCCAAGAATTAGGACTGTAGGGAGTGGTCCAGGTTTGGAGAGCAGTCACTTGGGAAGTGACTAAAACTATTCCATGGAATTCTGAGATGTTGATTTAAGATGGGGAGGTTTTTCTTGGAGTCAGAATCTTGATTTTCAGGGTGTTAAATGAGAATCAGTGTCTTCTTATGCCCTGCAACTTCGTATATTGTATTTTAAGGGCAGTGTTTACTTGCAAAGCCCTTTCGTTGGGGAGGAAGATTGTGAGCATTGCAGAGGGATCTCTTGCTCTGAGATGCGTTCAACATGTGACAGCCTGTAAGATTCCAAAAGCGCTAAGGAAACAGATATAAGTGGTGAAAGAAATTGCAAAGTGGTAGCGTTCATGTGTCTGAACAATTTTTTTTTTTTTTAGCAAGTCCCCAAAGAGATTTAATAAACTGCAAGACTGAATATGTGATCTGGAATTTATGTAACGCCACAGTCTATATTAGAAGGCCCAACAGTCATCTTAGCTAATGTCTCCCGCTCTGCCTCCCTTCCTTCTCTCCTTTTCTATCTTTAGCCCGTGGGTTTTCCATTAAATAAAATCTTTTTTTTTTTCCCCCTAGAAATATCCTCTCTGTGTTACAGCAGAATTGCCCAACAAACCAATGCACCCTGTAACTGCATTATCTAAAAGTACCAGTATTGGGGTGTGAATGTTGAGTCTCAATCTGAAGTTCACTGTTGAGGTAAAAGTACAGCTGGTTCCTTGAGAATATCTTCCTTTCCCTCCTTGCAAAAGACAGTTCCCTGGCGAGTCCAGTTAATTTCTGTATAGTGGAAGCTAAAGGAAAGGATGAACTATGGATTCAATTCACAACTGAATGACAGCAGCCAACAGTCGTCTGTATTTCTGTGTTTGTATGTGGGCTCATCTCTGTGTCTTTTGATCTTGTTTTAATACCTGTTGAAAAATTTCTCCAGAAGAGGGCTCCATCCACAGCATTACGAAATTCTAAATCTACCTTTCATATTTTGAGGAATTTCAGTGTAAAAACTCCATCAAAACCGAACTAAAGTATTCTCCTTATTTTCAATTCTTTTCTACCAGCTCCCTCAATGAGAAGTCCTGTCATTTTTGCACAATTTTTCTTTCCTTCCTTTTTTCCCTATTGTCGTTATTCTGTTCTATTTTACTCTTCAACTATCTATCCCCTCTGAATATTAGAGCAGGGAACGTTTCAAAGACCCTGGTAGACAATGCAATATGAAATGTGAGGAAGTTCTGAAATTTCCTGGCATTTGACTTTGGTTGGGCCTGGTTTTATTCTTTAGGCAGCCAAACACACAGCAGGCACAGTTCTGCCTGTGAAAGGAGGTAATCTTTCCCATTAGGTCCCTACCCAGAAAAGCAAATCATTAGCCAGGTCCACTCACCCTGCAATACCAGTTGAAAAGGAAAGGGAAATATTGGTCTGTCATCCAATTACAATAATCAGTTGAGCAGAATCAATCAGGTGACCACTGGTTTTCACATTGTTTCCACTTAGCTGTCAGCAATGTACCCACACGCCTGGGAGACTCTGACCCTCCTGAAGGATGCTGCCAATACAATTCTCTGCCACTTGGGTCAGGCCTGGCTCCCCATATCCGCACAGACTGTACAAATGATAACTGACTGGACTGTAGGAGCCCCTGCACCTTCACCAGATATGAAGTAGTGGCTTTATTCTAGGGTTAGGGTGGAAAGTGCTTTCTTTCTCTACTGAGAGAAAGCTAAGGGCAGGCTAGGGAGAAGAAATGACATTTCAAACTTGAAATGCAGACTGAACCAAGGTTAATGGAGATGAATGGGTCACCTTTGGTCTTAGCAGATTGAACCTTCAAGATATCTGCTTGGTGGGACTGAACGCCATTCATCCCAATTCTGCAACTCTTGTTTCCAGGGGGAAGTTGCAGAGTAGAAGCCACAGGCCAGATGTAGCTCATGGATGTATCCTGTTTGGCCCAAATGTTTTGAAAAGTAGGATATTGTATATTTAAAAAACAACAACATGTTTCCTGCATTTCTTAAAATGTTAGAAGGTCAGGCAGCCCAAGAACCACATTCCCATAAGGCCACACTTCCCTGGAGCTGAGTCACTGCTGCCCTCTTTAGGACCTGCCTCTGTACTTGGCCACAATCCCTGCCACTCCCTGCTACCCACCCATTCCACTGTACTCATTTATTTCTCCTCCTTGCCCTTGTAGGCATTTGCATCAGGAACTTCTGGTTTTGCAAATTTGGGGGCTTGATCAGATTGCTGTTGCCTATTTTTCAGTGATTAGGCTATTTGAAAAGGAAGGGACTAGCCCCTTTTCAATCACTGTGATTGAACCACCTGAATGTGAACTTTGAAAGAACACCAAGGGGCATTCCTCCCTGAGAATGTTACCACCGCCAAAAGCGGTTAGGCGACTAGGGCCACCCAGAGCATCGCAACACCTAGGTCATTGTTTCATGTGGAATTGTTACCCCCAGAGAAGTGACACACTGCAGGTTTGAGTCAGCCTGAGTGCTGGTGCATTGTAAACAATGTTACCCGTCAGCAGCCAAGGGGCTCTGGGACCACTGGAGAGTACGAAGGCAGAGTGTTCCACCGAGGGCAGCCCTGCCCTGGAAGCACGCTGGCTCCCTGGGTGTCGCCATTCCAGAAGTGTTGCTCACCCATAGTAAGCGTGTCCTCAGATCATCGCAACACCCCATGATCCTTAGTCCTGCAGGGGCTCCGGGAGCATGGAGCTAACACTCAGAGCATTTATAACCTCAGGGTAGCGTTGGCCCGTAGCTCTGTTGTCTAGAGTGCTTTTATACTCGGGACATTGTCACCTCTAGTGCCAACTGCACTTTGCGTAGTGTTTTTATAACTGTTTTTAGCAGTTAACACCCACCACAGTCTTCACGCGGTGCTAATGCTACAATTAATGTTCTCTGGCTCCATAAATACTAGACTAATCTGTCCACTCATCCCACACCAGCAGGTGAGCCTCAGAAAAGTATTGTTTTCAGTAGCTGCAGACCCCAAAGATCAGGGTAAATGTAACTACATACATATACCAAAAAAAAAAAAAAAGGCGGGGGGGGGATTGTTTGCCTTCTGTCAGTTGCCATCAGAAGTCAAATTCCTGAAAATTAGCCTTAGCATTAGGCGCGTTTTAACATGTCACGTCTCATTTCAAAGGACCCCGGCGAATGTCACCCCGTCTGCTATAGAAGCACAAAGCCCCTGTGTCTCTCAGCCGAGCTCCGGCCGGGCTGGGGTGGAGGGAGCAGCTGCTTAGCTGAACGCAGCCCTGCACATGCCTGGGCAGGGCCAGGAAGTGAGCTCAGCCTCTGGGGGAGCCTGGGGACCCCACAAGGAGTGCAGCAGCCTCCACTCCTGCCTAACACGGTCTCCAGACCAAAGTCTCCTTCCCCGGGGTTGGCAGGGAACTGCTTTTCCATGTGCCGTGGGAGATGGTGCCTGTGAATGCCTGAAGCTGGAGCTACTGTGATAACCGCCCTGTCGATAGATGGATGTATGGTCTGCAGAGAGTTGCAGGACCCCGCTCGCGGAACCCACTTCTGACTTAGGCCACACAGGCACGGCCTCCAACTGCTGTAGGCTGCCGGGCATCTGGGATCATCTAACTCAGGGGTTGCACACCACAGCCTCTGGGCCGATTCCTGCCTGCAGCCTGTTTTTATAAACAGTTTCATTGGAACGTAGCCAAGCCCATTCATTTATATAATTGTCTGTGGCTGGGCTTGTGCCGTAACAACACACCATATGGCCCACAAAGACTAAAATATTTACTATTTGGCCCTTTGCAGAAGTTTGCTGACTCCTGCTCTGGCTCAAAATTACAGCCAGAAAGTCTGCAGGGAGGGAGACATTAGGGGTTGAGCCCCAAGCACTTGAGCAACGTGACCTCAGGGACATTCACCTGGGGCCAGATGGATTCAGTCAACACCTGTGATATTCAGGCAGGACCTACTGTGTGCTCAAGGAACACCTGTTAGTAAGGCTGATTCAGTCTCTGCTCTCTTGGGCCTCAGACCCCAAGATATTCCCTGGCAGGAATCATTAATAAATGATTCAAAACAGAGACAACTGCTAGAGGGAAGGAAACACAGTTGTGTCAGATACTGCCAGTCTATACGTGTTGCTTGATGGTGCCTTGTCTTTCCCCTCTACTAAAATACAGGCTCCGTCACAGCACATGCTGTCATCTGATTGAATCACTTTTGTGTTCCCAGGGCCTAGAACAGAGCCTGGCATATAGTAGGCCCTCAGTAAACATGGATGAATGTATGAATATGAGAAAGGCATCAGATCCAGATGAAGAGTCTGGGAGGCTTCCCTGATAGCCTGCTGCTTTCCTCAGAGTCTGGAGGAGCAGTGAGGCTTATGGACACAGGAACGCCAGGGTGTGGGTGGTGGGGGAGCTCCGTGCAGGAGGAGACACCGCAGCCCAGGGAGTGGTGTGGGGAGCAGCTGGGGGTGCCAGACCCACCAGGGCCTTGTCAGCCATCTCAAGGATTTTGGTGTTTGTCCTGGAGCAATGGGGAAGTCATTGAAAGCAACATGGGGAGGGTCCAGCATGACAAGTCCAGATTTCTATTTCTAAAAAGTAGTTTGGCTGCAGTGTAGCTGGAGGATGGAACTGGATATGAATCGGAGGAGAAGCCCGTCTAGGCCTGTGATCATGGAAAGCATCCAGAGACTCTCGTCACTCTAGACCCAGGGAGTGACAGTGCAGATGGGAGAAGTAGACACAACCTCCTTAGAGCATCCAAGAGACATTTAGGGGAGAATTTGCCAGGGCTTGGCATCTGGGTTTGAGATGGCAGGACAAGGGCTAGGGAGGGGTTAAAGATGCAAGCTTGAGTTCTCACTCCTCCAATTGGCAGAGAGCTGGAACCACTTGCCCAAAACAAGGAACCCAGGTGTTTGACATTGTAAACGGGGTCTGAGGGCCATCTCCATGGAGATGTGAGCCAGGCTGCAGCAATACTCCTTAGGCGAGGCATCCAGGCCCTGGTGACGCTAATGCCTGCAGACCAGTCTGTGCTTGCAGCAGGGATGGGCGCCACGGGGCCTGGCAGTGCCCTTGCCTAAGTGACTGATGTGTAGTCTCTATAATTAACCAATCTCTGAGGCTTTTCATGCAAAAGATATTTGAGAGAAACATTGCCAAGCCCTTTAATCGTTTCTTGAACATTCAATCAGCAGCACTAGAAATATTTCCTACATGAAGCAAATAATGATCTACTACTTTCAGCAATCACTTGGCGAATGCTAACAGACCTTCATTTCAGCATAGGATATAGCCTCAGCGATGCTTACGTTTCTTGGTGTAGTAGCAGAATCTTCAGCTGGGTGCTGGGTGGTGGTGTCCTGGTAAAAGTTTAACAACTGCTGTTTCAAAAAAAAAAGCAGCACAGGTATGTTATCCTCAGATGGTGAGCAATGTACAGTCGTCCACATGCTAAGTATTTATGGAAGCATTTGGGGAGTTCATAGGTAAACCAAATGGACAAGAAGCCTGTTCTTGTGGGTCTTGTGGTCTTCTGAGGGCCGCCAATAAGAAACAAGAAATAAATAGCCAAAATAATACGAATTTGGTAATTATTACAACTGGAAACAATGGGAGCTAAGATGGTATTGAAGGAGTGATCTACCCTCTCTCCGTTCCTTCCATCTTTCCTCCTTCCCACTCTCTTCCTCCTGTATTTTCTTCTCTCCCCATAACTTTTCATATCTGGCGAGTGCCAAGAATTCTGCTAATTTGGACACAATCCTGGTCCTCAGTAGGGGAAGTTCTGGAGGTGAATCAGGGTCTCTGGTCTCCTGGGGCCCAGAGGAGCTGGTGTCTCAGTTTAGGAGCATCAGGGAGACTTCTGAAGTTTGAGAATCGAATCTGAATTCTGACCCAGCCTTTTGCATGCCATGCGAACTCTGATCAATTACTCTTTCTCCCCCTCTTCTTCTGTTTCCTCCTGTGTCTACACAAGAATGGAGAATACCAATACCTGCCTAGCAGGGTGCTGGTGAGGATTGAATAAATGTATGCTCATGGCTTCGTCCCATAATTGCCAATGCTGGGAGCTTAAGGAATGCAGGTTGCTTTAACTTTAACACATGGTTCTGCAAGGCACTTTATGGTTTGAAGGTACCAGGGGGCCTTGGTCTTGAGTATCTAACTAACTTAGAGGGGAAAAATACTCGTGTACTTAAAACTGTACAGACATTGAAAAATAAAAAATTAAGTTTGCTCCCCAGAGAAGGATTTGCCAGTTTTCATACTGTAGCTCCCTAAGGATCATTCTTCTGGGGATTTTATGCCTCATAAAATCATTTGATCTGGTGGGATCATATCTTCTAGATGTTTCTTCCCAGCTGCTGTTCCCAGGAGGCTTTATTGGGACAGTGTGTATGTGGGTATGCTTGTCAACACCATGAGCATATTATTTAAAATAAATCAAAATAACTGTAATAAACTTGCTGTATAACTTACTGCTAAGTACCAGTTACATACATTACCTCAAATTCTTATTGCAACCCTTAGGGGCAAGTATCCTTGTCTCCATTTTATATAATGAAAGGAAGTTCAGAGTGGTTGAGTCATCTGCCTAAGGCTACACAGCCACTAAGAACTGGGACCAGGGGTTGAACCCATGCATTTCTGATTTCTGTGCATGTCCATTTTCTCCATATTTCCCTAGTGTATAAAAGCTTGCTCCCTTGTCCCCTCAAATGATGTAAGAATTCTCTTCTTTCACTCTTTTGTTCTCTGACTCTCCTGGAGTCAAAACAGCTGCCTGCAGTGACCTCATTTTTGAATTCTCGGTCTCTAAAAAGAGGCCTGGGACCCAGACCTCCTCTCTGGATTACTGGTTACAATCTTCAGAACTGGTTTAGCTCAGGGTTACTTGTATTCTTTATTGCTGAGTCCTTGCTTTTGACCAGGGACAAACAACTCACCCACACCTTAAGCTTCCCCCAACAAGAACAGCCATCCCAGTGAGGATCACCACACAGGTGCCAGGACTCAGCCTAGGTGTGGCTTCTCTGCAGGCTAATTACAATGTGCAGGTTAATTCTCTGGCAGTTTCCTGCCTGCCCCTAAGCCCTGAGGCTGGACGGCATCCCTCTCTGGGAGTGCCGAGTACTTCACTGTCCAAGCCAGTGCCTCCTGAGTGCCACTGTCAGCAACACTATTTTCTCAATCTATAGGCAAAGGATAAATATGCAGCCTGTAGCTATATCCAGACACTCAGATCTATAGAGTTGCAATTGGATTGAATCTAAACTGAAGTTTGTGCTTGCTCAGGCTCTCAGTCATGTCTGATTCTCTGTGACCCCATGGACTGTAGCCCGCCAGGCTCCTCTATCCATGGGATTCTCCAGGCAAGAATACTGGAGTGGGTTGCCATTTCCTCCTCCAGGGGATCTTCCCTACCCAGGGACTGAACCTGTATCTCCTACATTGGCAGGCGGACTCTTTGTCACTGAGCCACCTGGGAATCCAAACTGAAGTTTAGTTGCATTTTATCAGATGAGTTTTCTTTTTCCTCTTAATTCAGTTATAAGGGCCTTTAGTTAGGGTAGCCACTAATTCATTGAACATCTGTTGAGTACCTGTTATGTGCCTGGCACCATTTCATGTCCTGGAGATAGAGCAGGGGGCAGTCACAGAGCCCCTGTGCCATATATGCACACTCCCCGCTCTGTCCCAGTCCTCACCACCCGCACAATGGTCTTACCTTTCTGCCTCTCTCAGGATGTTTATATCTGCCCCAGTCTAGACAGTTCACACTTGACTGAGTCATTCATTTAACAAATATTTACTGATCAGCAACTGTATCTTGAACATGGTGCTTGACACTGGGTAAGTAGCAGTGATTAAGAAAGACAAGATTGCCTGCCCTCGTGGAGTCTATGTTCTTGTGAGGGAGAAAGAGAATGAACAACAAAGCTAAGTAAACATAATTTTGGAAAATTATAGTTCTATGAAAAAAATTTAAAACAGGCTAGGCGGTTGTTCTGAGCTCACCCACTACTCTCTCTTGGGATGGAAAGTTCATTATTTTTTTTTCTTTTCTTTTTTTTTTTTTGGTGGTGATAATCTCATTGTGATTTTATTTATTTATTTTTGCTTTTCTTTAAGCTATTTTTTTTACTGTACAATGTTGTATTGGTTTTGGCATACATTGACATGAATCCGCCATGGGAGTGCATGTGTTCCCCTTCCAGAACCCCCCTCCCACCTCCCTCCCCATCCGAATCGCCAGTCCAGGTTCGATGCATGATACAGGGTGCTTGGGGCTAGTGCACTGGGAAAGTTCATTGTTCTGATGCTATGACCTTTCTACTTTTTTGGGTTAAAACGTCCTATGATTTGTGAAATGAAGTTGGTTAATACCTAGAGGGCATTTTTGTCCTTAGTGGTAAGGTGTTATTGGCAAACCTTTATCCAGTCTCTATTTTTTGCTTTTCTTGAAATTTTGCTTTTGGGAATCCAAAACTATTGCAACCAATGATTTAAACCACAGGCAGCTAATATCTTTCTATAAAGGGCTATCGAGTAAATATATGGTCTCTCTTGCAACTTCTCAGCACTATCAATGCAGCATAAAAGCAGCAGTAGACGATATGTGAACTGATGGTCAGACCTGTGTTCCAATAAAACTTTATTGACAAAAATGGGCAGAGCTAGGTTTGGCCCTCAGGCTGTAGGTTGTTGACCCCTTGTCTAGTCTAAACCATTAGCCATCTCACCAGTTGGTCAAACTGGAATAGGGCAGAGCCCAGGGATAGAGACCAGACCTTTTTCTTTGTTCTCTCATCTCCATGAGAAATGTAGTACTTCTTTAGGACCCCATATCAGTGTTGATTCTCCTTGACTTAGATCAAGGTAAAGATGCTGGTAGTCAACTGTGGAAAGCAATTCTTAGACCAGCTCTAAAATGTACAATATTGAAGCTTTTACAGTAATTATCTTGACTCTAATTCTTAAGGCTTTCTTATCACCCAAAGGTATATTGGTGCTAGACCTTGTATCTTGGATCAAGTTCCCCCAAATAATGATGGAGACACAGGCTTCGATGCAGGGAGCTGATATGAGAGAGAATTCCAGTTCACTGAAGTGAGAACTGTGAAACAAGAAAGAAGGGAAACCAATTAAAAAGCATATCTTTGAGCTGGTTATTGTCTTGGGCAACTGAGGCTCATTGCTACTGGGGGCCATTGGAAGAGCTGTGTAAAACTCACTTTAGAATGGTCCCTCTGCAGGATAGGAGGCTGGGTACCTATGTCTGTCTTTCATCGGTCAGGGGTGGCCTCTGGTGCCAAAATTCCTGTCTTTCCTGCTGAACCTTTGTGACCCTGGGGGTAATTATGATTTTGGAAAAGTTCTTGAGCAGAAAAATGAAGAAGCATGGCAGGTGCTTGGATGGGCAGTGTGTGCCCTGGGTAGAACATGAGTTTGTGAGGGATTCCAGTTGCCACCATTGTGAGTTACTGAAAACTTCATCAGTAGAGTTAATGATAAAGGAAACAGTTATGTTGTTTTTAATCAACCCTCCAAATTCATTTTAGTACCCACCTGCAAATATGCTCTTTCCCACTAGATGGTACCAGTATGCCAAAGCCCTGGAATGCTCCCTTAGGACCTCATTTTTGGTGTGTAATATTTTCCCATTACTTTTGAATAATTAAGGAATAAGTGAGTTGAGATTGGAGGAACAGACCATGGGTGTTTAGGTGACAGAAGATGGAAGAAAAGTAGAGGTTGTCTAAATAATTACCCTCATTCATTCATTCACCAACAGATCTTACTGCCTTCAAAGCACTCAGATGTCTTCTTGGCACTGGGAATACAGACGTGAACAGTGTACACACAGTTCCTGCCCCAGTGAGCTTCCATACTGGTTGGGGGAGAGACAGAAAGGAACAGGTAGACACATGGTGTCTGCCAGGTGGTGATGAGTGCTCTGGAGAATGACAAGGTGGGCAAAGGGTGGGGCAGGAGAAAGCACCGCCCTTCTCTCATCTGCCTGTCCTATCTGCTGGTAGGTGAGAGAGCATTTCCACCTGGTTCCTAAACCCAGTTCTGCCACTCACCAACCCCTTACAAGTATGTCTATGTGGTTTATTTTCAAAATGATTCTGTGGACTTGTGGAGGGCAGAAGCGGTGCTTTGCAAATTGGCATTGACCAGCTGGAACCTGGTGCAGCCTAACACCCGACTCCGCCTGGTACTTGTTGGCTGATTTTGTTTATATGGAATCACTGTGAATTATTGTTGTTGACACACAATAGAGTCACATTTTACCCAAGGGTTAGATTACAAAGTCAAGGTTTAAGGCAAACACAGAGTCTTCATTAACCTTGAAATCTCTTAAGTTGCCCATTAAATTGCAATGTGTTCGGTTTTGTGTATGTAACCCTTACTGTAATCAATATGTAACAATGTATAAATGCATGCAGGGGTGTACAGTGTGTAATAAAGGATATATGCATGATATAATTTTACAGAATTTAATTGCAGTATTTAAATTGTTCTTTTTCCTTCTTTTTTCGGTGAAAGACATGAGTTTCCGTTAGTTAAATATGCATGCGATAAGACTTTGCATTCATTTAAACTGGTTTCCATCATATAGTCCCCACCAGGCCGTGCACTGGGGGAGGGCAAGAGCTCTGTTTTCTCTGCTCTGTTCATCTTGGATTCCCACCACCAGTCACACGCTTTGGGGCAGAGGAACAGCAGACTAGTAATATTCGTAGTCGTGGCAGTAATGGAGGTTGACATCTCGGTAGTGCTTAATGTGAGCTGAGCCCTGTGTGAGTATTTTAGATATATTGGTTAGCACATTCAATCCTCCAATGACTCTGTGGTATATCTAGTATGATTTTAATTCCATTCTACAGATGGAGAAATTCCAGGGGAACTTGATAAAGGTCACACAGCTTTTTAGCTCTGGGGCTAAGATTTAGACTTGGGCAGTCCCCGACACAAAAGGCTATGTCTTGTATGACTCCATGAAATAGAAAGAACTGCCCAGAATAGGCAAATCCATATAAACTGAAAGTAGGTTAGTGGTTGCCTAGGGCCCGGGGGGAGGATCCTAATACCATTATGGGGCAGTGCCTGGCAGGACACCTTGTGGGTTAAGAGCTCAGGCCTTGGGGGAAAATGTAATTACAGTTTGAATCCCAGCTCTGCCCTTGCAGGGCTGTGTGGCCATGGACAAAGTTGCTTATAACCTCTCTGTGCTTTAGCTGCCAGGTCTTTGAAATGAAGGTCATGATATCTATCTGAGGACAACCCTGTAAAATCCTGGTCTAGCAAACCATGAGACCTTGGAAAATGGAAGTTGGTTCTTTGAAGAGATAAATGGACAGCTGTTAGCATGGCTGTTAACCATTTGCCTGTAAGCGTCATAGTCTCAGCCCGAGTTCTTCCAGAAGCAGGTTCCGAGAGGAGAATTTGAACGCAGTTGATTTCATGTGGGAGACGAGCCAGGGAGCGCTGTAGCGGGGTGGGGAAGCAAAGCAAGGAAGGGAGGCAGTTATGTGAAGCGTCTGTTGCTCAGACAACTGCTCCTGCAGGTACACGGGACCTTTGGGAGCCGATGTGGACCCCTCAGAGCTATCCCACCTGAAGGGCATGGGGACTCCAGTTTCTATGCCGCAAATCTAGGTGGGCATTGTATTGGAACTGCCCCAGGTGGCATCGAGTTTGAGCACTATTGGACTTCTAGGTCCACTAATGGACTCTGGATCCAGAGAAAGCCCTCAGAAGAGCTGTAGGTTCTTGCAGTGGAAGCTGGGTCCATTAGTGAACAGCCAGAAAAGATATGGCCTTGTCAGTGGGAAGATGTCAGCACGTACTGCCATCAGTATCACAAGGCACAAAAACAATAAAGCCCAGTAATCTACATATGAGTCAGTAATCTACATCTGAGAAGTTAGAGGTTAAAGAGGTAAATACTACAGAAAAAGATGTGCAGAAATACTTCTCAGCAAACATGTGATGGTACAAATTGGAAATAATGACAATAGCCAGCATTCATTGGATATTTGCCATGTGCCTGGCGCTCCTAAGTGCTTGACAAATAAGCTAAATTTCTAGCAGATGGAAACTGGTTAAGTGACTCAATGGAATATTACACAGACATTAAAGGGGAAAGTTATGAAGACAGCAATGACATGAAAAAAATCACATAAGCAAGAAATGAATACTGAATAAGAAAGTGCATGGAATAGGATTCTTACTAAGCAAAAAAAAGTCTCTATATATGGAAAAGAGGTGTGGAGTCTGAAAGGATATTTTTCAAAATGCTAACTATAGCTTTGTTCATGTGATGGGTTTCTGAGTGATTTTCAGTTTATAAATCTCCATTGATGTGTGTATATTACATTTATAATGAAAAACATAATAAACTTGAAAAGTTAAAGAAGAAAAAATGGAATAAATAACTACTAGAGATTCAGTGGAGATTTTGAAGACGGGAGTAACATAGTGAAAAATAATATTTTAGAAAAACTAATGTGGGGGTGGTGTGAAAGATGGATTGGGTCCAGAAAAACCCAAGGCAAGTCCAGCTTTTGAGCTAATGAAGGTCAAAAGAAGTGTGGAAGAGAAAGGACCAGATTTAGAGGCTTGCTGGTGAATGGAATGGTGGGGAAGAAAGAAAAAGCATTCCAGAAATGATCTCAGTACTTAAAGGTTGACTGGGAGAAAGTTAGCAATGAGACAATTAATATGTGTTGAGTACCTCTTTGAGCCAGCTTTCCTTGTATCTGCTGTCTCATTTAAACCTAACAACAATCCTGTAAACTATGTTTTTAATATTTCTGTTTTATAGGTGAGGTAGTAGATGGTGAGAAAAGTAAATGACTTGTCCAAGTTTACAGAGAATCTGAACTCAGATAATTGTTAAATGAACTGGGCAGATGGACAGATAGATGAATGGATGATGGAGGAATGGGTTGGTAACCATGTGAGGGGGAAGAAATACAGAGTACTACAATGTCAAAGTAGGAAAGAGGGAATTTCAAGGAGGAACTTACAGACATCTTAGAAGGTAAAGAGAGAAGGGCTGGGGAAAGTACTAGATTCTGCAGGAAGAAGGAATGGCCACTGGTTTTCTTTGAGAAGGCCACTGCAATCAAGAAACAGGAAGTCAGCTTAGCTGCATTGTGGGGCGGGGCGGGACACTGTAGAGGGGAACCTGTGAAATGACTAATCAGACCATGTACAAACTTAAAGACAGGCACGAGTCTAAGGAACAGATGCAATGTTAGAAAGAAGGAGATGTCAGAGAGCAAAGGGAAGAAGCGGGGAAATGAAGGAGAAATAGAAAA
The DNA here is from genome assembly GCA_024291935.2 of Okapia johnstoni. Taxonomy (NCBI): domain Eukaryota; kingdom Metazoa; phylum Chordata; class Mammalia; order Artiodactyla; family Giraffidae; genus Okapia; species Okapia johnstoni. The sequence goes on from CM044310.1 coordinate 73,062,542, forward strand.
GGAAAAGCACTTACTGGTTAAGAATGAGGACACCAGGCTGCCTGGGCGTGATTCTCAGCTCCCACTGCCTTTTTACCTTGAGCAAATCCTGTTCATATATCTTTGTCCCAGTTTCCTCATTTGTTAAATGGGGGAGAATAGTGATAGCTCCATCCCAGGGTCTTCTTAGGGGCTTCCCAGGTGGCCGTGGTGGTGAAGAATCTGCCTGCCAATGCAGTTAGACGCAAGAGACGAGGGTTCGATTCCTTGGTTTCGTAAGATCCCTTAGAGAAGGGTATGGCAACCTGCTCCAGTATTCTTGCCTAGAAAAATTCAACACAACGCCTGGTACATGGTATATTCAAACTGGGCAGAGATCATGGTGTTTGTTTTTTTCTGGCCAAAACTCATGGCAAGTGGGATCTTAGTTCTCCGACAAGGGATTGAACCTGTGCTCTCTGCAGGGGACATGCAGAGTCTTAATCACTGGACCACGAGGGAAGTTCAGGGATCTTGTGTCTTAATCGTCAATAATAAATGCCATCACTTGGGAAGCAGTCCCAAGCTATGGATCAAGAAACCGAAGCTCAGTCACTGAATGTGCCCTAAGAACATATGCCTGGAAGCCCAACAGCACACTGCTGGGGACAGCAAGCTCTCCCATCCTTCAGCAGAAAACAGATTTTGTGTAACACCCTATGCATAGCTTTATTAGATGGAGATTAACCTTCTGCAATTTGCAGGAAATGAGATGCATTAGGTTTCACTTTTTTTTTTCTTTTTGACCAAAGAGTTAATAAACAGAGGCTGCTCATTAAAGCAAAGTTCAGAGGAGTTTGGAAGGCACTGGAGAATAGCTGAGGGAGCCAAGTAATGAAGCACTTGGAAGATTCGGAGGGGGTAGATGAAGATCCATCAGACCCCAGCAAGCATTGTGAACTCAGCGCCCTTTCTCTATTCTGGAAAGTTTTATGCTCTTATAATTGATGCTTGGAGAAGTCTGCGCTCTGCAGACTCGTCATGAGGAATCCTAAAAGCCTTATTAACCCAGCCACTTAGCCTCCCTGAGTGTAACCCCTACCCTGGCTATTTCGGTTCAGGATTATCTGAGCCCCCAAATGTGCCACCGGTGGGACGAAGTTCAACTCAGCGCAGCTCTCTGGTCAGTCTCCTTCCAAATCTCACTGCCTCTCTAAGGCTGGCTGCTGGCAAGCCTGCTCGCTCCTGCCCTTTGTGGTCCGGGAACTTGCCAAGGAAGCATTCTCTCCAAGGCTGAACCACCAGAGAAATTGCACACACAGGACTGATTTTGCACAGTGTAGAAATCAGTTTGTACACCGGGTAATAGAGGCCCTGTCCCAGGCTCCATTCTGCAGGAGAACCAGTTCAGGCTGGTTGGAGGCCCAGGGGTGCCGGGCGGCAAGCAGCTTAAGTCCTAAAGTTAAAAAAGTAAACAGATAAACAGGTGAAATTGAGGGGTGTGTTTTGCCAGGCTGGAATGGGCTTTGTCTTTCTGTGTTAAGGGGACTTCTCTGGTGCTGCAGGTCTCTACCTGGTGCATGGTTTTTTTGGGGGGTAGGGGCAGAGTCGGAGAGCACCCCTCATTAGACACATCCCCTGCAGGCAGGTGGGGCCCCAGGGAGATGCGGTTAGTTTGACGCAGTCTCTCCCAGGGCAGAACTTAATTTGCTTCTGTGGTGAGGCTAAGAACCATCATCATCATTTATGCTCTAACAATTATTATTTAATTAAATGACACCCTAGTGATTACTTCAGTTAAAAAGTAACGTTTATGGAACATCATCTCTGTGTCAGGCACTCAGCTAAGTATTTACATACGGAATGTCTGGTTCGAGTCTCTGAATGCAGGAGTTACTGACTCCTCCCACCTCGTTGCTGAGGAGTTCACCATCTGTGGGGTTTGCTCACAGGGTGTCTTCTCTGCTCCACCCTCAGGAGCCTGCAGGTGAGGCCTGCCGTAAGGAGCCTGGGCCTCAGGGACCTTTCTTCTTCTGCAAATAATTGGCAGAATCAGGACTTGAATCTGGATCGCCTGACTTTATTGTTGCAGCTGTGTTGGGAGGGAGAGGTGGTGTTTATTCACTAAATTCCTTCTCTCAAGCCCAGAGTCAAGAGTTTGCTGAGCATTTTTTCAGTTCTCAATCAGGAGGGCGTGGCTTTCCCACTTTACAGATGAGAAGACTGAGGCTCAGAGAGGGGAAGCCGTTGGAAGAAAGCCATTCTGCAAGTCATGGGGAGTAGAGCTGGGCCCTGTAGCTTCCCTTTCTTCCCACCCTGCGGGTTTGCCTTGCTACCTGCTGCTCTCCATGCAGTGCCTCCAACAGCAGAAACTACAGCAGGTGATTTCCCAGCAGATTCAGCGGCAGGGTGATTCTGGCCTTGGACCTTCGGACTTAGGGTGGGTCATTGGTGTTGACAATTGAATAGGCTGCTGGCAATGTAATCCTGGCCTGGAAGGAAGGTCGGACATGACTGAGACTTTTGGCAGGACCAGCTCTGTCCAATCAGAATAAATTTGGGGGACACGACTGAGCGACTGAACTGAACTTTCATCTTCCTGGAGGCTGTAAGTTCCAGTTTGCACTTTGAAAACAACAACTTGCTGGGCAAACCTTTTGTTGCTGCCTTCCTCTGCCGGGCACAGTCATCAAAGCACAATTCTCAGAACATGCTAACATTACAGCATTTTCTAGGGAGATCATCGTCCCGAGCCAGGCTCAGGTTCTGGGGAGGTGGGGGTGCCTTGTAGAGTTGGATCTACACTTCCCTGGGGGCTTGTGCTTTGGAAAGGCATTATTTGTTTGTCATTCCTGACTGTCACTGGTGACACCTCCAGGCTCTGAAAGGTTACAGGAAAATAAAAGGCTTCTGGCAGTTTCCAGCAGGTTTCTTCTCTCACCTGGGCCAGGACTGTGCATGTGCTTCTCACTCGTGACAGGAGGAGCTTGGTTAAATAAGGATCGGCTGCTCTGTATTCATCTACCTTTCTGATTAATGGCATCAGAAAGCCATTCATCTGGTGCGAAGATAGACAGGTGGTTGCCTTCACTACACTGTGGGCTTTTGAAGCTTGCTCTGTGATGTGATTACAGAACATACTTAGCTTGTGCTCCAGGGGGTAAGGTTGACCTTTGATCCTACTCCTCATTTAAAAATCACAGATCTTGGGAAATGAACCAATCTAGGAAGACGCTGGGAGCTGCGTTTGCTGCTGAGGTTGACTGTCAAACCAATTTAACTAGCCTGCTCTTCCTAGAATTCTGGTTTTTCTGATTAAAACAGATGACCTTTAAGCCTTTTTTTCCCCTCTGACAATCTCTAGAGGACATCTGGTCTTTTGTGAGTTTCGATGGGAACCCAGAGTCGTGCCACTACTGTGGCTTCCAAATGAGGAATGTGCACAAAGCCTCGATCGGAAGAAATCCGAGACCATTATCCAAACTGAGAGTGCGTGTTCTTTACCTTTCTCTCTCATGCGTTCATTTCATTCATTCACTCATCCATTCGGTCAGCATTTGTAGAGAACCTATCATATGCCAGTTCTGTGATAGGAACAGTAATAAGGAGGTAATTACAGTCCCTGACCACAGGGTCTTATGATTCACAAGTTGAAACAGACTAAACAGTCAACATTGTCAAGACAGGATGAAAGGACTTGGACCATTCATCCACTTGGAAAATCATTCGGTTTTGGTAAGTATCACCAGACAGTTTTCCAAAGTGGTTGTAAAGAAGGCAGGAGGGGGTTTCTGAGAACCTGATAGTGTTTTATTTTTTGACCCCAGTTGCATGACACCTTGTGGAAAATATTGAACTTACATAGTGAGGCTTTGCACACTTCCTGTGCAAAGTAGTACCATGCTTGTTTGAGTGCAAGTTCAGTTGCTGAGTAGTATCTTACTCTTTGCAACCCCATGGGCTGTAGCCCGCCAGGCTCCTCTGTCCATGGAATTTTTCAGGCAGGATTACTGAAATGAGTTGCCATTTTCTCCTCAGGGGATCTTCCTGACCCAGGGATTGAACCCACGTCTCCTGTGTCTCCTGCATTGCAGGCAGATTCTTTATCACTAAGCCACCCAGGAAGACCCAAGTAGTACTATGGTAGAATTTAAGTTAAAATAAATAAATGAATGATTATCAGTTTCAGACCCTTTGGGAGCACAGAGCAGCGGCTGTCCTTTACCTGGGGGAGGATAGTGAGGAGATTGAAGAAGGCTTTCTAGGGTAGATGAAGGATATTCAAACTGGGCCAGGAAGGATCAGCAGGAAATAGGCAGTCAGAAAACGGGGTGGGATGTGCTTGCCCAAAGCCCTCAGTCAGAAGGAAGGCAGGGAGGGGAGGGAGCGGGCAGTTGGGGCTTGGGAGGGCTATGAGTTGCTTGATATGCCTGAAGCCCAGTGAGTGGGGCTGTAGACATAGGAGAGGTCAGCAAGGGAAGATTCCGGACTGTTTCACAGATGCTGTGTCCCAAAAACATCAGGAGCCATGAGAGATTTTTAAGCAGCAGAGTGACAATGTCAAGCACTGCCTCTCTAACACTCAGCGTGCTTGTTCCTGCATGGGGTTGTGAATGGGAGACGTTTAGGTATCTTTTGCAGTAGTCCAAAGAAGGCTGATGGCCCCATTTAAGGCACCAAGAGAGGAGAGGAACAGATAGATCAAAGATCAGGAGGTATCATACAATCCTCCTGAAACTTGTTGGTCATACATGAAACTTGTTGGTCAACTGCAAGGTGGTGGGGGGTGGTTGTTAGGGGAAGAGATGGGAAGAAATCAAGTTTCTCTTCCAACCCAGCCTCTGGTGAGAACCCCTCAGAGAGAAACACTTGGGCCTGAGCGCAGGTTTCTCTTATTACATAAAACCACAAAGATCCTCATTAGCCATTCCAGAAACATATGTGTATGCCCATAATGTGTCAAGGCAGTTGGGGAAGTTCTGAGGATATGAGAGGGAAGGGACCAACTCTTGCCCTCAGGGCACCACCTGTAGAGTGTGGGGAGGCTGCAGGTGCTGTTCCCTCTGCCTCAAACTTCAGAAGGTGTGTTTGAGTTTACATGGTGGTGTCAGTGTCTTCTTTGATTCAAGGTCAGTCCCCAGCCCCTGCAGCGGCACTGATAGCGCATCCCCAAATCCCTGGCAGAAGGGATCATTCCTAGAAGCAGCTGTGAGCCAAGCATATAACATTGCATAAATGTTTGAAAACTTCTCCTACTTCTCAGAATGCAATTGTGACAGTGCTGAAGGCTGCCAATTAAATGAAGATTTAGATAAAGGGTGTGTGGGAGAGGGAACGCAATATTCTAAAACCTAATAATGGTTTTCTTCTGTCTTTTTGAAGCTCTCGAATAATCCTGATTGACTGGCTCTCTGCTTTGGGCATTCCCATTTACTGGACAATTTAATAATATTTAAAATGTTTGACAACCTTTGTTTCTGGGCAAACATCCCCAAGGGAGCAGGCTGTGGGTAAGGATGTGAATGCTGTACAGTTAAAAAGAGGAACCAGGATTTAAATAGTTTTTTTTTTTCCATATGCAGAACAAGTCCCCTGCATACTGGATGGCAGAGGTCACAGAAAGGGGTCAGAACAGGCTCTAAGATTATAACATGAACCATGGGGAACATATAAGGGCTGCCATGTAGCCTTACGCTAAGTGCTCTCCTTGTAGTACCGCATCTGTTCTGACAGCACTGAGTGGGCCCTAAGACTGTGCCCATTACACAGGTGAAGTAGCTAAGGCCTATGACTATGCAGCTAATAAGCCTTGGGGCTGGTGGTTCTCCACCTTGTGCTCCTTCTCTTGGCTCTGGAGTACTTGATGTGCTGCAGGAAGTGGAGAAAGAATTCAGAAGGAAGTACAAGATGATTTTCCTCCCTTTCCCACTGTCTCTGGGGATTCATCTGTTCACATATTCATTCACTCATTCATTAACCACATTTGTTGACTGCCCTGCCTCTCCAGGTACTGTTCTAAGCACCAAAAAAGCGACAATGGACATAACCAAGTCCCTGCCTCTATAGGGCTTTGGTTTTAGTGGGAGAAGCAAACCAAAGAAAGTCTGTTAGCCATAAGTACTCTGCAAAACCAAGCCACTGTCAGGGAATAAAGTAATGAGGATGCTATTTTCCATAGGGTTGGAGAGTTGCAGGGAGGGAAAGGGGCTCCCCTCGAGAGGGCACATTTCAGCTGAGACCTGCCTGTCATGGAGGAGAGAGCTGTGTGGGCCTGTGGGGTGCAGCATATGCCAGGCAGAGCAGAGAACAAGTGTAAAATCCCCAAAGAAGGAATATGCCGGATGTGTTCCAGAAATAGCGAGGTGACCACGGTGGCTGGACCAAGAAAGAGAGATGAGATCAGGAGATGGATTGGGCCATGGGGAGAGTTTGGATGTTATTCTGAGAGTGATGGGAAACCATTGGTGGAGGGAGGGCAAAGCTGTGACATCATCTGTTACTATGTGTGATAGAGGAAGCTGAAAGCAATTTAGAAGTCTGAAAAAGCTCACCTCCTCCACAGTCTGTTTTCTTGTTTTGTTATTGTTGTTTAGTTGCTAAGTCCTGTCTGACTCTTAGCAACTCCATGGACTGCAGCACGCCAGGCTTCGCTGTCCTTCACTATCTCCTGGAGTTTGCTCATATTACATCCATTGAGTCGGTGATACTGTCTAACCATCTCATCCTCTGCCGCCTTCTTCTCTTGCCTTCAATCTTTCCCAGCATCAAGACCTTTCCCAATGAGTTGGTTCTTCACATCAGGTGGCCAAAATCTTGTTACATATGTTAATTTTACAGGTGTAAAATTTCTTTCTGAATTCCTTCTCCAATTTTAATTAAGTCCTTCTGACAACCCATGAAATAGACATTGCTATTATTAGCATTCTTCACTTTACAGTGGGGAAACCAAGGCCCAGAGCAGGCACAGTCACCCATATAGGAAGCAGTGGAAACAGGATGCCTTAGGGTTAACAGCCCACTACTCAAGTGCTGTAAGTTCCAACTAGCATTTAGTGGGCACCTGAAATGTGCCAGGGTCTGTACAAGGTTCTGGGATGCCTAGACACCCCCTTTAGGCCCTGGCTTGTCTCCAGGAGAGGCAGAATTAAGCAGAGAGGTAATGTGCAGAACGGCAAGTGTTGGGCTGGTGGGGTGCTCTGATTTTAATTTGGGAGTACAGAGAAAGAGCATATTGGCCCCGTAGGAGTTGGGGAGCCAAAGGTGATGTCTGAGCTGGGAGTGGGTACCTCAGTGTAGATGGTCAAACAAAACTGGGGAGGGGGATTCCAAGCAGAGAGGTTCAAAGGCACAGGGTGGAGAGTGAATGGCAGCTGGCCCAGCACGTAGGGTTGCATCTGGTCACATTTGGTCAGGAGGCTGGATGGAGACAGGTTTACACTTGTTTTTTCAGTTTTTAAATAGACTTTATTTTTGTTTATTATTGAAGTATAGTTGATTTACACTGATGTGTTTGTTTTTGGTATACAGCAAAGTGATTCAATCATATATGTGTATATATATGTATATATATTCTTTTTCATGTTCTTTTCCATTATATATTATCACAGGATATTGAATATAGTCCCGTGTGCTATTCATTAGGACCTTGCTGTTCATTTGTTTCATATATATAGTAGTATGTATCTGTTAATCTTAAACTCCTAATTTATCTCTTCTCCACTCCCCTTTCCCTTTTGGTAACTCTAAGTTTGTTTTCTATGTAAATAAAGTTTATTTTAAAGAGAAGTTTTAGAGTCACAGCAAAATTGAGTGCAAGGTGGACAGGCTTTGTATGTATTCCTTGCCTCCATGTACGCACAGCCTCCCCCACTACTCAATTCCCACTGCAGATTGATGCGTTTGTTATCATTAATGGACCCAAATAGGTACATCATTATCACTCAAAGTCCACAGTTTACTTCAGGTTCACTCTTGGTATTGTATGTTGTACAGGTTTGACAAATATATAATCACATATATCTGTTATTTTAGTATCCTATGGAATGTTTCACTTCCCTAAAAATCCTCTGTGCTTTGCCTTTTTATCCCTCCTTCCTTCCTAACCCCTGACAACCGCTGATCCTTTAACCTTTTCCAGAAGGTCATATAATTAGAGTCATACATTTTCAGATTGGCTTCCTTCACTGGGTAATATGTAAGTTTCTGCCATGTCTTTTCATGGCTTAATAGCCCATTTCTTTTTATTGTTGAATAATACTCCATTGTCTAGATGTACTACAACTTATTTACCCATTCACCTACGAAAGGACATTTTGCTTGCCTCCAAATTTTGGCAATTATGAATAAAGGTATTATGTGTGTGTGGGAGGTAGGGGTTTGCATGGGTGTAAGTTTTCCAGTTCTTTAAGGAAATAACATGGAGTGCCATTGCTGGATCACATGGTTTAATTTTCTAAGAAATTGCCAAATTATCTTCCAAAGTGGCAGTGAGAGTTCCTGTTACTCCATATCTTCATCAGCATTCGATGTTGTTAGTGGTTTAAATGTTGCCCATTCTAATAGATGTGCAGTGGTATTTCAAGGTTGTTTTAGTTTGCATTTTCCTAATGATATGTAATGTTGAGTATCTCTTCATGTGCTTATTTGCCATCTGTATATCTTCTTTGGTGAAGTGTTATTAATATCTTTGGCCCATTTCTTAATTGGGTTGTTTAATTTCTTATTGAATTTTAAAAGGGTATTTGCATATTTTGGATAATAGTCCTATATCAAATATCTTTTGTAAATATTTTCTCCCAGTCTACTGAGTACTTTCTCATTCTCTTGACAGTATCTTTTGCAGAACAGAAGTAATGTTAATGAAGCCTATCTTATCAACTCTTTCTTTCTTGGAGTATACCTTTGGTGTTATGTCTAAGTCATTTCCATACCCAAGGCCATCTGCATTTTCTCCTGTGTTATCGTCTAGAAGTTTCATAGTTTTGTGTTTTTCATTTAGATCTCTGATCCATTTTGAGTTAGTTTTTGTGAAGAATGTAAGATATGTGTCTAGATTTGACATTTTGCATGTAGGTATCCAGTTGTTTCAGCTGGATAGTCTTTGATGAAAAGACTGTCTTTCTTCCATTGCTTTCTCTTGTGTTTATTGATATGATCATGTGATATAGCTTCTCAGCCTGTTTGTATGAATGGGTTACATTCATTGACTTTTGGATATTAATCCAACTTGTATACCTGGGATAAATCCTATCTTGGTTGCATTTTAATACACTTGCTTCTTTCTCACCTGTCTCGAGAGAAAGTATAGCTCAGTGATTAATAGTGGAGGCAGGCTGCATAAGTTTAAATTAGACCTCTATTGCTTATTAGGTGACTGAACTCAGGCAAGTTATCTAACCTCTCTGTGTCTCAGTTTCTACATTTATCGACTGATCCCAAGGATGATTGTGAGGGTTAAATCATGCATAGACAGTTGAGGACTCCGCCCAGTACATGGTGGGTGAAACGGTGATTGGCCACGATCCTCTGTCTTCATTTGAATGTATGCTCAGTGTGTCTCTCTTCGCATTCATGATGACCAGTATCAAATAGATGCTTAACAAAAGAAAGCTCTATGGAAAAATGTATATTTTTCCTTTAGTGTGTGTGTATATAGTGAGGATTCTGTAATTCTGTTTTGATTGTATCTTTCATATTCAGACTAATTAGTTCCAAAGAAGGGTCTCCAGGGAATGAATTTTCTTAGACTGCTCTGATCATAGCTCCCAAAGTGTTCTCCGTTGTCTTGTGTTGCATCTGACCTCCTCCTGACCATCATCTCTTGTTAGTTTATAGCAGCTGCAAATGGGAGCTTGCCACTGAGGTGTGATAAGTAATATTTCAGTTCTGTTCAGTTGCTCAGTCATGTCCGACTCTTTGTGGTCCCACAGACTGCAGCATGCCAGGCCTCCCTGTCCATCACCAACTCCCAGAATTTACTCAAACTCATGTCCATTGTGTCAGTGATGCCATCCAACCATCTCGTCCTCTGTCATCCCCTTCTCCTCCTGTCTTCAATCTTTCTCAGCATCAGATTCTTTTCAAATGAGTCAGTTCTTCACATCAGGTGGCCAAAATATTAGTTTCAGCTTCAGCATCAGTCCTTCCAATGAATATTCAGGACTGATTTCCTTTAGGATTGACTGGTTGGATCTCCTTGCAGTCCAAGGGACTCTCAAGAGTCTTCTCCAACACCACAGTTCAAAAGCATCAATTCTTCAGCACTCAACTTTCTTTATAGTCCAACTCTCATATTCATACATGACTACTGGAAACACCATAGCTTTGACTAGGCGGACATTTGTTGGCAAAGTAATGTCTCTGTTTTTCAATATGCTGTCTAGGTTGGTCATAGCTTTTCTTCCAAGGAGCAACTGTATTTTAATTTCATGGCTGTGGTCACCATCTGCAGTGATTTTGGAGCCCCCCCAAATAAAGTCTCTTACTGTTTCCATTGTTTCCCCATCTCATCTCTATTTGCCATGAAGTGATGGGACCAGATGCCAGGATCTTAGTTTTCTGAATGTTGAGTTTTAAGCCAACTTTTTCACTCTCCTCTTTCACTTTCATCAAGAGGCTCTTTAGTTCTTTGCTTTCTACCATAAGGGTGGTATCATCTACATATCTGAGGTTATTGATATTTCTCCTGGAAATCTTGATTTAAGCTTGTGCTTCATCCAACCCAGCATTTTGCATGATGTACTCTGCATATAAGTTAAATAAGCAGGGTGACAATATACAGCCTTGACGTACTCCTTTTCCGATTTGGTAATAAGTAATATTACCCCCATTTTATAAAAAATGATGCAAGAAGAAAAAGCCATACATAGTTTCTAATGGTTCCTAGGGGTTGATAAAACTTCAAATGTTTCCCATTGCTTTTTTTTTTCAGCATCTAGATGGTGTAACTTCTCCATGTGACCCTGGTCCTAGTACTCCTTTCTTACTTTTTATAGCACTCAAATCAGAATGCTTACTATCAACCTTGTAGAAATTACCCCAAAGGTTGAAACACATAATTTATAAACAAGTAAGAATAAACATTAGTCATAACAATGGAAAGATGGCCTTGGCATTGACAGGAGGGTGGCAGAAGCAAGGCTATAGACGAGCAGTGCACTAGCAGAGTTTGTGTGTTATCTGTGTGTAGTTTTGCAAAGTTATTAAAATTGGCATCCTGTAGTCCACTCCCAAGTGGAAGTTGATACAAAAAAACAATGTGGAAACAAAAGTTACATGAAAGGAAAGTATATGTACTAACTGTTGTAAACATTTAAAAACCATATGCATGAATGCACACTTCTCTATGGGAATTTTCTTTACAACAAATATTCCCAAAGAAATAAAACACCCTGTGCTCAAGAGCACACCATAGACTAGGTAGTGCGTGAGGCACTGGGAATACAACAATGAATAAAATGGACTTGCTGGCTCATGAAAATGGCATGACAAAAGCCTGCAAAAATCTGAATGTGCGACATCAGGGCAGGGTTAGCACTGTCACCATTGTGGGCATGATGATTTTGATTTTTTATGGTGGAGCCTGTTCTGTGCATTGTAGGATGTCTCAAAACATCCCTGGCCTTGCCCCACTAAATGCCAGTTGGACTTCCCAAACTGTGGCAACCAGAAGTGTCTCCAGACATAGTTAAGTGTCTTCCAGTCGTGGGGGGGCAAAGTTGCTCCCCAGTGAGAACAATTACTTTAGGAGAATACATAAGAAGTTATGGAACATTCATTCCATAAAAAATAAATAAATAAAACGGTAACTGGGAGGCTTAAATAGCAGCATTTGAAAAAGTTAAGTTTGAAAAGCAGAAAGTAAGACTGCATTTATCTGACAGATTGCAACCAGCTTGACTGAGGTTCTGGGTTCAGAGGAAGCCACTGAGAAAAGGGAGGAGAGCAAAATGGAGTCCTAGAAATCATAGGAGCCAGGGAATCTCAATGAATTGACTGTACTGGCTTGTGTGGAATGAAGAGCCCAAAGAGAGACAGGAGTCTGGCAGACACAAGTACAACAATCAAATGTGGGGACATGGAAACTGGGTGTCAAAAGTGAGTAAAGTCAAGGCAGGTGAACATGGTATATCAGGGGTGATATTTTAAATATTTAACAATCAAATATGGCACAAGAATAACCATCAATAATAATGATCATCTGCTGAAAATACCCAGTGTAGACTTTACCATGCCTGCACAGGCCGGGGGAGAGCCACAAGGTAGAAACAGTTGGCCAGAGTAAGTCAATCCAGCCATGGTCCCAAGGGGCACAGGGATTAATCTTAGAGCAAAAACTGGCAAAACAGAAGTGGTCAGAGGCCAGGGAGAAGTGGAAGAAATAAGAGGGCCTAGGGCCCAGAAGAAAATCTGTTGGAGGGTTGAGTTATATTTAATCCCATTGCTGCATACCTGGAACCAAAATCACCGAGCAGTTTCAGACATAAATTATGTATACACATGAACAAAGACAGAAAGGGAGCACAGTAAAATGAAAACAGTTTGATTTGTAGGGCTTTCAGCATTGTGGGTGATTTTTTTCCTTCCTTTATTTAGAGGTCTGTTGATGCTGCTACAATTTTGTTCCAGTTATAAAAGAAAAATATATGTGGATGTTAACAAAGATGAGAAGAGCCTTTGGAAGGATGTAACTGGTTAGAATTTAATATTCATTAGGTTAAAAAATTATGTTAAGTTCATTGATGAAGTCATAAAAACAAACCAAACACCCACCATCTTCTTCCTTCCCAGGAACATGACAGTGGTCCCTTCAAAGCAGTCCTGGAGGCAGGGGCTGAGTGTGTGATGACTGCCCAGGAGCCGGTGTGGTGTTTCATGCCGGAGGGATACAGCTGTCTGTTTCCTTTGCCTCCTCTCTTCCCACCCCAACATCAGCTCATTGTTCATGCTGACCCAGTGAGGTTGGCATCAAGGTCTCCCTCCCCACGTTGTAGCGAGAGATAGTCCTGAGGACACACATACTTCATCCACTGCAACAGATTAGCTCTGGTCACAGCCTAATTACATGAGCTGCAGCCAAACACCTTATTTATGCTTTTCTGGGGATGGGCAGGAACAGATAGGAATGGGTAATTGAAGAACATTTAAGAAACAAACTAAAATATTGCTTGGTGTGCTTTAGTATGAGCACTATTAATGATGCCATATTGTAAACACTGAGTGAAGAACTTGCTGCCAGCTCATTCATGCCAAGCAGCCAGAAGACCCTTCTTCCCAAGTGGGAGATTAGCACTGGTACCTCCTTGGTTAAAGCCTAGCTATCAGCAGTAGCACCTTGTAGAAGGTCCAGCCTGTTTGGTTGCTTCAGGGCAACTGTGCATCCCCATACAGGAGGCTAATGCACATAGGAGGCTCTGTGCCACAAGGCTCGTTAGCAGCAAATATATGGGCACATCTGCCTTTTATTCCATCAAATGAATGCAGTTTATAGGAAACCAGCTTTTTATTAATAGAGAACACAAAGTATTGGGGGAACCTCAATTAGGGAGTAATGAACTCAGATATTCACACACACACACACACACAGAAATGTGCATCCCATCAGAATATCTAATGGAGATAATTTAGGAAAAACTAATGTATGCCCTTCAATTAGGGGACTCATTAAATCTTCACTGTCCAGTAGAGTAGCTTCTAGCCACATGTGACTACTTTTAAATTCTAATTAATCAAATTAAAGAAAGTGACAAATGAATGATTCAGTCCCTCTGCCTCATGAGGCACATTTCAGGTACTCAACAGCCTTGTGTGACCAGTGGCTGCCAGGTTATACAGTCCCAGATACAGGATATCATTACAGAAACCTGCTGGGTAGTACTGGGTTAGATAAATGATGGTGTGTCCTGATAATTGATTACTCTGCCTATTCTCAGAAGAATGAGGTAGATACAGACATTCTGACGTGAAAAGGCCTGTGTTGTGCATTGCATATAAACAAATTACAAAATTTTATATTAATTTTAACTAAAAAAAGGTATTATGCACACACATACTTTTTTGTGTTAGTGTAGGAACAAGAGTGTAAGGATACTCATTAAGTTATAAGTAGTAATTGTCTTGAGATGGAAAGCATAGAGCTTTGGTTTTTATATTTACCACTGATGTATTATCTGAATATATTTCAATGAGAATACATTACTTTTGTACTTAAAAAGAGATTAATTTGAGGATAACCCATGAAGACAATTTAAAAACATGACTAGAGAGATTTATCTCCTTGGGATGTTAGTTGGTTAAACCCTGGTTAATGAGGCCATCTGAGTGGGGTCGACCAGATGGCTTGTTAGGTAGGGGCATCGTGGAAGGAGAAAGGGGTTGATCCAGTATAAATCCATCCCTGCTGTTCTTGAGACACACCTCCAGGCATGCCCTCCTTGTCTCAAACGTTCTGTTCTGGGAGGGAGACAAATGCACTTTATAATCAATTCTGAGGACCTTTTACTATTAATCTTTGGGTAAGTCGATAGAAGCCTCTGCTCTGGGATGAGACAGAAGTACACTGGGCTTAAATGTCAGATAGCACCTGGGAAGCATATTCAACCACAGACACAAGCTGGTCAGGGAGGGCTTCTCTGCTATTTAGGAGAGGAACAAAAAGATATCTTCCAGGCTGGTGTAAAAGTACAAAAATTGTGTGTGCATGCACGTGTGTGGGTGGGTGTGAGGTGCCCTTATTCTTCCTGTTCTAGGAAATGTACTTCTCTGCCAACTCGTGTACTTTGTGAACAAAGCATGGGCTTGGAGAGGAAATACTCTCTGCTTCCTTTCAGAAATTCTCTTCTGTGATCCAGCATCATAGATTTTCTCCTGTGGGTTATGAGTCTCTTGAACTCTTCTGGATGCTCTTCTGCTCCTGTAACTGCGGGTCACTGGACAGAGTCCCTTGACCTTTGAAATTCAGTCTCCTTGTGGGAAAGATAGAGTATCACTGACTCTTACCTCATGGGGTGGTTGCTCAAAGTCGAAGGGAGAAGTAAGGGAGTACTTGGCACTCAGTAAATGCTACCAAGTGTTAGCATCCACTGACATCAGTACTACCTTTTGCTAAGCAACACTGCAAAGCAATTTGCTACACCTGTGCTTCTTGTGGATGTGTGTCTTCTCCTCAAATGAAAGGAATGTCCTTGAAGGGCATGCATGTCCTGCTGCATGTCTTTCTCTTGCTTCGGGTCCCTGATAATGATCTGTATAAGCTAACTGGTACACTCACGCCAAGTGCCTGGTGCTTGAGACGGAGAGCTCAGTGCTGCCCTGGGGAATGTGCCAGCCAGTGAGCCCTGCACAACCCTGGGGTCCTGTCAACACAGTAGGTGGGTAAGAGAAGTCAGCCATAACTTTGCTTCTTCACTTTCTGAGGGAGAAGGCTGGAAGTGTTTCCATTTTGATGGTAGGGAGAAAGGATCCGCAATTTTTCTTACATGTTTCCTTAAGGCAGCCTCACTCTCTATGTGTGATTTTTTTTCAATTTTCTCAAAGAGAAAAAAAATGTTGTTAATCTCTATTAACCGTACTTACAATTTCTTGTTTGTTTTGTTTGTGAAAATGAAGATTTACTTTGGGCTAGTGACAGATTTTTATGTGAAATAATAATATAATGTATTTTTCAAGTAAATATGGTACAGAAACTAGGCTAAAGCACTTTATTCACATATATGCATATACTTGTGTAGTTATGTATGTATAATGTAGTATATATACTATATATGTATGCATATATAGTATATATATTTATGTATATACATATTCACACTCACATTCATACATGCAGATTTGATCTTTATTATCTGAGGGTTCTGTACTTGTGAATTCGCCTACTCACTAAAATGCTTTGCGACACCCAAACCATTTTCATCGTCATTTGCAGACACACAGAGTTGTGAAAAATTTGAGTCGTCTGGCATGCATGTCCTTAGTGTCAACAAGGTGACACTCTGCCTTCTTATTGCAGCTCTCATACTGCAAGCAACTGTTCTTATTGTGGTATTTAGTGCCTTTTTTTTTTTTTTTTTTTGGTAGCACTTTCGTGCTTTTGGTTGGCAGTTTTGCTGTTTAAAATGGCCCGTAAGTGTCGTACTGAAGCGCTGTCTAGTATCCCCAAGCACAGAAGGCTGTGATGTACCTCAGGGAGAAAGTGTTTAGATGAGTTTCATTCAGATGAGAGTTACCGTACTGTTGGCCATGAGCTCAATGTTAATGATTCAACAATATATGTTAGATAGGTTGTCTTTAAACAGAAACACCTAAAACAAGGTTGTATATTGATTGGCTGACAGAAATGATGTGACCAGAGACTTATTGGAGGAACCTAACCCTGCATTTCCACCAGGAGTGTTGGCTCACTATTTGCTAATGCACTGTTCCCGGAGACTGTATAGAGCGCATCTACTGTATCTATTGTGTGTATGAATCTCCTTAAAGTCTCCCAGAGCCTGTATGAGAGGGAATGGACTGCGGTGCTTAAGATCCTGAACTCTGGCTAGTGCCACAATGTGCCTTTCTGCCTTCGGCCACTGAACACCTGTTTTTTGCCAGATAAAACCGCTGGGAAACCTGCTCAGGGAAGTCAGGGTCTGTTTGCCTTCAGGCATCTTTCTAAGCTCCTGCCGTCTGCTGTATGCTTGGAGAAGGGATGACATCATTTGTTGCAAAACCTTTTTGGGTATTTGAAATAATAGAGCCACTTCAGTAAGGCAGCCAAGCTCCCCTTCAAAGGTAATTTCTCTGGATCACAGCACAGAGTCGAGAAGGGACCCCTAGGGCAGGAGGTGAGAGGCTCCTAGGCCGGACAGCAGCTGGGCGCTGTCACACTGCCTGCCCTGATGTTGGCCAGAGCCGCACAGCTGTGGGAGCAGGCACAAGCCAGACCTGGGGAGCTCCGCAGTGTGTGTACCTGGGTCTGAGACAGCCTTGACATCGCAGTCACCATCACCCCCAGTCCACGCCCACACAGCTCACTGCCGCTCACTACGTTCCTGGGCTTCTCAGTGCCTCTGCCCTGCCGCAGCAGGCATTTCATGACTGTGTTGTTAGGGAGCCTTTTCAGTCTTTTATGCTGTACTTTCAAAGCTGTCTCGAAATGAGATAAGTTAAAGCCTAATACAGTTTTTTCAGAAACACCTGTATTTGTCTGGCTGACCTAATATGAACACAGGTTCTCGTCTCTATCTATTGCTACACCATTACTAGGGCCACACTCTGGGTCTGCAGAGCTCATTTGTACGCCTGATACCCTGAATACAAAGTCGATCCTATAGGATGGCTCACGCCCTGCGGGGGAGACAGGGCCCGGCTCCCCAGGGAGTTTGTGGAGAGTCTAAAGAGGGAGCACACCAACCATGGGCTTGTTGCTTCCCTGTTCAACTACTCCACTGAATCTTGGCATCTAAGATGTGGTTGTTCCCTGTGTCCCACAAGCCCTGATCACAAGGTGAGTGTTGCTGTCCAGATGGGAAAGCAGAGTTGACAAGAACTGCCAACCCCAGAGAGGTGTCAGACCCACTGATAATTAAAGGGCTCCTAGGACACATTGCCAAGTCTAATATTGGTTCTAGTGGACCTGCCTTCATTCTGAAAAGGACAAAAGAAATTGCCAGTGAAGCACTCAGGGGGCAGGGGACACAGTTCTTCCCCTAAAGCTATGACCCAGGGCCAGCCCTGGGTGTAGTGTAGTGTAGTGCTTTTTCCTTAAGCAGAGTTTGGACCATGTGCTTCAGGATCCCTTAGGATGACTTGTATGACAAATGAAGAGACCTGGGAGGCTCTGCCTCTGGCCTACAGATTCAGAATTCCTCAGGATGGGGCGCAGGCATCTGTATCCTGACAAACTTCCTGTGTGATTTTGGTGTGCAGTGAATTTTGGGAACTACCGCCCTGAGCGTCAGGAACAGTTCAGCCCCCAGAGTACTCTCAGCCATGCCGTGGTCCAGCACACTGGCTGGGAGGGAACGTGGAAGGCCATGGAGTGGCTGGGCCACAAGAGACAGGAGCCCTCGCTTTGTGGTCAGACCCGTGCCTCTCTGGGCTATTAGCAAGCTGCAGAATTTCTCTGGACACGAGTTTCCCACTGTGGAAAGTGGAGGTGGTGACAGTGCCTGTTATGATGCTAGAGGGTTGGAAGTTGCACTGAGAGGTGTCCGTGGTGTACCCAGCACAGTGTCACCCTGACTGTGTTTGTCCGTTTGCTCTCATTACCACCCACATCAAAGGGGCTGCACCAGCTGGACCCATAGGCTGTGGATGAGCCTCATCACCAAACCCAACACTCACTTTTAGGGCTTTCTGAGGCTCAAGCATGAGCACTGTTTCCCCCCATGGCAGGAGTATGGCACTGGGAGACCCACTGTTCCGACCCTTTGGGGCATGGTTAGACAGGAGCCATTCCTGTTCAGAACCTTTGGATGGCTGAAGGGCAGTTAGAACTGGGAGACAGATTGTTGCCCTATCAAAGCTCCTGAGAAAGGGACACATGTACGATGTATCCATCCATTGCAAAGACAAATGTCCTGAACTCTAGTTAGGGAGTTGACAAATGGGTCTCTATAAGCAGCTTAAGTGTTAAATATTTCTTCTGCCCCTTTGGCAGAGAAGTGTTTTGTTTTCTTAGCATGGAAAATTTCTTGCAGTTTGTACATCTTTACTTTAAAAAATAAAGAGAGGTCATTACACACCCTTCATTCTTGACCTGCCTTCAGGAACAAATACCGATGGGAAAACAGCCCCTGTTGCGTAATTGCTGCTTGTAGCAGAGTTTGAGGTCCCGCCTGGGTTTCTTGAGTCACTGAGTATATGGGCTTCTGGCTGCCCTGCCTACTTGCTGTGCCTGGGAATTTATTGGGGGGATTTAATAAAGCAAAAGCAGGATTTACCAGCTACCACCAAAGTATTTGACCTCATGTTGAATTGCAAATTCTCCCCTAATCAGAACATTTGAAAGTCATCTGGAGGGATCAGGAAATAACCTGAAGATTTCGTAGGAGAGATAGAACAAGAGCACTGTGGCCTGGTGTTAAGAGGAGACGACTTAGAGCTATTTCTTTGCTCTTCCTTTTCTACCCTTTCCCCCAGTGGATTCTCCTTCAGGCACAAATGAGTGTGAAATGAGAAAAAAAGTCACAAAACAAAATCAAAAGCAACAGTGATTCTGGAATCAATGAAAAGTTCACATATGCAAGGAAGCCTGAGGTCTAAGGTTGTGTAGCTGTTTTCAGCCCAGGTTTGCTGTACCTGGTGCCACAGGACAGACACACACAGGTCTGGCAGGTAGAAAGACAAGTGGGCTATGACTAGGGGATGAGCTTTCAGTGGATTCTCAGAATGGGCCAAACTTTTGCAGTGTTCAGGGTATATAGACTGGCACATAATCTAGGGTAGTTGGGTAGGAAACTTAAAGACACATCCATGGATTGCCCTTTAATAAATCGCCTCCTTCAGTAGTCATTTTTCATCACCAGGCAATTCAGTAAAAGTTAGAATTGAGCATAATGTTGCATATCATTTCAGAACATCTGGTCCTAATATGTAGTAACAGCTGTTTAGTACCTGAGATATAAACAAAACATTTCTCCCATGACTATTACTGTTTATACTCCTGGAGGCACAGTATTGCTGAGGCAGGTCTGCTTCCCAGGGTCTCCTATCACAGATAAGAATGATAGTAACAATATCAATAATATGATGATGGTTATCATGTGTTGTTTCACTGTGTGCCGGACACTGTGCTAAGCACATTTCATATGTGATTTCTTTAAATCCTCGCCTCAGCCTTTTGTGAGAGTTAGGATAAAGTTAAAAGAGGTCATAAAGCCAG
Organism: Okapia johnstoni; assembly: GCA_024291935.2. Lineage (NCBI taxonomy): Eukaryota > Metazoa > Chordata > Mammalia > Artiodactyla > Giraffidae > Okapia > Okapia johnstoni. Next base: position 73,082,364 of record CM044310.1, read on the forward strand.
AGGTTGATTCTGCTCAAAGTCGAACCCAAGTCTGTCCAATGCCAAAGCTAACGCTCTGTAACCATTGCAATAAATTTCCTCTAAGTAAAGTAAATGAGAAAAGAACACAATTGTATAAGTCACAAACGACAAAGAGCAGAAGGGGAACGCGGAAGGACTTTTTATGGTCTTGTTTCAGAATGGGCTTCCCTGTGGCTCAGCTGGTAAAGAATCTGCCTGCAATGCGGGAGACCTGGATTCGATCCCTGGGTTGGGAAGATCCCCTGGAGAAGGAAAAGGCTACCCACTCCAGTATTCTGGCCACTATACAGTCCATGGGGTCGCAAAGAGTTGGGTACAGCTGAGCAACTTTCACTGTCTTTATTTTTCAAAACCTAAGGTTCATTTTTGCGGCCATATTGTATTGTGTACTCTGTCACCAGGTGGCGCTATTGTTCCTTGGTCACATGAGCCAATCAACAAGCCCTGTTTTTTTCCCTAATATTCAAAATGGTAACTTTCTGAGCAAAACCATATTTATAACCCCTCCTTTACAAATGTTCAATCAGAAGTTTTACAATCAACTTTTACAAAAAAGAATATCTCTATACCCAATATCAAAAGACATAAATCTTTTTTTTAAAAATTAGTTTATTTATCTATTTTTTAACTTTACAACAATGTATGGCAAAACACATAAATCTTTAAAACAAACTTCATAAAAGTAGTTTTAAGATCCATAGGTGTTTTTTTTTATCACTAACTTTTAACTGTTACTCAAATACCATAATCTACCCATAATCTTCTATTCAGACTCTGATAAAAATGCTAATTTTTATGACTCAACTGAAATCTAAATATACAAGCTTCTCTAGAACTCAGTTTCTTAGATCCATATCCAGGTTTCTAAAGATATTAATTTTTACCTTCAAAGTTTCCTTAGGGCCTCTTTTCCATTCATGACCTATTGCTTTATACAAGAGGAGATATGTATACTACTCTTATATAAGCAGAGGGGCTTCCCTGCTGGCTCAGACGGTAAAGAACCTGCCTGAAATGCAGGAGACCTGGATTTGATATCTGGGTTGGGAAGATTCCCTGGAGAAGGGCATGGCGACCTATTCCAGGATTCTGGCCTGGAGAATTCCATGGACAGAGGAGCGTGGTGGGCTAATGTCCATAGGGTTGCAAAGAGTCAGACATGACTGAGCGACTAACACTTCTTTCACTTATATAAGCAGATGTGTCCAAAAGTAAACGAAATTATATACCTGAGAAGGCCCCCTTCCTCTAAGTGTCCTTTACATTGTGTCTCCCTGAAGAAGGAGGAATTTCTCCAGATACCTTCCTGCTTCCACCCCTGCCTTGCCTGCCACTAACACCTATTTTGGAAAGAATGTCTTCACTTTTGAGACGCTCTCTCCCTTGCTTTTCAGTGCTTAAGTTAAGAACTAAGATTTTGAAGTGGGCAGATCTGTGTTCAAATTCTAACTCTGTAACTTTCTAATTGTGTGAATTTGGGCAAATTACTTAATTTCTTAAGTTTCAGTTTTCTTATCTGCAAAACAGCAATAAAATAGGACTAATAACAATACTCTTTTGGGTAAGGATCACCTGAGATAATGTGTGTGATCCATTTAGCAGAGCACTGTGCTCATCATTAACCCTCAACAAATGGTAGCTAATATTATTGTGCACTGGACTCATTCGTCTATTTCTCTGGACTCATTTGTTTATTCTGATTTTTCTCTAAGCTCTAATTTATAGACTGTCACCTTAACACCTTAACTGAGTACATCAGTATGTTATGATTACTCTGCAAGGTCAGTTTTAGTTCCTCCCCAACCACTGATATCATTGTCTTGAAATCACCCAGAGTCAGAATGTCTGATGTCATTCTTGACACCTTTGACTCTCAGTTGGTCCCCAATCCCTTTGCCCAAGTTGTCCCACCCACTTTCCTACACACACCCCTGGGTAATCAGCCATGGACTCCCATTGTTTCCTCTGTTACCTCCTTCAGGGGACTTTTCTTCTTATAAGCTTCAGTTCCATTCTGCCCCAAACAGTCCTACTGAATTACTGATTTCCTAGTTTCCATAATATCCTTGGGACTTTCTTGGTAGGTAAGGGTTTCACACTTCACTTAAGAAAGGAAGCATTTTTACTTCTTCTGCCCTCCGTCAGTGCCCAGTAAAGCACCTGGTCCTGAGCTCTGAGTAGGAATTTGGTAGATGTAGGTGGTTGATTAATTTCCTCTTCCTATTGTTTCTCCCCAAAGGTTTTGTTCCTTTCTTATGTCCTTTACTCGGCAACACATTCATTCATTCAAACACTTGCTGAACTTCGTGCCAGGGCATTTGGGCCCTGTAGTTGTGACACACTGTGCTGGTTGCCCCGCGGCATGTAGAATTCCCCAGACCAGGGATCAAACTGAAGTGCCCTGCATTGGCAGGCGGATTCTTAACCACTGGACCACCAGGGAAGTCTGGGAATTCAAATTTTCAGTGCACCAAGTATTTGTTGAGCTCTGTAACCCAGGCACTTCACTGGGTACTGGGCTTTCACTGGTGAACAAGATAGACATGGCTCTGGTGGAACTCACAACCCAACAGAGAAGATGATATTATGTAAATAATTCCAGAAGCCATGGAGGTTACAAAGGGGAGAAGGAGGGAGCACAATGGAAAGGTTTTTGTTCTGAATTGGGAAATGTCCCCTTGAAGAAATTGTATTAAACATGAAGTTGAAAACCAAGTGTAACAGAGCTCTAAGCATGGTGTATGCTGGGGCAGGGAGAAGAAAGTTCACGTTAGAGTGGATCGAGGGAGGCTTCACAGAGATAGTGCTGCTGGCGTGGGCTCCTGGCGTGCGCGCAGAAGTTCGTGATCCAGTATGGGAGCATTAGTAACAGAGGCAACTGGATGGGCAGCAACTCCAAATCCTCTCAAATTGAGAGACCTTCTAAGTTCCATTTGCATCCGGCCATGTTCTCTTTCATGCATCTCTGCTATGTGGGTCGACTTGGTGTGTTGAAAGAGTCAACAGAACAAAAGATGTCTTTTGCCTTCAAACCCCAGGGCTCAAGGAGGAAGAGCAGAGCTGCTTATGTTGGTTCTTCTGTTTGTACTTTTCTTCCCCTTTAAGAACATCCTATTGAAGGTTCAGCCCTAAAATCCTTATGATCGGAACGGCAAACAGGCTTTCACTTGTAACAGAAGGGAAATTAGCAGGAAATCCTACTCTGGTTCGATAAAGCTTGACCCTTTTGGTGACACTGTGGCCGTCTTGCATCAGTTTTGGAAAGTTACCATCTCCATTGGCAGGACTGACAATTTAAATCTCACCCCTTTCTAAATTGTATTTATAAAAGTCTCTTTCTTTAGCTCAGACTAGAGATTGCACTTCAACTTATGCAATTGGCTCACTTGGTTTTCGTCTCTTATTTAAGATATTTAAGGATGCACTGGAGGTCTAAACAATGAAGGGCCGTGAAAAGTATCAGCAGTTCTCCAGATAGTTAGGACAACCTCCTTCTCCCTCTGTCTCCACTTTGTCAAAATTGAAATCCTTAGTTAGTGACAGCAGGGCCAAGTACCTAGACTTGAAAATATTTTAACTCTTATATTCCTAAATCTGCTCCAGAGAAATTCTTGGATCAGACACATAAAACCAGAGGGGAACTCTCACCAGGGATTGCATAGATGGTGAATATTTAAATTTGTAAAACGTTATTGAGAAATATGAGACGTGTCAGCTATCTCCTAAGCTAGCATTTTTTCAAAGTGAATTATTTTGTGGATGTTCAAATGGGGACATACTGGAATGAAAAAAAAAGACAGGAGGAACCAAATTATTTATAATTATGATATGTATGTGTTGGTGGGATGGGGGCTGCCTTCTGAGACATAAATGGATGACAAAGAATAAGTTATCTCTTTAAAGATATAACATGGCAATAATCACATAGTTTCTGGCTTCAAAACGTCATAATCTATTAATTTGATGGATATCCAAAAGCCATAATCTGTCAATCAGGTGTCAGAAGAAAGTGTCTCAGAGCTTTGAAGCATGACATTTAGAATACTGCTGGATACCTTTATTTTTATTCTGATAGTAATAGGGAGAAAGGACTCAAACGTTCTTGGCATAGTTAGGGAATGAATATCATTTTAGCTATCTTAACAATTTTGCACCTTGAAAGTGGTATTTGATCAGTACATTGTATTGAAAAAGTCCGAAAGTCACACCACAGTAAATTAGAAGGAGATAATTTTATCCTAAGATTTTGCTGACATACCCATTGTGTCATCGCTTTCCTGGTTTAAATTAGAACAGAACCTAGGATGATTTCTTCGGAAATTCCTATGGCCCATCTATTATTTCTATATACTATGTGGACATGCCCTTGAAACTTACTAATGGGCACTGGGGAAAAATGCTTTAGTCTATCAGTGAAATGTCAAATTGATGGAAGGAAGAAATGAAAGATGTCACACACATAGAAAAATAGAGCTTTTCCAGAACCCACTAGGCTTGCTGGGATGACTGGATGGGAACCTCCCCCTCCTCCTCTAAATAGGAAGAGAAGACTTAACCCTGTAGCCCCGTGATATTACAGCACATATTTCAAAGCTGAATAGAGTTTTGCCTCATTTGCCTCATTACAATTCTGATAAGTTTAAGATGCTCTTCTAGATACTTCCAAAATTTTATGCAAAATTATTTCTGGTGCAGAGGTCACTCAACCCTCCGGATTCCCCTTCCTGCTCCCAACAGGCGTGGTCAAGGAACCTTCTGTGTTCCCTGCTGCCTTTCTTACTGAGGCCCAGCTAAAGTTCACGTTGAAGAGGGAACTATTCTGCAAATCTGGTTTCACCTTTGTGGTCTCTGTCTGTCACACAAACACCTTGTTTAAAAAGCAGAGAGTTGGGAGGGCATCAGGGTTCAGAAGTCATGAGAAAGGTGTATTGCTCTTCCTTCAAAGAGCTATTTGGAAACTAGACCTTGTCCTTGGGAGACCAGAACAGCAGCTAGAAGTGGTGGACTGGCTCATCTCTCCCTCCTCAGGAACCAGCTTCTGGGGGGATTTGCCCAAGCTCACTCATCATCCTACTGTTCAAAGGACAGAGAAGGAAGGAGGGAGGGAGGTAAGATTTATTAACACCAATCTGTGTCCCATAGCATTCTAGGTGCTTTATATGTGAACATATATTTTATATTCATAATGATCTAATCCATGTCCCTGGTTTCAGTGTTATCTACCTGCCCACTAATGACTCATACTTAGCCCTTTGGCTTAGTCATCGATGAGCCCTAGAGCTGTATAGCCAACCACCAGGTGGGCATCCTTCTTTCATGTCTCAAAGGCACCTGGGACTTGACATTCCCCAACCAATATGTGATGCTCTCTTCCAAACCTCTCTGCTTTCTGCTGCTCCCTACCTTAATCTGTGGCACCACCATCCACCCATTTCCCCTCATTTCCAAATTTAAATCCTCCTAAATGTATTGGGAATCTACCCACTCCTCTCCCTCTTTCTTACCAGTGCTCTGTTCTGAGCTACCATCATGATTTTGCTTTGACTACCGATATGCCTCCCAGCTGGTCTCCACACAGCCACTTTTACCTTCTTCCAATTGCTCTTTTCTCCTCAGCCAGAGCCATCCTTTGAAAGCTTTGATATGATGCATCTGATCATGCTACTCCTTTGCTTAAAATCCTTCAATGGTTTCTCAGTGCTTTGAGGATTAAATAAAAAACAAACCTTCCACATCAGCTACAAGGCCAGGCAAAATGCTCTGATCTCCTCTCACACCACTCTGCACTTTGAAGTCCAGCCATACCAGTGTTAGTTCATTTGCTGAGATCTTCATGTACCAAGGCCTTTACACACACTTCCTTCTTCATCAAGAATCTACCTGCAATCCACCCCAGAGCCTTCACCTAATTCAGACTCATTCATTCTTCTATCTCATCTCTATTGTCAGGCTGGATGTTTCTTCTCTTTTCTTCTCTCTCGTGATGCCATGTGCATCTCCCCCATAGCCCAGGTTATAAACATCACTTCCCATTTATTGATAGTGAATAGGTGATTACTGTTTACTGCCCCTGACTCAATGCTATATACAAGGGTAAGGAATTTCTTCTTAACTCATCATTAATCCCCACTGCTGGGCTCAGTGTTGGCTTGTAGGTAATTAATTAATAATGAATTAATGGATGCATGGGTGAGGTAGATAGAATTAGACCCTTTTAACAGATTAGGAAACTAGGGCTTACTCTAAGTGAGAACTTGAAGTATGAGGGGCAGGGTTCAGTCCCCAAGTCACAAAGTGTAAGACACTTTAATATATACAGTAGTGATGACAGATTTTTTTTTGTTGTTGAAAGACCCTCCGATCACGCTACACTAATTTCAGTTTGCCACTCTACCCTTTTATTTTTTCTGTGCACATAGGATATTTTGAGGGTAGGAACCAGACACTTTTTTTTTCACTGTCTCGATGTTTTCTGAATATCCTGCTTAAGCCTTTCTTCAAGTGCCCAATCAAACTAATCCAGTGAACTTGGCTGCTGACCTTGCTCTCACAAATTTGCCATCTCAGAATGATTGATGTCTGCTTGGTCCCTGTTGGAAAAATGGCTGCAGATATGATCCAGGAAATCTATAGTCACAAATCTAGCGTAATTTTAACAAGTCGTGGTCAGAATACTAAGAAGCACCGCATGGAAGTGTTGCATGAAAATTACTCATCTTCTGTCATCTTTGCCCTTTACGTTGGCCTCCCCAAGTCCCTGCATGGGGCAGCCAGAGCCAGAAACTTCTTTCTTATAAGAGTGTTGTAACAAAACTTGTATTAGACGGAGGGGTTGGATGGGTGAATAGATCAAAGGTCTAGGACCAGAGAGAAAGTGGAATAAACCTAAAGATTATTTATATTAATTCTGGTTTAAAATGCGATTTTAAAATGTGATGCATTGTATGTAGAAAAGTTTTTTTTTCTTTGGTCTTTGAAAGCTCAATTTTCTTTCTTTTTTTTTTTTTAATATATAACACATGTAAATAACAGTGTGTATTACATATACATTCCATATATCTTTCACATATTTGAAGGTTCACACAAATTTCATTGTATGAGACTTTCCATCACCACAAAATAATGTCAAATTTAATGATGTATTCCAGTTTAGATAAATATAGTTATATTTTCTAGTTTTAACAATGAGCCACTTCAATCATATTACATAGATAATATGCATTATATGTATACAGACTTTAAATATATAGCAAGTATCCTCTGAGTAAAACATTTAAGCATTATTGAGTTCACAGCAATTTTTTTCATTGTTAAAAGTAAAAATACCACAACCCCTAATCAATTCTAAAAAGAATTCTATTTGGAAAAAAAGAAGGGGGATTAAAGTTAAGTGTGTACTAGCTACATAATGCCTGATAAGTTAAAAGCTGAGTTAAGCATGTACTTCAGCAAATCAGAGAATTCAAAATAATCATTCTAAATAATCATGGATGTTATTCAGCAACCTCCTTGTGGTCCAGATTTGTTACTTTTCTTCTTTGTATCTTTATGTCTGTCTTAGAGCCTTGTATATCTCACTGCACTCATATGTGTTGAAGGGAACCGATGTAAATTAACAAAAGGCACACTTCATTGCCATCTCCTTAAAAAGTCTTTGCAACTTATTTTAAATACCAATTCATTTTCTGGCTTGTTTATCATCTGCCTCCCCTGCCAGATCTAGGACAGGAACCATGATATTTGTTTTACTCAGCAGCAAAACATTAGCAGCTAATACAGTGAAAATTTGTTAATAACGAATAGATAAAGTTCACTTTTAATTGGTTAGCTCAATTTTCACTTACACAGTTGATTGCCCCGGTTATAGTACTCTTTGCAAGGTGTGAGAATTTCCCACTTACTTATCTACTTTCAATCTAGAATGTTCACTCCCTCAGGGCAAGGACTAGGTTATGTTTACCCTCTTATCCCTAGAGACTTGCATAATCCCGGCTGTTTCTAGGTACTCAGACATTTTTCTTGAACAAAACACAGCCTTCTCACAATGACAGTGAAGCATGTTGGAAGCACGAGTGACTGGTTCGGAGGGTGAATCTCTGTTTGTTTTTCTACTGAGAAACGTTTGAATCTCTAGTGAGGTCAAGGGTACAGGTCTACTCCTGTGTAGCAGGCAGCCCATCAGCAGCCTGTGTGGAGAGCAGAGTTGGAGGATGTAGCAACCCGTGCAGTCTTTGCCTTCAAGATCCAGGCCTCCCTGAGAGGAGATGTCTCTGCTTGCAAGGAGAGCCTGTTATTCACAACAAATATTTACACAACAAAGCAATTCTTCCATCATCCCCGACTTAGCCTGCTCTTACCCTGAAAGTAAAGCCTGATGTGATTGATTGTGTGATTCCAAGAAACAGGCTGGGGGATGGGAAGAGTGAGACCGAAAAAGAGGGGCCACGTGTTCAAGGGAGCAGACGCAGGTCGGTCACTGCTATGGGCCACTGAGACGCACCTCCCAAGGCCCTCCGAGAGGAGCCTCAGAAAATACCTCCAAAATGTCTGTTTCTAGGGAACAGTTTCCATCCCCCTGTGGTCAAGGCTTGCCTATGAGATGTCTACTCTCTCATTCCTGTGCAAGCGGGAGGGACTTGACAGGTTCCCTTGGGCATTCCATCCCATGGTGTCTGAGAAACCCTAGGATAGAATGCAGGAATGGGTGGGTCGTGTCCCTGGGGTGCTGTCTGATTGCGCCCGTGGGAACCTGGTTGTCAAAGCCATGGTAGGGAAGCGTGTGGAGCAGGCTGCGAGAAATGCCCAGAACAGCCTACTAGTTTAGATGTGGACTTCAAAGGTGATTTATGAAGATCCACGTTCTACTAGAATGGGCTTATGAGCTAGGAAGGTTAAGGCCAGTCAGAGGCCAAAAGGGAGAAACTGAGGCAGAAGGTAGTCCTGTGGGTAAAGACAGCACCACACAGCGAGGGTGCACCTGCTGTGGGCTCTGGCACCAGCCACAGCAAGGGTGCATCTGCTGTGGGCTCTAGCACCAGGCACAGCGAGGGTGAACCTGCTGTGGGCTCTGGCACCAGGCACTTTCGGGTCTGAATTCTGACATCTCTCATTGTGAACTTTTGAGAACATTATTGAATCTGTCTTGGTTACAGGTTCATCATCAGAGAAATGGGGATATAAAGGGCAATCTCATGCTATTTAAGTTTTGGATCTTTAGCAAGGAAAATGTATTCACATGTTACCTGTGTAACTGGAGATCATGCCACGCTGGAACAGATTTAAGAAATGGATCTGGAACAGATTTGCAACAGATTTTTAAAAAGGAACTATGCCTCACAGGATTGATAGGACTGTCAAATGAAGGATGCTTAGAAGGCGATTATCCCAGAATAAACCTCCAGCACATGGTGGTCTTCCTGCCAGTGATGAAAAATGGGAAGGGAAGGAAGGCCACCACCAAACAGCGCAAGGAGGCCCTTGTTTAAAATGGGGGAGCTCGGGGCCTATGGGAACTTGCCTGTCTTCACATCCCTACTCCCTTAACTACGGAAAAGAATTGGTGCTGGCATGCCTCCAGCTCTAGTCATCGCTGGCTTGACATCTGGGAAGAATCTGGGCCAGCAGCAAGGACTTCTAGAGTCCTCTAGGAGAAGCTGATAGAGACCAGGAGAGGGACTTGCAGTCAGGACTAATGGGGGTTGACACAACAGCTAACGTTTCTGGAGAACTTGTGGTGTGTGGTCCTGCTCAGAGAAATTTCTGTCTAGTAGTCATAGATGGTCCAGGGGCCATAATTCGCATTTTTATACATCGTGAATCTGAGATGAAGTCATTTGCCCCAGGTCAAGATGCCACAAAGTGTAGAGCTGAGACATGAACTCAGGAAATGTGATTCCAGAACCCACACTATATAATTGTACTATTGCACTGCCTTTGAACAATCACTGTCTGGTTCACATCTGGTCTGGGAGGTGGAGATAACACTCAGGGGCACAGAGCATTGCTTGGTTCTCAAGTTACAAATAGACACTTTGAGATGTGCTTCAGTAATTGAGTAAACTATTAGTGTTACTCTATCTTTGGTTATTATTATATTAAGATCCCAGCAGGAAAGAAGCACACACAAACTGAAAGTTTGAAGAAAATGGAATAGACTATTTACAAAGACGTGGGAATATTTGGGGAAAACTTATGAAGGACAGTGTAGGGCTTGAGAGCTTTCAGCAGCAGGAAGCTGTTACTTCTTGTGAACCTGGAAGTATAAGGAGAGAGAGGGTGCAGAAGAACCTGGTGAGAGAAGCCTTGGGGAGAGGACCGTGATGGGAGCCCTCCACGGTCAGTTTGCCAGGAGGAAAAAAGGTCCATTAACTTCTCTTGCTCCTATGTGATGTCCTGCCAGTAACTTCCATCAGCCACATCTCACAGGAAGCCAGAGGAGAGAGCTAGAGGAAAAGGCAACCCATAAAGGCCAGCATCTTGGCACGCAAATAAGGACAGAGATGAATGGGGTCTGGTCTGGCCTGCCATGGCAGGTGGAGGCTACCCAGCACTGCGGTCAACCTGCAGACATGTCCTTGAGAAATCAAAACAACAAGAAGGAGTATTGTCCTTACAATGGACATTTGTTCAACCAGAAAAAAGAATGAAGCACTGGTCCATGCTCCAGTAGGGAAGAACCTTGACAACATCATGCTTCACGAAAGAAGCCAGACATGGAAGCCCACCTGCAGTAAGATTGCACATACACAGGGGGTCCAGAACTGGCAAATCCAGAGCGACAGAAAGTAGACTGGTGGTCGCCAGGGCCCGGAGGGGAGTAGGGTGGAGAGTGACTGCTAACAGGTGCTGGTTTCCTGTGGATGACAAAAGGGTTCCAGACTAGATTGTGGTGATGGTGGCATAACTGTCAATGCTGTGAGTTTACTAAGTCATTCATAGTATATTTCATATTATGTGTATTTTACCACAATTAAAGAAACACACAGATCCATCGATGAGAGGGAACCTCCTTCTCCAAAGGCTCATGTTTGTGTCTTATTCATCGTCTAAGCGGGGCACCAGACAAAGCGTGACGCTTTCTCACTACAAAGGTGGTAGGGAAGGCAGCAGATGCTCTTGCGGCCTCATGTGGCCTCCTCACCTTTTTGCAGCCAGGCTTCCCACAGCTCGTGCCCACTCAGCAGAGCCAGGGAATTCCCAGGCCCCAGGAGTCCAGCCAGGCACTGACAGTAGTCAGTACACACTAGCCTCCTTGCCTTTCCCGGGGCGAGGCTGGGGCCGGGGGCAGTGTGCACTTCACATGCCTCCAAGTCCCAGCAGGCTTGAGCTCCAGTCTCCTGTGTAGTTACCTGACAGCAACAGCCCTTTACTCTCCCTTTCCCTCTCTGTCTCCCTTCCCCCTCACCTACTAGTTCTGCCTGCACCCCCCAAGTCAGCTACAGCATTCAAGCCCTGGTGTGAGGATTTATAACAACTATAAAATAACAATAGATAGCATGAATTCTGTTCTTATTATTAAGATATGTATGAGAACAGACTAGCTCATGTTCATATTGCCTCTCCTGTTCCCCATGATAAGGCTGTCTTCATGTATCAGGGAAAATAAGTATCACTGATCCTTAGATGTTAGTGTCAACAGACACCCCATCCATCTGCTGACCACCCCCACCCTGCCCCCAGCTCAGACAGTAAAGAATCTGCCTTCAATGCAGGAGACCTGGGTTCAGTCCCTGGGTCGGGAAGATCCCTTGGAGAAGGAAATGGCAACCCACTCCAGTATTCTTGCCTGGGAAATCCCACAGACAGAGGAGCCTGGTGGGCTATAGTCCATGGGGTCACAAAAGAATCAGACAGGGCTGAGCCACTAACACCACACAACAACAAGGAAGAGTGTAAACAGTGCAGAGTCCCTGAGATATGCCCTCAGGCCCTGCCCTGAGATATGCTGATTCAGTAAGTCTAGGTGTAGGGCCTGACTGTGGTTTTATCAGGCTCTTTGGGTTATTCTTGAACATCTGGAAGTTCACGGTTCACGTATTGCTGAAGCCTGGCTTGGAGAATTTTGAGCATTACTTTACTAGCGTGTGAGATGAGTGCAATTGTCCGGTAGTTTGAGCATTCTTTGGCATTGCCTTTCTTTGGGATTGGAACGAAAACTGACCTTTTCCAGTCCTGTGGCCACTGCTGAGTTTTCCAAATTTGCTGGCATATCGAGTGCAGCACTTTCACAGCATCATCTTTCAGGATTTGAAATAGCTCAACTGGAATTCCATCACCTCCACTAGCTTTGTTCATAGTGATGCTTTCTAAAGCCCACTTGACTTCACATTCCAGGATGTCTGGCTCTAGGTAACCATCGTGATTATCTGGATTGTGAAGATCTTTTTTGTATAGTCCTTCTGTGTATTCTTGCCACCTCTTCTTAATATCTTCTGCTTCTGTTAGGTCCATACCATTTCTGTCCTTTATCGAGCCCATCTTTGCATGAAATGTTCCTTTGGTATCTCTAATTTTCTTGAAGAGAGCTCTAGTCTTTCCCAATCTGTTGTTTTCCTCTATTTCTTTGCATTGATCACTGAGGAAGGCTTTCTTATCTCTCCTTGCTATTCTTTGGAACTCTGCATTCAGATGGGAATATCTTTCCTTTTCTCCTTTGCTTTTCGCTTCTCTTCTCTTCCCAGCTATCTGTAAGGCCTCCTCAGACAGCCATTTTGCTTTTTTGCATTTCTTTTCCATGGGGATTGTTTTGATCCCTGTCTCCTGTACAATGTCATGAACCTCTGTCCATAGTTCATCAGGCACTCTGTCTATCAGATCTAGTCCCTTAAATCTATTTGTCACTTCTACTGTATACTCATAAGGGATTTGATTTAGGTCATACCTGAATGGACTAGTGGTTCAAGCTGGTTTTAGAAAAGGCAGAGGAACCAGAGATCAAATTGCCAACATCCGATGGATCATTGAAAAAGCAAGAGAGTTCCAGAAAAACATCTATTTCTGCTTTTTTGACTATGCCAAAGCCTTTGACTGTGTGGATCACAATAAACTGTGGAAAATTCTGAAAGAGATGGGAATACCAGACCACCTGACCTGTCTCTTGAGAAACCTGTATGCAGGTCAGGAAGCAACAGTTAGAACTGGACATGGAACAACAGACTGGTTCCAAATAGGAAAAGGAGTACGTCAAGGCTGTATATTGTCACTCTGCTTATTTAACTTATATGCAGAGTACATCATGAGAAACTCTGGGCTGGAAGAAACACAAGCTGGAATCAAGATTGCCGGGAGAAATATCAATAACCTCAGATATGCAGATGACACCACCCTTATGGCAGAAAGTGAAGAAGAACTAAAGAGCCTCTTGATGAAGGTGAAAGAGGAGAGTGAAAAAGTTGGCTTAAAGCTCAACATTCAGAAAACTAAGATCATGGCATCTGGTCCCATCACTTCATGGGAAATAGATGAGGCGACAGTGGGAACAGTGTCAGACTTTGTTTTTTGGGGCTCCAAAATCACCGCTGATGGTGATTGCAGCCATAAATTAAAAGACGCTTACTCCTTGGAAGGAAGGTTATGGCCAACCTGGATAGCATATTTAAAAGCAGAGACATTACTTTGCCGGTGAACATCCCCTGCCTGCAGCTCAGCTCAAGCCTAAGAGAGTCTGCGCTCTTCCTGCAGGCAACAGTGCCCAACTCCAACTAGGGTTCAAGTCTCAGCTCTCAGCTTACTAGCTCTCTGAACTTAGCCTTGTTATTCGACTTTGACTTCCATGTGGCTTAGTGTTCTCATCTTAAAACCGGGATTTATTGTGTTATGTAATAGTTATAACATAACCAACATTCTGAAAGAAATCCAAGTTACAAATGAGAAGATGTGGTGTGGTCTTGCTAAACTTTCTCTCTCTGCTCTGGCTGTTATTCTCCCACATCTGGGTCACCTCTGACCCTTTCTGCCCACATTTGATCTGTATGAGCCTAGCATTCTGGCCTGATCTTTCTAGCTTGTCTTCTTGCCACAGTACCCTTTCTGCCCCTTTCTGGTTCTAAATCCTAGTCGAATTTTGCGTAACATGCCTGGCTTTCTGCCTACTCTTGGTGCAGCAAAGTGGCAGTGCCTTAAATCTTCCAGTCTACTCCTACATTTGTCACCTCAGTGAAAGGGAATGACACCCCTATCACCCTATCACAGTGGTGAGAGATTGCATTGATGTCCTCTGGCTACCTCTTCCATAATCATATCACGCAAGGATGGGCTAAGATAAAATGTTGAGTCCATATACACTGTTGGAGCAGAAGGACCAGCTGCTCTCAAGGGGCAGGAGAATAAGAGTTCTAGCCATAGAGGTCACAGGCAAGATGTGTGGGCAATCCTGAATTGAATAATGCATCATCTTACTGGCAAAATTACATTTGTCTTGCTCACCCAGCTTCCCACACCATCCAGCTCAGTCAATGATTGTGGAATGAGAGAGAAGCTAAGACTCAAGCCAAGGAAGCAGAGACTTGACATAGATGATGTTTTTATCTTTCTGTTGGTGGCAGAGACTGCATTACATATTTTTTGAGATATGATACAGGAAGACTTTTGTTTCTCATGTTGATGAAAAATGTGTGCTCTTTATTCTTTATAGAATGAATAGAATTGTAGCACATTTGTCTTTGACTTTACACCCCTCTCTCTTTTAATAGGTCTACTCTGGGAAGCTTAGTTGGAAATGTCTTTCTTCCTGTCTATGCTTCCCCAAGGACTTTATATTGGAGCAGTCAAAACCAGCAATGAAGAATTACTGTAGAGCTGAGATCAATACGGGAAGACTGAGGAGAGTCTCAGGAGTGTGAGGGACTTGAGCCCATCAGGGGAAAGTGGTTCAGTAATGGGTGACATGCCCAGGTTCTGATGCCTACAGATGTCTCTTGATGTCAGGGATCAGAAGGCAGGCTGACAGAGCACAGGTCTAGGATTCAGAATAATAACGTGTTCATGACAGTGAGCCATCTGATGTAAGTGTTTCTGCTTCTTATCTCATTAGGACCAGCCATGAATGTCTCTGGGTTGTGAGTCCCTTAGTTACAATCATGTGTCTCTGTCAGGGATAGCAAACAGTCTTAATTCTGTGAGTTAACGCTCCTGGGGAGGCTTCCTAGATCTCTGTGCTGAGTTAAGATGCTGAAGCTTATCAGGAAAGTGAATGACATTTGTGATGAATGACATTTGTCATGAGTACAGGTATAGAAATTGTGTCAAGAATACCATATCCTCACCATCTCAGTCTAACGTACATACAATGAAGTCAAGATCTGGGATCTACCTCAATAAAGGAGGAAAGTGAAAGTGAAAGTCACCTAGTCATGTCCGACTCTTTGCGACCCCATGGACTGTATAGTCCATGGAATTCTCCAGGCCAGAATACTGGAGTGGGTAGCCTTTCCTTTCTCCAGGGAATCTTCCCAACCCAGGGATCGAACCCAGGTCTCCCACATTGTAGGCAGATTCTTTACCAGCTGAGCCACAAGGGAAGCTCAAGAATACTGGAGTGGGTAGGACTCAATAAAGGAGGACTCTTCCCAAAAAATTTCTTTGAAAAATTTAAATAGTAGGTTCAATATGGAGCCTACTGGTTCTACAGAACAGAACTATTTACAATGGTTTTTGATCTTTTTTCTCAAATGGCTGAGTACTTTGGCATAAAAGAGCAAGGCACAGAAGATTCATTATTTGGGGTATTATTCTCTATGAATCCTGAACTTAGAGCCAGGCCTCAGACCCTGATCCAAGTTTTGCTTTCCTAAGGCCACAGTCTCCTTCTGAGAGTTGAGGAGGGTAAGGATGTAGGATAAAACAAACAAACAACTTCCCTCCCCATAAAAAACCTAAACTTGTGTGTTCTTTGAGGAAAAATATCACATTCAAAAAGTTTCTTGAAAATGGCTGTTTCATGTAATATTCTAGAGTGTTGCAAATTTAGCTGAGCTGGGCAAAACTTAAGAAGGAGGGTACTTTATGGAGCAACACGTATGTTTTGTGTGTTTACCTGATAAATTTGTAAGGAATTGAGTGCCACCAGTGGCAGGCAGAGCTTATTTTGGAGAAATGATCCAGTGACAGGGAAAAAGCCTCAGTTTTGTTGGAAGACCATGAGATCATGTCTATGTTGTAAAAAGTGACATCTGGGTCAAGAATTGTTGTTGTTCGATCGCTAAGTCATGTCCGACTCTGTGCGACCCCATGGACTGTAGCCCACCAGGCTCCTCCATCCATGGGATTCTCCAGGTAAGAATACTGGAGTGGGTTGCCATTCCCATCTCCAGGTGATCTTCCCAACCCAGGGATTGAACCTGGATCTGCTGCATTGCAGGCAGATTCTTTACTTCTGAGCCACCAGAGAAGCCCAAGAACTGTTAGTTGTTGACAAAGATGTATTTGTACATATAAACATGTGTACATTTGCATGCCTGTGAAGTTTGATCAATTCCAGAATGTCCCCTGTGCCTAGGTGCCATTTCAGAGGTCTTTATACTAAACCTTACTTTTGTATGTAAACAATCTTTTTGATGAGTGATTTTCAGTTACACATGTTATGAATGCCTCCGACTTACATATCATGTAACCTGTGGGAGTTAAGTCCTAACAAACAAGTCTGATGTCTGCACAGAGAGCTGAGTTTTAAGGTAGAAAAAGTTTATTTCTACATTATCCCTAGTGAATCAGAGTTAATATTTTCTTCCTAACTGCAAGTGGAAATGATAATAACCCTTAGAATTACCCTTCCACAGCCTTCTTAGAAATTCATATAATGCATAATCATCAAAATCATCAACATTGATGGTTACCATTTGCAGAGAACATGTGTTTAGTATATATGGGGCTTGAAGACAGTGACTATGTAGTTTTTAGTTCAAACCAGTACACTCTTGAGAGCAAGAGGGGGTGCTATTAATAATTATACTGGGGCAAGTGGACTAAACTAGGACTTTCCTGGGAAGACTGGAACATTTAGTCATCTTATTGGGGTAAGATTTTTCCGTCCTAGTCCCTCAGAGGACACTAACAGAAACAGATTCTTCAGGAATGACACACAAATCTTAGCACACATTTGGCTGCTAGCTTCATTTATGCCATTGGTGACTGGTGTGGACAGAGGTTATGGGAGAGAAGGACCAAGAAATGCAGGTTTCCAGTCTCTGTTTTTCCCAGAGGCAGCAGTGTGATGTATGGATCAGAGAATTGTCTTGGAATCAACCAGTAAATCAGCCATTTACTCGCTGAAAAACCCTGGGTAAATTATTTAACCACTCTGAGCATCAGTTTTCCAAATGCAAAAAAATGAAAACATTCATTTCCTCAAATGACTATTATGATGATTCCATGTGATGACTCGTGAAAAAGATTCCAGTAGCCAGATTCCTTATACTGAAAACCCAGAGTGTCACTTAATCTACAGGGAAAATAGCATGACAAAGAAGGTTAGTGATAACTGAGAGTTTATTTCAGTAATTTCATCAAATACTGGCAACATCCGTGGCCACAACATACACCACATGTGGAATAACTCATAAAAGAAAATTTCTTGGTCAAGTTACACTAAGAGATTTCCTCACTGTATCTCTCAGAGAGAAACCCCTGGGGGAGTCTCTATTTTTTATCAAAAGTTTAGAAATGGGAGCTCACCATTAGTAAGCTCTTGCTTAATTGAACAAAGACATTGAGGATGAGGAAGACCACTGCTTCTCTCTCTTCACAGTTGTAGGAGCCTGCCTCAAACATTGTACAAAGGGGGAGACAGAGGAAGAGAGCTGGCTTTTACATGTTACATAGGTGTCAGGAGAGCAGGTCAGCGGTTTACGTGGGCAGGCAAGCCAGAGGCCCTCCTAGGGCAGAAGAGAGAGGTTGGCACCCACAGACTGCATAATTCAAAGGGTTTAAAGGAGAAGGCAGAGTTTGGCACAAAGATGGGCTTTTGCTGTTCTTTATTCCAAATTCATAACAAGATGTAAGTGGTATCAGCAGGAAGTCTATGGTCTATGCAGGGTAAAGGGATAATTTGCAATATGGTTGCTTGCCATTCTGATCTCAGTCCATCCAAAGTGTGGATCCTACAGTGGTGGCCCAGCAGGGGCCTCTGTTCAAACTGGCCATCTTTGGGGTGGGAACAGAGCCAGGGTGGACAGTCATGAGCACTAAGTGACAGGCAACCTTACAGGTGTCCTCTGGACACAAACATGCTTGGAATGGGGTTTGTAGAATGACTTCACCTTTTCATTGCAACACGGCAGTGTTGCCAACAGGGATTCAGGGCCTCGGTGACTGCAGACCTATATAGCGGCCATGGTCAAGCCCCAAAATGAGATCGGAGTTTGTGGCTTTGCATTTACGTGAAGTTGTTTGTAACTGGGACTTCTGCCTAGGATCTCTAAAGTGCATAACCACAGCCAGTTTTTGGCTCTTGCTTCATGTGGACAAGCCAGGGGTCCTCTTGCCTGGCACTGGTACAGCCTGTCAGTAACCACTGTCTCCAGGCTGTGTCCTGGATGCCCTGCCTGGCTGCATGCTTTCTGCCTCACAAGACCAAGCACCTAAACACAGAGCAGTCCTTAGTGAAGGCAAGCCATATAACTTAGGTCCACTCTTATACCTCTCTGAGCCTCACCTTTCTTACCCTAAGAAGGGGCCACGATCACAGCACTGTTTGTGTACTGAATCAAATAATGACTGTTGGAAGCCTAGTGCTGGTCACTGTTATTATTCAAGACTCTGAATTCCATCAAAGCAGAGTCTGTGTTTACTTGGTTGTGTTTCCTGAGCTTGGCATCTGGTGGAGGCTCACAAATATTTATTGCATAGAAGAGCAACTATGATAACACAGTTTAAAGACTAATAATCAAAACATCATTCATTGGGTGCCATGTCTTATAAACCATTTTGAGATGTTTCTGTTAGTTTCTGTAAAAGGAAGTAAGGATCCAAGAGTGATGCAAGTGAGTATTCCCCAGTTACTAGTTGTTTTTTTTGTTTTTATTTTTTTAATATATATTTGCAGTATTTAGTAATTTTAAAATATACAGTAAAAGAATGTAAGAAGACTGAAGAGGCCTGGGTTGATGGTTTGATGACCAGACAGACGGACAACTGAAGGAAAAGAAACCAGGGTGACCATGTGGTCAACTGTGTCTTCAAAAAGGAACACCAACACTTGGGCCAAGATGGGAGTGAGTGCAGACTGAGCCCGGCCCATCTAATGGAGATTTTGTAGGTTTTAAAGGCTACTGGGGCCATCTCACCTGTATTCTGAGATGGGCCCCTGACCATGGCCAGTGCCTGGGAACACAGACTGGGCAAGATTGAAGGTGGGAGGAGAAGGAGACAACAGAAGATGAGATGGTTGGATGGCATTACCGACTCAATGATCATAAGTTTGAGTAAACTCCAGGAGTTGGTGATGGACAGAGATGCCTGGCATGCTGCAGTCCATGGGGTCACAAAGAGTTGGAGACGACTAAGCGACTGAACTGAAACTGAAAGGATCCCCTTGACCATGGGGAGAGTGGATCATAGGAGTGTAGTTGGCTAAATAATGACCTCCAAATGTATTCAGGTCCTAATCACCAGGAACCTATAAATGTTACTTGTAAATATAGAAAAGAAAGACTTTGAAGATGTAATGAAGATGAGAATCTTAAAGTGGGGAGATGATCCTGGATTGTCCAGGTACCTAGCGTCATCACAGGTTCCCTGTAAGAGTGAGCAGGAGGTCAGGGTTAGAGAAGGAGATGTGACAGCTGAAGCAGAGTTTGGAGTTATATGGTCACAAGCCACGGGATATGGGCAGTTTTTAGAAGTTGGAATAGGCAAGGAATTTATTTCCCCAGTGGAGACTCCAGAAGGAAGCAGCCTTGCCAATCCCTTGATCTTGGCTCTGAAAGACTCATTTTGGACTTCGGACAGTCAGAACTGTGGGAGAGTGAATTTGCATTGCTTTGAGTTTGCAGTGATTTGCTATAGCAGCATGGGAAAATAGTACAAAGGGTCAAATGTGGAGGCAGGTGGCTAGTCCAGGAGGGCACAATAACGTCGGGTGGGAGCAGGTGGTGCAGAACTATTTTTTTTTTTTTTTGGATGCCATCAGGAGGTGGAATGAAGGCACTGATGTGATTAAAGATGACTGAGCTGAGCTCGTGTGTGAGCCCCACCGTCTCCCCACTAATGGCAAGAAACACTAGAAGGGTTAGACTTCTGCTTTGCCAAATGGAGACAGCACTTACCTCAAGGTGTTGTTATGAGACTTAAACTAGGTAAACTGCATCAACAGTTTACATCGGGCCTGACATTCCTTTGCCCCCTTACCACCTCATCTCAGAACACTGATGACATGGCAATGTGGTCCTTAGTAGCCAGAGGAGGGATGGATCCCCTGTGGATGGAATCTGAATTCCTAGTGCCCTTGAAGCCACACACATGGCAGAACTGGGCAGTTCTCAGTAGCTGGGAAGCAGTCTGCCTAGGCGTTATATTTAGTGTACATGGTAGGCAGCTGCTAAGGTGGCCTCAGTGGTCCCACCTCCTGGTATTCACAGCCTTGTGTGTAATCTGTCCTCTAGGAACTTGCTTCTGGGTAATAGAACACCTAGGCCTCTAGGGAACTCACTTCTGTGATAGGATTACAAGAAGTTCTGACTTCTGTCTTGCTAGCATACTCTTTCCTTTACTGCCTTTAATAAAGCAAATTGCTTTGCAGGGAGGTGGGGAGGGGCTTCCCAGGTGGCACAGTGGTAAAGAATCTGCCGCCAATGCAGGAGATGCAGGAGACATGGGTTCGATCCCTGGGTCAGGAAGATCCCCTGGAGGAGGTCATGGCAGCGCACTCCGATATTCTTGCCTGGAGAACCCCATGGACAGAGGAGCCTGGTGGGCTACAGTCCATGGGGTCACAGAGAGTTGGGCATGACTGAGTGATTAGCGCATGTTGGGGAGGTCCGTGTAGTAACGGAGCTCAGGGTGGTCTTTTTTCAACAGTCGTCTGTGAACTGGGAATCTCAGTTCAGCAGCCCAAAAGGAACTGAATCTACCTGCAGTCATGTCACGAACTTTCAAATGAGACCCCAGACCTGGTCTGTCCCTTGATTGAGGCTTCAGGAGAGACTTGAAGTGGAGGAGCCAGCTATTTACATACATGGTATATAACACATGTGCATTGTTTAAGCCTCTAAGTTCGTGGAAATTTGTTACATAGCAAGAGATGACTAATAAACACATGAAAATCTAGGTTTGGGTATTATCTGGGGACCTACTGGCAGAATCCTTGTACATGATTATGCGAGTGTGTAGGAATTCCAGTCCACCCTTTTGCTGAGAGCAACATCCTTTGTCTCAGGACAAGCACTGTCCTGTCCCAGATAAGTGCAGACGAGCTTTGAACATGTAGGCATCCACCCCCAACATCCATCTTCTAGCCCCAAGCGCTCTGCAAGAATCTCCAAGTAGACAACTCTATAAACACAGCAGTGCACGGCCCACGTCAAAAAAGATCTGTGCTATCAATAATTCATTAATGATGCTGCTTTGCACCCTGCCATGTGGTGAAGTATAATTACATTCCAATATTTATTTGAGTTACTGCCACTGGAGGCATATTTCATGGAGGGGCAGGAGTAGGAAAAGACATTTGTTTTGTGCTATTGATCCAGAGTCATAAAGCCTCCAGTAAAATTCCAGTGAGCTCGTTGATTCTGTCATCCCTGGATAATCTTATTCCTTTCCTGGTTCAAACTCCTCATCCATGATTTCATGGGACACCCCAAGGTACAGTGATGACCTGGATTAAAATGCTGTCATTTATTTATCAAGTATATGGCCCTGAGCAACTACTTTTAAAAAAAACAAAAAAAACTCCAACTCTCAGTTTCTGCATCTGGTTAAAAATAAAGGTAAAAATAAATCATATACATATATAATTATAAAAATTCAGTGCCTGGCACTTAGTAGGTGCTCAAAATGATTCCCCCCAATTAATTAATTAACAAGCCCATAGAGCTATTTATGCAGAAAAGTTTACATGACAACTACCAGTTATAGCTACTTTTATAGAAAATGTCTCAGCTTTCCAACTTACAATAAAAAATAGTGTTTGGCTCTAAGCAAATGAAATCGAACAGAGTTATTTGAGCAACTTATAATAAAATGTGACAGGCAGACTTTGGTATTTCACCACCCCAAGTTTTTTTATAGACTGCTCACTATTATTGCAATATACAGCACTTTTTCCTATGTCCGTGTGATAGACAATATTCATATTCTCATGTTCTTCTTGGGTAATTGCTTTTTAGCTGAATCAATAGCTTGTAGGCATGAGAAGGAGCCTGTTTTATCTCAAATTTATTTATATGATGATTTTACTAAGGCTATTAAACTGAAGCTCCCCTCTCCTCTTTGCCAGACCCCAAACTATCTCCCCAAACCTCTTAACACTTAGTACTTTTATGAATTTTCCCACTGCCATGCCTCACATTCTCCAAATATTTTCCTTCTCTGGTAGAGTTCCAAATTTAAATAAGGGTCTGATGAATGAGTGAACCTCTAGTATGATTCACTCACTCAGTCATTAAAAAAATGTTTTTTGAGGGTTTATAGTGGGCAGGAAGCAGGAAGGAGGATGCCATTACCCCTGTGCACACAGGGTCTACAGCTGTATGTTGTACAGAAAGGAGAAGTTCCTATAAAGAACAGGTCTTGGGTATTCTTAGTGAGCATAATAGATGCTGATAACTGACTAACCAGGAACGGAGCTTTCTTTGATGAAGTGACTCAAACTAAGATTTGAAAAGGACATACATGAGTACACTTATATGTGGAAGAGGTATGTGGAGACTGGAGGTGGTGGAGGAGTTAAGTATTCCAAGGCAGAGCAAACAGCATGTGCAGAGTCCTGGTGGCAGAAGGAGGTGTGAGGTGTTTTTGAAACTGGAAGCAGCTCAGTGGACAGGAGCCTTAAGTAGGCCCCAGCGGGTGGAATCCAGACCCTTTGGGGGGACTCTGAACTTCGTTGCATGTTCCAAATGCCTGGGGAAATGGGGAAGACACAAGTGTAAGCGGGGAAGTGACGCTATGAGAAAAAGATTCACATTTTACAGAGAGCTCTCTGCCTGGAGGTAGGGAATGGACTGGAGATGACCAGCTTGGATGTGGGCTGTGGCTGTTGCAATATGCAGGTAAGATGTGATGAAGGCTTGACCTAGCATGGCTGCAGTGTGGAGCAATGCAGAAGGCATTTTGAGTTCCTCAGGAGGTAAAATCCACATGATACAGTGACGAATTCAAAAAGCGCAGGAGAAAGGAGCATCCAGGATAACTTACCGATTTCTAGCTTGACTTGTTGGATGGGTGATGGTGTCTGCTGCTCAGCTATTAGAAGCACAGGAAGCAAGCCAGATTTGAGAGAGGGCTGGGAGATTCCCAAGCTAAAGCCACATGCTTTAGCTTCCCAGAATGATTGAACTTTAGGAAACCAAGGCTGAGCTGGTTAGACCCATGTTGAGTGAGTACCAGTCTTGTTAGTTTCATTTGGCTCTGTCCTCCCAGAGACTCCCACTCCCCCCACCCCCCAGTTAAAGAGCAATCATTTCCTCACCAGTCTATACCAAACCAGCCATGTCATCGGTTACAGATTATCCAGACAGCCGGTGCCTTGGTCTTGCTGAGGTCTTTGATATTCTCTTTATCCTCCTTTGCTGCTGGAGGCATTAGAGCTATATCTTCCTTCTATTTGTTCATCATAAAAATTCTACCCCTTCCTAAATGTGTGTTGGCAGTGTTCCCTTTCCTGTAGCCTGTATAATATCCCAACGTCCTCAGTGCTTTTTGGAATGACCATTCAATGGCATCCCACTCCAGTACTCTTGACTGGAAAATCCCATGGACGGAGGAGCCTGGTAGGCTACAGTCCATGGGGTCGCTAAGAGTCGGACATGACTGAGCGACTTCACTTTCACTTTTCACTTTCATGCATTGGAGAAAGAAATGGCAGCCCACTCCAGTGTTCTTGCCTATAGAATCCCAGGGACGGCGGAGCCTGGTGGGCTGCTGTCTATGGGGTCGCACAGAGTCGGACACGACTGAAGCGACTTAGCAGCAGCAGCATTCAGTGTTTCAGCGTCCTCTGAACTAATAAATTTAGGCCGACAGGCTTTGTCTCACAAGCCAGATCAGATTGAGTAGTAGTGACTGCCCAGTATGTGTGTGGAGGAAGATGGTGGAGCCATATCTAGGCTTCACAGGAAATGGTTCTGACATCAGTTGGTGATATGGCATGGGCTCAAGAGGGGACAATGGTGTCATATGAGCCATTCATTTCCATTCCTCCCTTAGTCTTTCTCAATTGTTAGCACATCTCTTTATCTGTCTACAGATTTGAAGTTTACTGTATCCCAAAGTTGTCCCCAGTATGTTGTTCTTTGGATAGTTCTGTATTCCTTAAAATACAATCTTAATTGCTGATGGCAAGTATCAGTTTGTCTGTGTGTAATCCTTGGCTCCTACTCAGCATTTGAGTGCCCAGAGGGGTTTTAATAAATTATCTTTAACTCCACTTCTCATCATTTCCTCTCCCTTCAACCTGTCTTTATATCTCTACCGCTCATGACAGGGTTATTGTACAGTTCCAGGGCTAAAGAGGAGAAATTTAATCTTTTGTCCCTCACTTGGCTCTTGTATGTCCTGCTGCCAAAGGAGTTAGAGTCCAGAAAGAGGAAATCTGACTGTGTTGTTGGGTCAGATGTCCTTTGTTCAGGGGTAGCCAAGCCTCATAATACTCATTTCAGGGATAGGAAGCTGTTTTGTGACTTATGGTCAAAACCTCTGTCTGAATTCTTGCAAGAAGCCTGACTGTTAGGTCATTGATTGATTCTTCATAGAGTTGGAACAGCAGGAGATCTTGACATGAGGGCACAGTGCTATGCACTGCACCCTGACAGAACTGAACTGAATAGCTTTTGGATTTATAAGAGAGTACATTTAATTTTTAACAGATTATACACAAAATACTGAGTGACATTAAACACAGGCTTAAATCAACCATAACCCTTTCAAAGCAGTCTTGCAGATAAATGTCCCAAATCTACAAGCCTGCCAAATATATTCTTTATCTATACACATTTGTCAATTCTTTCCACAACACTAGTCCTTTCTGTGCTTCTCTGGGGGTTGCTGTGTTCTCTCTCAAACCTAAAATACAGGTGACATCAACTCTCTGTGAAACAGATGAGATTGACAAGGGAAAACCCCTGGATTTGTGACTATTAATCCTTCGGTGATCACAGACCCTTTTGAAACTCTGAAGAAATCTTTGGGCTACTCCACAGTTGGAAAAGAAATGAGGTAAACATTTATAAACAGATTCTGCATACAGTCTATTGTGTTGCATTTTAGATTGATTCTATTCACTTTTACATCAGAGAGTATAAAAAACAATCTTTACTAAAAACAAGAGTCACTTACTCTAGATTTTTCAGGTATAGAAAATAAGGGCTACTTTAAAAAAATTCAGAAAAAAAACTAAGCAAGTTAAACAAAAAGTAAACCTTACTTATGTTCAAAAGTTAAAAACAGTGAGAACACTCTTGCTTTGCAAAGATAAGAAATTTTGATTGCCACAAAGTCTTTGATTCAGCAACATGGAGGTCATCTTTTAAATCCAGTCAGTTTCTGCACCTTTTTTGGTTTTGATGGCAAAAAAAAAATGTGTAAAAACAGACTTCATTCAGGCCATAGCAACAAAGTCAGAACTCTCTTAGCTCACTTCACCAGAGAAATGCACAAGGAAAGTGGGCTACAAGACTGCTCCCATTCACGCCTGGTGATTTCTTTGTTCTCAAGTCAGTTAGGTCGGCTGAGCTTCTAGGAGGGCTCCTAGCAGGAGGAGAGTGGTCTGCCCACCCTCCTGAGCACATGTGCTGCCCAGGAGGAGGGGAAGGAAGCCGTCTCATCTGTGAACCCCTACTCAGGCTGAGATGTGGCCGATTTCACGGGTGCAGTGGGTGACGCAGTTGTTCCCCAGGTCTCAGTTCCAAATTCTGCTTCATTAATGTGATTACTTTGGATGAATTTCTCACCTCTGCTTTCCAAAGAGGCTTCTTCTCTGCTAGGAATCTGTTAGAAATTATATTTAAGGGGCCATGTTTAAACCAAGCCTTCATAGTGATTATGGCAGTTTCTTAACTTATAATGTAATCAGTATATATTTTGCATCTTTACACTTAATCCACGAATATAGCTTTAAATGTCTTTCCTTTTCCTATCCCAACCCTAAAAAATATCATAGAACAAACACAACAGAAGATCCTCTCTTGTTTATGACAAGTGTCATTTGTCTGTGGGAAGAGGAAGGTCCAGTCGAGTGTTCATGAGCAGGAAACAATACAGTTTGTGCAGGCTCGTGTAGGTGGTACTAATTCGGTGCCTCAACAGCTTTCTGAAAAAAGGGAAATAAAATGAATCAGCTAATTCGTTGGCTGGGCACTTACCTACAAGTTGTCAAACAGAAAGCTTTGCTCAGTTATTCTAAATTGACTAAGACTGACTTACTCTAGAAGTTAATTTAGAGATATGGCTTATGGAAGACTTTAGTATGGTTATCCAAAGTATACTTTATAAATTTTAGTTCCTCCACATGCTTAAAAGTGTGTAGCATTAAAGATACATATGGCTAAATAATTTGGGACACCTAGGTTAAACGAAATTAAATATATATTTTTTTCTTTTTTCTTCTTAAAGCTTTCAATATGTGAATGTGTATCCTCAATAGTCTAGACAGGATTTTTGGAGTGTGCAGTAGTTTCCAAATCTTCTTGACCATGGAACCCTTTTGTTCCCTGAACATCTGATGAGATAATATTGTGTAAGAAAAACTTTGAGAATTTTTACTGCAAGTGCAATGTCACCAATAGTCCGAGGCATGGGAGCATTCTGGAAAAACATTCCCCAATGAGCTAGTGTGTAAATGGGTGATAATTTGTTTGTTCAAACAGTCAAATCAAACCTCAGTATTTTAAGGAAGATATTATCATCAAAAATCAGAGCCAGTAATTATGTAATATATATATTATATATATATAATATATAGATATATGTGTATGTATGTATATATCCCTAGAAATTAAGTTAAGATTGGGGGTTAAGCTTAATTATTTCCCAGATTCTGAGACATCAAGCTCTGTCCTAGAATTCTGAAAGCTGCTAGAGAAAGCAGCTGTTAGAACATCCTGTTATGGGTCTTACTCTCCTCTTTGGCTGCATGCACGATTTCACTGATGGCATTGCTGACAGAAAACATTTTAATTGCTTTCTGGTATGAGTCCGAATATACCAGCCTTGTTTTCTCTGTATTCAGTGATCATTCACAATGATTACTATTCAGAACACTAATCTGGTATCTTGAGCTACAGAGAGAGGTGATGTGGTTTGCTTCTTTTGATGGTGGTTCATCTTTTTATTTTTTCCCGTTACTGAGCACTGCAAGTACTACCTCCCACCCATACTGGACATCTCTAGCCTGCTGTCCTATGAGCGGCTTCAGCTCCATGTGGCTAAAAGTGAACCCATTATCTTTACCAAGAGTCACTTCCTCTTCCTATTTTTTTCTCACTCCAGTTAATAGTATTAACATCCCTTCGGCCTCCAAAGTTAGAAAGTTCTGAGTAATTTTTTTTAAATTTCTCCCTCTTCCTTCCATCTATTAGTTGCCAAATCCTGTTGACTCTACCTCTGAAATATTTTTCAAGTTCACATCTCCTTTTTATTCTCATGGTCACTGCCCCAGTTCAAGGTCCTATTTTCTTAGACAGACAACATGGTCCCTTTGCCATTATCTTTTTCCCCATCCACCCTAAAAAGTCCCTTGTGCCCCTTCCCAGACTGTCGTCACACATGTCCCTGGTCTCAGACAATCGCTGATTGGCTTTCTGTCACTATGGATTAGATTCATTTTTCTAGAACTTTGTTTATGTAGAATCATACAGTACTTTATGTCTGACTGTATTTAGCATAATGTTTTTAAGATTCATGTATATTCTTGCATGTATCAGCAGTTTATTCCTTTTTGTTTTTGAACACTGTTTTTATGAATGTACCACATTTTGTTTATCCATTCACGTGCTGGTGGACATTTGGATCATTTTCAGTTTTTGGCTTTCATGGTTAAAGCTGCTGTGAACATTCATGACTGAGCCTCTGAGTGGGCATAATTTAGTGTGGTATACTAATGAGGGCTTTTGGTCGCAAAAGGAAAGAAATCTACCCCAAGCTAACTCAAGAGGAAAGGAAAGGAGGTTTATTGAGTTCCACAGCTGGGAAACCTACAGCTGACTTAATTTCCATCCTGGCAGTTCATTAAAAACTGTCATTAGGGAAGTGTCTCATTTGCGTTCTCAGTACTTCCTTCTTTGTCAGCTCCACTCTGACAAAGCCACTCTCACCATGGGGATGGTGTGGTGTCCAGCAGC
Organism: Okapia johnstoni; assembly: GCA_024291935.2. NCBI lineage: Eukaryota > Metazoa > Chordata > Mammalia > Artiodactyla > Giraffidae > Okapia > Okapia johnstoni. The sequence goes on from CM044310.1 coordinate 73,110,875, forward strand.
AGACTGAGATGTACAGTCCAGCTCCTCAGAAGCTCCAACAGAGAGAAGACTTCTCTTGATTCTAATACACTCAATTCACATCTTTGCCAGAATTCTCTCTCATTAGGTCACCTGCTCATCATTCAACCAGTTGCCGCGAACAAGGGAATGGGATGCTCTTATCGACCAGGTCTTAGTCTCACATCCTCTTCTGAAGCCAGGCATGATGGATTGTCAGCTTCACCCAGTCACGTGGGCTTCAGTTGCATGGGCAGGGGTGACTCCGCGGAACTAGAGCATTCTTATCAGGAGCCTGGAAATGGATGAGTGGCTGGCAAACCATTTAGCTAATGATCATTGTTCATGGCACTCAAGGTGTTCTGTCATGTCATTCCATCAACCTGGTCTTCTGTTCCTGAATGCTGAGTACTGGATTTTCTGGGTCACTGTGAATGACTCATTCCCCACTGTATGCTGCAGTTGTCTTCTGCCTGCCCTTGTCCATGCAGCACCCTCTGTGGCCATGGCAAGCTCACTCACTCTAGAAGCCCACTTCAAATGTCTTGCACCTTAGAAAGCCTTCCTTAACTTGTCCCTGCCTGGGTTAGTCTCAGGGCATATTATCTGTATTCACTTATGGTTTTTACCACAACGAATCTAATCATGAAATTTCCTACGATCCCAGCCTCCCCTCCTAGACATGACAGCATGACAGCGGGTCACTGTCCTGCTCATCTCAGTGCTCCCCAGGGCCCAAGCGCAGTGCCTTTTACACAGTATGAGCTGCATAAATACTTATTGATTGATTCGGGACTTGCTATCCATTAAGAGAAGTTAATGGAGGTTTTCTGATTCCCAGCAGATGACCAGTTTTAGAATGTTGTATCAGTCAAATTTCTAAGAATCGATAAGTCTTCATTTGGATTTTTCTTTCTTTCACTCGAAGAATATTTTAAAATAATTGGATTTTCCCCTCAATGTTAACCATGTATAAGCACTGCAGAAAATTTACAAATATTAAAGTATAAAGATGATAACAAGCTTCTTCCTATCTTAGTGCCATTGTGTGTGCTATTTTTCTCTACCTCAGGCCCCTTTCCTGCCTGGTTTTTTATGAGCCACATCTTAGAAAGAACTTCACTTTTACACTGAGACTTTCTCTTGCTTCTCAGTGTTCTTTACACCAGTTATTCTGATTAAAAAAAAGTATCCTCTATGTTGATTTGTGTGTTTCTGTCTCTCTGGACTGTAATGTAAGCCTTGTGTGGTTAAAGACCTCATTTAGTTTGGTCACGGTATATCCCCATTCCTAGAATCATGTGGTTTGCACATAATGTTTATGGCATCAATTAATGAATGCTGTTATACATGCAAAGATAATCATTACTTACAGTTTTTTGTTTCCTTCCACTCACATAAACACTTATACACTCAGATATATATATATGCTTATATGTTATATATGCATGCATACAGACAGACACTAAATACACACGCACACATAGGCTATCATAAAGAATATGTAATATAATTCAAGACCACTAAACTTCCTTTGAGTGTCCCACTCAGGTTCACTCCTCACTCATTGTCTCTTCTGGCAGCTTCTCACTGCAGACCCGAGACGAGCCCTCACTGTGTCTGCAGGGGCACCCTCAGCCCACATGCAGGGCAGGCCACAGTGCTGGGGAACTCAGAGCCCAGGAGCAGCCCTCGACCAGGAATAAATAGGACCAGAGGATAACCACCCCAGCTCCCTCATCCCTCTGGAGGTACATCTCTGGGGAGGGTTCCACACTGTCTGTGAGTCCCCTGTAGGATCAGTACCCACACCGGGAGTGAGACCGATCATGCCATATCCTATCCTGGTGTCACCTCTGATCTCCAAATCCCTGCTTCCTGCTAAAGAAGCCACTCGCACATGACAACTCAGTCTGAGGGTTTGTTACCTGAGACAAGGAAAAAAAATCATAAAAATCATTTTGTAAACAGTAAGAAAATGGCCTTTGTTTTGCTCTGCTCAAACCCCAGCTCGAAGATTTTGCTTTCTGCCTACCCCTTCCTCTCTGCGCTTGGATGCAGGTGGTGGACATCAGTGGTGTTTACAGGGGGTGTTTATAGCAGTCCATAATTTCGGGGGGTGGGGCATCAGTTGGAGAGAGCCCCATTAGTGTGACCCTGGCTCAGAATGCAATCTTGTCCAGTACCAAGAGCTTCACAGATTCCTGAGGCATCCATTTTATAGCTGCCTCTGTATTCAGCTTCACTTTTATCTTTTCCAATTTCTATTTTCAAGGCATTCTGTTTTCCCCCTTTCTCCTTCATCCCTAACCCCTCCTTTACAACAGCATCAAATAAAAAACCCATCACACTGCTGCAGCTGGAAAAAAAAAAAAGCCTTTGAAAAAGGCCGGTGATGTGGCTTCAATGTTTCTAAACCCTAAAACTGCGAGTTACAGACATATAAAGGGGCAGGGTGGGGGATCTCTTAGCCCTGTGGAAGCAGCCCTCAGGCCACAGCAGGCGCTGGGGGACACCACACCTCTAGTGCTGTTGGAACAGACTGGGGCATCTGTCTTGCTGAATTCAAGTTTGAATTATCGATGTTACTGGATGAAATATTAAGGCTGTGTCCACCGGGACTGCTCTGGCTCTCCTGCCTGTTAACTCTGGCATAGCATTGTTCCATTTTATCTAAGCGTTACTTCAGCGTTTTGTGTAGCACTCTCTCATCCCATCATTCATTTATTGCACACTGCCAGTGACTAAGTGCTGGGGCTACAGAGATATCTAAGGCCCATTCTTTATACCCAAAGATCTCAAAATCTAATTAAGAGAGAGAGATAAGTGAATCAGTAACTCCAGTGCCTTGTCTTTAGTGCTGTCCCAGGACAGGTGCTGAGCGGAATTGTTTAAGAGCAGTCACTGCAGAGTCAGCCACACCTGGGTTCCTTGTCTCAGCCTGAGGGATCAAGGAAAGAATCCCAGAGGAGGAATCCAGGACTCAGCTGTCAAGAGCCAAGACTCTGGATTAGATAGCACTGGCTCTGTAGTAGGCTTTGTGCTGAGTTGACTGAATTTACTTAACCTCCTTGAGGCCTCAGTTTCCTGATCTGCTAAATGTCTAGAATAATATCTGTATCATGGATTGTGCAAAGTAAATGATATAGCATCTGAACTGTCCTAGCAGTGTTCATAGCATAAATAGCAACTTAATCTATGTTTATTAATGTTTAACAGTTAAATCAAGCACAGGATGGTATTACCAATTCAATGGATGGGTTTGAGCAAACTCTGGGAGATTATGAAGGACAGGGAAGCCTGGTGTGCTGCAGTCCATGCAGTCATAAAGAGTCAGATGTGAATGAGTGACTGAGAAACAAGAAGCATGGAAAATATTGGAAAATACCCAGTGCAGACCAGGGAAAAGGATGGAGGTGTGCAGCATGAGGTGTTGCCTTGCAGGATCTTAAGGAGGGTGAATGACAGTTTATTTCTGGCTGGACAGGGAAATGAAAGGCTTCCTCTTTCTTTCCTGATGGGCCTCGGTGAGACCCACCATATACCTGTGCTAAAACCTGCAATTTGTCAAAAATAAAGCCAGAGATAGTAACAGTCTTGCCTGCCACAAAAGTGGGAGGATCCAGGTAAACAGGCTTCTTCTGGGCCATTATTTCCTGATGAGCTTGACAGATATGTTTCAGCACGAGAGAGCAGGGTGCAACTATGCTGCTGGGGGCCCCATTGAACAGGTGAGATGTCCCGTATTTTTCTTAAGATTTGGTTTCCTCCCTCCTTCTCTCCAGCAAGGGGATGTTCAGAAATGTAACAATTAGAATTCAGTATGCTAATACAATGTCTCATTAGCAGAGCCATACAATCGCCTCTAGTGGTACATGTGCAAAGCCACGCAGGTTTCTGGAAATTAGCTCAGCTTCCCGGCGTCCCCATCTGAATCAAAAGAGTCAGGCTCATTTCAGCAGTGGAAGTTTCACTGGGCTGGTGATCCCAAAACTCATTCAAAAAATTAATAAAATTTCCTCCCCTTTAATTTTTTTTTTATTTGGTGGGAACTTATTTCATGACACATGTTAGCTTCTTCCTTGCAAATATTCCATTCAGACTTAGTCTTCTGGTTTTCAAATTTTAAACTTTAAAAAAAAATCAATTATGGTCTAAGAGGATTAAGAGCTCTGTTTATGTCGGCCTTACATAATTCTGGAGAGAAGATGTACTTGTGCTTTTATTTTGTTTATGATTCTGCAAGTTATCACCCTTTCTTTCCTGAGTGGATTCTGATTGCATTAGGAAAGTGTAGATGGCTTTCAACAGAATTTGGTCATCTGGTGTATTATTTAATGGGTTCAGTGGCTGCAGCCTTAAATACAGAGCAGGTATCAAGTTCATACTCATGTTACCCTCCCTCTCTCCTTCCCTCTCTTTCTGCCATCCTTCCTTTATCTCCCCCTCTCCCTCTCCTTCCTTCCCTCTCTCCATCCCTCCTTCTACAAACATTTATTCAACCCTGTTACACACCAGGCACCATTTGAGGCACTGGAGATATATGGATGAACAAGGCAGATGTAGTTCCTAATACCATGATAGGAGAATGGGTAATAAAGAAATAAATAGTTCACAAGATAGGAGCAACACCAATAAGTGTTCTGAAGGAATAGAGAGACACATAGGGAGTGTCTTTGGAGGGAGCTGTATGGTCATGGAAGACTAAGAAGGAGCCAGCCAGTGAGCCCTGGAGCAGAGAGCCTGTGACTGCCCAGCAGTGAACCAGGAGGGGAAGGGTGAAGAGATGGGGCACTTCACTGGGAGGCGGGGAGGGGACGGCAGATGGTGCAACGTGGTGGCAGGGATTTGCAATTCAGGATAATGTTTGGAAGAATAGGGGTCATTTTAACTTTTGAATGTTTTCAGTGAGTTAGGTACATGTGCTGACTACATTTTCCAAACCCAAATTTTTTTTTTTTTTTTTTTTTCTGGCTATTTAATTTCACCCTTCACTCCTAAGTTAAAAATTTGCATTTGATTCTACATTTAGTGAGTTCTCTTTTATTAAATGGAAAAAAAATACTTATCTCAGGGAGTGTTGCAGAAACCTCAGATTGGAGGCCTGAAGTGTGTGTCATCCCCTGGAAAGCAGGAAAATAGCTTTTGTCACAGGTAGTTGCTTTGCTTCCTAAAGCGTAAACTCAGAGGTACAATTTAGTCAAGTAGTTGATTTAGGCGTATCCAGCTTAACTAATTAACACCAGTTCCATGCTCAATATTTTTTTTTTTCATTAACTGAACAAAAGCCATCTCTAATGAGGTATGTATATAGGGCCAGCTGACGGTTTTTGTGGAGATGGCAGATAAGGAGTTCTACAAACATTAACAAAGTTCTAAAAACATTTGTAGGAAATAGATAGGCACAGACATGGTAATCAACATTTTGAGCAACTGGTACAATACAGTCACTGACCTATCAGAAGGCACAGTGGTGTATGGGTACCGCCAAGCTGTTCGGGTGCAAGGAGTAAATACAGGGAAATGACAAGAGCACATTCATTTCTCCCCAAGAGTCCCCAAAAGTCTTATCTCCTTCCAGCATCAACTCAAAAGTAAAAAGTCCAAACTTTTATTTAAATATCATAGAAATCAGATATGGGTGAGACTCAAGGTATCACTCACCTGAGACAAATTCCTCTCCAGGTCAGAACCTGTGAAATCCCACAAACTGTATGTTTTCAAAATACAGTGGTGGGAAAGGTATAGGATAGACATTCACATTCCAAAAGGGAGAGAAAGGAAAGAAGGAAAACATGAATGATGGATCCAAGGGTCACAGCAAGATCAAAGTCCAATGGGGAAAATTACTTTAGACCCTAAGACTTGAATTGATCCTCTTTGGTTGAGGCTCTGCTCTCCAGGTGTCCTAGAGCTGAGGTCCTGCCTTCCACACATCCCGGGGTGGAGGTCCTGCCCCCAAGGCTCTGGACAACCCTAGCCCAGTGTGGCCACAAGTCAAGGATGGTCATTTTGCTATGCATTGCTGAGGGAGAAGAGAGAGAAACCATGGACAGACAGATTTCAGGTCAGTGAAGAAAGGCATAATAGGTAGAACTGCCCAGAAAACAGAAGTTCTCTTTAACCAAAGGGGCTCCCGATAAGACTGTGAGGTTAGATAACTCCTAAAGGGGTATCCCTAAGTCAGCACTGTCTTCTGAGCTTGGTGATATATGGGTTAGGATAGACTGAGAAAGACTTAAAGAATTATCAATCTATAGGTTAATAAGAGAGGTATACTTTACATATATTTATACTAAACATTTATGTATTTGATAGAGATATAGAAATTTTATACCATAATATTATTTATATATTCATATACATATATAAAGATTTGGATATATGCTTTTCAGTACTACAAGGGCTTCCCTTGTAGCTCAGTTGGTAAAGAATCCACCTGCAGTGCAGGAGAACCGGGTTCAATCCCTGGGTTGGGAAGATTCCCCAGAGAAGGAAATGGCAACCCACTCCAGTATCCTTTCCTGGAAAATCTCATGAACAGAGGAGCCTGGTGGGCTGCAGTCCATGGGTTCGCAAAGAGTTGGGCACGACTGAGAGACTAACACACTTTTCAGTACTAAAGAATCCCATTTTAATTATGCATGAAAGAACAGTTTAATTTAGTGTATCTTATAAGCTGTCACCTGCTTTCCGTCTACGTCCAATATTACAAAAACAAAGCTGGTGCATAAACGAGGTCAAGGAAGAAGCTAGTCATCTAACCTTCCTGTACAGCCTCAGTGTTTTGATGTTATGTTATGCTGCAGCTGAAGGTCTGGGCACGTCATCTGTACAGGATTGTATCTAAACACCTCCTGGCATTCTCCACTTCCCTCTCCAGGTCTGCTAACAGGAATCAACATGAAAGGGTAGCAAGGAAGTAACTGCACTGTGGAGTTTCTAATTATGACCAGGAAGGGCACACAATTTACAAAGAGATGGTTTATCATGGATTTTATTTCATCTTGCCCTTTGGACAGCCTCTGATCATCTCATTCCATGAAGATAAAATCTTAGAATCCCTAAAGATCTTGTAGGACCCTATCCCTGTAGTTTTTAAACGTGTTCTACAGAGGTCTAGTGTTGAGAAGGGGATTCAAGCCTTAAATGGGAAGGGTGCGAGAGGGATAGAAGGAAGCAGGTGGGACCCTGGCCTTGGGAGCAAACATCAACTGGGGTAATTATGCTTTAATCTCTTTTAGATATTAGGGTCCAAGAGGACATTCTGCTTGATAAAAAAGTGGAGGGCTTTTCTATAAAGAAAAGAGCATTAAGAATTCCAATAGAGATCTGCCTTCTCTTTTTACAGACAAGGAAATGGAGGCTCAAAGCTATCAAGGGTGTTTTCCTTGGGTCACCCCCCTCACCTGTGGTAAAGCCAGCACTAGGATCTGGTACTGTGTGTAGTCTACTAGTAGACCATGTTTAGACTAGGGCTCTTCCCACTATTTGTTGCTATTGATAAAACACGGAAACTTGGTCTCAAGTTTGGGCCTTGGGAAATCCCCATGGTGATAGTGATGATAGATAATGCTTAATGAGTTCCTACTTTGTGGCCAGTGCCTCAAAGACATTAACTTATTTGGTCCACACAGCAGTGCTCTGAGTTAGGAGCTCTTATGAATCCCATTTTACAGTTGAGGAAATGATGTTCACAGATATGAAATCACTGGCTGACATCACACAGCTTCTAGGCAGTAGAGGTTGGACTTGAACCCAGGTGGCCTCAATCAGGAATCTCAGCATTAACCATTCTGCTCTCTTGCCTTCCTCCTCACCAGACTTATCCCAGAGGACAGAGGAGAACAGACACTGTCAGATTATTTTATCTGACTTTACTATACCTTTTTAAACAAACATAAAAATATCCAGCAACCTTTCCTTTATTGAATGTTCTTTTACAGTGTCATGCCATTAGGTAGCATGACCTTGAGGAAGATAATAACCTTTCCTGTATCAAAATGGTCAATCTTAATTAATTTTTACTCATTAGTTAAAGGCTGGTGTAATTCAGAGAAAGTCTAAATTATAGAATGCATTGTATTTTATTACTTTTAAACATGTGCCTTAACAAAATTATACACGAGTACTCCCTTCTGGGACCCACTTCAGTGATTTGTTATTGCCATTGATACTACTTATATGTAAATAAAAGGAACACTTAATATGAGCACCTTGCTTATTCTTTTCCATCCAAACTTATCCTGCCTGGTAACTGATGTAAATGGCCTTATTATCTCTCACCAGGTCAGCTAAGACGGACTCCAAAGTCATTGCCTTGAGCTTGCCCATCGTGTGTTTTCTATGTAATTTTCTCAATGACTGCTGTTAGAGTTCAGCCTTAAAGCACACCATGAGCAGTGATCCACAGCTCCACCTGCATCAATGTTTAATTCCTCCTCCACCCTTTACTGTCCTGCCCTCCCCCCACCCCCAGCCTTAGCTACATGGCTGACCCCATGGTCTCTGATTCTTGGCTGTTTCCATAGCTTTGCTTGGGGTACCTCCTGTGAGCACCATCTATTCCCAGTCTGCTCACCTCCTGGAAGTCTTCCTGGGTTCTGTGAAAGAAAAATGTTGCCTGCCAAATCAGTAAACAAAGGATATAGCAGCCATCAAGCCACCACTGTATGTGTGTGTGTATGCGTGTGTGTGTGTGTGTTCAGTCATGTCCAACTCTCTGAGACCCCATGGACTGTAGGCCTCCAGGCCGCTCTGTCCATGGGATTTCCCAGGCAAGAATCCTCCTCCAGGGCATCTTCCTGACCCAGGGATTGAATCAGAGTCTCTTGCATCTCCTCCATTGGCAAGTGAGTTCTTTGTCACTGTACCACCTGGGAAGCCATATCAAGCCTCCACAATTGTCCCCAGAGGTGAGCCTGAGGGATCGCAGGATGAGAACAAACAAGATGCCCACCATCAAGCCCCCAGCGATTGCAGCCACCCCAAAAAGCACACCCTGAGGGGAAGCAGGATGGGAAATAATAGGATGCTGGCCCTAGATAGTTAAAGTGGATATCAAAGGAATGATTTCAATGAGTCCACACTCTTGCAGCTACCTATACATAGAAAAGCACTAAATGCATTAATATGTTTGTTTTTTTAATTAACAGTAATCTTTTGATGCTCTGACTCCCTGATCTTTGTTGTAAAACTCCTGTGTATCCCGGCTCCTCCCTTACGAATTCCTAGCCATCCCTCAGGGTGATCTCAGAGGCTGCCTCCTGGGCTTGAAGTCCTCAGAAAGTCCACCAAATAGAATATAATTATCAACTTTGAGGTTGTCATTTTTTCCCAGTCAGCAGTTCCAGCTGTCAACCACCATCAGTTTGTCTTGTGAACTTCCCTAGGGCTTTGCCCCTCCCAGGGGTCTGCCTTCACATTCAGCTTCATGCAGATCAAGTGTCCACCCCTCTTATTTCCTCTGCTATACTCTGTCTCCACGAGGGCAGCCATCTTTATAATCCTGCCACCTGGTGCCTTAGCTAATACTTACTGAGTAGTACTAAAAGTACTAAAAAAGTACTAAAAGTATTAAATATTTTAATACTAAAAGTATTAAAGTAAGCTAATACTTACTTTCTGAGGAGCTGTGTGTGTATAGTGGAAGTAAAGGATGCTTGCAAGAAAAAGGAGTCAGGGGAGAGAATAGCAAGCCTAAAGGATTTCCTCTCATTTTGGGATCCCTGTATCATCCACATTAGAATTCCTTGGGATTCTGAATAAACACGGATTCTCTGGCCTGGCCAAGGCCAATCAAAGCAGGGTTCCTGGGTGGGGGAGGGGGCAAGGATTTGCATTTTAAACATGCTGTACAGATAATCTCTACACATTAGTGGCTAAGAAGCTCTGCCCTCTGTGCCATGATGCACATCGAGCCTGGTTTGAAGAATGTACATTAGCCCTTGTGACGTAGAAGAGTAAGAGAGCTTCTGAGTTCTGTAAGTCTGGGGCGTGGATTTATTTAGAGAGACACACTCCATAGACAGAATGGGGTCTCAAAAGGTGAGAGCGGCCGTGGGAGAAACACACTTGGCAGACAGAGTGTGGGCCATCTCAGAAGGCGAGAGGCCCCAGGGTGTGGGGGGTGGTTAGTTTTCATGGGCTGAGTAATTTCATAGGCTAATGAGTGGGAGGATTATCCCAACTCTTTCAGGGAAGGGGCAGAGATTTCCAGATATCGGGCCACTACCTGCTTTTTGGCACCTGTGGGTGTGTCAACCAGCTGATGCATTATGATGAGTGTACAACAGTTCCCTGGAAGGCGGTTCTAATGCCATCTTAGTCCTACTCAGTTTTTGTCATATCCTTTTGTCTAACCAGTTTTTGTCATATCCTTTGTGGCTATTTCATTTTCTTTAAAAGTTGTGCCCTGCCCCCTTCCCTCCTGTTTTAATAGAGCTTTTTCGAGAATTAAATGGAACCGTGTATCGGTGCTGCTGGTTTGAGGGCCTAGAGCCAAGTAAGTGCTCAGTAAATGTTCTTGTGATGATTGCTAGTGTCATTAGTATTCAGATCATGCCCTTATTTTTTTTTATTTTTTTTGGCATAATTACAACCTTCTTCCTCATCTCTGTGTCCAGACTCAGAGCCCAGGGTTCGGGGAAGACCAGGTGGGCCTTGGTGCTCAATGTCCTATTGAACAAAAGGACGGCTGGTCGCAGTGTAGTCAGGGGGTAGACCCAGAGGGCAGCAAGTTGTGACTCTTCTGAGTGAGGGGACACTTCTCCTGCCCCTGGCCAAGCTCAGCTCATCATCCTGAGGGGACCTTCTTTCCAGCATCTTCCTATCTGGATGACAGAACCTCACCCCCACCAACTGTCTCTCCCAACTCCTGACCCTGGGTGGGGAATTGAAGAAGGGCTGAGTCCTGGAGTCTGTCATCATGCAAGGAACCCCTGAAAGGTCTCCACTTGTGGTGATGAACCAAAAATCCTGCCTTCATCACTCGCTTAGCTGGAGACAATTTTTAGTGGGTAGTGTCTGGGGTGATTAAAATGAACCTGGAATATCCATAACTTGTATTACCCAGCAACACCAACCCCTCAGAAATCTGTGCAGTCAACTTATGATTTTGAAAACTACTAGTAATTCCCGCTTCAATACCCACTATCCCTGCCAAATGGTTGAGATTCCAGGCCAACTGGGTGTCTGCTTATTTACATAATTAATCTAGTATGACGTCTTTATATGTCCCTCCTCAGCTTTCTCTTTTCTGGATAAATAAGCCCCAAATCCTGCATCTATAAGCCCTAATTTTACAACCTTTTAATCATTTTTGTGACTCCCTCCTGAATCTTCTTTGGGCCCTATTTAAGCCTTATCTCAATTTAACAGACATGCTACACAAGCAATTAGGAGAGAGGAATCCATTAGAACTTGGGACCATCTTAGCCTCAGTTTGGATCTGAGTCTCTCTCCTTTTCTCTGTAAGGGTCACGTGGAGGATTCTCATCACCTTCCTCTTGACAAATGGATTCTGGATGGGCTGTCAGTTTTGCTTTGCCACAAGATGTTCTTCCAAGGTTTGAAAGAACCAGTTCTCATAAAGCCAGGAGCCAAAGGACATGCCTGAACCCAGGAGAGAATTCTTTCCCAAATGGGTTTCATGTGTGCGATTTTGGTGCATGGACACAGCGGGGTTGGCTGGAGAGAAAGATGATCAGCAAGGTTGAACCCCAAGCCTCTGGGGCACTTAAGGAAGCTAGGCCCTATCTGACAGTTTATGTGGAGTCTGCCAGGCAGGCCTGCTGCTCTGTGTCCTGTGATCTTATCTGACCTTTTCTGGAAGGCCATTTCCTTATCTGACTTCAGGCTGAGCCAAAAAGCTGAGCCACTCACAGGCTGGGGAGAGGCTGACTCTTGAGTTTTCAGCATCATGTAGCAGGCAGTACACGGCTTAGCTGTCACCAAACATTCCGTAAAAGGCCTCTGGTAGAATTATGACACGACCAAGGGAGAAAGGACACTTCTGGGGTTCTTAGGTTGGGGATTTTCTAACCAGCAATGTTCTGAGAGCAGAAGAGAAGAAAGGGGGTGGGGCTGCCTGAGATGGTAAGCTGTCATTTTACAAAGACAGACCCCCATCATTGCCACTTCATGCTGTGGCATCTGTATCCTCTTGTGGTCCTAATCTCTTCTGGGCTGCATTTCCCCCTTCCTCAGCATGGCCTGATATTTCCCAGGGCCTCTTTTGACAGGGTGCAAACAGCAGGGATATATATCTGAGCAAGCGTGAACAAATATAGACGTTCCTGTTTTGCTGCCATGTCAACCATCTCAAGGTGAAACCCCCATCAGTCCAGCAGTTAATTTGGTGAGGGAGCTCATTGTTGTGTGCAAAAATCAAATAAAATCCTTTGAGGATTTTCTTAGGCAGCATCGCATGTAGTTCTGGTCTGAGATCAATAAAGCAGAACCTACTCTTCATTACACGTTAATAATGTGCAAGCAGAAGCCAAAGCAGGGAGCCAGCCCCTCAGTCTCCGCACAGAAAGACGGCCTGACTTTGCTGTAAGAAGTGTGCTGATTACGGCCACGCAACTCGTTTGTGCCTACAATTGCCCTTCAGTCTGTGAGTTTCAGAACTGGAGTGCCTTCTGCATTGTGAAGAGCTACTCACAGCACTCATGGCATCTTTAGAAAAGCCATATCCTGGGCTTAAAGTGCTCCAGAAAGATCATTAGCCAAACATTAGCTGAGCAAGTTAATAACAATTAATAATCGAGAGACTGTGGCTGTGGTACCGCCGGAGTGAACCTAGGGAGGGTTCTCAGTTCCCTGTGCTGCCTGAAGCCACATCTTTTGGTGACTTTGGAGCTAGATGTGGCGGGAAGGGTTTGGGACTCTGTATGAGTGTACTGGGGCTGCTGGAACAAAGTACCACAAACTTGGTGGCTTAGATCAACAGAAACTCATTTTACTCTCACGGTTCTGGTGGCAATGGCATCTGAAATCAACGTACAGGTTTCCCCTGCTATCCGAGAGTAGAGTGGTCCTGGGAAACCATTCCTGAGCTGAAATGGCATACGGCAAAGAAGGAATTACCTTAGGGCACATCTTGCACAAAAACGCATAAGATAAATTGAGATCAGGCACAGTTCAAAGCTACGGCGCCTCATGCTGAGAAGCTGAGTGCAGTTCTCTGGGAAGGAGCTTGGCAGTGCCAGGCTTGCTGTTGGGGTGTGCTGCCTCTATAACCCCTCACCACAAAATAAAGGCTGAATGCTATTTTCGATTTTCCTGTTTTTTCGTGAAAGTGAAAATCCTCTTCAAATTTCTTTATGTTGGAGAAAACAGGCGCTAATGTAGGTTTTTCATGAAAGAGAAGTGGTGTGAAGCAAACTTTTGAAAAGAAGGGGATTCCTATATCACAAGGACATGCTCCTGAAGACTCTAGAGGAGAACCTGTCCATGCTTCTCTCCTAGCTCCTTGTGTTGCCAGCAACTGGTGGCATTCCTTTGCTTGTAGGCACATTCCTCCAGTCTCTGCCCTGCCACCACAAAAGCCCTGGTATGTACACATTGGGTGCATAAGGCCAGAGTCTATTCAAATCGGTTGGTGCCCTTGATGTAACAGGTTGTAAATATTTTGAATATCATTCATGCCAAGGTCAGTATCTCTTTTACTGGGTGACTGTGAAGAGTAAAATCAGGTATTTCGTAGGAAAACTGTTTGCAATGTGTGAAGTCCCATGTGAAGGCTTTATCTGTTTTGTTGCTGGGGAGGTTTCAGGTTGATTCTGATAAGATGGAAAGATTCGAGCCCTGACACTCGCTCTTAGAGGTCTCCATGAGTAGGGCACTCTTGAATGACTGCCATCAGCCTATAATGTAATTTTGGCTGAGGCCTTCTGGAACGGACAGTATGGAGATATCTGTACTGTTATTGAAGGCTTAAAGGTTGGGAATTAAAAGTTTGCATTTTCCTTGGAGTCAGGCAGTACTGGTCCAAGCTCTGGCTCTATCTACCACTGACTCCTGAATGGCCTTGGGTGTGTCCTAGAGCCTCTCTGTTTCCTTATCTATAAAATGGGGTGATGGCACCTAGGTCACAGATTACCTGAGGAATGAATGCAGTGATAAGACAGAGTAGGGTCCAGGCCTGAATTTGCCAAGTGAAGCTCTCTGTTCCTTAGTGATAAATAAGGGTCCTATCTCCAAGGGCTGAGGTAGAAACTCTGTAGGTTAATGTATGCAAAATCATTATTTCAGAGTGTCACATGGCCTCAATAAATATGATCTGTTAATAATATGAGCAATAGAAGTTCCCTGAGGGCAAGATGCTGGCCTGGCTCATTCACAACTGGGTCTCCTATGCCTGAAGCAAGGTCTGGTGAATTTTTCTTCCTCAATAATATACACCAGACAAATGAACGAATAAATGAATGAGATTTCCTGGAGGTAGGATCAACAACCTGAATTTTTGAGATCTTTATCCATGGACTTCCCAGGTGGCACAGTGGTAAAGAATCTGCCTTCCAATGCGGGAGACCAGGTTCGATCCCTGGATTGGGAAGGTGCCCTGGAGAAGGAAATGGCAACTCACTCCAGTATTCTTGCCTGGAGAATCCCATGGAGAGAGGAGCCTGGAGGGCTACAGTCCATGGGGTCACAAAGAGTCAGACATGATAGCGACTAACACTTCACTTCATGCATTATTCTGGGATGCAGCCATGATTGAGAAATACTGGCACAAACACTCATTTTATAGATAATGAAATTGCAGCCACGGATGCTAGGTAACTCACCCCAAAAGCACTTGGTTAATTTACTCAGCAAACAGTCATTCCTTCCTTTTATTTAACAAACATTCACTGAGTACTTACAACATTGGTGGTGATATTTAAACCCCAGGTTCTACCAAAAAGAATAAGACATTGCCCCAGTCCTTGATAAATTTGTGGTCTGGTAGAGGCTTCAGATCTATAAGCGAATGACTGCATTACCACATGCCATGATTTCATATTTATACATATGGTGAGCTGAAGGAATGCAGATGAGGGAACATCAGTCCTACCAGATGGTCAGTGGAGGTCAGTTGGGAAAGTCACCTATATGTAGGATGACTGGGAGATTCTCAGGCCACTAAGAGGGAAGAATAGAAGGCACAGGATGGGGCATGGCACAAGGAAAGTCATGGAACTAGTGATTCATCCAGAGAGGCTAGAGCAGAGGACCAACACCTCTGAGGTTGCTCATGTAGGCTGGGAGAAAGACACTTCAAGGGATGGTCCCAGCAAGGTCAAAGGCCAGTAGTCAACAAATGAGGTTTGAAGAACTGAAAGGTAAATCATGTGCATGATGGAAAAAGTGGCCAGAAATGCAGTTTGATGGATAGACAGGGGCTAGATCCTTTTGGTCTTTGAGTGCTGTGGTAAAAAGGTCCAAATTTACTGATTCAATGGAAGCAGTCAGTAAGCTGGGGACATTCAATGAGCTAAGCTTTAGGGTCACTCCTGTGGATATGATGGAGCAGAGAGAACAACTTTGCAGCGGGTAGAGTCATCCAGAGGCTGTGAATGTAGTTCAGGTGGGAGGTGACAGGCTAAAGTAGGCAGATGGCCATGGAGATGGAAGGACACCCATGCATCACAATGTGCTTTCATAAAATGTAGGGGGCATGCCATGTGTTCCTGGTCTGTAGCCCTGCCCTCTCTACCACCCCATCCTCAGAGGGACCACACTGTAACTGGGCTCGCCAGGAGGCAGGATCACAGAGTCAAGGAAGACTTCCTGGTTTGGATGGAAACCCAACACAACAGAGCAATTATAGAAGAAACATATTCTAAACGTGGTTGCCATTTGATTCTATAGGAGTTTAAAGCCTATTTTTTGTTAGGATCCTCTCAATTTTAAAAGGTTTATATCTAACTCAAAAAATGAGACGTATAGTTCACTTAACTGAAAAAGTCCAGGAAATTGAGCTTCAGGAGCAACTGAATTTAGGGCTTGACTATTATCAAATTGAATTCATTTCTCTCTGTCTATTGACACTGTTTTCTTCTCTAGTGACTTCAATCTTAGGCAGGCTCTTCTCATGAGGTACCAAATGGTGCTGGCAGGCTCAGATTTGTAGCCTCATGGTTTCACAACCCCGTGGGAAGAGAGTTACTGTTTTCCAACCATCCTTGCTGAGGACTGGACATGATTCACCCAGCTTGAGTCCTGTGAACATCCCCAATCCAGGCACAGTGCCAGGTAGACTGCTGAGATTGACCAGGCCAAGGTCACATTACCAGCTCTGGAGCTGGAAATAGGGTCACTCTTAATTTTATAGATTAAATGTGGAGAGTGAGGTGGTTTCCCAAAGGCAAACTTGGTGCTGCTGCATGAAGCTGAGAGATGGTGGGTAGGACCAGAAGGACATATGTCTACAATCAGCCCCTACAGTCGAGAACAGGGCTGTGCTCAGCCCTCCTGTGAAGGTGTCAGAGATGAATAATTCAGTCCCTGCCCTCCAGATGCTTGTGGGTATCAGGGATGCAGATGCATACAGAAGCCTCTTTAATGTCAGCCTGCCCGTGGTGAGTGTCCTGATTTGGTAGCATCTCCAGTACCATAAAGCTCCAATTGCTTATTCAAAGGGCACCTGGGGCTTTGAACATGTTTCTTCATATTTTTTGTTGTAAAGTCAATCAACTGTTTCTGGCACCTTGGCTGAAAATTAAGCCTGGCTTTTTCTTTCCTGGGTTGAGGAGTTGAGATGTCCAAAGTTGACTCTCAGTAGTAGCACTGGGTTGTTAGTGTCAGTTGCTAAGTCATGTCTGACTCTCTTGCAACCCCATGGACTATAGCCTGCCAGGCTCCTCTATCCTTGGAATTTTCCAGGCACGAATGCTGGAGTAGGTAGCCATTCCCTTCTCTCGGGGATCTTCCAGACCCAGGAATTGAACCTGGGTCTCCTGCACTGCAGGCAGTTGTTTCTTGTTTTTGTTTTTTTTTTTTTAACCATCTGAGCCACCAGGGAAACCCTGGGTTAGTCTGACCTAAGATCTGGGAGTCATGGCTGCAGCAGCCACCCGTGCCGGTGTGAGTGTAGGACAGGTGGACCTGGAACCAGGACAACTGGGGCTGTCCAGAGGAGGGGCTCCATGTGAGAAGTTACCCACAGAAAGCACTAGGGCATCCCGAGTTCCAGCCAGGTAGTGACTGCAGTGAGGTGTGTGTTTGTAGGGAGATGTTTGGCTCCTCCTTATCACTGTTATCATCCATCGTGGGCTACCATTTCTTTGCATCTAATAGATATTCACTTTCCATTTAACACGTATTTATAAAATTTTTCCATTTAACACAGATTTTGTAAACTCTGTGGTAGACTGGTTAGTTATTCACCAAATCACTTTCTTCTTTCTCCAGGGCACCTAGCTAGGTTGCCTTTCCCAGTCTCCCTTATGCTAGATTCTGCCCAGTGGACTGCAGACTTACATAAGGGGAAGACTTACTTCTGTAGAACCTCCTGTGTAGGCCTCCATGAATATTCATCTTTTGTCCTATCCACCAGCTGGAGGCAGAGAATCTCCATGGGGCACAGCAGAGCCACAAGGTAGAAGGAGGCCTCTGTGAAGACAGGGAGTCCTCAAACCCTTTTGCCTGCTCCAAATAAAAGGAGCCACATAGCTTGTGATGAGAGTGATAGATAAATCTTCATGATATTAATTGTCAAAATTTTGGGGGTTTATTTCTGTCTTGCTTTAGTATCTAGTGGAGAAGGAAATGGCAACCCACTCCAGTATTCTTGCCTGGGAAATCCCATGGACAGAGCAGCCTAGTAGGCTACAGTCCACGGGGTCGCAAAGAGTCGGACACGACTGAGTGACTTCACTTCACTTCACTTTAGTATCTAGAGTTTAGCCTACCTTGACTAATCAATGAGTTATAAAATACTACTGTATGCTAGGGATTCAGTATTAAGCAAAGTAGGTGCAGCTCTTACCTTGATGAGATTTTCAGTTTTACCTGGAATTTTATCTATTCTCACTTCCTCCCTCCATTCTTGTAAGCATTCACAAATAATGCTAGAGACAATAATCTTGAAATAGCTTTGGTGAACGTCCAGCAGAGTCATCCGCTGGACCGGGTTTTGGAAATGAACACCTTGCTTATCTGTGGATCACAGCCTGATCCTGTAGCTTGAGAGATTTTTCAATTGTGCAGATGAAAGATCTTTTTATTATATGAAAAACCTGTATTTTTTTCTTCTCTCTCACTTTCTCTTTCTAAACCAGCTTTTCTGTTAGCTAGAATTTCATCACCCAGTCATCCATCCATCCATCCATGCACCCATGTAATCTTTCTACATAGTTTTTATTAATAATGTTTTTCTTTTCAAATGCTCATTTGCCAAGGGTTGCTAAGATATTGACATGCATAGTCCTTTTTTTAATTCAAATGACAGTCCTACATTATGGTAAGTGCCATAATTATCACTTAATACATGAGGAAACTGACGTCCCAAGACACTTATCTAAAGCTATTGTAAGTGGGGAGGCGGGTTGTGCTGAGTCTGGTTTCTTAGTCAATGCACTGTTCCCCATTCCACCATTTATCAGGATGCTGTCAAGTGTTGTGTTTGATGAAGGGCTCATACAGGGTAACTGACTTGAAGTTCATACTCTGTGTGTGTGTGCGTGCGTGTGTGTGCACATGCACGCATGTGTTTTTGTGTGAAGTTGCAGTGGTTGGAGAAGACTGCTATGTAAATAGTTAATACAGTTGGAAAAGTGTTGAGAAAAATAGCTGAGAAAATCAAGGAGCCCTACGAGAGACTGGAAGGCACCCTGCTAATCCAAGGTGATGAGAAACACAGGGCTCTAGTTTACAAAGGATGTCAGGGGGAAGTAGGGGCTAAAAGTGTGCATTCTGGAGTCAAACAGTTTGATCTCATGCCCTCAGACTTTCAGCTGGGGAGGTCTTAGGACAGGTTACTGCATCTCTGTAGCTCAGTTTCCCCATCTATAAAATTGAGATAATATAGGTCATACTGAAAGGGTAATGTTAAGGATTAAATGAGATAAGGTTGTAAGAGTTCATTGAGGAAATATACTTTGAAGGGGACCTCACATATGATAAGTTCTTGATAAAATCAGCTTTGATCATGATGATGATGATGGTTATGATAATTTGGAATTAGAGGCAATTGAACAAGTGTTCCTTCCTTTTCCTTCTTCACAAATAGTACTTATGTGTCTTTACCTCAGTCTATGGTGTTGTTTCTCAAGTTCTGAATTGTCCCAGTTCTGCCACCACCTGGCTTTGCATGTAACCTGTCTTGACCACTTTTTCTTTCTAGGAGAAGTGTGGAGTTGTATGCTCTGGAGCTAGAACTGTCTGGAATCACAGGTTAGCTCCTTCACTTAGCTGTGTGCCCTTGGGCAAGTAATTCAGCTTCTCAGAGCCACTGGTTTTTTCATCTGCAAAATGGGAATGAAAATAGTAACCATCTCACCGGGGAATTTTAAAGAATAGCGAAATGATCCACAAAGGCTATTAGCCTAGTTCCTGGCACACGGTAATCTCTTAATGAATGCTAGTCATTCTCACTTTAAAATTAAGGTCCCTTCAACTTTACTCTGTGGGTATCCCTTATGTGCTTTACCTCTGCTTCCCCTTGGATAATTGTCTTCAGTGCCCTGCAGTGCATTCCTGATTTCTAAACTAATTTTGGCACAATCTCCATTCTGGTTGGTTCTTTGAGAAATGCTCCTCTGTAAGGCATATGATAGCAGGACTCACTCATTACCAGGTTATTTTAGGCAAGAGTGATTTTTAACTCATTACCTGGATAATTATTGCAGTTATCTAGTTGCCTTTCTGTGCTCAGACTTAATAAGCTCTGAGGATGTGTGGCAGTGCTTTTCTTGACTGAGATAAGAGAATTATTGAGGCTCTCAGGGGAAAGTGTGAGAACTCAGAGGCACAGAGAGTGACCGCACCAGTCAAATGGCCAGATGTGAGATGGGCTCAGCTCTGCTGGGAACCTGGGTGAGATTTCCTTAATCATGGGATGTTTTCAGTATGCCTAAGATGTTAATTTTGCTTGTTGGAAAGATGTCCAGAGGTGGGTTGATGAATGCATGGGCCCACACACAGGTGCTTAGTAACTTATGTGTGCACACTCAGTTGTGTCCAGCTCTGTGCGACCCCATGGACTGTAGCCCTCCAGACCCCTCTGTCCATGGGATTTTCCAGGCAAGAATACTGGAGCAGGTTTCCATTTCCTACTCCAGGGATCTTCCCAACCCTGGGATCGAACGTTTGTCTCCTGCCTTGGAAGGCTGGTTCTTTACCTCAGAGCCACCTGGGAACCCGTTAGTAAGTTACACACAAATAGAAAATGGGACATAGCTAATTCAATCTTGAGTCCCTCAACACCTAGGGGTCAAGTAGACTGGTTGGCTACATCATTTAGTGGCTAAGAGCAGGGATCAGCAGACTTTTTCTGTGAATACTTTAGTTTTTGTGGGCTGTAGGGTCTCTGTTTAAACTACCCATTTCTGCTGCTTCAGTGTGAAAGCAGCAAAAGGCAATACATAAATGAGCAGATATGCTGTGTTCCAATAAAACTTTATCTGTTAACATTGAAACTTGAATTGCATGTAATTTTCATGGGCCTCAAACTGTTACTTTTCTTTTTCTTTTTTACCAGTTTCAAATGTAAAAACCACTCTTTCCTTGCAAGCCTTATAAAACCAGGTGGTCGGATGAATCTCACCTGTAAGCTATAGCTTGCTGACCCCTGGGTTATAGTCTGCATCATGTAAGACCCACTCCTTCCTTTATTTGCTGTCTGACTTTGGATACGTTCCTAACTGCTCTGTGCCTCAATTTCCACATTGGCAAAATAGGAATAACAGTAATAGCACCCTGTAAGTTAGAGGGAAGATTAAGAATTAGCAGAGGTGAAATGCTTAAAATGGTGCCTGGTACATAGCACAACCCTGAGAAATATTAACTGGTGATGTAATCATTTCACATTTATCATCTCACTGAATTCTTCCAACCACACGGTGGGGAAGGTAGTATTAGCATCCTCATTTCCCAGATGAAAAGACTGAGGTATGAGGATGCAAAGTCATTTGTTCAAGGCCAGAGTTAGAACAAGACTTATTTACACAAAGCAGTGGGGACTTATTTTTGACTAACAAAGGAGAAATCTTAAGTTGCTATAAAGCTACTTCTGTTTTATTTGTAATGATGTTCCAAGGATCCCTTCCCCCCACCTCTTCATCCTTCAGCATTTGTCTACAGCTCTCAGAAACTGGCCTTTGGCAAGGGTTATGAGGGGTGGAGAGTGGTTACAAAACAAGCAGGTGATCACAAAGGAGTGATAAATCAAATGACAGCAACAGAACAGTGGTCACTACTTTTTAAATTTCCCTTCCCATTGTTCTCTTCCTTGCGCACACTGTGGAGTTTACATTTGGGACATCCCCATCAGGTGTGCCAATTGTTAAAGGTTACGGTTGCAAGATGCGCATTTATCCTCTCCGTTACGTGATTCTTTCCTCCCTAATGCACCAAATTAGAAGATTGGCTGATTTTCATTTTCTTTAAAAAGTAAAATTTCAGCTTAAATCATAAATGTCTGTGATGTACTTAGCAGCTACATCAGCTTCTACCTGGCAGCCGTTCTTCCTCATTCCCTCTCTCTCTCAGAATAATCAGGTCTATTTTGATTTAGAGGTGCATTAGCTCCACTTAGAGCTAAAGATCAACTTTGACTTCTGGGGAAGTTACCTAAAATCTAAATGGTAACAATCCATCCCAGTTAGAGCTTGATATATTCATTTCCTTCCCTCCTTGCTCAGATAATTTATGAAAGGGTAAGAGATCCGAGAAAGTGTCAGAGTGGATTCCAGAGGGATTTAAATTACTGGGACAAAAATCACATGTGATTGGTAGCTGATAGGTTCTGCCTGTTCCCCTGTGGTCAGTTTCTAAGGTCTTCCTCTCAGAAGACAGATGACCTCAACCTACAGAAATCTGCTCACTACATTCCTTCATAACGGACCGCACACATCTTTGCCAACTGCTTCTGCAGCACTTGGGCAGACGTGTCCATTCTGTGTCATGAACCCCCTCATGCATGGAGAGAGCCCTGTCCCTCTGCAGGGTCAAGCTCCCCTGAAGGAGAGAAAAGTTAGAATCTTCCCCACATATCCCAGCTCCACAACTCATTAACCAAGTTCTTGGAGCAAGTTGCTTAATTCTTTACTGTCTCTGTTCCTCTGTAAAATTGGAACACAATGTTAATACCATCCCTCAGGGGCTTATAAGAATTAATATTTGTAAACTACCTAAAATGGTGTTTGACACATAGGAATCACTCCAAAAATGTTTACTGGGATTAAAAATATTAGGTGATAAGATCTGGGAGAGATCAAGTTACTTGCTAGCTATAAACCTTCAATGGCATCCCATTTCTTATGAGATAAACCCTAATCTCCTAAATCTGGCTTACAAGACCTTACTTAGTTCACCCATTTGGCCTTATTCCACCCATCCATCTCTGTCCCCCAGCTACACAGTCTATCTTTTGGTTGGTTTAGGGCACTAATACGCTGGAGCCAGCTCATACCAGCCTGAGAGTCAACTGTTAGATTTTTCAGGAATTTTGCGAGTTGGTTATTACATATATCTATCATTAAAATTAAATTATGTAAACTTAAAATTGTCTAAGTTATGTTAAAAACAAGAGCAATAAATGTGCAAAACATCACCTTCTAATTATTTGCATCACATTTTACTGTTATCTGTGCTTTTGAGGTTATTTAGGTCTGCTGTAGCCATCTAATGAAACCTATATCAGGACATGTTACAATTCCACATCTATTCCCTACTTTTCATTCCATGACATCATATGATGATAGCTTAAAATCACCCATACTGGGCGTAGTTACACCACAAGAATAGACAAACACTACAGCTTATTGTTTGTTGATGATCTAGAATGGCAGTCAGCAAACTTTTTTTCTGTAAAGGGCTAGATCATAAATATCTTAGATTTTGTGGGCAATAAGCCCTCTGTTACAGTTACTCAACTCTGCGGCCATAAAAAGCAGTCACAGAGAATACATAAACTAATGAGCATGACTGTGTTTCAATAAAACTTTATTTACCAAGGCATCAAGTTTGTGGTTTGCTGATTTCTAGTCCAGACTTACAAAATATGGAAAAAATGTTCATATTGCCAATTGAACTTTAAAAATGTGTTGCATCTGGTAGCTATTGTATTTTTTATATCCCCCACAAAACCAGAAGATACATTCTTCCAACACTTGAAAAGTATTGTATGACTCAGCAAGGAAGCCGCTCACATCGTTGACAGATGACTGAAGTCCTGACTTCTTCATTGTTTTCCCTTCATCTTACTTCAGTTTAGTTCAGTTCAGTCTCTCAGTCACGTCCGACTCTGTGTGAGCCCATGGACTGCAGCATGCCAGGCCTCCCTGTCCATCGCCAACTCCTGGAGTTTACTCAAACTAATGTCCATTGAGTGAGTGATGCCATCCAGCCATCTCATCCTCTCTCGTCCCCTTCTCCTCCCGCCTTCTATCTTTCCCAGCATCAGGGTCTTTTCCAGTGAGTCAGTTCTTCGCATCAGGTGGCCAAACTATTGGAGTTTCAGCTTCAGCATCAGTCCTTCTGATGAATATTCAGGATTGATTTCCTTTAGGATGGACTGGCTGGATCTCCTTGCAGTCCAAGGGACTCTCAGGAGTCTTCTCCAACACCACAGTTCAAAAGCATCAATTCATCTTACTTAGGTTAGCTTAAATGACAAAAATCAATCAACACTGATATGGAAACTACACTTGTTCATCAATGGTGACCGTAAGTTGGGTACAGATAAAAAAAACTTGGCAAAAATCAACAAAAGCATTCTCTGAGACTCAAATGACTATGTGTGGAATTTACAATAGAAATACTGTGTATTTTGTGATTGTTAATTATGTGTTACTTATCTCAGATCTCAGTAACATTTATAGTAAACTCATATACGCGTGTATACGTACATATGGGTTTTTATAGAGGACCAGCTATCTTTTCTCAGTTAACTTTTATGAGCACTGCTCCAGGGGTGCAGGTTCTTTCAGCCTCTGGGCCTTTGTTGGGTCCTTTCACATGCAGCAGGTCTTTCTTCATCACTTAGCCTATTTAACTCCTACTCATACTTTGGTTTGCAGCTTAAATATAACTTCTTCAAAAAAGAGTTCCCTGATTCCCCCAAGACTAACTGAGTTCACCCCATTATGCTCATCTTTCCTTGCAATGCTTGCCTTCATTATAGTTACATGATAACTTTTGTGGTGGCTTATTATCTCCTTTCACCAAAGGAATGCAAGTGTCCCCAGGCAGGTACGGCCCATTGTGTATTTGGAGCCTAATGCAAGTAGAGCCTGCTTTCTACTTTTTCTAGAAAGTAGTGGACCCTCAATATATTTGTAGCTGAGCTGAATTGTCATTTAAAATAATAGGGACTCTGTATTTAAGAGTTTCAGCATCAATTCCCTCCCACTCAAGTTAGGTATAAATTCAGCAAGTTAAGCAATAAATTGCCAAACATTCTGCTGCAACATGCTTGAAATTCAGTTTTGAGGCCCCAGTCAGTGCTGAAATCAATGCCCAATTTCTCCAGGTATAGTAATTATTTCTCATATTGTTATTGACTATCTCTTTAAGTACCAGCCAGGACAAATCTATTTCTCAAGCTGTTGTAAATGATTTGAAGCAGGAAGATGAATGGAATGGAACGAGGGTTGTTTAAAAGATTGCTCCCCCTTCAACACTGGTCAAGAAACGAATGGCTAGTGGCCACCAACCCATCCTAGGTGAAAGCTAGGATCATTTTCCAACCCATTCACTAGTGACCTCAATCATCTAAGTGCTAGTTTCCAAATCCTTATTTTTATCCTCACCAACAGTGCATATTCTCAGACACACTGGGAATCTGTTGCTTGCTTTGGGTTTCTGGTTTCTTGAAGACCTGTGTCAGGTGTCTGAGGAACTAGGAGTCTGGAACCCTATTGTGGAGGAAAAGTCTTGTTGGGAGCCAGAGGGAGCTCTCATATGGTATTTAAATTCAAGTTTCAGGGTCCCAGCAAGAGTGATGGAGGTGAGCTCTTGTAAGCATGAGACTCTATGTTGAGTGTGTCTCATTATCATGATCACATAATATGTTCAGTGTTATATGTCCATCTTACAACTGAGAAAAAGGATGCATAGTGAGGTCATATATATGCAGAGGGTCACATAGCTAGTAGGTAACTGAACTGGGGTTTAAAACTCAGGAGATCTCACTAAGGGGCTTGTGCTTTTAATCACCTCTCTCTACTGGGATAGAGAAGGTCAAAGGAACCTCACAGAATATGAAGAGAACAAACACACACACAAACACACAAAATGAAAACTGGAGTAAATGTTGAATTACCTGAACATTCCTTCATTTATTCAATTATTCAGCAAACATTTATTTAGCAGCTGTTTTATGATAGTCACTCTGTTAAGTGCCTCAAAGCAGACAAAATCTCAACCTTAATTAAGCTTACTTCTTAGTAGGGAAAGACGGAGGGTAGACAAAGCAATAAGTAAAATCAGCATTCCTGATACCAATAAGTGCCATGAAGAAAATAAGGCAAGGAGGAGAAATGAGCAATGTTGGGGGCTGAAATCACAAAGGTGTGGTCCGAGAGGGAAAAATTTGAATCAGGACCTGAATCAGGAGGTGAGGGAGCCAGCCATGTTACTATTGAGGGCAGAGGTCAGCAACCACAGCCTACAGGCCAAAGGCAGCTCGTCACCTATTTTCATTAACAAAGTCTATTGGAGTAAAGACAGGCCCATTCATTTATGCGCTGTCTGTGCCTGTTCTGTACTAAAATGGCAGAGTTCAGTAGTTGCAACAGAGATTTTTGTGGCCTACAAAGACTGATGTATTTGTAATTTGGCCTTTACAGAAAATTGCCTACCTCTGGTCAAGGGGAGAGTGTTCCAGGCAGGGGGAACAAACAGCAAATGAGTGTCTCGTGATGTGAAGGTGCTTGATGTGCTTGAAGAGGCTGGTGTGGCTGGAGCTGTGCGATCAGGGGGTGAGTGGGAGGAGATGAAGTTAGGGTGGATGTGGGACACACCCTGTGGGGTCTCCTGGGCCATTGTAAAGCCTCTGAAGACAGTGGGAGGAGAGAGCGGGTTCTCTGTAGGGGAGAGTCACACTTAGAGGTACCAGGATGATTCGGGCTGTTTGTGATCCATGAGCTGTCACAGGCTGGGGAAGCAACATGCAGGATGTTTCTGACTCCTGTGGAAAGGAGGGGCAGGAGGCAGGAGTGGGCAGAGAGAGGAGTTGAGTCATGATGCAGCCCAATGACAGCCTTATCCATTCACATAGCCACTCAATATATTAACTTCAATTCTGTCAGTTTCAGAATTGTCTCCATTTGGTCTGAGATGTCCAGGACTATATTTTCCAGTGTTGATCAGTCATTGAAAGGAGGTCTTTTAATGGCAGTGACAATGACCCTGAAGAAGTGTGGACACCCCCTGAGTGGCTGACAGCTGAGGAATGTTTGCTGACTGTGCTCCCAGGAGCTGGGGAAATGGGTCCTCCACTGAAGTAGGATGTGATGGTACATTGTCGCGTCCACCACACAGAGGCTTGGGGAGCAAGAGATAAAGCCAGATGAGTAAATAGGCTACTCAATAATCTAATTGAGAGATGAAGGTGGTTTGAGCCAGGTGAACAGTTGGAAAATGCTAAATATCCTTAATGTTAGAGCCTTCATGTATTCTTCATGTCCTAAGGTCATCTCAGAGGAGCACAATAAAGGGGAGTAAGCAAAAGTTTTGATGACAAGTCATAAAGTCTCCAAATCCATTGATTATTGTTTGTAGATGGTCTTTGGTTCAGTTTAACCTGGAATCATCTTTTTCCAAGGTGTGTCGATGAAATGCGACATAATCACCAATGCTTCAATGACTTCCATCAGAATAGAACCTGTTGTGGGAGACAGGGTGTGTAAGTATTCATCACATGGCCCGGTCTGTCCCAGCAGTGACTGTACTATTCCTTGACTAGCCAGCAAGAGTGTTGTACTGCTAACTTTGGCACGAAACAGTGAAGTTACTTATACATCTTCATGGCATGGGGTATTGCCTTGGATTTGAGATTCTGCTACGGCTACATGAGTGGGCAAAATCAAGAAACTGTATTCCACAATTTATCTTCAATCTGACAAAGAACACTGTCTGTAATAGGAGGAGTAAGCTTGTAGATTTTAGCACATTTATTACAGCATGATGTGCTTTGACATGGTGTCTATGAGCCAGGTGGGGTGAAATGGAAGGTATAAATGGATTCCAATTTTATTATCCCACTGTGATCTGGGGAAAGCTGATACCAAAATGTTGCCACCCAATAAAGCACTTTATCAAATTCCCTCCCTGGCTGAGCAGCATGGTTCTGCCAAAGAGAGTTATTTGCTGGGTAAACTGTTCAGCAAGTTGCATTTTTTAACGCAAGTGCCCAGTCAGCCATTGGTGTCTAACAGGCTTTGCTTACAATGTATGTGGCTGGCTATTTACAAGAGATTAACAACACAAGAAAGAAGCAGATTCTATGCTCTCTAGCCTGATTTAGAGGCTTCTCTGCTCACTGAATTCAGCCTTGCTGGTCAGACTAGCCCTGGAAAACCTACAGAAGTAAAGAGAGCCTGTGGGAATTATTCATGAAAAACCTGAAATGCTTAGGAATTTAATTCCCCCGAGTGTCTAAACTAGTCCACAAGCCCCACTGTGGTTTTGCTTGCTGCTGCTGCTGCTAAGTCGCTTCAGTCATGTCCGACTCTGTGCGACCCCATAGACGGCAGCTCACCAGGCTCCGCCATCCCTGGGATTCTCCAGGCAAGAATACTGGAGTGGGTTGCCATTTCCTTCTCCAGTGCATGAACGGGAAAAGTGAAAGTGAAGTCGCTCAGTCGTGTCCAACTCTTAGCGACTCCATGGACTGTGGCCTACCAGGCTCCTCCGTCCATGGGATTTTCCAGGCAAGAGTACTGGAGTGGGGTGCCATTGCCTTCTTCGGTGGTTTTGCTTAGGGGCTGATAAAAACCTTGAAAGCACTTGTTGACTTGTTTTTCTCTCTTTAGACTGAAAGACAGGTGGAGGAACACCCAGGGTGTAATGGGCACACAGAGGCAGGTGATTAACTCCACCTTGGAGATTAGAGAAAGTTTCCTGGAAGAAACAGTGCCTGAGTTTACACCAGAAAGACAAATGAAGATAGGGAAGAACCTCTTAAAGGTTGGGACTGTGTCAGTCAATGGTTCTGTAAAAGTTTGCTGAGGGTCTATCATGCCTCAAGCACCATGGTAGGCTCCATATACCTGTGAACAAGTTATAGTTCTTTTTCCATTGAGCTAATGGTTTAAATGAACAGAATATTGAAACACACTGTTCCATGTGTAGAAGTCCTGGTCTTGTTCTGCAATATATCTGGTGCATGGTATATAGTAAGAACCCACTAATCATTTGCTATTTAAGTTCATTGTGTCATAATATCTTTCTCTCTCTCCCCACTTGCTCATTGACTTTATTTCAAATCTTGTTTCCTTGATCCTCTACCAATATTGTCATTTTTCTCAAAATTTCTATCAATAAACTTTTAGAAAAATTAGGCTACATAGTCACTATCTCCACCTCCTTATGACACATTCACTCTCTTGCCCCTTTATTCTTTCAAGCAATTTGATATGATTACTCCCCATATCACTTTAAGGAAAGGACTCTCTGGATGGTCATCCCAGATCTCCATGCTGCCTGGTCCCGTGGCATCTTTCAGTTTTCTTCCTCCTCACTGTCTTCATTGTGTTGTTACTGGCCACTCTTCCCTTGCTTCTCGGACGTAGCATAATATTGGCTCTTTTTCCTCCTCTCTGAATATTCTTTCTCTGCCTCCCTTCATTCCTTTACTTCTTCCCAACAACTCAGTGACTCAAAAAATCTAACTTTTTATACCTTCTCCATTAGCACTTTTTTCAGGTATCCTATCATAATTTCATTTAAGAGCTAATGCCTAATCTCTGTATACATTCCTGAAACTATAGAACAGTTTCACCTGTGTGCTGGGTATCTGGATATCCTGAAGGTGTACAAACTCATCATATCAGGAACCAAACTAATTCTGACTTACTAACTTTGTTTAACACTAGGGCCACTCACTTAGTCACCCAGGCTGAAGACCAAGGGTTAATGTGGAGCTTTCTCCTACTCCTCCTCCTTTACTGCCCTCCAGATTGACTCAGTGGCCATATCCTGTCCATTCATCCATCCCTTTTTCTCTGTTGCCTTTCCATGCCATTTCCTTTTCACTCCCCTCATTGGTGATACCACAGGGTCTGTGTCATCTCCCACTGGACAAAAGGAATCTAACCACAGAAATATGTTCCTTATTGTGGAAGGGAGGGGTTTTGATTCTTGAGCTCTGCCCCAGACACAGAGATTTAACCCTGCAGAGTCTGCTCTGGGTTTTACAGAGAGCACTTTCTCAACACTTTAATTCTCCTTCTCTTCCTCCATGACCTTTAAGTTTGTTGTTTGTTTACTACACTCCTTTTTCTCTTTTTAAACAGCTTTACTGAAGTATAGTTGATACACTTAATTTGATGAGTTTGGGCACAGGCATATACCCATGAAACTGTCACCATGAATAAGGTAATAAACATTCATTACCTCCAAAAGTTTCCTTATGGCCCCCTTTTTTGAGGGCGAGAGCACAGCACAAAATCTAGCCTAAGTTTTTAAGTGCACAATGTAATAAGCTTTAATTTTTTCACTAATTTTAAAGAGATGACCAAGTAAGTTTACAAAAGTATGAAATGATTTGAGCCTAAACTCCCTGTTGGAGTGATGAAAAGATTTGACTTATTTATTTTAAAAAATATTAGAAGAGGAAGTGCTACTTTAAGATAATGGAAGGCACAGGTATTTATCTCTGATTATTTATAATAATTTAAATCTTGGTTCAACCATATTTTAAAGAACACCTTGCCTTTGCAAAAGAAAAGGAAAATGTGGTGACATTCAGACTTTTGTCAGCCTGTTCAAAATATTAACAAGTTAAAAAAAACAGTTAGTTCTGAATTGTGAGCTAAATATATGCCACCTGTAATATTTGCCTAAGTAGTGTACATTCAGAATGGAATATTGTTTAATCTCTTTTAACCTGCAAAAAATCTTTCTTTTTTCTGAAAAGACACTTCAACTTTCGGTGTTGGCTACATATGAAAATATGTCAAATACCCAGATTCTGCATCTTTAGATATTCAAAACTAATTATTCCTTAATTTGCATGTGAAAGCAAATTACAATCTAATAGACCATTTCCCTAGCAAACCTTTCTTTAGCTTAATGAGCAGAATGAGGAAGCCTATTACAACCTGATTAAAAAGTCTCCATGTGATGCAATGGGTTGCTGCTTACATATAACATTATCAGAAGGGAGACAACAAAGATATGAGTGCTTTTATTGACAACAGGGAGCTGAGCTCATGCCTGTCCATTTAGTATTTTACTTTAATTCATGTCAGCCCAGAAGGATCAATAGTCATTTGGTGTCTTATGTATTACATGTTGGTACTTTAATTCTGGATGAAAATTCATCAGCAACTTCCAGTTGATGAGATGACCATCTCGAATTGGAAGGACTAGGCTACATTTAATCATTACAAATGTCCAGTTGTATTATCCCACTTTCCAGATAATGCATGGAGTGTTAACCCAACCCAAGTTCTTTTGTTATTCAGTCACTAAGTCATGTCCGACTCTTTGCGAGCCCATGGACTGCAGCATGCCAGGCTTCCCTGTTGGCCAGTATCTTAAATTAAAGGAGTGGAATATGCCAGTGTATCATTTAGCTGTTGCCGTATAATGCTGTAGAACAAGCCATGCTAAAACTCAGTGATTTACACACTGTAGGTTAGTCTGGGGACTGGCTGCTCTAGGCTGGGCTCAGCTGGACTGGCTCCAGCTTTCGGGTTTCATTCAGGTCTGCCCCATGTGTGTTCATTTTCTGGGAACACTGGGCTGCCTGGGGCATAGATTTTCCTGGTGGAGATCGAAAGATCCCAAACTGACATGTAGACACACAGGATACTTCTTGAAATCTAGGCGGAAATGGTCACCTGGTCACTTCTACCCGCTGGCCAAAGCAAGTCATTTGGGAAAAGTAATGCATTCTGTCACAGCTATTGTGCACTGGGATTTTTTAAAAAAGGAATGGTTATTCAAAAGGGGTTACCTCTTCTTCATGCCTATATTTTTAAAGTAAATATGTTGCTCTACATTGAATGGATCAAGCTAAAATTACCTCGCAATTGCCCTTTATCTGATTCTCTCTTTCTCATTCTCTAAATGATTCCATGTCTTCCTTTTTACCCACTTTCTAAAATACAAAACTTACCGTATCCATTTTCTGCTCAGAAAAAAACGTTATTGAATCCCTGTTTTCCACCGATAGAGCTCAAATCCTTGGCTGGCTTCAAAATATCCTTCACAATATATTGACTGTCTCCTCTATCAGGCTCTGTCAGATACTCTCTTTTCTTTCTCCCATCTCTGTGAATTCATATTCATTTGTCAGAGCCCAGCTGAAACTTTACAGCTTCTGTGTACCCTTCACTCATTCCCTGGAGAGTTTTCTGCTTCCTCATCTGTGGTTTCCTAGCATGTTAGAGATATGTCAACATGGCACTTATAATAATACATTGGAAGTGGTCATTCACATGTGTATTTTTCTGCTAGACTGTGAAATCTCGAAGATAGGGTCCATGTTGTCTTAATTTTCTATCCTTAGCACTTCTCTCTATGCCTGTAACATGGTAGATTTCAGATAAGGTGGACTGATTGAATTGAAGGAGTTTTTTTAAATGACTTTTTTTAAGAAGTAAAAATGGCCATAGCACAAGTAGATATGTTCAGTCTTACTAATAATTAAATGAACTATAAAGGAACAAACCAAAGTTGCAGAAGATGCCATTTTTATTTTTCAAATTGGTGGTTATGTTTTTAAAAGCTAAAACATAGTTTGTAAGGATATGGATATCTGGAATTGCTTATAAGAGTTTTAAAGACAACATTTTAGAGATTTTTATTATGTTTCAAAATACTTAACAATAGTCATAGGTGTTGACTCAAAATAGACTTCAAATGATGTATCAAATGGAAATAGAGATGTGAAAAAATTTTATATGGAGTCATTGATTGTGGCATCATTTATACTAGGGAAAAATAAAATATTCTAAATTTATAATAATATGAGATGGATTAGATAAATCTTGGTGTACATATAGCACTGGCCTAGAAAATCTGCAATTATTAAGATAGATAGTTAATAAAATGGGATGAATGTTTACTACAGATTTTCCGATAGATAAATTAGGTTATAAAATAGCATACAGAATATATTATATGATGCCAATTTTGTTAAATATATTGGGGTATTGATATTTGCATCCTATCTGAACAGAAAAGTGAACTTGAAGGAAATATAGCTAAATATTAACAGTGGTTACATCTAGGTGTTGTAATCATAGGGTGATCTTGATTTATTTTTGTGCTTTTGTCCAAGTTTCCAAATTTTCCGTAAAGAGCATATATAACATTTATAGTAAGTGAAAAGATCTAAAAATATTATTCTTAACATATAATTATGATACAGTAACTTGTATTGTTAAGTGGGCTTGTGAGAACTGCAAATTATTGATTATACATAACACTTTACTTTATATGTGAGTTGTGCTACTTTTGAGCCTTTACTCCTGTTTATTTTTAGAATAGCTTTCATTTTTCTTCTGTAATTAAATAAGAACTGAAATGAATTTTCTGAATAGAATCATTCTTAATAGAAATGCAAAATCTTGTTTTCTCTAATGTAATTGTACCTGAGTGAAAGTAACTGCAACAAGGACTATAAAGGGAGATAAAGTAGGAATATGATGTATAATTTCCCTTTGCATAATTGTAACTCTGAAGAACGCATGCTCTCGGCAGAAAGGTAATTTAAATTGTATCACAACAAATGCCATATTTTAAAATAGAAACTATCCATCATGCACTGAGTAAAGCTGGTAGCAACGTATAAGTCTCAAGGATATGCTGAAAATTCCTCCATGAATCCATTAAAAATAAATTGGTTGGTTTAATTCTAGCACACGCTAAAATAAAGTCTAAGTGACATAATATAATTTTTAACTGCATAAAATTACTAATTGTGCATTTAGGGAAAAAATGATATAAGATAACTAGAAACATTGCAAGTTTTTTATTATAGAAATATTGAGACCTTTGCCATGTAAATAGAATAGTATAATAAACTCCATGTAGCCATCATGGGCACTATTCTTTTTTTGGCGCCATCTCTCTTTGGAGCATAATTTTTAAAATCTGAAACAATACTGAATACCTACTTTTTGGCTTCATTTTATGGGAAAAACTCGTTTTGAACAAAAATGAACATTTTAATGGTTGTAGACTACAGATATTCCTTCCTTCTGTTGGGGTTATGTCCTGATAAACCCATCATAAATTGAGAATATCATAAGTTGGTAACACATTTAATCCACCTAACCTACCTAACATCATGGCTTCCCAGTTGGCTCAGTGGTAAAAAATCTGCCTGCCAAGCAGGAGACACAGGTTCGATCCTGGGTCGGCAAGATCCCCTGGAGAAGGAAATGACAACCTACTCCAGTATTCTTGCCTGGGAAAACCCATGGACAAAGGAGACTGGCGGGCTACTGTCCATAGAGTTGCAAAGAGTCAGACACAACTTAGCAAGTAAACAACAGCAATCTAACATCATAGCTTAGCCCAGCCCACCTTAAATGTGCTTAGAACATTTACATAGAATACTTCAAAAATATATCAACTATCCAAACTATGTAAACTAGATTTTTTATAGAACAATTTGAAATTGTTATTTTGATTGACTTCTTTCTTTATCAAGCATATTTTAGGCACCTATTGTAAGACAGGTGTTGTCTTAGAATGAGATGAGATGGTGAAAGAGATGGCTAAGGAAACCCATCTTTAAAGCACAAAGTTTTCTCACTCTTTCCTACTGGAGAGAGAAGAGAAGCCTTTCGCCGAGGAAGTTTTGAGTCTAGCTTCCTTTCCTGTGCTTGTGCAGGCCCTTTCTCCACCCAGCTCAGCTAGCAGAGTTAGGACGGTGCCTTCTCCCAGTTTGTCTCAAGAATCCCTCGTCATTTCCTTGAGAAGAGAAGCAAATACACGGTTGAAACAATTCCCCAGGGCAAAGCAAAAGAATGACTGTGACATGAGCAATTATAGTAAACACTGAAAAATGGTGTCTATCTGGGCTCTAATGTTCTCCCCCTTGTAGTAATTTTTCACAGGTTCAACTTCCTGCACTCCAGAGGGAATGAGCCCAAATGTGCCTTATCTGTGAGCAGCAGGTGCTTGAGCAGCAGATAGCGTCCCCTGGTTCCTAGTGATTTTTTGAAACTCAGGAGGGGATTTTGTAAACCCAGGTGGTCCAGTTTCTCTGTCTATGCATCACCCCTCTCTCTTTTCAGACATAAATCTCCAGGCTGGCTTCAGGTTACCAGGTCCTTTCTTCCCTCAACTGCCCTGCCAGCCCCCTACTCTTCGAGCTCCAAGGAGGAACTATAACAGGGTTAGAAACACACATGCAACAGAGTTGAGACAGAGATCTCCTTTTCCCACAATTGCTGGGTTAAAAAGTAGTAGCAGTGATGTTTTGACTGCTTACCTTGTGCTTTGCCCTGCCATGACTGTTATATACACATTATCTCATATAAGCCTCACCACCTATTTCATGGACTAGGTGCATTTTATCTTTGAAGTGTGGAGAGGAAAATGGGACAGATAACTTTGATTACTTGCATGAATTGCAGAGCTTGTAAAATGGCAGTTTGGCAGAGATGCTCAGTTGAGTCACTCTAGTACCAGAACCTGTGTCCACCAACTGTGCTGCATCTCCCAAGACAAAAAAATAGCCATGGATCTCACAGGCAGCATCCATGGAGTCATTCTTTTCTTGTGTAGAAAGAGTGGTGAGTTTTGAAACGCTCTATTTGTGGCAAAAATGCAGTCTAGTGGCAAAGCTACGAACAGTGAGAGGCCAGATTCAAACTTGGATTCTCTAACTTTAGAGCCCACACCTTAAACCACCACACTTTAAAAGCTTGCTAAAACAAAAGGGTGTGGTTTTCTCAGGAAGTCATGTGGATAAGATGATGCCCTTCCAAAGACAGCAGCTTTGATTCATAAGGGTTTGGGTAGAAAGTCAAGCTTCTGTGGCATTTCCTGCCTTAACAGATTATTAAATAAAGATAAGATGTATAGCTCTGGACTGATTTTGATTTTTTGAAAGTTATTTTTCTCTGTTAATAAAGTCCCATAAAGTCAGTAATAAAGGCATTACTGAAAGTCTGAAAAAGAAAATAGAAGCTAAGACCACCTATAATCCTACCATTTTGACAAAACTATATTTTTGTGCATTTCTCTGCTTGGTCTTTCCTTCAAATCTGAATCACCACTTTGCTGGGTGAAGTATTCCTAGTTGCAGGTTTTTGTTTTTTTTCCCCTTTCATCACTTTGATTAAGTTGTGCCAATACTTTCTGGCCTGAAAAGTTCCTGCTGAAAAGTTAACTGAACATGTCATTGGAGTTCCCTTGTAGGATAACTAGTTGCTTTTCTCTTGCTGCTTTTAAGAGTTTTTCTTTATCTTTAATTTTTGCTGTATTAATTATCATTTGTCTTGGTGGGGCTTTCAGCATCATAGCTGGGGCTCTGCTAAAGCCCTTGATGCTTCTGCCTGGTGTGACGTACAAGTACCAAGAGAAAATACTGGATCCACAAACCCCAAAGGAAATTAGTCTCATTACTGCACTAAATTTGTGTTCCCATCCAGAAGAGGGCTTCAGCTGCAATTGCACATGGCAGCTAATTTACTAAACAGGATGTGTTTTGCTTGGTATTGGCTTTTATGCTGACTTCTGGAA
The DNA here is from genome assembly GCA_024291935.2 of Okapia johnstoni. Lineage (NCBI taxonomy): Eukaryota > Metazoa > Chordata > Mammalia > Artiodactyla > Giraffidae > Okapia > Okapia johnstoni. The sequence goes on from CM044310.1 coordinate 73,146,956, forward strand.
CAAGATGATCACCTGTGTCCTTAATTGCATGTGCAATGTGACAGTCAAAATGGTCCTTGAGTAATCTCTTGTCACTGTCACCAGCAGAGAGGAAATTCTTCCCTGAGTTGAACTTTGATGCCATGTGACAGATACCAGAGATTTTCTTCTTTTTTTTTTTCTTTTTGGACTGTGACCTCAATATGAGTCAGCAATGTGATGTGTCTATAAAAAGAGAAGAGAGAGGGGGAGAGTGAGAGAGGGAAGTGGGGAGAGATACTACTCAATACTCAGTAGTGGCATATCATGTGAAAGTGAGGCATGTTGGCCACCGTGCTTGTCAGAATCCACCTAGAGAATCGGGCATATCTATTATAGAAGCCTAAGTGTAAGAGATGATTCTCTATACAGGGACAAAACGGTAGGAGACCTGCATGCTAGACTTCAATTACATTTGTGTTTGCTGAGCATCCTCTCCTTTTTACCACTGATGAGTTTAAGCAATTCTACTTGAACTTTCAGATATGTGCCTCTGTTGTTCCAACAGGTATCTATAGAAACCCAGCCAATCAGATCTCCAATTGTCTGGGCTAGGTGATTGGTCTAAAGACACATGTTTGACCCACACAGGGCAACTAAGAGTACTTTGGGGGAAGTAATTTGAAAGTTGCTGAATATCAGCCATTTACACTCCTCTGAAATAATTAGTTCCAAAGGCTAAGTGTGCCTGAAACTATGGGGTTCAACTTTCCTCCACATGGATGCAGTGAGTTGAATTTAAAAGCCCAACAGAGACAAGAAATGGAGAATGAAAGAGAGAGAGAGAGAGGTGAAAAGGAAGTCAAGAGAGAGATCTGATGGAGTTATTTAAGTTCCTGGATCCAAGTGTACCAACAGTTCACACCTGAGACTTTCCAGTTACACGCACCAGTATATTCTCTATTTGTTTAAACACAGCCAAGTTCACTTTACCTTTAGAGAGGCTTAACTTATGAAGCCTGCAAATCCCATGTATGAGGAGTTGTTTAAAGACAGAGGCAACCTTTGCTGAGAAAACAAAGAGGCTTGATGGTGACAGGGATGGAGCAGGAAAACTCACTTCAAGTGTGTCCAGATTTACAATGTGTGGAAGAAGGTGTTCACATGTTCTTGTCATTCTGGGAGCAGGACTAGGAATAATCATGTAAATGGATGAGGAAGTATAGCAACAATGGTAAGGCAGACACACAGATGTTAGCCTGGTGGAACCCAGGTGGAACCTAATTCTGCCACTTTCAAACCTTGCTCAAGTCAGTCAACTTTGCAGACTCAATTTCCTCATTTATGCAATGATTATGATACTCCCTGTCCCCCTTATCTCTTTGTGTCAAGTGGAAATGACATAATATATATTTATTGAGTACCTACTTTGTGTCAGGTACTATAATAGGCATTAAGGACCCAGGGCTGAACAAGGAAGACAAAATCTGTGTCTTCATAGGGCTTAGCATCTGTAGCTGGTGATGGTGAAATGGATTATTAATGAACGCTTCAGTCACATGTGAATGTAGAATTATCACCATGATGGAGGGGAAAGAGAAGTGTGGAGGCTGTGATAGCCTGTGGAGGGGCAGCTGACCAGTCAGGGGATACAGACAAGGAGGTCAGGCCTGAGCTGGTACCTGAAGAATCTAGAGGAGTTTAAGGGGTCAGGGAAATGTTCTTGGCAAAGGGAGCAGCATGTGCTGATTTGCTGTGAAACGAAGGGATTAAAAAAGAAAAGGAAGCCAGAGTGGGCTGGGTTGGAGTTCCCAGAGGGAGCATGGTATAAATCAGGTTAGAGGGGTAGGTGTGAAACAGACCATGCAGCTTGCTGGAGGCCAAACAAGGGGGTGTTTTGGTCCAGTTAAAGGGAAATGGAGAGCCAAATGAGAGATTAACTGAGGATAGGCATGTTGGCAACATTCCTGTGGCTGGTGGACTATGGGTTGAAGGGGGACTAAAATGGATGTGAGGATACACATTATTCAAGAACTACTTATAAAATTACACTGAAAAAGCGCAAATGCTCTACCAATGCATCAACAGCACCGTGGTGATGGCGATAAATTATTGCTGCTGTTGTTTAGTCACTGAGTCATGTCCGACTCCTTTGCGACCCCGTGGACTGCAGCCCGCCAGGTTCCTCTGTCCGTGGAATTCTCCAGGCAAGAATACTGGGGTGGGTTGCCATTTCCTACTCCATGGCATTTTCCCAACCCAGAGATTGAACCCAAGTCTCCTATATTGGCAGCCAAGACCTTTACCATTGAGCCACCAGGGAAGCCCTGATAAATAGCTACCTCTAAACTGAGAACTTTCTGTATAGTAATATCTGCTCCTCAAAACAATGCAATCTGTTATTAAGACTGTTCCATAGATTCAAAAACTCAACATCAGTTTGCAGCTTGCTTAAAGTCATGTATGAAGTGGAGGAACTGAGATGAGAGCCTGAGTTTATGCAATTATTGTAAGTAGGTGTCTCTACACCTGATATCTCATTGCATTGTGTCCATACCCTCCTTAACCTTCTAAAACTTAATATATTTTAGTGATTTGCAGAGTCCACTATACCACACCTTGACAAGAGCATTTGCTTCTTCCCTCCCTCCCTCCCACCATTGTTTCCTTTCCTTCTTTGCTCTATCCGTCCCTTCTTTCCCCCTTTCTTTCCTCCTTTTGATTTTCACCATCACCTAAGATACACCAAATGCATCTGGGGTGCTCAGTGGTGTATTTCCCAATGGCTGACTGAGAGAATTAATGTATGCTGAAGTAAGGGCTCCCTGTCCCTCGAAATATGGAGCTCAAGGCCAGCAGGTTTCTGTTTAGGCATTCCAGGGAAAGTCCTGGGGTTCACTCAAAGATCAGATTGAGAATCCTCAAGGACCCTTTATAACAAAGAGTAAACCGCCTGTCATCCTCAATACCTGCGTGTGCTTTCTGGAGGACAGAGGCTGAGTTGAGTGAATGGAGATCATCTCCAAGACAGTGCTACTCTGGAAGGGGGGGTGGGAGGGGCGTGGGGAGATCAGGAAGCAGATGGTTGTGGAGCAAGAGGAGTGCCTGTGGCCAGAAACAAGAATATCATTATTGCAGAATGAGGAAACAAACCAGGTACTGATCTAAATGAGCGGAAGTTTCCTGAACCTTCAGAAAGAATGTCTAGTCCTTAAGAGAGCTGGGCATGAACGTGTGTCTCAACCAGCCTCTGTCTTTATCAGGTGGATCACTGCTCGTTCTCTGTTTTTCGGGGAGCTTATGGGTTATTTCTCCTGTGGGCCCGTGTGAGAGGCCTTCCTCCCCTTGCTCCCCATCCTCAGGTCTGAGTGTTGCTAGACTAGCTCTCTGGCACACGAATAAGAAGGGTCTAAGGGCTCCCCCGAAAGCTGAGCTCAGCACTGCTTACAGTTCTTTTAAGAAGGCTTTCAGATAGGGAAAAAAGGCCTCAACCATCACAGCTTCTGTTTTTTTGATAAGGAAAAGGGGACAATATCTGAAAGAATGCTCTCAACCTATCAGGGTTGAACAGAACAGCAAGGAGAAATTCCCTGAGTCCACTTGGAGCTTGTTAACATTGAGAATTGCAAGAGATTGCCTTAAGCTGGTTCCTTTTCCCAAAAGCATAGGGAGATTTGATTTCCACTTTTCCATTATGGTTGAGTACATCCTTTCGGCAAATACTTACCGAGAACTTTCAGTGTTAAGATTGGTCACTTAAAACAAGGGTCTTCAAATATTTTCATTTAAACACGTAAGGGAAAGTGAAAGTCATTCAGTTGTGTCTGACTCTTTGCGACCCTGTGGACTATAGAGTCCATGGAATTCTCCAGGCCAGAATACTTGAGTGGGTAGCCTTTCCCTTCTCCAGGGGATCTTCCCAACCCAGGGATCGAACCCAGGTCTCCTGCATTGTAGGTGGATTCTTTACCAGCTGAGCCACAAGGGAAGTCCATAAGCTTCAAACTAGAACAGTGATAGAATGGGAGACAGTCACCAGCGATTTGCAAAATTATGATTCTGGTCCTCTTCCCAGCCAACTCAACTTTTGTCCTTCTTCTTTCTGAGCATTTTTCCTGTTCACCGCTTAACTGTATGTTATCTTGAGCACGTGTTGTTACATAGAAAGCCAGATGTGTACCAACTAGCATCACCATGACAGAGAAGAGAAAGAAAAGTTTACAGCCAGGTATGGCTTTGTGGGCCCGTGACTTGTGTGGTTGCTTAGTGCCCTCTGCTCAGAAGGAGACCCTGTGCTTGGAGGTCAATTTCACCATCTTGAAATTCTTTTGTTTATAATTTATTTATTTTTAATTGAAAGATAATTGCTTTACAATATTGTGGCTTTTTGTTTTCTTTTTTACCAGACACCCATATGAATCAGCCATAGGTATACATATGTCCTCTCCTTCTTGAACCTCCCTCCCTCCTCTCACCCCATCCCACCCCTCTAGGTTGTCACAGAGCCCAGGTTTGAGTTCCCTGGGTCAAACAGTAGATTCCCTCTGGCTATCTATTTTACATATTCACCATCTTGAAATTCTTAATAGATTTTTTTTTTCTTTGTGTTTTGTAAATGAGGTCCGATGGGACACCAGAACAGGTCTGGGGCTTGGAGCCTCCTTTCTCTGGCCACCCCACTTCCCATAGCTTCCTCATTCATCTCCCTGAGCGGGGTTCTTGTCTCCCTGCTCCCTAACCCTGCCCAGGGCCCGCTGCACTGCACTGCCACCAGCGAGCTCCAGGGCAAGGGTGTCTGTCAGGCGTCTGTCTACTTGCAGAAGCGAAAGGCAGAGCTCCAGGCACCTGGGAGGGTTTATATTCACCCCATAAATATCTTTGCCTGGGGGAGCATGACATTAAATAGCAAAGAAAAAACACTGTGTCAGGTTCAGAGAGAGATGGTGGAAAAAAGGAAAAAAATGTTTGCCTGTTTTTTGAGCAAGAGACTGCACATTTTTGTTTTACACCTGAAGTCCTACAAGAGTTATATGACTGTCCCTACTCACAGCCTTTTGTTTATCACCTTGAGGGTGGGTGAGTGGGTGAGAAATGTGGGTCTCCCCACATGTGATATAGAAAATCATTCTTCTGTCTAGAGGCCCAAAAACCTGGACCCTGCAGGCCAGCACTGCTCTCAACTGGCATAGCTTGTTGGTTGTATCTGTCTCCTGGAAACGTACTGGCTAAAGCACCCTCAAATAATGACCATGTCTAAACAGCTATTCCTCTAAAAACTGCTGCCAGATTTGGTGAAAACAAGATGATGACTGAAATTAACAGAATGTTCCCCGGAACAGCAGCATGGGAAACAAGTTGTTATTTACAGTATAAACTAACAAGGCAGGCCACGACAATCGATACTCGCCCCTTCTCTCCGCCAAATCTGTTCTCATTATGTAAATAGGATGGCCCGAGGTGGTGTGAGAACAATGAATAGAATAATAGCTGGAAATGTAATGGAGCTAATAGTGGATTTCTCCGGACTGTCAACTTCTGTTCAAAGATCCTGGCCGTGAAGGACAGAGAGCAGTGTGCAGTATTCCTGCCTTGGTGTGCTCCCTCCTGCACGCTCTTTTTCCTCTCTCGCCCCCCTCCCTCCCCCACCACAGCCCATGTGTCTAGAACAATCTCCTCTGCAATCCCTCACTTCCTAAACGAATAGCCCAGAATCTTGTTTTGAATAGATCTTTGCACATTTCATGATTGGTTGATGCAAGTCTAAACTGATGGAAGCCCTAACTCTAAAACATGTGATGTGACTTTTCCTCTTGAAAATGTCCAATTCTCAGTCATTGATCACTTGTTTGAAAATAGCAAACACCTACTCAAACAAGCTTAAGAAAAACAAGGAATTACTGAGAGGACAGAAGTTCAGGAAGTTCAGCCGGACCTTCCAAAGGACCAGAACTACAAGGCAGAATATTGGGTCTTGGAGACCCCAGAGTCCTGATATGTAGCATGTGCCTGTTCCTGTGGTAACTACCTCCAGCATGGCTGATTTCAAGCTACCAACATGACATCACTTAATGGGAAGTGGAGAAGAGATGCATAGTTACACCCCATTTTAGTATTTCTATCATACCCAGGGATTGAACCCAGGTCTCCTACATTGCATGCTGATTCTTTACCAGCTGAGGCACCAGGGAAGCTCAAGAATACTGGAGTGAGTAGCCTATCCCTTCTCCAGTGAATATTCCCAACCCATGAATCAAACCGGGGTCTCCTAAATTGCAGGTGGATTCTTTACCAGCTGAGCTACCAGGCAATCCCTTAGATAAAATAGAACAGCAATTTGTTGTTGTTCAGTTGCCAAGTCATGGCCAAGTCACGTCTGACTCTCTGTAACCCCATGGACTGCAGCATGCCAGGCCTCCCTGTCCCTCACCATCTCCCAGAGTTTGCCCAATTTATGTCCATTGCATCAGTGATGCCATCCAACCATTTCATCTTCTGTTACCCTCTTCTCCTTCTGCGTTCAGTCTTTCCCAGCATCAGGATCTTTTCCAGTGAGTTGGTTCTTCACATCAGGTGGCTAAAGTATTGGAGCTTCAGCATCAGTCCTTCCAGTGAATATTCAGGGTTGATTTCCTTTAGGATGGACTGGTTTGATCTCCTTGCTGTCCAGGGGACTCTCCAGCACCACAAGAGTCTTTTCCAGCACCAAAGTTCAAAAGTATCAATTCTTCAGTGCTCTATTTTCTTTATGATCCAACTCTCACATCTGTACATGACTACTGGAAAGACCATAGCTTTGACTATACAGACCTTTGTCCGCAAAGTGAAGTATAGACATAAGTAATCATAAGAGCAGAGATAATAAAATATAGTAAAGTAATTAAGAAATGATATATTTTGTGTATTTGTTGGCTTTGCTTTCAAGATAATTTGTTTAACCATAGCACATATAATTAAATTTTTAATAACATCTATGGTTAATATCTGGGTTCACAGAAGTCCTGAAAATTTAATAGTCAACTCTTGGTAACAGTACATTTTGGCTCCCACATAGAGCAGGCTTTGTGAGAAGATAAAATGCAGAAGGGGCTGTGTGTGTTGAAGGAAATGACTAGCAGAAGGAGCAAATGGTTAGTCTCTCGAGTTCAGTCTCTTCACAGATATTTTATTTTGGCATAATTCAGAGTCAATATATAACTCTATGTAAAAAAAGAAAACTTGGATCTGTTCTTGTCTGTGTTTTTCTCTGACCTCTCTGAACATCTCTGGTCTGGTTCTTCTTCCTACCCCCTATCTGGAGGCTTTATACTCTGTCTTTGGACATCATTTATCCTCTCTGTGTTGACAGCACTTAAGTCTAAGAAATTGGTGTTATTCCTCTGCTGAGCTTCAGGCCTGTATATTTAAATTAACTGTTTCCTAGACACTGCCACATGGATGTCCTACTATCACCTTGAACTCAAGGCATCTAAAAAAATTGTGTGTCTCCCTCTAAAAACATACTTCCTAATCAAGTGACTATGTTCTATAATGTGAGGCACAACCTTTGAGTCTAGTGCCAACTTGTATCCCTAATTTGACTTTGTTACCTTGGACAGAAATGGCAGGGACATAACAGAAGCAGAAGATATTAAGAAGAGGTGGCAAGAATACACAGAAGAACTGTACAAAAAAGATCTTCACAACCCAGATAATCATGGTGGTGTGATCATTCACCTAGAGCCAGACATCCTGGAATGAGAAGTCAAATGGGCCTTAGGAAGCATCACTACAAACAAAGCTAGTGGAAGTGATGGAATTCCAGTTGAGCTATTTCAAATCCTAAAAGATGATGCTGTGAAAGTGCAGCACTCAATATGCCAGCAAATTTGGAAAACTCATCAGTGGCGACAGGACTGGAAAAGGTCGGTTTTCATTCCAATCCCAAAGAAAGGCAATGACAAAGAATGCTCAAACTACCGCACAATTGCACTCATCTCACACGCTAGTAAAGTAATGCTCAAAATTCTCCAGGCCAGGCTTCAGCAATACGTGAACCGTGAACTTCCAGATGTTCAAGCTGGTTTTAGAAAAGGCAGAGGAACCAGAGATCAAATTGCCAACATCCACTGGATCATCGAAAAAGCAAGAGTTCCAGAAAAACATCTATTTCTGCTTTTATGACTATGCCAAAGCCTTTGGCTGTGTGGATCACAATAAACTGTGGAAAATTCTGAAAGAGATGGGAATACCAGACCACCTGACCTGCCTCTTGAGAAATCTGTATGCAGGTCAGGAAGCAACAGTTAGAACTGGAAGTGGAACAACAGACTGGTTCCAAATAGGAAAAGGAGTACATCAAGGCTATATTGTCACCCTGCTTATTTAACTTATATGCAGAATACATCATGAGAAACGCTGGGCTGGAGGAAGCACAAGCTGGAATCAAGATTGCCAGGAAAAATATCAATAACCTCAGATATGCAGATGACACCACCCTTAGAGCAGAAAGTGAAGAAGAACTATAGAGCCTTTTGATGAAAGTGAAAGAGGAGAGTGAAAAAGTTGGCTTAAAGTTGGCTTCAGAAAACTAAGATCATGGCATCTGATCCTGTACTTCATGGCAAATAGATGGGGAAACAGTGGCTGACTTTATTTTTCTGGGCTCCAAAATCACTGCAGATGGTGATTGCAGCCATGAAATTAAAAGACGCTTACTCCTTGGAAGGAAAGTTATGACCAACCTAGACAGCATATTAAAAAGTAGTGACATTACTTTGTCAATAAAGGTCCATCTAGTCAAGGCTATGGTTTTTCCAGTGGTCACGTATGGATGTGAGAGTTGGACTATAAAGAAAGCTGAGTGCTGAAGAATTGATGGTTTTGAACTGTGGTGTTGGAGAAGACTCTTGAGGGTCCCTTGGACTGCAAGGAGATCCAACCAGTTCAGCCTAAAGGAGATCAGTCCTGGGTGTTCATTGGAAGGACTGATGCTGAAGCTGAAACTCCAATACTTTGGCCACCTGATGTGAAGAGCTGACTCATTTGAAAAGACCCTGATGCTGGGAAAGATTGAGGGCAGGAGGAGAAGGGGATGACAGAGGATGAGCTGGTTGGATGGCATCACCGACTCAACAGACATGGATTTGGGTGGACTCAGGGAGTTGGTGATGGACAGGGAGGCCTGGCGTGCTGCAGTTCATGGGGTGGCAAAGAGTTGGACACGACTGAGCGACTGAACTGAACTGAACTGAACTGAAACTTGGACAAGTCATTGATCTTTCCTGATCTCAGTTTTACAATCAGATAAATGGGACTGACTTTGAGTGATGGTCTTTATGTCATACTCCAGGAGACCTTGATTTTGTGGGTCTACCTCAGAAGGGGTCCAAGCAACAAGAAAAGAAAGACTCTAGTGGAGTCCTATGCACCCCACCCTGCCTTCAGCCAGGAACACTTCTCTTCCATTCTTTTCATAAGTTAAAGTTCCATGAAATATTTTTTCTATGAAGCTGTTATCCAGGAAACTTTGTGAATCCCTAAATTAGATGATTCCTTAGGTCCCTTATAGGTCTAAGCATTCCAAGATTCTTCAGTTAGTGCTTATGTTTCTGTTGGCTTCAGAACTATTGGAATGACAGCTCAAGATTGCAGGACTGTCTGTTGCCCTGTGTAGTTCATTGCATAGGGTTAAGGGTGGGAAACTCCTCAACTTTGAATGTCGTCTATAGTCACTCTAAGACCTGACACTTGATTCTCATTCAGGGTTCTACAAAACCCTTTTATGTCTATTTATGCTCCAGGGTCCTATAATATAAATTTTAACATGCTATGCTTCTCCTTGCCTCTCATTCCCAAATACAAATGGACCCTCATTGATAATCATCACTGAATAATGAACAGGTGATGGCTGAATGAGTGACTGAATGTATACTACCAAGGAAAATTACTGTTTCAAATTCATTTCTGGGCCTGAACTTTAGGAGAGTCAATATTTGTTGCGTATTAAATAAGCCAGTTGTTGAATCAACCTTTCTTTCCAGCTTCCCATTTTCTGAAAAAGAGGTAAGTTCCTTGTGAGAATTGTGTGGGGTTCCTGAGAATTGCCATGAAAAGCGCATTTTGCTTTCTCTAATGCTAAGCATTATCAGGCAGAGACAAGGCTTTTGCGCAAAGGTAGACAGTCAGCCATTCTCTCTCTATTCAGGGCTGTTGGATCAATATTTGTTATCATTTGATTTTTTTATTCATTTATTTAAGTTTCTAAGCAGCTCTGCCTTTTGTTGTGATGATGATACGGCAAAATGCAAAACAGCTTCTGACAAACCTTTACTGTCTAGACTCTCGATAATGATCTCTAAAAGCCAACTCATTTCATTTGCATCCTTTTATTAATAACACCCCCCCCCAAACCTCTACTAGTGCTTGTCACAGTCAGTGGGTACTTCATAAGCCAAGAGTGCATAGGAGGGTATTTTTGGTTCATTATTGGGTTTCTGTAATTGAAATGACATTTTGTGAGAGCACTCCTGTATTTTAAGGGGAAACTCAAACCAATGCAGTAGCTTCCAAGTCCTCATTACTATAACATGAAAAAGAAATTTGTTAGAAGTATGTGTGTGTATATGTGTGTGTGTATACACATACGCTCACACACTTAAACAGGCATGCACATACATTGGCATGGATAGGCCTAATAAAATGTAGGCAGTGTTCTGTTGTTTCCAAATACAGTTGGTCCTATTGGGACCCAACAGACAATTAACCATGGCCTGCAGCCCTCCTCCAACTTTCCCCCTTTCTCTGATGCTTGAGGCTTACCCACAGGCCTCCAGGGATGTGGCCTGTGCATTCAGCCCCAAATGAAGGCTCATGCGGGCAGAGCATTTACAAGCCTTCTCTTCTGACCCTCTAGTTAGATGGTGGTGATTGCATGGAGAGAAAACCAGGGAATAACAAAGGAAACCGCTTAAGCAAGTTGTGTTTGGGAAGATTAGAAAAGGGAGTGCACAGAAGGATTAATTTGAAGTCTCTGAGGAAGTAATTGTGTTCAAATAATAGTTTTTCTTGTAGCCACATTTTCTCAGGTTGGTCATTTCTGATGGAGCCTCCAATTTTCTAAAATCGTTTAAAACTTAGATTCTGGCTTTCTTCCTTCACCTTTCCTTATTTCTGTTTTCTCATTCGGGTGCAGCATTCATCTATTCATTCATTCATGTATTCAGTCAACTGAAGTTTACTGATGATTAAGATGAATAAAACCCCTGATTTCCAAGATGTGGAGATAAAACCAACCCAAACTGCAAACCAAAGCAATTTGGGAAATTTGCTTGCAAGTGGAAATCCACTGTGGCATGGCTGACCTTTAGGTGGTGTGGGCATTCCATGGCCTTATTGGATGTTTAGTCATTTGTTCAGATTAAATGCTGTGTTAAATATTTTGCATGCCAAAATTGTGTTATGGCAGGGACATGAGTACAGTGAATAAAATACGGAGCTAGTCATTAAAATTATAGTAGGTCTCAGAGACGAGCAGGAAGACTTTACAGTTGGGTTGCTTCTGCTTGGGCAGAAACCAAGTCTCAGAGCCTTCGAAGTGGCAGAATTTGCATGAGTACAGGCTGGAGGCAGTACAGCAAGTGGTATTTTCAAATTTAACCAGGTCCATGAACTTAGTTTAAAATGTTCAATGTTTAACCGCTATCGAGGAAAGGCTTTTGATGAGGTGGCTTATAAAAGTTGCATACTTTTCATATGTTACTAGGGTAGCTTGGCCAAGAACCTATTGATTAGATGTGGACGTATTGTCTGCCAGTTAGACATAGCCAAAATATTAGGGAAAGAAGAGAAAGCACCATGTTCCCAAATGGACAAGTGAAAACTGATAACCTCCTGATAGGAAGAGAACTGATGTTGCATGGTAATCTCTAGTAATAACATTAATAGCCACCATTGTTGATCACTTACCACAAACCGAGCACCCTGTGAAGTCCTCCCCATGTTCTGTCTCCCTTAACCTGCCTGGAAACAGAGATAATTAAGCCATAGTTTAGCGGTTCCTTGCCCCAGTCACTTAGCCTCCTCTAGCCTCAGTTTCCCCTTCTGCAAATGGAGATCACAGGAGACTATGGGGAACATTAAACAAGACAGTGCTTGCTATGTGCTTAGTATGGTGTCAAGCAGTGAGTAAATAGGTCAGTGAATATTAAAGTATTGGCTAGTATCAGCATGGCTCTCCTCCTTTTACAGATGAGGAAACAGGCTCAAGAAGACCATTCTAGATATGACCAGTAGCTGAGGGCAGAACTCCCAGAAAATCATGCTCTTGTGAGCACATATTAGAACAGAGAATCATCTGGTGCTCAGAGTGACGGCCAAAACAACTCTTACCTTTGTGTGACCATCACCTTGCCATTATTACTTGATCTCATTTGATTCTCATAAGCTTCATGGGAGCAGAGATTTTGGTATTTTCCACTGCTGTATCCCCCTTGTAGTAGTTGCTAGAGCATTCTCCATTCGAGGACTGACCTTCAGTTCTCCTCCTTCTTTCCCTGGCAAACTTCTTTGCATCCATCAGGAATCACTAAGCATCAACACTCTCCTCTCCACCAGAGTGCCAACTCTGTGGGACTCAGTCATTTTGTCTTCAGTTACCACACAAACTCCGAGTTCATATAGTGGTAAAGTCATTTTCATGATGTATTGTCATATTTTCACTTCCCTGTCTTTTGTCCTGCTTGCTCAGACTCCTTTAAAATTGAGACTACTTTTTACCCCTTTCCATGCCCCTGACTCCTTGCTTAGGGTTGACTAACAGTAGGCTTTTGCAGACACTTGAATAAATAATCATAACTACCTTCATTTGTATCTGAAAAGTTTTCTTAATATTTGAAATTCTCACCAAAACCCCCAAACCCAAAGACCTTCACCATTCACTCAAAGGTTTTCAAAGAATGTTTACCTGTGTAGCTCTCACATGCCTAGAAGGAAGCCTTGGAGCAAAAGCAAGACTCTAGCTCTGAAAGAGTTATGTCAACATTTAATTGCAAGAGATAGTTAGGCTGCCAAGAGGGCTTCCAGAGCAACTTAGCTTTCGGTTTCAAGTTCAGTTTCTGAGTAATTGATCAGGTGGAAGCAATTTTACTATTATAGCTTGGATATGCAGGCTTTATAATACTCTAGCATCTTAACATGTCCCTGTCAATCCGTCTTGGGACTGGAAATCTCTCTGACAGGTGTGTGAATTTCAAGGCAATGGCTTTAACTTTGAGGATGTTTGGAGATGGTCCACATCTTTGTTGATGATCCTCCAGTCTGACAAAGGCAAGAAAGACTGGACCTATGATCAGAGCAATGGTCTAGCTGGTCTGGATTTGAGGAATGTTTTTCTTGTACCAAATGAGTGAAGACCTGAGCAAATCTGGGGAGTTGATGAGTACTTTCCTGGCAAATGTTTTTATTTGTTTTTTTAATTGAAGTATAGTTGATTTCTCCTATACAGCAAAGTGATTCATTTGTACATATTTATACATTATTTACATCTTTTTTATGTTCATTTCTATTATGATTGATCCCATGATATTGAATATATTCTATGCTATACAGTAGGACTTTCTGGTTTATCCATTCTGTATGTAATAGTTTACATCAACTAACCCCAAACTCTCAGTCTGTTCCTCATCCACTCTCCCTCCCCTTTGGCAACCATAAGTCTGTTTTCTAGGTATATGAGTCTGTTTCTGTTTTTTGTAGGTAGGTTCATTTGTCCCATATTTTAGATTCCATATATAAGTGATATCATATAGTATCTGTCTTTCTCTTTCTGACTTACTTTACTTAGTATGATAATCTCCAGCTGCATCCATGTTGCTGCAGATGGCACTCTTTCATTCTTGTTTGTGGCTGAATCATACCCCAGTGAGTGTGTGTTGTATCCCAGTGTGTGTGTGTGTGTGTGTGTGTGTATACTCTTTGCAACCCCAGGGACTATAGACCACCAGGCTTCTCTGTCCATGGGATTTCCCAGCAAGAATATTGTAGTGTGTTGCCATTTCCTTCTCCAGGGGATCTTCCTAACCCAGGGATTGAATCTGCATCTCTTACATTGCAGGCAGATTCTTTACCACTGAGCCACCAGGGAATGCAGATATATATTTATATGCTAAGCAGATGCATGGAAGGAGAGCAGCCCAATCCCGGCCTTAAGACTCTATAGATATGATGGGATTGGCAGTTAACTTTGGTCCTCTGCTCAGTCAGCTCTCTAAAGGGGAACTGTTGCATTCTTATCATCTGCTGGGAGGTGGGAAGACACATTGGATTTGGGAGGTAACCACATCACAATCGTTGGTATTTTGTTAGTTACATCCAGCAGAAGTTTACCATTGTTTCTTTTATGACTTTGTAACAATATTAACTAAGTAAAAAATATTTTTATTAATATTTCAGTATCATTAAACCGCTATTTGATGATTCCTGCTTGGGACTCTATTTGCAAAAATATGTCAGGTTTTATTTACTGTATTTATTATTTTATTGTATGCTAAGAACCATACTAAAGGAGAACACACATTATTTCCATGTGACTCTCCAGCAACCCTATGGGATGAATACTCCTATTCATGTCTCTGATGAGGCCAATAAGGCACAGAGAGTTCTGGGTGCCTATCCAAGCTCTGGTGTTCAGAACCAGGGCTGTCTGAACTCAGTTTTCATATTCTTCCCACCTAGATGTCTGCTCCTTGATAAATTATTTGAGGTCTGTTGCTTTCATAACATGGTACTGTCATGTAAATATACTGAATAAGCTAAAAGGTAACAGTGAACTAGGAGTTAGTAGGATTTAGGCATGATTAAACACCATGCAGAGGAACCAAAGATCAAATTGCCAACATCCGTCAGATCATAGAAAAAGCAAGAGAATTTCAGAAAAACGTCTACCTCTGCTTAATTGACTGTGCCAAAGCCTTTGACTGTGTGGATCAAAACAAACGAAAATTCTTAAAGAGATGGGAATGCTAGACCACCGTACCTGCCTCCTGAGAAATCTGTACACAGGTCAAGAAGCAGCAGTTAGAAACGAATATGGAACAACAGACTGGTTCCAAATTGAGAAAGGAGTACAACAAGGCTGTATATTCAGTTCAATTCAGTCACTCAGTTGTGTCTAACTCTTTGTGACCCCATGAACCACAGCACGCCAGGCCTCCCTGTCCATCATCAACTCCCAGAGTCCACCCAAACCCATGTCCATTGAGTCGGTGATGCCATCCAACCAGCTCATCCTCTGGCGTCCCCTTCTCCTCCTGCCCTCAATCTTTCCCCGCATCAGGGTCTTTTCAAATGAGTCAGCTCTTCGCATCAGATGGCCAAAGTATTGGAGTTTCAGCTTCAGCATCAGTCCTTCCAATGAACACCCAGGACTGATCTCCTTTAGGCTGAACTGGTTGGATCTCCTTGCAGTCCAAGGGACTCTCAAGAGTCTTCTCCAACACCACAGTTCAAAACCATCAATTCTTCGGCACTCAGCTTTCTTTATAGTCCAACTCTCACATCCATACGTGACCACTGGAAAAACCATAGCCTTGACTAGATGGACCTTTGTTGACAAAGTAATGTCACTACTTTTTAATATGCTGTCTAGGTTGGTCATCACTTTCCTTCCAAGGAGTAAGCGTCTTTTAATTTCATGGCTGCAATCACCATCTGCAGTGATTTTGGAGCCCAGAAAAATACAGTCAGCCACTGTTTCCACTGTTTCCCCATCTGTTTGCCATGAAGTGATGGGACTGGATGCCATGATCTTAGTTTTCTGAATATTGAGCTTTAAGCCAACTTTTTCACTCTCCTTTTTCACTTTCATCAAGAGGCCCTTTACTTCTTCTTCACTTTCTGCCATAAGGGTGGTTATCACCCTGCTTATTTGACTTATATACGAACATGATGAGTACATCATTCAGAAGACTGGGCTTAATGAAGTACAAGCTGGAAACAAGATTGCTGGAGAAATATCAATAAACTCAGATATGCAGATGACACCACCCTTATGGCAGAAAGTGAAGAGGAGCTAAAGAGCCTCTTGATGAAAGTGAAAGAGGAGAGTGAAAAAGTTGGCTTGAAACTCAACATTCAAAAAGTGAAGATTATGGCATCCTGTTCCATCACTTCATGGCAAATAGATAGGGAAACATTGGCAGATTTTATTTTTCGAGGCTCCAAAATCACTGCAGATGGTGACTGCAGCCATGAAATTAAAAGACACTTGCTCCTTGGAAGAAAAGCTAAGACCAACCTAGAAAGCGTATTAAAAAGCAGAGACATTACTTTGTGGACAAAGGTCCATCTAGTCAAAGCTATGGTTTTTCTAGTAGTCATGCATGGATGTGAAAGTTGGACCACATAGAAAGCTGAGTGCCAAAGAATTGATGCTTTTGAACAGCACTGTTGAAAGACTCTTGGGAATCCCTTGGACTGCAAGGAGATCAAACCAGTCAATGCTAAAGGAAATCAGTCCTGAATATTCATTGGAAGGACTGATGCTGAAGCTGAAACTCCAATACTTTGGCTATCTGATGCAAAAAACTGATGCTGGTAATGACTGAAGGCAGGAGAAGGGGATGACAGAGGATGAGATGGTTGGATAGCTTCACCAATTCAATGGACATGAGCTTGAGCCAGCTCCGGGAGTTGGTGATGGACAGGGAGGCCTGGCGTGCTGCAGTCCATGGGGTCACAAAGAGTCGGACACAACTGAGTGAGTGAACTGATTGACTAACTGAAATGCCATGCAAACTTCTAAAACATACTTTATTCATCACTTGCTTCATATCTCAACAGCTTCCATTTGTTTAAGTTAAGTGTTTTCCAAGTTGCATTGTCATGAACAGAATATGATATATTTCTTGAAGGGGAAAGATGAGAATGTCTCAAAGCTGTGAAATTTGGAGTGATGCCTATAATTTTTCCTCCTACTTATCTGATTAGTTAAATTTATATATATATATATATTTAAACCCTAGCAGGAAAAAATAAAAATACAAAAGTTTTTGATAAGAAGAAAAATGGCTTCTGTTTACACTGAGTTCTCACAGGTCAGATATGCATTGAGGGCACAGAAGCTAAGAGACAGAGAATAATGGCAATGTGACCACTTGAAAGGCTCCTTGAATTTTTTCATGGGGTGTGTCAAGGGGAGTTGCAAAGTGAAACCACAAGTCAGTGGCAAGAAGAGAAGCAGCTGGCAGTGGGGCTCCTCGTGGGGTGGTGTTTCCCTTCTGTCCCCATGCTGACCTGCACCTCAGACTTCACCCCGTCTCTCTCTCTTTTCCCCAAGACAAAACGAGAGAATTGAATGCAGTCATCACCAAGTTTCTCTCTCTGCTCCAAAGATATTCTTATTCTCAAGATTTCTAAGAGTTGTGTGCCACTAGAATTGATTACCTTTTCATTGTTAGTGACTTCATAAAAGAAAATTATTCAAGCTTGTATTTTTTTGGCACAAAATTTACCCACGACTTTTCTAAAATATTATCTCTTAATGCACACAGTTCTCAAGCACTGAAGCTAACTAGAACTACCACAGAGTATTAATGGAAAATATATATTAGAGGATGCTATTTAATAAACCCCTAAGTCCATAATTCTAATAAGGCAAATCAACTTTAATTTTCCACTAATTAGAGGCCAGACTCTCAGCTTTGCCTCTTTTATCTGCAGTTCCTCCTGTCTTGGGCTGCTCAGTGATGGCCATGCTCCTGGCCGGGTCATTTCTTCCATGTCTACTGATTAAAGTCTCCTGGCCAAACAGTAATGGGCTGGACTTGAGGGAGGGATTCCCTGGAAAGCGGTGAACAAAGACTTGGGGACTAAAAGCAAAGACTGTTTATGTTGCAAAAAGAAGAGAGTTCTGTTCTCTTTGTGTCTGTTTGTAAACATCTCACTAATCAGCAGGCTCTCACTCTTGGAGAGGCCCTGAGTGGCTTGGGTGGGCATTCTCTTCATTATCCAGCCATTGTCACGGAGTGATTAAAGCAGCATAATGAGTTTTTGAGGAAAAATGTTTACCTCCAGCACTCTCCTGGAGGTACATGGACTGCTCTAAAATTGAAAGAACAAAGAACAAGGAACGATCCTGGTACAACTGTGTAGAAAATAACCAGCAGCACCTTGGCATTTGTGGATTTTATTTAAGTACATGGACATGGGATTCCAGCAGCACTGGTCTCCTTGCTAGTCCCGGAATACACCTCAGGATCTTTGCACGTGCAAGTCTCCCTGCTTGGGATGCACCCCCATCTGATGTCCTCATGCCTTGTTACTACTTTTAATTAGTTTTTGCTTGAATGTCACTTTTTCACAGAAGTCATTCCTCCTGTTTCTAGTCATTCTTTTCCTCTGACCATGCTTTATCTATACAGTGTTTATCATGTCATGATGTAGTAAGTATTTAAAAGTTGTTTATTTTCCATCTCCTCTGCTAGAATGCATGCTGCATAAGTGCAGGGTGTTTGCCTGTTTCAGACTCCATTTTGTCCCCAGCTCTAGGAGAGCAATAATGCGTAACTATTTGTCAAATGAATTTTGTAATTATGTAAAAATACACATGAAGATCTGAGTGATTTTTCAACAATTTAAGTTAAAAGACAATCTTTACCTTAAAAATACACTGTTTGCCCATGTTTGGTGTTTGATAAATATTTATTGAAAGAAATGAACACATAATGAATATATAAATTTAATGGATATAGTTTTCAATAGATACATAAATGTACCCCTGTGTTTTAAAAGGAAAAAGAGAGTGGTAAGACCAAGACCATGGTTTTGGGAACCCAATAGTTGACAGAACATTTAGTTTCTAGATTTCCTAATTTAGAGCCCTATGACAATGCAAAAGATGCAATTGTGTCTTACCTGTTGCTTCATCTTTAAATGAGGGATAACTAGAGTCCCTTGGACTGCAAGGAGATCCAACCAGTCCATCCTAAAGGAGATCAGTCTGGGTGTTCATTGGAAGGACTCATGTTGAAGCTGAAACTCCAATACTTTGGCCATCTCATGCGAAGAGTTGACTCATTGCAAGAGACCCTAATGCTGGGAAGGATTGGGGGCAGGAGAAGGGGACGACAGAGGATGAGATGGCTGGATGGCATCACCGACTCGATGGACATGGGTTTGGGTGGACTCCAGGAGTTGGTGATGGACAGGGAGGCCTAGCGTGCTGTGATTCATGGGGTTGCAATGAGTCGGACACGACTGAGTGACTGAACTGACTGATTCAAGCAATAACAATAATAAAAATAATATGTACTTTGCAACTTCTAATGAGGATTAGGTGAGATAATGCTTGAAAAGCAATAATCTGGGTCTGGGATCTAGGCAATAGTAACATTTCCAGGTATTTCACATATGAAAACAAAAGAATCAAATGTTTGGAATGAGGGAACACAACCAGCCCTCCTGTATCTCTGACCTGCTGGAGAAGGTTCTGATTCTGTCTGTCTAGGTTTATCCTCTTCCCTGCTCTCCATGACAAGACTGGGAGGAAACGTGGAAGGGAAGAGCTCAAATCTACATCTAGAAATGGAACTGTAAAATGTGAGGGTGCTGGACAAGCAGATGTGAGAGTGCAGAGGGCATTTTGAAGTCCAATTTGCCTCCTTTGTGGGGCTAAATACTATAAAGTGCAATTTACATCCATTTATTTCTCAGATATATCTGAAGCCATAGCATAAGACCAGGAACATAGTAGAAGCTCAATGAATAGGTGTTGGATAATGAATGAGGCTGTGAATCATTATGGAACTAGTTTTGGTTGTGTATCCCTTTATCTTCTGAGGCTGAATCATACTCACAGTCACTTCACTCATTCTTAATTAATTCATTTATTTCTTCATGGAACCCCCTTATCTTTACATAGTTTATGGATGCCTCAGGCAGACTGAATATCTTTTTCCTTTCACTGTTTAAGGAGACTAGTGTTTGGGTGTTTTGAGTTGCAGAATTTCGTAATTCTTTCTGCTACACATCTCTTGAGACCACAATTACTGAGACTATAAGCCCCTCTAGAACCATAAGAGTTTCTTTGCAAAGATACTGCCATTATGACTCTTGTGAAAAGCTCCCCCCACTCCATCTTTAGCTCAACTCAACAACTTTCCACTGAGTGCCCAGCACTAAAAGTCTTAAATGGAAATTGACTCCCTACTCCTTCTATTTTAACTGTCAAAATTATAGACTACATTGTTTCTGACTGAAAACCCACTAACAGCTCCCTGCCAATCATCCCGTTGCTCCTTCCCAGTGCAGGCACTGCCTGGTACCATTATCAATGGGGAATCTATATTGTGAATGGTATTTATTACAAGAAAATCATGTGGCATAAAGAGAATAATTGCCTTCATAAGCATGTATTTTTTTTTATACTATGAGCTTCCCAGTGGGAAGTCATACTGGGGAAAGCTTAATTGCTAATTCCAGTGTTACACATAACTCTGAGGAGTGTTTCATGGCCTGACTCTGAGTGTCATTTCTTCCTGTGGGGTGGAAAGGAAATAAGCTTCCACTGAGGAATCTACACAGGTTCCCAGACATGAGTTTTGCCTTATAATAACTTGAGAAGTACACGGAATCATCCTTATTATAAAAAGAACCAATTTCACAGGGCTTAAATAACTTCTCATAAAATCACCTCCTTATAATTTGTGAAATCAGGATGTAAGACCAAATTTCCTAAGGAATATGCAATGACTCTTTATCCTATATCAATGTTTCTTTTGCCAAATTTAAGAAATGAAGTGTCCTCAAGAGCCACCTACCCCCAAATATTTTCCTCATCACCCCATTTCACTATCTGAAAGTCCACTATTAAAATCATTCTTCAAAGGCTGGAGTCTTCTTAGGCTTCTGCTAAAACAGGGAATGTCTAGTGCAACCTCTTTTTTTCACATTTGTGTGTGTGTGTTTAATTTATTTATTTTTAATTGAAGGATAATTGCTGTACACTGTTGTGTTGGTTTCTGCCATACATCAGCATGAATCAGCCTTAGGTATACATATGTCCCCTCCCTCTTGAACCTCTCTCCCATCTCCATCCCCATCCCACCCCTCTTGGTTGTCACAGACCACCAGTTTCAGCTCCCTGAGTCATACAGCAAATTCCCACTGTCTGTCTGTTTCACATATGGTAGTGTATGTATATGTGTCCCTGCTGTTCTCTCCATTCGTCCCAACCTCTCCTTCCCCTACTGTGTCCACAAGTCTGTTCTCTATGTCTACGTCTCCATTCCTTCCTGCAGCCTCTTTTTTAAGGCAAGGAAAACTTATAGAATTTAGGGCGAAATGCACTGAGAATAACTTACAAAACAAATACAAGGCTAAATACAAAGCTGATACATTTAACACCAGGTTTAGATAATTTCTGAAGAATTGAAACTCCGTCTTTAGCTCTGGGGAGGCCTGAGGTCTGAGGTCTGACCTCAGATTAGGGAAACACTGTCTTTCCCAGGATAACTGAATGTTGTCGAAAAGATCCAAGGTGCTACATAGATCTGCATCTGGTGGACTGGAGTTCACACCCTGGTCCTGCCAGTTGCCATTCACATCCCCAATATATGCTTGCCTAAGCCTAGGTTCAGACCTCAGCTCCACAACCTTCTGCCTGATTAGCTTTGGCAGTTAATCTACAGAAGTTAATCTACAGATAAATCAGTTAATCTACAGAAGTTTAATTTACTCATGAAAAAACGGGGTTATTTCTATGTCTCCCTTAGTGTTGTTATAGGATTAAACGAGATGGTTCTTAAAAGCACTTAGCCTAATGCTGGACACAGAAAGAGTAGTCAATATGTGGCAATAATAACAGTAGCCATGGTTGTTGCTGTCTTTACTGTTATTATTATCCAATACATATTATCCATTATTCAATAAGTTTCAATAGATCTGACTAAATGCCCCCTCCCCACCAACTGCTTTTCTTCAGCATTCCTCAGTGCAAAATGTGAGATGTCCTTTGACGATAAAATAGAATATTTACCTTATCTTCAAGGCTCATTTGTACCCAACATAAAATTTTTTAAAAATTGCATTTTATTATAAAAATCTTCAAACCCAGCGAAAAGCTGAATTTTGCCGTTGGCGCATGTGCACTCACCATCTAGATTCTGCCTTTAACATTTCATCCCCTGTGTTTCTGCGCTCTCTCTCCCTCCATGCATCCCTCTATCCATCCATTAATCCACCCCATGGTTTTGATTTGATGAATTTCAAAGTGAGTTGTAGACATTGATATACCTTCCCCCTAAATACATTAGCATGCATATTGTTAACTAGTATTTGTGTATACTTTTTTTCTGTTTTGATGTAAAATTTACCCATGGTGAAATGTATAAACGCTACATGCATATTCTCTGAGTTTAACATATGGATGCATCTCTGGAACCTAAACCCTTGTCAAGATGTAGAAGAGTCTCATTATCCTAGAAAGTTCCCTCAAGCCTCTACCTAGCCAATTTTGACACTCCCCCAGCAACCCTAAAACAACCACTACTCTGATTATTGGGTACCATAGATTAGGTTTTTTCTGTTCTAGAACTTGGTATAAGTGGAATTATGCAGCATGCACTCTTATGCAAGGCTTCCTTCACGCAGCACATTTTTTAATGTTAACCCACATTGCACCAATGCACCCTCTGAGAGTACAAACAACATTTTTTGAGTTGCTGCCAGCAAAAGTCTTTCTCATTTTATCTCGCTCCACGTTAGGCTTAAATTCCTGTGCCATCCACACTTGTCTCATAGTCCCTGGCCCTTCGCTTTCCCAGCTCAGGGCCTTTGCTCGCAGTCTTCCTCCCTGTGAGGCCCTGGCCTCTGCCATCCCTTTCCAGTGTTCCCTCCAAGGCTCATCTCCAGTCCCAGCACCTCCCTGACTCCTCTGAGGACTACCATGCGTTTCTCCCTGAGCTCTGGACAGAACTCCCAGCTCACTGACGGGTGTTGCTGCTGGTGGTCAGGTCCTGGTTGTGGACTAGGAGGGAATAAGGGATGGAGAAAGGAACTGAGCGTCCCAGGGAGGGGCACTCTTTACTTAGAAGAGCCAAATTAAGCAAGACCAGAGTGGTACCTGCAAGACCCCAAAGAGAAAAGGAGTGAGGAGAGAGAGAGAAGAGCTTCGGGGATCAGCTCTGTCTGAGTGATGGGTGTGAGTTGGGTTGAGGCTGATGGTTCAGAAGAGAGAGAGGGAAGCTGTAAGGAGTAACTGCTCTCATGTGTAAGTTGTCTAAGTACGAAATAACTGGATTGATTTTTCTCATGGCCAGTGGGAGTGCTTCTCCTTGCTACACAGTCATGCAACATACGTCTCATTTTCTCAAATAAACTGCAAGGAAGTCTCTTACTATTGACTGGGACAAAGTTTCATAAGGTGTTTATTTTGTTCCCCATGGTAACTGCACACAGGAGCCACAGTAGATACCCACTGATTGCAAACAACGCCTCTCCCCTGACTATTCATTGTAGCAATTAGTTTTATTGATATTTGGGGGGCTGATTTTAATGTATATTTGACTAAATTGACCATTTTAGCGACTAGGCTTTGCAGCAGCTATGTCCACCAACTGTACCAAGAAAATGGGAACTGGAGACTTTTCCCATTTTATTGCCATTTTGCTACCATACCATGGTAATATCTCACCATGAATGTTCATGATATAAGGTCAATTTTTGTCTTAAAAATATGATATCAACCTCTTTTCTTGTTGCTCTAAAATTAAAATATAAAACTTTGTACCCAAAGTTTTGTCCCTCAGACTTCAAGCCTAGTGCTAACTCCATTGGGCCTCCCTGGTGGCTCAGATGGTCAAGAATCTGCCTGCCAATGTAGGATATGTGGGTTTAATACTTGGGTCAGGAAGATGCCCTGGAGAAGGAAATGGCAACCCACTCCAGTATTCTTGCCTGTAGAATCCCATGGACAGAGGAAATTGGTGGGCTACAGTCCATGGGATCACAAAAGAGTCAAGACATGACTGAACCAATAAACCACCATCATCAGCAATATCTCCACTGGAGGAGGGAAAGGGTCCAACAGCCACTGGACATCAGTCTCTTACCTCTTCATGTTTCTTACTTCCATAACCCAGTAGACTGCCACAATTAAGACAGATTTTTATTCAGTCTAACAAGATCAGAAGCAATTCAGTGTCAGCAGACTCACTTTTATGCCTTTAATATTTTGTATTTTGCCAATATTTCAAGGTACTTTGAAGGTCCTCTGCTTTCTCATGAGGGCTGGGCATGAATGTTCAGGAGCGATCATTGTAATGACATCTCTCTGATTAAAAAGACAGCTAGTGAAATCGAGATAGAACATCAAATTCAGAAACATCATTAGCAGGATTCTATTTTGGCTGGGTCGAATCTTCTGCGGGGTCACCATGTTGCCTTCATTGAGTCTGACCATTTTATATCATTTAGATTGAAACAGACCCATCATGTCACAGGCAAATGCCTTTATCCTATTTAATTAAGCCAACACCATGTAATAATCTCCCTGGTAATTATCCCTGGCCAGTACTTGAAAGCATGAAGGAACAAATAAATCCTCCCAGTTGCAGGTATATGTAAGCTGTTACTTGGTGCCATGGCAGAGGAGTATTGACAAGTTACTGTGCAATACTAATTATACTAAGAAAATGTAAATGGCTTCATCAGAAAAAGAAAGAGCCAGATGGCAGGTTTTATATACTGTATCCTCATATGTTAGGAAATAGGGTATTAAAAAGGCATCCTGCCCTCTGCATCAGAGAAGAAGGAGGAATAAAGATACCTGTGTCTTTACGGATGCCAGACTGAACCTCCAACTGGGGAAGTTGTTTGGAAGGAGGTAACATTCAGAAGAACATTAGTGGCTGTTGGTATTTACGTCTCATGATGCTACCTAGGACATAGGTGAAGGAATGTTACTTAGGACGATGCTACCTTTTTCTTGTGATAGTAGTTGCTGGAGAGAGAGATGGGGGGAACTTACCTGTTCCACGGTGCCCTGGCTTTTCCTTCCTGCTGGCAAATGATAAATTATTCACAAAAAGACACGTACCCACCATGTGGTGAATCAGTGGGCCTCCATTGAGCTGGTTTTTCTAATGCATCAGCAAGAACAGACTTACCTGAATGCACTGCAGTTAAAAAACAAAATTCAGTTGGAAACAATAGACTTAAATCTGCAACAGCACATGGCAGAAAGGAAATTTGATTTCAAAGGTGAGATTTGGCAAGCCTGTGAATGCACTCTGCAAACTGCACAAGGAATTGGGTTTTTAATAAGCGTAGAGTTAGTTCTGAATTCTCTTGTTCTTGAATTGCATACCATCTCACCCAGCTGCTGTCCCCAGCTAATGTCACCAGAGCTGAAGTGACAGCTGAAGTGTAACCATGGCTTAGGAATCATTTGATTCTCTGGTTAGGTTGGGCTGCTACCTGCCATAACACATGGCTGTTATTAGCCTTATTAGAAAACAAATTTGGAAACCATTAACCAAGAAGGGTGTTTGAATAGTAATGTTCTCCCTTACTTTCCACTCCTTATTATTTCATCTGTGTGTGTGTATCTGTGTGTTTGTCGAGCTATTGTTACTCAACCAGTCAATCAAAATGCTGTTTATTATAACAGTAATTCTCCTTAATTAGAGAAAATTTGGGACATAAAAAGGAAGAGAAAGAAAAGCACTCAAGGTTTGCAGCCTAAACATGATCAGTAGTAACAATTTACCGTAGTTATTTAGAGCCTTTTTCCTTTATGCATGCATTTTAAGTTGGTTTAGTTTTTATATGGTTAGACTCATCATGAATCATATATTCAATATTCTGCTTAAAAATCATAAGTTTAGCCTATATAATTAAATTAGCTATAATTATGCTTTGAGCTGTATTACCATTCCATACATAGATATCACTTTATAATTTTTATACAGTCAGTTCTCAATGGCTACATAACATCCCTCTGTTTAGATTTATCATATTTTGGTTAAGCATTTCCTTATTGTAGCATTCTTGAACTCAGTATTCTCAGTGTTTTTTTTTCTCTCTGTATATTAAAAAATTTAAGCTGTGACTTTAGTATAAATTAAAATTTGCTTGCTTCATTTCACAAATCTTTTCACATTGTTTCACAGTTTTTTATAAACATATTTTTCTTAAGTTCAGAAGCAAAAGTTTTATTCTTTAATCAAACAACGGAGAGAGTGCATGCTTCCTCGACAGGCCAAAAGGCCATCCAGGGTGCTTTGTGGGGTCATCGGTCAACGGGGAGGGGGTGGAGTTCTCACAGAGGGAGCAGCTGTGGTGCTCAGGCTCCAGGTCTTAGATCCGGGCCCAGCATCCCTGCGCGTGGCTGGCTGCCACCATCTTGAACTGAGTGTCTGGCGAAGCTTCTGCACTTGGTCCTGAGAGCTGAGGTGTTGGCGCAGCTATTTCGTACTTAGAAGTCTGGTCAGAGGCACCGAGTGTAAAGTCTCTGCTAGTGGCCCTTGTGAGTGAGTGAAACTAGACTGGTTTTAGGACCTAATGAAGCTCTGGTTCTTGATGTCTCATCTCAGAAAAAAATTCAGTGACAGACCAAGTGATAAGTAAGAAGTGGATCTATTTAGAGAGAAACACATTCCACAGACAGTGTGGGCCACCTCAGAAGGCGAGTGCTGCCTTGGGAGAAACACACTCCACAGAATGCGGGCTGTGGCAGGTGAGAGTGTCCTAGGAACATAATTTTCAATGGTCATATATTTTTTAAAAGCAGAAAGCAGCCTTTCCATCAGGCAGAAAATTAATCAGCCCTGATGAGAAGCAGAGCTGAGCATGGCAGCCTGTAATTAAGGGACGTGTGCCTTTCGGATTATCTTGTTAGTTTATCAAGAAAACATTTATTATAATTAATTCTTGGACAAGTTCCACCACTCCAAACCCACCCAACAAGGACTCTGAATCTGTCTACCCTGGGTGAAGCAAGACCTTCCAGCTGGGTCCCGTGGACTTGGGCCAATTTTGCACCTCCAAGCAACCTTAGCATGATGTTTATCTTAAGCAACCACCTTATGCAGTCAATGGGCTGAGTCTGACCACTTCGGGCATGGACTTCCTGCACCCCTTGGTGGGCTACCCAGCCACCCCTTGGAACAGTGGCAGGAGAGGACGACATTCACCTGAGTGCAGCTGGATGTGCTGGAAGCACTGTTTGCTAAGACCCGATACCCAGAGATCTTCATGTGGGAGGAGGTGGCGCTGAAAACCAACTTGCCTGAATCCAAGGTACAGGCATGGTTTTAGAATCAAAGAGCAAAGTGCCGCCAACAGGTGTAGTAACAGCAGAATGGAGGTCAAAACAAAGTGAGACCTGCCAAAAAGAAGATGTCTCCTGCCTAGAAATTGATTTCAGAGGGTGGATCAAGTGGCCAGTTCACTCTCCCTTCTAGCACTTCAGTCCCAGTCGTTTCCAGCAGCAGTGCTCCTGTGTCTGTCTGGAGCCCAGCTTCCATCCCCCCACTGTCAGACCCCCTGTCCACCTCCTCTTCCTGCATGCAGAGGTCCTACCCCATGACCTATACTCAGACTTCAGGTTACAGTCAAGGATATGCTGGCTCAACTTCCTACTTTGGGGGGGCATAGACTGTGGATCTTATTTGACCCCTATGCATCACCGGCTTCCTGGACCAGCGACCACACTCAGTCCCATGGGTACCAATGCAGTCACCAGCCATCTCAATCAGCCCCCAGCTTCTCTTTCCACCCAGGGATACGGAGCTTCAAGCTTGGGTTTTAACTCAACCACTAATTGCTTGGATTATAAGGACCAAACTGCCTCCTGGAAGCTTAACTTCAATGCTGACTGCTTGGATTATAAAGATTAGACAGCTTCGTGGAAATTCTAGGTTTTGTGAAGACCTGTGGAATCTCTTTTGTGGGTGACTTTTAAATATACTGGGCTGGACATTCCAGTTTTAGCCAGGCATTGGTTAGAAGAGTTAGATGGTATGATGCTCAGACTCATCTGATCAATGTCCTGGGAGGCATAGAAGGAAAATGAAAGGCCTTTGAAGGGCCTACCAACTAGCTACCTGAAATGGACAAACCAATCTACTTAATACTTAAGATGCTGTCATAGTTTTAGATCATTGGTTTTCCTGAATCACAAAGTGATGGGAAGCATTTTAGCCATGTGCAACCACATACCACCAAAAATAAGCAAGCAGAACTAAAGTGTGAGGGGAAGGAGGGAAGGACATAGCTTTCTTAGGCAGAGGTGCTCCAGCGTTTTAGGAATGGACAGTGTCTCAAGCTCTCTCACGTTTCATGACCAGCTGGTGGTTGGCCCTGAAACGCTTTTCAGGGCTGTGTGAACTGTGCGACTGATTGTCCTAGCTGCATTACTTTATTTAAAAAATAATGTTCATAAGGAGTCAATATGTAGTTTAAAAGACATTGTGTGTCTTATATAAATGGTACATCTGTGGTTTTTAATCTGTGCTAGACTTCGAAACTGTGATCTCTTGTTACTGTATGCAACCTTGAACTCCACCTCTGCAGGGGTTCCTCTGTGCTTAAATAGGCTATAATTATAAGTAAATTCAGAGCAACTGAGTACTTATCTAAAAAGATTACCTTTGGCTGGAGGTGAGCTGCACTGAAACTTTACAACAAAATGTCTCTGGACAAGGAGAGTAAGAGAAGAGAAACAAAAGGACACTAAATCATCATGTAATTTACTGTCGGTAAGCCTAGCAGTAAAGAGACATTGGTCAATTGCTCTGACCCTGATGAATTTATAAACTGAGATCATCGTTGTTTATGCTTGCAGATGCTAACTGGAAAAATTATATATGCATAAACCTTTCTTCCTGGTTTGGCAGATATGTATAATTATATTAAAATGGTTCTAGCACACGCACACAAAAAAATCAGAAAGCAGCCTCATAACTACTCCTTTATGTTTAACTCCTTTAGCTACTCCTTTGTGTTCAACTACTGAGATGAAGGTGCTTTCTAATTTTTTAGAATATTGAATGATAGGTTCATTAGTTAATCAAAATGCATTATGTACCAATTATATACAAAGCACTAGGCTAAACTGGTTATATTTGTGCTTAAACCTTTTTCAAGTTTAGGAAGCTTTACTTAGGATGTCTAAAATAGGTGCCATTGAATCGAGTGGGATGTGTGCTTTTAAGGTTGTGGGTGGATGTTGCCTGATGGTTTTGGTGAAGGTCTGTTATTAATCTATTTTACCACCAGCACTTCTTGAGTGCTTGTTTCACCACTTCTGGGCAATAAGTGTTATTTTCCCCGATAAGAAGGTAGAGATAATGGTACAAGGAACTTGACTGGATCATGAGCAAAACGTTGGTCCCGTCCCTTCGAGGGATCCTCGTTACTTGTTACCCTCCACTGAGCCCTGTCTGACTGCCCTGGTTTTGGGGGAAGGATGGGGCTCAGAAACAAGGCATGCTTAGATTTTAAGGTCACAGAGCTGGTCACCTGGGACCACAGCTTTTCCAGAAGACTCGTTCCCTCTGCAGAGGGAAAGATAAATGGAGGTCCATTTCAAGAAGACAGCCAAAGAGCTTAAACTCTGATTCAAAAGGGTGGTGAAAGCTCAGCAGGACATCACACAGTCCTCCTAGCTGGGTGGACTCAGTCATCAACTATTCCAAGTGAAACTCTGACCTAGAGGGCAGGACAGACACTCTCTTTAATAACAGTAGTAACAACAGCAGCATTTACGGAAGATATATCATGAGCCGGACTGCATGCTAATCCTCCTAGATGACTTGCCTGTTTTCATTCTCCCAACAACCCTAGTAGTAGGGACTTTGTTGTTGTTCAGTCACCAAGCCATGTCCGACTCTCTGTGACCTCATGGACTGCAGCGCGCCAGGCTCCTCTCTCCTCCACTGTTTCCCAGAGTTTGCTCAGATTCACGTCCATTGAGTTGGTGATGCTGTCTTACCATCTCATCCTCTGCCTCCCCCTTCTCCTTTTGCCTTCAATCTTTCCCAGCATCAGGGTCTTTTCCAGTGGATTGGCTCTTCACATCAAGTGGCCATAGTGTTAGAACTTCATCTTTGGCGTCAGTCCTTCCAATGAATATTTGAGGTTGATTTCCTTTAGACTTGACTGGTTTGATCTCCTTGCAGTCCAGGGACTCTCAAGAGTCTTCTCCAGCACCATTATCTAATAAGGCAGGGACTTATAAGGCCCCTTTTACAGATGAAGAAATATAAACTCATAGAGCTTAAGTAACTTTCCTAGTCATACAGTTTGTATCAGAATCAAGACGTGAACTCAGAGCTTTCGAAGGCATGTCCTTGAAACTGTCAGTTTGGTTCCTCTGAAGCAGACTCTGTATGAGAAGTTGTGTGAAAGTGACTTGTTAGAAAGATTCCCAGGTAACACTGATAGGGAGGTGGGGAAGTAAGACTGGGAAAGGGGAGTGTGAGCAAGGGTGTGGTGTCAGGCCAAGTCCTAGAGATAAATTTGGCCTAATCCCCCAGGGAAACTGGAGAGTTGCGGGTGGCACTTCCATGTTGGCCCATTAGTGGAGAGGGGTCTTGAGTATTTATACCTCTGAACCAACCAGTCCAACCCGTTCTGGGGGCTTCTAGGATGAGAGACAAGCAGGAACATAAATGCCCAGACACTTCCTGTCCTCCCTGATCACAGGCAAAACAGATCCTGGCAGCCAGGATGCAGCCTTTGTAAAAGAGAAACACAGAGGCCCATGGTGTGCAGGCACTGGCTTGAAACTAACTGTTCATGAGTGTTGGATGTTAAATTGTTAGGAATTTTGCAAGCTAGTTAACCTCACATTGATAGCTTGAAATCAGCCATGGTGGGAGTAGTTACACCATGGAAATTGGCTTACATTACAAATTAGGGCTCTCCCATCCCCAGAGGTGGTAGTTCAATATTTGCCGGCATACCACCGCAGGTGCTGGCTATTAGGAATGAATGCACGCTGGGACTGGTGTGCAGTAAAGTGGCAAAGAGGTCTGAGGGGATGTGGATGGAGCACTGATAGTATCTGCTGCTTTGCTAATCTATAGCAAGTGCTAAATGCATCATAAGCCCGCTCCTCCCCCACCTGCCTGCAGGCACGCACTCACACGCGTGCATGCACACACATGCGTGTGCACGCACACACATGCACGCACAGACACACACACACACACACACTGGCAAGGCAGTGGGCCCTGGGAGAAAGGGAACTGGTGAGAAAGAGGGTGACCAGCTGGATTTCAGGGCAGAGTCACATCTCTGAAACTGGACAGGGCCTGGGTAGGAGGAATGACAGACAAACCCAGGAAGAAGCTAGATAACAGCTAACGAAGTGAGTGAGCATTTTGTGGTGCCAGACACTGAGTTAAATGCTTCAGTTTGGTGACTCTTCATAGGAGCCCTGGGAGGTAGAAATTACCATCATCTTCACCATCTCATTTTCACAGATGATGAAAGTGAGATTTAGAGAGGTAACTTGTCCAGCGCCATAGGGAAAGAATTGAGCTTTGAACACATTAAGTCAGATTTTAAAGGCAAATCATTTTTAAGGCCAGAATACGTTCCAGAAGTCAACCCATGAGCCAATGAGATGTGGGTATAAGGTGGTAAAAGGGTCATCAGGATGCCCTAGTATTAATACCCTAATCTTACACAGTCTGGTTGTCAGAAAAGGAAATGCAGAAGGAACACCAAAGCCAAAAGTAGTGGTTGGGTCTTGGTGTGGAAAGTATGGTACCCATCTCCCCTCAAGTGATGGAGCTCCAGGTATACTATCTTCCTCTCTCTGAATCAGCTCAAGGCTGGGGCCCATCACGCAGGATGCAGAGGCTGAGAAAGGCAGAAAAAACCTGGGGGTATGGGCTGAGCCAGAAAACACATTTTCAATCAGGCTTGTCTGAATTCTCTTGTGGCAACAAAGATAAATGTCCCTCTTATTCTCTGTGGCTTTCTTTGCCACTTTGTGAAAGTCCCTCATCTCCGCTCTCTGGTTTGCCCATCCCTGGATTGATGCAGTGGTCAGCAGCAAGTAAGTGTGGAAAGATCTCGGAAGATGCTGCTCTAGCTTCATCACTGCCATACTCTGCTTCTCATGCTTTGGTGCCCCAGGGATCCTTTGACATGGGCGGTTTTGTAGGGGGAAGTAGTGGAGGTAATTGTCTCTGGGACATAGTGGAGACATCTGAAAATTTCCTTTGAATATTATTAGCTCATTACAGTTTTCTGTTTGGGGTTTTATATCTTCAGTTTTATCCCATAACAGTCTAGAGCTGCCTTTCAAGTGTCGTTGTTCTCCAGTACTTTTGCACTTTCTTCTCACTTACAAACATAAAGCAACTTCACTGAAGCAAATTGAACATAAAACCTTTCTTATTTTGCCAATGTTACATTTTGTTTTCATTTTCTTAATTCATCCAAGAATATTGTTTTCCTTTACATCTGATTATTTGATGGAGTTTCCTTCTAAAAAAAAATCTGTCTGTCTACCACTAGGTCAAGAATGTAGGTCTGGGCCATACTGCCTGGGTTTGAGACCCAGATCTTCCATTTACTGTGTACAACTTTAGATGTGTTCCTTAATTTCTGTATGTGTTGGTTTGTCCATCTGTAAATTGCAGCTACTTATGGTACTTTTCTCACAGGTTATTGGGAAAGATAAGTGGGTGCATGTGCACAGAGCCCTTAGAAATATGTCTGGCCCAGAGTAAGTGCTGTGTGTTGTCAGCTACAAGATGTATTCTTCAATTTTAATCTTGACCTTCAAGAAAGAATTCTTTTATTCAAGAAGCATTTATTCAGCACTTAGCATATGCTTGGTTTTATGCTATGCATTTGCTTATCTATTTTGTCTAATACAACTTAACTCTCACCACCACACTGTGTTAAAGTCATTATTGTTCCTGTTTTCCGGGATCTGAACCCTGGAAATGGCACGTGCCAGGTGTGTTGTCCAGGATTGGTGAGGCTGTGCCATAATCACAGACCAGCACAGGTCTCAGAATTTGCTCACAATACAGGTCTCGTTCTCTCTCTTGAGCAACCAAGTCAGGGAGCACTCCTCGGTGAGGGGGCTGAGTGAGCGAGGCTGCCCTCTCTAATTGCCCCTCCAGGACTAACTGTGCTCCTACAGTTACTACTGCTGGGAGAAGAGCATTGGGAAAGTCTCCTTGGAGATGCTGTGACCTGGAAAGGAAAGGGGCCACTTCTGCCCACAGCCTACACGCAAGAGTGCCTCGAGGTCTCTGCCCAATGGTCTTAGGAATCGTAACCCTCGCGTGTGCCTGGAAGGAGAACAGGGCAGAGTGCAGTGGCTGATGGAAGTCTTCACCACCCACATGTGATTTTGAGCACATTGCTTAAGCGTTCTAAGCCTCAGTTTCCTTATTCATGAAATGGGAATGGAAATTGCACCTGCTACTACTACGTACAGTTGTGATACAGAGTGAATGAGAGATGAGAACATAAAGCTTTTAGAACAGCACCTGGCACACAGGAAACAGACATTTCATGGTCACTAGTATCATCCTCTATGGGAGAATAAGCAGTGCTTCATAAATCAGGGGTTTCCGTAGCCACCGCTTGGGATTCAATCATGAGTGAACTTGAGTTTCAGTTCTGTCACTTACCATCTGTATGAGCCTGGGAAGTATTTTGCCTTCTTGTACCTTCACTTTTCTCATCTACAAAATGGAGTGGACTCATACCCTTCTCACAGGCTGTGTCAAAGGTAAGATCACTAACGTGTATTGATTCTTCAGTAAGATGAGTCAAGTGTTTAAAATCTGTTGCATCAGCTGAAGAAACTGAGCCACAGAGAGGTTAAGTAAGATGCTTGACATTCTCTAATATGTTGGTGAGCAGTGGAGCTAGGATTAAAAACCAGGTAGTTTGGCTTCTCAGCCAATGACTTTAACTTGTACACCTCACAGCCTCCTGGAGACCCACTAAGAAAGCTTCCAGCACAGGGCCAGATACACTGCTGAGCCTCTCAGCATCAGTGCATTCCTTCTTTGCTTGAATGTATGCTGAAGAAAATATCCTTTAGCTTGTTCCTGGACTAGATTCCATTTGAGACATATACTAATGGCTGTTTTCTATGAATGGATGGAGGTGTGAAGAGAGGAATAGGAAAGGGTAGTATTTATGCCATGTGCCTTTGCAAGAATATCAAAACCTGTATACAAAAAGCCTAGCACAGAGTTGGTGCTCACTTAGCAGGAACCCTTGATTATTTTTAATAAGCGGCCATGCTTATGGGGAGTCTCAGGAAAATGGGACACACAAAAGGACGAGATGGACATAGTGGCAAATTTACTAATCCACAAACAGCCTGCAGACAGGGACCTTCTTTTCACATAAGAATCTATTTGATTTTGGAGCACTAGTTTTAACTGAATGAGGAGGTTAAATGCATACTCTGTGTTCTATTTTCATTGTACCTAGATGGGCTGACTATGGAGTTGGTTTTCTTACCAGAGTGAACACCTGGAAATTAAAGGTATAATCAGACATGGGGGAACTGTCTTGGGAAAGCAGAACTGGTGAGGTAACTTCATTTTGCCCTTTCTCTACCAGGGAAAAGATAGGGGGTTCCACTTCCAGCAGTAGTGCAGATAGAGAACTAAGTGTCCTAGCACTTTGCACAGAACTAAAGCCCTGGAAATTTTGGTTAAACCCTGAGACTCAGTTACCGAGCTCAAAGTTAATTTCTGCTATGTGCCAGATACTGTGCTTTTCGCAGACATCCGGTTTACCTTTCTCAGAAAACTGATGAAACCAAGGTTCTTGTACCTACTATGCAGATGAGGAAGTTGAGGATCAGCATAGTGAGACCTGATGTCACTTCACATGTTGCAGAACTGACAATCAAAAAGATGTAACAGTGTGAAGATGTAGTATTAAGATGGTTCCAAGGCTTTTATGTTCCATAACTCCACAGTATGTTCTTTGTGAATGGTGTCTCCTGGAGTTGGGCAATTTGAGGAGCCCTGTGTGGGCATGAGCTAAAACATTAAGTAGATGCAACAGGCCTTGTCTTTCCTGACAGTTTTGTACTCTGGTCCATAATATCTATGTTGCTTGTCTAATACTATGTAACAAAGTACTCTAAGACTTAGTGGCTTAAAATTGCAAAATTTATTATCTCAAAGCTTCTGTATGTCAGGAATCAGATGAGGAAAGTGAGGTACAGAGAAGTTGAGGGCTTGCCCAACGTCACATAGCTAGTTGGTCCTTACGTTGGTGCTCTGGCTACATAAAGGCTGCAGTCATCTCCAGGTTCTACTGGGCGTGGGTTCGCTTCCAAGCTTACTTATGAGGTTGGTGGCAGGATCCTGTCCTTGAAGGCTGCTAGGGCCTTACTTCCTTGTTGGCTCTTGGCTGGGGGAAGCCTTCAGTTCCTTGCCATATGGACTTCTCTGTAGAGCAGTTCACAACATGGCAGCCTGCTTCTTCAGAGTGAGCAAGTGAGAAGAAACAAAGATCCAAAATGCCAACAAGACAGAGATTACGTTTTGAGTAACGTAATCATGGAGGAGATAGCCCACCACCATTGCCATATTTTATTAATTAGAAGCAAGGCCCTAAGTCCATTCCATGCTGAACAGGAGGGGTTACCCAAGAGCATGCATGCAGGATGGCAGGGATCACTGAAAGTTAGGTACTGCCTACCACACCATCTGCGATTACTTGAATGCAAAATAATGCTTCAAATTACTTACACTGAGTAGAATTGTCTTTCCAGAAATACTTGCTTGTCTTGAGAAGTCATGCTCCCCCTTGTACCTGCCTACATATTCCTCATAGCATAAAGCATCCCATTCTGCAAAGCCCAGGATAGCCATCAAGCTTTACTGGTCTAGACATATTAAGTCTCTTTTGATAACTTTCTATCCAGCTGCTTTGCTGCATGACGCTAAAGCCAGGATAGCTGCTAAGTTTTGAGTGATGTAGCATTGTCATGTAGCTGCCAGGTCCTTTCTACACAGTACGTGCTGGTCTTTGAAGGAGTCTCCCTGGAGTGGAAGACTTTCTGCTCTCTATGATGCAGACTTTGCCTCAGACCCCACTGCAGCTCCTTTTTGGGGATGGTCTTTGGAATGCCACCAAAACAAAACAAAAATCCACCTCCTTTCTTTAACATGTGATCACCGGGAAGTATTTATTACTTATGGTTGGCTGGAAGGCATCCCCTTCCTTATTTATTATTCCATTTTCTTCCTAGAACTAATAGTTTTGAACTCAGCCCTAACCAGAGCCCTACTATAACAGCTTTATGCTTTGGGCACACAGGCAATAGGAACCAGTATTTAATCATTTCCAAATTTAAGACATGGCAAAGACTACCACCTCCCTTCCTATCTTTCAAAAGGGGATTTAAAATGTTAGATTGACTGTGTCGGGGACTGACATCCTAGATTGTGAATCCTGGGATAGTTTTAAATAAAAGTGTATGTATGAGAAAAGAGAATGATCAGGAATCCACCCTGAGGATTTCTGGGTATGTTCATAAATCTCAGATGGAAATACTGAGATCCCAGAGAGTGAGGAAAGGTGCTGGGCTTTGTAGCAGAAATGAAAGAAAGCCTTAAAGTGTAAAGATTTGGGGAGGTAGGAGGATACAGCTTGAGTAATCAGCCTATTAGAAGTTATTTTTTTAATGGAATAAATATGTAAAGATGCTGTGTGCTAAGTTCCATTCTAAGCACTTGAAACATTTAACCCCTAGGAGGAAAGCATAAGTTGCCCCATTTTACAGATGAGGAAACTGAGGGACAGAGAAGCTGAGCACTCGCCCAACATCACACAGCTGGTAGGAAACAGTCCAGCTTAAGAACCCAAGTCTCTACCATTGCACTTTGCTGCTTCACAGAACCGTCCATCCAGAACAGAGCAGAGGCTGCTCCAGGAATTGCTGTGCAGAGCTCAGGGGTCCCTGTCAAATCAGGCTGCTCGCACAGGAGGGCTTATTCTCTGGGGTTCTGGAAAAATGATTGCTTACTTGAGGCAAAAGGAATTTAAAGTAGGTTGTGCAGAAGAGAGGGCTTGGGAGTGGATGTAGAAGGATGGTCAGTGGTTCCAAAGAGCAGGGCTGTAGGAGGCAGGAAGGAAAGCCATAAAAAATGGGAAATAAGGATCTAAACTCTCCTAGGAATTTCCCTGTAACCAATCAGCTCTACTTTGGGAATTTACCTGGGTACTACTCTCTTCCACTGGAACCAGATAGCTGGAGTTGTTGTTTAGACTGGGGAATGCAGTGAGCCAGGGTGTCTGTGTGAGTGTATGTTTACTCTCACATTTCTTTTGTGTAGCAGATGGTGGCAGGAGGATACTGGGGGGAGATTAAATGCAGACAAGGGAAAGGGGGAGGGTCATGTCTTGTTGCACACACATACCTTTGACAGCCCTGGCAAATCGATCTGTCCCCCAAAGAGCCAAGCACATCTGTACACGTGTATTATATCAGCGGCACCTTTCCCGGACAGGTGCACTTCTGGGGACACAGTTTCCCCCTTGTGCCAAGAGCAGATTCCTTTTGCCCAGGATTTCAGGTGCATTGGTGATTGACATAAACAAACTGAAAGCTTGGTTTAAATCAAGCAAGGAGTTTTGCAACACATCTAATGACACATCTTGTTCCCTTTTCATTTGTAGCAATTGAGGGGAGGGGAAGGCCAGTACTATACATTTAAGAGGAAAACCATGGGCTATTTACAGACCCAAGTGGTTACAACAGAAGTGGTTTATTTGAAAGCGCTGTCTTTACTTCCCCTGCAAAAATTCAAGGAAGGACCTGGGGATTCAAGGAGGTGGAGGAGTTCTCTCTCCTTGCCAGTCCTTCCTGTGCTGTCTGATAAAGGGTGTAGCCAGCAGGCTAGAAACAACTGCAGGGGAGCAAGGGATATAAATATTCAGTCGTGACAGTCCCCAAAGGATAAATGACAGCAGCCCATGCAATGTGCCTTCTGCTCATTTTAAACTGACTCTTTTCTTCCACACCCGAGCTGACATATTAGTAAATTGATTCCAGGTGATGCTGACATTTTGTAATTATCACTATCTATAATTTTCATCTTATTCCATTGAATATTTTGATCATTTAAAATAGAGTAGCATAGCTAATAGTGGTCATTAGTTTAGCTCAAGGGGAAATTCATGGTTTAATAAACTCACTCTAGAAATAACTTACTAAAATTACAATCGGCATGATTACCTTCCTATTTTTTTTTTTTCATAAAAAATAAAGCAGACTAATTTTATCCAAGCTGACAGCTTTTCTCTTTCAAACTGGCTCATTGTTCTATTGTTTTCTTAGAGGAAGGAAAGACATCTATAACACAGTAGTAGTAATAAAAAACGTAATAACCAAACACACAAAAACAAGGGTTATGTTTCATCCTACGTTTGGCAGGAGCTGAATACTATACATTCTCTTACTTTCTGACTTACCATGGACTGGAGCGAGGAGAGCCCTGTGGCTTTGAGACAAGGTCGCGTTTGGGGGAGCTGGAGTCAGAACTCTGTCCCGCTTGTCTGAAGGGGCTGCTTTGTGAGGACAGACTGGGAAGGCAGGCGTTCTGGGCTTGGCTCCCTTTCTTCCCTCAGTGTCAGTTTTTGTTTTAAAGGTATCTTCTGCAGCCCACCTCTAGGTTCTTTTTAGGTATCATTTCTTAAAAGTAAAAGGACCAGTTTTAACATGTAGGCAATTATTTTTTAAAAGGTGATGGGCCAGTTTTGACTGTGGCCAGGGCAGTGCTGTTGAGCTACCACAGGGAAGCATTTTACCAGTTGGCCAATAGGTGGAAATTGAAGTATTCCCCATATTCCTTCAACTCTGGGGAACACAGGCCACAAGGGGCCTGCCTATTGTTTCACTTGCTGGCAGTTTGGGGTTTGTGAGTTTATTTAAGGGATTAATGGCTGGAGATTA
Organism: Okapia johnstoni; assembly: GCA_024291935.2. NCBI lineage: Eukaryota > Metazoa > Chordata > Mammalia > Artiodactyla > Giraffidae > Okapia > Okapia johnstoni. The sequence goes on from CM044310.1 coordinate 73,185,858, forward strand.
CCTTAGTGGAAGTAAGTAATGTTGTTGATATACACACTGGCGCCCTGATGGTTGAGGTCATTCTTCATTTATTCATCTAGCAACCCACTCACTCATCAAGCATCTAGTCATCCTGTATTCATCTACCCATCAATTAATTTATCATCTATCCATCCTTTTATCCATCCATTCACCCACCAACCCATTTACCCACCTGTTTACCTATAAATCCATGTATCCATTCATCATCCTTTCATGCATCTACCCACTAAACTACCTTCTCATCCATAAAGATATTCTTATCCATCCATACAACCACCCATCCTTAAAAAATAATTTATCAAACATTTATCAAAACTCTAGGCATTGGTAATAGAGACACTTAAGTCACAGTTCTGTCCTTAAGGAGCTTATCATATCATATAAGAGTCATAAACAAAAAATTACATAGTAGAATGCTGAGCTCTACTGTAGGGAACTATGCCATGTGGCTGTGGGAATTCTCCAAGAAGGACCAGCTTGCTTTGAATGATCCAAAAATGATGTGCATTTGCAAACCATAATGTTACACATGGTGAATATGGGAGTTACTACTGGGTGGGAAAAACGACAACAGGAAATTGAGCAGTGGATGAATGTCCAGACTCTAAGTTCTCTCTGTGTATCAGTTTGCTGTTCAGAACCATTCACATTCAGGTGGGGACCCTGCCAGGAAGCAGAAAGTATTGGAGTATTATTAAGGCACCAGATAGGTGAAGGAAACTTAAGCAAGGCCTCAGAAAGCCAAGCAAAAGAACTAGGATTCAGGATGGACATCTGGTTCTGAATGAAGGGAAGGAGAAAATAATAAACTAATGGATGGATGAAGAGATAAACAAATGAACTATATAGGTGGATAAATACATCTTAGGTTACAGACCAAATTGCAAACTCATATTCAATCAACATAGACACTGAATATAACTTAGCCTGATGACATCTTTGACCAAAACCAAGCCAATAACAACAACATCAGCTCCATCACAAAGCAGCCGGCCTTCTCTCTGCTTTGCTCCTGCTGTTTGTGAACCTGCAGGAATCCTCACAGGCACAAACTGCCTTTCAGATCCAACTGCCTGGCACTCAGCTCGGCAAAGAGGCCTGGGCGAGGCCTTTATGACTTTCCCGGAGGCCTCCAGTCTCTATTGAAACACAGCAGCTGTTACCAGGGGCAACTCCACTTCCCAAACAAGAACATAGGCTTTGTGGAGCTTTCCCAGGTGCTGTGGGCCCAGCATTGCCAAAAATGCCCGAGACTCTCACAGTCTCCTCCCCATGGAGCTTAAATAGATTGGAAGCGAATGCTTGTTGACAACAGGTGTGGCTCAATGTGAGAAAATGTTCCATTCCGTTATTGCAGGGTTGGCACCAAGGGGCATTTCCTATGGAAGACACAGGCTTCCAGGAGCATAGGAGATCCATACCCAGAGCAGAAAAGAGCTCACTTCCTCCCTTTCAGAGCCAAAGGCCCCACCACTATATGAGCAGGTGCTCCTCATACGTACAGAGGTTTCCATAGCCAAGGGAAGGCTGGGAGGTGTGGGCTCCCCGGCCAGGAAACTCCAACCAGCTGACTGACTAGGCTCTTTGTGCTGGTGGGTAAGTGACTGCATTGTCATTAACTTAGCTAGATTAACTTGCTCAGCAGAAGCTGACAAAGCTTGAGACAGAGATTGGGCTCTGAGGGCACAGAAAGGCAACCTCTAGGAGGTGGGGGTCTAGCCCTGAGGCTACTTGACAGAAACCCCAAGGATGTTAGCGAACTTTTATTCATTTGAAAAATCTGGCTAGTGATTCCTTCTATCCCTGAACTGTCTTAGGGGCAAAAATAAATTCTGCATTGAGCTAAACAGAATTGGTTGCTACATGATATTCTAATTTCAGTGAGAAAACTGTTTGATTTTATACTTCTTTGAGATGTCCTCCCCTTCTGATTGTAAGGGCTCATCCATACCAGGGTTTTATATGCAATTACTAGGGCAACAAGTAAGGATAGAGAGAAACATGAGAGGCAATGGCAGCTCTCTTATAAGAAACACTAGTGATCAGAGTATTCTTCGTTATTAAAGATTAAGTCCATGGAGGGAAAGAGTTCAATGGATATAGAAAATTTTTGTTAAATACTGATTTTTTCATAGTATTATACTTTGTCAGAAACTCAATTTGCTTTTTTCTACCTCTTTGCGCTCCACATGTATACGTTTACATGGAGGTGTGAGTGTGTATGTGAGGAGGGTAACCATTGTTCACTCAGTTCTAAGACCTAGAATCCTATGTATTGGTATCCTAATGTATTAGGGTGGGCAAAGATGGTGCAGGATCAGATTGACCTTGAAAGTTGAGTGGTTTAACAGCATAGACTTCATTTCCTACTCACACAGCAGTTCTGGGCCAGCAGTTGAGGTCTGAAAGTCTCTTCCATGAGGTCATTCAGGAACCCAGGCCAACAGGTGGCTTAGCTATTTTCCACGTGTCAACATCCCAGTCCACCAGAGGGAGGGACTGTCACAGCTGCTCACAGGGAGGTTTTTATGACCCGCAGCTCAAAGTGGCACATAGCCGCCCCCCATGGTCACATGACCACCTACCTGCAAGGGAGGTTAAGAAATGTAGTCCAGCTGAAAGAAAGGAGCACTGATTAGGGTGGACAGCTAGTGGTCTCCTCCACACACAGCTTTCATCATTGTTTGATCCCCTCACTTACTGGGGGCCTGCTGTGAACACTGCATTGTGATAGGAGCTGAGGATATAGGGAAGGAAGAAAAAGTGCTAATGACTAACTGTAAAAGTCATTAATGACAATTTTGATAAGGACTACATGGGAAAACTACAGGGCAGCATGACAGCTGGTAACTATCTCTAGGGTGAAGGGGAAAGAGGAAGATTTCTGGGAAGAAGTGAACCTTTGCACTGCAGACAGGAAGACAGAAAGACAGCCAGGCTAGAGCATGTGGAAGAGCATTTTCAGAAGAGGAAGAGCAAGTGAAGAGCCCTGAGGCAGAAAAGAAGTTAGAACATTTTAGACCCCTCCAAGAGGGCAGTAGGGTCTTATGCACATTGAATAAGCCACAGATAAATTTGAGTGAAGCAGGAAATAAGGGTGGGGGTGAGACTAGAGGCCTTCATGGGCTGAGTCAGAGAATAAGGGCTTCTGTTTAAGAGCAACGGGGAGCCACTTGTTGGTTTAAGGAAACCTTTGGTATGATTAAGTATGGTTTTCAAAAATTTGTTCTATTTAATGGAGCCAGAGTAAGGAGGCTATTGCAGTCTTTTAGGAGAGCGATGGGGAACTTGGTTTAGGGGGCCAGCAGGGGAGACAGAGAGAAGTGGGATGGGTTAGAGAAATGGGATGGGTTGGAGAAGTATGTAGGAAGGAGAAGAGATGGGACTCTTGTCTATAACAAGTCAAGAGGCAGCCCTGAGGTCCCAGGTAGGCAGGCTCAGGTTGGCACTTGGGTCATTTGATAGTGAGACAGCTTAGCCATAACCAGTCTATCCTTTTTCTCTGTAGTTTTACCGGTTTCTTCACTTCAGGCCTGTTTAATAAAACTCAGCTCTTTAAAATGGATATTTGGTGGAGCTCAAATTCCCCCTCACTCTACACTTCTGTGGATTTGATTAATATTCATGGTAGAGTGGTACACCTGATGTCCTCAGCAGTCCGTTCCAACACCAGTGGAGAGAGGTACAAGATAAGTCACTCCAAGTAAATGACTAATTAATCATGCTCTTGATTTTAATAACATATACTGTCTGGTTCAAGATTCAGCTGTCTATAATCTTGCATTCTAGTCTAAAATTTTGGTAATCAGTAAAGCCACCCATGGATTCCTAACTGATAATGGCTTCTTTCCTTCTTTTAAAACAGTTCAGAATCAAGGCATAGTCTCACGACTGTATGAAGAGCAATGAAGGGAGAATATGTGTGTGTGTTTATCTCAAAAAATATTTCAGGATAATCTGTGGGACAAAATTGACACTCTCCCATTGAAAATGTGTAAACTCATTCTGGAAACATCTGTGCCAGAGGGCTTGCTTGCTATGTATCCGTGCTCCTTCAAATCAGAAAACTGTTATTTTCAAGGGTAGCTGGACAAGTATGGTGAATACTTAGCAGGAAAACATGCCTCACTTGTGCGTGTCCTCAACAACTTGTACCTCCATAGTGCTAGGCACCATTTGAAGATTCATAATGTCGAGTGAGTCATGGCTCTACTTATTTAGAAGAGAGTGCCCCATAAAATAAAATACAATTCACTTGCAAAGAGTTTCTTTATCTCACTTGGCAAAATGAACCCATTGTCTTATTACTAAAGATAGTTCTCCATTGAGCTGGACTCAGGCTGGGCAAGGTAATTATCTGGGCAAGGCAAATATCTGGGTCAGGTAAATATTTGGGCAAGGTAAATATCCAGAATTCTTCTGGAAAAAGAGTCCCAAACTTTTAAAATGACCTCTGTGCCATACTCATTTGTATAGGTGGACATGCCAATTAACTGGTATCAATATATACACTGTGAAAAACAAAACTAAAAAGGACAGCAGAGCATATATCGGGGGGGGGGGGGGCGGTTAAACAGAAAATGTGTCCCGTTTGACTCATTACATTATTTGAAGGAAATTGCCATTGCAAAGGTGTGATGGCGGGGGCTGATATCTGATGATGCTAGAAAAAAATATACTGACTGTGTGCAAAGACTTTAATCATATATGTCTGTGCTGTGAGCTTTAATCCTATGAACCAACCAAAAATGTTTTCAGTTCAGTTCAGTCGTTCAGTCCTGTCCAACTCTGAGTCCCCATGGACTGCAGCACGTCAGGCTTCTGTGAGCTTGCTCAAACTCATGTCCATCGAATCGGTGATGCCATCCAATCATCTCACCCTCTGTTGTCCCCTTCTCCTCCTGCCTTCAATCTTGCCCAGCATTAGGGTCTTTTCCAATGAGTTGGTTCTTAGCATCAGGTGGCCAAAGGAGTTTCTGCTTCAACATCAGTCCTTCCAATCAATATTCAGGACTGATTTCCTTTAGGATTGACCGGTCCCTTGCAGTCCAAGGGACTCTCAAGTGTCTTCTCCAACACCACAGTTCAAAAACATCAATTCTTCAGTGCTCAGCTTTTTTTGTAGTCCAACTCTCACATCCATACATGACTACTGGAAAAACCATAGCTTTGATCAGACAGACCTTTGTTGGCAAAGTAATGCCTCTGCTTTTTAATATGCTGTCTAGGTTGGGCATAGCTTTTCTTCCAAGGAGCAAGCGTCTTTTAATTTCATGGCTGCAATCACCATCTGCAGTGATTTTGGAGCCCCAAAGAATAAAGTCTGACACTGTTTCCACTGTTTCCCCATCTATTTGCTGTGAAGTGATGGGACCAGATGCCATGATCTTAGTTTTCTGAATGCTGAGTTTTAAGCCAACTTTTTCACTCTTCTCTTTCACTTTCATCAAGAGGCTCTTTAGTTCTTCGCTTTCTGCCATAAAAGTGGTGTCATCTGCATGTCTGAGGTTATTGATATTTCCCCCAGCAATCTTGATTCCAGCTTGTGCTTCATCCAGCCTGGCATTTCACATGATGTACTCTGCATATAAGTTAAATAAGCAGGATGACAATATACAACCTTGACATACTCCTTTCGTGATTTAGATGCTACTTATTGAGCACTTACTATATGTTAGACATATGCATCACCTCACTCAATCCTCAATAATAACCTAAGAAGTAGAAATTATTACCTAAATTGGTTAGAGAGATCTGTAGCCCAGAGAGGATAAGAGGGTTCTACAGAGTTTTATAGCCAGTAGGGGAAGCAGGGCCAAATCCTAAGTCAGGCTCCAAGAAGATGACTGATTCATCATGCCCTTGATTCTAATAACATACACCATCTGGCTTGAGATTTGTCTGTCCCCAATGTTACATTCTATCCTAGAAATGTGATAAAGCCACCAATGGATCCTCAATTGATAACAGTTTCTTATCTTTTTCTTAGAAAAGTTAGGAGTCAAAGTCTATTCCAGTGACTGTATGGAGGGGACTGGAGGGAGGAGGCGTGTTGTGTGTGTGTGTTAACCTCAAAAGCCATTATTGATGCTTCAGGATAACCTGAAAATTTAAATCTGAAAAACCAAAACCTGACATGTAATCCCAGTGTTAAACCTAGGACACAATAAATAGGAGAATGGGGTAATCTTATTCCCTGAAGCATTCCACTGCTACATACAATTCAGGAGATGTAAAATCGTCTCCAAGTAGTACCCAGTTTGAATAATAAGTTGGTGCTCTCTGGAAACTATACCAGACCAAATACAACTTGGCATATAAACAGGGAGAAATGCGTGCTCAGGAGATTAGGAGAGCTGCATCTAGGAGCCAAGTGTCTCTTTTAGAAAGGGGAGAGGAGAGAGGTGTGTCCTCTGCACACATCTTCTAGACTTTGTTCCAAACCCTGCAGCCTTGGCTTGGCCTGAACCAGTCCTCTCCAAGCAGCAGTGTAAGCACATTACTGCCCTTTACATCTGCCCACACTTCCAGCAGGTACCTGAGAGATAGCCAAGCCCTGAAAGTTACTCGAGCCTCTGGACGCCAGCCCAGTGTGAGTCCGAATGACCCTTGTAAGGAGGACTCTGTTTCCCTCACCAGGTACCACAGCCTCTGCACACACCTGGCCCTCTTGAGCATCACTCTAAGAACCTACCTCCTCAAGTTCACAATCACTCTCTGTAACACCCAGCTTAGGGAATCAGACTGAATTAGTTCTTTGTATTATTAACCAGAGGAGCACTTACATTTTCTGACATCTCTAATCTTGGAGCTCAGGGAATAGCACAGAGAATTTGCATGAAATTACCCCTCATTCTATCCATAGGCTTAGCTGCCAGCATTTGCGAATTTGGCAGAAGCCAGCAGATCTCACAGTTAATGTCTTCCTCTCCCGCCAGGCTCTTTAGAACGGGGTACATTAGAGGGCCACGTGACAAAGAGCAGGATGGATCCTGGGATGTGGAGCCCAGGTGATGCTATTTACATCCAATTAAAGAAGTAAGAATCGGTGGCATTACTCACATGCACGGTTCTTAATGCCTTGTGGCTCATTAAGCCTTTGAATCAGCTTTCGTGGAGGATATTGACAAGGATATGGACAGGGCTAGAGCACAGATCGAAGTGAGCTTCCAGGTCAAATCCCCCTCCAGGCTGTCAGCTGTATATTTCTGTTTTGGAATTGCCTCTGGGTTGTAAAGGAGGTTTCTTGTGTAGCTTCCATCCTTTCTCTTAATCTCCATAGAGCTAAGGAGCTCAGGTTGGATTCAGGCTGAGCTCCACATTCAGCCAGCTCCTTTGTGTCTTGGGGATTTCACACCCCACCCCACCCTCAGGGTGTCTGGAGGCAGGTGGTGGTGGGAGGCAAGTGTTGTCCCTTCAGCTTCTGTGTGGTTGGGTTGTTCATAGGAATTAGAGAGGTCACAAAATGTAAGTGCCTCTCTGGTTAATTACACAAAGAGCTCATTCAGTCTGATTCCTTGAGGTGGGAGTTAATGACCCCAATTGTGAACTCATGAGGGATGGTCTTCTTGGGGTGAAGCTGGAGGATGGAGAGGCCATTGCTCCTTGTGAGGAGACAAAACTCAGCTTTAAGGATCACTCTGCAATATATCGAGGAGGCATCCTGAGAATGGATGGTCTAGCTTAGTGAGGGTAGCTTTGACAGGACACTTCACCTCCCCAGTGCTCAGTGTTTTTTTTTTTTTTTTTAATTTATAATGAGGAAGCTAAGCAAGAGAAATTGTTCCAAAGGGCATTCTTGGTAGCACAAAGTTGGGGGCAACCGGAAGTTCTGGTGCGCGGGACACTCACCCTGATCTACCGTAGCTGTCTACTCTTTGTTTTAATCAAGAGAGTGTCAAATAAAATTTTATTAGAAAAATAGAGTTTTGTTGAACAAAGTTTACCAGGCTAATTCTTCCCATTCTAAGACTTAGGCCATCTCCAGGCCAGTCATCAGATTCTAAGAGCCACCATACCTCAGGTCCGCATCACAGGCTTCATGTCTGACAAGTCTGCCCAGAGAGTGTGTGGTCCTCTCTGTGGACAAGCACTGTGGGCATGCTCCTGGCGGGACTCAGGGTGATGAGGCAACAAATAGGTGTTTTCCAGTCTCAACAACCAGTGCCTCAGAACAGCATCTACTTCTGCTTAAGGGAATTATTCCTTCTTTAGCTACTGCTCACTGTGCCATGAAGGGTTGCTTCTTCATCAAAACATTCCAGAAGTTCTAGGTGAGTGCTGACTTACTTACCAGTGGAGTTTAAAATTATATTTCACATACACACACACACACACCCCTTAGAAAATACTTTGGGAGAATACAGCATGTCTAATTATATTGAATACTTTAGATGAACATTTCTCAAACAGGACTTCTTGACATGTCAGTAGGCTCACAAAAGGATTCTTTGGTCAAATAAGTGAGGGCAGAAGTCAAAATGTTCTTTGTGGCAGACAGGGTGGCCCCCACAACTTCTGTCCCTGATGTTCACGGCCAGCAAAAGTCCATTTTTTTGAGTGTAGGGAAGGAGCTGTGACTTGCTTCTAGACAACAGAATATTGAAAGGAGATGGGGTGTCATTTCTGTAATAACATTTAGCAGACTGGGGAGATAGCAGACTGGAGACCCTCCATGCTGGCTTTAAAGGAATAAACTGCATGTTGGGAGAGAGCCTGTGAAGAGGGAAGGGACTGTGGGCAGCCTCCAGGTGCTAGGAACAGCTCCCAGCCAGTGGCCAGCAAGAGCACAGAGACTTGGTTCTACCACCTGAGGAGATAAATTCTGCCTGTACCCTGAGGGGCCGGTGTCTGAAAGTGAACCCCCCTAGGTGAGCATCTGATAGGCCTATAGCCCCAGCTGACTACTGGATGGTACCCTGGTGAGACCTTGAAGCAGAGAACCCCTTTGAGGCGTGACCATACTCCTGAGCCTGGAAGCTACAAGATAACGAATATGTGTGCTTAAGCAGCTAAGTCTGTGATAATCTGTTACATGGCTGTAGAAAGCCAGTACAGTGTCCTCGGATGTTTACAAAGGACATTTGCAAAATAAAACATTTAAGAGGTCATGGAAAAAAGAAATATATTCAACTATTTAACATGCCTTTCCCATATCATTAAGAACTTGTCTCCTCTTGTTTTTTTTCCCCACAAAATACCTCGGAACTCCTTACAGAGAACTGGTATATCATAGAACAAAGTTTAGGAGAGCAATTCTTAAACATTTCAAGACCCCTTTATGCTCATAAAAATAATTGACTATAAACCTTTTGTTTATGAGGACTTTGTCTATTGATAATAACCATATTTGAAATTAAAACTGAAAATGTTTTGTGTACTAATTCATTTTAAAATAATGACAAGCCTATCACATGCTAGTATAGATAACGTATTTTGTTTGTGTGAAAAAAAAAATGTATATATACCCAAACAAAACAGAGCAAAAAAGTATTAAAGAGAGCAGCATTGCTTGCATTTTTGCAAGTCTCTTTACTGAATGCCTCAGTAAGAGTCAGCTATGTTCTCCTATCTGTTTCAGTTCAGTTTGTTGTGATACGTTGTTTTGGTTGAAGAAAGTAAAGAAAATCCTGCCTCACACAGATCTAGTTGAAAAAGGGAGGAGTATTTTAATTGTCATTTTAGAGAACTGAGAGTATTCTTTGATGCTCAAGCAGAACTAGTTTCCTTAAAGGCTATTTCTAATGTGGAGTCTGAAACCCTAATGTGGAATCTGAACTTTTCATAAACTGTACATTTGTGAGAGAATAAGTGTAAAAACAGCAAATAATATCTTAGAATTGTTATAACAGCAGTTCCCACCTTATATCTCAACTGAAAGTATTTTTAGGGACCCCTGGGGATCCTCAGACCACACTTTGACAACCGCTGATTTAGGAAATACTCTGATAGCTCAGTTGGTAAAGAATCCGCCTGCAATGTAGGAGACCCTGGTTCGACTCCTGGGTTGGGAAGATCCCCTGGAGAAGGGATAGGCTACCCACTCCAGTATTTCTGGGCTTCCCTGATGTCTCAGCTGGTAAAGAATCCTCCTGCAATGTGGGAGACCTGGGTTTGATCCCTGGGATTGGAAGATCTCCTAGAGAAGGGAACAGCTGCTCACTCCAGTATTCTGGCCTGGAGAATTCCATGGACTGTATAATTCAGGGGGTTGCAAAAAGTCAGAGAGGACTGAGAGACTTTCACTTTCACTCCATTAACCAAATACGGGGCCTAGACTCATCTTAACTGATTCATCAATTACATATTGATTACCTTTTATACAAGATACTGAAACAGGTACTAGAAAGATAGAGAAAAAAATAACGTGTGGGTGCTTGTCTCAATGAGTGTGAGCAGAGAAGACTAATCAAAGAACTATACATTAACAAAAAGTGAAAAGCAACAAGTGCTCCATAACTAAAGGGAGCGGGGGCGGGGGCGGGGAGAGAGAAGCGAGTGCAGATGGTTTATTTTGGTTAGTGGTCAATGTCAAGAGGCGTTTCAGACATGAGTTGTGGCCGCTTCAGGAAACGACTGGTGCTCGGTTAGTTCTGAAGTGTCAGGGGTTTGGAGAGCTGTACTGAGAAGCAAGAGATCAGGAAACTCAGATGGACTAGTCTATGAAAGTCCTTGAATGCCATGAGAGGAGTTGGTTCTTTATTCTGTAAGGACCTCATGTGAATTGGTGAAGAGAGTTAACTGGGGACCACGCAAGGGTGGTGGTATGTGGTTGAAATTGCCAGGGTGCAGCAAGCCCATGTGCTAGAGGCTGAATCTCCAAGGCTTGGGGGCTGCAGAGAGGACGGCAGCAGAGGAGGGGGAGAACAGTCAATGGAGAATGGAGAACACTCGTCTCCTTCTTCGGATGGCCTAATAATTCCCTACCAGGGAAGTAATCATCTTCTCAAAAGGAAAAGGAGAAATTTCACATGAGGAGGCTTTGATTAATACAAGGAAAGAGTCAATCTAGTTTGATAATAGGCAGTACCTTGCAAGAGCCACATAGCGGGAGTGAGAATAGAGAGGAGACAGAGAAATGAAAGTGAATAGATTTTTGGAACACTTAAGTGGCACCAAACCATGGTAGCAAGTGTCCACTGTAATTGCAGCCCTTTAGAGGGGATCCAGCCCTTCCCAAGAATCCAATCAGAGCCTATTCTCAACAGTGGCCGTGTGCTTTGTGAGAGTTCTCTCATTCATCCCTCACAATAACCCCTTGAGAAGGTAGTGCTGTAGGTCCAGTTCGCAGCCGGAGAAACTAAGCAGAGAGAAGCTAACAAGAAGCAGAGTTGGGATTTGAACTCAAGACTGCCTGATTCCAGCCCAGTTTCTTAAAATCTCCTTCAGACCGCAGCCTAAGCCTTCGGTATCTGCCATCTCCCTCTCCCGCCCTCCTACTTGTGTGGTTTGGCCTCCTGCTCTTGAGCTTTGTTTCCTTTGACACACAGCACCTGCTCTAGCTTGAAGGACCTCTTTGCCCTGAGGTCTCATTTCGACCTTTTCCTCAGTTTTAGTTTTCTTTACATGAGCCACTCAGCTCTGAGCTTTCCTCGGTCCCTTGACCTCTTATACTCACAGCCTGAGACAAGAGACGATTCCACCACCCTTCCTTCCTGGAGCCACAGGACCCTGATGGGCAGGCTGGCCTATGTGCCCTTTGCAACATGGAAACCATCCCTTACTCATCCAACCACCATTCATTTATTCAACACCTATTCTCACATGCTTGGGAAATACAAAGTAAAAAGATACTAGACTACTAAATGATATTTTCAGAATCCAATAAAGTTGTAAGTCTACTACCCAGAAAAAATGTGTACATGTGTGCATATGCTCATTTGTCCAAATGCAGTTTATAAACAAGTCTGGAAGTTTCTGCACTCCCTACGGACCATTCATAAATTCTCTCAAGTCCTTGGCTCCAGGATTAAGAGCCCTAACTCTCTTCACTAGGCTGTAATACCACTGAGACAAACACTGTGTCTTTTATTCCCCTGTACCAAGTCCCAGGCACCAAGGCTGTTACTTGGTGCCTTCAGTCAGGGTGATTGAATTGAACTGGTTGCGTGACCCCATTCTAAGGAGCCCTTTATTTATTTCTTGTATTCCTCCTATCTTTTCATACCCAAGGAAAGAAATGTATACCTCTACTAGTCCCATAACCATTAATTTTGAAATCATCACCCATTGCCTGACTAAACACAGGCTGTGTGACATCATTCCACACTATAAAGCACCAAGTGCTAATTGATTTGTAAGAAAGTCCACATTTAATAAATGGCATGCTCCCAAGGGCTCCTAAGGGAGGAACAACAGCAGTGGACATTTATGTCAGGAAATCACTCTTGTTTGCCTGTGTGGGACAGGGTGCAGTTCTGGTCAGGAAGCCGTCTTGACTTTGGATCCGAAGCTGCCCCTGATGGAGTTATTCACAGATGGCTAAGTTAAATGCAGCCTTCATAGCACTAAGGCATTTTAGCAGCAGCTAAGCAAGTGGCCCATGAAATGGAGGTACCAGAGCCTCTGGAAGCATTGCCAATGCATCACCCAGTGAAGCCATTGTGTCTCTCCTTGGTAATGAGCATTTCCAAGGGCAATGTGGGGGATTTCCATCAACCTGTGAGAAGGCAGGGTGTGTGGGCATTGTGGCTCACAATGGGGAGTAAAAACAGGCAATAAAAAACAGGGGAAAGACTGGAGCCAGAAGCCAAGAAGACACACTCTGTGGAAAAGAGGGGGAGAAAAAAAAGCCCCACCCTTCCTGTCCAAATGAAAAAGCATTTAACTGAACGTTCTTTATAGAGGTGAAAAAGTACCCTGTGGAGTTCCCAGTGTTTCATTATCCAATTGAATTTGGTACCTCAGGTTTCAAAGACCATTCTCCTGAATGATTATTCTTATTTCCATGTCAGTCTGCCCTGTGCTCAGTGAACCCCTACTGGGCTGCATCATTTAAAAGTCAAAACCCTGAAAAGTATTTTTATGCCCAATATAGTAACAGAGCCAAGTCTGGCATCACTCATTTTATTCTCCACAGCCTCCTTCCTCTTGTCTCTTATGTAGATTTCTGTGCCGTTGAGGATGCTTAGAATCAACTGGGCTGCTCCCCAAACCCTTCTTAATTCTGTGAATGGCCTCAGAGGGAAAGAGATTAGAAGGCTTAGAGATGGCAGCGACGCAGGGCACCCATTTAAGCAGAAGATGGGCCTCTCAGAGTGGTTCCTCTTGAAGTTTAAAAAAAAAAAAACTTAGGGACAGCCTGGGGCAGTGCTGAGTGTTTGTCTATCAGGAGACACCAGGCCTTCCCTAAGTTGAAATAGCCCAGATGAAACTGTCTGCAAAAGCTTCTTTAGTGAGGGCAGCCTTTGTGGGGAGAATCTGGGGAGGGAACCAGGGTCTAGACCCTCCAAGCAGCTCACCAGTTCCCTGAAATAATCCTCTTCATTGTTCTTGAGAACACTGTTGATCAGGCTGAAATCATTTAAACATCAAAGAGGTTATTTTTTTTTCTCCCTGGAGACAGAAATCTAGGGGTGGGGTGAAGAATCATTTCAAATATTTCCCTTCAGAGACACAGGCGGGCTGATACACAACATAAAATAATTGTTTCACATCTGACCTGTGTAGCACCCAGCACACTCTGTTAATTTAGAAAAATATTTGATGATACTGAACCCAGACCCGTTTTCTCAAACGGAGGCTTAATTTCTCTTCGACTGAAATGAATAGTTATGTTGTCATACCTTAGCCAAACACCCTATAAATATAATACCTCTTCAGCTTTAATATTTCAAAAGCTATAGTTTTCATTTCAAGCTGTTATGATATTTTTATCTCTGAAGTTGTAGAATAATTTAAACCAATTTTTCCTACTTCAGTTCCTTGGAGGTTGATTCTTCTGCCTGAATTCCTCCCTCACAGAACATATAAACTCCCTCTTACCTCCTGCACTGGCAGAAAAGCAATTTGTTTCCAAGATGCAGGACTGACAAAATGGCTGCGAAATAGTCTAGGAAAGCTGTTATGCTGATTCCTCCCAGTGCTCAGCATTCTCTGCTTCATTCTCAGGGTAAACCAGCACTGGTCTCAGATCTGAAGAAATAACACTCTTTCTGCATTTCCTTAGCAGTCTCTCCTGGTGTCTCTTGTCATCTCCAACAGGACTTTGCCAACCCCTTTGCCAATATGGCATACCCAGCTGGGTGGCGAGGAGGCCTCTTGTCTATAGGTAGCCACCCCAAGTCTCTGCCTGGCAGTTTTAGCTTCTGATCTGACTACCCTAGTTCATAGGCCATTGTCCCAGTGGACTGGACATTAAGGGAATGTGCCAACTCCGGCCTCAGTGGGTCTCCTCGTTTGGTTAACCTGGAGGCTATGTTCTTCATCTCAGCAACCTACGCTAAGGAGAGAGAGTGGTGAGAAACTGAAAAGGCCAGTTAGGTGACAAGTTAGAGTCAGCCTGGGCCTCGAGGGATCAGAGAACCTCAAGGTGGTGTCCCCACCTAGTAACAATGGCTCCCATTTTTTGAGGCTACTTGCACGGGATACTCGACCTGCATTGTTTTACTAAATGTTTGCACCAACCCTATAGTATGTGAATCATATGTTCTGTCATCCCCGTTTTACTGATGAGGTTTAGGCAGCTTGAACACTTCGCCCAATGTCATACAATGGGTACATAATGGAATAGAGCCCTGCACCCAAGCAGGTTATCTGTAAGCTTTTTACCCTTAACCACCATGCTACCGATCCTTCCTCACCAACGTATGCCTCTGGGCTGCTGATCCTCACCCCAGATGCCCACCAAGAGAAAAACAAAAACTATGGTCATGAACTGACCCCTCTTTGCCAGGTTCCAGCTTGGATCTAGTCTCTATCTCTTATAGATTTCAAGGGCATCCAGACAGATAGTGTCCCTGTTCCCTTAACACAGTGAACAAAATTTATCACCATTCATTTATTCGGGTTGTTTCTTTCATTCAACACGCCCTCATTGTGTCTGTTTCTCAAGAATATTTCAGGCCCTGGGATTTGACTCAGTGAACGAAATAGACACACCTATTGCCCTCTTGGATCTTACAGCCTTTTAACTGCTTCCTCTGGGGCAGGTTCCTTACATACATTGATTATGTCTGGCAAAGATTATTATTTAATCTCTGGGAGGCATTTTACAAACAGGAAACAAAAGTTCTGTAAGGTGAAATGACGGGCCCAAGGTAATAGAGCACCTAAGTAGCAAAGCAGGTGAGCTTAGCTCTCTGACTAGTTAGACTCCTAGTCTCTGCCATGTGGATTTGTAGAGCAAGCACTTGGGTTTCTGGAAGTACCAAGTCTTACCTAGACCCCTGTCTCCAGTTCCGGCTCATCTCTTCATTTTAAAAGCACCTTAGACACCTCCCCAGGGCACAATCCCTAAATAACCCAATGTCATTTGTTATTTTATTGAACAACCAGATACTGAGTTCCTGCTGTGGGCCAGGCAGCCCTCTAGGAGATGTGATTTAACAGGGAAAGACAGACATGGTCCCCGCTGTCATGGAGTTTACATATTTATATTCTAAAGATGCATTTTTTTCCACATATATTCTTCTTGGGAATTATCATTTCAGGGCATACTTTTGACTGTTAGTATAAATTTGTGATTTTTGACTTATAGGCATTCTACCCTTGAGGCCAGGGGTGACATTTAAAACACTTACCTGGTTCAGTCAGGATGGACACTGGCCCTAGTAACCACAGAGTGTTCCTGGAGCTTCCTGGCTGTGACAAATATTAACTCTTTAATTGGTAAATTATAAGGAGGTTCTGCAGAATCCCAGAGAAAGCCTGGTGTGTTAGGGCAGGGGAACTCAGGGGTTTCAGAGCAACTGCTTTTCCTGAGAGGCACAAAGTTATTGCCATGTTTCTACAACAGCTGTGTCTGTGCGTACTGACTGAACGGCATCCCTGCTCATATCACATAGGGGAGTTTGCCCTTTCCAACTGGACTGAATGCCCAATGAGAGCAGGGATCCTGACATCTTTTTCTTCCTCCAAATGAGCCTGGCACAGCGATCATTGATCTGATTCCTCCATGACCGTGTGTTTGGCAGGAGTAACTTCTCATTGTCTCACAATTTGACCTCAAAGTTGAGCTGTCCAGATGAGATAAGGCTCCAGTTTTTGTATTGTAATAGTTCTTGATAGTTATTCTTATAAATTTCTCCTCCACTATGGGAAAGAAGGGTGACTTTTCAGTTGCTGTTACATCAGGTTTGCCATTTACAGTGTGTTACAAGTATGGCTTGGTAGAACCCAGCTTTTGCAGCCTCATATGGTCCACAGCTCAATTGTGCTCATTTGAGAGTCCAAGAGACAGTTGAAGAACAAGTTTGGAGCAGGACAGCAGTGGCCACAGAAGGGACATTACTACCATATGTGGCCAGCCCAGAGCCCTAGATCAAAGGTAGCAGATAAGGGGACACTTGCGCTCCCAGCAGCCCCTCACCCATTTCAGGAGCAGGCGTCACTAATCCCTGACTGCACTCGCACTCCTCAATACCTCCGAAGACTTCTCGTCACATCAAGTCGGTGGATCTGAACTAGCTCTAGACATAAAACCTATCACCATTCCACATGCAGGCTGACTTTTTACTAGAAAACAGAGACCTCCTCTACACCATGCAAAGAGATGCTGAAAATTATTTACCTTTTTAGGAAAAAATAATTAAATTCAAGTTCATATAGTAACAATTTAATTTTCAAAATGCATCTGCCATTTGGGTGAGCATCCAGTGAATGATGGTAAGATTTTCAAGAGCTCCTGTGGGGCTGTGTGTAGGGGTGTGTGTGTATGTGTGTGTTTGTGTGTTACCCTGTGTTAGGATTTCTTAAATCTGATGTTTAAAAAAATAAAAAGAGATCATAGCCTTCTGAGAAGTGTGTCCTGGCTGGTTTGTGCATGCTTTATTAAGAGCAAAGCTCAGGTGCATGCACTGGGCATCATCATCGGTCCAGACTTAAGATATCAGTGAGCCTTGGCAAAGTAATCAAACACTTTCTCCCTCAGGTAGCTCTGAGCTGAAAAAGCTTTCTCTGATGACTAAGGTAGGAGGAAAATCAAATGCAGACTCAATGTCTTGATCTGGAACCATGAAAGAAAAGAGGCTGGCATTTATTGACTATCCACTGAATGCCAGATTATTCTTATAGCACCACTTCATTGAATGTGAATAATAACCCCATGGAGTGGTATTATCATCCCCATTTTACAAATCTGGAAAACAAGAGCATCAAAACGATTAAGCGTTTGAGTAGGAGTCACATAACCAGTAAGCTAAAATTGGAACTCAGGTCTGCCTGATTTCAAAGCTCTTTCCACAGTACCTAAAATATTCATGCACCAGATGAAAGCTTCTCTTTTTTTTTTCCCCCTGAACTGTTTCTTAAATTTGTAGCTCTGCTTTCAATACAGGGTTTCTTCAAATGTGATGATGTGATTATATTTCTGGTTATTACTCCCCAGCCATCATTTCAAAGGGAACTGACGTGCGAGGCTGAAGGGATAATGGTGGGGTGAGCCATAAATGCAGGTCAACCTTTCTAATGTGGACTGGGTAATGTCTGAATTACTCAGCACTGTTTTTAGAAGTCACTTCCCCACTTCAGGACAGGGGTTATAAGCCCAGATGTCCACAGGGGCCAGGTAGTTACTGTAAACAAGGGCCGCAGACTGGCCTGTGGCAGGAGGTCAGTGGTGGGGTTGAGAGCTGGGCTGCCCTGGGAAGCACACACCTCAGCTAGAGTGGGGGTCTTTACTCCATTAGGATGACTGCCAGGTCTTGGCAAGGAGACCATGATCAGCTCCAACAGGGCCATTGGAAGAAAGCTTAATGAAGGGGCTATTTGCAAAGGTGTGGGCAGAGGACTACATCCCCCAAAGTCACTCTCCTTCCTCCCTCTCACCTCCTACTAGTGCTCCCCATTTGAGATTTGGAGGAAGAACAGAAGACACAGCCTGGGGAGTCAGACAAATTCCCAAGATCGCCCAGTCTTAGGGCCACATATATATTAACTTACACTTTGAGTGTTTATAGATGTGGCTGTGTTGTGCTTTCTTTCCCATCTTAACTGTGGTTTACTGTTGGAGAAAATCTGGCCATTAGGCAAGAAACCAGGATGACTGAACCTGTTTTCTTTTGGGTGACTGGTTATCAGACTTCCTTCTGGGTAATTTTTAAATCTGATGTGTGTAAAAGAGATAAAAACAAATGAATGAGGAAACTGAGTGCTTAAAACATATGTAAGGCTGAACCCCTTCACTGCTCACCTGAGTCTATCACAATATTGTTAATAGGCTATTAAGTGTTAGTCGCTCAGTCGTGCCCGACTCTTTGTAACCCCATGGACTACAGCTCACCAGGCTCCTCTGTCCATTAGATTTTCCAGGCAAGGATACTGGAGTGGGTTGCCATTTCCTTCTCCAGGGGGTCTTCCCAACCCAGGGATCAAACCCGGGTCTCCTGCACTGCAGGGAAATTCTTTACCGACTGAGCTACAAGGGAAGCCCTAATAGGCTATACCTCAATACAAAATAAAAAGTTAAAAAAAACAGCTGGTCACTTGTAAAGACTGGAGTCTTTCCTCTCTTTATGTCTGAGGGACATACGCTCTCAAGGTCTTTCAGCTTATTGGTGACTCCCAGCTGTTGCATTGCTGTAGCTGTGGACTACTGGAAGGGTGTGCATATCACTCAGTAGTTTTTGTAATTGTTTTTTGTTTGTTTTTGCATTCCTCAAATCTGCAATTTTGAGAGCAGCAGATACAATTTCCAGCAGAGACATGCTCAGGAGGTATTTTTCCCTGTCTCGTTTATGCTTTTCTCCCTCTTCATCCTTCTGGCCCTCTTCCTCCTTAGGAGCAGCAGCAGCATAGCTATACATACCGTACATTTGCCACATGCCTGGCACCGTGCTAAGTGCATAAGTGGATCTTCCTATTTAACATTGACAATTACCCCTGGAGGTGAGCACAGTTCTGAGTCTCATTTTGCAGATGAAGAAACTGAGGCCCAGAGAGGTGAAGTAATTTGCCCAAGGAAGCTGAGTGATTTAGGACTTGGCAGAGGTGGAATTCCAATCCAGGCAGTCTGCCCCCAGAGCCCCCCCCACTTAAACCACTAAATTTCACACCTCTTATAATTGTTCAAACCCAGCAATTCCACTCAGAGAACAGTAGATAAACATGGAGCTAAAGACAAGTCAATAATTTCCCCCTCCCCTGCACTGCAGTTCTTCTCGTATCTTAAAGAGCACTGGGTGAATAAAGCTAGATGGCAATCAAAGAAAAGTCTAATACATGGTTTCTGTGGTTGTTGTTGTTGTATGATTCAGTTGCTTATACATAATTCATTTGTAACTTGATACTAAATGAAAGTTGGTCTTGAAATATTGTATACAGCCCAAATTAGGAGCTTGGCACCAAATCCCCTCTTGGACTACAAATCATTTACTCTTGCCAAATTAGAGTCCAGAGTAATTTACCATAAGATGGGCTTTTAACCCTAATATCTAGACATACTCAGCAGCTTGCTATGAAAGCTCATTAGCTGCTAGAAACAACTCTCCTTAAGGGAATGCTGTCAGGGTAAACACATCACTTTAGCTTTTTTTCCCCTACATTACTAATCCCACCTTGTAATAAAGGAAAAATAAATGGAAAACTCTTGTTTAGTATTAATTCATTTGGACCCATTTATTTCCATCAGTGCTTCTGAGAGAAAGTCAGTTCAGTTCATTTTCCCACGTTCAGTCTCTGATGCAGTGTCGGATTTTTTGTTTCCATAATTAATAGAGACATTTTTCAAATAGAAAAAAACTGTTTTTGTGCTATTTGGGGGAAAAAAAAACATGGTGACTACTGAATATGTTTTTCCAAATGGAATGTAGACCTTTCATTTCCATCATACGTCTCTATTTCTTCATGCTATGGATTTTGACTTTATGGCAACTCACTACCAGGCTTGTAGCTGTCAGAATTGGACAATTTACTAGCTCCTAAAAGGAACAGTGAAACTGCTGCATTATCGTAATGCACTGTTGCAGGCAAAGAGCATCTATTTTCTAAGCAGATGTTTACTGAGGACCTTCCTACTGCACACAAAATTTTACTTTGTTTTAGTCGATATAGTTGGTATCACTGTGATGAAAAGATGGGCAGACTCTGGTTGATCATTAAATAGTTTTGCATATTTGTTTGTCTGTCTTGTCAATAAGATGAAGTTTGCTTGTCTAAATCTTGATTTTCATGTGTTTGTTTATTTGGGGTTAATTAAATTGAGATTATGCCAAAAATCCTTCACTATTTCTCAATGAATATTTTAGGTGACTTTATTGGAAGCCTTTCATTATTGAGTGAGTAAATGGGGTCTCATTCAGTGGACTCAGGCTCTTTTAAAACTCTGTGATTCTCTTGTATCAAGACCTAGTTAAATGGATTTCTCAGCCAACTTGAGATAAAATGGTGGCTCTTCACTTCTAAAACTCTTCACTTCACCCTCCCTTCAGTGAAGAGATCCCCAAATGATCCTTGAAACAAATCAGAGTTCTTAACTTGAGACCCACCAAACAGATACTAAGGAATGGACTTTAGGAGGCCCATCAATGTTCAAGTGAATACAAAATGTTGTACATGTATACATGTTTCAAAAGATGTCATCACATTAGCAAAAGGACTCATGACTCAGAAAAGTTAAGAACCACTGATTTCAGGCAATTCTCCTTAATAATGGGGTCTGGCCAGTGATACATGATTTAAGGAATATTTATCATATATTTGCTTACTGCTTATCCTTGGTCATGCCATTCATCAACTGTACACCTCATTAAATAAAAGAAAAAAGAACAGGATTTACCTAAAGCTCAAAGGAATACTGATCCTGCTAATTAAAGTTTGTTCTGGGATTTGGGAGTCTCAGATGAGAAACCTAGAGTCATGTTGAGTTTGGTTATTCTACTCATTTGTAGTCAGTATTTAATTATTTAAATTGAGCATGTGGATTTTCAAGTATCTTGTTCTCTTTTTCCTCCTCTTAACTTTATTTGGAACATTTTGCACCACTCAGTTCAATTCAGTCGCTCAGTCGTGTCTGACTCTTTGTGACACCATGAATCACAGCACACCAGGCCTCCCTGTCCATTACAAACTCCCGAAGTTTACCCAAACTCATGTCCATCAAGTCGGTGATGCCGTCCAGCCATCTCATCCTCTGTCGTCCCATTCTCCTCCTGCCCCCAATCCTTCCCAGCATCAGAGTCTTTTCCAATGAGTCAACTCTTCACATGAGGTGGCCAAAATATTGGAGTTTCAGCTTCAACATCAGTCCTTCCAATGAACACCCAGGACTGATCTCCTTTAGGATGGACTGGTTGGATCTCCTTGCAGTCCAAGGGACTCTCAAGAGTCTCCTCCAACACCATAGTTCAAAAGCATCAATTCTTCGGTGCTCAGCTTTCTTCACAGGCCAACTCTCACATTCATACATGACTACTGGAAAAACCATGGCCTTGGCTAGACAGACCTTTGTTGGCAAAGCAATATCTCTGCTTTTTAATATGCTATCTAAGTTGGTCATAACTTTCCTTCCAAGGAGTAAGTGTCTTTTAATTTCATGGCTGCAGTCACCATCTGCAGTGATTTTGGAGCCCCCCAAAATAAAGCCTGACACTGTTTGCACCACTAAGCAGGGGTAAAAAATGGAATACGAAGACTTGAAACTCAAAAGCAGCATAAAGTTACAGGTTTGTGACCATTCCTGAGCAAAAATTAAGATCTGTGCTTAAATTTTTTACACCTTCTTTCTAAGGAGCTCTTGTTTCTAGTTCTTTAGAAACTAGAGTATGTTCAGTCTTTTGTAAGGAACAGCAAGTGTCCAATACTGACTTCCTAAACTCTCAGACTCTCTGTCACACACAGGTTTCTTCCTGAATTTTTGCCCCAATCCTTCTTCCAACATACTTTTAGCCTGTTTCCAATTAACCTGACCACCATTCATGTGTGATTGTCCTCTTTGGGCCTGTCTTATCTGGCTTGATGCTCCTCAAGAGATCTCTGCTAGCTCTTATAGATTCAAATGTTTTGGGGAAAAACCCTGTCTAATTTACCTTATCTCCAGGAATTTATAGCCTAGTGCAATCACTCAGGAACCTCTCTGGATTCCTATGAAGCCAGAAAATACCAGATTCAAGTCCTTGATCACAGATATGAAGTCATGATGGACAGTCAGGGTTGAGAAGATGAGGTTACTACTTTTGAATATTGAGTCAACAGTACTTGATTGTTGAGTCCAAGGTGTTGATTCAAGGCGAAAAGAGGAGCTGGCATGACATTCTGAGATCAGTAACCAAGTAAAGTACAAAAATTAACTGGAGGAAACGGCATAGGCACTTGGAAATGCTGGTTTAGTCTTTTTAATACATGTGCAGGATATATAACGATTCCAAGTAATTTTATTATTTTTTTAACCCAGAATTATTTAACAATTCTTGAAATGTTGACCCTGTAGAGGTGCAGACTGGGGCTAGGGAGAGGGCAATTTTAAAACTTTGTTATTTACATTCATAGCAGCCCCTAATGTCTTAGGTTTTGTTCCCATAAAGCAGATCCTGACAAAAGGATTTGGTGCAAATAATTTATTGGTGAAATGACTGGAAATTCTAGCAAAGGATCAAGGAATGGTACAGGAAATAAAAGGAAGGCGATGAGCTGTGTGCAGATGGACATGTAACCATTATGGGTGGTTGGGGCTCAGTCCCGCTGAGGACCTCTGGGAGTCTGTGTAGGGACACCCCAGAGCTATGCCACGTACCTGGCAAGGAAGCTGAGGAATCTGTCTATCTGCTTCCTCTCATTGGTTGAGGGATGCTTCCAGTATATACCTTTGCCTCAGTTTCCCTGCAAGAAAAATGATGGATTTATTATATACCGTATAGAATCACTGTGTAAACTGTGTGGACACCGTATATACGAAACACCCAGCCCAGGACATAGCTGATAGATACTCAATATTTGGTTGCATCCTCCCTGCTCCTGCTCTCCAGGGTATAAAATAAGTGCTAAATCTGTATAAATTACACAGTCCCCCAGATTAGGTACCTAATAGAGATGAAAAAACTATGAACTAATGACCCATTGGCACAGTTTAGGATTAAAACACCATATCTTAAATGGAAGATATGTTAAGAAATTTAGAAAAAACATATAAAGTTATCAAAGAATGTGCACCAGTTCCTCAAATTTGTTTTTTCCCCACCTTAGTTGAACTCATATTTTCAATTCTATTTTAAACAAAATTTCTTGTGATAGTTTACTTAGAATATGTCCAAGGTTGGTACTCTGACCTTATCCACTTTTCCTTATCTAGAGACTTAAAGGAAAACCATCAACATAAAGCACAGTGCATCATTAAGATTCCCAACAACTTAATTTTTTTCTTTTTTTATCACGGAAGAGACTGTGGACTTGTTTTCCACTTTCACTGTGTCTTGTCTTTTGAGGGAACCTCTACCTTCACTCAGCCACCACTGCCATGATTCTTTTCTCTGTTAGGACCAAAACAAGATTGCCCTTGAGCAGGAGACTGGTTGAGCAAAAGGGGCCATGCAAAAAAGAGAGAGGCAATTTGATTATAAAGTTGATTGTCAACCCTTAAGACCAAAGTAACTGTAAATTTGTGTGCTTTCTGGCCTTTCTACTCACTTGATGATTAAATAGGACAGCTGTCCAAATCCAATCCTTGGCTTATCTTAGGTATGCAGAGGGGCATGGCTGGTTCAAGTTGTCTGTGGAGAAACAGATGTATGAGGCCCAAGCCTAGCAAAATGCCAGAAGACTGTGTTTGGGTGGGATAACAAACTGTCATTCGGGGGGCCTGTGTGAGCTGGGATCAGGGCCAGGGGCTGATAGTTGGCGACTGCAGTGAGAGATGCCCAAATATGAGTGTCACAAGTGGAGAGTCACTCTGTGAACTAGAGTCAAAGTCAAAAAAGACTTTGTAAAAACATGATTTGGGGACTGAGCAAGACTCTGATTTGGGACTTATCAGCTAGGCTGATTTCTAATGGTGCTGTTGTTGGAGAAAGTCCTGGGCATGTCTAAGTCCTGTCTCAAAGGCATGGCTTTGCAGTGTGAGGTGAGGGTTCTTTACTGTTAATATACCACATAGAAATGAAGATGTGTGTAGAAGGTACTAATCTGTTTACAGACTCTGGGGTGCAAGTAAGCAACTGTCTTTTTCTTTGAAAACTTTTCATACACTTGTGTTTTGATCACCTTCTACCAGTTGGTAGAAACTTAAGCTAAGTCCATTCATTGTCTCCATAATTCCCCAGGTGGGAATTCCCTTTCCTGAGGGAATTAAAGATGGGAAGTGAGGTAATGAGCAGAGAAAATTGGGGGGAATACCTCATTTGATGCTTTCAGCCTGCTTGATTGCAGTGTTGTTGTTGTTTTCTTGAGTAGAACTGAGTCCCAGGCAGGGGGTTTGTTTGCTTATTTGTCTTAGAATTCACGTGGAACAAGATGAGTGGAATTTGCAGTGTTTCTCCAGTGGGGAATTTTAGGTCCACAGATTCAAAAGGCTTTCATTATGACACAGTAAATAAGGGCAAAGTATACCCGAGGAACATAGCATATAGGTAATAAATTTGAGAAGAACAAAACCTTCTAGAATATTCCAGTCAGGCCTGATGTGGGAGTAATCATCAGGAGGGTGAAAACCAAGATAACTAGAAAAAGGAGAGGAAGTGGCTGTCTTGGAGAGAATAAGACTGATAGTTTTCAGTCCAAATGATAAGCAACTTCTAGTTTCTAAATATACACTCTTGCATTTGAGACCATGCTTTATATATCTATATCTATATCTAGATATATATATGCTTTATATATAGATATGCTTTATATATAGATATATGTATGTGTATATGTGTGTGTGTGTGTGTGTGTGTGTATAAAAGAAAAGACTTAAGTTGCTTTTACTGACAACAGACATGGCCAGAATTATCCATACAACCAGTATTCCAAGTGCCATGTGAAAATGCAGTGATTGGCCAGATTTCTAAGTAATCTGCCACATAATTGCTTCTATTTGTTTAATCCTTTTGAACAAATGGGCTTTTTTTTTTTTTTTTGCCCAAAAGACAAAGAAGAGTTGAGATTTTCTGATTGTTTTGCGGGGAAAAGAAAATAGAGTATTTGTTGTTTGAAGATGGAAGATCGTTCACTTTAGAGTTTGGGCAGCATGGCTGATAGGGAGAGGTCTGGTATCTGGGAAGGGCAGAGTGAGAAAAGAGGATTCTAAGGGCAAGAGCAGGGGTCAAGGACCAAGGATTCCAAGCTGGAGTGGATGAATGGGAGGTGAAACACTCAACTGCAAAGAGGAAAATCATCTAGGTAAAAATGTCATCCTGCCCTGATTCTGGAGCTAAGGGTCCCTGGAAGATGGAGATCCCTCCTTGTGGGTTGAAGGATGACTCTTAGGCTAAAGGCTTTATGTTTTGCTAGAAGAGAAAGGGTACTCTGTGTTTCTTATGAAAGGTAAAAAGAAAGTTAAACTCAAGATCTTTACCCCTCCAAAGCAATAATGAAGTATCTTGTATGTATGTGTGAAAGTATGTTATATGTATGTATGAAAAATATTGAATAGTAAATAAATGTGATTAGATCCACAGCAATGATGCTTTGGGATTTTAACAGATTCTATTTAGGCTCTCCTGAGCTTAATACATCATTCTCAATTATATCTCGGGTTATTTTCAAATTGTGTTTTCTTTTTCCTTAAAATGATCAAAGGGAATTGCTTACTATCCAGGTCAACTTAACTGGAGACAGACTATTCCCCAATGGCAATATCTCTTGAATGCATATCTTACTGGGCTCTAGGTGAGGGACAGTTTGGGGAGGAGAGAACACAGTGTAGCCCAAAATCCCAGGGTCTTTCCCTGGTTTCCCGCTGGCTAACTCTACGAACTTGGACAACTCTCTGACTTTTTTGCGTCTGTGTCCTCATTTGCAAAATGAAGTGAGACTGGGGCATTTCCAAACCTCTTTCTCTCTGGTTTTTCTAGTTTTTTAGAACTGCTGAATTATTACATGCATGAAATGATTTACTTTCTTCCTCTTTGAAATAATGGAGCTCATTTTCTAGGATCTCCAGCTCCCTATGTTTCTGTTAAGCAAGATCTAACAGCCTTTGATATCTCTCTGTCTACTTTCTAGGGAATTACAGATATAATAACATTTGATTTTGTGGAGACACTTAGTCAAAAACTGTCACTGAATGGCTTAAGCTTTCCCACAATGCTATCAGAGCTGAATCCTTATAGCAGACAAGCCAAAGATGAAATAAGAGGGATTGACAGGAAAGGGAGGTAGGAAGATCTTGTGGGCACAAACCGAAAAGGCAGTGTGTAGGAGCATGACAAAAGCCACCAGGAGGAAGGTTCTTTCTTCTTCCTTAAGTATATTCCAGTATTTACTTATTTATAGAATGATTTTGGAAAGATGATAGAGGAAAAGCTTCTAGTGTTTGGTGAGCACCTACTGTGTGCCAGGCACAGGTTAGGCCCAGGCATTTGTCCCTACTTCAAGGATGAGAATCTGGAGGCAGAGAATTCACATAGTAAGTGGATGGCACAACTGAGATTTTAGGCCAGAGAGCAAATAAAAAATTAAATAACCACAAATAAGGCTTCCACTGTACCCTGAATTGGCCCCCTCTCCTTATTCTAAGATGTTGATAGAATTACCATTTTTCCCTGCAGCATACTTCAGACACCTTCCCATGTTAATACATTTAAGGATAATTCCACCTTCCCATGGAAATACCCCATTTATCTTAACTGCTATATCATATTCATGGTCTACCACAAATTAATTTACTCTTTTCACGATTGGTTTTCACCATTAAAAAATGATCCTATAAAGGATACAAGGATTCAAGGGTACCTGTTCCCATGTGCACATGTTAAAGTGTTTTTCTAGGTGGATGTGAAAATGTGTGTACATATATACATACACGTACACATGCATGTATATGTGTAGTATATGTATATAGCATATTTCTGTGTATGTAATACATATATGTATCTTTAAGATCCTGACAGATTCCCCTTCCAAAGGGGTTGTGCCAAATTACTTGCCACTGCCCCCTGCAGCATCGCATGAACGTATCTGTTTCCTCCTACCGTCACCAGTACTTGATATTATCAAAGTTTAAACATTTGCCAAAGCCTTAGCATATTATTTCTTTCAAGTACATTTCTCTGATCATGAGTGAGTTTGAGCACCTCTTGAGTTATTTTACTCCGGAGAGGGTTCCTAGTAAATGGAAGGAGGGCAGTTGAGCCCGGCCCTGTGCTGGCAGAGAGCTGGTGAGCTTCTCCGTGAAGAGGGTGTAGTGGTGTCACTTGACTTGGGTATCCTGCAGTGGAGGGGGCGGTAAGATCGCACCTCATTAGGGATTCGCCTGGTCGTCATCAGGGAGGCTGAGCAGATCCTTGAATCTCTTAAGCGATGACACTCAAAGCTGTCAGAGCACTAACTCTGGAATCAGGTCTGAATTTACAACCATAATATCTATCTTTGGATTTGGTTTCATGTTTTTGCTCTGATTTATGTGCGTGCCTTCCTTAGCATCCCATATCTCAAGCAACATAAATGTATTCAAGTAATGGAATTTAGCAAATATGTTACGGTTACCGTCTTTGTTCCCAAGAGGGAATTTGGAAATCTGACAAATATTATAGCTTTCATTTTCAAGACCCATTTTCTGAGCAGTTTCACTAACAAGTCTCCTGATTTACCAGGCCATTAACAAAAATAATTCCTTCTGGACAGCAGTGAAAGAAGTGGATTAGCACAATTTATAGCTTTCTCAAGATACACATTAAGGCACCTGCTAAGAAAAAAAGGGACAGGTTTTTGATTAACTGATACATAGACTTGCTTTTAAGACACCTCAGTTCATTCTCCATAAGCTCATCCATTAAGGGCAGCATTCCTCAAGGAGGAAGCCTGCCATGGCCCCGTGTCTCAGCACCGTCTCATGTTTGCCAACAGTGATTAGGAATTACTTAGTCGCTGACAGCCCTTTGTCATTGATTGAAAGAGAAAACCTTTTCCACTCCAAGCTGAGGACATAGGGCCTAGTTTTTTCCTCTTTAAATGAAGCATTATCCAAAGAATGTGTACACAACAACGTACAGTTCGACAAAAGAATAACCTTCATTAAACAGAGGTATAGAAGACTGAGGGCCCAGACAACACCTCATTAGGCAAAACCTGTCCCTTTTCTTCGCTGAAGTCTTGGAGGAAACAAATGTCTGCCAAACAGGAGGAGTAATGAGGGGATTCTCTCAGTTAGGAGGAACACAGCTACGGGGGAAACTTTGGAAAGTTTCCTCTAATCTTTGGGAACTTTAATTGTGTCCTCAATGATCCTTCATCAGAGGATCTCAAAGTGTTTGAGGGACCCCTCAGAAAGTTCCACCGTAGCCTGCTGAGAGACAGGGTGCCTTTATGTGTGTAAATAGCATGGCCATCCAAGCTGTGGCATTGGCCTGAAACTCTGAGATGCTGGGATCTGATTCCCAGCTCCCACAGTGGGTCTCATGGGCAGCAGAGAAGATTCCCAAGTAACCAATGGTGGTGGTAGGGCGTGGGAGTGTCCGGGAGAGATGCACAGACGGACGTTTATGAATCCACCCTCCAGTTAGTTACAGGCCATGGGTGGGAAGAACATGAAGCAGGAGAGGGGAGATGAGATAGACTTGGCCTTGTTCGGCCTTGCAGGTCAGTTGAAAGCTTTGGGCTTTATCCTAAGAGCAGAGGGAAGCTGTTAACAGGATTCAGTGTGTAAGTTTGTCTGTCTGCTGGAGGTACAGGTATATGGATATGGGGGTGGCCATCTTTATTAGATTTCTCTTTGCAACTGTTATTCTGAGAGTCACAAGTGTCCTTAATTTTTTTGTGTCATTGAACTCTTCTGTCAGTCTGGCAAAACATCTCAAAATGTTGTATTTAGCTGCATAAATTCAAATACCTAGAATTATGATAGGATCTGCTTATATTATGTCATATGTATACTATAATAACTTGATACATTTTTCAAAATATTTTAAAAAAGTATTAGTGATAGAGGAGTATCTATGAAGCAGCGTGCCAGAGTTGCACTTCTCTTTCCAGCTCTGTGTTCAGTGATTTCATGTCGGTAGCTTGAATGTAGCCATGGTGGGAGTATTTACATTGTGAAAATTGGCAAACATTAAATAATCAGAACCTCCGCACCAAGAGCCAGTTGTTAAAACACTTAGCACTGCATATACATTATATAATGGCACCCAGGTGGGGCAGTGGCAAAGAATCCATCTGCCAGTGCAGGAAGACGTGGGTTTGATCCCTGGGTCGAGAAGATCCCCTGGAGAAGGGAATGCCTACCCACTCCAGTATTCTTGCCTGGAAAAGTCCATGGAAAGAGGAGCCTAGCGGGCTACAGTCCATGGGGTCCCAGAGAGCTGGACACGACTGAACACAGCACAGCACACACACGCACGCATGCGTTATGTAGTGCATACAGGTATGTATTAAACCTGCGATCAAATCTTATTTAACACATTAATAAAGAAGTGTATATATAAACTTTATTAATGCCTTAAATAACGGGATTTAATCACAGGTTTAATAACTATCATAATTTTGAAGTAGTGATGAGTATAAATTATATTTCAGAACATCAGCAGCAACTGTAATGTGATATAATATTTCTTTCTATAATTAATGACAAAGTCAGAGTTACGGCTAATACTACTGTGATTTGTTGCCTACATCCATAATTAAAGGAAATGCTAAATTTCAGTTTGAGATTAATGCAAATAAAGATGCATTTTACCATCTAAAGAACCCCTGAACTACAGTGTCCAGAAAACAAGATAAAGGAGGGGCAAGGAGACCAGCTAGGGAGCTGTCGCATTATTCCCAATTAGCAGTCATGGTGTCCGTTCTCAACAGGAGGAGGAGGCAGAAAGATGTATGTGGAATTAGAAATGGTTAATGGGAAAAGTCTACAAAAACTAGGACTGTGTTGATATAGAAGTGTGGTAGGTGTCAAGAGTGACTCCTAGGGTTCTGGCTTATAATGATGGATTTACTGAGAATGGGATGTCAGAAAGGGCTAGGCTGAGGGATGATGACCCTGAGTTTGGTTTGTGATGTGTTGAGTCTGAGATCCCTCTCAAGTATCCCCATGAAAACACTGAATAGACAGTGGGGTTAAGTATCTGGAACAGAGGTGTGCATAGGTTCTACTATCAGTCTTGCAGGGGAGACCAGAATAGGGAGAACTTGTTCCTTGGTGGAGAAGCAAGCTACATAGAAACGTGCCAACCTTTCAGTAACTTTTCACACTGCGTCACCTACCTTATCTTCTCTTAACAATCATGTTGCAAACAGATTGCCTTTAGGAGCTGGTGCAATGGCCCCACTTCGATAGAATTCTACTCAAAGAGAGGAACTATCTTCCTAGTTCCTGCATAGTTCAGCTGGACTGAATCCATAGGAGAGGCCAGGGCAGTAGATAACTATTAGGAAGTCAGTAGGATATTTATAATAATTGGAGCTTCTGTCCTATTTGAAACTGCCCCGAGATAATTGAGTGAGTAGAGTGGCAAGGACTGAATGAGAAGAGTGGCAATCAGTAACCTTAAGGCTATCCAAGTTCAGTGGCGAGCAGAAGCAGACAAACCCATGAATGAGGCTAAGGAGGATCTGCTACAGAAATGGGAAAAGCCCAGTGAGGTGGTGGAGAAGATAAGAGGAGATGGTGCTTCAACAGGAAGCCAGGAGACAGTTAAATAGAAGATTGGAAAAGAAGACTGAAAGCTCTTCGTTGGATCTAGAAGTAACAGAGGGTTTTTATGGTCTGGGAGCTGTGTGATGGAATGACGGAGATGAAAGTCATTTGAGAGGAGGGGAAATACTCACTTTTTATAGCAGAGAATTGAATGAAAGAACAGATGATTGAATGAATGATGCAACTGTCTTTAATGATACTTGTGTATTGCCCCCTGTCTTAAAGAGGAGTCCTTCAGTGGCTCTAGAAGGCAGAGTAATTTGATCCGGATCTTGCATTTGTGGAAGGCCAACTGAAGCAGGCCCCTGGAGAGGATGTAGGTCGCTTTATCTTAAAAGCACCTGCTGTTGGTTTGGGGTCACTGAGTTCTGAAGGGCTTCATACACCTGTGGACGTGTAGGTGAATGTGTGCTGAGGTGAGTTGGAAATTGAGCTGCTCTGCTAATGTTTTCTGAGTGAGTTTGAAATTGGGGTTGGTAGGGGCATTGTCTGGGCTGGAAAGATTGGATTTAAGGGCTCTGGGTGGTTGAAAAATAAGGGTGCCATCCTTAGAGGGGGGCTTCCCTGGTGGCTCAGATGGTAAAGAATCTGCCTGCAATGCAGGAGACCTGGGTTCGATCCCTCGGTCGGGAAGATCCCCTGGAGAAGGAAATGGGAAGCGACTCCAGTACTCTTGCCTGGAAAATTCCATGGACGGAGGAGCCTGGTAGGCTACAGCCCATGGGGTCACAGAGAGTCGGACATGACTGAGGGACTTCCCCTTTATCCTTAGGGGAGGGATCCATGGTGAAGATGGGTGTGGGGCTTCAGAGCCTCATGTTCCTTCCTCTTTCTGGGATCAGAGCTAAAATATCTCTGGTTTTCCAGTCCTTGCTTTTGACCCCTGCATCCAGCTGGGGTTGCAAGCCTCTCAAGACTCAGATGCTAAAACTTATTGACTGATGTGGACTCTTCTACGCATCAAAGGGCTCAGTAATGGTGTTAGCTGGCTGGCTGGCTCTTTTTAAGTGCAGAAAGTGCTTCTCTGTAGACAGTATGCTGAGATACCTGGAGTTAAGATAAAAGGCTTCAAAGAGGCAGCAGCCTCCTGGAGGCTGCCTGTGGCCACTAACCTTGCTGCTTTGGCCACACTGATCCCAGACAGCCAGGGCCAGCCTTTACATGTCTCTTTCCATCACCACGGATACTGTGAGCCCCAGATTTCTAAGTCTTCACTACTGAAACAAACTGAAACAAAACTTTCTGAAGTTAGACTGCCCAGTGCTGCTCCTACCTGTAACCTCTGCCACTCGTGTCAGTTTGGAAAACAGATCTTGAAGTTCAGTTTGTCTTGGTTTCAGATATCAGCTCTTCTCTAATTGACTGTGGGACCTTAAACAAGTCTCTTGTCCTCTCTAAGAGTCAATTTATCATCTATGCAATAGGGATAACCTTGCCTATTTTGTAGGACCACTGTAGAGACCCATCCATTCAACACATACCTGAGTGCCTATACAAATACTGATTAACTGCACAAAGCAAGTATGACCCCACCCTCAATAAGCCTCAGTGAAAGTGTGCATATGCCAAAGTGCCAGGCCCAGGGAGTACATGTAAGAAGGGTCTCATTCATATCTTTTCTTGTCCTTTATGCTCCAGGCTTAGCCGAAAATGCCTTTTTGTGCACAGTGGGGTACTTGGAGGCATCGCACGATTAGCAGACAGTTCTGCAGAGTGTAAGGGTAGCAACACAGTAAGAACTTGGGAGTGAAGTAGAGTTAGGGTCAAAGACCCTACTGAGGCCAGAACGTTAGCCTCCTTGTCACAGCTCCTCCTGTTACTGGCCACAGGAGCAGTGACAGTATACTTACCTCTTGCTCCAGGCCTCAGTTTCCATACCTGCATACTAGACACAATAATGGCATGTACTTCTGAGGGCTGTTCCCAGGACTAGACCAGCTAGTACGTGTTAAGTGCTTAGAACAATGCCTGGAACTTGGAAAGTGCTTGATAAACTTTAGGCATTATTTCCATTTTCAGAAACAAGCCGCTCCCATCAAAGCCTGCCAGTCTGAAATAGAAATCCGGTGGGAATAGTGATTAGTTGAAATTCTGCACCAGACTCCCCCCACACCCTCTGCCCCTTTCAGATGCTGTCCCGTTCATAGTCTCTCTCCTTTTCCAATCCTGCTCTCATGTGTGGATCTCCCACTGTGAAAAGCAGTGTCCCTAATGGTAGAATATCATTTTCTGGTACTATTTGTTGATCACCATTATACTGAGGGGTCTCAACAGCTTTAATTACAATAATTTGAGGTTTCTTCAAAGCATTATATTTCAGAGTTCATGGATGCTTTTAATTTAATTATGTGCAGTTTAACACCACAGATGACTATTGGGAAAAGGGAAAATGCTGTTCTTTCTGAATGCAAGACACGTGTTTAGGGCTGATAAAATACATTACTGTGTTTTGTTTCAGAATAAAAAGGAGCATATTACAAAGTATGTGACAGTGAGTCAATGCTGGGATGCTTGGTCTTGGGTGTTGTGGACAGAAGCAGGCTTGACTCTGGGTAAAGGAGGGAGCCTTGTGTATCTGAGTATTCACAGGAGGTTATTGTAGAGAGATGCGGAGAAGATAGAAGGTGAGGTTCAAAAGTCAGAGAAAGACTGTGTTTAGACATTTTTGTCATCATCACCACCACCACTCCTCCTACTGAATACCTGCTGACACTCGGCAGGAAACAGATCATAGTCCTTGCACTCCGGAAACTCAAAGTCTGCAAAGGAGACAATTAAAGAACATCATCATCCATGCTACCAGTGGAGTGAGTACAGATTTTCAGGGAGTTTTGTGGTGGGAAGGAAACTCTACAGGAGAGTGGATAAGGGAGACCTCCTGGAAGATGAGACATCTAAGCTTTAATAGACTTGCGAGGTCAATAGAATCAGCCAAGTGAACTGATGAGAGTAAAGCTAAGTTTTGCTGCTAAGAGAATCCTGAAATTCCCTTCTGTAGCTTGTCTTGCTTCTCTTTTCACTTCTCTCTACACTCCACCAACTCTACAATGGGGACCTGTTCCTTTTCCTGACTATACCTCTGAACTTGGAGGTTTCCTCTCATCACTTATGATATTACCCTGCTTCCAGCAGCATCTAGGTACATCCCCTCCTGCAGGAATATTGTGTGTTAGTTGCTCAGTCATGTCTGACTCTGTGTGACTCCATGAACTATAGCCCGCCAGGCTCCTTTGTCCATGGGATTTTCCAGGCAAGAATACTGGAATGGGTTGCCATTCCCGACTCCAGTGGGTCTTCCAAACCCAGGGATTGAACCCAGGTCTCCTGCATCTACATACTAGGCTTCACTGCCTCTAAGGAGAAGGAATGATGACTGTTAACAGTGAAAAAATATTCATATATGACATATAGAATTATATGTAAGTGCATGAGCACACACATATATGAATTCTCACATATAGTTATATATAATACATGTGTGCAAATATACATGAAGATACACACCTGCACATATGTTTATATATGTGCATGCATATACACATACATGAGTATTAACACACCTTAGTTAAATACAAATGCATACATAGACACAAGCACATATGCATGCAGTATATACAGTTGTATATAAATACATGGATATTCACATATATGAAGAGAGATGGACATACGTGTTTATATATGAACGCTTGTAAACGCAAATGCATGTATAGGGTGACATGTGAGTATATGTATTATGGGCATGTGGCTATTTCACAAAGTGCAATTCTGCCAGCAGCTTTCATCCAGTCTTCCTCTTTGTGTACCCCAAAACCCTGCTGTGCATGTAGCTTAGAGGAGGAATCTGAGGCTCCAGAAGTTTAATTTTCTTGGCCACATTCAAGCAGCTGATAAGTTTTGAAACTGACATCCAAACAAAGAGCTGAAAGACGAGAAAGCTCATTCCCTTCCAGTACTTAAATAATATTAATAGCAAGAGGGCAAAAGCAAAAAAAAAAAATGGGTGAACTGTATATCTGGTCCTTGAGCTACGCTTAGAAAATATACAAGGAGAAATTATTAGGGCATAAAGTGGGATAATTTCCATAAAAAAGAAACAAAAAACTGTTTGGGAGCATAAAAGAGAGAATGATATGTGAATGGACTCTTGAAGGATAAGAAGTTTGCCAGAAAGGGGTGGGGGAGCTAAAGATTTTGCATTTCATTTAAAGTTGATAGTGTTATTATAACAGGATAGTCATTGTTGTTCTTTAGGGTGTGCTTAAAATGTCCTCAACACTTTTGGCCAAAGGGGGCATTTTACAACGACAGGGCGGTGGTGACATCTCAGACCTGGCTAACAGGTATCTTGCAGCTGCATGCAAGTGGTGTAGGGCAAGTCTCCAAAGACCGCTCTCGCTCTGCAACTGCATCTGCATATTCATACGTTTGCACACAGAAAACAGGTCTGCCGTTAGGGGTGTCATAAGTTTGAACAAGAAGCAAAACATGGTGAAGGTGGAATGAGTTAACGCTTTTATATAGCATTTCCAGCGGCAGAACCTGCTCCCCTCTGAGCACTTTTTGAGGATCAGTAATCACACACCGCTGCTTTGCCGGGAGGTGCTGTTGAAGACTGTGTGGGTACTCTTTCAGTAAAACCATTGAGCATGTGTGATTGCTTCTGTTTATTCAACACTGAGAAATACAAGATTGAGTTTTACAAGAGAGGGGAAGAAAGGCATATTCTAAACACAAACTGGATAGGTTTCATTGTTTAGGGTGTTTTTATTGCCCCAAATTAATCTCCTGATTGCTAGATGAGTAATCCCATAATTAGAAAGACAATCAATCAATCGATCTAAATTAATTGGATAACATATTTTATCCTCCTAAGCATGACGGTAGATTTCAGATAACTTTTCAGCAAAAGGAAGCATTGAAGCCACCAGCCAGCGATAGCAATGCAGATTCAAGTCTCAAATTCTGTTTCCTCAGTCAACATATTTTAGGAATTACTATATGAGGAGCAATGTACTAAGGACTCATGAAGTCCTATCTCTTTCACTCTGCAAAAACCTCCCAAACTCCCCTCATCCCCTTGTTCCTCCTTTCTGTCTGTTGCAGAGCTGTTCTCATCTGAGGAGGAGACTTCCCCAACTCTTCAGCTGCCTCTTCCATTTTCCCGACTAGTCACCTTATGTTGGAAGGATTGCCCTGGAGACTGGGGAAGAGAGGGTCTGTGCATTCATGGTGGTCGTGGTATCCAGGGGGAGACGCCACTGAGCGAGGGCCAGGCAGCACTGGAGCGGGTGGAAGGCATTTCCTAACTTCCCTTTTTCTCTCTTCCCTTGTTTTTTTCTTCCTCCATCCATCAGTATTTCACGAGTGCCTTTGATGGACTAAGCACTCTTGAGGCCCTTGGAATACGTCGCTGAACAAAAAGGTCAAAGGTCTCTATGCTTGTAGCCCTGACATGCTAGCAGGAGAGAAATACTACAAACGATAAGAAAGTAAATTGCACAGTGTTTTCAAAGGTGACAAGTGCCGTGGGAACGAACTAAGTAGAACAGAGTGGGGGGCTGGGGTGCCGGAGGAGCAGGCGGAGCAGCTTGCTGGCGTTAAAAATGGTCTGAGAGATCGTCAGAGTCACAGCAGCGGAGGTAGAGGAGGGCGCGCTGCAGAGAGACAGGCTGGAAGTCCCCTAGCTCCACTTGGTACTTGAGAGATAACCGTGTCTGCCGGTGAGGGACAAGGGGAGGATTAAATCAGATGCTGTTGGGAATATCATTGTTGGGAATATCCTCATTAAAATGACAGGAGCTGCACCACCTCAAAGGATTTGAAATAGTCAACAGTAGCACCAAGCACAGGGCCTGGTGCGTGACGGGTATTCAGCAAATACACAAACCTGTAATCAAAAGCACAGTGAAGAGCTCAGATGCTGCACAGTGCTTGAGGCACTGTTCTAAAGGCTTCCTGGATATTAGCGCATTTAATCCTTACAGCCCTGTCAGGCAGGAACTGCTTTACACCCATTTTACAGCTCATGAAACTGAGGCACAGTCTTATAACTAGTTCATGCTAGAGGCAGGATTTGAACCCAGGTATCCTGCTTCTGGAACCGCACTTCAGTTATTCCCAGGGCCGTCCATTCAACAGATACTTGTTGATCATCTACTGTATGACAGGTCTGTGATAGGAACTGAGGATATGAACAAGATAGGGTCCTTTTCCAAAGGAAATATGAGTAAATATGAGTGAATATGAGATTTGCGTTTTCTCTACCTGAGTGATTTGGGTTTGAAGAGACATTCTTTAATAAGGATGATGCCCCAGATTTTCTGAATGTGACCCTGAATGTAAGTATTCCACCCTTTAATGGGCCATGAGCACTGATGTTGGCTACAGCTATATAGTAGGTTATCTTTATTCATGTGAAGAAGCCTGCCCCTTTCCTTGTGCAATCTTTCCCAGTAAGTCCCTGGGACCTGCCTCTACCGATGACTTGTGACTTTTAGACCATGATCTCCTCATTAGATAAAGTCATCAATTACAGCAGAAACAGTCATTATTGACAAGCTGGCAACCGGCTGCTGTCAGGGAGAAATGGGCTCCCATGGAAGGTTGCAAACTGATGACTATTTAATCCTTGGACTCTGACAGCAACAGTATGAGTTGAAGGTCTGTAATGCGTTCACAGTTCTCATCTGACATTTTCCTCTCATCATTATTTGTCTGGTTTTACTTTCAAATTCCCCATAGGATCATTGACATGAAATTCTGAGGGGAAATTTGAAACATTAATGACTATTTAAAGCAAATGAGTAAGTGTCCTTTCCAAGAGGAAATTACCTTTATGGTGCTGGCATAAGGCTATTTTTAAAATTTATACTAATGAGGAGGCAACGCAAGGTAGATGACTGAATTTCCCAGGCTTGGAGTTGGTTCCTGTGAATCTGGCCTGGGGAGGGCTCTGTGTGGCCTTGCAAGCAGGTTCTCGGTGCAAGGCCACCCCTCCACATTGCTCCTTTCCATCACTGTTTGTCGAGAGCCCTGAAGAGTGGTGGGTGCAGGGCTGGTGCTTGGCTCACAGCAGGGAGGACAGACAGTCACGGAGCTTGCTGTCTGGGAAGGAAGGAAGACTCCCCCCTAACAATACCACTCCTAGAACATACATAAATAAACCGAGAACATAGAGTGAAAGTCACTCAGTCATGTGCTATTCTTTGTGACCCCAAGGACTATATAGTCCATTGAATTCTCTAGGCCAGAATACTGAGGGGGAGTAGCCTTTCCCTTCTCCAAGGGATCTTCCCAACCCAGGGATTGAACCCAGGTCTCCCACATTGCAGGCAGATTCTTTACCAGCTGAGCTACAAGGGAAGCCCAAGAATACTGGACTGGTAGCCTATCCCTTCTCCAGCGGATCTTCCTGACCCAGGAATTGAACCACGGTCTCCTGCATTGCAGGCAGATTATTTACCAACTGAGCTATCAGGGAAGCCCATGAGAACATAAATAAATACCCCAAAAGAGAGAGAACAATATTCTGTGGCCTTGAATAACAGAGGTCTTTGATCTTGTTTGGGGGTTGTGGTTCCCATTTCAGGAGAAGGGAAACACCAGTGTTCCAGTGAGTGTACATTCCCTCCAGACCATCTGTGTCCCCCTCATCCTGGACTTCACAGCTCCTGTGACATGGGAATCACACTTCCCACTGAGTTGGCTCCCACTCACAGGACACAAGGTGCTTTCTTTGGTGAAATCTGTAGTTAATGTGTAGTGAGCATGTACTGTGTAACAGGCACTGGTCCAGGGACTTTGCAGTATTAATCCATTTGATGTTCTAGAGACATTATCCTTGCCATATTAGAAACAGTGACCTTAACAGTCATCAAAAGAGAACCCAGGTTATTCATTACTGCAATATTAAGCAAACAAAATTTGAAGCATCCTGAGTGTTTATCAAAAGGGCACTGGTTAAATAAACAATGGGGCTCCTGCACAGAGGAGTGCTATGCAGCTCTGAAAAGGAGTGAGGGGTATGGCTATAGACTATTTTGGAACAACCTCCAGATGTGCTCTTTAGGGGAAAAAAGTAAGTTGGAGAAAAGTGTGCTACTGTCTATAGAGGGAAATAGAACCAGATTTATATACAAATTTACTTTTATTTTTTTAAAAAAGATAGAACAAACTAGTATTTTTTAGAAAAGTTTACTGTTCCAGTTATCTATTATTGTTGTTTAGTTGCTAAGTGGGGTCTGATTTTCTGCAACCCCATGGAGTGTAGCTTGCCAGGCTCCTCTGTCCATGGGATTCTCCAGGCAAGAATACTGGAGCGGGCTGCCATTTCCTTCTCCAGGGGATCTTCCTGACCCAGGGATCAAACCTGGGTCTCCTCTATTGGCTGTCTCAGCTGCGTGGGTCTCCCTCAGGCTTGCAGTGAGCAGCTGAGGCTGGGATCATCTGGATCACTTAGAAGCTTGCCTACTTGCACATCCTGGTCAGGAGTGGGAGACGCCATCAGCTGGGGGTGGGTGGGGCTGGAAGAGCTTGGGCTCCCTGGGGGGCATCTCTCTTTCTGTCTGTGGTCTCTCTGGCCTGGAGGCTTCTGGGTAGCTGGTCTGACATGTTCACTCAGGGCCCCAGAAGTATCTTTCCTGAGATTGAAGCAGGTCAAGCTGGATTACCTTTTATGGTTAGTCTCAGAAGTCACACAGCATCACTGTTGCCACACTACACCTTCTGAGATAGTTTCTGAGTCCACTTAGGTTCAACTGAGGTGAGGGAAGAGCAGCCTTCATCTCTTAGAGAGGACGTGGAAAGGTCTGGAAGAACACTGACAACTAAAATACTGCTGTGGCCGTATTCTGGAAAATATAATCTAGACAGTTCCCTAAACGTGAGAAGTATGAAACAAGGGAATGGGGGTGGGGGTGGGGGGTGGGGGTGGAAATGGGCTTTTTAAAGTAAACCTTGCTTCATAAATTAGAAAATGAAACTAGATAACAAGGCCATTATGAAATTCAAAATTCGGAGAAACAGCTGAACCTAAATGTGTACTCAGGTAATGGCCCTGATCCCTGGAGCGGAACTGGCCCCGGTGACGTTAAAACACCGTAATTTGACGGCATTCATCAGCGGGTACACTTTAAAGGAGATTTTAATAAAACCAAAAAGGAAAATCTTCACTATTTTCAGCTGGAAGTAGCTTGGTTTTGTTATTGCTATTGTTGTGTGCACCAAGAAAAAGAAAAAAAGTAATTATGTCATTTTTCAGAAAAGCTAGGATTTTAAGATGTAGGAGG
This sequence comes from Okapia johnstoni, assembly GCA_024291935.2. Lineage (NCBI taxonomy): Eukaryota > Metazoa > Chordata > Mammalia > Artiodactyla > Giraffidae > Okapia > Okapia johnstoni. The sequence goes on from CM044310.1 coordinate 73,226,088, forward strand.
AAAAAAATATACAGATGTAAGATCAATGAGGTTAATTAAAATACAAGAGAGCCCAGAACTGGAAGTAGCATTATCAATATAAATTCATTATATATTTTATCTTAAAAATTTGCTTATTCTGTCTCTGTTAATAAGGCCTGGAAATACTGACCAACCCAGTAACAATGAGCTTCCTTAGCAAATAGACTATAATCTCTAATTACCATTTCCCAGCAAATGCAGCCAAGCTTCCTTGGGAAGTGGTTGATTTCACGTCTGAAGCAGGAAATGTACCAGATAAACCTGTAAAATCTTGTCACATCAAAGAATAAGGAAGTTATCTGATGCTGTTAGGGTCATGACATTTAGAGACACCAACATAAACGGGCCAGAGATGAGGCAATTTGAGCATCAAAACAGGATTAGTAATTTCAGTAGGTTAAACCCATCAAGTATGTTGAAATTCACAAGTACATAATGAAAGGGAAAACTTAAAATGTCTTATTGGTCACCTTTCAAAGATGATAGAACCCAGTTATTATTTCAGAAACTGGTAAATGAAGGGAAATAAGGGAATACTTACCCTGTTAAAGGGAGTTTATTTTTACAGCTAATAAAAGAAGAAATGGTAGACCAGCACGAATTCTCAACCCTAACTTAAAGAGCAGATCTAGGCAACTGCCATCATTGGTTGCTAATGTCATAAAAAAGGCACACCAGTTGACATTTTGATTTAAATCTATGCCACCACCTATGAAGTGGTGTGGTGCCAAAAATATTGAACCTGAATTCTGATCAAGCCTCCAGGACAGAACCAGCTACTCAGGAAACACAGTGGTCAGGTGCACAGGCTCAGTGGCACCACTGGAATGAAAGCAGACAAACCTGCCCTGTGAAAGCAAGCCAGATTATGAATGGGGGCTCTATGAATTAGAAAGCATGTAAGAGATGTATCAATTAACCACATTTTTTTGTTTCAATTTTAATCCTATTAAAAATTGTAAGGTAGTTAGAAAAATTTGAACACAGACTGGATATTTAGTGACATTTAGAGATTCTCATTATTTTTGTTCATGTATGGTAATGTATCATGCTTATGTTAGAAAAAAGGGGCTTCTATCTTTCACAGACACATTATAAATATTTACAAATGAATAGTATGATATCTGGAACTTTCTTTAAGACCACCTGGGAAAGTGGAAGACTGTTCATTTGAACCAAGGGAAGCTATGAGATCTGGTGATGGGTACGGAAAAGTTCATTATGTGATTCTTTCCACTTTTCTGCTTTTTTGAAATTTTCAATATGAAAACATAGCAAAAAAAAAAAAAAGAGAAAAAGTACTTTGATTTCAAAAGATCTCATCTATGATTTTCATCAGTAAACATCAGAAAATGGTCAGACAGCATGGGTGGGTCTTCTCTTACCGGCTAGAGAACTGAAGGGCACCCTACTCTTCATCCACCATCCATGACCCTATTTTCACAACCAGGACTCAGCAGGAAGATGTCAGGAGTTTACGTTGTGTTGTGCCATCTTTAAATAATGCCTCACTTTCTAGAGACAAAGCAACTTAGCTTCAGAAACAAAATGATAAAAAAACCTTCTCCTTAGCTGAAAAGTGTTTTTGAATTTGGTGAATAGTAAGGGCTAAAATCACCTCATCCAATTTCTCCTAGATCTAAACAATTTTAACAAATATTTTCAAGATGCATTGTCTGCCAAGGGAGAGGAGATTTTGATTCTGAATTACTTTGCTATAAATAGCCACACGAGAGTCAGATGAATACCTGAGAGCAGAGAGTTGCTTTTGCATGAAATCAGACCGTTTGAGAACTGCAGTGTTTCCTATGAGGCAGGAGGGTTAAATCAACGAAGTCGAACTTCTGATTTTAATAATGAATGGGGACAAGGATATACAATGGTCCTGTGGCTTTTATTTTATACATACAATCTCAAATTCAATTGAAAACTAGAAGCATTGATAAAATTTTAGACATATTAGTAATTTTAAATTGTTCAATGCTGCACGTGATCAGACCTCAATAATTTTTTAAAATAGGTGTTTCTATTATATGTGTGCCTGTGTGTGTGTGTGTGTGTGTGTGTGTGTGTGTGTGTGTGTGTATAAAGTCCTCCAGAAAAGTTAAATTACCTCTCTTGTCTCAGGAATAGAATCCCAATAGCTTATAGATTGAAGCACTTATAGAAAAAAAATAAAAAAGTGAAGTGCCCCAGTAATTTTACATTGCTTTATACAATGAAAAGTGCTTGTAAATTACTGAATGTGGCAATTTGTTCCATAAGCTTATTTTGATTTGTAAGTAACTTGGTGGATTTGCTGGTGAAACACTTTGGCAGGTACTGTAGGTAATTTAAGGATCAAGCATATACACCTAGATATGACTGAAATGTGGCTTTAGCAGATATTGACCATGGGGAAGTGAGGTGAATTTTCAAGTTTCAACAGCTGGAGATGCTGAGAAGGACTGTAGCTGGCTCTCAGGGGACTAGGAAAGGTACTAAGAATGCAAAATTGAGCTAATTACAGAAAGATGCCACATGGCTGGCTTTGGGATGATTCATCAAGCCCCTGACATGTTCTACTTACCCTCTGCCTGTTGATAAAGTCAGGGTTACTTCTGTCTGTAGACACACTTGGTTCATATTGTACCAGGCAAAACAGCCTCAGTCTTACTCTGCTGGTGCTAATTTTAAAAATAATAATAGTAATGTTAATTTAGTACAAGATGCTTGTTGGGCTTTTAGGAGGGGACAGAGAGTTTCTGTTTATAACTGTTCAGGCAGGTAGTGCTTTAATCATCTTGTGTACTTCTTTCTGTTAGGATATCTTCCTCTTTACCGTTTTGGATAAGAATTTATTGTTTTGCCACAAGAGGGTTTTGATTACTGATTCCAGAGACAGCTTCAGTCTTCAGGGATACAAAGGGGTCCATCGAGGGTCTGCTAACCAGTGAGCAAGGGAGATGGGGGCAGGCGTTCTGACCAGTGAGCCCTAGAAGATGAATGGGAAGAAGTCGCAAGATGTCTTCATGATGTAAGCTAAGTCCTGTGCTGTAAGTGAGGGTGGTTAGAGAAGTGGGTCCCCCTCTTCTTAGAAGGTACTGCAGACTCAAGGTAATTGGGAGACAGAGCTTGGCTAGGCTTCTCTGGGCAGTATCTGAACTCTTGGCTTCAGCTTCACAAAACAGCCCCCACTGTAGGGAAACTGAGGCAAGATATGGCATCTCTGCAGAGGATCAGGCCTAAAAACTGCTTTAAAAAGAGCCTCAGCACTGATGCTCTTCTCACCCTACAGGAATAGGCCAGATATTGGTTGGGTTATTTGAACAGATCAATAACAGTTATGGTGGAAAGTAATTGTGAGAATTTATGGTGCAGGGATGGTCAAGTGGGATGTAAGTGTGACATGGAGCCAGAGCCTCCTGTTTGTTGACGATCACGTGTGTCTCCCTGATGGAGATAGGAGACTCGACCTTAAGAGGTGAGAGAGGAGGGGAGAGACCAACCATCCCAATTTGTCCAAGACTAGTGCTGTCTACTCCTGTTGCTGAAATTCCTGCATCCTGGGAACCTTTCTGTCCTGGGCAGAGACAGCTGGCCATCCTGTCTTGAGAGGCTAGAGGGTGTATTTCCAGATGAACTTACAGTCTGGTAGTTTAGCTCAGCTGTATGAGATGAGAAAACCTTCCACTAGGGTAAGAATTGCAGTACTATCCCAACCGTTTCTGGAGCAGCTTCAAGGAAGACGGTTCAGGAGTTTGAGAGGAAGCTTGGTCCCCAACATGTGCTCCCTCCATGGTGATTCCATCTTGTATCTGATGAGGCTTTTACAGAAAGCTTCATGGATCAGACACTTCCACAGTGAACACAAAGTTGGAATTTTTAGGCTAGCATGATGGGCTTTAGAAAAAGGTGGGGAAAAGAGATTTATGGATATGTGGCAACATATTGTCCATAAGTAAGGATGGTGCATGGAAAGCCATGAGCAAGGGTGGGGAAAATCCAGCCAGGTCATTCAAGGGCTTGGTAGTGTGCATGCATGTGTGGACTGGAGAGAACCTGAGAAAGCATGCCAGTGAGGAACCAGTCTTTTGACCTAATTTCCTTTTTATTCCCTGCCCTAAAGTTCTTCTCTGTGAAGATCTAGAAGAAGAACACCACCTGACTGGGGTGATGGATATGGAAATACGCACTTTGGGAGCCCTACCTGCCTCCCTGTTAAACCCTTTGTGCATTCTTGGGTTCAGAACACCTTGCAGGCAGGAGAGGCCAGAATTGCATGTGCCTTCATCCTCCTGCTTTCACTTCTACCCAAGAGGAAATAATTTGATTTGGTGCTGCAGGGGGTAAGGTGGGAAAATGCAGTAGGAAGCCAGAGAAAATCAGCAAGAAAATTACTAAAAGGGGGAAAAAATTCAACTGACTTCGTATTTCCTACAACAGGAGCTAATGAAATGCTGTTCCTTCTTACACAGCTGTATTCGGTTTGTTCTACATTGTTTGGTATGTAAAAGGATTTGGCTTTGTGTTACAGAACTAATTGCTTACTAGATATTACATGGATATCAAAATACTTTATAAATATTAATTAATCTCCACCTAATTCCCTGGCAAGCACAAATAACCAGTGGCATACTTATTGAGTGTGTAAGCGATAATCTGACTTGTTTTCTCTGCAGAACCTTTCTCATCATCTCCACGTCTCAGAGTCCTTCCTCTCCTTTGAGGGTTGTATCCTATGCCACTTCCATAATGGTCACTAGGAAAGTAATAATAAAGATGATAAGAGTAACCAGCGTTATGCTGTGGAGTAATCATCTAATAGATATCTCATTTAATCCCCACAACAATCCTATAAGGAAAATGTTATGATCATATTTTTTTTTTCCAAAAGAGAAAACAAAGTTTCTGAGAGCTGGTTGGTGGCAGGACTGGGATTTGTACCTTACTCTGCACATAAAGCTAATTAGAGCCACTGTGCAGCAGCTTTTTAGAGTTTCTCTATGGAAACACACTTGGCCTTGTACCCATTGACTCTTCCATTCATTCATTCACTCCAAAGTCTCTATTTGAATGCTAGCTTCATGAGAGACACCACGCTAGGTTTTGTTATGCACACAGCATGCTGAGTCTTGAACAGTGATCCTGGAAGTCAGCATCTTTTCTTCCTCACTAACCCTTGGAGTCCTCAAGAGCAGTGAGCAGTGTTGTTTGTATCAGGCATAGTGCCTGGTACAGTGAATGTTCTAGCACAAGTGAGGAGTGACACAACAGAAGGGAAGAAGAGGAACTAGTTTCATTTGCTTGTAAGTTGGTGAGGGTTGGGAATACGAAGAAGATGAGAGAACACACTCTCTCTCTTCCCTAATGCTGTTTATACACACACACACACACACACACACACACACACACACACACACACACACACACATATATATATAAATGTATAGCTGTGTATTTTTTCAGTGTCCTGGCAGGGTCTTCCTAGCTTGACACTCCATGAGGGCACAGACTGTATCTGTTTCTCTTGGCACCACACAGCTACTGCATAGCATAGCATCTGGCACATAGTACTAGTTGCTCAGTCATGTCCAACTCTTTGCTGACCCCATGGACTGTAGCCCTCCAGGCTCCTCTGTCCATGGAATTCTCCAGGCAGGAATACTGGAGTGGGTTGCCATTCTCTCCTCCAGGGGATCTTCCTGACCCAGGGATCGAACCTGGGTCTCCTGCATTGCAGGGGGATATTTACAATCTGAGCCAACAGGAAAACCCCATCTGGCACATAAACATTTGCTAATTAATCTGTGAATCATTCCATGCATGGAGGAGGGCCAGTTACCGTGATAGTAAGTGCATGTTATGAAGGCCATAGAAATATTCCCCGTCCCAGGCATAGTCTAGCTTTTTTCAGGAATGCACAGAATTTTTATGTGGCAAGATGTGGGTGGGCCATTGAAGGAAAAATATCAATATATTGCCCCATTAATATACTGCATAAAAAATGGACATGTGTTATATCTAATGGGCCTGGCATACAGAAGGTGCTTAACAAATCTTCCTTGGAGGTGAAACTGAGCCACATCTTGTGACCCAATTCCCTGTTTGCTCTCCTTTACTATATAGAGCCTAGCTTCTCAAAGTGTGGTCCAGGCACTAGCAGCATCAACATCATCTGGGGGCTTGTCAGAAATGCAGATTCTCAGACACCAAGCCAGACCTGCTAAATCAGAATCTGCATCTTCACAAAACCCCAGGTCATTTGCACTTGCAACGTTTTTGATCTGCCTTAGTCTAGGGGCTTCTCTGCAGTCAGTGATTGTGATTTGCAAATTGGCAGTATTTCAGAAATCTCAGTTGAACTCACACATGTATTTTGAGCTAGGATAACATCAAGTTTCTCTTCTTCGAGCCAGAATTCTATGATCTCAGCTTGGTTGGTTATCTAAGATGCTTCTATTTGACAATTATGTATGTCTTTGATTTTTTTTTTTTAAGTGGCAGGGTAGAAAGGCCCTGGGAAATGAAGTAATTATTGCTGAATAACTTCAGTTTCCTTGGAAGACCCAAATTTTTCAAAGGATGAGAAGCATCAGAAGGAAACAACCCAAACAGCAACACAAAGGTTTCCTGGTGATGAAAGGCCTGAGGAGCCCAGCTGTGGGTCATGCCACCCCAAGGAAACCACTCAGAGAATAAATACAAGAGAAAATAACAATTACATTCAGGTCATTTCACTTATAAAACAAAAAGCACAAGCCAAAACACATTCTCTGATTCAAATATTTCTGTTGATCCATGTGCTTCTGTGGGGCATCCATTGTGAAGGCACCCTTCTTAATTTTTAATTGAATTTCTCACCTTTTGTTCAAATGCCTTGGCCCCTTGGTTTTTAAATGACATCTAAGGGCAAAAAACCCAGGACTTTGCCAATGACTTTTCACGATGCAATGACATAGGAACACCCATGAACCTAGGTTCCTTCTGTTAACGGCAAAATTAAATCAAGTATGACCTTTTAAAGGAATGAAACCCATTATCACGTGGAATGTGGTAGCTATAAAAGATCAACACTTGGAGGCCAAAGCAAAATCCCACATATGATAAATTAATTAGAATAGAAGTTACACAAAACCTAGACCTTCTGTGTGACTCCTTTCTTATAATTACCTCTTCTTTAAAAGTGGAATAGAATCTTTTATGTATGAAGATGTTACTGTTGACCTTAAATGCGTTAAGAGTCAAGGAGATATTTTTTGCATATTGGAAATAAGATTTGATTGAGTGTTTCCAAGTGGCCTAGTGAAATCTCATTAAACCACTGTTTATTTTAATTCTTTATAAATGGCAGAATATCAGCCATTAATTATGAACATGAAACCAGTTAGAAAATAAGTTTTGCAATGTTTAGGTTGCATTTCAATACTAATTAATGCATGGTCTTTCTGACAGTTTTTAAGTGTTTTAGAGCAAATAGATACTTACAAATTAGGTGTAACTTTCCATCCATCTCCTCTGCTTCTTCTTCCTTCTCATCCTCATTTTCCTCCTTGCCCCCTCTTTTTTTTGTTATATCAACATAGTTACAAAAATTCAGATGAAATTAGAAAATGCAATCTACTAAACATATCTATCTATAGACTGTGGAAAGACTGCTGTCACTATGCACTGTTATAATTAGATTTTTATATCATGTTCAAGATTCACAGTGAAAGATATGAATCTAATACTCTTTCAGCTACTACCACCACAAAGAAACAAACCAAAAAACAATATGAAATAATTTTGATAACATTGCCATGTTACAATAAGCTCACACATCTAAATCAGTCATCACTAAACAATAACTGTATCTCCCAAAACACAAATGGATAGAAAGAAAATGAATTTCTTGATCATCTGCTGGATGGGAATACACATTTGATTGCTCCAAGGGAGATGGGCAGATTTTTGATTCACACGACAACTCCAATTATTTGGCAGAAAATGCTAGGAAACTGTGTTGGGAAGAATTCTGATGTTGGATTGAGCCAGCATCATAGAAATATAGCAATGGGTTAGCATTGTCTGCTATTGGGTTGGCCAGAAAGTTCATTTGCGTTTTCAAGTAACATCTAAAAGTTGATGTTATTCAACCCAATATATAAGTGATCAATAAAGATGACACATCTGCTACAAAATTCCTGTGCTGGAATTAGACTTCCTTATTCCTAAAATGAGTATGTCACAGTTTCACTTGCAGATAGCAGGCAGAGGGGCAACTGATGTGAGAAGCTGATTGACATGACACAGAGCCACCTTCCAGGATATGTATTCTTGGGCTCCAAAATCACTGTGGACAGTGACTGCAGCCATGAAATTAAAAGATGCTTGCCTCTTGGAAGAAAAGCTATGACAAACCTAGATAGCATATTAAAAAGCAGAGATATCACTTTGCTGACAAAGGTCCATGTAGTCAAAACCATAGTTTTTCCTGTAGTCACGTATGGATGTGAGTTGGATGCTTTTGAATTGTGGTGCTGGAGAAGACTCTTGAGAGTCCCCTGGACTCTTGGAGATCAAACCAGTCAATCCTAAAAGAAATCACCTGAATATTCATTGGAAAGACTGAAGCTGAAACTGAAGCTCCAGTTGGCCACCTGATATGAGGAGCTGACTCTTTGGAAAAGACCCTGATGCTGGAAAAGATTGAAGGCAAAAGGAGACAGAGGTGGCAGAGGATAAGATGGTTAGAGAGCATCCTTGACTCAAAGGACTTGAATTTGAGCAAACTCTGGGGGAAAGTGGAGGACAGAGAAGCCTGGCATGCTTCAGTCCATGGGGTCACAGAGTCAGACATGACTTAGCGACTGAACAACAACATCTCCCAGGAGCCTGCTCTAATTTGTACAGCAACCAACATCTCTGACTTTACAGGAATTTCTGATTTCAGATGTTAATAATGTGAATTATTAGGTAGCGCCTCCTTACCACGCACCAACCACACTGATGTGCCCATTCTTTATTGACCCTGCAAAATAGTTAACCTGCCCTTATCATGCGTGTACCTGGAAAAGAAAATGCCCCAGTAGAAGCTGTATAGATAATAAACTGTGGCGTGAAGATTTGTATCGAGGTCTGCTTGATTTCGGGCTTCCCTGGTGGCTCAGCAGTAAAGAATCTGGCTGCAATGCAGGACACCCAGGTTCAATCCCTGGGTCAGGGAGACCCCCTGGAGTAGGAAATAGCAACCCACTCCAGTATTCTTGCCTGGAGAAATCCATGGACACAGGAGCCTGGCGGGCTACAGTCCATGGGATCAGCAAAGAGTTGGCTAGGACTGAGCAACTAACACTTACACTGCTTGACTTCAAAATCTATCCTCAATCCAAAAACCCAACAGCCTCTTATTATATCATTGAGGAAAACAAGCTCCAAATATTCCTTAGACCTTCTTTCTCTCAACCACACAAGGGCCTTGTGTTGCCTTTGCAATCAATGCAGATGGAAAGTCCCTCCTTTCCTTCTCTGTTCTTGTGTGTCCAGGGATGAGCCTAATGCCAACTCAGAAACTTATTGGGATCTGTCTTCCATCCACTCCAACTGCATAGTCTCAGGGTTGTGTGAGCCATAGTGAGGAAGCCTCAGCTGTAAGCAGGCTGACAGTACAGGGGCTGCTTAGGAGAGAAAATAGGGTATGACCATGTACAGGGGCTTTTCACTGCTGATGCCATTATAATGTGAAAAGATCCTACATGGGAGCCTAGAGCAGATGAATAGCAATGATACTGGCACTTTGTATTTAACAAAATACCTTTCTGAAAAATGTATTACTTTCCTGGTGGGTGGGGAATTGTCTCTGAACCCAATCAGGATTAGTCACTGGTCCGTGACTATCTCATTTTTAATAAATAATAATTTTCTCAATTCAATGCTAGCCAGCTCATCTGCTTTCAGAAGATAGGACACAACTGCTTTGTGTTTCCTATATTAATAACCTGCAGCACCAGAAGATTAACTCTTGATGCACTGAAAGCAATTTTTGCTGCCAGACCTTTGGAGGTCTTTCTTCCCCCACCCCCACCCAGCACCAGGCAGGCTGCTTGTCTCTTTCAGATGAATTTAAAGGTCAGTGGTTCCTGCATGAAAAGCAGGGGCCTGCACTAGATGGCTGAACTACATAATCCTTGGTCATTTATGAAAGAGAAGCAAGAGAGAGATTTTAAAATCACCTGGAGGGCCCCGTCACTTATGCATTCCTTTTGTTTATCCATTTTAAAATGACCAAACCCAGTATTCAGATTGTGAATCTGACATGGCCATGTAACCATAAGAAAAACCCTCCCCCCAAAAAATGAGAAAAGGAAACAATAAAAAGGGGCCTTCCTTGGTGACGCCTGGCGATTAAGAAAATGAACTTTGCAGCTCCACATGCTTTAGTGCAAGTCCCATCTTGCCTCTTCAGGTCAACTTTGGATCTCAGGTTTCCATGCACCTGCCATGCGTCTGCTGGCACAGTTGGGTCCACACAAGCGGACTGCTGGCTCCACGGTGCTGTGTGTAGGATGTTTTGAGGAACATTATACTCTAGCACAGAGGTCTGCAAACTGTGATCTATAGGCCAAATCCAGTCTGATACCTGTTTGCTTATCAGTTCAAGTTAAGAATGATTTTTACATTTTTACACAGTTCCATTTTAAATGCTTAAGCATCACACCTACATGATGGCCTCCATTTTGCATCTTGGTCCACAAAGCCTAAGATATTTACTCCCTGACCTTTCAAGAAAAAGTTAGCAGAGACCCTGCTCTGGAGCAGTGCAATAGAAATCTAATCCAAGCCACATAGATAATTTTAAAATTTTCTGGTAGCCACATTAAAAGGAGTAAAAAGAAAGACATAACGTTCGTTGTGATCTATTTTCTTTAACCTGATATATCTAAAGTATGGCATTTCAACATGTAAGCAATATAAAAACTGCAAATGAAGTATTTTGCCCTCTGTTTTCACACCAAGTCTTTGAAATCCAGTGGGCATTCTGCCCTCAGAGCATGGCTTATAGGCACATGTGGCTTCTGTATCAGGTCAATTTATGCTCCTTCCAACATTCACAGAAAAAGTGTAGTATGGATTTCTGTCTCTGCTCACTTTTCAAATCCACATGGTGCTTGGATTTAAAACCCACAGCTGCCCCCACCTTTGGATGCAGGGGCTAAATTCTAAGCTTCAAATATGGTCCTCACCAAGCTAATTTCCCGGGGAAAGTCAACTTAGCTGCTATAACCCTTGATGAGACAAAACGTTCCTCTTTCTGCCCTTATTCTTGCTCTATCATTTTTTAATCCATTTCCAGTTAGTGACCCACAGGAATATAACCTAGGATATGGCACTGTGATCTTAGACTGTGAAGAAACACTCTGTCATGGCATTGCTGACCCATGGCCTCACCACTCCTGGTCTCTAGCTAGAAACTTCCCCAGGCTCAAAGGTCTCAGCTCATACACAGGAGGAGGCCAGAATTGCCTTGCTGTGATGATCAATCTATATGCACGCTTGCCTCCAGCAAACCAAGGACATTTAATTCTTGCCCAGTGTTTCATAAGCTCAATCAGTCTATGACAATAAAATGAATATATGTCTTGGTCACACCAGGACGTCTCCCTAGCAAACACCCCAGGAGATCACGCTACAAGCCCCAGAGCCTCTGTAAAGCAGAGACCCATTTACTCAGACTCTTCTCATCAGAATTCACCACGATTCACTCACAGCATGTGTTCCTGCATCTTCGTAAAATGTTTGAAATGTCTTCCTCCTCTGTGGCGTCCCAAGGCTTTGAGTGTGAAGTAAGACTTGTGTATAGAATGTGCTTCATTTGCATTTAGTGAATGAATGAATGAGTGAACAGTAACTTGAGTGGGCTTTGGAAGCCCCCTGGAGCACTTGTGTGAACACCGATTGCCGTGTCCCACCCCTCCCTTCCTCCCCACTGCCCTGCACTTTCTGACTCAGAGGGTCTGGGTTGGGGCCTGAGAATCTGCATTTATAAATCCCAGGTAACAGGGAAACTGCTTGACCAGAGATCACACTTCGGGAACCACTGATGTGAAGTTTATCATGGCTTTACTTCCTTTTGATTCTGACTGTTACCTACCCCCATCTCACTCTTTCTGCCTTTGATCGAAATTCCCTGCCTGCAAACCTTCTCAAACAAGTTATCCAGTTCAGAGTTTCTCCCAACTTAAATCTTTCATATTTAATAGAACCATATTCTCTTTCATGTTTACTTTTATTTAAATCAGTGTACTATTCAGTACAAATATATCAAGAAAGGACATTATCTGTCATTACCATAAACAGAAAGTCAGCATTGCTTACTATAAATAGGAGGCAAACATTAAAGACACAATAATCAAAAAATATTTTAAACTGTTCATCTCAGTATACTGCCTAAAATTATCTCACATACCACAATAAGTATATGTAACCCACTTTGAGAAATATTGATGACAAAGGAAGCCAGGCCTAAAGAGGTTTTTTGGGTTTTTTTTTGAAAAGAATACAAATAAGTTCCCGAGTAATGGAAATAATAGCATCTCGGCATTTCCTGCTGCTGACTTTGAACAGCAGACATCACAATCCATTTTGAGGCCACTGATACCAAGTGTCTACGTTCTACAGGGCCTCAGACTTGCCTTGCTGCTGCTGCTGCTGCTAAGTCGCTCCAGTCGTGGCCGACTCTGTGCGACCCCATAGACGGAAGCCCACCAGGCTCCCCCGTCCCTGGGATTCTCCAGGCAAGAACACTGGAGTGGGTCAGACTTGCCTTAGTAGGAACCTATTGGACTGGCATTTCTGTGTGACAAGAGGGCTGAATTAAACTCAACCAATAGTCATACTAATTTGCATTTTCATAACCCACCCTTCCATTCCCCAACTGTGACTTTCATTTTTAGGACAGAGTTATTCAGTCAATGGATTTGCAGTCCCTTTAAAGGGATATTTATCACCCTTGAAGAATCTTATTGCCAAATCTTAATAGTCTTTCTTACAACAAAGGCTCAAAATCACTATCAAGATTAAGAGGTGGAGCTTGAATGAGCTTCGCTGGAGCATCTCATGATAAAATAGATTAAGGTCTTAAAATGGACAACCCGTTGTGGTGAAGTCAAACAAATGTGCAAAAAATCTGCGTTTTCTGCAGGCTGTGTGTATACTGTGGGTGACCTCAGAGGGCAAATGATACAATTTCGAGTTAAACCACTTGGATTCTCCATCAGGCTCTGCTGGGTGACCTTGAGGGAGGTACAGAAATTCTCCGAATCTTAATTAACTCCATTTGTAAAATGGTCCCAGTAATAATGGGGAAGAATTGCCAGCCTTAGAGACTTGGGGTGAAGATTACATGGGGAAGTTTATGTGAAGTGCTTTCCCTGGGTTCTGGCTCAGAGAAAATGAATGAAATACTGCCATTTGTGTCAGGGTCCCTAAGACCACCTCCAGTGTCAGTGACCCCACTAGAAGGATTCACAGGACTCCAGATATAGTCATACACATCAGTTCAGTTCAGTTGCTCAGTCATGTCCGACTCTTTGCAACCCCATGGACTGCAACACGCCAGGCTTCCCTGTCCATCACCAACTCCCAGAGCTTGCTCAAACTCATGTCCATTGAGTCGGTGATGTCATCCAACCATTTCATCCTCTGTCATCCCCTTCTCCTCCCACCTTCATACACATGACTAGGACTTATTCCAGGGAAAAGATCAGAGCAAGGTCACAAAGGGAAAAGGTGCCTGGGGAGAAGTCAGCAGAACCAAGCATAGGAGTCCTTGTCCAGTGGAGTCACGAGAAGAGCGTTCCTCCCACAGGGGGTTACGACAGCACAAGTGAAATGTTGCCAGTTGGGCAGACTCACTAGAGACTGGTGCCCTGAGTTAGTACTACTGGGCACTAGTACCATGGGATCCTTCAGCCTGGTATGTAGCCAAACTCCAGGCACCCAGAAGGATGGGGTTCAGCCTAAACCACACTGTTTGTACAAACAGCTTTGGCACTTTGAGGCACTCTAATCAGCTAGGGTGGTGGGAACGCCCCTGAAATCCAAATTCCCAGACGCCAGCTGAGGGCCAGTCTGGCAAGCAGGGCCATTTCAAAGCTGCATACTCAGATCTGCTGAGTTAACTCTTCTCTGTGCAGCAACATAGCCTATAGAAATGGCGTTAGTTGCTCAGTCATGTCCAACTCTTTGCAACCCCAAGGACTGTAGCCCACCAGGCTCCTCTGTCCGTGGGATTCTCCAGGCAAGACTACTGTAGTGGACTGCCATTCCCTTCTCCAGAGGATCTTCCTGACCCAAGGATCACACCCGTGTCTCCTGCATTGCAGGCAGATTCTTTACCGTCTGAGTTACAGAAAAGTCCTAGCCCATAAGACCTCACCTAACTCTCTGGCCTTCTCCACTGAGCTGCCTTCCAGCTTCCCTGGCCTCCCTTCCAGCTGCCCTGGCCTTCTTCCCATCACAGATTTTTCCTTTTTTTTTTTTAGTTTTTATTATTATGGGAACTTTCAAATATCCCTGCACCAAGCCTTCCCTTTGTGCTTCCTGCTGCCTCCATGTCAAATGATCTTCCCCCAGCTCCGTGAGACAGAATCCTTATTATTCTCATCAGAGATGCTTTCCCAACCGTCCCCTACTGCCCTTCTCCCCATCCCCTCATTCAGCTTTCATTTCTCTATAGAAGTTATCACTCCGAAATGATCCTCTGTGTTTATTTTTAACTCGTTCATTAGTATCTCCTACGCTAGAGTTAAGTTCCACGAGGGCAGAAAACACTTTCTGTCCTATGTGCTACATTTCTCCAACAGGACTGGCAAGTAGTAAGTGCTCAATTAATATTTGTCACACAAATACTGAGAATTATTGTGAAATAGTTAATCATTCTTGTCCCAAAGAATAAGCTAAACCCCTACATCCTGTTTACTAATTTACAGTATTTTCTTTGGATTTTGAAAAAAGTTTTTGTAAGATATTGAACTTAGCAGAAAATTCACCCAAATAATATTGTGAAATGGCTGAGTGCCTCTGAGCTTTTCAAATTCCATCTTTCCACAATTAAATCTTCTCTGCAGGAGCCTAATTAAAAAAAGGACTGGTTCATGGGCGGCTGCTTAAGAAGTTCAGGGCTTTGTTTACACTCAGGGTAATTGTGGGGTGCCTCTGTTTCCAGCTTTTTGGACTGTATCTCCCAGTACTTCTCCAGTTTTGTGATTAATATCACAGGTGGGGAGTGTGATGAGCCCCTTCAGGCCCACTGCTTACCCTTCCACGCCTTGCCCTCTGCACAGTTCCCCTGCCCTCCCGTTTCCAAGGCCTTCACCCAGGGGTCTGCAGACATTAGGCTTTGAGAGACATCAGGTCTCTGTCACAGCCACTCAACTCTGCCTCTGTAGTATGGAAGCACACATGACAATAGGCATGAGCCCGTTTGTGTTCAAATACAACTTTATTCACGAACCCAGGGAGCAGGCCGGATTGGGCCTGTCCCTTGTGGTTTGCCAATCAGTGCTTTAGCCACTGCGGGATTGGGGCAGGCGCTCAGAAGGAGAGAGGAGAGGAAGTTTCTGCAGCCTGCAGTGTCCCTCCACTGGGGTCACAGAGAGCCGCCTCGTGCAGCTCTCTTTCCTGGGTCTGGAGGCCGGCTCCTCCCCTAGACCGGCAGGCTTAGATAAAATAAATGTGCCACATGCTTACTGGATTGCTTCTCTGTGCCCTGTGTCCCTTCTCCCCAATCCTGCCCATCCTTTTGCTAGTTCCTATAGCCTTCTCTCCTCAGATGGCTCAGTTTGAGTATGATTTCAGTTTCCTTCTGGGGCTAGGCTACCTGGGACTGAGGCGTTTCCTGGGATACAGGATATTAGGGGCTAAATCCCAAACAGTCCCAGGGAAACCAGGGCCATAGCTGAGACCCAGGTCTCTCTCCTCCCCAGCCTGTTCCCACTGCCTTAGTTATGGCCCTCAGCTCTCCCGTGTGGGTGCTGGCCTTGCGGGCCGTTTAATAGATCAGTTGTTCAGATGGGGCCTGTGATTGTCACCTCTACATGCACCCCTCTGCTCAAGCTTATTTGCCCTTCGAATGAAGCCTGTCCCTGATGTCTGACTGTCTAGACAGACTCTAGTGTAGTCTCCCAGCCTAGTGTGGAGGCCCTTCACGTGATCACATTTTATACTATATAAAATTTTTTGAAGAAGATCACCTCTCCTCCAGATTTTTCTACTGGGGAGATATACTATTTTTCCATTAGAAGACTCAGACTTATTTTGAAAGAGTGGTAGGATTAGCAGAAATTTTGACTATTGTATTAATCTAGCTTGAGTTGAAAATATCCCAAGGACTGACTCATGAAATTTCAGGTAATTGAACTTCTGGACTCAAATAGACATGAGAAAAATATATATATACTGTCCTTTTCAAACTATTTCAGCTCAGAGTTTTTTTTTTTTTCTTCTTCTCAGTTCAAAACCTGATGAATGTTTGTTGGAAAGAAGAGGCTGGTTCATTCACACCTAAATTTAATTCAGTAATAATAATGAGGGCATTTGTGACTTCAGTTCTGTTCAGTTCAGTCGCTCGGCCATGTCTGACTCTTTGTGACCCCATGGACTGCAGCATGCCAGGCTTCCCTGTCCATCACCAACTCCCGGAGCTTGCTCAAACTCATGTCCATTGAGTTGGTGATGCCACCCAACCATCTCATCCTCTGGCGTCCCCTTCTCCTCCTGCCTTCAATCTTTCCCAGCATCAGGATCTTGTCCAGTGAGTCAGTTCTTTGCATCAAGTGCCAACGTATTGGAGTTTCAGCTTCAGCATCAGTCCTTCCAAAGAATATTTAGAACTGATTTCCTTTAGGATTGACTTAGTGCATTTGTATCTAGGTATGCTTTTTTTGTTTGTTTTTAATGAGAGGTAGGTTGAAGAGTCTTCCTGCTTGTTGTGGAGATCAGAGAAGAGGGGGATCATTTGACATTGCAAGAAGCAGAGGGAAGGAATAACTTCAGTTTTTGAAAACCAGCTGTAAGCCACTTTTATTGCTCTAAAATGTCTGTGCCTTTGAACAAGCCTGCTAAGAGGAAGGGCCTGATACTCTGAGAAACACAAACTTGAGTAATGGGCCAGGCTGAGTCAGCTCCCCAGAATACAGGAGACAGTAAATATGGAAGAAGTTCTGAGGGGAGAGTACTTGAGATTCTTTTATGGTGGTTGTAGTTTCATTGGAACACAGATGAGTTCTCTGCAACACATTCAAGGAGTTCTCTGCAAACCCCTCTTAGGAATATTAGTGGATAAAGAATGAAAACTTAGGTGGTTGGGGAGGCCATAAAGGTAATGGAAAAGAATGAAGAGGACTGGGTGTAAGAAAAATCTATATAAGACACAAATGCAAACCAAAATTCACTTTCAAATTTAATTTAGGAAAACTAAGAGCACAACTGCGATAATAAAAGACAGATGTTGTTTGTCGTGGGGACAGATAAGAGAGGCATGGATGGTGGTCATTTGATGAAATTTTGCCCCTCCGGGTCTGATCATGTGTGGGGTGTTGTTCTGTTTGACTCCAATCCCAGTGCTGTCTCAATCTCAGGTACTTACTGAAAATCCTTGTGATTTCCATGTGAGCAATTAGTCCACGAACTAAAGGCCATCTAACAGATATAGTGGCCATATGGAGCCTGCTGGCCATCATAATTTCCACTGTCTCTGCTCAAGCCTGTTTGTCCTTGGAACAGAGTCTGTAGCTGATGTTTGAGTATCTAGAGAGACACTAGTGTGGCTGCCTCATTTGCGTTCTGAACATTAGTACGATACTACAGACAAACTTTCAAGGTCAAATTGATTATTCTCCAGCTTAGCAAAGCAAGAGCTCCCTAATTATGTCAGAAGGCAGGATTATCTCTGATCATTTGAGCTAGGACTCTGGATAAAACATCAAAAGCAATATTTAAATAACACACAGTCACGAATCAAGGATTCATTGCATTTTCTCTTACTGTAAAAGCAAATTAGGGTGGGCCATTTTGCTCCATTAGTGAGGGTGTTCCAGGCCATTTTAATTCATGTGTAATGTAACCCCATCCTGGATTACAAAATGTCGTCCTGGGAAGGAGGGAAGCTCTCCTAGGTGTCATGGCGGTTCATGCTCATAAAAGTCCTGCAGAAGTCCAGGCAAGTTCTTGGCCCAAATGCTCCAGGATTAGGAGCTGGCACACCCAGGGCTGGGCAGGAGCCGCTCGGCTCAGAGGAGCCAACTGTACATGTGTGTCTTCCCAACTCTGCGTCTAGTGACTTCACGTCAGTTGCTTGAAACTGGCCATAATGGGAGTATTTATACCATGGAAACTCACAAGCATGACAAATAAAGGCATTTCTTTCTTGGGGAACTGGTTGTTCAACACTCGCCAGATTTTTCCTGAGTGTTCCTCATAGCTGGAAGGTCTCCCTCTATATTTTTTCTCCCTTGAAACCTGAGATCACATTGTGTTTCCCTTGGAGATAATATTACCATCTTGCTTGCTACTCTGGAAATATAAAGCAGAAAATGTTACTTCTTAAAATATTTTCTGGTTTCTATCTTCTCAAGAATTATTGCCTTTAAAAATAAAGTTGTTTTCAAAGGCTTTAGGAATTTTTAATCATCAAGAATTTTTTCATGTCTCCATCTTGAGACATCTGAGTCCGTCTGAATAATTCTAGTAGCAGCACTGAAGAGGCTTGTCCTCCCCACTGAGCATCTTCTGTTTAAAAGTTAAGGGTCCACAGGTAAAACCAACCATATTGATGTCTAGGACAGTGGCTTCTCTGGGGACCTTATTCCTACCCTCCAACATGAGTTTTGTCCTTTTTTTTTTCTTGAGTTTTTCCACTAGATTACTTGCTCCATTCTTACACTTTTAATCGCGTTTTACAAGTAGGTATTCACGTACCAACCTCTCCTATTGTGTTCCGTGTTCCTAAACAAGAGAGGGCTTGTCTTACTAATTGTTGCCTATCTTGGCCACCAATATGTAATAGATACTCAATAAATGCTACTTACATCAAAGCATGAATTCTTCAGAGTATGATTAATTGGCATGTAAAGAGCAGTCTTTGTAACTCCTTCTGATCCAGGCAAGGAAAATTTGGAGAACTTTGTCTCTTAGCTTGTACATTAATTTGGCAGTTAGATTTTAAAGAAAGATGCATATGACACTTTTTTGCTGAGGGCGGGTAGGAGGTGCTCTCCTTAACACAATCACTTCCTTGACTTTAACACCAATTTTTGCTGGGTCTATTTCTCTTTTTTTGGAACTTTTCAAAGCAAGAAACTTTAGCAGTGAAAAACAATTTAACAAGATAGACATTTAGTTCAATAGAAGAATTTTCCTGGTGTGAAAAAATAAATTACAAAAAGGACTTTGCCTCTGAAAGATAATTAATAAAAACCTTCCGGTATAATGACAAATCTGACATCTTGTCTAATGTCTGGCAGAGAAGAAAGTGTCGAGAGCTGCACGGTTGGAATAAAATGTTCCACTTCACAGCACGACCAGGCAGGATCTAATCATTATTTCTGAGCAAGAAAAGGTCATAGTTGGTTGTTAAACTGACACAACATCAGGCCTGGATATGTTACTATGGACCGTCAGTGGGCTCTCATTCAGATTTTCCTGATTTCACAGGTAAATATTTCCAGGAAGGCGGGTGATTGTGGAATGACACCCTCCTGGGTAGTTTTGCTTGTGGTTTTTTTTTTAATTTCAAGTTTAATTGAGAAGATTATAAGCTATTTAAACAGTACACATGGCTATCTGACACATGTATACCTGGGGAAGGATCCCCTCCTCGAGTCAGTCATATATCCATCATCTCAACAATTTACCCCTTCTTTTTGTGTGTGTGTCTGTGTGTGACAACATCTGAGTTCCACCCTCACAGCAAACCTCCACCATGCAACGCTACTATCGACCATAGTCACCTCAGACCTTATTCATCTTGTATCTGAGAGCTTGTATCCTTTTACCAGTCTCTCTCTATTTTCCCTACATTCAAGCCTCTCTCAACTACTTTTCTACTCTCTGATTCTATAGGTTTGATTCTGTTTTTTTTTTTTTAAGCTTCCATATATAATTGGCATGTGTGTGTGTGTTTCTGTGTGTTAGTCACTCAGTTGTGTCCAACTCTTTGCCACCCCGTGGACTATAGCCCACCAGGCTCCTCTGTCCATGGAATTCTCCAGGCAAGAATACTGGAGTGGGTTGCCATTATGCTAAGTAAAATAAGCCAGACAGAGAAAGACATACTGCATGGTGTTATGTGATAAACCTTGTATAGTATGTTTTTCTGTCTGACTTATTTTCACTTAGCATAATGCCCTCACTGAAGCCTTAGGGATTCCCGGGTGGCGCTAGTGGTAAAGAACCCACCTTCCAATTCAGGAGACATAAGAGATGTGGGTTCAATCCCTGGGTCGGGAAGGTCCCTTGGCAAAGGAAATGGCACCCCACTCCAGTATTCTTGCCTGGAGAATCCCATGGACAGAGGAGCCTGGCAGGTTACAAAGAGTTGGACACTACTGCAGCGACTTAGCACAGAAATGCCCTTAAGTTCCATCCATGTTGTCAAAAACGGCAGGATTTCTTTCTTTGTTTCTCATGACAGAATAATAGCCATGAGTAAATTATAAATATTTATATAACAGTATTAAATATGCAACTTTCCTTCTGTTATATGTTATTCATGGGTGGTAGTAGGCTGAAAATGGTTCCCTGGTTCCCAGGTTCTAATTCTCAGAATATGGGACCATTACCTGGATTTCTCAGGCGAGCCTGATGTAATCACAACTGTCCTCATAAAAGGGATGTGGGAGGAGTTAGAAACAGAAGGCAATATGATGATGGAAAAAGAGAGACAGAAAGAGATGAGACGATGCTATGCTCCCAGCTCTGAAGGTGGAGGAAGGAGGCCATGAGCTAAAGGATATGGATGCCCCATGAGAGCTAGAGACAGAAAGGAAATAGGAGCTTGCTGAAGGAACACAGCCTGTGGACCCGTGTTAGATTTCTGATACCCAGAACTGTACAATAACAAAATATGTTCAAGCCACAAAGATAGCTTCCCCATGGTGGCTCAGTGGTAAACACTCCGCCTGCCATTGCAGGAGATGTGGGTTTGATCCCTGGGTCAGGAAGATCCCCTGGAGAAGGAAATGGCAACCCACTCAAGTATTCGTGCCTGGGAAATCCCACAGACAGAGGAGCCTGGTGGTCTACAGTCTGTGGGGTCACTAGAGTTGGACAGGACTTAGTGACTAACCCACAAGACACGAAGATTGTGGTAATTTGTTACAGCAGCAATATGTAACTAATCCATGGGCCTTGTCTTATTTTTGAGTTCCCTTGAGAGTCTAAGTCAAAGGACTAGATACAAATAGCTTCCTTTGGCAGGAAGCAGGCATGAGTGGCAGGAGAGGGATGCAGGGAAGAAGAGAGCGAGCCAGTGTTTTGAGGATCATTGATGCCACTGCTACGGACAGTGAGGTCTCAGTCCACCGACCCCTCTGGGTGGCACACAAATGCCTCTCAGAGGACTAGGTCTGGAATGAGGCAGGTTGGGGCACTTAACCAGCTGCCACTTTCCAGCATCGAGGCCAACATTGAAGGCTGTCTTGGGAGCCTTCCTTCCTATGACTTTCCCAGTTCCGCTTGATCTCACTGTAACCCATAGCAGAGTAGCAAGCTCCCGAGCAGAATGTGAAAAGGTTGCGGTACTCTGCAGGGCAAGGCCTTGTTCTTGGGGAACTGTAGTGACTGGGATCGGAGGCTGGCCACAGTGATGGATTCAGGTCCTGATCTTCTATTGAGCTGAAGCCTTGAATTCCAGACCTCTTCCTTTAGAAAGCCTCCTTTGTTGTCTCCATTTAATTAGGGTTTTGTGTGTAGACCAAAAAAGGTCTTCCAGTCCTGGCACATGGCAGATATTTCATTTTTGCTCCACTGAATTTCCTAGGGCTATTAAGGCTCACCCAAGATTATCTCTCATAAAAACTCCTTTATCGACTTAGGGGGTGCAGGTCTTAACTGATGTTTGGCTGTGCTAATTTTATTACCAAAATTTCATAAATAGACACACATACCATCAATTCTAGGGCAGGTACAGCCTCTAGTTTCTACTAGGAGCCAACAACCAAGTCTTCCTAATTTTGCATTAAGCAACAGTTTTACAAAACACTATTTTTTGTTTTAAAAATTTCCAACTGTCTAATTGATTAATCCTGGAATCTTAAGAGTGAAAAATTAATTCCATTCAGACAAAAACTGTGACTTCATTGAGTGAATTATTTTTGGCTCTGTTTTAGCCAGGCTCAAGGAGACAAACTTGGTGAGTTCAGTTCAGTTCAGTCACTCAGTTGTGTCCGACTCTTTGCGACCCCATGAACTGCAGCACTCCAGGCCTCCCTGTGCATCACTAACTCCCTTAGTCCATGCAAACCCATGTCCATCGAGTTGGTGATGCCATCCAGCCATCTCATCCTCTGTTGTCCCTTTCTCCTCCTGCCCTCAATCTTTCCCAGCATCAGGGTCTTTTCCAATGAGTCAGCTCTTTGCATGAGGTGGCCAAAGTATTCAATTTCAGCTTCAACATCAATCCTTCCAATGAACACCCAAGACTGATCTCCTTTAGGATGGACTGGTTGGATCTCCTTGCAGTCCAAGGGACTCTCAAGAGTCCTCTCCAACACCACATTTCAAAAGCATCAATTCTTTGGCACTCAGCTTTCTTTATATTCCAACTCTCACATCCATACATGACCACTGGAAAAACCATAGCCTTGACTAGACGGAACTTTGTTGGCAAAGTAATGTCTCTGCTTTATAATATGCTATCTAGATTTGTCATAACTTTCCTTCCAAGGAGCAAGTGTCTTTTAATTTCATGGCTGCAGTCACCATCTGCAGTGATTTTGGAACCCGCAAAAATAAAGTCTGACACTGTTTCCACTGTTTCCCCATCTATCTTCCATGAAGTGATGGGACTGGATGCCATGATCTTAGTTTTCTGAATGTTGAGCTTTAAGCCAACTTTTTCACTCTCCTCTTTCACTTTCATCAAGAGGCTCTTGAGTTCTTCTTCACTTTCTGCCATAAGGGTGGTGTCATCTGCATATCTGAGGTTATTGATATTTTTCCCAGCAATCTTGATTCCAGCTTGTGCTTCCTCCAGCCCAGCGTTTCTCATAATGTACTCTGCATATAAGTTAAATAAGCAGGGTAACAATATACAGCCTTGACGTACTCCTTTTCCTATTTGGAACCAGTCTGTTGTTCCATGTCCAGTTCTAACTGTTGCTTCCTGACCTGCATACAGGTTTCTCAGGAGGCAGGTCAGATGGTCTGGTATTCCCATCTGTTTCAGAATTTTCCACAGTTTATTGTGATCCACACAGTCAAAGGCTTTGGCATAGTCAATGAAGCAGAAATAGATGCTTCTTCTGGAACTCTCTTGCTTTTTCGATGATCCAGAGGATGTTGGCAATTTGATCTCTGGTTCCTCTGCCTTTTCTAAAACCAGCTTGAACATCTGGAAGTTCACGGTTCAAGTATTGCCGAAGCCTGGCTTGGAGAATTTTAAGCATTAATTTACTAGCATGTGAGATGAGTGCAATTGTGTGGTAGTTTGAGCATTCTTTGGCATTGCCTTTCTTTGGGATTGGAATGAAAACTGACCTCTTCCAGTCCTGTGGCCACTGCTGAGTTTTCCAGATTTGCTGGCATATTGAGTGCAGCACTTTCACAGCGTCATC
Source organism: Okapia johnstoni (assembly GCA_024291935.2). Taxonomy (NCBI): domain Eukaryota; kingdom Metazoa; phylum Chordata; class Mammalia; order Artiodactyla; family Giraffidae; genus Okapia; species Okapia johnstoni. The sequence goes on from CM044310.1 coordinate 73,249,904, forward strand.
TTTTAGGATTTGAAATAGCTCAACTGGAATTCCATCACCTCCACTAGCTTTGTTTGTAGTGATGCTTCCTAAGGCCCACTTGACTTCACATTCCAGGATGTCTGGTTCTAGGTGAGTGATCACTCCATCGTGATTGTCTGGGTCCTGAAGAACTTTTTTGTACAATCCTTCTGTGTATTCTTGCCACCTCTTCTTAATATCTTCTGCTTCTGTTAGGTCCCTACCATTTCTGTCCTTTTTTGAGTCCATCTTTGCATGAAATGTTCCCTTGGTATCTCTAATTTTCTTGAAAAGATCTCTAGTCTTTCCCATTCTATTGTTTTCCTCTATTTCTTTGCATTGATCGCTGAGGAAGGCTTTCTTATCTCTCCTTGCTATTCTTTGGAACTCCGCATTCAAATGAGTATATCTTTCCTTTTCTCCTTTGCTTTTCGCTTCCCGTCTTTTCACAGCTATTTGTAAGGCCTCCTCAGACAGCCATTTTGCTTGTTTGCATTTCTTTTTCTTGGGGATGGTCTTGATTCTTGTCTCCTGTACCATGTCACGAACTTCCATCCATAGTTCATCAGGTATTCTGTCTATCAGGTCTAGTCCTTTAAATCTATTTCTCACTTCTACTGTATACTCATAAGGGATTTGATTTAGGTCTTACCTGAGTGGTCTAGTGGTTTTCTCCACTTTCTTCAATTTCAGTCTGAATTTGGCAATAAGGAGTTCATGATCTGATCCTGGTGAATTCAGTCCTGTTTTAGACAGTAAAATACTTTCAAATAATCTTGAAAACAATACAGAGCTTGTTATCCCTGGGAAATTGCTCCCTGTTTCTTTAACTGGCATGCCTTTTAGTGCATTTACCAAATCCCTGCATGGAACATTCTTTCTTATTCTTTGCCACTTGAAAAATGTCAATCTTCTTTCCAATATGGCTGTATTTGTGACATGGTCCCATTTCCTATTCTCATGTAAAGAGCGTGTTTTTCCTTATTCTGTATTTTCATAACACTTAATACATATTCCTTTATATTAATACAAATAATAACAATAGGTAGCCTGTTGCACCTGTTATGTGGAGTAGGAAATGGCAAACCACTTCAGTATCCTGACCTGGAAAATTCCTTGGACAGAGGAGCCTGGCAAACTACAGTCCAAGGGGCTGCAAAGAGTCCGACACGACTGAGCACAGCACAGCACCTATTACAATCCTGTCCCTGTCTTCAACCTTTTGATTTATGTTAACTCGTCAAACCGCACAATCAATGAGAATAGACGCAATTAATGGCTGTATTGTAACAAAGGAGGAATCTAAAGCACAGAGATGTTAAGTAACTTGCCCAGGGCCACACAGCAGCTATGTGGTAAATTTGGACTCCAGTAGACTAGTTCAAGAGTCTTTGCTTTGAACTACTTCCTAATTCCCATATATATATATATATAATATTATATATATTATATGCCCCTGTGTCTGCCTTAACTTCTAGTAATAAGTTTATCAAAGGCTTTGTTTATTTCTTCATCTCTGGCATCTAGCCCAGGGCTTGGAAGATAATAGAAATTTTAATTTTGATTAAGGGAATTAATGAAAAACTGAACACAATCACTCTGTGTTCCTTTGAAATGATGCGGTGTTTTGATCAAAGGAACAAGGGCTAAGACAAAAGAAAAGTGACTATGCCTGTTTCTGCTCAGGAATGGAGCAAGGAGGCAGTTATTTCTGTATCATGACTTCCTGATGGCCTCGTCCAAGGGTTTCAAAGTCATGACTCTTTCTTCATCTTCCCTCTTGTCCTCCCTCCCTCAGTTCCCCTCCACTCTACCTTCCTCATTCCCTCCTGTTTTTCCCTTTCCATTGGTTTGATCACATTGTATGTTGAAAAATCAAGTAAAGGGAGCTACTATATTCTGAGTGTCTATCATGGGTCAGCGCTATGGTAACGTATGAGTGTCCTATGGCTGCTTAATGACTTACCACTGGCTTAGCAATGTGAAATAGCACACACAGATTACCATACAGTTTTGAAGGTCAGAGGCTTCCCTGATAGCTCAGTTGGTAAAGAACCTACCTGCAATGCAGGAGACCCCAGTTCGATTCCTGGGTTGGGAAGATCCCCTGGAGAAGGGATAGGCTACCCACTCCAGTATTCTTGGGCTTCCCTAGTGGCTCAGCTGGTAAAGAATCTGCCTGCAATGCGGGAGACCTGGGTTCCATCCCTGGGTTGGGAAGATCCCCTGGAGAAGGGAAAGGCTACCCAATCCAGTATTCTGGCCTGGAGAATTTCATGGACTGTAGGTCCACGGGGTCGCAAAGAGCTGGACTTGGCTGAGTGATTTTCACTTTCACTTTTAAGGTCAGAAGTCAAAATATGTCTCATTGGGCTAAAATCAAGGAGTCTTCAGGGCTGCGTTTTTTTCTGGAAGCTCCAGGGGGAAATTGTTTTTTGTTGCCTTTTCCAGCTTCTTGGGGTTTCTTTCATTCTTTGGCTAGTGGCCTCTTTCTCCACCTTCAAGTCCAGCAGTGGCAGGTTGGGTCCTTCTCATATGGCATTACTATATCACATCTCTTTCTCTAAGTGTTCAGTTCATTCTTCCACTTGTAAGGATCTTTGTGATTACATGGGGTCCGCCTAATCCAGGATAATCACTCTATTTTAAGGTCAGGTGCTTTTAATTCCCCTTTTCCATGTAGCGTGCCGTACCCACAGGTCCCAGGGCTTAGACTCAGGGCATCTGTTGGGGACCATTATTCTGTCTAGCAGAGAGCCTTTTTTTCTTGCATTATCTCATTAAATTCCCCTAGTAACTGTATGCATGGGTGGTGGTATACTCATTTAGAGAAAACAGAGAGGCTGTTCAAGGCTAAGTAACTTGCCAGAAGTCAGAGAAATGGCCACATAGGCAGAATTCAGGCTCAGATTAGTTTTGGCTTGTTGTCCCATGTTTTTCCAGATATACACAGCTTCCCTTTTAATAACTTGAGGAAAAGATACTGAGTAGCATTTAATTAGAAATGAGGTCTAGAATGCTGGTTTCAAATTGTATATGAGGCAACAGCAGGACTTGCCAAACTGGAAGTATTCTCCCCCTTTATCTTCCCAAGAATCACAAAATCATTTCTCAGTATCTTACATTAATGACCAAGAAGGTGGCAGGTGTTCTGGGTCTGGAGGCCGTAAAGCAGCAGGAATACTTCAAGGAGGTCAAACTCAGGGAGGGTGTAGATAGCATGAACTGACACTCACAGTGAACATATCACTATATGCATGTGAATGTGCACATGTGTGTATATGTGTGTGTGTGTCTTTGAAGCACTTCTTTTCTCTGTGCTATTCCTGTAGGCAGTGTGCCTTTTTAAACCTTTCCAGGACTCAGGGTTTTTGGTCCCTGGCAGGATAAAGAATCAATCAAATACATTGCTGTAACATTTTTATATCCTGCAAGTCAGAGATAGTAGCCTTTCTTCCCCGCCAATCTAAGCCCCTCCAAACTGATTCCAGTAGAGTGACTTTGACAGGAGTAAACCAGAGGTGTTTTGTGGTGAGGATAAAGTAACTGTCCATCTACCCTAATAGCAAAAAGCGAGCGAGTCAGTGAAAGGAAAACAACAAGGGGCCAGGAGACACTAGCGGGTTCACTTGGAAAATACCATTTAGAAGCTGACTTAAGAGAGGATGAGATCTGAGGTTGTTCACAGCCTGCTGAGATAATTATTTGTGGCAGTAAATTTCTCTCCTTTTATTTATGGCTACTTTCGAATACAGTTGTGTTAAGCTTTTCTTCAGTTCTGCTATTTCTCCCTGGCCTCTGGGACAGTCTATGATACTGTGGCAGAGAAAACCCTCGGCCCTATGCCCCCAAGTCTAGTGCATCGTCAGCCAAGTGTTGCTGTAACAAACAACCCGGAATCTGGAGGCCACACTTGCATGTGGAGTTTCCTTGCTGGGCAGCTCTGCCAGGTCCTTGTCCTCTACCCAGTGACCGATTCCTGGGTCCTTCCTGTTGGTCCTGAGTCTAAAGTGGGGGTTGCAAACTCTGATGCCTAGAGGGCCAGACAATTCAGAGGCTATCAGAGAGGAGCGCTCATGCATGATAAGCTATGACAGACTGCTCTGGCTGCATCTGTGACTCTTGCCATAGAGGATAGGGCCCTGAGCTGTCATTTTCAAGGATGGTCAGCTCAGTTCAGTTCAGTCGCTCAGTTGTGTCCGACTCTTTGTGACCCCATGAACCACAGCATGCCAGGCCTCTCTATCCATCACCAACTCCCGGAGCATACTCAAACTCATGTCCATTGAGTCGATGATGCCATCCAACCATCTCATCCTCTGCCGTCCCCCTCTCCTCCTGCCTTCAATCTTTCCCAGCATAAGGGTCTTTTCAAATGAGTCAAGGATGCTTGGTGTCCTGCAAAAGCAGCACAGCTTGGCCCACAGTAGGCCCTGTGCTCTCACTGGGCAGCCGACCCCAAGTGCACATTCCCTCCTGCTCTTCTATCTGAGTCAGGTCCCTGCTGTTTCCCTCTGATATTTCCAAGCACAGTCTATCCATTGAACAATTTTACAGCATCAGTGAAGTAATATTTTGATGACATTTGTCAGTGTCTCATCCTGGGGAATATCGCTAAATCATATGTATTGGTTTAAACATGATATAGAGAAATGATAATAATAATGGTAGAAAACATTTATTGAGCAATTACTATGTGCCCAGTACCAAGGAAGGCTCTTTATAATAATTAACTCACTTAATCTTCATAATAGCCTGTAAAATACTATCCTCATTTTCTGTCTGAGGAAACAGACACAGAGGGTTACAACTGGTAAGTGGCTGCTGGTAAACTGGAATTGTACAGAACCAGTGTGGTTCTGCCCTGTGTTTATAGTCTGTCTGAGCATAAATCTGCTTTCATAAGCAGGCTAATAGTAATTTTCACATAATAGAAATCCTTTGGTTATCATAAAAATTGATCATTGCTGAGTTTTCAGAGGTGTATCGGTTGCCTGTTGTTTTTGAGGTGCCAACTAATGCATAAATGAACAGAGGAGCCATATAGGAAGACCATTACTGCCAGGGCGTCACAGATGCATTTGGAATGTTGCTCATAGCACGTATTCTGGAAATGTTAAAGTGAGTATGGGGAAAAGCATGTCCGGATATCCTTTTTAAAATAGTGACACCTGATGATATTGGAGAAGGGGCTGCCCACTTATGGAGTACTGTCCGAGTTGTTGTTGTTCAGTCGCTCAGTTGTGTCTGACTCTTTGCAACCCTATGGACTGCAGCATGCCAGGCCTCCCTGTCCCTCACCGTCTCCCAGAGATTGCTCAAAATATGTCCCTTGAGTCAGTGATGCCATCCAACCATCTTATCCTCTGCCGTCCCCTTCTCCTCCTGCCTTCAATCTTTCCCAGCACCAGGATCTTTTCTCATGAGTCACCTCTTCACATCAGGTGGCCAAAGTATTAGAGCTTCAGCATCAGTTCTTCCAATGAATATTCAGGATTGATTTCCTTTAGTATTGACTGGTTTGAACTCCTTGTAGTCCAAGGGATTCTCTAGAGTCTTCTCCAGCACCACAGTTCAAAAGCATTAATTCTTCAGCACTCAGCCTTCTTTATGGTCCAACTCTCACAGCCATACATGACTATTGGAAAAACCAAAGCTTTGACTATACGGACCTTTGTTGGCAAAGTAATGTCTCTGCTTTTTAATGTCCAAGTACTCATCTTAAAACACTGAGGGATATTCCACCACCAAACTCAATGCTATTGAAATTGAAGACATGTAAGTTCACAGCCAAATACTATTTACAGCCAAATCTGCTAAAAATTCAAGTGAAGTGAAGTGAAGTGAAAGTCACTCAGTCGTGTCCAACTCTTTGTGACCTCATGGACTATACAATCCTTGGAATTCTCCAGGCCAGAACACTGGAGTGGGTAGCCTTTCCCCCGAGGGGCAGTAGCAATAGCTACAACATTCTATCACTACTGCCCAGTCAGACGTTCAACTTTTGGGGAGCATTAAATTAGTCTGGACTCTTTTTAAAATGCAGTCTTGTCATTTCAGAGATCTGTTACATGAAACCCAGAGAGGCATAAAGGAATTCACGTGAAAGCAAAGTATGTGTTAGTTGAAAAGATTCCTCTGGCTCCTCTATATTTACCCAGCTAATTCAGACCCATCTTTGAGATCAAAGCAAAAATGTTCCTTCTGTGGGTTTGCTTTCTTTGATTCCTCTAAATGATGTTAGACTCCCTGGCTCCCAGCTTGTCCATGCTCCTGAAGAGACCCGTGATTTCCTTTCACATTAGATTTTAATTTTAATCAATTAATTAAATTACGATTTGTTAGTGCCTCTCACCTTTTCTAGTCTATAATAACAGCACTCTTGACTGCTTATCCTATGCAGCACTATTCTAATTGCTTTATATGCATCATTCATTCCATTGGACCCACAAGGCCATTGTCAGTGCATATCTTATTTTTCGTATTTACCTACATGAGAAAACTGAGGCCAGAGTGATGGGAAAAAATACCAAATCGCACAGTCAGTAAAGGGCAAAACCGAGAATGAACCAAGTCAAATGACTCTGGAACTCTTGCTTTTAACAACTGTGTTACAGGGCTTCTCTACAAGCTCCAGGACAACACCTAGCCAAGTACTCACTGAATCCCAGGAGTTTAATAATTGTTTGGGAGCAAGTGAATGGATGGACACAAGGAGGAGGAAGTGAGTGACTTAATTGACTGGTTCTAACCCTGCTCAGTCACTCTTGCCCAGGAGAGTGCTGTGTGTTCACATTGCTAAGCACTTAACCTGAATTTTGACTAGTGGATGGAGTGATCCAAGAATTTGCAAAAACATAACTGAGCCTCTGAGAGTTCTCGCACCACTCCCACCTTCCCTGAGGGTCTGCAGTTGGAAATGGCTTATTTTTCCTTTGTGGTTCCAGAGAATCCTGAATAGAACCCACCAAGAAGCCAGGACAGAGACTGAGCCACAGACAGATAAGCCCCAGGAATGCCGCTCACCTGTCCTTTCCATCGGTCCTGGATGCTTAGCTCAGAATCCCTGGAGAAATGTCATCTGCCTTAGCTTCTCTGGGATGACTGGTTTCCTGGTCTGAGATTTGAGAGAAGAATTAGCCGATTAAAAGGTTAATATATAATTGTAGGCACACGGTGCCTGGGGAAGACCCTCAACCATTTGATGTTTAACTGAATTAACATTTGCCAGTTATAGATTTTCTGCTTGTAAAATTGCCAGCAAATGATTCTGAGTCCTGAATCTGCATTTTCTGTGTGCGCCACTTTGGATGTCAGTGTTACAACTGCCTCAGAAGTGATCTACCCAGACCCTGCTCTCAAGGCAACAGAAAGGTTTACACGCAGAAGTGCTCAGATATGGGACCACAGCATCCTTCCCCCTTTGATTTTTAGAAGGGTGATGTCAGTCAGGGTGGTGACTCTCCCATTTCAATTCCTCTGATGTTTCTCAGGCCAGCCACACTGTGAACCCTGGGAGACTGATTCTTGCTCTCGTTCTTTGGGTTCAGTGCATTTCAGAGAGCTGATATTTGGAGAGAGGCCCTGGTTCCACAGCTTCCAACCTTTCACACACTCCTTTGAGTTCGCTGGTGGGGACAATAATGAGTTTTCAACAGCCTGTATACAGTGGTTAAGAGTTTCTATCGTGGTATCAAAGTTTAGTTTCCCAAGAAGCAGACACTGAGTCAAAGACTTGAGTGCAAGCAGTCTTATTTGGAGGGTGATGTCAGAAAAATAGCCACAAGGGATGAGAAAGTGAGCCAAGGAGAACACATCTGATGCACGAGGAGCTATCGAGCCAGATACCACTGTGGACCATTGGCACTCAGGTCCAAGTGGGAGACGGAACAGTTGCCTCTCAACTATCTCACCTGAGGGTGAACACACAGCAGTTCTCATCAGTTGTGGTGATGGTATTGGGGATGTGAATTTCTAAACACTGCCTGCTGGCACCAGACTCAGACAAAGCAGCATCTCACAGGTTTCAGAGAAATATCCCAGACAAAATCCTGCCTGGAGGGTGGGAGCAGAGCTGTCAAAATCGGAGGACACTTAAACCTGGACTCAGATCCTGGCTCCACCCATCCTAGCTGTGTGATTTAGAGCAACTGTTAACCTCTTTAGAATGTTAGAGGGCTTCCCTGGTGGCTTAGATGGTAAAGAATCTGCCTGCAGTGCAGGAGACCCGGGTTCAATCCCTGGATTGGGAAGATCCCCTGGAGAGAATGGCTACCCACTTGTATTCTTGCCTGGAGAATTCCATGGACAGAGGAGCCTGGTATGCTATAGTCCATGGGGTTGCAAAGAGTTGGACATGACTGAGCGACTAACACACACAGAATGTTGGGCCCCTTGTCTGTTAAATGTGTTTTATAACATGCTAAGTACATCATAGTGCTGCTGTGGAGACTGGAGTTGTCACTAACTTTTATGTTCCAAATCATATAACCTGAATTTTTGACTTCTGAGTGAAATGCCCGACGAATTTGCAAAGACAAAGCTGAGACTTCAGAAGCAATTATAAAATTTTAATTGCCTAATAGCAAAACTAACTAAAGTAAAAAGAAAGGGGTAAAATTAATTTTAATAGTGACTCTATTTAGTCCAATCTGTAAAATAGCATATTAGCATGCAATCTATATACAAATCATTATACATTTTACTTTATTTTTGTTTTCAGTATTTAGTCTTCAAAATTCCACATGTACTTTCTGCTGGCACTTTCAGCACAGCTACATTCCAGGTGCTCAGAATCCACGGGTGGCTCATGGCCACCATGTTGGACTGTGAAGGTCTAGGGCCCTTGAATTCTTGTTAGAAGTAACTTCCAGTGAAATAGTTCTGTTTTCCTCCTCTTCATCGGTGACAATGATCCTTTGCATCTATGAAAGTGAAGTTGGTTTTCGCTCAGGCATGATATGAAATTGACAGTTTCTGTAATGAAATTTCACACATGGAAAACCATGGTGAGATTCTAAGCAGGTGTAAAAATCTGACGAAGTTATTTCTTTAACTGCAACTTAATGGAAACTGAAACAGCTGTTCCCATTTGCGTATTTTCCAAGTCTCATTGCCAAAATGAATTGTTGGCAGCCACAGGAGAAGTATCAACTTACCTCTTCATTTGGGAAATGAAATTAAAACCTCAGCTCATTTCTAAAAGTCACAGATTTGGTAAAAAGTTAGCAGGGCAAACATATAAGCTGCGTTAAAATATTGATGGCTTTGGTTTTCTCAGGTGCTGCTGCTAACATCTGCAGAAGATTTGGACTGCACTCCTGGATTTCAGCAGAAAGTGTTCCATATCGACCAGCCAGCTGAATTCGTTGAGGACCAGGCAATTTTAAACTGTAAGCAATGTCACTCAACAGTGCTTTTGGCCTATTCACTGATGTTTAAGAGTGTCCCTCAGCATATAGTATTCCCTAAGCTAAGAGTTTTCTGATCATTTTTCTTATGTCAGTGTTTGACCCAGGGTGGAAAGTCTGGAATTAGGGCTTTGTCAGCTTAGAGGTGAATCGAGTGGTGTGTGTCTCTTTGTCACATTTGATCACCAGTGAGCATTTCCTGACTGCTCCCAGGAAAGGATACCACTAGCCTCCACCATGAATATTGACCTATGCGAAGGAAATTAAATCCGTTTTCTTTGAACAGATCCTGAGAACAGACTGTTGCCTTCCTGTGGATTGCTGTTCTACCTAGATTTCTCATTTGTAGCACTGGATAAAAATAACATCCGGTGCAGGAGGTTAGCTTCTGGCAATTTTTAGGCATAGGAATTTAAACTCTTAAGACTAATAAGATAGTTTCTGAAAGAGTCAAAAGCTCTACTGGCTATTTCGTGGATTAAGCTCAAATCCCCCCAAATTCCAATTGATTTCTTTAAAATATGCTACCCTCAGATCTGTGGTTATAATATCTTCCTCTTTTTAATGCCAATATTATATTGTTTTATCTTTACGAGGGCATGGAGTGCATTGCTAGATGCAAAACAAGCATGGTTTTGTTTTAGCACAATGAATTTAAAATTGATGGCAGACAAATAACCATTTAATTGCAGGCTCTTGAATACCATTCTTTAACATTTGAGAGTGAAGGATATAAAAGCGGTGGTTTAGTTTGGTCAGATGCTCTGTGGTCCCTGTAGGGACGATAACTGTACACTTGCCCTATGGTCCCAGGTTTGCCTTCCGGGCTGACTGTGTTCCTTCACTCCTGTGCTATGTGGCGAGCATGTTTAAACGAAAGGAGAAAAATATTCAGCCGGCTCAACTTGACTGTTCTGTGAGGCTGGAACACATTTTAAGGGTTGAAAGGAACATAGTAATGAAGATGCAGTGTTGAGGATCGAGGGAGCCCTGCAAGGTGAAGCCCATGCATGTCTTGATGCAATTATGCCAATGAAATCATTTTAGTAATTAGGGTCTATAATGACAAGGTGCAGGACTGGCACAATGAGTGAATTCCAACATGTGGTTTCATTGTTAATTTTATCCCTGATGTGACTCCTGGGTCAGGCCATCAGGAACTCTCATTTGTCTTTTGATTCTTCTGTTTATCAGAATCAATGTATTTTAAATGGAACTTGGCTTCAGAGAACCATTTTTTCTGGCTCTCCTCTCCTCTCCTCTCATCTGCTTCATCTCCCTCTCCTCTCTCTCTCTCTCCTTTCTCTTTTTTTTTCCAAGTGATTATCCCAAATGGCATCTATATTAACATGTGTGGAAATGTGAAGCCACCCTGAGTATGGAAATTAATAGAGCTGGTATGCAAAGCAGGTCCATAAATGTGATTGCTTCTGTAATCTTCACGACACCAAACAGCTTTTAATTCACCTCTGAGAAGCGGCAAACAATCATACTTTGGGGGATCTTTTTAATTTAGACTAGACCATCCTGTACATTCCAATATTACAGTTTTGTGTGTGTCTGTGTAAGTTTTTTATTTTTTTTAATCCTCTAAGTAATTTAGTGGGTTATGGTTGTTGATTCTGTGTAAGCTAGTAAAAGTGAAATGGAACTGGGTTGATTATCAATGATAGCACATTCAGTAAAAGTCAGTGATTTGAGGATATTTAATAATTTAAAAGTGATTTTGTAAGTGAATTGTTGGATCAGCAAAATCTGACCAGCCCCCTCCTCTGTCAATGAAACTGTGGGTCTATATGTATTACCAGGGGGAAAAAATGGACAAAAAACAGATCCAGGTTGCTACTTTTCAGTTCATCTCAAAACAGCAAGCATAGGTTGTCATAGATACTGTGAATAAGGTTAATTGTGCCTAAATGAAGAAAATAGTTTTCACAGAACTGAGAATGTCTACTGACTACTGTTTGGGAAAATCTGGATTTCCAGAAGTTAATAACAATGTATTTTGCTCTATTCAACATGCAGGAGGAAATAAAAAGTCCAAAACTTTGAACAGACTTTTTCCCCAAGCACCCAACATTTTACATCTCCCTCCCTCCCTTCTCATTCTTAGTTTCTTTCATGCATTTCTCTGTGGTCCAACACAAGACCTTTTCTATCTCTGAAAAATGTGATTAGCCAAAAAGCCGGTGAGGGTACGTTCTCTCAGAATGAAGACCATATTGTCACAAGGCTAACATCTGGAGGAAAACTGGGAAGAATCCAACAGAACGAGAGGTTTAAGCATACTTAGATATGTGAGGTCACTGCCGAGATCCTGGAAATGGTTAGGGATCATTCAGTAACATGTAAATATAAGCTGATGATCTAAGTAATAACAGAGGTTAAAAGAAACCAGGTTAGTAATATTACCTTGAATTCCTCCTATGACACTGACACTTTCCATTTTTCTTTTTGTCTTTGTGCTATTTTACAAGAGCTTTGGCTTCCAATCATCGTGAATTTTTGTCTTGCAGGAACTATAAAATACAGCATAATCAATCAATTGATGTCCACACTTCTCACCATTCTATAAACTTGTCTGAAAGTGTTGTCTCTTTGCCTGGCAGACATAGTATATCTGCTCACACCCCAGACTTATATTCAACCAATTCTGTGTTCAGCGTTCGGCACCTTACAGTAAATATTTATTCTATCCACGACTTACTGCTGTCTTTGTTCAGACAGTAATATTTCCTTTTATCCTTTTTCATCTTTCTCCTCCATTCTCAATGACTTATCTTTTTATGTTTTAACTGTTACTAATGGTCACCTCCACTCCTTTTATTTCCATAATATTTTATTCACTGCTCACTCCGATACATCTTTCCTTCAGTTGTTCTAAAGCCTTTTATTTTCCTCACATCCAAATAACTCTTTATTCTGCTCTCCTTTCCAGTAACTAGACTTGCTTTTGTCTTTAAAGGGCCATTTTTCAACAAGCTTCTAGGATCAAAACATGGCATCCCACTATTTCTTCTAATGTAACCAAGGGCGCTCTATCACTGTATCTTTCACAGTGTGATGCAAAGCCCCCAACTCAGGAGCACTTGGCTTCATCTCAGTCTTGAAAGGTGAGCTGGGAAGATGTTATTCTCATTTTCTGTGAGAAGTACAAGAAGAAAGGGGAAGACAGTTTAAAAGGCAGAAACTCAGAAAGGAGACATCCGCTCATGATCTTTGGACTCAGGGAGGGCTCTGTCCGAGGTTTGTTGCAGGAGGTCCTTCAAGGCCTCCAAGACCCAGAATTCTCTTAAATTGGTTGATGAGGTTGCTTCTCCTGCAATGTGAAAATCATGGGATTCTGGTAGCCACTATCTTGGTACCACAAGATTTGGGTAGTGACCCCAGTTACAGCCTCCTAGGCTCCAGAAGAAGAGTTGGCCTGGAAAACTGACCAGCCAACCGGCTGATATGGACAAAGACCAAGTGATAAGGCCCTGACTATCTTGTGTCCTGAAAAATTACAGAACGGAACACTCTGCCCTGCTCTAATCAGTTCAGACAGACCTTCCTGGCACCAGGGAGGGATCTGTTTGCTAAGGGAACCCTAGCTGGCCTCTCTCTGGGTAACTCTCCTTTATGGAGCTGCCCTCCACTCAGGAACTCGAGGACGCAAGCTGCTCCCTACTTGGTCCTGCCATATTTGGCCAAGTCATCAAGCTGGCAGAGAGGGGGACAAGGAGAAGGGTGGAGAAGGTGCCACGGATGTTTAGCCACTTGAGCTCAAAAGGGAAATGTATCGTTTCTGTTCACACTCTTGGCCAGACCTAATCACAGAGCCAAGCTAACTGCGAGAGAGCCTGGGCAGCATGGAGGAACTCAAGTATGGGCATAAGCTCACTGTCTCTACACAGATCCTAACACAGCAAAGTGACCCCAATCAAAAAGAGACTCCTGGAAGAGACGTAATGAGACCACAAAGGAGGCCGCCGTCTCTGACTAACTTGGGTCAACATGGGGCTGAGACAAAGACGGGTCATTCAAACAGGACAGGAGATCATGCCCCTGGGACTGCCTCCTGCTTTTTTCGCCAGGGGATGCTTCCCACTGAGCAGAACAGCTTCTTCACTGCCCCCTCTTAGAAACACCCAGGCAGGGACCTTCTGATAGTTCTAGTAAGGATGGGCCCCGATTGCATTCTTCTGATGATTATAGTATTGAGGTTAAGGTCATACAGTTTAAAACTCATGTCGACAAGAGTTCAAACAAATGACATAGTCCCGTGTTAGCTGCATGACAATGAGTGAGTTATCCAAATCCTGCAAGTCTGAATTATTTCATCTCTCTAAGAAGGATAACCACGTCTTTAACTCTAGAGTTAATGCAGTGATTGATGGAAAGATGCTTAGAACACAGTTGTGAGTAACTGAAAGCTGGTAGTATTATTACTATTATTCTTGCTATTGCTGTTATTATTATTGTTGCTGTTGTTATTATTATACATAGATCTTAGATAGGTTTGGTATCCTTACAGTGGTCATCTAAACCTGAATTTAGCAGACAAATCATGGCCATTAAAATCTAAAAAGTTTAAAAAAGAATCTAAAGCAATGATTCTAGGATTTGAATTTCATGGACCAGTAGAATTTTTAAAAAATCTTGGAATGATGGAGTATATTCTACAACATTTTTCTTAGTCTGAATATGAAAAAAAAAGTAAGAAGAAAAAGCAGGCTAATGAGTGAGATAAACTGAGAATACCTCCGTTTACTTTGGCCAGACTTTTAAAATGTCATTGTTATCAAAAAACAAACAAAATAGGAGTAAGGACCAATTGCAAAAGAGAAGTCAGTCTTTTGAGTAAATTTTTATTGTAAAAAACGCACCAAATGTTTTTGTTTACCTCATTTTGTGGGAAACCACTGATTTAAGGTATTAGATTGATGTTACTTAATCTCTTTGGAGAAGGCAATGGCACCCCACTCCAGTACTCTTGCCTGGAAAATCCCATGGATGGAGGAGCCTGGTAGGCTACAGTCCATGGGGTCACTAAGAGTCGGACACGACTGAGCAGCTTCACTTTCACTTTCCCCTTTCATGCACTGGAGAAGGAAATGGCAACCCACTGCAGTGTTCTTGCCTGGAGAATCCCAGGGACGGCGGAGCCTGGTGGGCTGCCGTCTATGGGGTCGCACAGAGTTGGACACGACTGAAGCGACTTAGCAGCAGCAGTAGCAGTACTTAATCTCTTGACTTTTCTGATATTCTTCTAAAGTTTTATCTTCGTTTCCCTGGAAAGGCAGGAATAACTCAAGAGATATCCTCATGAAGGGATGTATGTCTGTACTGATAGAAAAAAGAGAGAACTTCCAGAAAATGTAACAAGTGTGCCCACATTAGGGGCAGATGTTGGGAAATTTAAAAGGCTCCCCTAGAGTTGACCAGTGCAGCATCTGTGGCCTTCATAGCTGATATTTACTGTGTGCTCTCTAACTGTGGAGTGTCACCTTGAACCTCATAACAGACCTTAAGGGAGAAATACACTCATGTGCCCATTTTACAGATGAGGATACTGAGGCTGGGCTAGGCGAGGTCACTTATCCATGGTTGTATTGCTTGTAATTGGTGGCATCAAATTTGGAATCCAGGATTCCTGTGCTCTAGCTCTTATCCAGAGTTCTGTGGTCTTGTGGTCTTGTAGCTTTTGTTGATGTTGGTGATGACCCATCAGAGAAATTTGCCACTTAATTTTCCCATCCACTTTTGTCAATCTGGATGAAACAGAAAATTTCTACTGCATTATGTTTTTTCTGTTCATAGACAAGTTCATTCTTCCTCTGTAATATGGAAAAAAAGTATCTATTTTGCTTATTTTGAATGGGCCCCGTGCCAGATTGCCCATGACCCTATACTCCTGGCTTTTGGCCTTTCGCCCAGGTTCCTTTCACCAAGATATTTCTTGGTCATGCCACCTTGACACTGACCTTGGTTGGTAGCCAGGTCACCCACGGAGTCCATGGTGTCCCATTAATCACATTTGTACTTAACATACATGAGTCATGGATTTTGAGGGTGTTTTTAATTGACTATAAATCACACAGGGAACTTGAAAAATGAAGGCAATTAATGAAAAAGCAATGTGAGAGGTGTTTTGCATCCTAACGCAGGAAATACATTGCCAGTGAATTAAATGTCAAAACAAAGGCCCTTTTCACCCTGCTCAAAAGGTTTCATTTGAGTGGTAGTAAATGGATGAACTTTCCAACCTGGCAGGTGGAGGAATTCCTGTTTCTTGAGTTCAAGCTGACTCGGGATTTTGTCTGTGTATATCTCTATCATTGAGAACTTCCTAAGTTCTTTTGGTTTTCAGTTTTAGTGATTTAAAAAATGGAAAAGAAACCAATGATAATTTCCTTTCCATTTTCTGATTGTCCTCTGCACTACTAACTTGCATGTTCTTTCAGGTTGGGAGACTGATTAACTGATTAGTGAAATTATTTAACATGACCTGTACTACAGTCTACATAGATCTGAATAGGTTGGAGTTACAACTGGTATATTTGTTTTAAACTGTCATGATATACCAAGGAAAATTATTCTGGTGTCACTTAATTCACTCCATCATCATGAAGGTGATTATGCTTTGGGTCCGAATGTGGACTCCTGTTTACATTCGTGACTTTTTACTATATGTAAACAGAATCCTATAGAAAGGTAATATTTTTACAGGTTTGCTCCTCACCCACCACCACCAACATAACTGTAACAGTTGACTAATCAGTTAATTAATATTTATTATGATCCTCATAAATGCATTATACTAACTACCTCACTTCATAAATGTAAAGTGATATAAAATAATTGCAGACTGAAAAGAACACATATACACACCAGAGATGGATATGGTAAAATGCTTAGAGATCCTCCATTAGACTAGGGTCCTAAGTTGTACTTTGAAGATTGGGAAACATACGAGGTAACAGGCTAAGAGGGCCTTAGGAGAAGAGGAATGTGGATATGGGTAGAGCTCACTTGGGATAAATTTTCTTATCAGTAGAATAAAAAGGAATAAACAGACCAGAGGAATCACATTGTCAGCTCATGGACTAAATCTGTCCCACAGATATGTCCTGCTTGTCCTGTTTGGCAGCTCAGTGTAGGAGTCTGAAGTGTTTAATGAAAGGAATTTGTTGTCAACATTGAGAATTTCATTTTTAAAAATTCATAACTTCTGAGAAGTACTGGCCCTCCAGAATATAGCCCCCCGAGGCAAATGAATCACAGTGGTAGCAGCCGCAGTAGATTGTTCTGAGGATTAAATGCTCAGGTCTGTAAAGGGCTCTGAAAACTCTGCTGGAAGTAATATAGCAATAACAGTAGCTGAGGCCTTCCCGGTGGTTCTCCAGTCTCCGCTGTCTTCCTGTCATCTAATCAGCTTCCTCCTTTAGTCCACCTGCCCCTTACAGGCATCTACATTCACCTCCATGAAGTCACTGTTGCTCCCGAGACAGGTGTGCGGGTCAGATGACATGCGCCAAAGACCAAGCACACGTGCTCTTTGTATCACACCATTGCTGTCATTGACAATAGCTCTTATTGGTGGTTAGGGAAGCGGAGGACACTACTGAGAGATGCAAGGGCAGGGAATGGCTGGCACTGACTGAGACTTTGCAATCTACCTTCAGTGTTTTGAATCATCAATACAGGGACTAGGTGAAAGGGGCGGGGCATGTGATCAGTGTGGCTGGCTTTCTGGAAGTTCAGAATAGGACACGGATAAGAGAGAACCGCTGGGGAGGCTCAGGCTTACACGGAGCCATTTCAGAAGATCTGAGATGGGATGGATGGGAGATATGTGGAAGGAGAGCTGGTTGAGGGAGAAGGCAGGATGATTAAGAAGTACCAGAGTATGAAACAAGGGTGAGAGCAGAGCCCCAGGCAACCCCCAGGGTTGAGACTGGGGAAGACATCTAGAAGACAAGTTTCCAAAAGAGTGCAGAATCCCTGAGTCTGTTCCAGCTCAAACACTGGCTTGTATGACCCTTTTCGTCTCTGGACCCGTTTCCCCATTTGTATAGTGAAGATCTATTAGGGTTATTTTGATTATATTCCAAAGCAACCCAGCTCCAACTGGCTTTGGTAAAACTACATAAAATAATCAGCTCACATGCTTGAACATTTCAAGGTCTGAGCTGGCTTCAGGAACACCTGGATCTAGATGCTGTAATGATATCATCAATATCACCATTCTTCAGCTCTGCTTTATATAGAGTTGGTACCCCTCACTGTCAGAGGTGTTTCCTCCAGGATGGCCACCAGAAGTTCCAGCCTTTCATTCTTCTGGCTTACCAACCCAGAGCTTCTCTTTTTTCAAGTATCCCAGAAAACACTCCATGGCTAATTCTCTGGGTCCAGCTTGGTCTGTCCCTGAACCAATCAAGGCATCCAGGAAGATTTGGGCTGGCCAAAGCAGGAGAGTTCGCTGTGAGGGTGTTCTTTTTGTCATTGTTCATTCGCCCAGCCATGCCCGACTCTTTGTGACCCTATGGACTGCAACAAGCCAGGCCTCCCTGCCCCTCACCATCTCTTGGAGTTTGCCCAAGGTCATGTTCATTTCATCGCTGATGCCATCCAGCCATCTCATCCTCTGACGCCCTCTTCTCCTTCTGCCCTCAGTCTTTCTCAGCATCAGAACTTTTCCAATGAGTCATCTGTTCACATCAGATGACCAAAATACTGGGGCTTCACCTTCAGCATAACTCCTTCCAGGTGATATTCAGGGTTGATCTCCCTTAAGATTGACTGGTTTGACCTCCTTACTGCCCAAGGGACTTTCACAAGTCTTCTCCAGCACTGCAGTTCAAAAGCATCAATTCTTCGGCATTCTTTCTGCCTTCTTTATGGTCCAGCTGTCACAACCATACATGACCACTGGCAAGACCATAGCCTTAAGTATACGGACTTTTGTCAGCAGAGTATTGTCTCTGCTTTTCAACACTGTCTAGGTTTGTCATAGCTTTCCTGTGAAGAAGCAATCATCTTCTGATTTCATGGCTGCAGTCACCGTCTGCAGTGATTTTGGAGCCCAAGAAGAGGAAATCTGTCACTACTTCCACATTTTCCCCTTCTGTTTGCTGTGCAGTAAAGGGGCCAGATGCCATGATCTTAGTTTTTTAATATCTTAAGCTGGCTCTTTCACTCTGCTCCTTCACCCTCATCAAGAGGTTCTTTAGTTCTTCTTCACTTTCTGCCATTAGAATGGTATCATCCGCATATCTGAGGTTGTTGATGTTTCTCCTGCCTATCTTGATTCCAGATTTAGGCTCCCCAAGTGGCTGATTGGGCAAAAAATCCACCTGCAATACTGGAGATGTAGGAGGCACCAGTTTGATTCCTGGGTCAGGAAGATCCCCTGGAGGATGGCATGGCAACCCACTCCAGTATTCTTGCCTGGAGAATATCATGGACAGAGGAGCCTGGCAGGCTATAGTCCATAGGCTAGCAAAGAGTTGGACATGACTGAAGTGACTGAGGGCATTCTACTCTATTGCTCAGGTCCCTTTCAGGACTGACATTCTATGACTGCAGACTATGCTTCATGCATGAGAATTTTTAGAACCTAGCACATGCGCACATTGGAAATGTCTCTTAGGGGGCAGGGATGAGGACAATCATTATGCCAGTTTTCTCACTGGTGATGCTGGTGAGCAGATTGCTTAATTAAGACTGTCAAATTCTAAGTACTGCCATATGGCCTCACTCTTCAACCTGTTGAGTGTCTTCATTCACATGGTTCTGGAGCTGGTATAAATCTTTTTTATTTCTGTTTTACTTCAGGGGTTAAGAATACAGGAACACACAGGTGTTACAGGAACATCTCCTAATTTAAGGTATTAGAACCACATGAATTGAGCTACTTAATGAGTACGACATCAAAACATAAATTGGACAAGATTAAGCATGTCTTTAAATAGTATGAGAAGGCAGAAGATCCTATTATCCCTTAATAGGTCAAATCCACATATATTCTAAAAATTGTGATGCCTTCTGTCTGTCCCTTTTATCTTAATTTTCATGGAAATTTTTGTTGGCTTGAAAGCAAAAGGGCAAGAGGTGCAAACACTTGCCAGTCAGAATATCCCCAGGCACTTTTTTGTATTTGACCGAATTTGCATTCTCTTTCTGGAGGCAGAAATAGGGGATAGGATAGGAAAGGACATACATGGAGTCCTGTTTGTTTAGCCAATTGTTTAAGAATTATAGTATGGTCACATCCCTTATTCCAGACCCTATACTAGGTACAAGGGGTAAAACTTTGAACCAGAATTCTTGAAAAGATGCCTTTTATATTAGAGCTTTCATTTTTATGGAATGAGATAGACAGCCATGATAGAAATAAATGTCTAAGAAGACAGAAAAATTACACATAAAAAGCTGATGATAAATACTATGAAGGAAATAAGATGAGGTTGTGTGATAGAGATTTCTGGATGGATGTGATAAAATAGGTGGCTAAAGAAGTTTTCTCTGAGAAGCTGAGACCTAAACTAGGAGAAGGAACCAATCAGGTGGAGACTGCGTTCGTAAACCTTTAGACAGAGGCATCAGGTAATGTAAAAGCCTAAGATGAGAACGGGTTTTTAGTTTGAGATACTCTGATCTAGGGAAGGGCTTTCCTGATAGCTCAGTTGGTAAGGAATCCGCCTGCAGTGCAGGAGATCCTGGTTAGATTCCTGGGTCAGGAAGATCTGCTGGAGAAGGGGTAGGCTACCCATTCCAGTGTGCTTGGGCTTCCCTTATGGCTCAGCTGGTAAAGAATCTGCCCGCAATGCGGGAGACCTGGGTTGAAAGGGGCTATCATTTTATCCATTTCATCAAATCAACCACCCTATAAGATAGGATTCTAAATCCCGTTTTAGCAATGAAGGCATGAAGGTTGATTTAAAAATCCAATATCTCAAAAGAAGTGTCAGCAGTGGAAAAGGAGCTCTGACTTTCTGACCCTGCCTATTTTCTCCACGTGGAAAGCTGTATCCACTTTCCTCTCACAGAAGTGTTCCAGTCCTTTCTGTGGAGAACAGACTGGGGCACCCACAAACCTCGTGGGGCTCTTGGCATGGGCTCCTGAGTTGGTTCACTTGTGTCCATCACTTGCCACATGGTGGTGTATCCAGTCACTCAAGCTCTCGCCTCCTCAGTTTTCCCATCTGTAGAATGGAAGTACTGTTTCGAGGATTGATGACTCAAGATAACATATGCAAAATGTTAGGAGAGTGCCTGCCACTTGGACACTCTATATAAAGGTTGTTTGTGTGTGTGTGTGTGTGTGTAGTCTCTTAGTCGTGTCTGACTCTTTGCAACTCTATGGACTGTAGCCCCCCAAGCTACTCTGTCCATGGGATTTTTCAGGCAAGAATACTGAAGTGAGTTGCCATTTCCTACTCCAGAGGATCTTCCTGACCCAGAGATGGAATCTGCATCTCCTGTGTCTCTGGCATTGCAGGCAGATTCTTTATCTGCTGAGCCATCTGGGTTGATTTTATCATTTGAAAAAATAAGGCAAAGGAGGCGAGTTCTGCAGAACGATGCTGTTGGAATGGGCAGTGCCAGTGTTTGTGAAGGCAGCACAGGGGACTTGCAACCCTCACCATAACGCCTCTGAAATAGGACATGTGTTCTTCCTACTTCCTCTAAGTCTCCACACCACCACCTCCCAATGCACACACACTCTGCTTCCTCATGTTTGAATCTCTTTGGGTTACAGATTAAAGGATGTTCCCTGAAAAGTATTTGAGAAGTGATTCTTCCAAACCTTAGATTCAGATGTGTTTTGGAATTTAGAAAAAAGCTAGTAAAGTGTATATGCTGTGTATTACCCACTCCACCAGGGGGTTCTAGGGCAGCGCCCTGTAATACAGATACATCTGCAGTAGCACATGTGGATATATACCCTAAGCAGGATAATTGAGGACCACAAATATCACCGTGTCTGTTCAGGCTGGGTTTTGCTACCTAATGAGTTACATGGACACTTTTTACATGCAGAGCATCTTGGATTTCTGAGTTGCAGGCTGCCCTCCTCAGGAGAACATTCCCCTGAAAATTTGCAGACCTCAGTTCTGCTGAAACATTCAGCCAGCCCTCCACACCCCAGCTGCTTCTGGGGCAGCAGAGTGTGCTGGGCCACCAGCCACTAGGTCCCGGACACCCCCACACAACCCCGCTCCTCCTTGCAAGCAAGTTGGTAAAGGACATCTTGGCAGGACACCCCTGAAAAGGTCCAGCTGCTGCACCGGCTTATTTAATCCATCTGAAGCCCCAACAGTTGTCAGCCATCCAGCTTCCTCTTAACTGCGCCAGTCAGCTGATTGCAGAGGCCTCCCAGAGGATCTATTTTTAGCTAAAACTGATCTTAATTTTCATACGTATACATTAAATTCCGTGGGGGCAGGGGGGACTCCAAATGAGGAAACATTGATTCTGAATAACATGAAAGAAATAATTAGTGCTTGAAAAACAGTTCAAAATATGAGTCAAAACCTCCGAGGAATATGGTTAGCACTGCATTTTTCAGGGGAAGGAAGTTTGTCGAATTAGAAACAGAAAGAGAGAGGGTGAGTGGGGATAAATCAAGCTAGGAAGGGAATTCAGCATCAGATTCTAGGCACTGAGGAAGGAAACTGATATTAGGGGGCAACCAGGATTGTCAGGTAGATGTCCACGGGGATGTGGCCCAGGAGTCATTCCCACGGTCTGAACAGGCGTTGAGGGAGGGCATGGGCTAGAGATCTCTGGTGGCCTGCAGCGGCTTGAAATAAGATTTCGGTTGCCCAGCCAGAGACTGAAGGCAGGCTGTAGGAATGAGAGCGCTGGAGCACTGGACCGCCGGGGCCAGTGGCCTGTGCCAAGGTCTGAGCCTATTAGCTGTGTGGAAATGAACTTCCACAAAGGGATGGAAAGGAGTGAAACAAGTAAAGTGTTTATTAGAAGGAAAGAGTACGTGTGAGTAGACTCGCTTGGGCAGGCTCAGAGAGAGACTTGTGCCCTCGTGTAGTCTGAATCACTGATATGGGGGATCCTACTGGGGTTTCTTCTGATCAGCCATCTTGCTTTTGCCTGGCTTTGAGTCCATATTGGGTTTAACTCAGAGTCCTCCCCTGTTTGCATGTGCCTCTCTGAGCCAAGATGGATTCTAGTGAAGAGGCCTAGGGTAGGTTGACATCACCTACTATGATGTGGTGAAGGTGAAAGTGAAAGTTAGTTGCTCACTCGTGTCTGACTCTTTGTGAGTCCATGGACTGTGTAGCCTACCAGGTTCCTCCACCCATGGGATTCTCCAGGCAAGAATACTGGAGTGGGTTGCCATTTCCTTCTCCAGGGGATCTTCCCAACCCAGGATCAAACCTGGGTCTCCTCCATTGCAGGCATTCGTTACTATCTGAGCCACCACGGAAGCCCTGGTGGTGCCCCCTTCCTTTGTGATCCTCCAGGAGCCATTCTGCGCCTATGTGGTCAGGAAGGTCTCCTTGGCTTTGAGAATGAGAAATAAGCAATTCCTTTATCTCTTACCTCTTCCTTTATCTCTTATCCTCCCTAAGCTGCTGAGTTTCACCCACCTCTACTCCATTTGTTTTTTTCTTTTTCGAGACACTTGCAGTAGTAGTCGGAGAAGGCAATGGCACCCCACTCCAGTACTCTTGCCTGGAAAATCCCATGGACGGAGGAGCCTCATAGGCTGCAGTCCATGGGGTCGCAAAGAGTCAGACAGGACTGAGCGACTTCACTTTCACGTTTCACTTTCATGCACTGGAGAAGGAAATGGCAACCCACTCCAGTGTTCTTGCCTGGAGAATCCCAGGGATGGGGGAGCCTGGTGGGCTGCCGTCTCTGGGGTCACACAGAGTCAGACACGACTGAAGTGACTTAGCAGTAGCAGCAGTAGCTTCAGCATGCAAAAGTTAGCCACCTTGCCCTCTCAACTGGGGGCTAGAAAAATCTGAGCCTGTGCAACTCAAGCCTTGCCTTTCTTCTTGAAAAGTATTTTCTTTTTTATTCTTTTTCTCTTATTCTTATTTTATTCTTTTTCATTCTGCTGAGCTCATAGGAAATAAGACAGAGGAAAATGTTTGGAAACATAGGCACTTGTAAACTACAAAGCTCTGAACGTAAAGGCAGTGAACTTTCTGAGGAAGCCAAATTTTCTGAGACTCAGAACACTTTCCTTCCTTGTCTCTGTCTAGCAACAGCCCCCTGTCTCCTGATCCAGGCTAAACAGGTCTCAAGGTGGATGGGAACCTCGCCAGGAAATCCTGAGTTAGCTCTACCTAAGGCTTACATTTACAATGTAGAAAGCCCTTTTCCCTCTTGGTAACGCCAGGCTTTCAAGACTTTTGTTTCACTGAAGTCTTTAGGCTGAATATCGAATCTTTCACTCTTTTTGCATTCCTGATTCAACACCCTAATCTTCCCTAAGGCAACAGATGCCTCTGGCAAAGAGCAGGGAGGTCAACTAGGAAAATCTGAAAGGAAGAGCAAGCAGGAGCATTTCCATAAAATGGACTCTGTTACTACAGGTGCAAACCCAGGCTGACATGAAGGCAGGGAGCCACTCATAACCACCCAGGAGTTGAGAGCAGAGGGTGTGATTCTGGAATCTCTCCTGGTGTATTGGGCTTCGCACAGCTGCCCTATTTGGCCCCAGTGTTGTCTGGGAAGACAGCATTGGTGGAGGGATCAATGCTGCCTTCGTGTGGGGAGGTGGAGATAGGGAATTTACAAACCTCTAAGAGGTTGTTGGCGAATTGAACACAGAAAGCCAAATATTTCTGTCTTTACCACTCCGAAGCACCAGGACTCCATCTTCAGCATTTAATACAGGCATCACCTAAGTATGTGAGACTGAGACATTTAAAAGCAGGTCAGGTCTGATTTTACTGAACTTTTTAAGATAAATAAATAAATAAAGGCAGCAAAGACTCTTTGAAATGTTATGTGGGCTGCTAACTTCTTTGAGGACATGAAGGTCTCTATGGTGTGTGTGTGCTAAGTCACTTCAGACATTTCCAACTCTTTGAGAGCCCAAGGACTGTAGCCTGCCAACCTCCTCTGTCCATGGGATTCTCCAGGCAAGAATACTGCAGTGGGCTGCCATTTCCCCTTCAGGGAACCTTTCCAGCCCAAGGATCAAACCCGTGTCTCTTACGTCTCCTGCATTGGCTGGTGGGTTCTTTACCACTAGCACAACCTGGGAATTTTCTCAAGCTCTCCCATTTGCTGACAGAGTCCCCTCCCACCCTATAACCATGACACCAGCTACATCCTTGATCTAGACTTCCAGGACATTCCTCCTCCCCAGAGTCGGCTCCCACCATCTCCACATCTTTCCAGGGAGAGGGTCAAGCATTGCTTGGGGTTCAGCAGACCTGGCACAAGCTTGTTGCCATCCTAGCTCTGGTCCTCATAGTATCTTCAGCAGGCAAACACCCAGGCTCTGGGGTCTGAATGCTTGGTTTTAAATGCCAGCTCTAACCCTTACTCATGGTGATCTGGGGGAAGTTATTTAACTTCTCTGAGCTTCCATTTCTTCCAAAAGCCAAACATACCATGAGGTGCTAAAGACAAATTTGAGGCTGACACATAGACACTGCTTAGTGAAGGGTAGTGATTTATAGCAATTAATGTAATTTGGTGATGGGCTCCCAAAACTCACTTTGAGCTCCATGAGTAAATTATATATGCTGATAATACATATAGAGTTTGTTCAGCCTCTTCCTATCACTGCAAATATTTTTCTCTTTGCAATGGGAGTCACTCGACTATTCACTGGAATATCCTCCTTCTCTTCCTACCCACAAGATCACCCTCAAACAGACTCTCGGCACCAGGCTCTGGTACCTGGCTGAGGGGTCTGAGTGTTTTTAGTTTATTATTAAAATGTTTGCCATTACATTTACATAGTACCCTGCTGGGTTGATTGCTTCATATATCGACAGTACTAAAGTGGATACTGAATGTTTTGCCTGCCAAGGGCCTTCATCTAGTTCAGCCTGAGCATATATAAAAGTGATTTGAATGGGAGCGTTTGCGCTATTATTTTGGTGATGGATTTAGGGAAATGGAAAGTAGCAAATTGCTTTGTTTTTGGATCTTTGCCAGGTCCATCCTGGTTATGGATAACACTTGCTTGGTTGATTGAAGAAGGCCAGCTGCTGCTCTAATAGCTTGAATCAATGGCCAACGGTGCCCATTAGCAAGCATGTCATGTTCGCTGTAGTGAAAAGCATCTTATAATTATGAATTAATAACTTTTCTATTATATATCAATATAATGCTATACTTTACAACTTGACCAGCCCTTCCATACTAATATTGAAATTAAGGTCAACTCCACTTTTATGATATCCTTCAGAAGATTTACATGCAACTCCTGGCTTTAGCTGAGGGAGTTCACACTCAAAACCTCAGTTTCCACATCTGTAAAACAGGCTGAATAATTTCCATATCCTGGGGCTGTGAAAATTCAATGAGAGAAAGACTATGAGAGTGTTTTTTTAAAGCCTTTAAGCCCTCTGATGTCCAGTGCCTCTTTGGGGAAGATTTTCCTCTGTTTGTGTTGACTCTTTCAAATGGAATGTTTCCAACATCAATCTCAAGTGTTCTGTTGTTTTTCTTTACTGTGTAAAATGTGTTTGGAAGAGACACATGGCCAAGGTTGATTCAATGACTGGGCTTACCCAAGACTTATGTGAAACCAATTGAGTCTGTTGAGACTTCAGCCAAGGCAGTTCCATGGAGAACCAACCATTAAAGGCTGTCCCCAAAGGCTGGGGAAAGAAATTCTTCTGAAGAGGAATCTGAGAGAGGTGTTACAACATTCCTTTCAGTTAGGAAGAAAATAAAGCCACCTTGTACACACTGAGAGAGCTTCTCAGCAGCTTCTCACTGCTGCCCTTGGAGACAGACACCCACATTTCTAGTGTTGTTTCCTGGCACGTGGGTGGGAAGGAGGGAGAAGGCTGTCTGGCTGCCCACCTGTGGAACTGTCGCTGATCACCTGGTTGGTGCCCCCAGGCACCCCCTGCTCTTCCCAGCTCCCACCCCAGGGGCAGTGCCCTGCATCCACCATCCCCCTCCCTTCTGTGACAGCACTTGCTCTTTAAAACAACTGTAATTCCATCTAATTTTTATCTTTCCTGAACTTATCCTTCAGGTTTCCTAATATTAACTTTCATTTGTGATTATTTGTGTGTGTTTGTTCTTAGGAATTTCTGTTTGTATTAATTTAGGTCTAAGTGAGTTCTCAGCTCAATCTGCCATCATAAATAAAGTATTATGAAGTACATGCATTTTAGTGTATAAAAAGACAAATTGTTTAAAGCAGAAGATGAAGATAGAAATTTTGAGGTTTATATTTAAATGAAATAAGGATAGGACAGAATTTTCTAAAGGAATACATGAATAGAATACTGAGGTCATAAAAATAATTTTCTTGATCCATTCATCCAAACTCTTAAATAAAGGCGGAATTAATCAGGGACTTGGAAATGGAAATTAATTCTGGCTCTGGTGGAGTCTGTTGTTTTTACGTGTGTTAGGTTAGTTCAGATGATGTACACACCAGGAAAAGGAGAGGTTGGATGCTTTGGGAAATGTTTACAAAATCTGCCCCTGCTCACACACTCTTCCCCTTGCTCCTGGTATCACATATGAAACCTGAGCTTTCCATGATGAGCAATTGCTGAAGCTGAGAAAGACTTCTCAAAGGAGGAAGGAAACCTTATTTAGTCCATGTCTAGTGGTGGCTGAATTATAAAGTCGCCTACAGACCTTCTATGCGCTTCCGTAGTTTGCTGTTGCTGTTTAGTCACTTCAGTCATGTCTAACATTTTGCGACTCTATGGACTATAGACGACCAGGCTCCTTTGCCCATGGTATTTCCCGGGCAAGAATACTGGAGTGGGTTGCCATTTCCTTCTCCAGGGCATCTTCTTGACCCAGGGATAGAACCCATGTCTCCTGCATTGGCAGGTGGATTCTTTACCACTGAGCCACCAGGGAAGCCCCCCTTCCATAGTTTACTTTGCTTTATTACCACATTTGATGGTGTGTTCTATAGATTCCACTTATATTTAAGACTTTTGAAATTAAAAATATATACAGAAGTTTTTATGTGCAAGTATGTCACCTGGAGCACAATTTATAATAGGAAAAATTCAGAAACAACTCATGGAAAAGTTATACAAATTCTGATACACACGTATGATCAAGTATCATGTAGTCATGAAAACAATATTTCTGAAAGCTATTTAAAGACATGGGAAAATACTGTGATTGAATGTTAAGTAAAAAAGGAATGCAATATAAAACATTAATAAAACCAACTGGATTTTAAATATTTTTAAAAAGCCTACTAGGATACTCCTCTGGCAATTCTTCAACATTAATATTAGGCTGATTTTTAAGACGTTACTTAAATTTTTCATATTTTTTGTAGCCTACCTAGTGTGTGAATTTCATCCCATAATTATTTTCTTAACAAAATGTTTAGTTTTGAAAGTAAAAGAGAAACAGAATGTATTTCCCATACAGAACTCCACGTCTGGGGGATTTGTTCATTACCCTCTGTGTCCTTGAGTCTGTCCTCACCACTGGCGCCACCTGCTGCATGGAGCCCTCAGGGAGGGAACACAGCCAGCGTGGAGAGCTGAGTCTATCTGTGCGGGCTCTGCCACTTACTAACTACGGTGCAACCACAGGCATGTTTCCTCACTTGTCAGTCTTGGTTTTCCAGTCTGTGAAATGGGCACATTAACTGTACCTGCTTCCTTCTCATCAGGCCAAGATTAAAAGAATTATGCACTGATGCCTAGAGCACAGCAAGGAGCACACCTTAAACCTCAATAAACGTTTGTTAGTATCTCCATGAGCACTGTTATGAACTTTATTAGCTGTCGTTTGATGTGTTTTGAAGGCAAGAAAAAATAACCAGAAAGCATTTTTAACCTCTGTTCCACTTTATCCCTAATCCAATCCAGAACTAGCTGAGGCACACAGGGATGCAGAGGAATCCTTTACTTACAGACAGAGTCACACATCTGTAGATTCCCCCCTCCCTCCTCTTTTTTCTTCTGATGCTGCAAGGGTGTTGGCACTAAGATGTGTTCTCCTCACAGCTGACTCGGGAGAAGTTGGCTGGGGTGGTGGGGGGCGTTGCTCCATTTTAAGGAGAACATTCCACAGAAGAAAATAGCTATACAACATAAACAAGACAACATGACAACATTTTCTTAGTTGGGTTTCCATATTAAATCTCATTGTTATGTAACTTCTGTTTTATCATAATAGTGATGGATATCTTTGAAAACTGGGTTCCAGGATGTCTTCCCAGTCTGCATAACTTTCTAGACAGACATTCTGGATTGATGTTTTCTTTCTTCACAGAAATAACAACATACACGTGGAAAAGATATGGAAGGGTATCCCTGGTGGTCCAGTGGAACTTTTAAAAATAAAGAGCAGAAATTTCTAGAGCATATAAATTATGACTCAATTTGCACTTCTGTTTTCATAAATTATTTCCATGTCAATATTTTTGTAACACTTGTGTGGCACGTAATAAGTGTTCATCTTTACTAGTAGAATATTACATGGGGTAGGCAATATCTAACTGCTATGGCATGAGTCCTTCCAGCCTCCTAGGAGGTAGATATAATACAATCCCCCAGACGTGGAGGTGAAGACTAGACACAAAGACTCACTTCCTAAGGTCACATGGATCAAATCCATGCCCTCTGGCTCCAAAGTCTCCACCTCTGCCTTCTCTGACCTCTGCGTGTGCACATGAGGCAAACCGGGCCAGCGGTGTGCGGTGGTCACCTCTGCGGGGAGAGCTTCAGGATCACAGGTGGTAACTGTGCTGAGAGAATAGTGAAGGAAACAAGGGTGATTCTTACTCTTGGGTTTCACTGGTGGCTCAGTCAGTAAAGAATCTGCCCACAATGCAGGAGACTCCTTCAGTGCAGGAGACTCCCTCATTACAGGAGACCCAGGTTCTATCCTTGAGTTGGGAAGATCCCTGGAGAAGGAAATGGCAACTCACTCCAGTATTCTTGCCTGGGAAATCCCATGGACAGAGGAGCTTGGTGGGCTGCAGTCCATGGGATCACAGAGTCAGACAAGGCTTATTGACTAAACCATCACCACCACCACCACAGAGCACTAAATGCCTTGGCCCCCGACAGATCCTTGGCGGGAGGTGGGACTCCGCTGTAGGGCTCTGTTCCTCCCAGCTTTTCTTTGGCTTCCTTTCTCCTTCCTTCCTTTAAAAAAGAAAGGAGTGGGCATGCAAAATCTGGTTTTTAGTCTCAAAAATGTTATTTATGTTCTTAGTAGGATTTTGATGCAGCCATTTTGTCTTCTGTTCACTCTCTCTGGTGTGCATAATTCCCGCTCTCCTTCTTGGGATATTGTGAAGGAAAAATAGTATTTTTGATTTTTAAAAATGGGACTGTTTAAATGAAGGAAGCAGGTATAAGCCTGCCACTTTAATACAAGGATCCAATAAATCCTAAACGTTGCCTCTAATGTTTAGAGGTCTGAAGAGATCTGTCCTATGAGAGAGTTCACTAATTTCAATTATCTGGATTTTATTATTACCTTCTATGGGTTGGAGACACAGGATTTTATAGAATGTCATCACCTGAGGCAATGACTAAGGGCTTTCACCCCATTAAATCCGGGAAGCATAGGAGAAGAGATAAGAAATGAGAGGGCTTAAAAGCCATGCCAGTTCCGTTGTAGAAAATATGACTTACTAAGCAACTATGTGAAATAAAATCAGGAATGTCCACTCATGATCCATGCCATTGTATGTGAGCTGGTTTCTTTGTTATTGCATTTCAAGTATTATCATCATCATCATCACCATAAACTGCAGTTGTGTTTAGCAGCTGGAGAAAGAGCCAGTAGTACAGTAGATAAAGTTCTCAGACTTGAGTGATTCTCACTGAGAATCACTCAGTGAGAGAAGGGGTCTTGTGCAAAATGCAGGTTGCCAGGCCCCGTGCTCAGTGGCTCAGATTGAGTATGATTGGGATGGAGGCCAGGGATGTGCATTTTGTCAGACATCTCAGGTGATCCTGATGCAGGTGGTAGGAGGACCACTTTGAGAAACACTGATACCAAGCCTTTGCTTTTCAGCTGTCAGTCTAGACACTGCATCTTCCCATCACCTTGGCACAATATTTAGTCTAAATTTCAGCTCCTTGTCTGCATGAGAAGTGTGTATAAACCCATACTTAGTTCATAAAGCTTCTGTGAGGATTAAGTAAGAGCATGCCTGGGCTTAGGCAGCCTCTGCTCTTGACAGTGTTGTCTGTAGAGACCAAAGGCGAGACATCCATCATGCTGGTCATCTTGGTTCTTGCTCTGTGCCTGAAGCACTGGGCTTAATGGACACTGTATGTTGCTAATGAGCTCACTGCTGAAGCCCAATTGCCTGGATCCAAATCTTGACTCTTCGATGTGCTTGTGACCTTGGTTTTTCCTGGTGGCTGGTGGCTCAGACGGTAAAGAATCTGCCTGCAATGCAGAAGACCCAAGTTCGATACTTGGGTCAAGAAGATCCCCTAGAGAAGGGAAAGGCTACCCACTCTAGTATTCTTGCCAGAGAATCCCATAGACAGAGGATCCTGGCGGGCTACAGTCCATGGGTTTGCAAAGAGTCGGACACGACTGAGCAACTAACACTTTCTGGGGAAATTATTTAACCTCCCGGTGCCTCAGTTTCCTCATATATAAAATAGGCCTAATTATAATATGTGCTTCATGTTTTTTTTGGGTGGGGTATATTTTAAAAATTACTCTAAAACTTTAAGACCAGTATCTGGATAATAGTAAAGTGTCACTTAAGAGTTACATATATAAACAAAACCTTGTTGATTGAATTAACGCATGCCCTCATGCTAAGCTTCTTTGCTTTTCCCTCTTTTCAACATAATGCAGATGTATTCTTCTAGCTGGCATACTTTTAAAGTGGATACCACTTTTAAGAGCCTCCACTCCTGGGGGAAGGAAATCTGCAGGCATTAGATGGGTTTGGCAGCCAGCAGAGGTATGCTGTTGAGATGGGGAGGCTCCCTGGGGCGGGGTGTCAGGAGAGTGAGCTGGATTCAGTTCTAGTGACTCGGAGAGCTGACAGGTAACAAAATGAGGCTCCCTCAGTTGTCTATGCAGCAGACAAAGCAAGATATTTAGTTAATAGCAGCAACCTGGTGCCTATAATTTTCAAGTCCTTGGAGGCATATTGCGTGGCCCAGGGTGAGCCGAGGGACGGAGGAGGTAAGTCAGAGGGAATCTATTCTCATGTCCCTCGTTGTAGTGTTTGATTCACCTAAAGTTAACACTAATAGAACTTTGCTCAGAAATGTCATCGCTGAAATAAATGCATTAAATTTAAACTCTTACTGCCCTGATGCATCTGCTGTGCTGTTGAACTAGAAACAGCTCAGACTTAAAACGTGTCTCCAAGTTTTTCTCAGCCAATGAGACTTAGGCCACTTTGTTTCCTCTGATTGCTCAGCCTTGTCCAATTTTTGGATGTAAGTCTTTTGACTACTTCAGTGGCCATGCTATTTTTCCTCCAATCATAAACTCACAACATAAAGTCTAAGCTGTGAAAAAAAAATATCCAAGTTCCTTCACATCCTTATTCTCTAACCAACTATGGCTTTAAACTGAAGCTCTCTCTGTGAGGGAGAAAATCCCATTTGCACATTTTCTCTTGGTTGGCTGGACTTGCCCACAGATTCTCGGGTGGTATTCAGGAAGCTGCCTCGTGTTTTGGCTGTGTGTTGGAAATTTTCTTCTGGGACTATATATAGCAAGCAGAAAAGGAACATTGTTCAGCTCTCATTCAACCTACAACTCAACGCCTTTTTGCAACAGATAAATGCAAAGACCATAACAGTTTGAGCACTATTTTTTGCTTTGCATTGTAAATTATTTTAATATAAAATATATTTCTATAGTTTGATTACAGAGGGAATACACTGTAGAAAAGTTGACTATTCCTAAAAAAGCATAAAGAAGGAAATAACACCATAAAAGAACCACTAAGAAAGAGCTAGTTTTATGTTTTTTCTTTCCTATTTATCCATCTTTCCACTTATCCATCTGTCCACCCTTCTATCTGTCCCTCTATCCATCTGCCCTCCCATCCATCCATTCATCCTTCCTTCTTTATACCCATCCGTCCTTCCTTGCTTATAACAATCCTTCCAGTCATCAATCCACACTTCTACCCATTCATCCAGCTGTTCATCCACCCTTCTATTATGTATCTGTTCATCCTCCTAGCCACCCCTTTGTGCTCCCATCCGTCCCAGGAAGAAACAATAGTGCCTGAAGAGTATAGAATAGTGGTTAGGAGCACAGTGTTTCAGTGACTTGATTTGTGCATTCATATCCTGGCTGCACCCTGCACTTTCTGTGTAACCTTGGACAAGTTTTTATGGCTTCTATTCCTCCTTTATAAAATGACATTAATAATAGTGTCTACCTCATACAATTGTGTCAGATTTTAATGACATAATCCATATAAGATGGTTGGCAAAGTGCCTGGCATAAAGGAAGCTCTCAATAAATATTAGCTATCCTTATCATTATTATTGCTCTTCTTTATTTAATAGAGTTGCCAAGATCTGACAAGAAAACATGTAATACTAAATACAGTGTCTAGATATTAAAACTATAAATGCAGTGATAAATATACACATGCATATTTTGTTTATGTAACTGATACCCATCTGTTTCACAAACTCATTTTAAGTGCTATTTTAATGGCTGGAAATATTCTATAGTATAAGTATTTGTAACCAAACTGTGAAAGTTTTCATTTAGACTATATCAAATTTCTATTGTTATCAGTAATGCTGTGATGAACATCCCTATTCATATTTATTTCCTTAGATTAAATTCCTAAAAGTGGAATTGCTGGTTATATGTTGCACATATTTGAAAACTTACCACTTTGCCCAGCAAAAGGTCTGTACCACTTTGCATTTCCATATGGAAGTGATGGCCTGATTTTCTTCACTCTTGCCAGCCTATGTGTCTCTGCAAACATTTGCCAGTCCAGTAGGCAAAACAGGATCTCATTGCTATTTTATTACTTGTTTTTATTTTTATTTAATTACCAGCAAAGTTGACTGTGGCATAACTTTGCCATATGTTTTTTGACCATGTTTGTTTCTATTTCTTAAAACTGTCAACTTAATATTTGTGCATTTTCCCATGGGGGTATGTGTTCTTTTCTTAATGATTCTGCCAGAGTTTAAAATTTTGACTTTCTAACGGAAAGGTTTCGGGTTTACTCTTTTACAATGGATGAAAATTGATCATGGTCTGTCTGCATCATTCTAAACCCTTCCCCAGTGTCTGTTATGATTTCCTAAACTTTACTGTGTCCTTTCAATCAGTGTATTTTCAGCCAGGTGCTATTGGACTTGAACCCATTTCTAAGTGCCCAGAAGCTTCTTACCTCCACACCTTTTCCTGGGTGTCCTTTCATCTCTGTGATGTTCTTCTGGTTCCTCTAAATTTCAAGTTCGTTCTGTTCACTGAAGAAAACAGTAGGCAGTAATAGTAGGTGACTCCTCCTCCTGTGCCTTTCATGTGTCTCTTTTTGGTCGTGTGCTTCTCCTTCTTTGTGCTTCCTTTTAAACCTGTGCTTGTTAGACAGGCCTCTGAACGATGACATCTGTGTAGGCTTCTCGCTCCAGAAGCCTCCCTCAAAATATAGTGAAGAACCTACCAAAAGACTTCTCTTTAATATGTGGAGAAATCACTTTAGACTTGTGCTCAAAGATTTATCTTCTCTGATAGTCTGATACAGAAGTCAGCGAACTTCTCTCTAAAGGGCCAGATCGTACATGTGCTGGCTTTAATGGCTGCGCCATGCGTGTTGCAGCTGCTCTGCTCTGCCCTGGTACAGCGTGATAGCTGCTGTAGACAATAAGTAAAGGACACACTTGGCTGAGTTCCAATAAAATTTTACTTAGAAAAACAGGCCAAGGTCCAATTTGATCCATGGGCATAGTTTGTTGGCTCCTGGTCTAAGACAAAAGAATTGTAAAGGGGATGGCATGGGAGGAGAATGTATTTTAGCTCATTGCTATTGACAGGAATGAGCCTTCAACACTTCATGGCTGTGGGGTGATTAGGTGGGTAATTCCCTGGAGGACGACCTTTCCTTTCCCCGCCCCAGACAGTCCTGCTGGTGAGAAGGCCCTGGGCAGAAAACACCTGGGAAGATGACAAGAACGTGACAAGAATGTTCCAAGGGCCTTAATCCAGCAGGGGACCCCAGCCACCCACAGCATCCTCAAGTCAAGGATGACTTAAAACCACAGTAAGTCCCTATGCTGGGGGGCAAACTCTGGGAAGTAGTGAGGGTTCCGGCCCCTGAATAGCATTTCTGAACCTCAGCAGTTTCCCTTTGACACATCATTATTCCAGGAAAGTATGGTTTTAGCTGAAAGGGTGGTAAGTCAGATATTTTGCTTGCTGATCTTGGTGGGGTTTGTTTGTTTTTTGTCTCTTTGGTTAAGCACCCAAGGCATTCTTTTTCTGAGATCCAAATTTCAAAGAGCACCTAAAGACCTTTTGGTAAATGACCCGCGTGCTGTGCAGGGCTGCCTGTCTGTATTCTCCATGGCCTTGTCGCTGGAAGGTTAATCAGACTGGCGCCTACACTGCCTCATTACAGGCTGCCCTTTGCATAGACAGCTTCGTGAAACCTAGAAGTTAAAAGACAAAAACTTTTGATCTGGCCGAGGCAGGGACTATAGGGAAGACTCTGGACTGGGGGCCAGGGGACCCAGGTGACTTCCATCAGATCCTTCTCTGAATATTTCAATTTCCTTCTCAGTCAAATGAGGGGATTGGACTGGAAATGGAATAACCAGCAGGCCCATAGCTCTGTCCTCGTTGCCTCTGACAGGCATGGCTGCTCCATCACTGCCTGCTCCCTGGTTACCTGGAGAGAAGAGCTTCTCCATGCAGGCTGCTCTAGCAGACCGTTCTGCCTAGGCTAGGTGGTCTCTACAGCCCTGCCCACCATGGAAGCTCTGTGGTTCCTACCACACGTGAGTCTCAAACACATTCCTGCCTGAATGAGGATCTTGCATTGCTTTGGTCAGTGGCAACACTAAAACACTGTGCATTTAACTACCCCAAAGTGTAAAGACCTTTGAAATGTAAACTTAGCCAAATAAATAACCCATGGCAATTTGCCTCTGTCTTCTAGGTTCAGTAGTTGTCCATTTTCTATCCTGTGGTCTGTTACAAAGTGTTTGTCTCAAGAAAGCTGGGGAGGCAGGGGCCAGCTTTCCATTCACCCGAGTCTGTTACTATTCCATCGCCGGGGGTACTGTAAGATCCTGTACCTTTAATACACTTCCTGAGCTTTAATAGATTTTCTGAGCTAACCATTTGCCTTATTTACCACCTTGGGGTCTGATCGTTATTGTGGTTGACCATTTCTATAAGCTACTTGTGTGAAATATTCTCATATCAATGAGAGTCACTTTTTAGGTGGTAGTTCTCCTTAATATTGTGCTCAATCACTGAAAATAATTCCCACAGAAAATATTATTTTCTTTTGTTTGAAAAATTCCCTCTGATATTTAAATGTCATCATGTTTCTAATCCTGAATAATTCTGGATTGATTTATACATGAAATTAACCGCAGCACTCTTGGTTAGGGAAACTTGTGCTTCGCTCTCCCTCCTACTCAGTTTTCCTGGTTTCACAAATGAATGAGGGTGACTCATTTTCAGTGGAGTGGAGTGAAAAATGCAACTGGGAAGCTAGGATGAAATTGGGGCACATTGGCACCCATTCTGTCTATCGCATACAGACACTAGAGATATAAATTTGGAAACTCATTAACAGCCAAGACAAAGAGGAAGATGTTTCCAGGTCTTTGGTTCACAGTACCCATAGGATAAAACTGTTGCTGAAATGATGCTTCTATACCTTAATCTTTAGAATTAAGACCTCACCTACATTTCTGCCGTTATGTTCTATCATAAGAGGTACACTGATAGAGATGCTTCTGTCTATATTTAAATATTTCTCTAGACAAAAAATAATCTTGTGTGTCTTTTTAAAAAGTAGTTCAATTTTAAAGTCTTTTTCTTCCAAATTAAAATACACAAATCTAGGGCCAAACTGATTTAAAACTTTCTAGTGGGAGACTTCACAGAGAGGCACATTCAAGAGAGGGAAGACTCCTCCTGGGCACATGGCGTGGGCTGCAGAGCTTCATAGGAAATTTATTTAAAACGTAAATGCATCTGGGATACTGCCTCCCAGTACATTGTTTTTTGTGTATTTGACCCTCCACAGATTCAATGATACATCACATTAAACTGGCTCCAAAATACAAGCCGTTAGCATTTCAGTACATTTCCAATAAGTCTCCCAGTCTTTGTGATTCTGGAGATACTGACCACTGGATGCTGGTTTCAGGCACAGAGGGTCATTTTTCAGAATCTTAATATAGACAGACAAGAAGAGATCACAGTTAACGTGGATAATTAATGACCCAAGAGCCTGGTTCCAGAGAGATGCTCAGGGCAGAAGACCTGACCAAGAGTCATCCAGAGATCTGATTGTCTGGGACAGGCCTTTGCACAGGATGGAAGACCCAGACCCCTCAGTGACGA
This sequence comes from Okapia johnstoni, assembly GCA_024291935.2. Classification (NCBI taxonomy): domain Eukaryota; kingdom Metazoa; phylum Chordata; class Mammalia; order Artiodactyla; family Giraffidae; genus Okapia; species Okapia johnstoni. Next base: position 73,287,025 of record CM044310.1, read on the forward strand.
GTGTGAGTTTGGTCCTACCAGCACTTTTAGTCTTGGCCTCCTTGGGAGGCCCAGGACTCAATGACCATCTTAAACCTGTTTCTTTATTGTGCCTTTGTTCAGTTCAGTTCAGTTCAGTCGCTCAATCATGTCCGACTCTTTGTGATCCCATGGACTGCAGCAAGCCAGGCCTCCCTGTCCATCACCAACTTAGAGCTGGAAATAAATAACTGAGAAGGGCTCTCTGAGGTCACCTCCACTAGTATCTCATTGGAATCCGAGGTCTCAGCTGTGGGTCATCAACAGATGGGCCTGTTCTTTGCAAAGAGTAAAATAAATGGCATTCTGAAAGTGGAGCTTGCAGGGTGTGCTGGTATTGGCTGCCCTCCCGAGTCTTCGTGGAAACCTCAAAAGTGGCTGGGTCAAGGTTCTTATCTCCATTTGGAGGGCAGGCACCTGAAGCCCAGGAAGTTTACGTGATTATGACGTTGAGTCATAGAGGAAAGCTTCTTATAGCCTGTTCGTCCTGTTACCACTCAGCATTTGTATCTCAGGCCTCACTTCACGCTGCCCCAAGAGCACAGCATCTAGCGTGGCTCTCAGCCATGATGGACCCCTCCCTGTCAGAGGCTCTGAGTGAGCTGAGTTCCATGCTGGAACTCCTGTGGAAAACCTGTGCCTCTCTCACGGGGGTTCTCAATTTCCCAGATGTTGAAGAGGGCCCTCAAGAAAGAAGCAGGTGTTTTTGAACCCAGAATTCCCTGTTTAAAAAAAAAAAAAAAACTCAGTGCCATTAGAAGGTAGAGAAATAAAGAACACACTTTGGAAAATTCTGTCCTAGAGCCATGGGCACCTCGACAAGGCTAAGATTCAGGGACTGTTCTGGAGCCATCTTGGGTTCCCCTGCATTCAGTGCCATAAGAATTCAATACACTGTTGAAAATACTTAATTCCATTGGTCATATGCCTTGGATTGTCGAGAAGATCCCCTGTATCAAGTAGACGGCTCCATTGTCCCTCTACTGCTCGTGCACTTATCACTTGTTATCATTTGGGGATCAGAAAATAACATTCCAGGAGGACCAGGAGTAATCATGTTACAGAGAATTGTGTGTTGTGATTGTGAAGACCGCTGACCGTGGTTGAACAGGTAATGGGTTACCCTTATTCTTGTAGTATTGGCCGACAGAACTGGCCACACTTTAGGTTCCCTTTCGTAACTGTGTCAGTCGCTCAGTTGTATCCAGCTCTTTGTGGCCCCGTGGACTGGAGCCCGCTGGGCTCCTCTGTCTATGTAATTCTCCAGGCAAGAATAATGGAATGAGTAACCATTCCTTTCTTCAGGGGATCATCCCAACCTGGGGATCAAACCCAGGGCTCCTGCATTGCAGGTGGATTCTTTACCATCTGAGCCAGCAAGGAAGCCCTTAGGTTCCCATATGATCGAGCAAAATAGCATTCCACTCAAAATTGAGTGACTTAGAAATACTATGGGTTAGTAAGAATGTATGTATATATGTATGTATGAATACTTCTTAAAGCTTATCATTCACCCTTATCATACGTATGAGGAAAGGAAGGCTCTGAGAGCACTTCTGTTGCTCAGTACAGTTTTGACTCCTTGTTCGTAACTGTCAACTCAGAGCTCTGTGACCTTGGACAAGTTACTTAACCTTTCTGTACTTCAGCTTCCTCGTGTGTAAAATAATGTTTCCTGCTAAGATTGTCATGAAGATTAAATGTGTAACACCATATGATGTTTATAACAGTAGCAAGTACAGACAGCACTCAATAAGAATTAGCTGTTGTTATATATGTATATCCCCTGGAGGAGGTCATGGCAACCCACTCCAGTATTCTTGCCTGGAGAATCCCCATGAACAGAGGAATCTGGCTGACTACAGTCCTTGGGGTCACAAAGAGTTGGACATGACTGAGCAACTAAGCACACACACACACACACACACACACATATATATATATAAATTTTTCTCATGTATGCAACTTTAAGGCATGCACACCCATGCACCCTGGTCTCACTCAGCTTATTCAGCAAGATTTGTTCTGGGTGACATTCGACTGTTTCCAAAAATCAAATCCACTTTCCATGGGCAAAGATTTTCCTTCATAAAGCTTACTCAAAAGAGGTGAGTTGTCTCCTCTGAACACAGTTCTTATGGAGGACATTAAAAATACTTTTGGCAAATAAGTCTGGCTAGTTAAGTGAGTTGCTAGATGCCTACTTTGAAGGGAAAAACAGTCATTTCAGTGTACAAATGATTGCCTCATTACTTTATTACATACCAGAAGGGAGTCTGGGGTGGAATATCTAAAAAGTATAACAGAACCACTACAAGTTGTTCTGTCATTTAGCATTTAATTAAAAATAACTAGGAAAACAGCTAATTGAAATACTCAGTACAAGTTTTTTGTTTTTTTTTTTTTTTGGTGACAGACTATGTTGACTGAGTTTTCTAAATTACTAAAAGCATTCAGGCAGTTCGGGGAATTTGGGTCTAGTAACCCTTCAACTCTTTTTATTTAGAATGTAGACATTTTACACTAGTGTCAAATATGATAATTATTTTTCACAGATATTGAGTTTAATAAAGTAATTGCTAAAACACATCTCCACATTTGGCTGTCTAAGACCAAGTCTGTAAAATTTTTGAGCTGCAGACAGTAACTTAGTACTGAATATTTTCCTGACAATGATCTAGGAGATGTGTCCGCATTGATTGAGAAGGGAAAGAATGGAAACCAGACGGCAAAGTCATTGCAATTCTAATCGTGGACAACTGTGATCCCTGAATTCCGTGTAAATTAGTCATCATAGATTGAAAACAAACAAACGAGTAGACCCAAACACATAAACCTCACCATCACTTGAGCCAATTAGATATTCAGAGGAAAATCTCAGTTTTTAATATGTTACAGAATCACACGAATACATATGTGTCGGCATCAGCAGTTTTGACAGATGCAGCTTAAAATAGGAGAAATGCAAAAATAGATACAGGCAATTTTAATGTGGCCTAAACAATGGCAAGAAATATTTACAACATGATGAACCTTCACTCCAAAATAAGTGATTGCAAAGTAAACAAAGATGGAATATGTACTGAATTAAGTAATGATTTTCTAATAATTATAAAGTACAAAGTGATTCATTTATGGTTAATTTTGATAAGATATTATGATAATTTACACATTTTTTTGTGGGTAACTGATATGGAATGAATGTTTGTGACCCTCCAACACTCATGTGGAAGCCCTAATCTCCAATGTGATTGTATTTAGATGTGGGGCCTTGGGAGAAGATTGGGTCATGAAGGTGCCACCCCCATGGTGGGATTAGTGCCCTTACAGGAAGAGACACAGAGAAAATGAGGACAGAGCTGGAAGGCTGGTGTGGGTCTGACCCTGAGTAAAGGAGAGAAGGAAGGAAGAAAGCCCAGGTGGAAGTGTAGCAATGCTGTTGGAGGGCCCTTGAGCCCAAACTTTCCATCCGAGGACTGGTGGGCCCCCCAGGAATGCCACTGCTTGGTGTCCTTGTGTGTAGTAAATACTGAGGAGCAGCATGTGGAAGCATGGCCATGGTAAGAAATGTGGTGATGGATTTCAAATGCATAACAGCTAGAGTTGTTGATCAGACTATTCCCTTCTGTTCAGCCTCTGAGAGCTACATCTTCACGGCCACCACAGAGGTGCATACAAAATATTAGTTCCATGAATGAAGAAGGAACAAAGAAAGAAAGGCATTTTTCCCTCATGTTATGTTTATACCTGCCTCTTCCTCAAAGTTTTCAGTCTTTTGGCTTTGTTATCTACCTTTCTATTGAGCATCTATTACATTCAAGCCATTCACCTGCAATGCCTCACTTGGTTCTCATAGCAACACTATGCACCATTATTATCCATTCTCATTTCATAGGTGGGGAGAATGAGACTCTAAATAGGTTAAGTAATTTGCCCATCTCAGAAGCTGCTACACGGCAGAGATCTGTTTCATAAAGTTAACACTTAAAGTCTAGACCCTTAGCTGTTAATGCTGTACATTATTAATGTAGAGGGGATACAGGTGCCAAGAGATGCACTGCCCTGTAGAGGACGGTCCTCAAAATAGCAAGGAGCAGAAGTGTAGGCATGAATCCCAGGCTTAGGCCAGGGTAACCATGATGTTCATTCATGAATCTGCATCATTGCTTCATTCACTCACTCATCCTTGGCCATTCATTCACTTGTTCATTCATTCAGTAAATGTTTATCAAAGGCCTTTGCATGGCAGTCCATGGACTAAGTTTCAATCTGTCTGTCTTTGAGACACTCACTGTCTGCACCATCCAGTTCAGTAAGCTCCATAGGGCTGTTAAGCACTTGGTATGTTCTAGCCTAAACTGAGTTGTGGTGTGAGTATAAAATACACACTGGGTTTGAAAGAGCGTGGAAGAAGTGGTTTAAAAAAAATCTCATGGGCAGTTTTTATACTGATTACGTATGATCATTTGGGGCTATATATAAAGTTAAATAAAATATCTTATTAAAATTAATCCCACCTGTTTCTTTTTATTAATACATTTTAATCATAGCTATTAGGCAGTGAAAAATGCACATTTGGCCATGTTATGATTCTCTTGGACACTGCTGGTCGGTTGAACAGTAAAGACAAGTGCTTTAATAGTACAGAGGGCTATGGGAGCCCAGAGAAAGAAGCAGATGACTGTGGAGATGTCTGCAGAGATGGGACTTTTGAACTGTCCTGGATGAGGGGGCTGGATTGTGACTGATGGATAACTGGGCCATGGCATTCCAGGTGGATGGCGCTGTAGAGACTAAAGTGTGGGGGACTGAAGATGAACACTACTTCCAGCAATTTGGAGCTGAGATCCTAGACAGGACTCTCGTCTCAAGTTGGGTCCCCTGGGAAATAGAGTCTGAACTGGAAGCTAGCATGTTTACTGAATTGCTTGTTCATTAACGAGTGCCCTTGGCTTCAACCAGAATTAGGATGTGGGCCGCCTGAGGAAGGTATGAAACCTTGGGTGAGATGAGTCTCTGCAGTTGAGGAGATTCATGATGGGACCGAATATACAGAGAGTGTCCCTAGAGAGCACAGTGTCAGGACCTCCCTCACAAGGCGAGCTGGGGGCCTTCACTGTGTACCCTTCCGTCATCTACAGAAATAGAGGGGCAGGGTGCTAATGCAGCAATCCCTTCCTTACTCCACGCTCTGTGCCCAGGGTCTCACATTAACTGAGTGGGTGGGAGAAGAATCAGGTCTCTGTGATGTCAGGTAGGTGCTTGGCAGTTTGTATAAATTACAGCCAATGCAGTGGTGAATTTGTATGTGTAATGCATTTACCCACAGCCCCTAGAGTACACTAGAAGACAATTTCTTGGTGTTTAAAAGATTATCCTTTTAATAATTCATTGATCTTAACGACACAATACATCAATGGTTTACACCAAAGCCATGTTTTATCTGCAATGCACTTCTAAATTGAAAGGTACCATAAAATAGCACTTAACTTTCAGAATCCGTATGTTATCTAAAGCTTAGTTTCATATTTGTTTGATGATAATGAATATCCTGTCTTTTATTATCTAGTACAAGCTCTAATTTAGAGGCTCAGGAGTAAATGAGGCGATGCCTGCAGGTGGGTGGCGTGTGTGTGTGTGTGTCCTGGGGTGTGTTTGCTGGTTTGGTCTTACAGTCTATTGTCAGCATGTGTACATCAAATGAGAGTCATGAAGTGAAACACATGCATTCCTGTCTCAGCCGACACACTTGGTGTGAATCCATTTAAAAGAAAACTTGTTTCTCTACTTACTGCTTATGACACCAAATGTGTGGGTTTTCCACACCAAACAATTTCCAAACTTCTGGACATCCACTGGGTGTCCCACGACTTTATTCAACTCATACACTAGCTACCTGAAGGTAGAGCAGACCCCACAGGTTAGGGGCTCAGTCCCGCAAGGCTGCCCCCACTTCAGATGCCCATCAGAAGTAGTGGGTCCCCAGGTGACCCACACTTCTCTCTGACTTGGCTACAAATCAAGAAATTCCACAGTCCACTAACCAGGGTTCAGGGGACTCAGGGAAATACTTTATTTTTACTGGTTTATTATAATGGATGTTATAAAGGATGCAGATGAACAGTCAGATGAAGTGGTACATAGTGTGAGGTTGTGAAGAATCCCGAGTGCAGGAGCTCTGTCCCCGTGGAGTTGGCATGCACCATCTTCCTGGTAGATGAATATGTGCACCAACCCAAAGTTCTCCAGATCCCTTATTCAAGGACCTTTATGAAGGTCACACCACATAGGCATGACCAACTTCTAGATCCGCCCCCCTTCCCAGAGGATGGAGGGGTGGGGCTGGACTTCCTAATCTTCTAATTATGACTTGATATTTCTGACCCAGTCCCATCCAGAAGTTACTGAGAAGCCCACCAAGAGTCACCCCATTAGAATGAAAGATGCTCCTCTTACCCAGGAAATTCCAAAGGGTTTAGGAGCTCTGTGTGAGACCCTCCTATCACCTTCATCACTCAGGAAATTATAAGGGTTCTAGAGCTCTGTGTCAGGAACCAGGGCATAGACCAAGTACATATTTATTAGTATGTCACAACATTCATTTTACCTTGGTACCATTCCTTTGGTAGGGCATGGACCTACCAAAGCAGGCTGAACTGTTAATGTTTTCAGCATAAGTAGAGTTGAAAAGGAGCCAGATTTCTCTTTTCTTTTACTTGCTCTTACTGGTCCCACTATTTTCTGGCACGTGGTATTCTGGACAAGGAGTGTGTGCAGTGACTACAAGTGCTGAAGTTCACCAGAGTTCCCCATTGCCTGGGAGGGAAGGTCAGAACCTAGAACCTATACATGTGGTCCACATGATCGGCCCCTCCCCAACTCTGCCCTCATTTCACACATCTCCATCTCACTCCCTCTGGCCCAGAAACATAGCCCTGCCTCACTTCCCCAAACATGTCATGTTTTTTCCCACCCCAGTACCTTTGCACCTACCATTCCCTCTGCCAAGAGTGCTTTAGCCTGAGACCCTTTGAGATCATGGATTTCTATCCATTCCTCTTTAAATGACAACACCACCAGAAAAAAAAAATGACTTCAGTCAGGTTTGAAGTTTACCCAGCCCCAGAGTGCCACTGTTACTCATAGCATTCACCACTTTCACCAATATCTTCATTCCCAATGGATAGGAAAAACCAGGAGGGCAGACCCAAAGCATGGCTGGATACTCACTGTGAAGAGAATGTGGGTAAGTGAATGACCATAAGAGGAAATGATATGCCACAGACAGGACAAGCAGAATAAACTGTGGAGATGAGTTTTACTTGGATATTGATGATCTGTACTGCAAGAGCATCAGCGAATTGATGAAGCCACAAGGCAGTTTGCCCTGGTTCAAGGAGTATATAGGTGATGATATAGAGAAGACAGATGGGGAGTGAATTCTATCAAAGAGCTCAGCTGTCTAGGCAAGGTAAGAGATAGGGAAATAACTTCAGAGGTGGGTAGAATTGAAAAGAGGATTTTCTTTTTTTTTTTAGTTTCCTAGAGTAAATAAGACTTAAACATGTTTGTAAGCTGCCAGGAAGTAGTCAGTGGAGAGGAAGTGATTGAAGATGGGAGAGAAAGAAAGGGTAATTGATGGAGTAATGTCCCGGAGGAGACATGAGGGATGAAATCAAGACTGCGGGTCAAGAGGTGAGGCTGGGAGAGGCCAGCACTGAGGCAGGTGATATTTCTGCACAGCCTTTTGGCTTTTGTGCAGAAGAGTGAGGAAGGCATCAATCACCTCCTCCGTGGCTGGGTAAATGCCAGGAAATTCTACGGCAGAAACTTCCCCAGGCAGGAGGCTCAGAATTAACTGTGAGGATTAAGCATAAACCAAAGGAGCAGGGAAGTCTTAAACACTAAATCCCAGGAATGGGGCCTTTTCAGATCAAGGAAATGCTCCCGAGAGTGGGGTCCAGCAGCCAGAAAGCCGAGGAGGACCTCTAGGCACTTGGCGACCACACGAATGCCCCTCGTAAGATTGCTTCATGTGGCCAAGGTGTATGTTGATTGTTTTTTGCTGTGATTTTACCTCCAGAACAAGAACACAGTCTTGGAGAATTAAACACAAAACACAATTTTGGAGAATTAAAATGTCTGCATAGGAGAAAAAGATATTTCTTGACCTTCTGTTGACATTGTCTTGTTCTTGTCTCAGTTTGTTTGCACGCGAAGAAAGGACCCCAAGTTAGAAATCTCCTTGCAGTTGTTCAAATATGATTTAACTGAATACCAAAATCTTGGTGGAACATGGAGGATTTGCCCAATGGGGAGTGTGTGTGTGTGTATGTGTGTAAATGAATAAATGACGTTCTTGGGTGGCCAGGGAGCAGGGGTGAGGACATGCTGACCCTGTGTTTTATCTTGCATGATGATAGTGGGCCAAGCCAGCAGTGTAAAACAAATGTAAGTATTTGGTGAACGAATGAGTGCATGGGTGAACAGAGGAACGTATGGATCAAAGAATGAATGAAATCTACCTGTTAATCTCTAGGCTCTAGAATGATTTCCTCCCCAAGGAGGCACACTGTTTGGGGCATAGTGCCTAAATATCTTTCTTCAATTACAAATGTATAATAGTTATGCAGCCAGCACATACTTATTGGATTAAAGGAATCAGTGTCCGATAAACACATAAGACAGAACTTGGCATATGCTAGGTGCAATGTCAGTGTTAAATAGATAAGCTGGACATCAACTATCTACCAAGCCCTGGGCCAACTGCCAGGCTGTAACTCACAGTAAAACAGACACAGCTCCTGCCCTCATGGAGCTTAGAATCCAAGTGGACAGCTTCATTGAACTTTCAGGACATCACCTCCCATCACTTCCATCTGCACAGCAGTTTTCCTGAGCTAACTTTCACATCCTCGACCTCTGATCCTCCTGGACAATCTGAGAGGTATTAGCAACCTCATTTTCAAATCTCAGAGATTTGAGCTAAATTTCTGAGTGACTTTCCCAAGGTCACAGCTGTTAGGTGGTAGAGCTAAGAATCAAACACTCATCTGTCTGATTCTGAAGTATGGGCCATTTTCTTCACACTGAATTGCCTCTCATTTGCCCACTTTTGAGTAGGAAAGAGCTAGAAGGCTTATGCTGATGGGCTTGAAGTGATTTGTAAAAGTTTGAAACTGCTGTTTTTCGTGGTGTCCATAGACTGTATCTTTCCACATGTCCTCGCCTCCTATATAGTGTAATGCCATTCTTTATGTTCTGAGGGTGTTCCCCTTGTAAGTTAAAAATTATCAGACCTACAGGGAAGAAGGTTTCCCTGGGGATTTGCTTTATAAAATAAACAGAAATCAATTTTGACTTGTTTTCTAATCATGATAAATGAAGCCAGGTTAGGGGAAAAAAGTCCCAGCATTAGTCGAGGATCATTTTGCCAGGATGCATTGGTCTTTGACAAGCAATTAAGAAACCCTCTGATTGTGGCTGGCACTGCCACGGCTCAGCACCCTCTTGATTAATTCTCATTTTCATTCTTTCCTTGGGATTTATTTACTCATTTCACCTGGAATGTGTTTAGCTTCTTAACCTCCCCCTCCCCCCTTTCCTCATGTGTTTCTTCGCTTGGCTTCTTCCAAATTTACCTCCCCATAAATCAGTGCCGTATTCATTCATGTTGGCAAAATATTAATACCTCAGCATCTTGGCATTTGTCCTTTCTTCCTTCCTTCCTTCCTTCCTCCCTCCTCTCTATCTAAGCCCATCTCAGTTGACCTTCTTTATTTCCATCTAGATAATTCTTTTAAAATGCAGATGATGTTTGGCTTGGGCTGCTTGGTAGGGTGGGGTTTCATCCAATGTGAGCAAGCTACCAATGGTGGGTTTTGAAATACCTATCGGTGAGAAGTCTGGACAAAATCGAAGGGTCTTAGAGAAGCTGCAAGAGATATCAATATCATACAATGAACGTCACCATCTTCATCCTCATGACCATACTGTTAACTGTGCATTCTTGCTCTAGTCCAGGCATTGAGCCTGCCTCTTTCCTAGGTTATTTCTTTTAATCCTTGCAATAACCCTACAAAGAAGGTAATGGTGGCCTCAATTTATAGACAAAGCAACAGGGACTCAGGGAATTTAAATCACATGAGCAGTATGTGGTGACACCAGCCCTCAAGCCTCTGTCCCTGAATTATTAATAGGATAACCCACAGCAGGCACTAATTCACACATGGCACGGACAACAGCAGCAGCACTGGACACTCTCAACACAGATCATTTGACCCAGCACCTTGCTGGACTGAGTTTGCATGGCCACCCTATTGCATCATGAGTCTCGAAGGGCTGAGGTCTACTCTAAACGGTCCCTCTCAGCCCTCCCCATGTGGGGACAGGAGTGACTCGGTGGGTGTTTGGCCCTATGAAGGGTCTTTGGGTACCCTGGCAGTCCCCGGTGGACCGTCCCTTGTGTAAAGTGGGAGCACTGCTTCATGGTCAATGGACTTGTGTCCTCAGACACTCCTCCCACTCCATTCCCTCCCGATACGGAGCCTCCTAGTTATTCACCAGCCATTCCTTTCCTCTTACCCTGGGGACTTGAGCCCTTTCCTTTTCCTTTTGACAATTTTTTTTTTTAATTAGCCCTCGCGGCCTCTGGAAAATATTTCTCACAGTCTAGTTGCCCTGGGAACTTTCTGCTTGGAGCTGGGGCTTTACCGTGGTTCTCTGTCTTCAAGAGGCAAGAGGTACAGGGAAAGAAAATGGGCCCTGATAGAGTACCACGTGTATCAGGGGCCCGGGGTAATCCTCAGAGCACCTTCACTTTAAAGAGCTAGGTTTGTTATCCAAGTTTCATGAACAAGAACACTGAAGTATGGAGAGCTTGAGTAGATGAAAAAAGACCCTCTAGGTAGGAAGCGGTGAATCAGGATGAGGACCAGCATCTGGGTCCTCTCCTCTCCAAATCCTGGTCTCTCTCTCCCTTCTCCTATCTGCTACTCCCTGGAAGTCATAGGACCCTGTGATTTTCTTCTAAACTACTTTTTCTATTAAAATTATAACTTGTCATTAAAATATTTAAGCACACAAATTAACTGGTGCTAATTATGATGTTTCAAAAAGTGACAAGCAATTTAGGGTGATATTTAAAAAAAAAACCCTAAATATAACTTGGCATCTTTTGTAATAAATACAAGCCTTTGTCAATCATGACTTTATCTAGCCCTGATATGCCTCACGTCTAAACAGTACAGAGCATTCTGACTCATCCACCGTTTTGCCAGGCTCAGAAGTATGTAAGCAGTTTTCATAAGTTTTGGCACTTCGCAACATTTTGGCATCCAGAGCTGTTGCGAGTAGCTTTCTATTGAGTTTCTAATCTCTTTGAAGAGAGGTTGAAATGATGACTTTCAACTTAAATTGGGAGAAGATGTCAAGTTTTCTCCTAGACACCCTCGTTAATTCACATCCTTCTGAATCCTTTATCCTTTTCCACTTTGTAGTAAATTAAGACAGAGAAAAATGACCTCAGGACACATGGTCTCTGGGAAGGAGTGAGTGATATGTGGATGAGCAACCATGCATCGCAGTCCTTGCTCTGCGGTCAGGCATCCCCCGTGCCTCTGTTCCTGTCAGCGCTTCATGGATGCACCGTGAGGCACTGGCAACGAGTGGTCAGCACTTGCCGGAGCCGGCCTTCTGCTCCTGACCAGCTTGGTGACTGACTGGACTAGCTGGGCATTACTTCTGGGCTACAATTTCCCGTGAGGGGAGTGCTCCACCCTAAGTAGACAAACTTTAAGTTTCCTCCATGGCTCCAACATTCTATAGGCTCTGACTCTTAATTACTGCTCTTTGCTTCCTCCCCGGAAATATCTTACTGCGTCTGTGAAAGGAATGGCAGCGTCTCTCCAGGGGAAGTGGGAGGAGGCCAGGGAGCACTGGGAGGGAGCACCACTGCTGCTGCTGGTCGTTTCTCAGAACTACCTGGTGTGGTGAAAAGAGAGGAAGAGGTTGAGACTCACTGTTCTAGGGATCCTCTCTCCACCAGCTAATTTTACAGGTGATGATCTTGGGGCCTAGAGAAGTGAAGTAACTTGCCCAGGGTCACTAAGCAATTCATAATATACCTAACACTTAAGAGCAAAATGAGTCTTATTTTTATCTGACAGTTATTTCTAAGAAAGAGAAGTGAAAGGCGCTCAGTCGTGTCCAACTCTGTGACCCCATGGACTGTACAGTCCATGGAATTCTCCAGGTCAGAATACTGGAGTGGGTAGCCGTTCCCTTCTCTGGGGCATTTTCCCAACCCAGGGATCAAACCCAGGCCTCCTGCATTGCAGGTGGATTCTTTACCAGCTGAGCCACAAGGGAAGCCCAAGAAAGAGAAAAGCTAGCATAAAAACAGAACTTCAAGTTTTACAAAGTGGATTCTCTCTGTGTGTAAGAATTCTTATAGAAAGTTAGAAAAAAATCACTTGTAAAGGAAAATTAGAACTTCCTGAACAGAAGTATTCATACAGTGACTAAGTGAAGGGTATCAGAAAGCATGCATCCCTTAGACCAGTGCTAGCCAACACACAATGTAAGCCACATAAATAAGTTTAAATTTCCTAGTAACCAATCAAAAAAGTAAAATAAATCAATTTTAATGATATACTTTCACTCAATATATCTAAAAAATTATTTCCACATATACTCAATGTAATTAATTCCTGAGATACTTGGCTTTTTGGTATTACATCTTTGAAATCCAGTGCTCATTTATTTTATACTTTAAGTACATGTCGATTTGGACAAGCCACGTTCCAAGTGCTTCATAACTACATGTAGCTAGTGGCTACCATGTTGCAGTGTGGCTCTTTCTCTCTGTACTTCTCTTTTCCCAGTCCCTATCAAAACTTATCTTTCCAAGAATATTTAAATAGAATGTACCCTGATTTTTAATAAACTACATGTGTATTTATGTAAACATATATGTTGCATGTATACATACATATGGGTGCATGTGCTAAGTCGCTTCAGTTGTGTCTGATTCTTTTCCACCTTATGGACTGTAGCCTGCCAGGTTCCTCTGTCGATGAGATTATCCAGGCAAGAACATTGGAGTGGGTCCCCATGCCCTCCTCCAGGGGATCTTCCTGACCCGGGGATGGAAACTGCGTCTCCTGGGGCTCCTGCATTGCAGGTGGATTCTTTACCTCTGAGCCACAGGGGAAGCCCATATATGTGTGTGTATATATGTAAATGTATATTTATACCTATATATGTACAGAGAGAGAGAGAGAGAGAGAGAGAACTATTCCAAGGCAGCGTGGAAAGAGGATTCCTCATAGTGTAGTTTCTTAAGCTGGATGGAGAAGTTCCTGAAGTAGGATTTCTCCATCTCAGCCTCCAGATTTTCAGAAGCTCTTTATTAGGAGCCTTATGGCTTAAGAGTCTCCCCACTAACCTCGTAGATTAGCAGACCCCCAACGTAGCAACTTAGCACAGGATGGGCCCTTAGTCTAACTCTTCCAATATGAATTACCAGCTTCTGGAAGTTAGTTTTTGTCACTATATCCAAGTTTTGGCCATTTGTGCAGGAAGCCCCACAAAAGCAAGTGCAAACCAGTTGGCATTGCCACATTTGACCCTTGCCATGGCCTAGAAACTTGGGGACCTTAAAAGGATATTTCTTAGCTGAGAAAGAGGAATATGATGAACTCAGGGTTCTCATAGCAAAGGTTAAATGAGGGCACACACCTGAAAATGCCTTGTACCTGGAGCTGCAGTGAAAAAAAAAAAAAAAATACCACAATCTTAAAACAACAGAGGTTTATTTTCTCACAGTTCTGGAGACTAGAACTCTGAAATCACTGGATTTATACCCTACCCTAATCAAGTACGACCTTATCTTAACATAATTACAGCTGCAAAGATATTCCGAATATGGTTTTCTCTTTTTCCTGAACATGTGATAGTTGGAGCCATATGGAATATAGCCTTTTCAAACTGGTCTCTTTCACTGAGAAATACACGTTTAAGATTCCCCCACCTATTTTCATGGCCTAGTAGCTCATTTCTTTTTCTTCACTGCATAACATTCCATTTTATGGGTGTTCCAAGCTGCTTTCCAGCGATTCCAAGCTACAAAATGACTGTCTCTGACTTTGAAAGCCAGGTCTGCAGTAACATTAGCAGATCCTTCCCGGGCACAGCCTCTCGTGCAGGAAGCTGGGAGTTTGGCTCCACACCATCTTCCATGCCCTGCCCTTGTCTCTGGAATACCCCATACTTCTGCTCTAAGGACCTTCTAGAAAGCTGTGTAATTTGCTTAATTTAAAACAGTACATTACTTAGGGGAAATAAGGTATGTGTTGGATTTATTTTGCACATGATTCTATTAGAAGAGACCTGAAGAAAGAATAATTAGGGATGGGAAGAGGACAGGTCAGCTTTGAAATGAGGAAGGAAAAAGAAAATACTAGAAGCTTGGCATTCTCCAGGATATTACCCCATGGGAGCCAAGGGTGATAAGGGAGAGAACCTGTGAAAAGAAGTGACTTCTCATGGAATTAAAATTCCAGAATGTTCCAGAAAGTGCCAGATGCAGGACCAAATAGGGCCAGTTAGTGGTGAAAACCACTCCTATATATGGACAGGGTTGCTGAGCACTTGGCTGGTGCAGGTCATGGAGGTCAAAAGTGCTCTCAGTGAATTTCCTACAATGAACACGGCACCCAGGTTAGCACCAGGGGTCATCCACCAATAGGCATGGCAAAAGAAAAACGCCTTTTTAGAACATACTAAAAAATTCAGAGACTATATATAAATTCATTTTTATTTTAAAATTCAGAAAAACATAAACTACCTTTTCTTCCCTGCAACCATATTCCTCTCTTAGAGGAAACCACTGTAATTAGTTTGATGGATATCCTTCCAGAGGTTTCTCTGGGCATTTATACACATAAATATATATGTCCATTGATACATAGAAGTTTATGATATGGGTGAACCATATATAAGAGAGATACTACTATGTGCAGTTTTCTTCAATTTGCCTTTTAATTTTTCAAGGCCTTTGTAACTGTTGCATAATATTATTTCATATGGACATATAATATTTATAAATTATATACAAATGAGAAATATATACTTCTTCCCAATTTTTGCCATTAAACATGGTAGATGTATTAATGTTTAGCAATATCTAATACTTTTTTACTTCCTGGTCATAAGAGATTATACTTCCCTACATTCTTGATGTCAGCCATCACCATGTCACTGGATCTCACCACGGAAATGTCTGCGGAACTGGCAGGTGTCACTTCCAGACCAAAGTATATATGCTCAATTCCCCAGTCTCCCTCTTCCACCCCATAAGAGGCTGCCATCTTGGTCATCTAGGTCCCTGGGTGTTTTTGATCATCAGAATCCAGCTGCTGCCCTGCACAGGGCAAGGAGCTTAAGCAAGCAATAAATCCTTGTTGTTCTAAGTCATGGAGACTCTCACAGTCTTTAGTATCACTGCGTAACCTGTCCTATTCTGGCTGACATTCACTGCCAAGAGCAGCGTTGTGCTTCTTTCCAGAACATCTCTCCAGGAGTGAATGTAAGTTGCAAAGTCAAAATATTAAATTGCTTTTAAAGCTTACTTATACATCCAATCCCCACCTTTTGTCCCTTGGCTCCTCTGCATCTCTTGATTTTAAACTCCTTTCTATTATTTATTTATGGTTTATTAGATAAATGCCCTCCCCAGACAAACTAGGAGCTCCCTGGAGTCTGCCGGTTGTTTTGCCCAAGCCCCCAGTGTTAGTGATTGTTTCATTAAACTCGAATCTCAAGGCTAATCCCTGCTGGAAAATGTGTTCTCTCCTGTAAGAAGGCTCCCAGACTCTGAATCTCAAACCATGAACCACGCTGTGCGGGTGTTTTGCGGTGCTTATTGGTGGTCACATGACATTGTTATTTTTCTCTGCACATTTCTAGTATGATTCACACTGTATAAAATGATTACCTTTTGGTTTGGGAGGTACTAAGTTAGAAAATGGAAGTTCTAAAGCTCTGTATTCTCCTTCAGAGCACAGCGAGGTGTTCATTCCTACCCAGGGGGCCAACGATGCTGCCAGCTTCCCAGGTGATGAGTTTATTCAGCTCTGACAGGGGTAGCAGTTGTTCAGTCGCTAAGTTGTGTCTGACTCTTTGCGACCCCATAGACTGCAGCACATCGGGCTTCCCTGTCCATTACCAACTCTCGGAGCTTGCTCAAACTCATGTCCATTGAGTCGGTGATGCCATCTAACCATCTCATCCTCTGTCGCCCCTTCTCCTCCTCCCCTCGATCTTTCCCAGCACCAGGGTCTTTTCCAATGAGTTGACTCTTCGCATCAGGTGGCCAAAGTACTGTAGCTTCAGTATCAGTCCTTCCAATGAATATTCAGGGTGGATTTCCTTTAGAATTGACTGGTTTAAGCTCCTTGTGCAGCTGGGACAGCAAATAGAATGGGGGTTTCTTTGAGGCTGGTGAGCTGCATGCAGAAGTTAGCAGCAGGGCAGGGATGCTGAAGTTGATGTAAGCTCACAGCTCAGCCCAGCTGCAGGACAAAGCCTGCCTAGTAACTTCCGGACTTTAATCCCCAGGGTTGGGGGACCTGAGATCCCATGTTAATGGGAAGTATAAGAAAGTCAAGAGCCAAAACAGAACTTTGAGAGCTCTAGAACCGAATCACACAGTTTCCCTGAACAATGCAATTCTTTGCGACTTTCATTCATTCACACATCTCATCAAGGTGTGAGGTGTAATGTGGTTTGTGTGAAAAACTCCTGCCAGAAGAGGAAAACCAGGAGTCTATGGCAGCTTCAAGAAAAGAGTTGTCAGTTCAGCTGAGTATGACCCCTGCATTTGTCATTTCCTTCTCATCATGCCTTTCCCCTCCCCACAAAACTGCAATGGCTCCTTGATGTTCGTGACATTACCTCTTTTAGGACAGAGTGGCCCGGAGAGGGCTATGCAGAGGCTGAAATCTGAACTTTGATGATGCCTCTTGCTTACTGTACAGCCCTGAATAAATCCTTCCTCCTCTGACTCTGTGTCTCCATCTGTAACATGGGGAAAGTGACAGTGCCCACCCCACAAAGTGTTGGTCAAGATTAGATGTGCTGACCTCCAAACAGATAATGCGATGTTCTGAGGCTTCGTGGGGAGCAGTACTCAGGTGCTGTGATGCAGGCGGCACCCAGTAGACATGGCATTCATCCTCCTTCTATGACCGCTCAGTCACCGCCAATCATCAACTGCAGGGCATGGATCACCCTCAGACCCAGGCCCCAGGCTCATTGCCTGGAATCCTCACTTCTGCCACTGAGTTCCCTAGGGGCCCCATCAAGGGTTTGATGTGTGCCCACCAGCTGATGTCCCGGAGCCTTCACTGTGTCCAGCCACCTGGGCTTCCAGACACCCCTGGTGAACCCGAGGTGCTCGTCATTCACTCTTTGACCATGGTCCAGTCCCGTCCTCTCTGCACAGGCCTCAGAGACCCCCGCTGTCACTGCTCTAATCTGACAGCTGCTCCTGCCCTCTCCTGAGCCCTCCCATCACCATGGTTACCAGCGAGGAGAGCAGCTTAGCGGGGAGAGCAGCTTTTCTTCCTTCCTCTTCTCCTCCAAATCTCCAGCCTCTGCCTCCTCCATTTCCTTGTCTGTGCTCCTCCTTTGAGACTCACCCAAGCTCTGCCTCTTCCTGCTAATGTAGCACTTTTCACATGTCTGTCTTGTTTTCTTGCCAATTTAATAAACTCATCAAGGGTGGGGGGTTGCCAAAACTGAAGCCCTCAGTCACAACATGAGGGAACTAAGTTTGAGCCTACCTAAATTAAAATTTCCTCGCAACTCTAAAGCCTTTATGGGTCTCAACGACACAAGTGAAGTTCAGACAACCAGGAAATTAATGCATGAACGAATGCAAACAGGCTGACATTTTCTCAGTTAACTAGGGTCTTCCGATCTAGCGTAAACTCCTCTGCTAGGTCAGAGCAGTTCTTAAAGTAGTTGAGTGATTAATATGAAAAACAGGGAGTACATAAAATAGTTTGATTAAAATACTCCTAGCTGGATATACTTCACTGATGCCCAGAAGGAAGAGAGCAAGTATAATCTGTATCTTCAATTTCTGCATCTGAGGACAGCAGTGCCCCTAAACTGAGACTCTTTAAATGTTTGTCATCTCGACATTGTAAAATCTGTTTGATCCCTGTTCCAATTGCAGGAATTTGGGGATGGGGCTGGGGAAGTCCATTATCTGAGTCGATGAATGAGATTCTCTGAGTAAATGTGTGTTTAATACAAAATAAATAAATAAAAATGCAGTAGAAATGGAACTCAGACTTAAAAATGGACTTTAGGTTAAAACATATTTACTGATACAAAGTGAATTATAGTTTAGCTTTTCTCCCCTGCAACAGACAGAAAGTAGGTCTATAGGGGGAGGGAGAAGCAGATAGTAGGGAGATGCTTTGGGAGGCGAGTGCTGCTGGCTCTCCAGAAATATGCAGACCTTCGGAAGGTGCACTTGATCTTAGCCAAAAGGCCGAGACGCGATGGATGGCATCACCGACTTGGTGGACATGAGCTTGAGCAAGCTCTGGGAGTTGGTGATGGACAGGGAGGCCTGGTGTGCTGCAGTCCATGGGGTTACAGAGAGTCTGACATGACTGAGCAACTGAACTGAACTGAACTCAGAAGGGGCAGAGGATCTTCTAGCCACACCGTGTACCCTGACCCACTGCACATAGAACCTTCTCTTTCCCAGCTCTGTGTCCCCACCTCCCACCCAGGGCTGTAATAGAGGGAACAAAGTGGAAATCTAGGTCTTCTCCATCAGAGCCAGCTGTGAATAAAGCCCAGGAGGTAGTTCATGGGGAAACAGTCCTAAAAGTGACAGTACCGCCAAGGCCAGGAGAGCAGGTAAATTAAAGTAGGAGATACTGAAGTTGACAAGTATGCTAGTGTGACGAATGAGGGGTGGATGAGGAGGAAGGACCCCTGAGGAGTGTCTTACTTTGGGAACTGCATGAGCAGACCCTTCAGGGGTTCTGGACACTTACTTTATTGGGGAAACAAAAGAGACACAAGTGGAGAAATAGGGTTTGACACAGAGAAGGGAAGGTCACTAGTGGGGAAGCTTGGCTTGTTAAGACAGTTACCAATGTGGGTGTGTGGTGGGGGATAGTGCCAATAGAGCTTAATCCTTGAGGGGAACGCTGAGAAGGGCACACAGCTTGCTCCGAGTTATCCCACTCGAGGGGCAAGGGAGCCCTGGGGTATTTATACTCCTTTTTCTCTCAGGCATTGTGTGAGCGCTGGCGGAGCACAGTTAGCCAAAGCCCTCTGGTAATGAAGAGTGGTGCGGCATTGAAAGAGCAATGGTTAAACTAAACAGACTCTTCTCCTGCAGTCTTATCAGACAGTCCAGCAATCACAGGATCTGATTAAAATCAAATCCTTGGATTTACCCGAAGAAGTTGAAAACTTCTGTCCACACAGAAACCTGCACAAGGATGTTTATAGCAGCTTTATTCATGATTGCCAAATTTTAGAAGCAACCAAGATGCCCTTGGTGAGTAGATAAATCATGTAGATGAGTAGATAAATAATGTGTGGTAAGTTGGTGATGGGGGCTTCCCTGGCGGCTCAGCGGTAAAGAATCCGCCTGCAGTGCAGGAGCCTCAGGAGACACGGGTTTGATCCCTGGGTCGGGAAGATCCCTTGGAGGAGGGCATGGCAACCCATTCCAGTATTCTTGCCTGAAGGATCCCATGGACAGAGGAGCCTGGCAGGCTATAGTCCATACGCAAGTTGGTGAGTAGATAAATAATGTGTGGCCCATTCAGACAATGGAATACTATTCAGCACAAAAAAGAAATGAATTATCAAGCCATGAAAAGACATGGAGGAAACTTAAATGCATATTGCTATGTGAAAGAAGCCAGTTTTAAAAGGCTACATGTAATGTATCATTCCAACAAAATGGCATTCTGGAAGAGGCAAAGCTTTGGAGACAGTGAAGAGAACAGTGGGTGCCAGGGGTCTGAGGGGAGAGAATGTTGAGTATTGAAGAGCAGAGAGGATTTTTAGGGCAGTGAAACTACTCTATAAGATACCATATTGGTGAATATATGTCATTATTATTGTTGCTATTGGTAAATCATATCCAACTTTTTTGCAACCCATGGACTGTAGCCTGCAAGGCCCTGATGTCCATGGGATTTCCTAGGCAAGAATACTGGAGTGGGTTGCCATTTCCTTATACATTTGTCCAAACCCATAGAATGTACAATACTCTGAGAATGTGGAAGTTACACGCTTCATTTAGGCATCAGTGTTCTCCATTATAAAACGGTCCCTGAGTTCATTAATCAGACTCTCCAAATTTGTTTAACTCATTATTTATAACATCATTAAATCCAGTGACACTAAAAGGTGTCACTGTGAGCATCAGGCAAGTACAATTTTAATCCTCAGAAAACATGTCAATGTCTTTCTTTCCCTCCCTCCCCTACCCTCGTCAGGGAGGATGGATGGAGGCAAATGCTAAATTTGCAGGATGTGCAAAGGTCTAAACTTTCACTGAATCCTAATCAACTTAATATCCTGTTGCCTTTTTGAAATTGGATGATGAAATGTAACCCCGAGACAGCTTAAACAGAACTCAGGCCAGGGTGCTTTCCACAAAATGGCCTAATTTGGTAGTTATAGCACTAGTGTTGTATGTGCAGTGATCAAATCCTGTGTTTTCAATTGTCCTTTTTATGGTCAATTAAGGCAGTCTTAGGATATAGATTTAATACCAGAGCAGCCTAATGTAACAGACTAAAGCGTGCCTTCCAATTATGGGGAGAATGTCTTTTTGTGACAGTGGTTCTCTGGGTAAGTTTTACAGGCTTCTATTTTTGAACTTGACTCCAAGGTCCAAAGCAGCACAGTTTGAAAATGGTTTTGTAAACCGTAACGAGGGCGTCTTTCTTTAGCAGCTTCCTGCCCGAAGAAGGCAGAGTGCTTTACAAACTTATCAAAGTGATATACAGGGATCGTTTGTTCTCTGCTGAAATACAGAGACCTGGGGGGAAAGGCAGTCACTGATGAAAAATCTCAGAGTGCCCGTGTGGATAGCAGGCATGGAGAGTGTGGAACATCTAAAGCACCCTCCTCAACTGGAGGGGCTGGCCAAGTAGGCGGAGGAGCTGTGCTCTGGGGTGCCACGTTGCTTCGGGGAAGGGTGCCTGGTGAGCTCCTTGTAAAGCTGCCTTTTCCCTTGGAGCATCCCTTATGTCTGCAGCACTTTGAGGTGCCTCCTGACACACACACTCTAAAAAAATGGGCACGTTTCACTGCTCTTGATTTCTTAGCACAGGAGATCATCAGAGGGGCTCTGATACATCTCAGCTTTTTGATGCCAATTAACTATCCTGAAGACCTGTCTGAATCATAGGATGAAGGAAAGGCAGTCTGGGCCTTAAAGGACTCTAAGAAATGTTCAAAGCATTTCTGAGCAGAAGTCTTTTGGGCTCTGATTTAATTAATAGTTTAAAATAATTCACATTTAATATATCAAATGTTTCTGTGGAGCTGATGAGGTTTAAATGCCTCCAGATAGTGAGTTTCTTTTCATCCTATTGATTTTACATAGAGTCCAAAGGTCAGTTCCACGGAGTGAGCATTTATTTGTCACTTTCCATGTACATCACCACATTTGGGATGCAGTAGCAGATGCAGAAGTGAATTAATTCGTGGGCTCTGAGGGGCTCTGGAGTCATAGGTAAGAGATCCACGTGTAAAAGATTCAGAAGCAAGCAAAGCTGTGGTTAATGCAGTGATAGATGCACACGCCCAGAGCCCAGCAGCATGCTCAGTGTATCTGCATCTTTACATCTGTTGAGTTGTTTAATTGTCGTACATCTTACTTTTGGTTATGAATTAATAAAGTAGAAGATCTGAAGAATTTCTCCCATTAGGAGATGGTTATAGAATATGTAGAATTTATATTTCTGTATTTTCATGTGACACATTTGGGTTTTCCTAAAACAAAATTAAATTTACCGTAGTTCACGTTAATATGTAGCAGATGGAAATATTTGGAACTATTCAAAGACAAGAGAATGGGAAAATTCCCATATCCACACTCACATAGCTGCTCATTGTAAAAGTGATCACTGATAAATATAAAGAGGCAGGTAAAACCATCAGCCTTTGTCTCTAAACTGATATGACATTAAACAGTAACTCATGGGGAGTGGGGTCAGTGAGGAAGGAAGGCTGAGTGTCTCTGCTCTCATCAGAGGGTAAATGAAGACAGATGCTCACACATGGGAGGGAGGAAGTGGCCACCTTAACGGAAGGGGCCAATGGGCACCGTGTTGTCTGTAGGACAATGGAAACCTGGGATGTTGCTGGTCTTGTGTGGGAGAGTCTAAGGGAAGGGTGCACAGAGCTAAGGTAGGCAGGTGCCCTGGTTTGGGGAAAGAATATATCAAGTCAAATTCAGAGAAAATGTAGACATTTTTAAAAACCAGATACACTAACACAGAGCACAGTAACAAAAGAAATATTCTTAAAAGGGAAATCCTGGTTATATCACTGTAGAAACAGGAAAAATGAGTGAGAAAAGAGAGAAAGAGAGAGGCGAAAATATATCCAAAGAGGCATATTATGGCAAAATATGGATGTTTCTAGTAAACTCAATTTAAAAGACAGCGTATAGAAGACATATGGGTTTCCGAATGCCACAAGTGGTCAAGAATCTGCCTGCCAATGTCAGAGACAGAAGAGATGCGAGTTCAATCCATGGGTCAGTAAGATCCCCTAGAGAAGGAAATGGCAACCCACTCCAGCATTCTTGCCTGGAAGATCCCATGGACAGAGAAGCCTGGCGGGCTACAGTCCATGGGGTCACAGAAAGTCAGACATGACTGAATGACCAAGCACACACATGTAGAAGACACTGAGGTGTCTGTGAGGATCATGACCCATAACACCTGTACGAGTGCTGAAAACTTTCCAATCACAACAAGTTTCAAAACAAGCCAAGAATAGTGTGAAGAAGTTTGTCAAGGTGACTGTGGACTGACCTGCTGTTGGGCAGATGGTGCCCTGGTGAACGATAACAGGGTAAAAGCAGAACCACACAGGCTCATTTACCTCCATTTTTTATGGTCAAAGAAAATAATCGTCACCCTGTAAAAGGGTCGAAAAATACAAATAGGAGAAAATTGGAGTCCAAGATAGTTGAGAAGATGATATAAGTACATCCTATTGATTTAAGCACATTCACATCTATAAGACTAGATGAATCATTTCTCACAGAAGATAGCGAGAAAATAGTGGTTTACAATCTCAGCAATAGTTTCTGTAATTTTTGAAACATTGAGGAGAATAGAGGTGTGAGTAAGTAGGAAATGGGCATGGTGAACATTTTTAAAAGGTAAAGAAGATAAGTCCTGGAAATTAAAGGCCAATGAAGCTGAACTGAAACCCTAGTAAAATTTCAGGCCAGATCTATCCATTCATCAGCATTCATCCATCTGCCCAATCCTCTACCATGGATTTCTCTTCATTCAGCAAATATTAATAGAATACCTAGTGTGTGCTAGACACTGGAGATATACTGTTATGCTGTAAAATGAAACATAGATAGTCCTGGTTCTACTACGACTTACATTCAAATGGGGGACTTATAAGAAGTATGAGTTGTGGATTCTAAGGGTATGATGGTGAGGCTAATATCAAAATCACAGCAAGAAGGCTGTCACAACCCCCAAATTAGTCAGGATTTTTCCCCTTGCAAATGCCAGAAGCTCAGTTAATATTGGCTGAAGCAAAAGGGTATTTCATGGCTGATGTACGTGAGAAGTCCATGAACAGTCCTGGCTTCAGGCTGGGTACATAAGCTCAGACAACACCTGTCACCAGGACTTTATCTTCATCTCTTTGCTTGGCTTTCTTCTACATTGGCTCCATTCTCCCCATAGTTTTTAACAGTCAAGAGAGCTTCCTGTAGCTCCAGGCTCAAGTTCTACCTTCACGGCAACTCCAGTGGAGAGAGGCTATATATTTCCCCATAGCTCAAACAAAAGTCCAGAATAAAATTCTCTTTTATTAGCATGGTTCATGCATTGTCTCATGACTTCCATGAATCAGCTATGTGACTAAAGGAGACCGAATAAACTGGTAGTCCTGACCTGGGCCAAGGTCAGACCTTCCCTCCTACACCAGGAAAAGAGTCATCCTGTCTGTTCACATGGACTGAGAGTCTGGGCTGGGGGCTGGGAACGATTCCCCGTGGAGAGAAGAGGGGCACTGAGCAGACAATGCTGAATCTCTGGGGCGCTGCCCCTGTGGACCGTGCTGGTTAGTCAGAAACCTCGGGGAGAATCAGGACTCATTTTCTAGCTTATACATTTCTTTTTTTCTCTGTATTTCTCCCCACCCTCCTTCCCACATTTGCACTGGCTAAAGTAGACATTTGCACTGGTGGAAGTAGACACCACTGCACTTTACCTGATCTCAGGGAAAAAGCATTCGGTCTATTAAGCCTTCATTTCCCTCTGTATGATGTCACATGCAGCTTCTTTGCATATGTTCTCAACCATGTTGAGGAAGTTGTTGCTATCTCAAGTATGTAGAGAGTTTTTATCATGAATGTTGAATTTTACCAAATGCCTTTTCTACATCTATTGCTTAATTTGGTGATCTGTGTCTTCTCCCTTTTCTTGGTCAGTGTAACTAAAAAATTGTCAGTCTTGATCTTTTCAAAGAACCAGCTATTAGTTTCATTGATTTTCTATATAGCTTTTCTACCTCATACTTTAAAGAGGCCACTTGCAAACTAGATTTTGTCTGGTTGAACAACTATGTCATATAAGGAACCAGGAAAGGCAAGGAAGGCACATGAAAATAGAATTCAAATCTCTGAAGAACTGCATTAGAGAAGGAGAGATGGGAATGTTCTCTCACCCTCCAGAATGTAGAACTCAGATCAGTGTAATCACTGATCTGAGGAGCAAATGTGAGCGGTTTTGCACCTGATTTTAGAACCCAGGCTCCAAAATCATACAGTTCAGTTCAGTCACTCAGTCGTGTCCAACTCTTTGTGACCCCATGGATGGCAGCACGCCAGGCTTCCCTGTCCATCACCAACTCCTGGAGCTTACTCAAATTCATGTCCGTCAAGTCGGTGATGCCTTCCAACTATCTCATCCTCTGAAGGGGATGACAGCGGATGAGAATCATACAAATTTGGATCACAACCCTGGCCTTACCTTCTGCTACGTGTGTGTGTGCTAAGTCACTTCAGTCATGTCCAACTCTTTGCAACCTGTATATATTAATTAGATAACACATGCTGTTATATCCATACCTTCAAAACTCAGGAGTTTAGCAAGTAGAAGCTCATTTCTTGCTCTCAAGAGAACTGCCCATGAGGATTTTATGATCCAGGTCTGCTCATGGTGAACTTGACTCCAGCACATATTCCACTGACCAGGCCTAAGAGAAGCTGTGGGGTTAGTCCAGCCACAGCCCTCAAGGATAAGAAAACTTCTTTGGTAAATCACTTCCTGTATAGCTTGAGGTTTATCTTTTTTGAGCTTCTGTTTTCTTATGTGTGAAAAGATGATAATAATGTCTGTCTTATGAGTATCCCCTACACTCTCCAGTATCTGGCACAGGTGGGAGTTTAGTGAACACTTGCTGCATGAATGAGTGAATCAGTGAATCAGTGAAGTGAGTGTAAGGACCAGTGTATGCAGTGCACTTGGAACCCTATTTGGCTTAAAGAAAGGCTTCAGTACATGAGAATAGTTATTGTTACTCTTGTTCTTGAGGTTTTAAAAGCCAGGCAAGAAAGTTTCCAGCTCTCATTTGAAGAGTGAAGTCTCTCTCTCTGGAAGGTTTCGGGCAAAGGCCAACTCTTAGTCGTGTCGTAGGGTTAGAGTGCTGGTCTGTCCTCAAACGTCCTTTGAGGTCATAGATGATCAAGTGGGGCATCAGACAAACCACACTTTCACTTGCTACCCTCTGACCTGGAGTAAGTCCTTTTACTTTCCTGAGACTCTGGGTCCTCAGTTTTGAAAACCTACAAAGCAGGCCAGCAGTGACAGTTCATTAAGATAAATCATATGAAACTGTGGAACACAGCCTGTGGCATAGAGAGGGTAGGTGCTTGGTAAATATTTGTTTTCTTTCCTTCTACTTTGCTGCTTTGTTGCTGCCTGTTCTATGATATATGCAATAGTCTTTATTAGTTGCTTTTGAAATGATTATTTGTTGTAGTAAAAGATAACGAGAAAATTCTTGGGTTGGAGATGGAGATTGTAGATCTGGAGTTTCCAACCCTTTCCCTCTGCAGATGATCATAGGATAACATAATTTAGGTTCAAAAAACAGTGTATCCTGTTCCTTGGATTCAGGTTTGCATGTATCTAGCAACTGGAGAAGGCAATAGCACCCCACTCCAGTACTCTTGCCTGGAAACTCCCATGGATGGAGGAGCCTGGTAGGCTACAGTCCATGGGGTCGCTAAGAGTCAGACATGACTGAGCGACTTCACTTTCACTTTCATACATTGGAGAAGGAAATAGCAACCCACTCCAGTGTTCTTGCCTGGAGAATCCCAGGGACGGGGGAGCCTGGTGAGCTGCCGTCTCTGGGGTCGCACAGAGTCGGACACGACTGAAGCGACTTAGCAGCAGCAGCAACTGGCTTCTCAGAATTTCCAAGAACTGTTAATAGGCAAATGAATCATGAATCAGTTTCTTAAATTCAACCAAAGT